>OY728134.1:461214640-462669209 GCA_963277665.1 Viscum album | reverse complement strand
AAAATGGGAGTCTAATAATAATAATAGTAAGTGCAAAAATTTCAACCACCTAGAACAAAAAAAACCAAAATTGGAAGAAAATAAAGATAAAAATTCATGAAATAGTTATGAAAATCAACATAACCCAAAAAAGCGAGAGAACAGATAAATGAATAAGAATAAAGGGTTGTAAGGTATAGGAAAGAAAGATCATGGACGCCCATAGAAAACAAATATAAAATCAAGTGTTTCCATTGCAATTAATATCTTCAATGATTTTGTCAAAGAAGATTAAATAAGAAGATATTTAAATGGAGATTCTGGAAACCTACCAAAAAGTTGAAATAAATATACCTCTTCTAGAATCCATCAAGAAAATCCAAAAAAATGATAATTTTATCAATGAATTTTGTTCCAAAAATATAATTCTTAATGGAAATGAGAGTATTAGTTTAGGTAAAAGTGTTTCAACTCTTATCACACCAACTTTATGCACCAAATGACATGATAAAGGTACATTCTCAATTCTCTTCCCCATAGTGTATTTAACTTTTCTATATTAATTATTTGATTTAAGAGAATCGATAAATGTTAAACTTCAATATATGGTTACATATTTTCATACATTAATGCCGCAAGTGTAGTGGTACATCTTGTAGACAAATCCACTATTTTTCTAGTAGTATTTTTAGAATATATACTAGTTTGAGTCAAATGATTGATATTCCCAACTGAATTATATTTTATTACCATGGATAAATATATAACACCAGGATACTAAAACATCTTATTTGGAATTACATTCTTGAAAAAGGACAAGAAAATAATTAATGTGCATAAAGGAACCCTCACCATGGAGTTTAGAGACATTAGTGTCCACTTCAATATTTTCACCTCTATAAGGAACCCATTAGATGCCTAATCACTTTTTTCACTCACATATTTTAAAGATACTGAATCTAAATAATAAACATGCATGATTCATGAATATTTAACTTTAGGAAAGAAACTATTTATTTAAAAAACCATGAAATATAATGCTATCTAGAATTATGGAAATCTTAAAGATTCGACATTTAATTTATAAAAATATATAATATATGAACTTTCTAATAAATATATTGATTCTTTTCAAGAATAAAAGGATTGTTTGTTCCTTTGTGTGCTGTAAATTTAAGCCTTGGATGTGGCGAACCAAAATATAATTTAATCTCTTTAACAACAACCAAATATACAATTAAAACAACTTCTTACTAATTTAAAATATGTATATCTCATGAAAGGGGGAAAACTACCTATAATATTTTCTATAAAACAATTTAACTTATGAAAAAAAATTGATTAAACTTTTGATGAAAGATATCCCAGTAATAGGGTGGTTATTAGGTGATATTGTGGGAATAAACCTGAAAATCTAATCACATAGGATTCTACTCAAGGGAGATTCCAAGCCAATGTATATCCCAAAATATGGATAATTCACACTATAATGAATTTATTTAAAAAATAAAGAATATATTAGTAACAGACATCATTTACCCCATTTTTGAATCACAACAAGATCACTCCATCCATTTAGTTCCCAAGAAAATCATCCTAAACATCAAGGGGAATGAGAAAAATCTTATAATCCCTATGAAAATTAAAAATTACTAAATATTGGGGATTTTTTATAGAAATATGTATCAATTCGCTAAAAAATATCACTTTCTAATACCTTAAATTGACTAAATTATGTAAATATAAGAAGGAATGACACATTATTGTTTCTTAGATGGCCTTCTCGGATATTTTTAGGTGCTCATTGCTAGATAAGTCCAAGGAAAGAAAACCTTCACATGTTATTTTGGATATTTTTCCTATGATAAAATTACTTCTAGGTTATGGAATTAAATTGGTACATTTCAAAGGTTCATGGTAGGTATCTTTTTATATTACATTGAGTATTTATTATAGGTATTCTTAGATGAATTCACTATTTTCAGTATTTCTTTTGATCATTGTTTGGGAAATCTAGAATTTTTTTTTAAAACACGTATTCAGAAAACTTATGTTTTGAATTTCAAAAAGTTTCATTTTATGGTTGAAATAAGAATATTCTTAGATAAAACTATTTTGAAAAAAAGGAATTGAGGTATAAAAATATAAAATTAAGGTAATAAATTCTTTACCCTACCCAAATTGTGTTAAAAATGTTAAATATTTCTTGTTCTATGAATTATTTTATAAAATATTCATAAAGTATTTTTGTAGGATAGATATCCATCTTTATGAGATACTTTAAAAAGAATATGAATTTGATTTTAATAACGAATTCATGGAAGCATTTGATGAACAATATAAGTTACTGGTCACATCACCAATAGTAGAGCCACCTAATTGGGAACATCTATATGAACTGCTTTGTGATTCTTCATACTGAGATGTAGTAGTATCCCGATCTCATAGAATTAAAGGTTGAAAAAAATTCATTAATTATTTCTCCAGAATATTGGATACTTCACAACTCAAATACACTACCACTGAAAAGTGTTTTCTTGCAGTTGTCATTGCTTTAGATAATTTCATGTCTTATTTATATGAAACTAATGTTAGTATATTTTCTAACCATGGATCCATTATATATTTTATAGTAAAGGTATAATGAAAATCTATATTGGTAAGACGGATTCTACTTCTATAAGAATTATACTTGGAGATTTAATATTAAAAAGGAGCTAAAAATCATGTCGTGGATCACATAAGTAGACTTACTAACACTACTAAATCAGAAATTCAATATCAGTACCCACTGAATGACTATATACTGGGAGAAAAATCTACATAATAAATTAGGAAGTAACATGGTATATAGATATAGAAAATATATGGTAACCTCACAAGTACCAAGTCATCTTAATTCCCATAAAAAATAAAAATATGACTCTCAATTTTATATTTTGGATTATCCATTCCTATGGAAAATTTATAATGACCATGTAATAGAGAGATGTTTTTCTACAAGTGAGATTAATTCTATTTTATATTTTTTTCACATAATATCATGTGGAATCCACTTTGGACTGTAAATAACTGTAAGAACAGTTTTGATATTTGGAATTTATTAGCCCACTATATTTAAGGATGAACGTGAATATTGAATTTTTTTTGGGAGATTCCAATTCTTTGGGAATAT
This sequence comes from Viscum album, assembly GCA_963277665.1. NCBI lineage: Eukaryota > Viridiplantae > Streptophyta > Magnoliopsida > Santalales > Viscaceae > Viscum > Viscum album. The sequence goes on along the minus strand of OY728134.1, from coordinate 462,666,055 downwards.
TTAATAAATATAAGAGATGCCTCAAAAACACATTTTATTTTGTAAATTTTACTATGTATAGGGAATATATTTATGGTACCCTTTACCATGTAATTTGGAAATTATTATATTCTTATTTGTCTGTATTATGTTTCTAAATGGGTGGAATCCAAATATTCCAAAAATGATAATGCTAAATTTGTGTTTGATTTTTCAGGACTGAAATATTCTATAGGTTTGGAGTACTATGATTCATCATAACTAACCATGGGACCGAAATTTTGAAATAAATAATGGATTCTCTCATAAGGAATTATGGATTACCTTATAAGACGTCTACACCCTACCATCCCTATACAAATGGTTAATCTAAATTTTCCAATGGTGAAATAAAATGTATTTTGGAAATGAAAGTAAAATCCAATAAAAAATTGTTTGATCCAAAGGATAGATGGAAATTTATTGGCTTATAGTAGATCCAAAAAACATTAATAGAAATGAACCCTTTCCATTTAATCTGTAAAAAAACTTTCCAATGACTTGAGGGTTTGGAACAAAAATCATACTAGGATGTCCAATAAATGAATTGGGACTTCGAAGGAGTAGGAAAAGAGAGAAAATACATCTATAAGAACTGTAGAAAAGTAGAAGAGAATGTTTTTAAAATTCTATAAATTAAAAATTAATAAATCAATTGGCTAATGAAAATTTTATACAATCCAAAACATTCCATCTTGGAGACCAAGTTCCACTCTACAAATCTAGACTCAAGCTAATTCCAGGTAAGATTCATTCTAAATGGGAAGGTCCATTTATAGTCACCAATTTCTATCTTTATAGTGTTTTGGATATAATAAATAATGCAGAAGAAGAAAAATAATTGGTAATGGTAAAAAATTGAATAAGTTTCAAGGTAATATAACAAAAGAGAAAGTGGATGAGCTCACACTCCTCTAACTTGTCTATCAATAACCACCCATCAGATTATACCTCTCTTTTAACACTTGATTTCATGATGTAATTATATTTAAAATAAACTTTCATGATTTTTATATTTTAATTAATTATGGTCTATAAATCATTTAAGTGTTCGTGGGAACCTATAGTTTATGTCCTTTTAGGACTTTTCTATTTTTTAATTTCAAAATTCTTTATTTCTTTTTCAAAAAAATTATGTTTCTTTTAATTGTGTGTCAATTTTTGAAACCTATTAGTTTAATCTGAATACCCATGAAAATTTGGATCCATGAAAAGTTATAGAAACTAATTTTAACCATATACTCACATTATATAAATGATGAAATTAGACAGTTTTTAAATTCTAAAAATAGTAATTCATGAAAACCCAACTAAAATTTGAATCTCATGCCACGACAAGTTGTACAACATTTTTCATCACTTACCATTGAGGATTATAACCCAGCTATGATATATTCTTTTAAATTCCATATTTATTGAGTTAAATAAGTCTTATATGATTAACTATAACATTCTGAGTAATCTAATAAAAACATTGGAGCATTTAAGTACTCTATATTATACATGATTGAGGCATTCATTTCATTTTTATTCCCTTTTGGTTTAATAAACTCTAACTAAAATCCAACCATTACATACAATCCTTGTAGTCCTTAGCAGTAATGAATGATTTTTTTTCTAAATTACATTACAATATCATTATCCCTATCAACCTTTCCCTATAAAAACTTTCATGATCTAATTGAAATTCAATTTTGGGGGAAGAAATAAAAGAAGCTGGAAAATCAATATTTAAGATTTTGTTTGACAGTAACGAAGAATTTAAATCAATTTTAAAGATGTTGATCTAAAAAAAATAATTATATAGAATATTCTTAGTATCATTAAAACATTATTATCAAGATATGTATCATCCCATGTTTTTTTTGAAATATTTTTTTCAAATAAATTTAAATTCTTTGATAGCTTGTGTTACACAGAACCCTGAGTTTTTAATGAACTGCGATATATTATTAAAATTATTATTTAAAAAATACCTTTATAATATATTGGGTATAAATAATAATAATAACTTTTTAAATATTAATTTTAATGTATTTATACAAAGAAAATATATTGATAAAAAAGTACTTAATCATTTGTAATGTCTATATTTTTTTAAAATACCAATTTTTCAAAAAAAATATTTTGTTTTGTAAAAAAATAATAAAATAATTTTTTTCAAATTTTGTGATATTATTTTTTTGAAATATTCATTCCAAATAATCTTAGAGTGAATTTATGAGAATTTTCTAAAAAGATAAAATTTTCAATGAATAGTGAAAAATTATCGTTTTTATTATTAATTATATTTTAATTTAAACATTCAAAAACATAAAAAAATTGAGGCGGATTCCAAAGAAAATTTCATTTAATTATACATTTATTATTCTAATTAATTTCATTTTAATACATTTCATATTAAATTTTAAAATAATTTTTTTTAAACTTTTAAATAATTTCTCTTTGGAAAACCGCTTTTCCATTGAGTCTACAGGTTTAAATTTAAATTAAATTTATCCAATTATATGAATTTAATTAATAAAAATGGAATAAAAATTTTAAAACATAATAATTAATATTTTGTGATTACATAAACTTAATATTTGACCATAATTAATATTAAAAATCAATTATCGCGGTTAAAGTTAAAATGGATTTACCAAGGGGTTAAAGTAAAAAAAGATAACTTGTAAAATGAACTAAAAATGTGTCCAGAACCCCTTTCCTGGACAAATTTTCACCTTATAACCTATAATGTTTGATAATTACCCATTTTAGATCATTTTTTATTGTAAAAAATGTGGGTATACTTTATTATTTTCAAAATATTTCATGTGTGATCTCTCCCTTGCTTATGAAAGGTCACCCCATCTCCTCTCCTCTTCACGCTTCCAAAACACTTTTTTCATCCAATGACTAAAAAAATACCTTCATTAACTTCCTCATTAAATACTATTTTAATTTTTTTGATTATTAAACCCTCTTATGAAGGCTTCATGTATAAAAATAAATAATTTCTCTCAAGAAGTGGAAAATTTAAAAACTTGTGTTTTGGTTTTATCTCTTCTTCCACAACCTTCAAATATTTTCCAAATTTGATGATATAATAAAAATAGTATCTAACATATAATGAGATATTATTAGGTTAATTTCATGACCAATATCCATCTCTTCTTCCATCAAATGGGAAACGAAACTATTGATCGTGTGTAAGTTGGACTTCCGCATCACGAACAGATGTACTTCGTTTTCCATCACCATCTATCACAGAAGGTTATAATTATTTATTTGATATATTTGTATGATATTTATGAAATAATTATACCTCTGTAATTATTATATCTCATTTAACTTTTTATTTTTATTTCAAAGGGAATACGATAGCTTCTCTCGTGAGTATGACGGACTACGACCTCACGAAGCGATGTGATTCATTTGTCACTTACGATTTTACATGGAAGTTAATGAGAATATATTTAATGAAAATATGTGATATGTATGAAATAAAAATGATTCAATAAATTTAATTTTTTTTTTATTTTTCTCATTTCATCTGTCGATAAAATGTAAACAACGTTCTTGCATGCATATGGCATACTGTTTATATGAACTATGTTTTCCATTATCTACCTCTAAATTTTATGGATTACTCTAAAATAAATATATACTAAAAATATATGATATTTATATCATGGTTAAAATTATGGATATTATCTAACAATGATCAATGTAAATGGACCAAAAATTCAAAATTAAAACATACCTGAAAAACAAAGCATTTATTACCAAAAACATTAGTTTAGATAGGAATTGTTAATAAACAGGTAATAAAAGGTAATAAGTAAATATTATATTGTATGATATATATATATAATTATGACTTGATAATAGATATATAATACAATTATATTTATTATAAAGTGGTTTTAAAGGTGTACTATGGACGTCGAGACTTAAGTTAGGGATTTTCATCTCATTTTTATTTCTCTGGGGCACATGCCATATTCACCACATGTTTCTTTATTAGGGGTATATAATTACCATGAATGTAATTTATGATTATTATTATGTAATTATAGGATATACATATCCACAAAATTTTATTTCCTTTATGTGGATTATTATTAAAAAGATACCAAAGTGGTAAAGGTTTTATGTTTGTATCTAACTGTTTATCATGATCGTTTACGATAAAGTTTTTGATGATGAAATATTATAATCTAAATCTAAAAAACTCATTAATATTATTCTAATTTTTCTATGTAATGAAAATAAATTGTTTACATTTATTTTACTCTCTTTATATACTAAATATTTCAAAACAATGTTTTAAAAAAAATTGACTTTATTTCTCAATTCAATCAAAAATTATTTTTCCTCCAGCTTAATGTTTTTTAAAAATGTTTTATATAATGTTTTTAATATTCCCCAAATATTTATTTATCTGATATCTACCCATATTCTACTTTTTATAAAATGTTTTTAAACTGAATCTTCATATCATTTTCAAAATAAGGATTGTTAGGATTTTACCAAAATGTGAAAGGAACCTTTATTTTAATGTGTACAACATGAACAAAATTTCTCAATGTCATGAACAATGAATGTTTTAAAACACCCTTTATAATTTTCTAATGATATTTTTTTAGAAAATAATTTTTAAATTTTTTTTAGGTTTTTAAAAAATAAAAGTGGAAAGGATATTTTCCTCAAGATTTGTTTTAAATGATTTTTAAATATTTCTTTATATGTTTCCAATGCTTTTTTAATATAAAATGATTTCGAAAATGTATTATGTTTTAAAAAGTATTCTTCAAAGCCTAATGTATATTTTCATAAGGAAATATTTTAAATGATTTTTAAAGATTAATTTATATATTTTTAATTTTATTTTCAATGAAAATTATTTTAAAAATGTTTTATGTTTTAAGAAGTGTTTTCAAAGTATAAAGGCTATTTTTTCCATGAAATGTTCCATCTTATATTTCAAAATCATTTAACATAAAAAATTATATACTTTTATATTACTTTTTCTTTATTGGGGAAATGATCCAAGAATACAATTTTTATTATTCCTTTAAATGGTTTATGTTTATGATACACATATTTTTATGAAGCATATTTTTCTGCCATGGGTTTTACCATGATAAAATTATTATAAAAACCACTTCTTTTTATATGGGTTATGATATCATGAAATGATGAAATGATTATGAAACCAATTTCTTTTCAATATGTTATGCTATGATGAAATGTTTATTTATCCCAATTCATTTCATGGGTCCTGATATGATGAATGTTTTATAATCCTATTGCAAATATTTATATGATTTCCATTATGTGATGGGTGGGACCTATATCACCATATAATTCATTGGGTAAATATTGATATATAATGAGATAAATTGGACTAGAATAAGGAGTAACCCCAATTTAGTAAAGAACTTTTTTCATTATAATATTCTTGGGAGTGAACCTTTATTACTACGATGGTTTGGGGAGTAACCTCATTCCACTATAATTTTTTTTGGCAATGAAAATAGATGACTAATGAAATGATTTTATATACTTATGTGTATAATGTAAATCTATGTCTTATATTAATGTTAGGTTCAAATGGAATAGGTTCATTTATTCCATTTTTATTTATGTATTATAAACTGCCAAGATTTTTCCTGGACTCATGTTTATAATCTGGGATATGAAATGTATGGTTTTAAAATGTTATTATCATGTTATCATACCCTTGAGATTATGTTATGATTATGTGATCATTTATATATAACTTTTTTCCCTTACTTATCATCTTATATAACAATTTATAATGTTTATTTTCCCCATGTTATAAAGAAGGGTATTATGTTTGATATGTTTAAGAAGGGTTTTAGTAATAAGGAACTTGGTTAGAGATGATATTGAACTCTTATAAATCAATATTTTATGTTTCAATGTTTCAAAAGGCACTAGACCTTAATATTCCAGAGTAGATAATTACATTATGTAATTAATATTTATCAATTAAGATTTATTATCTATATATGAGAAGTTCAATCCTTTACAAGATCCCAAACTGTTTGAAGAAAAAACCTCTCTTTCTAAAAAATGAATCTGAAGAGAAATTAATATTTGAAAAAGATAAAACAATTTTATTGGGATAGATTGGATAAAGGGATGACGATACTATTAAATATTTTTATAGATAAAACATTCACAATAAGTTGTAGAAGGTCCCACACCAGTACGGAATTTTTATAGTCCCTCCCATCCTTCAAGAGTAGAACAAAATATAATAAAAAAATAAGCAAAATATTTAAGAGCCTTTATGGATGAAATAGGGAGGGTAATTTCAACTGCTACATAAGATATGAAAGGCCTGGAATTTCTATAGATAATTCAAGAACCTATGAAGTGTTTTTGAATATAAAGATTATGATGGAATCCATACATGGCGTAAACTACAAATCATGCATTGAATTTCATATTAGATAAAATCCTCCACCATGAGCCTCAAAATATTTGTAATAAAATACTACCATTCTTTAAGTCTCAGAAACATTTGAACTGGATCCTAATGCCCCCATGATATGCACAGATACTTGAATAATTTAGTGTAGATGCATAAATTCGTTAAGACTATGGTAAAAAATGTATAAAATTGGAAAGAGAAACACCTTCATACAAAATCAAATTCAATGATGAATGAAAAAAATACTAGAAAAGTGTGTATAAGAGGGAATTATATGATGAATTAATTGGGGTTTTACTTAATGAAATTTATCTGGTAAAAATAATTTTTATCTTTAATGAGGCAGTATAAGGTCAAGAAGATAGTTTTGAAAAGGAAATTTTCATTTTCTAGAATTTATATATTTATTGGGAAATATTTTAAATTCAATTTTCATGACAAATTCTTAGTTTTCATTGTGTATGTTTTCCCTAACTAGTCTGGAATCCTTGGAATTTTTAGAATATGTTAAAAGAGCTTTGATTACGTTGAACTATCTATCAAACTGTTGAAAAATATTTTTTTGAACTTAAATGAATTATCATATGATACCTTTAAAATAATTTCATTATGATTTTTGAAATTTATAGATCATACTTGTGAACTTTAAAATTTTGTGTGACTTTGGAAAATCCTTCTAATTTTTTTTTGTAGGATCTGCATTGTGATTTTTTTATTTCAAAATATCATTAGTAAATACTATCACTCTATAATGAGGTCTTCAAGAGGTTTGGATTTTTAGTTGTGTCTCACTTTTTTAATATGACTATAGACCATTACTCAATATTTAAATTAACTAAGTATGGGGTTTTAATTGGGCATTAAATTTTTATGTTTATTGAGTATAATTAACTATTTATGCACTCTATTTTATTTGAATTTTGGAAATTTATTGGTTTTTAATATTTCTTGTTTGTTGGATATAATTGTTAAATATATTCTAATTATTTGGATTTTTGATATAAAAACATATATATTATTTAATTTTATGGGACACATGAAATGAAATTTAACATTTTTAAAATCATTTTAAATTGTAAAATCATTCTAAAATTATAAAATTTAATTTTTAATTTGGGAAATTAATTTTTATCTAGATTAAATTTTAATTTGAAGTTTAAACTATTATTTTAGAGTGGTGTGGATGGGATAACTTATTTTTAATACCATTTTGGGATAATATATTGTCAACCAACTACTATGAACCATTAATTCATGAGCCTGCCTTTATACACCCTCTTGTTACTGTGTAGTGATATGTGACTGGGAAGCTCCCTTTAGTATGCTACTTTGGGGATGCGATCATGCCTTCCAATTCTCCTAGTACAATGAATCTCACTTTATTTGGAATTATACAACCTTTGACCATGGCTTTATGCAACTGTAAAGCCACATTCAACATGCCTCTATGCCCAATGAATCCTTGAGAAAATACCAATGGAATTTTTAGTGTGCCTCTCTAAAGGTCGGTTGAGGAACAGGACACACTAAGAGTCTATAAGTCGCCAAAAGGATGAAAACTCATTTTAAAGTCAATCAAGGATATTTATTGGAACTATATTCTATATTATCTATGTTCAATGACCCCCACATGAGAATAAAACATTGTTACTGGATTGAATCTTTAGAGAAAGAATGATTCTGAGAGGAGCATCGGCTGTTAAAGTCGAGTTCAATAGAAGAAGTTTTCACCATAGGGATCAAAAAACTTGATCTAAGGGATTTGAAGCTTTGAAATGATCAAGGTAACCCATGCCAATGGAAGCTTGAGATAATTCCAAGAATAAAAACCATTGAAAAAGATAATATTGGTTTAGATCTAGGGAGGAAGAAAGATATAAGAAAAGTTTCTATTTTTTAAGAAATATTCGAAGAAGATGGTGGAATAAAAAATTAGGATAATTGAAATTTAAATTAGTTACCCAAGTAGGATTGATTATTGAATTAAATTAGGGATGACACCACTCGAGCTTACAACATTGAAGTAGTAATCCACGTGAATCTAGGATTCTAGTTTTCGCAATAGCGGCTGACCTAAATAAATATATGTTTCAGGGGAATACAATGTAATTTGTTCCCTATATAGGCGAAAATAAAACTAGAGGGAAGTATTTCATCCCCAATTCACTATTTTCTAAATAAAATTAATTTTCACACATGATACTCATCGAAATTTCCCTATTAATGTTTACATATCCTAGTGTACAAGGCAGTTGACCATCATTACTAGATTCTGATAATGAGAAATGTTGAGTCTCTGTAGTACTCACATTTTTCACATAATCGATGACATGAAGTGTGTATGATAAATTTAATGAATAAAAAAATAACATGTGAATCAAAATTTTATAATAAGGTCATTATCGGTTTATAAAATGTTCATTCATGATTTTTACATCACAAAAAAACATATGATGATTTTTAATGGAGTAATGCATGACAGGCAAGCCAAACATTGCTGAGGAAATTTTCAAACATGGAAACACATGTATTAGGAATAATTTATAAACATTTGATCAAGTTTCACATGGTAGAAGTCAGGTGTACTGTATACATATTTAAATTAAAACTCTAGGGGTGAAATATCACACAATCTTATGCCATATTGGATGGATGTTATTTAAACTGCGAGACATAAGTGATTAAAGATATCATGAAGTCTTCAAAATGTAATTATAAAATATTAAACATGAATCATGATTTGAATTATATTATTTAAATAATTATAGGAGGGATTTTTGTGCCTATATATGTAGTGGGAGACTTCATTCGAGAGACACTTATGTGAAATTGGGTTATACTAGGGAGACTTACTAAGGTTATAATATAGATTTTATTTTATGTTTTAACTTTGTTTTAGTTATGTAATGTCTTCCACTCCATGATTCATCTTTTTTTATCTCTCCAATAGAGGTAAAAATATTCTAAGTGATTGGTAAAGGGAATTTTGACCAATTTTAATGCTTGAGTTTTATTTTTTTAATTCAATTATTTCCCTCCTATTTATTGGTTTCAATAATTAATAGGAGAATTTTATTTTGAAGATAGTTGTGTTTTAATTAAATTTTATCTATAATTTATTTCCTTGCTCGAGGATCCATGATCTCCATCCACTAGGTTTAAGAAAACATTTGGTGAATTTTCATGAGCTAACTACAAAATTGTTAACTATTACTAACACAAGAGAAAGGGTTGGTGGCTACTCCTGCATTTCTTGGGAATAACATGAACCAGTTGGGTTTTTATTAAGTAAACTGGGGTTAAAAAACTATTATACTTTCTCACATTAGAAGTAAGGTAGAATAAAACATATTTATTTATTGGTCTTATACCTCGACTTTTATTCAACCAAGGGTGGAAAGGGAATCAGTTGTAAAGCCCCTCACTTATAAACTAATATAAAGAAAATCTCAACTATTGGAGACTAGGATAGATTTAAAATTGGGATGTAGAACCTAACCTGATCACATTTCTCACGTCACTTTTTTTTTAATATTTAGTTCAAACATGATTGATTTCAAATAATTAACACTATTATTATCATCCGACAAGTGTAAAATTTATTTAGTGCACTCCTCCATGGAGATAACTAGGGGTTTCCACTAATAAAACATTATCCTAGGAAATAATAGCTTTTTCACACCCCATGACAAAGTTATGATAGTTACCAATAGAAAATATATAGAAAACCAATTCCAAATCCCATAAAAATAGAATATAATTTATGTAATCTCATAACAAACAAAGTAATAATATCTTCAATGTAATACCATGAAATAAAGAAACTCATATTATGGTAGAAAACTCCTACAACACCATCAAATCATCATGTGATGTGATACTAAGGTCCATACCACTCACTAAAACCATCCTATAAATTTTAAAAAATAATATATATATATATATATAAGTAAGGGTGAGAATATAAGTATGATCGATAGGTTTATCATCAAAAACAATATCATAAAAATGTGGAAGTTTCATTGTAATAATTTAGTGAATACACAACAAAACCAACTCTATCTTATATTATGTCAACTAATATTCTATCTCTCAGTATGATCAGTTTATAAATGTACATAAAATATATATAGTAAATATTAAAAATTTATCAGATGTGGTACCCAACTACCACTTCCCCACTGATGATATTTTAATTCCCCCATCTCTTCATGTATCTATACACCATGATCATAATTCATATCTGAATAGCATAACCATATTCCAAAACCTCATATGATAGACACATATAGTAACCTAAAACCACAACCAAGTTTACCACATCAAAAAAACAACTTTTACATAACCACACCATGACCAAAATGATGATGATGAGAGGGGGAGAAATCATCCATCTATATCACCCATATCAAAGATGAAATGGGTTCACTTGGTAATAAAAAACATCATATAGATATCAGTTTTTTACCATTCTTATATAGTAGTTCTAAATAACTAAAACGTATACAATTATATAAATATAACACACATTCTATTCCTAGGGTCTAATCCTATTAAAACACCTCTATAACCACTTCTCACTACCCATCTCTTCATTTCAACACTAGAATTGTTACATCGCTAAATCATATAACTGAATGTCACATCCACTAAATAATTTATCAATAAGATTAATTTCCACTTCAACCACATCTTAATCAACCATTAATTGAAATACTATTACATTCAACATTTCATTACTGACTTATGCAACTTATTAATTCATTTTAAACTATATCATTCATTTACTTTATCTATATTAAAATTTAATTCAAACAATTGTCCATGTATTATCATCAATTGTATGCTTACCAAATAATCTAATTATCCTATTAATCCATCCATTTAAATTTATTTTACATCATATATCACGATAAAAGCAAATTTATTAATGTCAATTAAATACTTCATTTAAGAAGAACATTATCAACAAAAACCCATATGTATACCATCTTTAATCCATTCACTACTTTCATTATATATCAACATCCTAGGAAACATTTTCACCCTATCCACCCCAGTATATCTATACAACCACATCAAAAATATTCACCAAGAAAACTTCCACTACCATATTCGTATTGTTTTGAAACTACACTATATTAGTTTACCTCACTACACTACTATAAAAACAATCAATATAATTCCCATTACTTTAAAATTTCTCTATAATTTTACCACTAATTTTGAAAACAACTACACCACTTCCACATCAATACACCTTACTACATACTTTGAGCCATTTATATCTTATTATATTCATATTAAATAATAATTATAAATAAAATTATAATAATAAATGACATATTTTTTGTATACAACCCACATGCCTATTCAGTTTCAACTCAATTAATGTTCTTAATTTAAGATAATTTCATCTCCATACTCAATAAAATATTATATTATACTAAAACCAAATCAATTATATTGAAATAAAAAATATAGAATCTAATTAATGAAAGTTATGTGGCATAGAAAAAGAATCTAGGTCGATTCCCATCAATGGAAATTCATTAACATAATTAGATTTCTCCTTAAAACTAGATTAATAGAAACCCTGAAACCCATTAATCAAGATAATAAATTATAATTTATAATTAATTTATATAAATAATGAATTAACGCACTTTGAAATTATTTTTTCATTGATGTATCGGATATTGACTTCATTTCATATCATTTTTTTGATATATGATTCTATGGTATAATACCTATAGAGGTGATCCACACATTCACCATGAACCTATAAACATGACCATAAAAATCCATCAATGCTAACATAAAAGATTTTAATTCTTACATCATTCATTTTTTATCTTCATAAGAATTATTTTGAGGCTGAAATGATTCTTTTTTTTATGTTATTGAATCAAGAGGGTGGAAGAGGAGAACTGATTTGGCTTTTTGAGAATGTTTTAGAGGATGGACTATATGGTTATTGAGATAATTCCATATGTATTGTTTTTGTTCACAACAAATATTAATATTGAGAATGATATGATCATATTAATATAGATCTATGGTAAGAGAATAATAATTATGCATGAACCCATATTATTCTACAATCCCCAGTGAACCCCTTGTCTAAATAAAAATATTATTATTGTTTAATTGAAATGTTTTAGAATGATTGATAAATTAATTTTACTTATTGAATGAATATGCTAAAATTTATTCAAATTATATTTAATAAATTATTTCACCCCAGGCTATTACTCATCTCCTCATTTATCCTCAGTATTTATTGAACCTGGAATAATGGATTTTTATTTAAACACATATATATCAATGAATTAATCATTAAAAAATAAATAAATATTATATACAGAAAAATATAGAATAAATATTTGTTAAATATTTAAATGACATTTATTCTCTCAAATCATTGGTGAATGAATACTTTTAATCAAACAAGCATAAAAAATTATTAAAACATGTATGGAAATAATATTTATTAAACATGTAAAATTTATATAGAATTTAATTGAGGTTCTAAATAAATAATGTGTTCAACCCTATAGGCCACTTTCATAGTGGAATTAGGTATAAACACATAAATTACAAAGTTATCATCTTGAAACATGAAAAGGAACCCATAATGAAAAAAGTTAATGTCACAATTACATGTAATATCATCTGAATCTATACTGTTTAATATAATCTCTTTATCTCAAAATCTCTAATTAGGTAGGTTTTTAACTAGTTTCATAAACTTATATGCTCATTGTATCTTTATTATTCTTTTAGAAAATGAATTTACTGATAGAACAACATTCTCAAGGACATAATAATTTATTTCTATTCCCATCAAAAGGCTTGAGATATAAAATTCCATTTTAAAACAAAAGGGAAAATCCTTTCTAACATTATTCATATATATAATATGAGTTGTGATGCGCCCAATGTATCCTAACCCACCATGACAATACGTCAACATGGTTTACATCCAAACACCAAATTATGTGACTTGTGACATGAATTAATAATTATATTAAATTCTAACATCCATTACACACATCTACGGATAGGAATATCCAATGACACATAAAAAATTTACTTCTTTGTAGTGAGACAAGTTCTTATAACCTACTTCTCTTGGAGATTACTAAGGATGAAATTCATATAAATAATTCTTAATGTATGAGTATTAAGTGTGATAGGTTCCCTTTAGACATTATCACATACAATTTTATAAATTTGAATAATAATGATGTGATAATAACTTTATTAATATCCTAAACCATGAATACCAAAAATCATAAAATACATAGAATTTGGTTCTATGGGAAAACATCCAATAGATCCCCACTTACAATAGATTCAAATGCTAAAAAAAATTAATCTATTAGCACTCACGTGATTTTCATACTTCTTCTTAGATAATAATTTAATCAAAGGGTCTATTATATTCTCCTCCATAGAAAATTTTCTCACCATGACCTCACCCCTTTTAGAAAAACCCCTAAAGATTTGATACTTTAAAATTATTTGATTAACCTATTTATGTAACCTTTTATCATTTACTAGAGTCACCATTTACTTTTTATCACAAAACAATGTGATAGTGTTTTACTTCGAAGAACCACATCATGATGTTATATGAATTTGTACATCAAACCAGCTTTGTTAAAAGCATCTAAATCCATAATATAATAATATTCTACTATATAATGAGTAAAAACTAGCTACTTTATACATTTCCAACTCAATGATACTCTATTTAGGATTAAGATATATCCTAATTTCAAATTTAGATCATTTGGATCTATTTGGAATCTAGAATAAATATATCCCAAAATGACTATTTCCTCAAATCCTATATATACCAAGAACATATCCTTAGTACTCCTTATATACTTAATTATATCCTTAACAAGAATCCAATGTTGTTTATATGGATCATATTGATATCTTCCAACCATGATCAAGGAATTGGTAACATCAAACCTGATACACACCATGACATACATAATGGAACCAATCATGAAATTCAAGGTATCCTACTCATCCTCTCTATTTTCAGTTATGTGTGAGAGATCATTTACATGGAACTATGTTTACAATGTGATACTATAACTAATACCATATTATATTATTCCTAAATAAATTTATTCAGTATTTGGTAAATCTATGTACCTTGACTTAGTCTAAGAAGACCCTTGGATCTATCATGGTTTTTCTTGATCCCAAGAATGTACGCTTATTTACACAAGTCCTTCATGGAGAATCACATTTTTAAACATTACTAAATTGACTATAATACTGGTATGAAATTTGTAATATTTAATCATTAATCTATATATATTACTCATAAAATGACCACACTCTGACTGAACCATTTATAAAAACATAGCTCACATCCATTCTTTATAAAACCAAATTATCTCACGGATTCATTGAACAAAATATTCAATGACATAGATGTTTACATTAATTCTTTAATATATATATTTAATTTTTCTACTTTTCTAGAATTACCTAGAGTCATAAACCCTTCTAGGTGTGTCATTTAGACATCTTCCCAAAGGTTTCTGTTAAGGAAATCTATTTTGGCATACATCTTTCAAATATCATAGCCATCGAAATCTTCTACAAAAAGTAAAATCTAGAATTAATTTAAATAGGTAAGTGGATAAAATTGTTTATAATAGTATGTGCTTTGATTCTATATAAACCCTTTTTTCACTAGTTATTATTTGTAGGTACTCACTTTACCATTCATGTCTAGTTCTCTCTTCAATATTAGTTTTGACCCTATAGGATTTACATCAACTGGAGGATTGGTAAAAAAACCAAACTTGGTTTTGATGCATATAATTCATATTATAATTTATGTATTCTTTCGATCTTGTAACTTATAAGGTCTATACATCTTCATTTTAAGAAAAAATATCATTATTTTCAACCAACAACGAATCACCATCCATAGTGACTAAAAAACCATATCTTTCTAGTTCTCTAACCTATCTAGTGATCATAAATGGAACTTGTATCTTATAAAAAACATATTCTATATGGACCTATGGAATCTATTACTTCACTAATACATGTGTTTCTTGAGTATCAACTTCATCAAGGTTGATCTTATCTCACTATCTTTTGTAGATATTTGTGCCTTGTCAAGAATTATTGATTCCATTGCCATACGGATTTTCTAGGATGATTGGTCATATAAGGAATATCTCCTTATTTCATTATGATGTACTATAAAGATAAACTTAATGCCATAATAGTGACAATTTTTTATTAAAATTATCCTTAATGAAATCCTTACATCCCCATACAAGGATAATGTGATAACACGGGTTTCTTTCTACTCATACACATAAATGAGATTACATTTTCCACCTTAGTTGGAACTTAGTTTTTTGTGTTCATCATAGTATATAATTAATATACTCAAAAATAATAATGGAATATCTTCATGACTCATCATTGAACACTCCTTATCATGTAAGTTATGGTTACTCATTTCAATTAAACCACTCTATAGTGGTGTATAAGGAGGAGTGAGTTGAGATAGAATCCTAAACTACCATAAATAATCAATGAACTCTTGTTTAAGATACCCACCAACCTAATCAAATAGAATATTATTTATCTTATTACCATGTTGATTCTCAAATAAATTCTTCAATATTTTATTTTCATAAATTATTAAAACTAATACCCCATTAAGTAAACATTTCTATATCTTATCAAGTCTTTAGTAAAAGCAATGAAGTAAAAATAACCACCTCTATCATCTACGGAAAATGTTCTACACACTTTAGTGTGTACTAATTATAGATGATCTATGAATCATTCACCCTTTAGATCAAAAGGTGGTCATGTCATCTATCCTTGTAAACAATCAAGACATATATCAAGTGGTTTTAGTTTAAAAGAATCTAAATATCTATCTTGATTGATCATTTTCAAATATTTCCCATTTACATGACCTTGTCGATGATCCCACAACATTTTATTATATGATTCATGTGAACCTGATTCATTATTAATTTCCAATACTATATCATAATCAAATACATAATTACTATTATTTAAATACACCATTCTATAATATATGTTTTATTTATAAAATAATCATATTTTATTTTAAATTTTAAAAATAAAACCATATTTATCAAAAACAAATATAGAAATTATGTTTCCAGTAACCCTGGGTACATAATAATAGTTTCCTAAAACCAAGATCATCTATGTTGGAAATATAATGTGGTAATATCCTATATCCAAGAAATCTAGTTGTTCTCTATTGGTTGCTTAAAAATCAAACTCTCCACTATAAATCTTTTTCAATCTTATTGGTTCCTACATTTAGATATATATATATATATATATATTTAAAAAAGTATCTAATACCCATCCAGTATATAAGAAAAAAAATCACTTGATAATGAATGCAATTGCAACTTATCCTTTCTTCTTTAACTAGGTGAAGTTGTTATTACAGTTGTCCAACTTACCACATGAAAAATTTATTACATCTTAATCCTTTACAAGTCTTTGAATCTTCCTCATATTCGATATGTGGTGCTTGGGAGCCTTATACTTTGAATGATCCTTTGGGCCTTTTCCTTGTTCTTAATTTTATTCACTATAAGTATTTTATTTTTCTAAAACCTCAAGTCCATATCAGTTTGGTGAATAAAGTTAGTGATTTCTAAGAGAGTCTCCTCACTATTTCTCATATTAAAATTTATAATAAAACTTTAGAATCCTTGAGGTCTTAATGATACAATGAGATTTGTGCATAGATTATTTCAAAGCATAAATCCCAAGATGATAAAGTGCTTCATGTATCCAATAATATTAATTACATATGGACTATCAAGAACCTACTCTCCAAGATTTCCTTTGAATACTGCCTTAGAGATTTCATATCTCTCTTGTCTCTCCTTATCTTCATAAAGATCATGAATGTTAGACCACATGTTATACAAATCCATTTCCTAGTGTTGATTTAGGATATCACTAGACATGGATTATATCATGAAACATTATACATCTAACACATCATCTAGATGTTTCATATAAAGAGTTATTTTCTCTTTACTAACAAGTTTCCCAAGATCAAGAGGAAAAGGTGTTTCTAGTACATCTAATTTACATCCATGGAATTGTATAACCCAAAAGTGCCTATAACATTCATAAAAATTCAAGATACTTGAAAGATTATTATCCTATAATATATATTGTAGTGATATTCTAAATTTCTTATGGATTTATATTTCCAAAATAATTTAAAAAATATTTTAGTATTTTATATGTATTATGAAAATAGATAATAAACTTAGTTTATAATCTCCTAATATTTTATCAAAACCCAAAAAATATAACCATTTATTTTGGATTATACATTTGTGTTGGTATTATAGGGTTAAGGATCTATATGTCCATTATTATTACCCTTGATTTGGACTGGAAAGATATCTGAATGTGTTTAGGTAGGTGAGTCTTTGAATCTAAATTAACAAACAGATCCTTTATCAATTGAGTGGGCACCCTAACATTAAAATCCTAAACTTTTATTTCCTCTACACTTACCTCTTGGTTATAGCACATTATGCTTGATTATTCAACCCGTTATTTAAAGTAGGTTAAGTCAACCCCAGACTCAAGTAAATACTTTCAGATAATTGAAAAATCCCTAAATTGGGCCAGACAAGTACATTGAACAGTGATTGTATCTTAACCTGAGTAATTGAATTCATTTATTAAATTAATATTTGATTTTCAGGATATTTATATTTTGGAGCATATTGACCATTTTATCTTATAAAATGATAGTTAATATTGAGTGTAATTTATTTAATTTTTTAACCATGTTTAGATAACAATTAAGAATAATTCAATCTACTTTAAATAAATATTTAATTCTTACTAATTCATTTGTTTGGCGATCATGATAAAGAATCCATAAATAATTAAAATTAAACTAAAATAAATTAAATAATAATGTGGTATGATCATGATATTTTCAATTTATTTGTTTATCCATAGGATGATAAACCAACCCTTGGCCTTAGGATAAAGCACATATATAACTATATTTGATTTGAGTTTTATCACTCCACAGTTTCTCTATGTATGTCATGGGACTCATTCACCTTAGCTCTATAATTGGACCACCTCATCTCACCTTGGATATTCATCTGATACATATGTTCTTACTCACATGCTGGTGAGGGGAACCAATGTAATGGTTATGGTGGTTTAAATAAAAGAAACAATGGACAGGCAGGTCCTATAAAGTGTATAGGAGGTGATGAAATGTGGGCCATCATTTTAACTTAATAATAATAAATTAATTGAAACCAATCACATTCACATGTTAGTCTAATATCATGATCATCCACACCTTCATCGAATAAAAAAAGGTAAACTAGATGTCATTCACTTCAATTAAATCTTTATTATTAGGATAAACACAATTGAATTAATTTATTTATTTATTTATTTATTTATTTTATCCTATTGTTTTTCAATAAGTATTAGAGATCCCCCAGCATCTGTGGAAACATGGCATGTAAATGGGTCCACTAATATTTTTTAAAAATAGTTACATGAAATTTATGGACCATTTTGTAGAGATGTTGTTTTTCCTCATAAGATTTTAAAATATTTCTTTATATATTTTTAGAGCTAGTTGTTGAGATGGTGTTCGCTTCTAAGGCTCTAGGTGCCCGGAATTAATTTTATAAAAAATTTAAATATATTTTATATTTCATGTATGGTGTTAGTTAAAAACATAATAACTATCAAATGGTAGATCAGATCAGAAATATAAGACATCGGTTGGGTCTGGAACACGGTGTTTACCCTATGTACAACAAAAAATGAGTCGGAACAAGATGTTTTTACCCCTCGCTTGTTGGCGGTGTGTTTAAGTGTATTAATTAATTAATTTAATTAGTTAATTAATCATTCACCTAAAATTATATTATAAATATATTGCTAATGTAATTTGGTCAAGGTTGACTCATAATTCAAAATCGTCGGAGAAGCTCTCCCCTCCTCCATTGGTGAATCCTTTTGATAAACGACTAATCCCTTGATCATGGTGAATCAAATCATAATGAACACATAGTTTCATACCAAAATCATTGGGGAATGTTCAATTCAACAATGATGGATCCAAATCAGTGGTAGGACTCTTAATTTTGTGTTTTATTCCCATAGAATAAAATAATATAATAGATCCATCCCATTACTTGGATCTATGCCAATTGGAAAATATTCCATGGGCCCAAGAATTCAAATTTAATTATTTATTTTGTTTTTCTAAACCATGGTTCTCCAATGTTGTTCTCCAGCCAAGAACGCTTGTCCTAAGACATATAAACCATCGTTTTTTGTGACTTTCTTCTAAAGGTTCATCACATTATTCACTGATGGAATCCCCATGGATCCCAATTCTACTATTGGCGGGTGACTCGAGCTCGATCGGGTACCCGAATTCATAGAGGATTGATGAAACAATGACAGTTTTTCAAGAAAGGCTTACATCTAAAATTTTCATTGTTAAAATATGATTGATCTGAAGGTTTGAGATCAAGAACCTAACTGATGAATGAATGGTGGGATACATAACACTCAACGAAACTTTCACTCTTGATGGTAACTGATCTCAGGCGAGCTGAGGTCCAAAATCACAATTTCCGGGTAAATCCACATTTTTTGGGCTTTAGATAGGGTCGGATCTAAAGTGGTTTGACCGGATTCAAAGCATATATGTAGATCTGGAAAATATGGACTTTATGGTAAAATATCGACTACATTCCATTTGTATAATGAAAAGCACAGTTTGTATCCCCCTTCATGGTGGTGCTAGGGTTTGAAAAAAAATTAAAGGCAACATGGTGTGTAACCCTTATTCATATGTTATGTACCCCATACCTGATTAGACAAACCGTGTGACATACCATATGGGCCGGGACTCAGTGTAAGAGAATACAGACATGGGTTGACAATACAAGAAGCAACCCATGTGGACCAACACTGTGTGTACTTGAGTACACGGAAACAGGGCCCAAGTACTCAGACATGGCCACAAGAAATGTCCTTAATCCCGGTTAATCATGTAACAACATGTATTCCACCTACAAGGCATGTTCTACTATATGGGAAAACGTTATGAGCCGTCCAAAGAAATGGATAGGTTGTGAAGTGGGACCATACACAATGTGGGTCCCCCCACATGCTGTGTTCTACTTGATCTCTTCTGAGTGAACTTTGAACATCCTTATCACCTTTGATGGAATCATATTTTTCCCTTGATTAGTCTATCCAGTGTTTTTTTCATGTATAACATGATGGTTTCCTCGATAGAATATTTTGAGATATAGTCTGAAATGTTCTGGTTTTCCCACACTCTGAGGCGACACCCATTGATGACAGTGCTCATACAGAATCAACAGATATTTCTAGGTGTAACCCACTAGAATGTCTGAGAAGAGGAGTTCCCCAATTACCTTACCGAGCTTACCCTCGAACATGGTGATGTAGTGGCATTCCATGATGATATTTCTGAGTTACCCTCTAACAAGACCGGGTAGTGTATTTCCTCGAAGTTCTGTACATACCCTATAACAGGTTTATGTCATGGAATTCTCTAATGATATCTTATGGGATTACCATCTAGCAGGGTTGGGCAGTGGTGTTCCCTGATAATCTTCTAGGCGTAACCCTCCAATAGGGTTGGGTAGTGGAGTTACCTAATAACTTTTTAGGCGTAACCCTCCAATCGAGTTGGACGGTGGTGTTTCCAGATGACATTCCCGAGAATAATCCTCTATCTAGGTTTGGTAGTGGAGTTCCTTTGTGACTATTAGAGTAGGACCCTTCTTTCATACCAGGTAATAGGATCCTTAACTAAACATTTTATCCCCTAAACTATATGGCACAGTTACGAGACATGGTTTTATGTGTCTTTGGACTCACGAGGAAGAAGGATGTTTTCCCTACCAAGATGTGCTCTTAGGAAATGACCTAAAACTTCGCAAGAGAGTTAGTGACTCCCAAAGAGGATATAATCAAGGTACGGTGATTGATTTCCTTAGACTTATGTGTTCAGGGTAGATGCATGAGGTGATGGGAATCATAGATAGACTTATCTTTGGAAACTCTTCTTCTTGAGATGAGATGTGAGATGGTGATCCCCTACTCTCTCATTTGGGTTTCTTTGACTGAGTATATATATATATATCCTTCTTCAGTACCCAATCTTTTTTGATTAGATAATCTCCTTCTTGGAGAGGTTAAGATGAGTGGGGTATGACATGCACTTT
The DNA here is from genome assembly GCA_963277665.1 of Viscum album. Lineage (NCBI taxonomy): Eukaryota > Viridiplantae > Streptophyta > Magnoliopsida > Santalales > Viscaceae > Viscum > Viscum album. The sequence continues at coordinate 462,644,257 of OY728134.1, read as the reverse complement.
CCATGTTTAGCTTCTCATGGTTGGATGAGTCAACTCTCCTACAATAGGTATAAAAGAGTCGATGATAAGTTTATATGCTCACCATGTTAAGATCCTTGTGTTTGGACAAGTTTACTTCCACTCACTTGTTGGGTTGAGCTATACTCTTTCCTTGTACCATGTTATATTTATTTTTTTCATCTTCATTTCTATATATTACTAATCCCACTTCACTCTTTTTTCGGTGTTCTATTAGTTATGTATATACTCACTATTTCATGGGCTTCACCCCACATGTGTCGGCTCTTTTCAAGATGGTGGAAAATTAAATTTTGACTTCAGAGGAGCTTAGGGATTTGGGGTGCTTGGACCATGTACGGTGGTAGAAGATTGGAACCTAAGAGCTGGGATTTTTCAACAGTTTACTTTTCTAGTCTTCTATCATGTTGGGACACATTTCTGGTTGGGTGTGTATTTTTTCCATTTTGTTTTTAGTTTACACTGTAGTGATTTTATACTATTTAGATGTCCATGCATGTATGGTTTATTTATAAAAGTGTAGCATTTTTTATTTCTCTACCTATGCACTTTTTCATTGATTTTGTTTTGTGAGTGTCTGTAATGGTATTTATTCAAAGGCCTCCCCAAGTTAGTTATTCCTTTGGCACTTATCAGCACCCTTGGCCTATGGAGGCGGTCTTGGGGTAGTTACGGCTTGATCCCCAGCTTGGGTCAGGTCATGATAGATTGGTCTCATAGAAAGTTCATTATTAGGATTTTGTTCGGACATTACCCCTAATGAGAATTGGTTTGAGTTTATGGAAATAGTGTCAAAGTGTATCGAGTGTGGCTCTCCTGCTAGGGAGTCCAATGATGGTACGAGAATCCAATGTATCCATTCACAAAGACCCATCTACCTGCTTTTGGAATCAGAACGTTGAGACATTTTTTGCTGGTAAAAGTGTTACATGTATTATATAGGATTACGTTTTTGAATAAACTTCTTGAGTTATCTCTCCATTATTTTTGACATATATATATATATATATATGCTCATCTGATTGCAGTTCTCCTTGATAACTTTCATGATGCCTCTGTGGAGATAGCCAACCAGGATACCAACTTTGGTTCATGATTACAAACCTATGGGAAATGAGGCCTCAGTTTAGGATCCATATCATGATCCTCTTACACCAAGTGGGAAGGTAGAATCACCTCCACCTGCCAAGTAGCAGAGAATCCCAATAGAGTAGGCTGAGGATGCAAGTAGGCTTAGTGCTCTTCGTTATTTCCAGCATCAGAAACTGATGAGATTCTATGGTAATCTAGATCCCCAGGAAGCAGATGATTGGACAGAGTCTGTGGTCCATATCATCTATCTTTTCAGGACACTGATGTATCAAATGGTGGCTTTGGTGGCCAGCCATTTCCATGGAGTAGTTGGGCATTGGTGGAGCCTAGTTACACAGATGCATAATGATTCGATGCTCCCACAGTATGACTTAGATAAACTATTTCATTAGTAATACTACCCCTCCTACTTACACTCAGTTCTAATACAATAGTTTCTGTAATTGTAGTAGGGAGGTATGACAGTGTCTAAGTACACATCTAGGTTCACCGACCTTATGTGCTACTCCCTAGATATGGTTTACAATAGCTACTTCCGAACATATAAGTTTGATTAGGGACTCCATAGAGATACTGGAGCTAGTGTAGTTCCCTTGTGCATACCTACCTATGTGAGAGTGTTGGAGTGGGAACTAATGATAGATAGATTTATGTCATAAGATTTCTATGTAGCTGGAGTTGGCAGTGAGTGAAACAGAGCCGAGTCGTCTACAGCAGTTGGCATGCGCCAGAGATCTCAGAATAGGATACCCTTTCACGAGAAGGATCAAGTACATGGTCATATGTGGGAAAGATATAGTAGATTCCCAAAGAATAATAGAGAGGGAGGTTATTTACTTATTATGGCAGTGGTCACATTGAACGAGACTTCCCAACCATTTGTATTGACAACCCATGTAGATAGCTTATGGATCTTCATGGTAGAGACATCAGTGTGATCAGGGATCTCCCATGCATGGATGGGGTGGTCCCTAGGGAGGCAAATCTATTAGAGTAGTAGAAGGACATTTATTTCTATGATGGTGTTATGAGATCCTTCCACCACAACAACCACCAATAGGCCCCTATCAAGCTCATGGATTTGGCATCCATGGGCGCAGATGGATGTAGGTTGTAGATGCCTATGATTCTACAGTGTGTGAGAAAATTCAATGTATGATCTCTATTTATTCTACATTTGCATCAGTATTAGTAGATATAGGTTCTATTCATTCCTTTATATCTCATCTCCTTCTTTGATAGCTATAGATCCCAGAAGAGACATTAGCATAGTAGCTTCATCATGAGGTTCCAATAGGGAAAGCTTCTCCTGTGTATTTCATTTTTCAGTTGTGTCAGTTATCGCTTGGTGGAGAGAGGTCCACATGGGACATCTTGGTCATCATGTTGAAATCTTATGATTCCATTTTAGGTATGGATTGTTTTTCCATGGTCTGATCCCAGATTGGATATCGTTGAAAACAAGTTAGATGCATATTTTCTGATGGGATCAGGTTTTAATTTTTTGGTGAGAGAGATCTCATGGAGGAACAAGTAGATTATATGAGTGGGTGGTTTAAAAAGATCACCCATAAGTTGGAATGTATATACCATTGTGTGGAAGGATCTTTTGGCATCTATGATCCTTCAGTTGTGGAGAATTATATGGATTTCTTCCCCAAGGACATTCCAAGACTTCCTCTGAGGTGAGAGATAGAGTTTTTCTTTAATGTGAAACTATGGACTACCCTGATATATTTTACATAATATCATATGGAACCTTATGAACTCTGGGAGTTACAGTTATAGTTGGAGGATCTTCATGAGAAATGTTTCATTAGACCAAGTGTGTCCCCCTAGGTAGCTTCAGTTCTATTCATGAAAAAGGTGGACGGGAGCTTATGAATTTTCATGGATTATCATCATCTGAACAAGGCCACGATGAACATAAATTACCCCTTTATGGATTTAAAACCTTCTTGATCAGTTGCGATGTGCGAGATGGTTCTCCAAGATCGATCTCAATTCTTGCTACCACAATTTTTGGGTTCATCATGATTATATTCTAATATTGGAATTTTAATGTCACTATAGAAACAATGAGTTCCTAATGACACCATTTAGTGTGAAAAATTCCCCCACAATGTTTATGGATTTGATTAACCATGGCTTCCATACATACTTAGACCTATTTGTTTTTTTCTTCATTGATGAAATACTCATCTACTCTACCACAGGGGAGGAGCATGCAGACCAATTGAGGATGGTTCGTAATTTACATGAAAAACATCAGCTTTACCGGAAGCTCTTGAAGTTCCAGTTCTGGATACATGAGGATCATTTTCTTGGGAATGTCATTTTAGAATGGGGTTTATCCTCAGATCTAGAAAATATCAATGTCGTGCTTTCTTGGGAGCCACCAAAAAATGTTTTATAGGTGTGGAGCTTTCTTAGTTTGGTAGGGTACTGCAGAAGGTTCATGGATAAATTCTTCATATCACAGCATCTTTGAACACCATAACATGTAAGGGAAAACCATTCACCTTCTATGAGCAATTTCATAGGGACTTTTAGGAGTTGAGTAAAAATTTTATGACTGATCTAGTGTTGATACTACTAGAGAAAGGCGTGGATTCTTTAGTGTATTATGTTGCCTTAGGAGAAGGGTTTGGTCGTGTGTTAATGTAAAAACAGGTAGTTAAATCATACGGGTTGAAATATTTGAGACCCCATGAGATAAACTACTAAAATTGTAACCTAGAGCTAGCATCAATGATCTTTGACCAGAGAATGTGGAGACACTGCATTTTGGGAGAGCACTTTTTTGTTTACTCAAATCATCAGAGTCTCAGGTACGTCTTCACTCATAGAGACCATAACATGAGACGTTGATGCTAGTTAGAGATTCTTTAGGAGTATTAATTATATATAATCTACACCCCAGGGAAGGGAAATGTTTTAGTAGATGGCCTTATCCAGAATTCATAGGCTCACCTAGTGTAGGAATCTTCAGATCAATTAGCTTCCCTGCAACTGACCCTCATGGAGAAGGAGGGCACAAATTTTCATCAGTCGATAGTGTTTACTCCTTCTCTCCATGAGCATGTGAGAGAGTCTCAGATACGATACATTGACTACAAGGTATTACGTGATCATATATCCACAGGTGATTCACAATATGGTTATTCTAAATAATGGAATCATGTCATCATGTTCTAGGACCGAATAGTGGTTCCAGTCATGATGCAGGTGGAGGTGATGTGAGAGTTCCATACTTCTCCCTTAGATGTACATCCCAGTGTGAGGAACATGTATAGAGATATTCAGTGGCATTTTTGGTGGCATGTAATGAGATGAATTTTAGAATATTTTATCTCATGTTTCTCACATTTCAGCAGGTGAAGGATGAGTACCACGTTCTAGAAGGTTTGTTTTAGCCTCATGAGGTCCCGGAGTGGAAATGGGGCGACATATCCATGGACTTCATCATAGGTATTTCATGCATAGAGAAGGGAAATGAATCCATCTGGTGATATTAGATTGACATATGATGTTGGTGCACTTACTTACCATTAAGGAACAGATTTTGGTGGAGACTTTTGGGTAGTTATATGTGTGGGAGATCATCTGCATTCATAGGGTACCCTTGACGATCATATATGATCATGATGTGCAGTTTGCATCATGATTTTTGAGAGTCCTTCAGAATGAATTTGGGACCCAGAAGTGTATTAGTACAGCCCTCCACACCTAGGCCGATGGGTAGACCGAGCACACTATCCTGGTATTGGAGGATATCTTGAGGGCTTGTATTTTGGACATCGGTCGGAGCTGGGTAGATCACCTACCCTTGATAGGGTTTATGTACAACAACATCTACCACTCTAAAATTGGCATGTCACCTTATGAGGCCATTTACAAGAGAGACTTTAGGTTACCGTTGTGCTAGAATGAGATTGGGGATTCATCTATTGTGGGCCTAGAGTCGGTTAGGCGACAATAGAGAAAGTCCAGGTCATCCAAGAGCGGATGAGAATGGCCCAGAGTAGACAGAATTCCTACATAAAACACCATCATAAACCCATGGAGTTCGAGGAGGGAGACCACATTTTCTTGTGATCCTCCCAACAACTAGGAATTCAAATGTTCGGTTAGGGAGACAAGTTATCCTCTAGGTTCATCGGTTAGTTCGAGATCATACAGAGGGTTGGTGAATTTTCTTACCACCTATCCCTACCCCACAGCTACAGTGGGTGCACAACATCTTCCATGTGTTGTAGCTGAGGAGATAAATTCAATACCTTATTCACATCAACTATTGGGGCGAGCTGGACAACGATGATGGAGCCACCATTGCATAGAACCTGGTGGCGATCAAGTACTGATAGGAGAGGACCCTATGTGGATGGAACATCCCTTTGGTTCACTTTTTGTGGTAGCACTGATATGAGTTAGAGAGTTCCTAGGAGTGGGATAGACAGATGGGGACTCTTTATCCTGAGTTGGTTTCTTAGTTTTTCATTTTAGAAATTAAAATTTTAAGGATTCAATGATTTAGAGACTTAGTTTATTCCTTATTAGACATTGAAATATTTATTTATATATTTATAAAGTTAGGTTCTAAGACTGCATAAAATTTTGAGGTCCAGGGTTCTAGGAATTAATTTTATAAAAATATTAAATATATTTGATATTGTTTATGCACGGTTTGTTAAAGAAAATAGGATAACTCTCAAATTTTAATCAGATCAGAAATTCAAGACCATGATTGGATCTAGAAGGCAGTCTTTACCATAGCTGCAACATAAAATGAGTCAGTGTGGTATGTCTGGACCACTCTCTCATTGGAGTTGAATTTAGGTGGACTAATTGATTAATTAATCCTTAACCTAAAATTATGTTATAATTATTTCAAAAAAATGAATTTTTCCAGGGTTTTTTCCTAATTCACATTCTCTAGCCAAGATCCCCCCCCCCCACCTCTGTTTTCAAATCCCTTAAATAAATGACGAATCTATGGATCAGGGAATATAAAAGCACAATGAATGAAGAGGATCCTCCCAAAATCATTGGCGAATGCATTCTTCACTAACAATCGATCCAAATTAGAGGTAAGACTCATATTTTGGTGTTTTACACCCTTAGATTAAAATAATTGAGAATATTTGTCCCTTATCATGGATCTTCTCCAATTAGAAAACTTTTCAAGCACCCAGAAATGAAATTTAATTATTTCTTTTGGTTATCTAACCTTGGTTCCCTAATATTGTTTGTTGGACAAGAACTCTTGGCCGAATGCGTACAAACATTTTTTTGTTCCTTTATCCCAAATTTATTTCATGTTATTCACCGATGTAATATCCATGGTTCTTGATTCGGAAATTTCTGGGTGACCCGAGCTTGATCGAGTACCCAGATTCATGGAGGATCAATGAAGTGATGATGATTTTGTGAGTGAAGCTTATATCTGAATCATCATGGTTCAAGGATGCTTGATCTAGGGGTTTGAGATCAAGAACATGATTGATGAATTAATGGTGGTGTGCAGAACACCCAACAAAACTATCTTTCATGGTGGCAACTGATCTAAGGTGAGAAGCGGCCCAAAATTGCGATTTCTAGGTAGATCCACATTTTGGGCCTTGGATAGAATCAGATCCGATGCGGTATGAATGGATTCTAATCACGGATGCAGATCAGAGAAATATGTACTTTCTAGTGAAATCCCAACTACATTCCATGTGTATCATAAACAACACGACGTGTAGCCTCCCTCCATGGTGGTGCTGGGGTATGAAAAAAAAATAAAGTTAAAATGGAGTGTAACCCTCCCTCACATTTTGGGTACCCCTTCTCTAATTGGACAAACCATTTGACGGACCACAAGGGCATGGAATTCATGTAAGAGAACACCAACAAGGGGTGAAAACATGGGTGGCATCCGGTGTGGTCCAACACGATGTGTACCAAAGTACATGTACATGGGGTCCGAGTACACAAACATGGCTACAGAACATGGGCCCAGTCCCGGTTAGTTAGGAAAATGTGTGTTTTCCACCTACATGAAATGTTCTACTACATGGGACAAAGTCCTATTCTGGCCAAAGACACATCAAGTTAGTGAAGTGTGACTACACATCATGTGGGTCCCCTCACACGTTGTGTTTTACTTTATCTCTTTTGAGAAAATTTCAAGTATCAAAATCTCCATTATTTGATCATGGGTTTTGGATTGAGAGTACACTATTCTTAGTGTTTTTTCATGTAGAAAAAGTCATATCCCTCCATAGAAACTTTTGAGATATGATGTTAAATTTTCTAGTTTTGGCATGCACTGAGGCGGTACCCACTGAAGGTCATGATCATACAGAATCACCAGAGCTTTCAAGGAATAAACCCCCAACAAGGATGGGTAGTAGAGGTCCCCAATGATTTTATAGGTCTTAACCTATAACATTGATCATAAATGGAATTCCCATATGATAATTTCGAGTTATCCGACATCATGATAGGACAGCGGAGTTCCTCGATGTTCTGGGCTTAACCTCTAGTAGGGTTGGGAAGTGGCATTCCTCAATGAAAACTTATAGGCTTACCCGCCTGCAGGGATAGGCCGTGGTGTTCTATCATGATCTTCTAGTAATAACCCTCTACCAGGGTTGTGTAGTTTAGTTCCCTAATGACCTTTTGGGCATAACCCTCCAGTCGAGCTGGGCAGTGGCGTTCCCCGATGACAATCCTGAGCATAACCCTCCAGCCGGTCTTGGTAGTGGAGTTCCTCTATGACTATTAAAGTAGCATCCTTCAATCATACCATGGAATGGGATAACTAACTAAAAATTATATCCCCTCATCTATTCAGCACATTTATTAGATGTGGGTTTATGTGGATTTTGACTCACGAGGAAGGGGGACACTTTCCCCACCAATACAGGTTTTTGTGACCTGACCTTAAACCATGCAGGAGAGTCAGTCCCACCCAAAGTGGATAGTATCAAGGTGCACTGATTGAGTCCCTTAGACTTCTGTGTTCAAAGAAGACTCATGATGTGTTTGGCATCATATATAGAATTCATCTAGAACTATTGGCTACTCTTCTACCTAGGATAAGCTATGCGATGGAGATCCCCTACTCTATTTTTTTGGGTTTCATTGACTGAGTGTATATATATATATATATATATATATATATATATATATACTTCTTCGGTACCCAATGTTTGGTTTTGGATATTCTCCTTCAAGATGAGGTGAAGGTGTGCACGGTATGACACGTGATTTCCATGTTTAGCTTCTCATGGTTGGATGAGTCTACTCCCATGTTATAGGTAGTTAATACTCAACGAGAAATTCATCTTCACACAATGTTGAGCTCTTTGTGTTTGGAAAATTTTAATTTTACTCTCTTGTTGGGATGAGTTGTACTCTTTCTCTATACCATGTTCTATCTACTATTTTTCTCTTAATTTTCATCTCTAACTACTACCCCTTCACCCTTTTGGGGCATTTTTCTAGGTATGTATTTACTCACCTGTGTATGGCCTTCACCACACATGTTTTGTATCTTTTGCAGAAGGCATATAGATCGATCGTGACTTCATAGGAGCTTAGGGATATGGGGATCTTGGAACACATACAGCCATTATAGCTTTGGATCCAGGAGATGGGCCCTTTGAGCTGTTTACTTTTCTAGATTTCTGTTTGGTCGGGACACATTTCTGGTTGGGTATTTATTTTTTCCCTTTTCTTTTCAGTTTACACTATAGTACTTCATTATTGTTTATAAATCCATGTAAGTTTGGTTTAATGATAGCATTGTTTCAGATTTTATTTGGTTCCCTCTACACATTTTCATTGATTTGGATATGTGTGTGTGCATAGTTATTTAGGCAATGGCCTCCCCAAGTCATATATTCCTTCGACGCTTGTAGACACCCCCTGGCCTATGGAGTTCGGCTTGGTGTAGTTGCGGCTTCAACCCCGGATTGGGTCGGGTCATGACACACTTATTAGTTTTGAAACCTTGTTAAATACTAATAACACCAGTTTGTAGCCATGTAGCTTTGTATTTAATACTACAATTAACAATTATTTCATGTAATTTAGTTTTTTAATTACTGGGTGAATATATGATGTGCACTAATGAGCTCAATTTAATGTTTATCACATTCCATGTGTCTCGGATATATTTCTTGGGACATGGTGTGCATATAAGGTGAGATACACAATATGAACTAATGAGATACATGTCATGTATATCACTTTCCATGTATCTAAAAAACATTCCTAAGGAACCAAAATGTGTATCGGATGTGAACAATTATGAGGTACACACCATGTATACCATCTACACATCATTTAGCCTTTGTATTACTCAGTTTTCATTACCCCACACCGTGTATTAATATACAATGTTAATTTTATAATATAGATTTCATCAAACTCACTATAAAAACATGTACACTACACAATGTATATGCCTGCTTCAAGCCTTACAATTCGACAAATTGTATAAATTTCTATCCAAATTAACATGAAGAGAGTTTAATGATGAAATAATACACAGTGTATTATTTACCATTCATCATGTCATGTACCCCACAAAATGTCCATGTATATTGAATCTCAATACACAGTGTGTACTCTTCAATTACATGTCATGTAACTATGCCAACAAACTAGAATCTACAGTACCTCTCGATGACATATCTAATATTTATTCACAAGTCATTAAACACTTTAATATCATATAAAACATAAATTAGGTGTGTTTAATTTATCAAAACTATTTAATTGGATTTTTTATTAAAGAATAAACATAGTTGAAAGGAAAAACAAAAAATATATATATATTAACCAATAAATAAACAATAAATTGTTATAAATTATTATGTGATTATTAGAATACCAATTGAATGATTCAATTAATTGTGGAAGTCATTGATCCCATTCCCAACAAAGTAGTGTCATCAAATTATTCAGATTTCTCCTCAGAACCAGGTGAATTGCAAACCTGGAATCCATGAGACAAGCTAATCCCATATAATTTATAATTAATTTATGTAAATAAATAATATCCTTGTGTTGAAATTATTTCTTAATTGATGTATCATATAGAATATTCATGTTAAACCATCATTGTGTAAAAGGATTAAAGGGTGGAATTCTAATAGTGGAGATCCACACGTGAACTACAAACCTTTGAAAATTACCGTAGAAATCAATGGTTACTAGCACAGAATATTCTAATGCTTGAATCATTTATTTTTTATCACCACACAAATTATTTCAAGATTGAAAGTATTATTCTTTTATCATCTATAATTTTTCAAGTAAAAGAAGATAATTTTTTTGTTTTCATGATAGTGTTCTTGGCGAAGGACTCTCATGGGTTTGAGAGAATTCTCTAGAGATTTTCATTGGAAACAATAATGATTAGGTTTGAGAATGATAAAATTGGGTTAATATAGAGCAAGGATTATAGAATAATAGTTTAACAATTGACATTATTATTCTCTTAATCCCCATTGAAGATCATGTATAAATAAGAGTATTTTTATTATTCTCTACATGACTTGCACTAAACTCTAAGATAAATAAATATTATTTCTTCAATAAACAAGTTAATATTTATTCAAATAATATTAAATATATTATTTCTCACTAAACCATTAGAATCACCTACCAATCCTTTTTGGTATTTATCTAACCATGAATAATGACTATTTATTTAAATAAATAAATATCACTTCATAACTCACCAATAAATAAATAAAAATTATATTCCAAAAAATAAAAAATAAATATTTCTTAAATATTCAACGGAAATTTATTCTTTCAAATTACTAGTGAATGAATATTTATGATCAATCAATTGTGGATAATTATTAACCCATATATGGGAAAATTATTTTTTCAACATGAAAAATTATTATATAATTTAACTAATGTTATGGATACACTTAGTGTATGGACCTCTAGGCTCCTTTCTCAGTTGAATTATGCAGAACCACCTAAAGTCCAAGGTTAGAATCTAACAACATTCCAAGACACATGTGGAGAAATAAGTTCAATTCATAATGACATGAAACATCATATGAACATAAATTGTGTAATATAATCCCTTTATCTTTATATCTTTAATCAAGAAGGTTTCACAATTGTGTCAGTAACATATTTCTCAATGTCTCTTTCTTTGACTTTCAAGAAATGAACTTGTTGATAGAACTCTATGGCTATAGATTTAATCTGGAAACATTATTCCCATTAAATGGAAAATATATGAGATTTTATTTAAAGAAAAAAGGGAAAAATCTATTCTCTCATTATTCATTAATGTAATATAAGCCTTGATTCACCCAATCTTGTCACAAACATTATGCCTCCATGTTTTTTATCCATACACCAAAGTAAATGACTCATGACATGCATTAATAATAATCTTAAATTAAATGTACCATCAAACAAATCTAAAAATAGGAAAATCCAATTACATATATAAATGTGGATTTCCTTCTAGTGGTTCAAGTTCTCATAAGATTCTTTCTTAGAGATTACCAAGGATAAACTTCATGAGAATAAGTATCAATATATTCTAATCCCCCTACCCCTAGTAACCTATATCATATGTGACCTATAAAATGATATCATCCATCCATAGAACATGTATTTATGAATATTTTCATAATACTTTTAATTTCTCATCATAACGGGGAACTACTATGACCTTTTAATGTGAAAGGTGCCCATAAGCCATTATTTCATACAATGTCACATAGAATAAAAATTATGATGTTATAAAAACCTTATTAACATTAAAAATCATGAATATATTTAATCATAAATTATATATAAGTTGTTTCTAGGGAGCTAACTTCAATAAATCACATACCTCAAATTGACTAAATCTCTAATGTAGAAAAGAATAATGTTCAATGTCTCAAACTACCATTTTCCAATAATAATATTCCTTCAAAACTAAAACTTATTATCTATATAACAATCATCCATAACCATGACACAAAAACATATAATAGAAGATATATATAATAAAGGATAGTATAAAGGAATAAAAAAATTTAACAAAATTTTTTATATTGTGATGGTTTATGATGGAGATATTCCCTAAATCCTATATAAATATGATGTATATTAGTTTTATCAATGTGATGATAATATAATATTATATGGTACCATATATATTCTTATGACTTCCTTTTAGGGAATATCATTTTATATTATATGATGATATCATATTGATGTTTCCTAGAGCAATCATTATGTGTGACATAGGCCATATCATAAGGTTGTGTTATGGTCAAGAATATCAATCCTTGATGTATAACTTTTCAAAAAATTAAATGCATTGAGATAATACATTTGGTATTTTATTAGAATATTTTCAACTAAACTTTTTTACTCATGTGTTTCATAACATATGATTAAATTAATGAATACTTGGGAGTATCTGGAGGGCTATATAAGGAGGACATGCCATTGAGATGGTGTTCATTCAATCACGATATTTTCTCCAATAAATTCTACTTAACGTAGCCCTCTCATCCTCCATTCTTTGTTACATAATGTACTAGCATACCATGGTTGTGAGGGGTATCACACCCATGTATCAAGTGATTCAAGTTAGATCTTGTATACACCATAATATAAAGAGATATTTGGATATTATAAGTGATATTTATTAATCACATATCAAAGAAAATAGAAAATATCCATATTCAATGTAATGAAATTTTCAACATTTTTTTATATAGGATTTTTGTTTTTCATATCATGGTGATCTAGGGAACGAGGTATTTATTATCTTAAATATTTTTTAAAAAGTTATTTTTGATCATTATAAACACATCAGTTGTATCATATTAAAGGTTAATGAGGTAAAAAATTCTTGGGAAAACTCATGCATGAATGATGATGAAGTCTGGATCTCTAGTCAGGTGCTCCATTATCATTGAAAAGAGTTGTATATCCCAAATAGTTAGGTAAATATAGTGATTTGAAACTTTTATGTCAATTTAAAATTAGAAGTATTAAAATTAGATATTTGTTCTCACCATTAGTGGTATTATATCTTCACAATGCTTCTTTAATCATAAAATCATGTTGTAAATGAAGAAATATTTGATATTGTTTTTTATAATATTTGATATCATTAAAAATGATATAAAATGTAAACTATTATTGGAGTTACAATATATGTTATCCTAATCTAAAATAGCCCGGATCAAAATGATATGTGATATCTTGTGTACAACACAGTTGAATTCCTTTGGATTCTCGCATATAGTAGTGTATGACATGAGAATTCATAGACAATAGTGGTGTAGATTCATGCATGCATAATAGAGATTCATATCAACTTTCTGATTAGAGATGTGTTATTAAATACAGCATACATACACCTAAGGGGTATCATGTAAAATATGATGGATAATATGGGATGTCATAAATTATGATATAGAAGATATCGTACATTATGATATACTAGGAAAAAAATTATTTTTCTTGATTTAAATTAGGAATTCAACTGAATTATTTATAAAATGTCTTCAAATTATAGAAAAAAAATATTTCTTGATATATATATAATTTTTTATTTTTTTATAAAATATTTAATTCAAAATTTTTTATAACTAATTACTAAATGTTAAAGAAAATTTATTAAATAAATATCCATAATATTAATATTTAATACTTGAAATACTTTTGATATATATGGAATGACTTTTAATTTTGATATAAATATTTTATATAGAAATTATAATGTGATTTAAGTGTTTATAAATAAAAATAAGGAAAATATAAAGGATTTTATATTAGATTATGAATTGTAAATTATTATTTATTTTGAAGTGATAAAATTGAAAAAATAAACCTATTTTTTTGATAATTTATAACAAGTCAAAAGGTTTTTTGATAATTAATATGATCAAGGTTTAAATAATACTAAACATGTAATGTTATTAATGTTTACATAATATAAGAATAGTTAATATATATAATGATTATATTTATAATACCATATGTTTCAGTAAAATTTTATACAAATGATAATATGAAGGAGTTCATATTTTAGAAAAATATTAAGTTTTTATATTTATATTATAATGGAATGTCTATAATGCATGGCTAAAAAATAAAGTGTTTATAATCACTTTATTTATGAATTTTTTATAAATTTTTTATCATACTTTCTAGAATATAAATTTTTCATTTATTTATTTTATTATCTAAAATATTCATAGATAAAAAATTTTATATTATGAATTATTATACATACTTCTAATAAATTATATGATAGGTATTATAATTGATCTTTTTTATTCTACCTTCACTTTTGATTTGTTTTTTCACTATGATTGGTAAAACCACACTAAGAGGGGGTAATTTATTATGGGTGAATTTTCTCCAATTGATACTATTTAATTTTAAACTCGACACCTATTTAGTGAATGGATCTCACACAATCCTCTCATGTTTATTTTTCCTGAAAGTAATATAAATATTAAGTAAAAAATGTGCATAAAAGAGTTTTTAATGAGGATTTCTTAAAAGATTGATGACTAAATAATCAATATATGGTGTATGTTACATCACTCACACAACAATTTCCTATTTTTATTGATAAGAAGAATAAGAAAGGTTGTTTCCTGGACCCTGTTATCCTAGAAGTAACCAGGAAAATAACACAAACCAGTAAAGCTGGGACCAACAAACTATATTCTGAATCTAACACCTACCACATCATCCTATTCAAATACCAGATTCAAATAGTGCCTATTTTATGTATGATCTGCAGTATAGACTCATTTCTCTCTAGAATATTCTGAATCTAATATACTTTATAAATATGCAGTAATATCAAATAGTTTTCTCTTACACAACAATCACAACTAGTATGACTCACTTCATCCTTAATCCTTACGATATGGAGATATCATTGGAGATTCATTTCAATGTTATTTGACGCTTTATAGGTTTAGTAAAAATAATATCAAATTCTCTCAATATTCTCTTCTTCTACAGTGGTCATGAATAAAAATCTCACATGCAACATTAGATCTCTCCTTTTCTTTCGATGGAGAGAATATTCAAGATCCTGGTAGAGTCAGGTCTCTCTACCTCACATTTTATCCTTCTTCTTCTCCTTATAATCTCATAAATAAAATATGACATATTTTCCATGCCTAAATATATAAAATTAATAAATTTAGTAATGTGACATTCTCATATTATAATTTTCCAATTGAATTTTCAGATAAAATATCCAGTTATTATCTTCAATAACGATTTCAAATATTTTATTAAAAATCCTAAAATTACCATATAGTGACTGATGATTTTCAAACATAGATATTACATAAATTTTTATGAAACATTATTAAATTATATAAATACATTCCCAATAACTGTAATAGTTTAGTTCCTTCAAAAACATGGAAACATAACACTGGTATGTAGTTGAACTACATCATGTCCCACTACATTCTTTATAACTAGAACCCTTTTTAGACATACCATACAAAATGAATATCTTCATAACATGGGGAAAGTAAACATAAGAAAGAGTGATATCATATTATTAGTAAGGGTAAAAAAAGATATAAGTAAGTATAACATGAATATAAGGGTATCATAAGATGATAATAACAATTGAAAACCATACCCTTCATATAAAGGATCATAATTAGGATTCATGGAATAAATATTGGCAGTTCATAAGACATGATTCATAAGGGAATCAATGAAAATGATCCATGATAGAATAAGTCATGGAATTTGTGGCATACACAAACTCATATAAAATAATTTCTATATTATTCAAGGATCACTGCCAAGACCATCATAGCGGATAAATTCCTTTACTGAATCAGGTTCACTCCCCATTCCATCCCTGTATTACGTAACCTGGTTCACATCCCATTTTAGACATGTCTTACTAAACTGAGTTCACACCCCATTCCATTCCTTTCTATCTCATGAGATAAAAATCTTTATCCAATCTATTTTATAGAGATTTAGATCCCACACATCACAAAATGAAATAATACATATGTGTGTCACAATATCATAAAAATTAATCATATCATAATCCATGAAATGTAATAGGTATAACAAAAATTTCATCATATCATAACCTTTGTAAAAGAGATAAGTTTCAAAACCATTTAATCAAATCATAACCTGTGAAAAGAAGTAGTTTTCATAAGCGTTTTTTCATGTTATAACCAATTGAAGAGAAATGGATTTCATAAACATCATGTCATAAAAACATAAATCATTCAGAGAAAGAATATTAAGGGTATTCATGGATCATATCCCCAGTAAGGAATAAGTAAAACCAACAGATATCATCATTGAAGAAAAATAATTTTTAAATATATTTTAAAACTTTTTGGTGGAAAATATCCTTTTAGATTAGAAAAACCCCTTTTAAAACATAAAACATTTTTGGAAACCATTTTCTAGAAAAATAACCATGAAAACATACAAAGGAATATTCAAATCAATTATTGGTCATACTAGTGAAAAAAAATCATTCCATAGACATTAATATAAAGATTCAATTCACCATTGAAAAAAATCCAAATATAAATTGTTGTGTAAAATTATATGAAGATTCCTTTCAAATCATTTTTTTTAAAAGTCGAGCATGTGTAAAAATATATTTTAAAAATAATAAGAGTAATAAAAATATTACAAAAATTAGAAAACATGGGTTTGAAGGAATTTTTTTTTCAAAAGAGATAAATAAATTGAGGTTTTCTTAAAAAAATTCTTAATTATCTGAAATACCAAAGTGTAGCATCCTAGGTTTTTGGAGTGGGTTGATATCCTCTCTATTTTTTGAATTTGTGGAATTGGTGGGTATGCCAATTTTTTTTAATCATCCGAACATAATTCTGAGTGTTTCCTAAATCCAATATAGTTATTTTGGATGGGTTTGGAGGTTTAGCTTAACCATTTGTTGTTTGTATGGGGTTTGAGTGTATTGAAGGCCCTTTTTTGGTAAGTTTCAGGTTAAGGCACATGGTTATGGTAAAATCATGCAGCCTCTTAGTGAAAACTATGCATCCCTATTTTTTCCTTGAGCATGGTTTGGGAAACCATTTGGGGAAAGTCACACGACCTTGCATGAACCTCTATGGTTTTTTCAAAGTGATTTCACATGGCTTGTGCATAGTTAGGGAAAACCGTGCGCAAGCCACATGGTTGGTTCCAGTTAGGAAGTAACATTGAACTATAGTACATATATTTTTTGCACGATTTGGAAAACATTAAAAGCTAATTGTGCGGCCTATTAATTGTGTTAAATGACCATTTTTCTATCCCCTTTAAAGCTAATAGTATCCTTCCTTTTCCTTTGTGGGTCGCATACAGCAAGGATGATCCCTCTTTCTCCTCTTCTTCTTGGATTTGATCCAAATCACCCATCCGGCCTCTATTCTTCAAGTAGTTTGTTGTGTTTGATTTGTATTGATAAGGATCTCCTCATACATGCCTCATTTATTCTTTTCTCTCACCTCAAGGACCACTAAATCTATTCAAGTCATTTTTCCCAATTTTTATGGCATTTTACATAAAAAATTATTTCTTCCAAATTGGTCAGAGATAGAGGTCAAGATCATATGTGCCTATGTCTTTGACTCCAATAAAGGTGGTGAAAACTTTTATTTGATATTTAATGAGTGTTTAGGGGCGTCTATTTTAGTGTTTCATTGTGTTTACTAAGAAAGACTCTGTAATTTATGTGAGTTATTTTAATTAATTAATTTGACCTATGGGATGCTATTGGGAATTCCATCATCTTGGTTATATGTACGAGGTTAGTTTAGAAGTTATTGAACACTTAGGTAGGTAGGTCGAGTGTGTTTTTTGAGTGGTGTTGAATTATTTATCTGATTTGAGAGGTTCAATTAAATTATATTAAATTTTTTATTTAAATTGACGTGAATTATATATGTAAATTTCTTGTGTTATACTGATGAGATCCATGGGATCATGGCGGGCTAGTCCCAAGGATGGAGATAGAGATGGTCATCAAGAATTGAGGTGATGGGGTCATCATGTTAGGATTTTCCTAGTTTACTTAGATGATGTGATCACTGGTTGGAAGATATGGTTTTCGGATGGGTTGGAAATGCCATCATGTTGAGGGCATGGACTGTGAAATTGGATGGTGTCACAACCAGGTTTGACTGACATAGTCATAAGTGCATGAGGTGTCACGCTTAGTGTGGATTATGTAATACATTTTTTATTGTCACTCAACTATATTGTCCAAATCACCATTTAGAGTCATGTATATACAGGTTGACTAAGTTATTAGGTGGTTTTGACCACTCATGTGGGTAGAGTCCCCCTATAGTATGTCGTTGGTAATTTTTGGGGGGTGATTATCATTGAATGATATGGGGATGGTGACGAACCATCAGGAGATAGTGTTGAGGCTGTCAATTGGGGGATAAGGCTTGCTATATTTGAGGCCACTATTCCAGGATCATTTGGCAGGATGGATTTATCCATTCCTCAAGACTTCATGCTTTGAGATTATGGTGATATTACTTGAGGATGGATATTGATTTGACATCATACATCAGTCTTAAAGATGATGGGTGCTTTCATGTATGGGTATGAGGGAATGTACATTTTGATTCGTTATGCCTTCAGGATGTCAATTACACGGTTAATAGAATGAGGTTCCATGTAACATCTAGAGGTGGAACCTGAGGGATCACCTATGGTTATTGACATCGGGGATTCCTTTTTCCATGGGCTAAGGATCCTCTCTACTTTAGATATTCCAGCATTGTATGAGTTAGGTGATAGCTTTCAGGTGGATTTTGAGCACCAGTGGAGTAATTTTTTATTTATATTCCTTTGATGTTGTTTTATTTTTTTATAGTTAACACATACTTTAAAAAAATGTAAGGTGTGTACACATGGGTGGCACCCTATTGTGACATCAAATCACACCCTACATGGCCCCATTCATGATGCATGTAGACTATATTATTTTTCATTCAGGTAAGTAATCAGCTTCAGGAGTTGGATACTAGTGGCTGTTAGTATGGGATAGAAGGCATGGAATCATTGGTCTTACCATAGCTGGAGTTTCCTTTTTAGTTTTCCTTTTTAGTTTTAGCATGCTTATATATGTATATACTAATGGTCATCCCTGGAAGGCCCGTTATTACTTATTTTACTATATGAACTATTATGTATGCATGATCTATTTTAGATTCTAAAAATGATAGGTTGACATGTCTATTTATTTCTACAGTTTTGTTTATTTCTTCTTCTATTTTATATTGGCAATTGTACTTCATCCATTAAGTGGTTGTGGTTAATTTTTGCTGAGTCATTTCTTCCGCATCAAATTATATATCAACTTGTAACATTATTATATCATAAATTGAGGGGATCATCTTACTACTATTACTCTTTTACACCATCGCTGCTAGTTGGCAGTATTTGGAATATAGGGATCCATGCCTATGGCCTATGAAACTCAGCTTAGAAGTATCGTTCGGGTGGCTAACCGGATTGGGGTGCTATAAATGGTATTATATCAGTTATTTTTGGGAATTAGTAGCGGTGCTAATATTGATACTAAAGATAATAGATTATTTTCATTAATTCTGGTCATACTATTAGGTCTATGGTAGACTGAAAATTAGTATGTTATCAGAACTGGGCTTATAGCTCGTGTGTGGGTTCTTGTAGCCCCATGCATGGGATATGGACCAAGATTTCATGGTGGTATTTGATGTTCTATTATTTCTCATTTTATTTTTTATTTTTTTTCACCTTAAGTGGCACACTTGGAATGTGGTTGTTAATGTTTATGACTAGTAATCCTTGTCCTGGTATGGAAAGGAATGAGATTTTGACCCTTGGCCTGATATGGTAAGGGGTGTCATGTAATGCTTGTTATGATTTTGATAGTCACATGATAGGATGTTTAAATTATATATGCATGTTCCTATGATATGAAATTCCATGTGAAATTTGGTATTCTATGTGATATATATATATAGACCTTTATCTTATAAGAACAGGAGGGTGCTATGAAATGGTGTGTTGTTGATCACCAACTTTGGTGACATGGTTGTGAGTTTGAGGAAACTGTGTTTATCAGTACATGTGTGGCCTGAGGAATGTTTGATACATGGATCTGTAAAGAGTTCACAAGGAGGACCTGATGTCGCTATGAAATTTTTCATGGTTGAGATGGGGAAGGGTAAGGGTAGTGAATGGATGTTTCAAGTTACCGCTTCCCATATCTTGGGATATATGTATATATTTTATCTAAGTTTTCTAATTATGTAATGGTATTATACATGTTTCTACCAAGATGGGCTCTTATAGAGAGTTAGGTGGTTGGTGATAAGGTTCTTTAGGAGCACAAGTGGGTTGAGGCCCCTGAGGGTGAGGAGGATTAGGTACAAACTTAGGCTTCAACTCAGGTTCAAGTATAGGTAGGGAATCCTCTATATTTGATAGCCTTCAGGCTATGTCTTAATGAGAATATTAGAGAGATCATAGTAAATGTGATCGAAGGTATCGATAGGGGTTCTTAGGTTGCAGATTCATCGATGGCGTTTTTTAATCGGTCTTTTCAATCACATGACCCACCACTTTTGTTGGGTGAGTGTGGTCCCCAGGTGGCTGAGAACTAGATCGAATCGATGCAGATGATTTTGAGATGCCTCCAGGGTGGAGGATGAAGTCGGAAACTTACATGCTCAGAGGACCAGAGAAGCATTGGTGGGATTTTCAGGTCACGATAGGTAGACATGAGGGAAAAGCATGGGGGAATTTGATTCCATGTTCTTTAAGCACTTCATCCTGGAAATACTGATGGTGGATAGGGCTCAGGAGTTCTTCATCCATCAGTATGGTGACATGTCCATCATAGACTATGTAGTGACATTCATCGAGTTTTCACACTTTTTAACTGGTATGGTCAGTGATGACACATCTAGGGTGAGGCATTCTGATGATGGTTTTCAAAACACCATATATGTGTACGTAAACATCTTTTGGTTGACCTAATTCCCATAGTCAATGAATCAAGAGCAAATAGTTAAGGGAAACAAGAAAAATTGGTCTTACATGAGCTTAGTGATGATGTCATTTCACTTCAGTGGTGATGATTCATATGGTAGGAAGTGAGGCTGAGATGAGTTCTAGTAGGTAAGTCAGGCCAAATACTTTAACAAACCATCTTGGAGTGTATCTTCAAAGCTTTTCATTCGATGTGGATAGTCATGACATGTCTAGAATTAGTGCGAGTGGAATCCAAAGGAGTTTCGTGTATGTGGGAAGGTCGTGCATCTCAATAGCTTCTATAGGAATCCTTCATAGACTACCGGTAGTTGGGGATTGTGGTAGACTTGGCGCTCAAAGATCAAACTGGGAGTGGTACCAGGTGATGGTCGTTGAGTTTTAGCTACACACAGAGTTCATGGTAGAGACAGTGGGACCTAGCAATGGAGTCAGTGGCATGTGGTTGGTGTAGCACCATGGGGGGTTCATGCTTTAGGTAGTAGGGTATATGTCTATGTGAATTCCATATATCTTCTAAGTGATGATTAATTTGGTGAGACGATGATGGTCATAGTTACACCATGGGTGTATCCATTCTTCCTTGTTTGTTTTGGTATAGCCTCTTGAGGCATGTTCATTTTGGGTGCACGAGAAAGACAGATTGTATATATATATGGACTAATTTGACACTAGTTAGTAGGTCTACATCATAAAATAAGAATTATATATATACTGTGCGAGGCACTAGGATCTATGTGATAATCGATGGATGCATGTTTATTGAGGATCATTGGAATCAGATCATAGAGGAGATATGGGATACTTTAGGTTCATTTTCATCTAGGTATCATTATGATGTGGTAATTCATTGAGGTGTAAGGCACCAATTTTTATTTTTATTATCTGAAGAGATTCATGGCCTTATAGATTCCATGTGTGGCATGGGAGTGAGGAATCCACTGATGTGGTGAAGGATTTTGATGGGTGTCATGCATGACACATGAGCACCTGATTAGGTTCAGAAGTGAAAATGTGTCATGGTAGGAACTTGAGTCCAGAAATGGTCAAAGAACCATTTTCTTGTATGAGTTTTGGGTCAGTTTGTGACCAAGTTAGGTTACTCCTAAGGTGGGGAGCCTCCTTGAGGAAGTTGACCTATTCTATTTTGATCGGGGTAGTCTGAGTAATTTCAAAGTGGATAAGTTGGTTTTGTACTATTTTCATCCAAATTTAGCCTAGTTATATGGTGTAAGCAGTCACATGTAGTACATCTTGAGTTATCAAATCCCAAATCCACAAGGACCGAAGAAGAAACCTATAGACACTATGATTTGATAGAGGATTGTCTATAAAGTGTCCAACATGGGGTTCGATTGTAATTAAAGAAGTAATGATTTAATTTAAGGAACAAAAAATTACACAATTACTTGATCTAAAACAGTTGATTAAGATGAGATGATCCTAGTTTTTTGTTTTAAATGGATTGGATGTATTTGTTTCCTTAGAATGTTTGTGATCACTAATTCAAGATGTATCCACAAAAAAGATAATTCCACAACCTCATTCACCAATTTAATACCTGCACAATTCCAAGTCTAATAACATATTCACTTAGAGGATCACTTTCATGATCACTCAAAGTAATTATATTGTACTCACACTCAGAATGTGTCATTGTTAAAGTTTTTGGAGATGAAGAAGAAAATAACTCATTGAATGGATTCTCAAAATAATGAAATTATAATAAATCACAAGAAATAACATTAAATACACCACCATGAAACTCCCTAGGATTAAAACATAATATTTTATCCCTCCTTTTATGATATTCTATCAATGGAAGTGGAATTCGACTTAAAAAAGTGGGATTAGGGAAGTGAAAACAATGAAATAACAAACACTACACCATTGTGTGAGTAATTTCGCAATTGTTGGTGTGAATAAATTCACACGTTTTTTCAATGGTATCATTTTGTTAATGGAAATAGAAAAAAATAAATTAAGAATAATAAGAAGAAGAAATTTTATTAAGAAACCAACATGAATGAAAAACTTACATTAGATAAATTGACGTTGTTGTTACAAAATGAAACCATAAAATTACAATTGAAAGAAAAACTTAGACACACTAAATCATTTCACCACCATCTCATTATATACGCATATTATGAGCCATAGTTTGACCCCCCTCCCAACAATTAGTTCCCTCCCATTTAATTAGGATAGTAAAATGTGGCTGAGAAATCAAAGGAAATTTGGATTTTTATCTTTGACCACAAAAATAAAACCAAACTCATCCCCCTTTTGGATATCTAAATTTAATATTAAAAATGGGTAAATACATAGGGGAATTATAATGGAAATATCTTCTTCTAAGTGTCATCTAAAATCTGTTAAAATGTTTGGAAAATTGGATCATCCATTCGGATGTTATAATCAAATTGTTGGGATGACTTTATGGACCTTCAAATCTAGCCCATACTTTAATCCTCAATATGGGGCACCAAGATCACCATGAAAACCTCAGAATTTTCTTAGTTTATAGTTTAATTAAATGTTCCCTATAATTTTTTCTATATAAAATTAAAATTTTAGCTTCATTAGACTTGAATTTTTTGGCTCAACTTTTAATTGATTGGCCTAAGGGTGATTCTACTTTGTATACTAAATTTCTACATTCATGGACAAAAATATCAATCTTCCCTTATGATTCATCCATTGATCCTAAAAAATAAAATGTTCCAAAAAATTGATAAATAATATCATAAAATTTAAAATTTGAATAATTAAATTAATTAATTCCAAAAGTAAGTGGTTAATTGGTCCCAAATAAACACTTTAAAAATGAATTTCATAGCAATGAGAAATGATGTTAAGTTTATGAAATGCACTAAAATTATTATTTATGTATATTGAAACACTTCAATATTAATATATAAAAAATTAATATAATCCTCTTTCGATGGATAATCACGCCCCCTACTTGAGATTTCCTAGTCCTGAGAAAAAAGTATCTCCAAGATATAAAATTGAATACCCTTTTCCAAAAACATTTAAAACTAAAATGATCACCAAAAAAATCATTCCAAAAAATAATGAAACCAATAAAAATAATTTCACACAAGTTATTTTCACAAGCATATCTGAATTCCAAACCCATTCCTTTGTTCAAATTCATTGTTTTATTTCATCCAATTTCAATTAACCATGATGATGTGTTGTATTTATCAAAGGGAATATGGCCCATTTTATTATTCAAAGGGAAAAAATAGAATCACTATGTGGGAATCACATTAAACCTTAACAGGATTATCCAATTTTATCTTCTTATTTTTTTGTTTTTTCAACCACAATAGAGATGAAAAGACTAACTCCGAGAAAGACAACTATGGATTCACGATCCTCAATTGTGGAATGTCAAACATACTATCAATTCCCTGATCTAAAATAGATTTTTAAATCTTGAATCTAGGAAATCTAATTATGGAGTCATCGACCCATGTGCTGAACTCCACTCATTTGGAAAAAAAATTGCTCTATACGGTCATTATTTTCATTTTTTGGATACTCAAATTAAACTAAAAGTGACCCCAAACCCCATGATATGATTAAAGGGATCCATGAACTCAAACTTACACCAAAAAGTCAATATACATGAATTGTTGCATTTTGATTAAGAGTATTAAAATGTAAACATTGAAAAATCACATCGGGAAACCGTACTTTCCAAAAAACTATTCTTGTAAACATAAGTAGGCATTAAAATAATATTCAACGAATTAAAATTCATTTGAAATTAAATGTTCATGTTTCACAATGAACATTAATTCATGCAAGGATAACGAATTTAATCGTCACCATAAAATCCCAAAAATCAGTTTTTTTAAAATCTCATATTTTCACTCCCCCCAACATAGAATGACACATCCCTCATAATTGAAAAAGAATAACAGAGGGATATTATAAATTGGAAGAAATAGGGGAGATGTCATTTTAAATTAAATCATGAAACAAAACCAAATGGAATAAAGTTGATGAACCATAAAAATAAATTAATCACTTTGTCTTCATGTCATGTGTAGACTTCTTGGGGGAGATTAATGTATCACCCCAAGCTTCCACAATATGTTTCCCTTTGAATATTGCAATAGCTTTCATTGTACGCAACTTCGAGATTCTAACACATCGTGACCAATAAAACTAGCTATTATGAATAGTAATATCCACTTTCTGAAATGTTATAAATTTTTTTTTCAAAATGGACTTCATTTTTAAATTTGGAATATTGAAATTATCTTAGGGTGAATTTTTGGTATTTTTCTAAAAACATTCAATTTTTTATGAATAGTGAAAAACACTTTTTTATTGTTTAAAACTGGCTTTTTATTTAAATAATTAGTTATTTTATTTAAATTTATTTTAGGTAAAAATAGATACATAATACCTATATATGTTCAATGTAATTCATTGGATTCATTTTCAAATAATATTATATATATAAAATTTTATTGAACTTTTCCCCATCTTTTACCCACCTCCTAGAAGAATTTGAAAATTCACATAAAACGTAATTTTACCGCTTCTGTGAGTGTAATTTCAAAACTCTGAGAGACATGGTTGATATCAGTAAGAAAAATTTGGTTCAATAAGATGAAAATAATTTTTGGTGAATAGTAACTTTTTATTTTTATTTACCACGGTTAAAAGTAAATAGGGTAATTAAAGGTAAAAATGATATTATTCTTATCATAACACATGTTTTAATTCTATTGGATAAGTTCAATTCAACCAAAAACAACATTAGGAATAAAATATGATCCTTTAGGCCCACATGGATTAGATTAAAACATTTATTATTATTTTATTTAAAGAAGAGTTAAAAGAGTTAAAATCAAAGTTTAATAACTAAACCAATTTTAATATTGGGTTATACATAAGATAAATTTGACTATAAATATTCATTAGAAATCTAATAATATTTCCTACATAATGATAGTTTACTTATAATTTTTAGACATTAAATAATTTAATTTATTTATGACACAATGTTGATGCAGTATTTTCCTTATTAATGAAAGATTAAAATAATTGATATTATAAATATCCATATAAATCTAATTTGATGCTTTTAACAAATTAAACTAATTTTCTATGTTAATATGAAATGTTAGTATTGGACATATGAATTTATTTTGAAGTAATAAAGTTGTATGAACTTTAAAAAAATCATTTATTAAGTAATGTCAAAATTGACATAAAAGAGTTTTTAAAACAAATATTATATTATTAATTTATATAGTATTCCTAAATATATATGGTTTATCCAAATGACTTAGATAAGGACATCTATATTAGTAATGAACCACTTTGTGTTCTCTTGGATTGTTATAGTATGTTTATTAGCTATATAATATAAAAATACAAAGAGGCAGGGTAAATGTGAAACTATTTAACTAAGAGTTAAATCTAAATGATAAGGTTAAAATGGTAACATAAACTTGTCTAAAACCTATTGGTTGAGAGGTTTGTGACCCATACCCACCATATCTTCGAAATAAATTAGTTTGGATCCATTAGAAACTGAAAATTATTTTATTATAAAATTATTTTTCAATCTTTCCCGAAGGTGCCCCTCACCCGTCTTATAAAAGGGAACTTCCCCTACTCTCAAATTCACACCTCCAAAGCCATTTGTCTCGGCCAAAACCTGCCCAAATTACCTCCAAACTATACTCCCTTCATCCTAGAGGCCTTAGTTGGATCAAAAATCCAACTTTCATATCCCTTTTGATCAAATCAAAAGGAAGTTCCCAAAGAATAGGTAAATATCTCACCACCACTTTCAAGTTATTTTCTTCTTCCACTTCCTCTTTCTTTGTTATTTCCATTATAAAATAATAACTCCAGTATATTCTATATACTGTGATGTTATTATAAAAATGTTACAACTATATTAATTATGTTATCCATCCTATGAATATAATGTCACCACACGTGCATACGTACGGCTTACCGCCTCCACGTCGTGGTGTAGTTGTTATACAATACATTATAATTTTAATGGGTATAATAATGATGTAAAATTGATGTAAATAATGAATATAACATGATTATTATTCTCTATATATGATATTCCATCTAATTATATATTATTTTAATATCAGAATAATGATATTATCGCTCATGTGTATGTACGGATTACCGTCTCCACGAACGCGATGAGATTCATTGCCCATCAGTATCATTCAAGAATAATTTATATTTTATGATTAAAAATAATGATTATGAACATAATATCATTACATATATGAATCAAATATGTCCTATCCATAACAAACAAGGCTTACGTAACTAATCATATAAAGGAAAACGAATCAGTTAACACCCGAAACGATGATACTACTAAAATATCATTAACAAAGCAATATTAAGATCATATATGACATCATATTAATGTATATGGTTATTTTATAATTTAATAACAATTATTTCACCATTATAAAGGAGTTTAACCTACCCTAGATGAATGAAAATTACATGGTAAGGTTTAATTTCACTATCTCTTTATTATCTGAGGTTGTTTTTACATAAGTATCTACTGGGACATCTTTATCATCCACATCCATGTTTCTTAAAAATGTATTTCAAAACATTTTTACTATTTAATAGACTATGGGTTAAGGTCGTTTATACCCTTGTTTGACTGTTTATAAAATGGTTTAAAGGAATCTTTCCATCATTTTCAAAACAAGGTTCTTTTAACCTTTTCGACAAAATTAAGGTAAGAATTTTTTTAACTTATACGGCGGGTGTGTCTATTTTGTGCTGTTATAACATCGTTGAAGATTCCCTTAAAAGCTTATAATAATATTTTGAAAATAAATGCTTTCTTTTATAATTATATTACTTTTAAATTATTTCAAAATAGAAAGATATATTTCTCTAAAAAGGTTTTTATTTCATCTATATCAACATCCTTTGATGGATTTTAAGATTATTTGAAGTTTATTTATAATGATACAAAACATCCATATTGTATTGAAGTTTTTGTGATATGTTTGACTGTGGATGTGTTATTTTTATACCATTCATGGTTTATGTATAATGTATTGACATTTTGTATGCTATTTTTAATACGAATGTTTATGTTATGTTTAAACCTTTTCACATGAGGAATGCATTGGAATTAGTAAGTTATGGGTGGATCCCACTATAGCTCATCAATGCATATGTAGGTCTCATGAGACAAACTAGTGTCTTGGCACAAGTCCGTCACAAAATTTTATTTGTATTCTTAGCACAAGGCCTTGACTATATGATTATGCAGTCTGGAATTATTCATTCCATCCTTATGTAAGTGACTATTGATATTGCATGTGATTATTCAACTAATAGAACATCAATGTCAATAAGTAAATGGAATTATTTTATTGTATATTTTCCATATTATGCTGAAGTTTATCTTTAAAAGGATTTTTTTAGTCTTATACATTGCCTTAAAATTTTATGCTTATTTATGAATGTTTCTGTTATATTGTTATCCTTAATGAGCATCCGAGATCACCCCTTTCTATGATTTATTTTTCCCAGGATGGGAAGAAATATATTATGACTGACCTGCAGGGATTGTCTAAGGGATATGAGTGTGTCATAAGGAGAATATGTTGTTGTACTTTTTTATTTTATAATGTAATGTGAAACTTATGGATGTATATAGTATTTCCAAGGCTAATAAACTAATCAGTCTTTCCAGACATGATCTTTTGTGATCATTCCATTGTTATGTAATAATGCACCGACTCTGGGTAACGAGGGTCGAGGCATTATGGTTGGTATAAGAGGAAGTTTTGTAAAATCCATGGAAACTATATTTAGATATACTCTGATTAGAGCACATTATCCTAAGATAGAATTTGAGGATTAGTATAGAAGAACTGCCTAGAATTTTGGTAAAGCAGAGATTTTGCAAGTTTTACAAGAAATGCGTCCCTGTCTAGATAGGAGCAGGTAGAGGTGACTCTGGTACATATGTACTTAGGGGTAAAACCCGAAAATACCTCTTTAAGCTAGACTCAAACGGGAACTAGTGTACGAAAATGGGCACTACTGCACTCTTGGTTACGAAACTCCCAGGGGATATGCTAGGGATAATTCTCATTTTCTTTACAAACCATTCTCAAGGGTTTATGAGTATATACTTCCTCAAAGAAAACATTTTTATGATTATAGATTATATCCATAAACTGTTCAATTTGAATTAAGTGTTTTACAAGTTTGGAATTATGTATTGTTATTCATAAACTAATCTAGTGCATGCCATTGTTTAGAAATTGAGCCTTGTGGAAGGAATGGAAACTGTATCAACTCATTTAATCCATGTATGTATTTCCCTCCTACTCAATATAGTTATAGTAGAGCTTTTAAAGAAACTAGTGTTGATCAGCTTATCACCACACTAGGAAAAGTCACTTAGGTTATGAATAATAACCTTACCCATATGGATAACCCTCATACACAATGCGGATGATAAATGTTAGACCACTTCATGAGTAAAAGACCACCAACATTCAATGGGAGTTAAAATCCATTAGTATCTAAGAAATGGATAAATTCTTTAGAGAAAATATTTCATGCTTTGGGGAGTAGTGAAAGGGAAAAAATTGTTATGGAAGTTTATCGCCTCACAGGAGATGCAGATCAATGGTGTTCATTGATTCAAAACACAAAGGAAGATGATTAATTATCAAATATGGAATAGAGGGAGTTTAAAGATATTTTCATAGAAAAATACTTTCCTTGTGACCATCGAGTGGATATGGAAAGACATCTTTTGAGTTTGAGGCAAAAAGAGGATGAGAATGTCACAAAATATGAGGCTAACTTTACAAGGTTGACAAGGCATACGGAAAATTATATATGTAACCCATGATGTAAGATTGATCATTTCTTTGATGTGTTAAAACCTTTTCTCCATCGAGAATTAGTCTCACAATCCTTCTTGTTATACAAACATATTGTCTCATGTGCAATTAAGACAGAAAAATAATTCTCTAAGTCTTATGACTTTAAAGAAAAGTTGTAAAATAAAAAATCTGTTGAACACTCTGAAAATGGAAAGAAAATGAAGAAGGGAAAAGTTGAATATCCATCCTGTAGAAAATGTGGGAAGAAACACCCTGGTACTTTCTTGAAGGGAATGAGAGTATGTTACAAGTGTGGTAAAAAAGGGGTACCAAGATCATTATTGAAAGGGGAAGAAAGAGGTTGTTAATGTTGAATTCTACAATTGTAGAGAAAGGGGGCATTATGCAAATGAATGTCCTAAGTGTCAAGGAAACTTACCTCATAAAATTCCAAGGGATCAAGGACAAGCTTATGCTATCTCTACTGCTGAGGTTGAAGCTCCAAAATACATGGTGTTAAGTAATTTAATGGTTTCCCAAGTTTAGAAAATGATTTATTTGATTCTGGATCATCTCATTATTTCATATCTTCCCACTTTTCTTAGAAAATTAGATATTTTCAATTTGACTTAACCAGGGTGTTATCAGTCAAAAATCCTAAGGGAACAATCATCACATCAATTTTTTGTGAATTAGTTCCCATTAGGTCATATAAATGTTCTTTATCTGGTGATCTCATCGTCATAACCATGATTGAATTTGATATAATCCTCGGTATGGATTGTATTTCAGACCATGATGCGAAAATTTATTGTAATAAGAAGGAGGTTACAATTTTTTATGATGATAAGAAGTACCTTATCATTAGAGCAGAAACATCACCACTTGATTCTTATCTAGATCCACCCTTAGTAGCTCTACTAAATTAAATTATTGGGGAGTATGAGAATGAAATAAATATGGGAGAGGAAAATAATGTTCGAATAGAAGATGTGCCTATTGTGCAAGAATATACTGATGTGTTTCCAGAGGATTTACTTTGACATCCTCCAGAGTGAGATATTGAGATTTCCATTAATTTAATACCTGGTTCAAGGCCCATATCGAAAACCCCTTAAAGAATGGACAATCTGGAATTAGTGAAACAAAATAAACAACTACAAGAATTGATTAATAAGGGATTCATTCACCCTAGTGTTTCTCCATGGGGAGCCCCTGTCCTTTTTGTTAGGAAGAAAGATGAATCTATGAGGTTGTATATTGACTACAGAGAGATCAATGTTATAACAATAAAGAAAAAGTATCCCCTACCTCGCATTGATGATTTATTTGACCAACTTCATGAAGTTCAATATTCTTCAAAGATTGAACTTTGATCTGGATATCATCAATTGTGTGTGAAGAAGGAAGACATTCCGAAAGTAGCATTTCGAACTATGTATGGGCAATACGAGTTTACAGTAATGCCTTTTGGGATGACTAATGCACCCTTTGTTTTCATGGATCTAATGAACAAAGTTTTCAAGGAATATCTTGATGAATTTTTAGTGGTATTTATTGATGATATCTTGGTATACTCCAAAAGATATGAATATCACTTGTGCACCATTATAAAAACCCTCAAAAGAAATTAATTATATGAGAAGTTTATCAAGTGTGAATTCTGGATTCAAGAGATTTATTTTCTTGGCCATATTGTCTCTAAGTATGGAATATCTGTTGATCCTTCAAAGACCAAGGTAATCCAAGAATGGCCAGCACTGACGAGTATAAATAAGTTACACAGTTATATTCGTTTAGTAGGTTATTATCGGTGTTTTGTCCAAAAATTTTCCCAATTAGTTAACCCATTAACCAAGCTCACACATAAAGGGGTTAAATATTATTTGGACAAAATAGTGTGAAGAATGTTTTGAAGAATTGAAGAGAAGATTATTCAATGATCCTATATTCACTCTTCCATCTTGGAACGATGGGTTTGTTATTTATAGTGATGCTTCAAATAAAGGACATGGTTGTGTCCTTATGAAAAATGATAGAGTTATTGCCTATGCATCAATACATCTAAAAATTCATGATAAAAAATATCACACTCACGATCTTGAGTTTGCAGTTGTAATATTTGCTCTGAAAATATGGAGACAATATCTCTATGGTGAAAAATGTGATATTTATACTGATCATAAGAGTTTTAAGTATATATTCTCACAAAAAGAACTCAACATGAATTAAAGGCAATGGATGGAACTACTCAAGGATTATGATTGCACAATACACTACCACTTGGGGAAGGGAAATAAGGTAGAAGATGCTTCGAGCAGAAAGTATCATGGAGTTTTGAACAAGATGAGAGTTGAAATGGATCCTATTTTCATGGATCTAGTAAAAATGGATATGGGAATAATCATGGAAGGTGAAACATCAATACTTTTTCAAATGGTTGCCAATCCTTCTTTACTAGAAAGGATAAAAAGTTCTCAGGCTGATGATGAGGAGTTTAAAAAGAAGATTAAAGCATTAAATGATGGGATATTGAGTGAATTCATATATAAAGATGGAATTTTGAAATTTGGGAAAAGACTTTGTGTTCTCGATATACCTAATCTAAAAAGGGAATTGTTAGATGATTCTCATAGCTCCAATTTATCTATACACCCTGGTAGCACCAAGATATATAGAGATTTGAAAGAACATTTTTTGGTGGGACAACATGAAGAGGGAAATTGATGATTTTGTGTCAATATGTATGGTTTGTAAACAAGTAAAAGCTGCAAGGCAACAGCCTGGAGGAGTCACGCAACATCTTCCC
Organism: Viscum album; assembly: GCA_963277665.1. Taxonomy (NCBI): domain Eukaryota; kingdom Viridiplantae; phylum Streptophyta; class Magnoliopsida; order Santalales; family Viscaceae; genus Viscum; species Viscum album. The sequence goes on along the minus strand of OY728134.1, from coordinate 462,611,386 downwards.
ATACCTGAGTGTAAATGGGATAATATTACGATGGACTTTTTCATGGGGCTACCAAAGACTCCTAGAAGGAAGCATGCAATATGGGTCATTGTTGATCGTCTTACCAAGTCAGCACATTTTCTTGATATAATAGAAGATTTACCACTTGAATGTCTAGAAAGACTATAAATTAATAAATTTTTAAGACTTCATGGATTACCCTTATCTATTGTTTTTTATCATGATCTTTTTTTTACATCAAGATTCTAGAAATGTCTTCAAAAATCCCTAGATACTGAACTTCATTTGAGCACTGCCTACCACCCTCAAACTGATGGACAATCAGAACAAACTATTCATACATTAGAAGACATGTTGATATCTTTCTCACTTGACTTTCAAGGTATGTGAGGTCAATATTTACCTCTGGTATAATTTTCTTATAATAATAGCTTCCATTCAAATATTCATACGGCACCATACAAAGCGTTATATGGAAAGAGATGTTGTATACCAACTTATTGGGATGATGTTGGTGAAAGAAAACTCATAGGCCCATAACTTATTGAGGAAACAATGGAAAAGGTTAAGGTTATCCAAACCCACATCAAAGTAGCCCAATGTAGGTAAAAGAGCTATGCTGATAACTGAAAAAAGGATTTAAAATTTCAAGTAGGAGACCATGTATTCATGTATTCATGAAGGTATCTCCATGGAAGGGTGTTATACATTTTGGTAAGAAGAGTAAATTGAGTCCCAGGTACATCAAACCTTTTGAAATTCTAGAATGAATTGGGGTTGTAGCTTACCATTTGGAAATGCCGCCAAGTCTCTCCAAAGTTCATGATGTTTTCCACGTATCACTGTTGAGAAAATACATTCCTGACCCAATGCATGTACTCACCTATGAGGAATTAGAACTGGAACCTGATCTGTCTTATTGCAAAGATCCTGTCAAGATTCTTGACACAAGAGAACAAGTTCTGAGAAACCAGATGACTCGTCTGGTAAAAGTTCTATGGAGAAATCATAAGATGGAAGAGGCAGCGTGGGAACCAGAGGAACTTATAAAGAAGAACCACCCGAATCTTTTTTTGCGTCAGTATTATAGAAATTTTGAGGAGGAAATTATTTGAAGGAGGGTAGACTGTAACACCCCGAGCTTCCTTGGTACGATTCTCTTTGAATAATCCAATAGATTTCATTGTACACAACTTTGAGAATCTAACACACCGCGACAAATCAAACTAGTCATTATAAATAGTAATACCCAATTTTTAAAATTTTATAAATTTTATTTTTCAAAATGGACTTCATTTTTGAATTCAGAATATCAAAATTAGCTTCGGGTGAATTTTTGGTATTTTTCTGAAAACATTCAATTTTTTATGAATAGTGAAAAATGTTGCGCCATTGTTTGAAACCGAATTTTTATTTAAATAACTAAATATTTTATTTAAATTTATTTTAGGTCAAAATGGATACATAATACCTATATATGTTCAATGTAATTCATTGGAGTCATTTTGTTATAATATTAGATATATAAAATTTTATTGAACTTTTCACAGTCTTTTACCCACCATCTAAGAGAATTTGCAAATTCACAAAAAACATAATTTTAACGCTTCTGTGAGTGGAATTTAAAAAATTCTAGAGACACTGTTGATATCAGTAAGAAAATTTTGGTTCTATAAGATGAAAATAATTTTTTGTGAATAGTTACTTTTTACTTTTATTTACCACGGTTAATAGTAAATAGGGTAATTAAGGGTAAAAATGATATTATTCTTACCCTAACACATGTATTAATTATATTGGATACGTGTAATTCAACCAATAAAAACCTTAGGAATAAAGTATGATCCTTTAGGTCAATGTGTATTAGATTAAGACATTTATTATTATTTTATTCAAAAAAGAGATAAAAGAGTTAAAATCAAAGTTTAATGACTATACCATTTTTAATATAGGGTTATTCATAAGATAAATTCGGCTATAAATATTCATTATAAAGCTAAAAAAATTTCCTACATATTTATATTTTTTATAATTTTTATATTAAATAAATTAATTTATTTATGACACAAAGATGCTGTATAAATTACCTTATTAATGAAATATTAAAATAATTGATATTATAAATATCCAAATAAATATAATTTAAGACTTTTAATGAATTAAAATAATTTTATAGGTTAATATGAATTTTTAGGATTGAACATATGAATTTATTTTAGAGTAATAAATTTTGAAGGACTTTAACAGAAATCATTTATTAAATAATGTCAAAATTGATATAAAATAGTTTTTAAAACAAATATTATATTATTAATTGATATATTATTTCTAAAAAACTACGGTTCATCCAAATGACATAGATAAGGATATATATATCAATAATTAACCAATTGGGGTTCTCTTGTCTTGTTATATTATGTTTATTATCTATATAATATAAAAATACAAAGAGGCATGGTAAATGTCAATCTATTTAACTAAGAGTTAAATATAAAATATAAGGTTAAAATGGTAACCTAAACTTGTATAAAACATATTGGTTGAGAGTATTTTGACCCATCCCTACCTTAGATTATAAATAAATAAAATTTTATCCCTTAGAAACCGAAAATGATTTTATTATAAATTAATATTTCAGTCTTTCCCTAAGGTGCCGCTCACCCCTCTTATAAAAGGGCACTTCCCCTTATCTCAAATTCACACCTCCAAAGCCATTTGTCTCGGCCAACCCCTGGCCAAATATCCTACCAACTATCCTACCTTCATTATAGAAGCCTTATTGGGATCCAAAATTAAACCTAAGGATCCTTTTTTATCAAATCAAAAGGAAGAACTCGAAGAAGAGGAAAATATCTCACCACCTCTTTCAAGTTATTTTCTTCTTCCACTTCCTCTTTCTTTGTTGTTTCCATTATAAAATAATAACACTATTATATTAAATATTCTGTGATTTTATTATAAAAATGGTACAAAAATATTAATCATGTTATCCATCTTATAAATAACATGTCACCATACGTGCGAACGTATGGCTTACCGTCTCCAGGTCGTGGGGTATTTGTTATTCAATACATTATAATTTGGATGGGTATAATAATGATGAATAATTGATGTAAATAATTAATATAACATGATTATGATTTTTTATATATTATATAACAACCAATTATATAATATTTTAATATCAAAATAATGATATTATCACTCGTGCGTACGTACAAATTATCATCTCCACAAACGCGATGAGATTCTTTCCCCCATCGGAATCATTCAAGAATAATTTTTATTTTATGATTAAAAATAATTATTATGAAAATAATATAATTATTTATATGAATCAAATAAATCCTATACATAACAAACAAGGCTTATGTAACCAAGCATATAAAGGAAAATGAATCAGTTAAAACTCGAAATGATTATAGTACTAAAATATCATTAACAAAGCAATATTAAGATCATATATGATATCATATTAATGTATATGGTTATTGTATAATTTATTAAAAATTATTTAACCATTATATAGGAATTTAACCTACCCTCGACCAAGTAAAAGTACATGGTAAGGGTTAATTTCACAATCACTTTATTATTCGAGGTTGTTTTTACGTAAGTATCTACGGGGACATCTTTATCATCCACATCCATGTTTCTTAGAAATGTATTTCGAATCATTTTTACTATTTTATAGACTATTGGTTAAATTCATTTATACCCCTGTTTGACAATTTATAAAATGTTTGAAAGGAATATTCACATTGTTTTCCAAACAAGGTACTTTTGACTTTTCTACAAAATTTAGGTAAGAATGTTTTTTTAACTTATACGGCGGGTGCGGCTATTTTCCGCCGTTATAACATCATTGAAGATTCCCTTAAAATATTATAATAATATTTTCAAAATAAATGTTTTATTTTATAATTATATGACTTTCAAATTATTTCAAAATAGAAAGATATATTTCTCTAAAAAAAGGTTTTGATTTCATCTATGTCAACATCCTTTGATGTATTTTAAGTTTATTTGAAGTTGGTTTATTATGATACAAAACTTTCATATTATATTGAAGGTTTTTTGATATTTTTTACTATGGATGTGTTATTTTTATACCATTCATGGTTTATGGATAAATTATTGACATTTCATATTCTAGTTTTAATACGAATATTTATGTTATGTTTAAAACTATTCATATGAAAAATGCATTGGACTTAGTAAGTGATGGGTAGAGCCCGTTATAGGTCCTCGATGAATTGGTAGATCTCATGAGAAAAAACTATTTTATTGGAACAAGGCCTTGATAAATTCTTATTTTTAGTCTTGGAACAAGGCCTTGAATATGTGATCATGCAGTCTGGCATTATGCATTCAGTCATTATGAATTTGACTATTGATATTGCATGTGATTATTTGACTAGTAGAATATCCATTTGAATAAGTAAATGGCATTATTTTATTGTATCTTTTCCATATTATTTTAAATTTAATGTTTAAAAGGTTTTTGTTTTAGTCTTATACATTTCCTTAAATGTTTATGCTTATTTATGAAAGCTTCTTCTATATTGTTATCCTTACTGAGCATCTGAGCTTACCCCTTTCTATTTTTTATTTTCCCCAGGTTGTGAAGAAGTATATTATCACTAACCTTCAGGGATAGTCTAAGGGATATGAGTGTGGCATATGGAGACTATGTTGTTATAGTTTTTCATTTTATAATGTAATTTGAAACTTATGAATGTATCTAGTATTTCCAAGGCTACTAAACTAATAGGTCTTTAGAGACTTTATCTGTTGTGATCATGCCATTGTTATGTAATAGTGCACTAACTCTGGGTAACTAGGGTTGGGGAATTACAATAAAACCTTAGGTTTGAACTCTGGAAGTAATGGGATTTATTTGGAAATACTAAAATGATTCATCCATTAAATTTAACACAAAATAGACATTATAGCACATTGGAAACACAAAGTAGTTTCCTTAACAAAAAAACACAAAAACATATAAAATAAAAAAATAAAAAATACAGAAGTTGTGTTACCTCAAAAAATGTGCTTATTATAAAGTCATTATCTCAAATTAGACCCTGAAAATTATCCAATACAAACTTTTATCATTTTTAAAACCCCATTTTTACCACCTCTACAATGTTTATATTTATTCTTTGTTTAAAATTTGTTTCATGTAAAATCCAATTTTCTAAAATGAGTGGTAAAATCCATTTAATATCAGAAATGGTTGATTTAGTTTCATTTATAGACTTACCTAAGTCATCAATGATCATTCCAACACTATTGGTTTTAAAAGGAGAATTAATTACACTATCAAGGTCCTGGTTATCGCCAGTGAAGTTATTCTTCATTGGGTAAGCAAGGAAAATAATTTTGAGCTCACATTGGATAAAACTTTCAGAAATTGTTTGGGACATTGAGTAAAACTCATTTTCATTTTCAAAATTTATTAATAGAATGGGTTCCTTTTGAAAAGAAGATTCAACCAAAAAATGGGACATATTAGTTTCATTATTGTGTATGGACACTAAATTTTTAATTTCCCCCAATGTTTAAGAGTTTGTTTTTTCTAAAAAAACATCATTAGATCCATCTAAAAGTGATTCCAACCAAGGATAATAGTTTCCCACATGTGAACATAGAAAATAAATTTAATCTTAATCTATAACCCCTTCATCAATTTTGTATGGTTCCTCATGATCACTTTAAATATTCCTTAAAATTTTCCTTTATTTTCTAGCTATGATTTCTCAAATTATAATGATATTCCTTTAGTATTTTCTTTTGATTTTGAATCCTATGATGGTTTGAGAATTAATGGTTAAATTTTTTCAATAGATTTACCACTTATGTAAATAGTCATAAATTGGATTTTTTCATGAGAGTTTTCTATGTAACAATATTCTTTTATCAATGTTGTGAAATGAAAATCAATAGTGGGAATGGGTTCTGTAATTGTTTCTCTGATTTGTAGTTATAAAATCAAAGATGAAACTTCTTAATTTTTTTATCCATTTTTTCACACAGTTTTTATAGAAGTGGTTGGGTATTGTGTTGTACAAGATTTTTGACATTATGGACCTCATTATTATTGACCTCATTAACCATTCTTTAGAGGGATGAAAATTTATCCTCCAAGAATTCATCATCCAAATGATTGTACATGTCACCATGTGAGGGGTATTCATTCAATGTTTGATCAAATAAATTACCTATATGAGGGTATTCCCAATGTGGATTTCCTATTTTATTATAGTATTGGTTTATAAATGGGTAATAAGGATGATACTTCATTGGAGTTGATTGAAATTTGTATTTCATATTATTTGGACATATGGAAACATAAAGGTGAAAAATAAAGAGAAATGGTTGTGAGAAAATAGATATGGAGGAGAAAATAATGTGAGTGTCTTAGATAACTTTCTTGGGTCCCTGACAATAGTTCAAAATTTTGATTGTGTCCAAATTCACCCAAGTTATATGGTGTAAGATTTTTCTTTTAATACTGCTTGGGATATCTAATCCACATGGACCAACGAAGAAACCTACACACACTATCATTTGATGAATGATTGGCAATGAAGTGGACAAAATGTATGTTGATTATAATAGAATAAATTATTTAATTTAAATAAAAAACAAAAAAATGCACACTTACTTGATCTAAAACAATTAATTAATATGATTCAATCTTAGGTTGATGCTTGGGGTGGATTGGATGTATTTGTTTTGTTAGAATTTTTGAGATCAATAATTCAATATGTGTCCACAAAATGAGATAATTCCACAAAATCTTTAACCAATTTAACCCCTAAATAATTCAAAGGTTAATCAATAATTGATTTAGAGTATCACTTTCATGATCACTCTAAATAATTGGATTGTACTATCACTTAAAATGTGTCATCGTTAAAGTTAGAGAAGATGATGAAGAAAATAACTCATCAAATGGAAGTCTTATAATAATGAATTGATATTAAAGTACATGAAATAAAATTCAATCCCACCCCATTAAACTCCCTAGTATTAACCCATAAAATTTTATCCATCCATTTAGGCTATTCTATCAATGGATGTGGGAAGTTGACTTAAATAAGTGGGATTTTGAAGAAGTGAAAACAATGAAATAACGAACACTCCACCATGGTGTGAGTAATTTCACAATTGTTGGTGTGAATAAATTAACACCGTGATTAAATGGTATCAATGTGTTAATAGAAAGTAGAAAAATAATTATTAATAAGAAAAAAAATTATGAAATGAACATGAATGAAAAAATTATAGGAGAGAGATTGATGATGTGATTACAAAATAAAAGCGTGAAATTGCAATTGAAAGAAAAACATCCACACCCTAAATCCCTTCACCATCAACTCATTCTATTGTCATATTATGATCCTTAGGTCTACCCCCAATAAAAAATTCCATACCATTTAATTATTATAGTAAAAGTAAAGAGATAAATCAAAAAAAGTTGAAATTTTCAAATTTGATCACAAAAATAGTACCAGATTCATCCCCCTTTTGTACATTCTAAATTCATATTGAAGAAGGAAAAATATGTAGGGGTTGTATAAAGAAAATATATTATTTTATTATTCCTATTAAATATTTTAAAATTTCAGTACAATTTCAACATCTATTTAGAAGTTATGATGAAATTAGTAGGCTGACTTTATGGGCCATCAAATATGGCTCATACTTTAATCCTCAACTTGGGCCGCCTGGATCACCATGAAAATAGTAGAATTTTCTATGGACAGAGTTCAATTAAATGTTTCCCATTATTTTATCTATATATATTTAAATTTTTAGCTTCATTTGTCTTGAATTTTTGGGATCTACTTTTATTTGATAAGCCAAAAGCACATTCTTCTTTGTCCAGATATTTCTACATTCATGGAAAAATATCATTCTTCCCTTCTAATTCATCCATTGACCCTAGAAGATAAACTGTTCCAAAAAAAGTGATAAATAAAATCCCAAATTATCATATTAATATAATTAAAAAAATTAATTCCACAATCTGGGGATTAATTGGGCCTAAATTGACACATTAAACATGAATTGCATAATGATGTGAAGTGAGGTTTAGTTTATAAAATGTATTAAAATTCATGTTTATGGACATTGAAACACATAAATATTAAGGTATAAAAAATAATTTTATCCTATTTTATTGGATAATCAGGTATAATCTCTAGGTTTTGTTTTATAGATCAGGGACGATCTATTTTAAGGTGGGGAGATTGTAATATCCTTGGTTTTTTGAGCGGGTCCAAATCCTCTCTTTTGGAATTTTTGGAATTGGAAGGTATTATAATTTCATTTTCGATCATCAAAACTAAATTACGATAGTTTCCTCGATCCAATATCTTGATTTTGGATGGATTTGGAGGTTTTTATGAATATTTGGGTGTTTTTATGTGTTTTGGGTGCATTGGAGGCCTGAAGGCCCTAATTTTTTAAGTTTCAAGTTGTGGTGCACGGTTTGAGTAAAGCTTTGTGGCCTCTAAGTTCAAGTCATGAAGCCCTATTTTTTCCTTGAACAGTGTTTGGAAAAATTTCTAGGGTAATTTGCAAACACTTTGATGAACCTCTATTGTTTTTGTAGAGGGATTCTACACGGCTTGCACACGGTTAGGGAAAACTACATGCAAGGTGCACAGTTAGTGCTAGTTAGGCAGTAACCATACACTGTAGCATGAAAATTTTGCACACAGTTTTGGAAACTATACAATATAATCATGTGTCATATTAATTTTTTGAAATGACCATTTTGAATTTCTTCCTATAAACTTATAATTCTCCTTCCTTCTTCTTTGTGGGTCACGTATAATAAAGAGGAACCCTCCTCCTCCTCTTCTTCATAGATTTGATCTAAATCACACATCTGACTTTTATTCTTCATGTTTGTTGTGGTGTTGGATCCATCATGGTAAGGTTCCCATGCCTCATTTCTTCTTTGTTCTTGCCTCACAAACCACTAAATCTGTTCGAGTCTTTTTTCCTTATTTTCATGTGATTTGATGGAAACATTGATTTCTTCTAAATCAGTTGTAGATAGATTCTAAGATAGGATGTTCCAAAATCTAAAACATTATGGTATGTGGTGAAAACTTTTTTTTATAATTTTTGAGTGTTCATGTGGAATGACATTTAGTGTTCTTTAATGTTGATTGAGAAAGAACTCGTAATTTAAGTGATTTTATTAATTAATTAATTGGACCTTGTGGGATATAGTTTTTCATGAACTCACCTTAGTTATATGTGAAATGTCTGGTTATAGGTTTTTGAACACTTGGGTAGCTAGGTCGGGTGTATTGTTTGAGTGTATTGACTTATTTATTTACTTTGAGTGGTTCAATTCGATTATATTGATTTTTTTATTTAAAGTGACGTTAATTATATATGTAAATTGTTTTTGATATACAGATGAGGTTCATGGGATCATGATGGGATTTACCCAATGTTGGAGATGGATATTTCTATCTGGAATTGAGGTGATGTGATTGTCAGGTTGGGCTTTTCTTGGGTTACATGGGCGGTGCAATCACCATTTGGGTGACATAGTCATCATTTTTGATGGACAGGTCATCAGGTTGAGGGAATTACCCATGATATTGGATGGTGTGGCCATCAGATTTGAGCAACTTGGTCATGGTGGAACAAGATTCCATTATTAGTGTGAATTTTTTACTAAATTAGTGATTTTTCTCACTTTTATTGTCTAAACTATTGTTTGGAATCATGTGCGCAAAGGTGGACTCAGTGATGAGGTTGTTCTAACCACTCATTTGGGTTGAGGCCCCCAATAGTGCGGCTTAGGGAATTGTTTGGAGGGTTCAGGTCATATAAATACATGTGGATGGTGGTGATCCATTATTATATAGTGTTACGGTTTTCATTTGGGGGCTGAGGCTTGTCTTATTTGAGGCTACTTGTCCAGGATAATTTTGGATGATTGATTTCACCATTCCTCCAGACATCGTGATTTGAGCTGGTAGTTATATTACATGATGAAATATATCATTATTCCTATGGATATTGTGATTTGATTTGATGTATGATTTCGAGTAGGGGTCTAAGAGACCATATATCTTGATTAGGTATTTCTTTATGACGTTGGTCACATGATAAATGGCACGTAGTACTAGGTGTCATATGAAGATCGAACCAGAGGCTTCACCTAGGATTATTAAGAGAAGGCGATGCCATGTGCCATGGGATAAGAATCCTCTCCACTTCATATATTCTAGTGTTGGATAAGGTAGTTGACATATTCCTAGTGGATTTTGAGAACCATTGTAGTATGTGTTTATTTATATATATGTTCTTCTATTTTATTTATTTATAGTTCACACCTTCTTAATGGAAAATGTAAGGTTTGCACACATGAGTGGTACCCTACTGAGACTTTTTCTCACACCCTAAATGGGACATTTGTGATGCATATATACTATATGATTTTATGTTAAAGTAAGGGATAAACTTCAAGAGATAGATCCTAGTGGTTGTTAGCATGGGATGGAAGGCATGAGATTGTTGGTCATTCCTTAGTTGGAGTTTTCTTTTTAGTTTTCCTTTCAGTTTTAGTATGCTTATATATGTATATACTGATGGTTTGTAATGGGTGATCCCTTACTACTTATTTCACAATATTACATTTTATGTATGAAATATCTATTTTAGATTCTACATTTGGCATGATCACAAGTTAATTTATTTCTGTTGTTTTGTATATTTCTTTTGCTATTATATATTATTAATTGTGCACCCACCATTAGGTTAGTCTGGTCCGAGTCTGATGAGTCTTTTCCTCCATAGAATATTATATAAATACTTGTACTATTATTATATCATCACCTAGGGTTATATTCTTCATACTATTACACCTTCACACCCTCTCGGCTATTCGGAAGCCTTTAAAATATGGGGAGGCATGCTTAAGGCCACTGGCACTCAACTCAGAAGTATTATTTGGGTGGCTAACCGGGTCAGGGTTTTACCCAATGAATAGTAAAATGGTACCATTACTTGAATATATAATGAATATATATTGGATAATAAAATTAATAAGAATTATTTAAAGGTAGAACATGATATTTCATCATTGAAGACACAATCATATTCATTCCTAATAAATGTTGAGATTGTACTATAAAATATTTATTACTTCAGTAACACTGAATCATAATACATGTGAAGGAATAACATAAAATTGAATATAAAATATCATGAGGATAAATAAATTCATGATATTACATGTAAAAGGTGTTTTATACACACCTCATAAATGAAAATAGGTTCAAAACTTAATTTACATCTCAAATAAGGAAAATTGAGTCAAAATTCCCTTACCTTAACTCATGAATGCAGCTGTATGCGTTCACACATAATATATAATAAATATATGTTTATTATAAATATATTAAAAATAATATTCATATATATATATATATCATACCATAAATTATTTTCTTATAACCTTTTATTACCAATTTATTAACGATTCCATGTTAAAATTACGTTTCGCTAATAACCACTTTGTTTTTTCATTATAGTTTCGATTTGGTATATATTTTATTCTCTAAATACAATCATAATTTAATATTCTCAAAAATTATAACCATGATATAAATATCATATATATTCAGTATATATGTATTTATGATAATTTAAAAAAATGGAAATAGGAAATGAAATACACAGTTCATGGAAACGGTAGGTATACGTACGAATGCATATTGTTTTCATTTTATTATCGGATTGAAAGAAAGAAAATTATATGATATATTATCATTCTTGAATCATTTTAATATCATATATATCACATATTTTTATTAAACTCCTCCTTCACATCACTTCGCAGGGAGATTGTCTATCATACACACAAATGACGTTATCATATTCCCACAAAATGGAAAGCATGAAGGTATATGTGATATAAAAATTACATAATCACAATAACATCATAAAAATCATATATATGATATATAAAAAATAAACCCATCATTATTAATATCATTTATATGTGTTAACCGAAAAAGGAACAACATCATTGTGTGAGGCAGTAGTCTGTTGAACACGCAAACGATGATTTCATAACGCATTTGATGGAAGTTGAGATGATTGTAGGTAATTACCATATCATAATAAAATTAGTATATTTAATATAATAGGTTTATTATATAATAATTATATAAAAATAATAAAATTTATTTGAGGAATAAATAAAATAAAAATGTGTTTTGATGAATGTTACCTCTTCTTTGGGTATCCTCATTCTCTTTGCACTAAAAGCCTTCCTAGGATGGATTTATGTCTAAATTAAGGATTCTAGGATTAGGGGAGGGCATTTGAGAGGTGATTTTGGTAGTTATTTTCCAAACAAAATAGATGTGAATTTTTGATGATCGGAGGAGAGAGGATGTCCTTTATAAGTTTGGGAGAGAACACACTTGGCAGTTTTTTAAATAGGTGAGTTCCCAAATTTTTTACTTGTAAAAAGTGTCCAAAGGGGGTTAAATTTGATCCTTTGAATGATAAAATCAATATACCTACATAAAATATTATTTGGACTATTTTATTGGTAAATGTGACCCTTATATTCTTAGTTTAACCCCCGGTAAACCCATTTTTACCTTAACTGTAATAATTAATTTTTACTGCATTCACTATTCATTTTGGTCAAAAATGAAGTTAGAATCATTAGATATTATATATTATTCTTATTCCAAATATGGAATAAATTTTTTCAAATTCAATTTAAATAAGTGAAATTTTTTAATTTAAAATAAATCACGTAGACATGACGAGAAAGTGGTTATTTTAAGAGAAAATGATCAAAAGTTTATAAAGTTTTTATATCGAGTTTCAATATGAAATTGATTCCAATGACAATAATTGAATTAATATATTTATAATTGAACTAATTTTAATTTAAAACCAATTTAACATATAATTTATCTTTAAAAATAAATTAAATGAAAAGTCGGTTTTCAGTTAAAATTCAGTGTTTTTCACTATTCATCAAAAAATGAAATTTTTCAGAAAATTACCAAAAAATCATCCTAAGATAATTTGATAATTATGAATTAAAAAATAATTTTTATATTATCAAATTAGATTTCTAAAATTGAAAAAAAAAATATATTCTTATTGTTCACAAAAAGACATAAAAAACATTTTTTTGAAAATAGTATTTTCAAAACATATAATGACTTTACCAAAAATTATGTATTTTAGTATAAATACTTTTTATTCATATAAAACCATTATACATAATATTTAAAAATTATTTATTCACATTCATGTCAATAAGTTTAACAACTATCTTATAATGATCTCATTTAAATAATTATATTAATAATATATCATGGTTTTGTTAAAAGACATTGTTGTGTGTAATGCAAGATAAGTCAATGTTTCATATAGAGCATGATTAAATTGTTGTTTTATATAATGAAATATTATATTTTAATATCATGTAACACAATCCATAAAATAAATTTAATTTATTTTAAAAAAAATTAAATCAAAAAAACTTGGGGTGTCACATTCAACCCCCCTTAAAATGAATTTCTACCTCAAAATTCATCATTCTAATAAAAAAATTTGAATAATTATACCTCATCATATCCTTCAGTTCCCTCATCGCTTCCTCAAAGTAGCAGTTTCACCCTAAAACTTTTACTAAGTGTGTGGTCCTATTTCTTATAACTTTCTTTTTAAGATCCATAATCTCTGCTAGTTATTCCTTATAAGAAAGATCATGATCCAACAGTATGTCCTCTAAGTTCAGTACATTTATAGATTAAGGTATATACTTCTTCAAGATAGATACATGGAATAAATTGTGGACTTGAGAGAGTTTTTGTGGAAGTTCCAAGTGATAGGATACCATCCCAATATGATCAAGAGTTCCAAACAGACCGATATACCTAGGTCATAGTTTCCCTTTCTTCTTAAATCTCATAAACTTCTTCCATAGAGAAATTATTAGAAGCACCTTGTCACTAACTTAAAATTATATATCACATCAGCAATTATCAGTATAACCTTTATGCTGACTCTGAGCTGTCTTGATGTGATGCTAAATTAATATAACCTTATCTATTATTTCTTTAGCTATATTAGGTCCCAATAGCTTTCCTTCTCCAACTTCATTCCAGATCATTGGGTATTTGAATTAATTTACATAGTGGGATTCATAAGGAGACCTATAAATGCTTAAATGAAAGATATTATTGTAACAAAAATCAACTAGAGGAAGTTGTTGATCCCAACCACCTTAGAAATCCAAAGAAAAATATCGTAACATATCCTCTATGGTTTGAATTTTTCTTTCAAACTAAAAAACTTCTTGAGTATGATATACAATGATAAAACTCAACACTATATCAAGAGATTTCTAAAGACTTTTCCATAACTTTGAGGTAAACCTTGGATCCTGATCAAATAAAGTGGAATGTGGTACTCCATGAAACCTTACTAATTCCTTAATGTATATCCTGGAAATATGATCTATAAAGAAATATTCTCTAATATCAATGAAATTTGCTAACTTAGGGAGGTGATTGACTATAATCCATATATCAATATTCGCTTTAGTGGTTTTCAGGAGTCCCACAAAAAATCCTTAGTGATTTTTCCCATTTCCATTCTAGTATGGGTAATGGATACAACATCCCCTTAGAATTTTCTCTTCCAGCTTTAACTTGTTAATATACCAAGAAACAAGATACAAATTCTACGATATTTCTCTTCATTCCATCCCACCAGAATTATTCTTTAAAATCTCTATAAATCTTCATTATTCCAAGATGAATAGAGAATTAAGAACTATGAAATTCCTCTAATAACCCCTTCTTTAGGTCCAGTATGGAAGGAACATATACATGATTCCTGAACCATATCATTGCACAATAATGAAGGTTAAACTCAAGAACATTTATAACCTTCTTTTTCATCTCTAAGTCTTCCTTTAGAACCTCTTTACCCATCACAGTGAAAGATGGTTGAACATTCAATTTAGAAAGATAATATTTTTCCTTTACATTAGGATTTCCGAATCCATAATTTTCAATACCAGAAATATTGGATCTTTTGTGATCCTAAATGTAGATAATATTGCATAATACTTTGGACTCAAAACCTCAATCACGTTGTTTTCTTTCCTAGGCTGGTAAGGTATTGAGCAGTCATAATCCTTAATAATCTCTGACTATCATCTCTGGAACATGTTTAACTCATTTTGTGGGAATATAAACTTCATCCTTTTATAATCAGTATATATATCACACTTTTCTCGATAAATATAATTTATCTATATCATTAACGAAAAAAATACCGCAACTAACACAAAATAATTAGTTAAGAAATTTTGGACACAAATCGTCCATTTCATTGAGGAATAAGTAATAACTATGTTATTATACATAAGAAAACATTCCAACACCTTCTTGGAAGCATCATTATAGATTAAAAAACCTTATCCATAGCGGGGTAATGTAATCATAGTTGCACTAACTAACCTTCTTTTCAACTCCCTGAAATTTTCCTCGTATTCATATTTCTAGAGGAACTTGTCTCCCTTCCATGTTAACAAGGTTATATTATTATCTTTTCACGATAAATTATCCAAGAAAACTGTTAATAAAATCAATATAAACCAATAAAAATATAGACCCGAGTCACTGTGGTTGGTATGGGGCAACATTCAATAGCCTTTGTCTTTAATGGATATATTGATATACCCTCTCTTCATATTATTTGACCAAAAAAATGAATCCTTTTGTATCCAAAATTCACACCTTGTAAATTTTTCATATAGTTTCTCTTTCCTTAGGGTCTATAGTGAAGTTATAAAGTGGTATTAAAACTCTTCCTTAATCATTTAATACATTCTAATATAATCTATAAAGACTAAAATAAACTATTCAAGTTAATCACTGAATCATTTATTCATTAAATACATAAATATAGTAGGGTAATTACTAAGACTGAAAGGAAACACTAAATATTTGTAGTTTCTATACCTTTTATGGAAGTTTGTTTGGGTTATATCCTCCTTCATGGCCCTAACTTTATGATATTCATAATGAAGATCAATCTTAAAAAATTATTGAGCTCTATATACGTGATCAAACAAGTCATCAATATGAGGAAGAGGGTATACAATATCCCAGAATTCATTTTAGGAATTTCCATATTTAAATATTGGTTTAAATCCATTTAAATTGGTTAATTAAATTTTTATCAAGTGTATGAGGAGTCTTAGGTGTGTCATGGTGGTTTGGGACATGAAAGAAGGGGGAAAGAATCAATCAAGTGTAGTTTTCATGGTTGTCGCATGGTTAGTAGTAACCATGCACCTTAACTATGCTTTCCTGGAGGAGGTAGTGAATGGATGGTGAAACCATGCAAGGGTATAGGAGAAACTATGTGTTCTGGGATAGATCCATACCACATGGTTATTTCATGGCTTTTCAAACCATGTGGTCTACTTAGGAATCTGTGCAGACGGTCCCCCTCTTGGATATTAGGTTGTTCACGGTTGGCACACTGTTTGGACTACCATTCAGCCAAATAGTGTACCCCATTAATTATGGGAAGATTTTTCATTATTTTATCCTCACTCATTAAATTTCCTCAGCCTAATTTCTCCCCATATCTCCCAACCGCAATGAAGGATGATGAAACCTTCCTTGAAACCTTTCCAAGGATCAATCTCCTTAATTTCTAAGCTGTTGAGATCATCATTGGGTGCGAATCAAATCTTCGAGTGAGTCTAACACTCCTATTCCTTATTTTTTTTGGATTAGGGTTTGTGGAATCATTATTCCTCTTCCAAATATCTAAAACCCTTTTCCAATGGGTTTTAGTTTGGGTGTCAGAAGGGTTCTTTAGTTTGAATCAAAGACCAAGGTTAAGCGAGCATTTATCTATAGATACAAGGTAAGTGGTCAACAAGTTATATCCCATAATATTGTGGTTAACGTTATGTGTATGTGGTTGTGTGATTTTGTTGTTGTGTTGTATTTTTGGGTTACCATTATAGAAATAATGAATTAATTGGTTAGTTGGTGAATTTAACCCCTCATGAACCCTATGGGATGTATTGAGGTTTATTAGACTGGGTTAAGTGCCCCCATGGGGTGTTCCACTCCCTTGAACATGGAATTGAGTTGGTAAGTTTATAATTTTATTTTTATGAGATAGATCCCATGATAAATATGTTTACATGTATTCTTGAGTTATAAAATGGAACTAATGGAAATTTAACCTAGTTGTTGACATGACTAGAAGGGGGTGTTTGTTACAACAGTCAAAGTGTTAAATGAATTATGGGTTTTAAATCGTAAATGTGCTGATTTGATAAGGTATGTAAATGATAAATGTGTTAAATAGATTATGACCTGTAAATGGGGGAATGTGTGTGGTAGTGGGTTAAGAAACATAAATGGTATATGTGTTAATAAGTTCTGAATTGTGAATGATTAATGAGTTGAATGGGTTAAGGAATGTAAATGATTAATGTGTTAATGGATTAATATGTAAAGATGTTATATGTGTTGAATATTTAAAAGAATCCTATACACATGGATTGGTGGTATGTGGGATATTGTCTTGAGGTTCAACATCCACAGTTTGGGTTAGACTAAAGCTCTAATCCCCTCCCCTATATTGTACGGGATAGGGAGTCAGACTAAGACTCTATGTCCCTAATAGGTTCATGTGATTTGAATACCTAGACTGAGGCTCCAAGGTAAGTGATATATATTGGTTTGTGTGATGTGCCTAGATTGAGGTGCCAAGTTAGATTTTATATATTATCATGTTTCATGATTTCCAATGTTATATAGGGAACTTTATTCATCGCCTTATTCATATCTATATTAATATTATATTCCTAAGTGCAATGGATGAAAATGGTTAACCCATAAAATAAATGATGAAAGTGTCTAAAGTGAACCTTATTAACTAACGGAACTTGGTGTGTTTTCCATTTTTCCGGTTATTCATTATGTACCTTCATACACTATCTATTTATATTTTATATTTTATAAACATAAATGGTGGTGGCGTACTGATTTATACTCAAATCCTTCTCGGTACTCCATTTGTTACCTAAGTAGATATCATGGTTTCATACAAGGACAAGGCAAAGGTCTCTATGCTATATGATTGATTTTGGCATGATAAGTACATGGTTGAGGGATCCAGACTTGGATTTGGGACCAATTTTGGGGATTCTTCTTTTTTTTTATTTTAGGTTTTCCTTATACTTAGAACTGTATGACATGACATAACAGACTTACATTTGGTTGTGGTATTTTACAATGTTTTGGTAAAAATAAAGTTATGCATATTTTGTTTTACTTGTTTCGTTTATTTCATTTTGTATCTATTGTTGATTACTCTGATAAAGTGTGAATAGTCTCCTAACATTTCCATTTAGACCCTTGTTTCAAGTCGAAAGCCTTTGGAATATGAGGATGTGTGCCTAAGGTCCTGAAGCAACCCAACTCAGGGCACAAGATATAGTAGCAACCAGGTCAGGGATGTTACAAAGTGGAATTAGAGCGGGTTTTTATTTGTTGTTTTCTTACTTTATAAGAATGGTAGGAGGAAGAATAGGATTTTTTGGGCCTTGTAAAAGAACCCATGCATTGGATTATCTAAAAATGTATAGGGGTAACCTAGTACCCAAGGTGGTAATGTTTTTCTTGGTGTTTTTTTGTTACGGCTAGATTATATTTCACCTTGGGTGATGCACTCCTTGTGTGATGTGACTATTTTATGATATTTCATTCATAACATAAATAGTATGATTTTATGTATGCATGAATCATTTTAGTAACCTAGAGATCTATATTACTTGCATTATGAAAGGAAAACATATGAAAGGCATGTGAGATGTGATGGATAAAATGCTTTTATTTTCCTTTGAAATTTGAAATAAGTGGTGTCCAATATAGGTGATGTAAATAAGAAAATGGAAATGATTTTGTAGAATGGATAAAGAATAGTGCTTAATGAAGAGTAATAAATGGGATAAAATTTGGTTGTGAGGATTTGTAATGATAGAAAGGTACCTAAATGAGAAAGATTTATGTTGTGAAAGTGAAATGGTTAAAAAGGGTTGTGTTTATGAAATTTCATTAACCCCATGTTGAGCATGGCCCATGGTAGGAATGGTTGTGGGTAGTGATAGATATGTGACACTATCTATTGGGATATTGTATTATAAATGGGTTGTTTATGGATCATAGAGATCCTTCTTTTTTGAAAATTGTTTAAGCTTTATGTAATGTGTTTTGAGATGTGCGTTTTGAATTATAGAGATATGACACCAAGTTGATGGGTACCAATACGGAACATGAGGATATCGTTGAGAATTATCCTCCATTATTAGAAATGGAAACATTGTTAATCTAGGGTAATATAGGGGGGATTTTCTTTGAGATCCTTTCCCATTTTATTCAAATAATTGAATGGGACTCAGGGTTGGTTATGTCGAGTATGTTTAACTAGACCAGAGAGTTTTAGTTGTATCACCCTCCAAAATTTGTTTTAGATAGTGGTCCTAACACCATATTTTTCTAGATACAGACCATCTAGATGATTTTGGACCACCTAGAGATTCCTCTATAGAAGAGAATCAAGTTAGAAGCATACATGTTGCGACAATCGGCAAAGCTCTGCTGGGATATTCTGGTTCTTATTAAGTATGAAGATAGTATGTTGTGGAAATATTTTTAAAAAATTTTATGGAAAATTTCTATCTAGAAACCTTGAGATATGAGAAGGTTGTTGAGTTTATGAGGTGGACCTAGGGGACTATCATAGTGATGGATTATGCTAGCCTCTTCACTGACTTGCAATGTTTTGTTCCAGCATTGGTAGGGGATGAGCCAGCTATGGAGAGATATTTTAAAGATGGAATTAGACATGAGATCGAGTCCCAAGTTAATATCTTCCATTTAAAGAGGTTTTTTGAAGTGGGGGATTAGTCCCAAATTTCATAAGGGAAACTCAATGAGGATTCAAGCGGGGGATTAGTTTTTCTAGTTGGGTTATCCAATAGTGATACTTTTGATAGTAGGAAGTTCCATTTTGAGTGTTCCCACTAGGGTGGTGGTAGAAAGAGTATCCAATGATAAGGTTTGACCGCTTAGGGTGGTGACCTGATGTTTTGTTATCAGTAAAGCAGGCTGAGGTACATGGATGTTCAGTGTCCCCAACCACTAGTTAAGTGTCCAGCATGTGGCCAAATGGGGAATGTTTAGAAGTTCTATAGGAACCCTTGATATATAATTATTTATGGGGGTTCAAGGCTAATGCAGAATGCAGGGAGGGGATCAGTTTCCCCATATCAGGTAGGCAGTTGGAGTTCCACTGGTAGTATCGGTCTGGGTGCAGACATGGTACTGCAGGAATAGTGAATCCTTATTAATATGATAGTGTAGCACCAGGAACTCATATTGGATTCTATGGTTGGAGGACATGTCAAATTAAAGCAGTTCAAACTACACCTAGAGTTGGTGAGGATGGACCATAAACTATTCAAGTTATGATTTTTGTATCTTCCACACTTTCTAGTGTTTTACGTCATACAGGTGTCTTGCATTATTTTATATCTGTTCATTTGGTGAATGTTTTGGATCTGGAAGTGTAAAATATGTGACGGATTACGTTTATTAATACACTATTAGGAGTTTGAGCATACAATGTCTAGCAGTGTAAGTAATATAGTCTTGATGTTAGTGGGTATCATTTCATATGGGACTTTTTTGTTTTCGATATGGTAGGTTTTGATTTGATATTAGGGGTGGATTGGATGGTATTATTTCATGACCATGTTTATTGTTACTACTATAGGGTAACATTTACTTACCTTGAGGGGGATACTTATATTCACCATGGAGAATGGGATATATTGGATGGCAGGGAAGAGATCATTCAACAGTGGTTGGGTAATCTTGCAGCCCAACTATCTTGAATTATTCTTGATGATGGGGGAATATAGAAGCTCGTATTTCCTATTGTGGTAGATCAGTTTTAGGATGTGTTTCTTAGGGAATTATTGTGGGTACATCCTGAGAGAGATGTTGAGTTCACGATTGAGTTTCTTCCTAGAGAAGAACATTTTTCTACTCCACCACATAGAATACCACCATAAAAACTTCAAGACCATAAAAATTAGTTTGAGGAATTGTAGAATAAATGGTTTATTCATCCAAGTACATCACCTAGGGGATCTCTAGTTTTTTTTTCTAATTAGGCTAATTGGATGTTTTGATTGTGTGTCGATTATCATAGGATGAATCAGATAACAGTTAAGAAATAAAAGTCTCTTCTGTGAATTTGTGATCTTTTTGACTAGTTTATAGGTGCTTTGATATTCTCCAAGATTGATTTCAAGTTAGTGTATTATCACCTATGTGTGAGACCTTATGACAAACTTAAAACTTCTTATAGGAGAATGTATAGTTTGTATGGGTTTTTTTTTATTCCATTCGGTCTGACCAACATGTCAGTGGTGTTTATGGGCTTAATGAACCAAATATTTAACCCTCGCCTAGACCAGTTTGTAGTTGTCTTTATCGATGAAATATTAGAGTACTCAAAGACTTGTGAAAAACATTCCAAACATCTGGACATTGTATCTAGTACACTAAGAGATCATAGGATATATGCCATGATATTTAAGTGTCATTTCTGGGTTAAGAGGATTCATTACATGGGTCACATAATCTCTATGGAAGGTGTGTCAGTGGACCTAATGAAAGTGCAGGCTATTATATCTTAAGATCATCCCAAAAAGAATTTATAATGTATGAAGCGTTATGGGTTTAGTGGGTTGTTATCAAAGGTTCATCAAAGAATTTCCCCATATAGAAGCACCATTTTTGGGCTTGACCAAGAAGGGAATCATATTTTAATGGTTTGGGGAATTTGAGGAATATTTCTAGGAGTTAAATAAGTATTTGACTACTACAATAATTTTGATCATACCTGATCCATGTAAGGAATATACATTATTTTTAAATGCATTTAGTGTTGGGATTTTGGTTTTTTTGATGTAGGATGATACAGTTTCGGTTCATGGTTCATGAAATTTAGGGCTTCCTGATTGGAATTAACATACACATGATCTTGAGTCTCTCATGGTGTTTTATTCTTTAGAGTGTTAGTGGAATTATCTATTGGGCGAATGGTTTTCTATGTATATCGATCATAAAAACATTAAGTACATCGTCTCCTAGTGTGATTTGAATATTTGGCATAAAATATGGGTTGAGTACATGTAGTTTTTAAATTTTGAGCTAGTCTAAATTCCATGAAAGGGAAACCATACTATGGATTCCTTATGTAAAAAGACTCAAAACCAGACAGTTTTTGAATTCAGTTCTGAG
Organism: Viscum album; assembly: GCA_963277665.1. Classification (NCBI taxonomy): domain Eukaryota; kingdom Viridiplantae; phylum Streptophyta; class Magnoliopsida; order Santalales; family Viscaceae; genus Viscum; species Viscum album. The sequence continues at coordinate 462,588,950 of OY728134.1, read as the reverse complement.
CGGAGGATAAAAGAATTTTTTGTTGAGATGTATCTAGAGGTTCTGGATAGACAATGAAAGATGACCCTTCCACCCTTGGTAGTAGAGTCCACACTTCTAATCCAAATCAAGGAGAGGAATTATGAGGATCTATAGTTTTTTTCCTTGAGGGGAAGTCTCAATGTTTGGGAGTCACCATCTCATTGGAATGTTGGTGATGATGAGATCATTTATATCTATGGCCATTTTGTCATGCCTACATATATGTGGGAGGATTTGATGCATGATTTTCATGCTTCTAAGTGGTTGGTGCATCCTGGTCTAACAAAAATGTATTTTGATCTTTTAACACCATATTTATATCAATGGATGAAATAAGGACTTTCAGGTTTCATGATGTGATGCTACACCTGTCAGTAGTTGAAGGTCAAGAAGTAGTGATAGGGTGGTTTGTTACAGCCATTTTTTATTCCGGAATGGAATTGGGATGATTTCACGATGGATTTTATGTTAGGTCTTCTGAGAAAACCTTAGAAATGTGATGTGGTATAGGTATTTGTTGATTGTTTGACCAAGGTGGAACATTTCTTTTGAATCCAAGAGACATTCACAATTGACCAGCTATTTGAGTTGTACGATCTGTAGACAGTGCAGTAGCACAGAGTGTCAAGGACTATAGTTTTGGATCATGATCTTCATTTTACATCACACTTATTTTATGGATTACATAAGAAGCTTGGTACCCTAGTGTTTTCTAGTACAGATTTACAACTGCAAACAGATTGGTATATGGAGTGTACTATTCAAGTGATGGAGTAAATATTGAGGGAATGTGTCCTAGACTTTAGTGGATATTTGGATAGGAACTTGGTGCTTGTTTAGTTTTCTTATAAAAACAGTTACTAGGTGAATATTCAAATGGAACTTTATGATATGCTCTATGGTAGGTCATTTAGATCAATGATATGTTGGATTAAGGATACAGAATCAAAGTTGTTGGGATTGAGTCCTGTAAAGAAGATGTCAGAATAGGTTTTGTTTATTTGGAAATGTATTCCAATGGATCATAGTAGGAATAGGTTTTATGTTAATCGGCATCGTCAACCACTTGAGTTTATGGTGTCTGATTGGGTGTTCCTTAGGTTTCCTCCAAGGTTGTGTCACTTTCAGATTCAAATATAGGTTAAGTTTGTGCCAAGGTGCATGGGTTCATTTGATATTTAAGAGATAATCATACATGTGGAATACCGACTAGATCATCCATAGTAGTATAGTGGAATGTACGATATTTTTTCATGTGTCATATCTTTGGTAGTATCACCATGACCCATCACATGTGATTGATGTTTATGATGTCGATCTTGAGGATGATTCAACCTTTGAAAAGTATCTGATTCATATTGTGAATCGTAGTGATAAAGTCTTGCGGGTCAATACTTCATCATTATTTTAAGTGTTATGGAAACATTGTTACATTAGAGAAGATATTGTTTAGAGGGAGATGGATATGTGGTCTCGGTGGACCTGTCATTTTACCTTGGAAAATCAATGATTCATTGGAGTGTGGAACAAGGATGATCCATTATAAGGTGGGGAGGTTGTAAGATCTAGGACTTATTTGAAGGTACATACTTGTTTATATTTTGGTTTAAACCCCTTTAAATTAGTTAATGAATATTTTCCCATGTCTATGAGGATGGTAGGGGGTTCTCAGTGGTTTGGGTCATGAAAGAAGGGAAGAAAGATTCATCTAGTTTATGTTTCATGATTTGCACACGATTATTAGTAACTATGTGCCTTAACTATTATTTCATGGAGGAGGTGGCGTACAGTTGGTAAAACCATGAAAGAGTGAAGGATAAACCATGTGATCTTGGATAGATCCATCCCGCACAGTTACCACATGGATTCTCAAACCGTTTGGGATATCCAAGAAGCCATGTGGCTCGAACACCTCTTGGAAAGAGGGTGGTGCACGGTTTGGCCAAATGTGTATCCAAACAATCCACCTCATTAATAATGGGGAAATTTACAATTTTTTCCCTCAGGACATAAGTATCCTCACCATAATGTCTTCTTGTATCTACCTACATTATCAAAGGGTGATGAACCCTTCCTCCCAAACATCCCCATGATCAATCTCCCTCGTTTCTAAGATATTTGGAGCTCCTTTGGGTGCGGATCAAAGATGGGGGTGATTCTAACACTCCTCTTCCTTCTTTTTTCTAAATTAGGGATTACAGAATCATTTTTCTTCTTTTGAACCTATAAAACCCTATTTTATAGTATCTTCTATGTTGGTGGTTCGAATGGTGTTTGATTTCGAATCAATGGCCAAGGTTAAGTGAACATTCATCTATTGAACTAAGGTAGGTGGTCTACAAGTTATATCTCATACTCTTATAGTTAAATTTATGTGTACATGGTTGTGTTCTTGTGTTGTTGTGTTGTCCATTTTTTTTACCATGGTGGGAATGACGAAATAATTAGTTAATTGGTGAATTGAACCCCTCATGATATATATGGGATCCATTGAGGTTGATTAGTCTACCTTAAGGGCCACCAATGGGGTCTATCGCTCCCTTGAACATGGAATTGAGTTGTTAAGAGTAGAAATTAATTATTATGAGATAGATCCCATGATGAATATGTTGACATTTTATATTGAGTTATGAAATGGAACTAATGGTACATGACTAAAAGGTGGTGTTTGGTATAATAGTAAATGTTTTTAATGAATTATGGGTGGTGAATGGTAAATTTGTGGATGTGCTAAGGTTTTTAAGTCATAAGTGTGTAAAATGGATTATGAAAAGTAAATGGGTAATGTGTATGATTGTGGGTTAAGGAATATAAATGGTATATGTGTTAATGAGTTTTTAATTGTGAGTGATGTATGTGTTAAATGGGTTAAGACATGTAAATTATTAATGTGTTACTGGGTTAAGGCATGAAGACAGTATATGTGTTAAATGGTTAAAAGAAGCATTTTCACATGGCTTGGTGGTATGTGGGGCCTTGGGTTGGGGTTTTACACCCACAAGTTTGGTTAGACTGAGTCTTTAAACCCCACCCCTATAATACATTGGTTAGGGAGTCATAATGAGCCTCTATCCCCCTAACGGATGCATGTGATGTGAATACCAAGATAGAGGCTCTAAATTATGTGTTATGTATTGTTTTGTGTAATGTACATGGATTTAGTCTCCAAGTTAGGTGTTATATTGTGTCTTGTTTAATGTTTTTCCTAGTGATGTATGAAACATGATTCATTCCCTTATTCATAGCTATATGACTAGCATAGTCCGGAGTGTAATTGATTAAAATAGATAACCCATGGAACAAATAATGAAATTTTCTAAAGTAAACCTTATTAACTAATGGTATCTGGTTTGTTTTATGTTTATCCTATTATTCAATATGTACATGTATACACTAACTTTTTATATTGGATATTTTTTATACATTGTTAGTGGTGGACTGCTGAGTTTTACTCACACCCTACTTGGGCCACTATTGGGTACCTCATCAAGCTTCATGGTTGTAAGGAAGGATAAGGGTAAGGTCCCTATGATAGATGGTTGATTTGGGAATGAGATGTACATGTTTGAGGGATCGGGGCATGGAGTTGGGACCTATTTTGGGGATTCTTCAGTTTGTCTTTATTTCTTGATTTCCTTATACTTGGATCCACATGACATGACATAGAATACTTAATATATAATTGTGGTCTTGTAACCGGTTTTTGGAAAATAAATGTGACACATGTTATGGTATAATTGTTTCATTTAATTCTTATTTTACCTATTGTGGCATAATCTAATAAAGAGGGTATGATCTCCCTGTATATCCCACTATACCCTCACTCCTTTTTAGTATCCTCTAGCATATGGGTGGCGCACCTGAGGTCATGTAGCAACCCGGCTCAAGGCACAAGATATAGTGGCAACTGAAATGGGGACATTGCAAGATACTTGTTCTTAATTTTGATCCTTTTTAGATCCTAATAATCAAGGTATAACCACATTGATCCATCATTATTTTTTACAAAAATAACATTTTTACCACAATACAACACAATTGGCTGAATGAATCCTGTATCAATGTTTTCTTAGAGTTTCTTCTTCAATTAGAGTAACTCAATAAGGGACATTCTATAGGGGCCATTGAATTTGGTGTGAAAATGGGTATGAGTTCAATTGAGAACTCAAATTCGTGGTTTTGTTGAAGTCTAAGAAACTCTTCAGGAAAGACATCAACAAATTCCCGAAAAATAGGAATATCATAGATATTGAGTTTCTCTTAAACCATTTGAGATAAAAACTACTTTTTTATGGGAATTAAGACCCATAAAATGGATGTGATCTCTATTAGAAGTTTTTACTTTTCAACACATTAATAGTTATTTATAGTTTGGTTTTAGAATATCTAATGTAACTTCCCTTCCATAGCAATTGATCTAGAATTTATGCAGAGAAAGTGAATCCATGCCTAGGATGGAATCAAATTCAACCAAACGTATAATGATAAGGTTTTTAGGAAGTAAATTCCCACTAATGTCAACAAAAGAGTAATCATAGACTTGAGATACAATCATCATAACATTTGGGGTTTTAACGCTAATTCCAAACCTAATTGTTTGCGTGGAAACTTGGTACCCTTATAAAATTCATTATATTTGAAAGAATTGGTAGAACCATTGTCAAATAAGAAATTAAAAGTTCTATAGTGGATGGTAGGTGTACATTTCACCACATCGTTATCACACCCCTCATCATAAATAGTGATCAAATGATATTTACCATTATGTCTCATCTTAAGAGGTTGTAGAATTAGATCATCATCATTAACACTTGGATTTGCGCACTGGTTAGTATAATTACCATTTTCCTCACACTTGAATCACTAAATTGTGGGAGGTTCATTCTAGGTATCTTTCACTCTATTCTCATCATTATCTAACTTGTTCCTATCATTTTGATGATCAATTTCCTGATGATACTCCCTTATATACGTAAAACATTTTATATTCTCCCTATGTCAATTTTCTACATGCTTCTTCCAACACTTAGAGAATAAATAAATTCTCATATTCTATTTAAATCATTCATGATGGTTTGTAAAGAGTTTGTGAATTTCCAAAGCATATCCCCCAATAGTGTCAAACCCATTGTGCAGTAAGTCCCTTTTTCAAGCAACAATTCTTGATCTAGTCTAGCTCAATATGGTGTTTTCAGTGTTGTTACCCCTAGGTAAATCTATTCCAGAGCCACATACACTTATAGTATTCAGATAGGGATTTATTTCAAGAAAACCACTTGAATTATTCTTTACAAAAATTCCAAGACATTTTCCTATACTTAGTCTCATCCTTATACATATCCTTATACATGACCTTAGGGATATCACTATGGTTTTCTCATCATATTTTAAAATGTTTAACTAAACATTATCATTGATACCAACTATAATGGCCCTGAATTTTCATACATAGATATTACTTCATTTTTTATGAATATTTATTACATTACATAAATACATGCTTGAGAAATATAATTGTTTAGTGCCTTTGGAATCATGAAAAAACAAACACTGGTCCATAAGTGAGCCACATCATCTCCCAATATGGTATTCAAAACTAGAACCCTTTTTAGAAATATCATACATAATACATATCATCATAACCTATGGAAGAGAAATATAATAAAGGGTGAGCTCAGATGCTCAATAAGGGTAAATAAGGAAGACACTACTACAAAATAGGCCTTTAACAGTGCTAGAATAGGCCACTATAAGCACTAAAAAAGCACTGATAGTTGGAGTGTAGTTAAAATATTGAAGCTTTTATCATCACTAAAAAGAAATGTTAAAGGCCCCCTTTAATAGTGCTTTTTTAGTGCTGTTAAAGGGTCCTTTTAATAGTGCTTTTTTAGCGATGTTAAAGGTAGCCTTTAACATCGATTTTTTTGCATTGATAAAGGAAGCATTGTTAAAGGGGGTTAAATTATATTTTTCATAAAACTATGAGCCCGACCCCTTTATCAACGCTTCCACGACCCCTTTAACGATACCCCCCCCCCCCCATTAGTGATTTTCACCCCACCACCACTTTTATCAATGATCTGTGAATTTCCAGCCTCATGAGTGCCCACCTAGATTTGAACCATGCACCTCTCCTTTGAAGATGGAATGCCTTTACCACTGTAACGCCCCGACCCCAGCTACCCAGAGTCGGTGCATTACTTCGTAACATTGGCATGATCACAAAAGATCAAGTCTCGAAAGACCGATTAGTTTAGTAGCCTTGGAAACACTAGATACATTCATAAATGTTACATTACATCATAAAGTGAAAAAATAATAACAAAGTCTTCATAGTCCACACTCATATCCTCTTCTGACTATCCTTGCAGGTCATTCATAAAATACTTCTTCACATCCTGGAAAATATTAAAACATTGAAAGGGGTGAGCTCAAATGCTCAGTAAGGATAACAATATTGCGGAAGCTTTCATAAATAAACATTAACTTTTAAGGCAATGTATAACTAAAACAAAAGCCTTTTAAACATGAACTTCAACATAATATGGCAAAAGTAAAATGAGATAATGCCATTTACTTATTCACATGGATATTCTACTGGTCAAATAATCACATGCAATATCACTAACCACTTTCATAATGATGGAATGTATAATTCCAGACATTCTGAAACATTTTGTCAAGGCCTCGGCCAAGACGTCTAAAATGATTAAGGCCTCAGCCAAAACCATAAATCAAATTGGGAAAGGGCCTCGGCCAATTCCACGTCTAGTTGTCTCATGAGACCTACCGATGCATCGAGGAGCTATAGCGGGCTCCACCCGTCACTTATTAAGTCCAATACATTCCTCATATGAATAGGTTTAAACATATCGTAAACCATAACATAATCGTATCACATAAAACATGCATAAAGGAAACATAACATTTCCACATTTCAATCACAAGATATCAATACAACACATTGATATAATAAAAACTCTTTAAAAACCATTTTCAAAACCAAAATAAAAGAAAGTTAAAACTTTGTATTTATTTTTCATAAAAAAAGATGGCTTGTAGAGGAAGCCGAAACTCAAATAATGGTCACGGTGGCAGAGAAGTCGTTGTCGCCGCATACGTACGGAAAGAAAAACATTCCCTTTTTGTTGCTTAGTAAAACGCTTCGTATAGAAAAGATTCCTTTTGAATAAACGTAAAAGTCAAAGGGGTTTATACACCGTATAAAAGAAAGTTGTGTATAAAACCAAATATGTCTCAATGAAAGGAGATTGAGACGAAGTCCTTAAAAAGATCATTTTTAAAATAAAATAGATCTATTATGTGTATTCACTATAGGTACACATAAATAATACAAAATAAGACATAATAATATCATGACATAATTTGAAAGTAGGAGATTAACCCAAAGAATGGAAATTGGGTTAAGAAGTTCCCTTACCTCGTGTCTGAGTTGACTCAACCATTCTTTAACCTCCTGAATAATAAACTAGAGTTAATATATAACTTATTAAGAACCATTTTCAATTTCATTATCCTTATTATATCACTTATTACAATGATATGAACATTATGTAATTATTTAAGTTAATAACGGTCGTTTTGTCGATCTTTGGTACTTGAGTCAACAATAAACTTCTTATAATTACAAGTTATTTATGTGGTAGAATATCCATTATCTCCAGAATTATATTCATGATTTATATGTCATATATATCTTATATATCCAGTATATACATTCATTTATAATATTACGTAACATTTAGAGGTAAGAAATGAAATGCACCGTTCATGGAGACGGTAAGCCGTACGTACGCATGAACGCTACTTTCATTTCAATTTCATATTTAATGGAACGAAATTATAATGATATAAATGTATAATATAATTCCAGTATAACATAGTGTATAATACCATTTACTCCATCCTTTATACATCCCACATATGGCATTAACGATTCAAATCACTTTGAGGGGGCGGTAGTCCGCACTTCCTAAAATGAAATTATCGCGTTTTACCCATAATGGAAATCATAAAGTATGCCATAAATGAGAAATACAGAAGCATAAGTAAAACATAAACATATTATATATCATATATAAAAATAGTGACATCTTAATGGCCACCTTTTAAGGTGTTATATGAGTGTTGAACAATCATCATTTCGTGAGGCAGAAATTCGCCATCCACAGAAACCGTATGTTCTTTAACCATTAGATGTAGGTGTGTGTAAGTGTAGCTCGAATTGTTCTTATAAAAACATCCTAGTATATTGAGGATACTGGTGTTGTTACAAAAGAAATTAATAAAAAGAGTTTAGGAGGTTGGAGAATAAAAATAAAACAAAACAACATTAGAGAAGACATTACCTCAAAATCGGGTAACTCTTTTTGATTTGAGCCAAAGGCTTCCTTGGGAAGCGTTCTGCCCAAAGTGAGATTTCTAGGAGTAAGAGGGGGAAGTTGGGAGAGTATTTGGGCAGAGGTTGGCCGAGCCAAATGGCTTGAAAGTGTAAATGAGGTGGGAGAGGTGGGGGCCTTTTATAAGTGGAGAGGAGGGGCACTCTTGGAAAGTAAAGAAAAGTCACTTTATTATAAAATGAGTTTCGGATTTTAGAGGTCCCACACTTATATAATTAGAGGCTAAGATGATAAGGGTTCGAAATCCACTCATCCAATAGGTTTTTGACAAGTGTACGCTTTGGATTTTACATTATCTTTCCATTTTATTTAAATCGTTAAATAATGAGGTCATCGCTGCATCATCATGATGTCATAAATAATTTAATTTATTTAATGTCCAAAAATTATAAAAAAACTACTATGATGTAGGAAATCGTTTTAGCTTTCTAATGAATATTTATAATCAAAATTTGGACTTGTATAGCCCCATGTAAAAATTGTTTTAGTAAAACATTTTATGTTTGTGTCATTTTTTACTTTAACATTAAATAAAAGGTATTTATGTCATTTTCTAACTAAAGTGGCTCCATGGGGTCCCCAAGTTGACCAATGGGTTGTCTTGGTCGGCCATGACTCATCCAATAGGAGTAGGACAACTGTCAAGCTCATCTCATATTATTAAAACATTATTTTTACCTTAAACTACACTAATTACCTCTAATCGCGATTAAGAACTTAAAAGTTACTATTCACCAAAAAATTATTTTAATCTCATTGAACCACATTTTACTTCTTAATGACAACCATGTATGTCGGATTTTTGAAAATCAAATCACAGAAGTGGTAATATTTCATTTAAACGAAAAATCAGTTATTTAACTACCACTTAGTGGTTTCACTATTCATCAAAATTTGATGTTTTTCAGAACAATGCCAAAATTTCACCCTAAGCTATAATTGATATTCCGAATTCAAAAATGATGTCTATTTTACAAAATTCCAAACATATAAGTTTCATTAATTAATTTTATAATTAATTCCCGCTGTCACAACAAATAGCGTGTTTTTAAGAAACAATTTATATCAAAAGATTGGCAATTGTTTATGTCCAATTTCAATGTTAAATTAATTCTAATGACCACCATTGGATAAAATGGTAAAAATATATTCTAATTATACTTTAAAACCACTAAATAGCATAATTTATCACTATAAATTATTTTGATTAAAAAATTTGTTTTTAAGTATTTTTCACTATTCATAAAAAATTAGAAGTTCTCAGAAAAATACCAAAAATTCAACATAGGCTAATTTTGATATTCCGAATCCAAAAATGAAGTCCATTTTGAAATATAAAATTTCTATAATTTTAAAAAGTGGTTATTACTATTCATAACGGCTACTTTGATTAGTCGCGGTGTTTTAGAACTCGAAGTTGCGTACAATGCAAGCTATTGCATTATTGAATGAGAAGCGTATCATGGAAGCTCGGGGTGTTACATTCTCCCCTCCTTCAATAAATTGCGTCCTCGCAATTTGAAAATTTTCTTTGAAAATAAAAGGTTGAAAATATAAAATACCTTTGTGGAAAACCCACATCGGAAATAAGGTTAATAAATATACCAGGAAAGTTCAGTCAGAGGATAGACCTCTGACCATTTATTCAAATAAAATAAAAAGTACATGAAGCAAAGGAGACGGCTGCAGGCGAACATCTTGCCTGCAGCCAACCATGTCCAGAAAAACAGCAAAACTACATGTCATAGTAATCATCCCCTCCTCCATACCCATAGTAGGACACTTCTTCTGTATTCGCTGACTCCCATTCTGAAGACGTTTCTTTTCTTTTCAGTATCTTGGCATATTTTTTCCTAAGTTTCATCTTTTCCAGCGAAGACAGCTCCTTGTTATGCTGCAAACCTGCCACCGGAAGGGTTCCATTATCCCTCTTAACCGATGCCCTGGTGGCCATTGGCTTGGGTAATTGAGAATAATCCTTCCTGGGCTTTCTCCTAGGTGGAGCAGTCATCGTGCCATCAATTTCAGCTTCTTTCCTTCTTCCGCTCTGGACAATATCACTGAACGAGGGCCTACACACACCACAGTTTTCCTTATCACTTCCAGAAATGTCTCCCCATTTGCCCCTGACCAGCACGGAACCAAACTCATTGCGGCCAAAGTCCTTCGCTTCATCCAGATTCTGAGACTGCCTGTTCTGATCCAATGGGGAGAGATGTTGAGGGACTGGCACAATGTCAATACACTCCATTGCACCCCCATCCTTATCTCCAAGCTGTTGCGCATTCTGAACATCCTCAGCCGGAAGAGCCCTTTCAACAGCAGCAGGTACCTCCTCAATCTCCAGACCATCAAACCGGTTGGAAGTCGTAATCACCTGCATTTCCTTAGCCTCCGGCAGATGCTGCTGGCCAGCCCCCAACTCGTTCCTCAATCGCTGGAAAACATGCCTCACTGAAGGATTTTGGGACACCACCGCTGACTTCAGACCAGTAGCACATGCAGGAGCCGCATTCGCCCACTGCAGCTGATCATTACCCAACTGCGCCCCCAAAATAGCACTGCTGTTAGGAAGCACAGCAGCCCGACTAGTGTCTCCGATGTCCCCCCTACCCACTGTCGATTCATTCCCAGTGTCCTCCACATTCGCATCCCTGTCCAAGCCAATACTAGCATCACCTCCACTGATGTTCACCTTCATCAATCGTGACGACCCCTCCACAGTGGCTTTCATCCCCGCATTCTTGCTCAAGCTCTCAATGACAGCATCTCCGCTCGTGTTCACCAGGGGGGCATTCGTTCGACCACTGCGACACACCGACTCCAAATGACCGAAACGGACGCACAACGTACAGTAAGCCATCCACGAATCGAACACAACCTCCTGTTTCCAGTGGAACTGTTGCTCATCCGTAACCCAGATCCAGTTTACCGGCGCCCTGGCAACATCTACTTCCACACATATCCTCGGGCAAATCGGATGACAAACAACCTCAGTGCGAAAATCAGAACACAAAAATCTCCCGATCAAGTTTCCTATCGCACAAAGAATCGACGGATTTTGAAAGGAGAGCGGAAGTCTAGGAAGGCTTACCCAAACCGCGAACGTCGAGGGATCGCGCCGCATATGGAAGTCAAAACTCCATCGAAACAGGTAGAAAGGAGATCCGTTGCAGCGTCGAGGGGCCCTGGACCAGGCAGTGATCAAATCATTTTCAGATCCAAAACGGATCATGAAATGTCTCCGGTCAAGCAAGCCGACGACCGCACGCTCCTGCAACTTCCAAGAATCAAGGACAAATTGCTCAAAAAGTTCAGTCGAAGGCCGTTGAAGACGAAACCGAGCCACTAGGGTGAACTTGCAGAGGTCTGAAGCGCTGTTGAGCTCCGCCGGGAGCAGAGATAGCTGCGGAGCATCACGGAAAAGGGTTGGGACCTTCGGCGCAAGAGAGATCCTTGGAAAAGGAGGGAGGGGATTTGCGGGAGGCTGACGCTTCTCATCAGAGGGAAAGCGCGAGACTTCCCCCTCCGAACGGGAGGGGGGAGCAGGATCAATCGGCATCCGAGCTAGGTCATCGGAGAGGTAGCCGGCGAAGAGAGCTCGTGATCCCCCCCAAAATTCCGGTTAATAAATATATAACATTAAAAGAAAGCAAGATAAGTACAAAGGTCACCCGATATAGCCCATTCTAGGATTATATGAAAATATGGATATGGAGGAGAAACAAACCATCAAGGTCTGATGGAGAGTTATAGAAAACAGGATTAGTAGAAAGTTTAACTACAAGAAAATCACAAACTTGTGATTGGTTAAACGGTCATTGAATCCCCAGTTGGAAAAGTTAACCGACAACATTTTTGTTTTAAGTTACCTTTTATAATGTTGAGGAATTTATTTAGGATATTTACTAAGAATGCAAGGGAATATACATACTTGTTATGTATACTTTCATTCGTTAATAAATTTTTACCACAAACCCAACTTTTACTCCAAATGGTAACGGAACTCAAAAATATTCTATTTATCCTAATTGTATAAGGTTCCAAATGTTAACACATACCATTTAGATTAGTAAAATTATTTTGTAATAACCAGGGACTTCCTGTAGGCTAGTGGTAGGAAATAAAGGCCTGTCGCACTATGATTGTGGGTTCGATTCCTGCAGCTTTGTCCGACGCGACGGGTTATGCCCCACCCTGCAGGTTGTCCTTTTCCTAAAACTATAGTATTATAATATTCCAAAAATAATCATCATAATTTTTTTTTAACCTTAACCAATACTATCCAAATATCACCTTAATCCACTCCAACCTTTATAGTTATCCAAAATACTTCTGTCCAACTCACAGTCCAAATTTTATAAGGAAGGTAAACATAATGAAGATCCTTTTTCCCACGTAACAACATGTGAACACCTTCATCATGTATTCTTTTTAAACATATTGAATTACCATGATCCCTTATTCCTTATAGAATACTAGATATACTCCTTCTATCCAAAAATGTATACAAAACATCAATCAGTTTCAAGGAAGTTAAGTATATCCAATATAATTTATCCAAATCAATCACGTCCTATTCCAAAATCACAATCTCAGTATCAGAACCATATTATGGTTTATCTTTCTCTCAACCATATATTTTCCAAAAATTTAACCTACTGTGGAGTCACTTTTCTTGGTTCCACACAATCTCAAGTCCTTGATGAAATAGTACTGCAGTACAATCCTTATATACTCCATAATTATTATAACCAGTACATCATTGATACAACACTCAAATTACAAAATTCTTTAATAACAACATAAGAACTCTAATCATTACTCCTCATCTGTGGTAGTATCATAACTTGATTATAATCCAATAACATCATTTGGGGCATACTCTGATGATTTGGACATTGGTTTGCGTAGTGTCCCCAATCCTTGCAGAAGAAGCATTGTACATTTGAAACCATTTTCTTACCCTTGCAGTCACGCACTTTGTGTCCTTTTTCTCTACACTTATAACAAACTCTCATTCCCTTTAGGCAAGTTCCATGATGTTTCTTCCCACAATTACCACATATTGGAAAATTCTTCTTTCCCCTCATCACTTTATCCATCATTCTCTCTTCCATCCCTTTCGTCTCTTGCTTCGCTTCAAAGCAATAGGACTCAGAGAATTCTTTACTTATCTTATTAACACATGATACTATTTCTTCATATGTTGAGAACACATGGGAGACTATTTCCCTTCAAAATGATGGCTTAATACCGTGAAAGATACGATCCTTCTTACTCTTTGGATCATACGTACTGCTGGAGTTCACATTCCTTCTACTGGGCGCCATTTCTATACAATGGAATAAAATAGGTTAGTTTATGAATTACAATGAATAATTCCAAACTTTTAAAATATTGAACGGTTTATGGATATTATCCATAATCATAAGAATGTTTTCTTTGAGGAAGTATATACTCATAAACCCTACATATTGGTTTGTAAAGAAAATGAGAATTATCCTAAGCAAATCCCTTGGGAGTGTCGTAACCAAGAGTGCAGCAAGGCTCGTTGTCGTGCACTAGTTCTCATTTGAGTCTAGCTCAAAGCGGTGTTTTCGGGTTTTACCCCTAGGTACATCTGTCCCAGAGCCGCCTCTACCTGCTCATATCCAGACAGGGATGTATTGCTCGGAAAACTCACAACATCTATATAATACCAAAATTCTAGGAAGTTCTTCTATACTAATCCTTAAAGTCTATCTTTGGGCTATGTGCTCTAATCAGAGTTTATCTAAATCTTGCTTCCAAGGTTAGTACTAAACTGCCTCTGATACCAACTGTAACACCCCGACCCCAGCTACCCAGAGTCGGTGCATTACTTCGTAACATTGGCATGATCACAAAAGATCAAGTCTCGAAAGACCGATTAGTTTAGTAGCCTTGGAAACACTAGATACATTCATAAATGTTACATTACATCATAAAGTGAAAAACTAATAACAAAGTCTTCATAGTCCACACTCATATCCTCTTCTGACTATCCCTGCAGGTCATTCATAAAATACTTCTTCACATCCTGGAAAATATTAAAACATTGAAAGGGGTGAGCTCAAATGCTCAGTAAGGATAACAATATTTCGGAAGCTTTCATAAATAAACATTAACTTTTAAGGCAATGTATAACTAAAACAAAAGCCTTTTAAACATGAAATTCAACATAATATGGCAAAAGTAAAATGAGATAATGTCATTTAATTATTCACATGGATATTCTACTGGTCGAATAATCACATGCAATATCATTAACCACTTTCATAATGATGGAATGTATAATGCCAGACATTCTGAAACATTTTGTTAAGGCCTCGGCCAAGACGTCTAAAATGATTAAGGCCTCAGCCAAAACCATAAATCAAATTGGGAAAGGGCCTCGGCCAATTCCACGTCTAGTTGTCTCATGAGACCTACCGATGCATCGAGGAGCTATAGCGGGCTCCACCCGTCACTTATTAAGTCCAATACATTCCTCATATGAATAGGTTTAAACATATCGTAAACCATAACATAATCGTATCACATAAAACATGCATAAAGGAAACATAACATTTCCACATTTCAATCACAAGATATCAATACAACACATTGATATAATAAAAACTCTTTAAAAACCATTTTCAAAACCAAAATAAAAGAAAGTAAAAACTTTGTATTTATTTTTCATAAAAAAAAGATGGCTTGTAGAGGAAGCCGAAACTCAAATAATGGTCACGGCGGCGGAGAAGTCGTTGTCGCCGCATATGTACAGAAAGAAAAACATTCCCTTTTTGTCGTTTAGTAAAACGCTTCGTATAGAAAAGATTCCTTTTGAATAAACGTAAAACTCAAAGGGGTTTATACATCGTATAAAAGAAAGTTGTGTATAAAACCAAATATGTCTCAATGAAAGGATATTGAGACGAAGTCCTTAAAAAGATCATTTTTAAAATAAAATAGATCTATTATGTGTATTCACTATAGGTACACATAAAGAATACAAAATAAGACATAATAATATCATGACATAATTTGAAAGTAGGAGATTAACCCAAAGAATGGAAATTGGGTTAAGAAGTTCCCTTACCTCGTGTCTGACTTGACTCAACCGTTCTTTAACCTCCTGAATAATAAACTAGAGTTAATATATACCTTATTAAGAACCATTTTCAATTTCATTATCCTTATTATATCACTTATTACAATGATATGAACATTATGTAATTATTTAAGTTAATAACGGCCGTTTTGTCGATCTTTGGTACTTGAGTCAACAATAAACTTCTTATAATTACAAGTTGTTTATGTGGTAGAATATCCATTATCTCCAGAATTATATTCATGATTTATATGTCATATATATCTTATATATCCAGTATATACATTCATTTATAATATTACGTAACATTTAGAGGTAAGAAATGAAATGCACCGTTCATGGAGACGGTAAGCCGTACGTACGCATGAACGCTAATTTCATTTCAATTTCATATTTAATGGAACGAAATTATAATGATATAAATGTATAAGATAATTCCAGTATAACATAGTGTATAATAACATTTACTCCATCCTTTATACATCCCACATATGGCATTAACGATTCAAATCACTTTGAGGAGGCAGTAGTCCGCACTTCCTAAAATGAAATTATCGCGTTTTACCCATAATGGAAATCATAAAGTATGCCATAAATGAGAAATACAGAAGCATAAGTAAAACATAAACATATTATATATCATATATAAAAATAGTGACATCTTAATGGCCACCTTTTAAGGTGTTATATGAGTGTTGAACAATCATCGTTTCGTGAGGCATAAATTCGCCATCCACAGAAACCGTATGTTCTTTAACCATTAGATGTAGGTGTGTGTAAGTGTAGCTCGAATTATTCTTATAACAACATCCTAGTATATTGAGGATACTGGTGTTGTTACAAAAGAAATGAATAAAAAGAGTTTAGGAGGTTGGAGAAGAAAAATAAAACAAAACAACATTAGAGAAGACATTACCTCAAAATCAGGTAACTCTTTTTGATTTGAGCCAAAGGCTTCCTTGGTAAGAGTTCTGCCCAAAGTGAGGCTTCTAGGAGTAATAGGGGGAATTTGGGAGAGTATTTGGGCAGAGTTTGGCCGATCCAAATGGCTTGAAAGTGTAAATGAGGTGGGAGAGGTGGGGGCCTTTTATAAGTGGAGAGGAGGGGCACTCTTGGAAAGTAAAGAAAGGTCACTTTATTATAAAATGAGTTTCGGATTTTAGAGGTCCCACACTTATATAATTCGAGGATAAGATGATAAGGGTTCGAAATCTACTCATCCAATAGGTTTTTGACAAGTGTACGCTTTGGATTTTACATTATCTTTCCATTTTATTTAAATCGTTAAATAATGAGGTCATCGCTGCATCATCATAATGTCATAAATAATTTAATTTATTTAATGTCTAAAAATTATAAAAAAAATACTATGATGTAGGAAATCTTTTTATATTTCTAATGAATATTTATAATCAAAATTTGGACTTGTATAACCCCATGTAAAAATTGTTTTAGTAAAACATTTTATGTTTGTGTCATTTTTTACTTTAACATTAAATAAAAGGTATTTATGTCATTTTCTAACTAAAGTGGCTCCATGGGGTCCCCAAGTTGACCCATGGGTTGTCTTGGTCGTCCATGACTCATCCAATAGGAGTAGGATAACTGTCAAGCTCATCTCATATTATTAAAACATTATTTTTACCTTAAACTACACTAATTACCTCTAATCGCGATTAAGAACTTAAAAGTTACTATTCACCAAAAAATTATTTTAATCTCATTGAACCAAATTTTACTTCTTAATGACAACCATGTATGTCGGATTTTTGAAAATCAAATCACAGAAGTGGTAATATTTCATTTAAACGAAAAATCAGTTATTTAACTACCACTTAGTGGTTTCACTATTCATCAAAATTTGATGTTTTTCAGAACAATGCCAAAATTTCACCCTAAGCTATAATTGATATTCCGAATTCAAAAATGATGTCTATTTTAAAAAATTCCAAACATATAAGTTGCATTAATTAATTTTATAATTAATTCCCGCTGTCACAACAAATAGCGTGTTTTTAAGAAACAATTTATATCAAAAGATTGGCAATTGTTTATGTCCAATTTCAATGTTAAATTAATTCTAATGACCACCATTGGATAAAATGGTAAAAATATATTTTAATTATACTTTAAAACAACAAAATAGTATAATTTATCACTATAAATTATTTTGATTAAAAAATTTGTTTTTAATTATTTTTCACTATTCATAAAAAATTAGAAGTTCTCAGAAAAATACCAAAAATTCAACATAGGCTAATTTCGATATTCCAAATCCAAAAATGAAGTCCATTTTGAAATATAAAATTTCTATAATTTTAAAAAGTGGTTATTACTATTCATAACGGCTACTTTGATTAGTCGCGGTGTTTTAGAACTCGAAGTTGCGTACAATGCAAGCTATTGCATTATTGAATGAGAAGCGTATCATGGAAGCTCGGGGTGTTACAACCACTACACCGTTTTTTTTTTCTACCTCTTTAATTATATTTATATTTATTTATATATATATTTACATATTATTATATAATTATTTTTTAATATTTTTATACAATATGTGTGTGTGAGTGATATGTATATACTTATATTTATTTAAATATATTATATTTATTTACATATACTAGAATATGATATAAATATATATCTGTTTATTAATACAAACATATATGTATATATAAACATTATAAGTATATTTTTAGAATGTAAAAAATCATTAGATATTGTTTTAAATATATTTTTAGAATATGTATTTATTTACATATGTTATAATATATATTTTCACATAAATATGATGATATATGTATTTATATGAGTGATTTATTATAAGTAAATATAAGAAAATATGAATATATTTAATTATAAAAACAATTTTTATAAAACAATGAAAAAAATTTTAAAACCATATTATCAATATGAATGTAAGATCTGAGAATAAACTCAATCTCCACCAAAAAAGGCAATAAGACCCCCTTAAAAGTTGATGAAAATCCATTGAATGTAAAACAAATTGAGTACCCTCACTAGAAACTCAATTTTTGAGGACATATGATATTTTTTAGGCATTAAAAATGTTATATAGGTTTACCTTGTCACATAGTGTCTGTATATTGTTGAAGGCTTCGATTTGATATGTGGTAGAGCCCAAATGGACAACCAGGTCAAAAGTTATGGTCGTTTGAAAATTGAGATACATTTTAAAATTATTTTCGATATTTTTTTAATTTTTTTATCTTTGTTAACTTAAAATTAATATTAAATGACTATTACTCATTGATAATAATAATAATTAATTTAAAACAAATTAAATTATTTTATAATTCATTTTCACTAAATATCTTATATATTAAGTGTAAATGTCTATTTACCTTATCTAAAATATATTTTAAAAATATATTTTATATTTATATAAATATAAATATATTAATATGTTATTTTTAATGATATATACTTTTTTTGTAGTATACCATTATCCGCGCTACTAAAAAGTGCTGATAACGGGGTGTCTTTATTAGTTTTTTTAAAAAGGGTTGATAAAAAGCCTTACTTTATCAGTACTTGTAAAAAAGTATTGCTAAAGGTCCCCCATTAACAGTGATTTTTATCACATTTAAAGGCCCCCTTTAACATTAACTTTTTTAGTGCTGACAAAGGGGGTTTTTAATTAAACTTTTAGCTAGCGCTGTTAAAGCCCTAACACGGGATAAACCCAATTTTGTAGTAGTGAGATACATAAGCATAACATGAACATAAGGGTATGAGAACATGATCATAAAATTAGACAACCATTACTTGTATATCAAGGATTATAATCCTTAGTCATGGAATAAATATTTTTAGTTAATAAAACATTATTCATAAGGGAATCAAAGACTATGATATATGAGATCATAGGACATGGAGTTTGTGGCATACACGTAAGCATAGAAAATCATTTCCATGTTATTCAAGGGCTACTGCCAAGAATAAAGATGGAAAATTAATTTAATTAATTTGGTCCACACCCCATTTTATCTTGTTATTACTAAACTAGGTTAACTTCTTCTTTCATCCATGTCTTGTTGAACCGAGTTTACTCCTCATTCCAGTCCTATCTATCTCATGGGATATGAATTTTTACTCGATGCACTGGAAGAAGATAAAGGCCTCACCCTTCACATAATGAAATCATACATATGTGTGACACAAGACCATAAAAATTAATTATATCATAAAAAATTAAATGGAATGGGTGTCATAAACATTTCATCATATCATAACTTGTGGAAAAGTGTAACACCCTGAGTTTTTATGGACCTTTTTTCGAATAAATTAAATTTTCATCTATATCATGCAATGCACTGAGTCAAATATTCCTTTCACATGGATCCAAATTGGCATATGTTATATTCCAAACTGTATTGGTGTATGTTATATGCATCACTGACTTATCGTACGTTACATGCAACACCAACATGGCATATCTAACATGCAACACTGAGTTTATACGAAACATCCTTTTTTTAATATAATTATTTAAATGAGGTAATTACAACTTAGATATTAAAAATAGTTATATTTATAGTTATAACTAATTTTAAAATATTATCTATAATTTTTTATATCAATAATACATATTCATAATGAATTATATGATTTTTGACAAAGACTTTTTATGTTTAAAAACACTACTTTCTCGAATAAATCGATTTTAATGTCCTTCTATGAAAAATAATAAAACTAATTTTAGACATATTTAGGAATTTAATTTTATAAAATAATCTTTACTTTTTAACTCAAAACATCAAAATTAGGCTAGGGTTAATTTTTGGGAATTTCTGAGAAACATCATTTTTTGATGAATAGTGAAAAAACACTGTTTTTTAATTAAAAACTGTGTTTTTGTTTAATTAATTAATATTGTTAAATGATATTAAAAAATTTTTATGGTCAAATTAGATAAATATTACATATATTAATAAAATTTAATTCATTATAATCAATTTTAATTTGAAATTGAATATAGAATCTTATCAAACTTTTGAACATGTTTCTACATTAAAACCATGTTATTTTGTCCCATCTACAGAATTAGCACTAATATTAATATTTATGCTTCTATAAATTTAATTTATGAAATAAAAAATTCATAATTTTATTCAGGATAATATTTATATTCTAATAATACCATGTTATTTTTTGACCAAAATTATTAGTAAAAGTGATAAAAATTAATCACAGACCTTAAGGACAAATTAAGATTAATTAGGGATTAAACCATAAAATTAAAAGCCAAAATTACCTATAAAATTTTTCAAATACCATTTAAAGTCTATATTTTGTTCACACACCTTCAATTATTGTGTTTTTTAGGTTTGGTAGAATGTTTTTAGGTAAGAACATGTGTACACCTAACTTGTTTCTAAAAATTCCAAGTGAGTCCCTTTCATTACCTACAAAAGGCCACCATAACAACCCATTACTCACTCCTATAAAAGTATTTATGTTAATAAAATATATACCCAATTATCCTTTCAAAAATCCTCCCTTTTACCTGGAATCCTCTCTTTGGATGAAACCTTCTCAAGGATTCCTTTTGGCACTAACCAAAAGGGGTTACTCGATTTAGAGGTAACTTCTTCTCTCAATCTCCTTTCCTTTATTATCCATATTCACCCCATAAACTCTATTTATTTTATTATTATGTGAAAAAAAGGATCCTTAATATATTAGGATTTTTTATTAAAATATTTAGACCTAAAATTATACACACCTATATCTAATGGAAGTTGAACATATTGTTCCTGTGTACGGCGAACTGCTACCTCACAAAATGATGATTGTTCATTTCTACTTAACCACCAATCAGGGAAGCCATTATGATAGAACCTATATTTATATATGTCATATATTATATTTATTATGTATTTAATATTCTTTATTCCTTTTTAAACACACATATCTTTACTTTCCATTTGGCATTAATATGATAATCTGTTTTGAGAAAGTTTGGACGACTACCCCCTCAAAGTGATGTGATTCGTTCACACACCATAAGGAATAAATTAATGATGGGTTTAGTAAAAATATATGATAAATAATTATAATGAAATAATTATTTATATATATATATATACATATATATTAACGTACTTTCTTTCAATATGACAATAAAAACAGAAACATCATTTATGAGTATGAACAGGTTACCATCTCTATGAATGGTGTATTCCATTTCGTATCTCTCTATGATATATATAATTATAATATATATATAATGGATATACATGATATTTATATAATTATTTACATTCTTAAATCATGACATTATTATAATAACCAACGATATAACAAATTAAGACATATGCGAAGAATAAAGAAAATATTCCCTAAAGTGAAACTTTAACATAGGATCGTTAACAAGAAGGTAATATATGGTCATAATAAAACAATATATGGTATTATATATAATAATATGGTTCTTTAAAATATTTATAATAAATTTATATTTATTATACATTAATATAGTATGAGTACGAAGAGAGTCAAGACACGAGGTAAGGGGATTTCATCTCAAATTTAGTTTTTGTGAGAGACAATCTATGGTCACCACTCTTTCCATTGTTGTGGTGTATGCACTAAATATAATTGTATTATATTTTTATTATAATTAAATTAGTCGATATTAAAATTTCTATTTTATGGTCTTTCTTTCATGGGATTTATGTTTCAAAAGTTACAAAATAGGTAAAAAATTGTCACAATTTTCCTTCTTTGAGACTCGTGTTCTATTTTGCACTAAAACCCTCTTTCAAGGTGTATATACTTCCGTTTTAAAGGTTATATCATGAATCTAATTATTTTAATGATATATTAAGCTTCATGTAATTTCCTTTTCTTATATGGAGAGTATTATCCCAAGTTAATTGGTTATAAGAGTGTATTGATATAATCTCATCGCATTTAGAGATTGTTTATATTTGTGCTTCCTTTGATGAAATATTATGATCCCTCTCTAAATAATATTAATTAGTTTCTTTCCCCTATATGTTTTAATGATATACTCATGTTATAGTACTATTTTTTCACTCTTTGGTACTTAAAATGATGTTTTTAAGCAAAATGTGATTTCGTCTCTCTTTGGTCGGAAATCAATTGTATTAAAAAAACCATGTTTTTTAAAAAAAATTCAAAAATGTTTTCAAAAGATTTTTTAATATAATTTTTATGTAAAGATTATTTTCAAAATATTTTCATGTTTTTAAAGCTTATTTTATATTTTTTCAAATAAAGTTTTAAATAAAATTTGTTTAAAAGGATTTACGTTATAAAAAGAAGTTTTCAAATAAAAAAGGATATTTTCCTCAAAAAAATATTTTAGAAAGATGTTTCAAAATTATTTTCCAAATAAGATGAAATCCATTGAGGTTACTCATTCACTTATATGAAATGATTGAAAGGTTCCAATCATATCCTTTCTATGAATGGGTTATGCTTAATTTCATGGTCTTTAGGAAATATGTTTCTTTTTTATAGGTTACATGTTTAGAAAACCCACTTCTTTTCACATGTTATTATTTGATGAAATGGTTATGAAACATATACCTTTTCCATAGGTTATGATGTGATAAAATTTTAATGATACCCATTTCATTTCATGGGTTATGTTTTGATGATTATAAAACCTATGTCTTTTCATGGTTAATTATATGATGAATGTTTTATTATCTTGTGCCACATGTTAGAATTATTTTCTTATGATTAGGGTAGGAAGTATATATCCCTACAATGCATTGGGTAATGATGGATGACTCATGAGTATAAATGTTATGTGTTCACCTGATTACATGTTCACAATGTTATTCATGGACCCGGTTTCATGTCCACGAGTTTATGCGTGAATATAATTACTTGTTCACAATGTTATGAGTAAACCTTATTATGTGTTCACAATGTAATTCATAGACCTAGTTTCATGTCTATAAGTTTATATGTGACCTGATTACATTTTCAAAATGTTATACCTAAACTATCTAACAATTTCTCAACGTTATGCATGGACCTAGTTTAATGTCCATTAGGTAATGTGTGAACCTTATAACACATTCATAATGCTATACATGGACTTAGTTTCACATCCACAAGGTTATGACTGAACCTGATTGCATGTTCTAAATATTATGCATGGACCTGGTAGCATGTCCACAAGTTGATGTTCAGGCCTGATTTCTTGTCCTTAACTTTATGAGTGAACCTATTTCTACATATACATGTTCATAACATAATAAACCAATATGCACTCCAATAATTACATTTCTGTTCTTATGTTATGCTTCATTGGTTGATTTTCTTTATTTCATTATGATTCTTGTATTATAAAATTCTAATTTGTATTCCATGATTACCATTATGATCTTTGATATGTAGGTTATGATCTTCTATTCTCATGATCACATTATCATGCCATTATTCTTACATTTCTCCATTGTTTTTATCTTACTGAGCATTTGAGCTCACCCCTTTTTATGTTTCCATTCCCCCAAGTTGTGATGTTATGTATTATGTTTGATAAGTCTAATAAGTGTTCTAATCTCGAATAACCTTGAGTGAGATGATTTAGCACACATATATACCAGTGTTTATGTTTCCAAGTTTCCAATGGCACTAGACCAATTACGATATTTGGGAATCAGTTTGTATAATGTCTAAGTATTCCATAAAAGTTATGTAATGTTAATTTTTGAAAATTAAGGGTCACTATAGTTGGTATTACATAAATGGTATAGTTATCCTTTTGAAATTTGGATGATATAACTTTATTGAGATCCCTAGTTATATTTATAAGTATATGTCTAGGGATGTATCTAAGGATAAGTATAAGGATGGGTTAATCTTTAGGAAAATGTCCTGGAATATTGGTAAAGGATAAAGTGAGTGGTTTCCTAGAAATACATCCATGTTTGGATTATACAATTTTATGTGGCTCTAGCACATATGTACCTAGGGATAACAACTATGATAAGATGTTATGGTCTTGACTCTTGGTAATCTGGTACACGATAATGGCCCTTTCTACACACCTGGTATGACACTCTTGAGGGATATGCTTTATGAATTCACAAACACTTCATGAACCACTATAAAGGATTTAAATAATATTTGGCTATGAATAACCTTGGATAAACCTAATGAGTCATGGATTAATTAAGGTTTCATGATTTAGACATCCTATTATAACTTTTTCATGATTATGTGGATTTCTTATATGATATGTGTTTCTCACCCTGTTATTTCTAGTTTTAGTCAATATAGTGAACTAGAAGGAACATGGTTAACATTGAATGTTTTATATGTCTACAGTATGGGCATTGTGAAAATATATTTCCCAAGTGGGAATATTATAAAGATAATCATGAAGGTGGTATGAGTATTGGTTATACTTGTGAAGATTAAGGGGCCACAAATGACATGTGAAATGAATGTGATGTATTTCCAGTATTATTTACCTTGATTATAAGAAGCATAATTCGATTGGGGTCGAGGAACCTTAAGACATGATTTATATTTTAATATTCTAGTAAAGATGTATTAAGAATGAGTTGAAGATGAATGAGTAATGGTTTAAGAATAATGTTGGATTAATGAAGTATTTTGTAATTCAAAGATTATGTTATATGAATCATGATATGTGTAATTTGTTTCAATATAAGTTTTTAATTATACAATGAAAATGTCATTTTTAATGGTGATAAAGACTAAGAAAAGTTATTTTATAGAATAGTGATATTTTGATTAATGGAAGATAACCTTCAATTAATGCATTCCATTGAGATAATGATGTTTGGAAAAATATATGTTAGATATGAATAAGTAAAATTGGAAGGTATGGATTTCCCTATAACTGATTATTTACAAAGTTTTTATGTCATAAAGTTTGAAGTTTACAAGTTCAGGATTTAAATAATATATCATGTAATTATTGAAATAAGGAATCATGCTTGTTTTCTGAAATGATTATGGTAACTACCATGTTTCAAGGGAATATATGATGAGGGTATTCACATGTTTAAAATGTGACAACCAAGATCTACTTTTTAATATATGGGTAAATCAATGTTAAGATTATTTCAGGACTCACTTTCAAATGTTTTGGATTTTAAACCTTGATAAGGGTTATAAGGTTAATTGTTCGTGAAAATTTTAAGTTAAACTTAAGAGTATGTATTTGTGCACTGATTTTGTGTGGAAAACCACGGTAAAAAGATATTTTGTTATTAACATTATTTCAAGGATGTCTATCATTTATATTTTTGAAATTATATTACTCTTTTTTAATGAAAAGGACATCATATATGTCGGTGATAACCAATCAAGTCTAGAAAGGTCACGGGTCTTGAACCCATGACTGAAGGATAATAAGGGTTTCATGACTACCAATGGCCTACATGATGTCTTGGTTAATGAATAATTATTTATGTTGAATAATTATTTATGTTGAATAAATATTTATAATAAACTATTAGTGTTACATTTTATGTATATAGAGTACTACATGATGATATTTAGGATTTTCATTATTATTTTTTGGCCTTAAGATCCATTAAAAGTGTATTTATGGACATCCATTCCTTAAAGAAATGGATGTATTAAAAAAATTCAAATCACAACCCAAGAATTAAATTTTGTTCTTATAAATTTATCAATAATTACTCAATTATCTGAAAGTGATACAATTTTTTTCCTAATACCGTATATTTTGTTGAACCAATGGCTTCTCAAATCAAAAAAGATTTATGAATTTGAGTCTCTCATCTTTCCTTTGATCATTCACTTGTTTGTAATATATGACCTTAATAAATCTCTACAAATATTTACATTTTTCCTCCATGTGCAGTCTCCACTCCCAACCTATGTTATATTATTTGTAAACCTAGTTATTTATTACTTTGGGTAACTGTTATGGTTCCAAATTTCCATTTATAAGGGATTTTTTAGTATCCATTTTTAAGATGTGGGTTTTAATGAATGAAACTTTAATGTACTAATCCTTTGATAATTCAAAATAATTTCATGGGAGAAATTCATTTTAAGGGGGGTAGAATATAACACCCTGAGTTTTTATGGACCTTTCTGTTCAAATAAATTAAATTTTCATTTATATCTTGCAATGCACTGTGTAACACCCCAGGTAAATAAAGAATATGACATTTTTATATTTATCCATATTTGTGAATAAAATATTAATATTACTTTAAAGGGGATGCGATGCTCTATGGCGTACCCAATACACAACAACAAGTTCCTTTGAAATCTTACGTTGCACTCTAATAATAAAATAATATTATTTTAAATGGTAGTTAACACATAGCCATTGTATTGGCGGGAATGAATAGAAATAACTAAAATATGATTATATATGTTTTTTAAATGTTTTTACTTTTATCCAATAAATTTTAGAGGCTTAAAATACAAATGAATCCAATCTTAAGCATTGAATACACTAGTATTTTTAAAAGATTGTTTTACTACCTTTTGATGGAAAACCATTTTTTAAATCAAACTTTTGAAAATTTTATATGCTCCATTTATCAAAATAAACATATTATTTATGATTGGGACATTGAATTTTACCTTGGGTTAATTTTTTGTATTTTTCTGACAATGTTCATTTTTCAATGAATAGTGAAAAATACTGCGTTTTACATCAAAACTGCTTTTTCATATAATTTAATTATATGGTTATATTATCTTTTCAATTTGTTTTAAAGTGTAATTAGAATATATTTTTACCATGTAATTAAATTATAGTCATTGGGATTAATTTCACTTTGGAATTGGGCATAAACAAATGCCAAACTTTTCAAAAATATTGTTTCTAAAAAACCCGCTATTTGTTTTGACAACGGGAATTATTTTTAAATTAATTTTTGCAATTTATGTGTTTGGAATTTGGTAAAATGAATTAAATATTTGGAATCAAAAGGTAAAAATTATGTAATTAAGACTCTTTTATTTTTGGACATTATGAATAGTAACGACGGTAATTATCTTTAATTATCTTGATTAATGAGTAATCAGGTAGTTAAAGATAATAAAATAATATCATAATAATAAAGAAATGACCACAACATGTGTCCTAAGGCTATTTGTTGTCTCATGGCCGACCATGGGATGCCTTGTGCCAAAATTGGGGGCCCCATGGAATCACTTTTGTGAGAAAGTGACTTTTTATCTTTTTATTTTTAAAGAATGTTAAATGTAACAAAGAATGTATCACCTAAGTAATATATTTTTACTTTTGTCTACATAAATGATATTTTGGACTATAAATATTAATTAGAAATCTAAAAAGATTTACTACATCATGATATTTTTTTTATAATTTTTAGACATTAAATTTATTAAATTATTTATGACATCATGATGATGTAGTGATGACCTCATTATTTAATGATTTAAATAAAATGGAAAGATAATGTAAAATCTAAGCCCTAAACATGTCCAAAACCTATTTGATGGGTTTATTTAGAACCCTTATCACCTTATCCTCGAAACACATCAATGTGGGACCATTAAAATCGGAAACGCATTCTAAAATAAAGTAAAACTTCTTTACTTTCCAAGAGTGCCCCTCCTCTCCTCTTATAAAAGGCCTCCACCTCTACCACCTTACCCACACTTCCAAAGCCTTTGGCTCAGCCAACCCCTGCCCATTTTGCCTCTCCACATCCCTCTATAACTCCTTGAAGCCTCACTTTGGGCAGAAGTCTCCCCAAGGAAGCCTTTGAGCTCGAACCAAAGGGAGTTACCCGATTTTAAGGTAATGTCTTCACTTGAGTCCTTTTGATTTATTTTGCTTCTACAACCCCATAAACTCTTTTTATTCATTTCTTTTGTAAAAAATACAGTATATTCAATATACTAGTATGTTTTTATAAGAATTATTAGAGCTACACTTACACACACCTACATCTAATGTTTAAAGAACATACTGTTTCTGTGGATGGCGAATTTCTGCCTCACGAAACGATGATTGTTCAACATTCTTCTAAAACCTTCAAAGGTGGCCCTTAAGATGACACTATATTTATATATGATATATAATATGTTTATGTTTTACTTATGCTTCTTTATTTTTCATTTATGTGATACCTTTATGGTTTCCATTATGGGTAAACGCGATATCTTCATTTAAGGAAGTGCGGACTACCGCCCCCTCAAAGTGATTTGATTCGTTAATTCCATATGTGGTACGTATAAAGGATATATTTAATTATATTATATATGATACCATACTGTAATTAAAATACTCTTACGTATCATTATGTTTTAATTCCATTAAATATGAAATAGAAATGGAAGTAGCGTTCATGCGTACGTACGGCTTACCTTCTCCATGAACGGTACATTTCATTTCTTATCTCAAAATGTTATGTACTATTATAAGTACATATATATAATGGATATATATGTAATATATTACATCTAAATTATGGATATCATTCTGGAATTATAACATATATATATCTTTCATTTTGTTTTAATTCCATTAATATGACAAAAAAAATTAAAGTAGCGTTCATGTGTACGTACAACCTACCGTCTCCATGAACGGTGCTTTTACTTTTTATCTCCAAATGACATGGAATAGTATAAAATGGATATATAATGGATATATATGATATTTAAAACATTAATACTATTCTGTAAATTATTTACTTATAACTACATGGGCAATCATTTTTCAAACAAGTTCATTTTTGACTCATGTACCAAACAACGGCAAAAATGTCTGATATAAACTAACATTATTAAACAATTATTATAACATTATAATATGTGATATGAACAGAATAATAATCTCTAAAGTAGGTACTTAGGCAATTATAAATTGACCAAAGTTTATTATTCAGGAATATAAAGAAACGAACAAGACATGTTGGACTTGAGGTAAGGGATCCTACTCCTCTCTTTCTTTTTAAGTACACTCTTTTATGTCATTCCTTTTAAGCTCATATTTCTTATGATTGGGATGTTATTTTATATTAATCCTACTGCACTTATTATGTTCATATGATGAGAGACCCTATTTCCTCTCATCAATCCATTTTGGAAGTTTTGAGTGGCGCCGTTAGGCTACCGAATTTTCGTAAGAGATCTAACCTCTATCTTTTTTTTAAGTACTCTCTTTTATGTCATTTATTTTAAGCTCATATTTCTTATGTTTGGGGATGTTCTTTTAAATTCCTCATACTGTAATTTTTATGGTCATATTATGAGATACCCTATTTGATATCATAAATCCATTTTTGGAAGTTTTAAGTGGCGTTGTTAGGATGCCAAGTTTTCATAAGGGATTTTTCATCTCACTTTTATTCCCATGAGATTTATGCTAAATTTTCCACAATTTCCTTTGAGTGGTGTATGTAATACCCATTATTTTACTCATTGTGTAATATAATTTCATTTATGAGTATTTACATCAATGTTGTATTGTCCTTCTTTCACGGGGTGCATGTCTTGAAAGATACCCATGTCGGTAAGGGAACCTTTCACCCTCCCCTTTTTAAAAAGACTTCTTTTGTTATGTATTTTAATTCACATACTATTATGTTGGGATATGTTCTTCTATATCCTTATTTATTTAAATTTTATTTCCATGTGATGATATACCCTTTTTATCTCTCATCAACTCATTTTCTAAATTTTGTAGTGACGCCGTTAGGCTGTCAAATTTTTGCAAGGGATCTTCTTAACCCAAATTTGATTATTTGGGATAAACTTGTACTCCTTGAATATGTTATTATATGAATATATGTGAATAACCTCTGATTGTTTTACACTTAATATCCACTTATATTTCGTGTATTCATTTGTCACACATAATTATGTAATTGATTTATCCTTAATCCAAGGATATCGTCTTTGTATGGGACTTCGTCTCAATATCCATTCATTGAGGCATATTATGTTTTATACACAACTTTATTTTATACGGTGTATAAATCCCTTTGAATTTTATGTTTATTCAAAAGGAATCCTTTTTATACGAAGCGTTTACTAAACGGCAAAAGGGAATGTTTTTTGTCATACGTATGTGGCGACAACAACTTCTCCACCACCGTGACCATTATTTGAGTTTCAGCTTCCTCTACAAGCCATACCTTTTTTTTAAAAAGAAAATTAAATACCATGTTTTACTTTGTTATTTAAAATGGTTTTGATAATGTTTTTATTATATCATTGTGTTATTGATATATTGTGATTGAAATGTGTAAATGTTATGTTTCCTTTATGTACATTTTATGTGATACGATTATGTTATGGTTCTTGGGCATTATTATGAAGATGGGTGGTTCCGTGATAAACTAAGGGTGGGTGAGCCCGATATAGCTCTCCAATGAATTGGGTAACACGAAGGAGTGAAACGTTAAGGTTTCTCCGAAGAGATTTAGGGAATATACTGTGGTGGGTATTCCAAACATAACCAAGAGGGTTACTCCCTACGTAAGAATGTTATGAATGCCTCAAGTTAACTTTTATGTCTTATGATTTCTATGATTTATTCATTATTTGATGAGGTATGTTGATGTGCCTATTTTTTATGGGTAAAGTATGATTTCATTCTTATATATATATTAACTCATGTTTCCTTTCCATATTTTTATAACCCTTACTGAGCTTTTTATGCTCATCCCAAGTTTTTGAAATGTTTTTCACAGGTCACGGGAAAGGTACATAATGTGATGATAGTGACAAGGAAGTGTCAAGAAAGAATCCATGTTTTATTTTAAATATGTTTCCGTTGATGGGATAAATGAATACTATCTTTATGTAACCACTTTGTTTAAATGTGGAATGTAATGAATGTTTTATGATCTAATTCTCCAAAACTATAAACCTGAAAATATCCTCAATGTGTAATCTTGTAATAACTCAAGATTAAGAAAGGTTTAAGTCTGGGGCCTTATAGTTGGTATCAGAGGTCGGTTTAGATAACTTTAGAGGTTAGGATATTCTTTAAGCATAAGTGACATTACCATAATGGTTAGGATTTCAGAAAGAGTCCTAGTTTTAGATAAAGTGAATAAGTAAGTATATCTTAGTGTTTATCTTACTCATTAGTACATGATGATTATGTTGATATACTCACACTGACCTTTTTGGTTTTAGTAAATGGCTGGATCTATCAGGCACCAAAGTGACAATGGGTTTGAGGGAAACTGTGGTGGTTCTCTGATTAAGAGACTAGATGAAATGGGGTATTCAATGAGGAAACTCGTGGTTTTTCTAAACCAACTATCAAGGAGTCATGATCATCCACTTGAACCTTGGTATGTTTTGTAATGCATCATGTACGAGATGACCAATCGATGTGGAAGTTCAGGTAATAATTATAAAGGTAACCGTTAGGGTTTATATGATCCTTATTTTTGAGGTAATTATGGGTTATTATATGTTATGATGGAAAATGAAAGGCATGAGATAAACTTGAGGATAAAATATTTTATGATTATTTTGGAAGATTTTATCTCATTTTGGGGAATGTTTTAAGAATTATGTAGTTTTGGAAAAAGGACAACACGCAGACCGTGTAACAACCTGTCGCGTCAGACAAAGCTGCGGGAATCGAACCCACAACCAAAGTGCGGCTGGTATTTATCGCCTACCACTGGACTACGTGAAGTCCCTGGTTAGTTTGATTGATTCTTTTTAGTTAGATGATTTTATGAATTAAGAGTAAGTTGATTTTGGGTTATCTATGGAAATTTATTAACCTATCATGGAGGATATGTGATTAGGTTAATTACTTTTCAATATGAGACATTAAGAGCAACTGATGTTGTTTGGAGATAAATGTTATGATTTAACTTGGAAGACTACGTGACTAAATCCATCAAATATTTGGGTTTCAATCTTAGTTTGGTTTACTTTGAAGAATTTTATGGACAATTTGTTTATCGAATGGTCCTCGTTGAACTTTGGGTTTTGTTGGACAAATTTTGAAGATTAAGCATAGATTTTCTTTTTTTATAAAGGGTTATCATTTTCTGGATTAACTGATCTTGTACTAACCTTTTTGGTTTGGTTTTGGATAATTTCTAAAGACATGGGAAGTATATAGTTCTCTCTGGTGGATTAGGTGATTCTCTAGAAGTTGATTAAGTACTCTTAATTTGAACAAGTCTTCCTAAATACTCGTCTTTTGGAGAAAATATGAGTTTTTGTAAGGAATGTAATAAAAGTTGAAAGTCAACATGATAAGTGATTATTTTTCCTTATGAATAAATTCCTCAATAAAAAGTAACTTAAAACAAAAATGTTGTCTATTAACTTTTCCTACTGGGGAATCGAATACCGTTTAACCCATCACATGTTTGTGATTTTCTTATGGTTAACTTTCTCCTAAACATGTTTTCTATCACTCTCCATCAGAACATGACCCTATGTTTTATCCTCCATGTACATATTTTTCTACATGGAATCCCAGTATGGGTTAACTCGGGTGACCTTTGTACATATCTTTCTTTATTTTAAAGTGATTGTTTTACCAACTCTTGTTCCGATGTGGGACGTTCAAGGATGTTTCCAAGCTCAATTTTAAAATTGCGAGGACACAATTCCCAAAAGTGGGGAAGGATGTAACACCCCAGGTAAATAAAGAATATAACATTTTTATATTTATCCATATTTGTGAATAAAATATTAATATTACTTTAAAGGGGATACAATGCTCGATGGCGTACCCAATATGCAATAACGAGTTCCTTTGAAATCTTACGTTGCACTCTAATAATAAAATAATATTATTTTAAATGGTAGTTAACACATAGCCGTTGTATTGGCAGGAATGAATAGAAATAACTAAAATAAGATTATATATGTTTTTTAAATGTTTTTACTTTTATCCAATAAATTTTAGAGGCTTAAAATACAAATGAATCCAATCTTAAGCATTGAATACACTAGTATTTTTAAAAGATTGTTTTACTACCTTTTGATGGCAAACCATTTTTTAAATCAAACTTTTAAAAATTTTATAAGCTCTATTTTTCAAAATAAACATATTATTTATGATTTGGACATTGAAATTTACCTTGGTTTAATTTTTGGTATTTTTTGACAATGTTCATTTTCCAATGAATAGTGAAAAATACTGCATTTTACATCAAAACTGATTTTTCATATAATTTAATTATATGGTTATATTATATTTTTAATTTTTTTTAAAGTGTAATTAGAATATATTTTTACCATGTAATTCAATGATGGTCATTGGGATTAATTTCACTTTGGAATTGGGCATAAACAAGTGCCAAACTTTTCATAAATATTGTTTCTAAAAAAACCCGCTATTTGTTTTTGAAAACGGGAATTATTTTTAAATTAATTTTTGCAATTTATGTGTTTGGAATTTGGTAAAATGGATTACATATTTGGAATCAGAAGTTCAAAATTATGTAATTAAGACTCTTTTATTTTTGGACATTATGAATAGTAACGACGGTAATTATCTTTAATTATCTTGATTAATGAGTAATTAGGTAGTTAAAGATAATAAAATAATATCATAATAATACAAAAATGACAACAAAATGTGTCCTAAGGCTATTGGTTGTCTCATGTCCGACCATGGGATTCCTTGTGCCAAACTTGGGGGCCCCATGGAATCACTTTTGTGAGAAAGTGACTTTTTATCTTTTTATTTTTAAAGAATGTTAAATGTAACAATGAATGTATCACCTAAGTAAAATATTTTTAATTTTGTCTAAATAAATGATATTTTGGACTATAAATATTCATTAGAAATATAAAAATATTTACTACATCATGATATTTTTTTTATAATTTTTAGACATTAAATTTATTAAATTATTTATGACATCATGATGATGCAGCGATGACCTCATTATTTAACGATTTAATTAAAATGGAAAGATAATGTAAAATCTAAGATCTACACATGTCAAAAACTTATTAGATGGGTGAATTTCGAACCCTTATCACCTTATACTCGAAAAAAATCAATGTGGGACCATTAAAATCCGAAACTCATTCTAAAATAAAGTAAAATTTCTTTACTTTCCAAGAGTTCCCCTCCTCTCCTCTTATAAAATGCCCCCACCTCTACAACTTTACCCACACATCCAAAGCCTTTGGCTCGGCCAACCCCTGCCAATGTTGTCTCTCCACATCCCTCTCTAACTCCTTTAAGCCTCACTTTGGGCAGAAGTCTTCCCAAGGAAGCCTTTGAGGTCAAACCAAAGAGAGTTAACCGATTTTAAGGTAATGTCTTCACTTGAGTCCTTTTGTTTTATTTTGCTTCTCCAACCCCCTAAAATCTTTTTATTCATTTCTTTTGTAACAAATCCAGTATCTTAAATATATTAGGATGTTTTTATAAGAAGGATTCTAGCTACACTTACACACACCTACATATAATGGTTAAAGAACATACTGTTTCTGTGGATGGCGAATTTCTGCCTCACAAAACGATGATTGTTCAACATTCTTATAACACCTTAAAAGGTGGCCATTAAGATGACACTATATTTATATATGATATATAATATGTTTATGTTTTACTTAAGCTTCTTTATTTTTCATTTATGGCATACCTTTATGGTTTCCATTATGGGTAAACGCGGTTTCTTCATTTAAGGAACTGTGGACTACCGCCCCCTCAAAGTGATTTGATTTGTTAATACCATATGTTGTACGTATAAAGGATATATTTAATGATATTATATAGGATACCATACTGGAATTAAAATACTATTACGTATCATTATGTTTTAATTCCATTAAATATGAAATAGAAATGGAAGTAGCGTTCATGTGTACGTACGGCTTACCGTCTCCATGAACGGTACATTTCATTTCTTATCTCAAAATGTTATGTACTATTATAAGTACATATATATAATGGATATATATGAAATATATTACATCTAAATGATGGATATCATTCTGGAATTATAACATATATATATATATTTCATTTTGTTTTAATTCCATTTATATGACAAAAAAGTTAAAGTAGAGTTCATGCGTACGTACGGCCTACCGTCTCCATGAACGGTGCTTTTAATTTTTATCTCCAAATGCTATGGAATAGTATAAAATGGATATATACTGGATATATATGATATTTAAAACATTAATACTATTCTGGAAATTATTTACTTATAACTACATGGGCAATCATTTTTCAAACAAGTTCATTTTTGACTCATGTACCAAACATCGGCAAAAATGTCTGATATAAACTAACATTATTAAACAATTATTATAAAATTATAATATGTGATATGAACTGAATAATAATCTCTAAAGGAGGTACTTAGGCAATTATAAATTGACCAAAGTTTATTATTCAGGAATATAAAGAAACGAACAAGACAAGTTGGACTTGAGGTAAGGGATCCTACTCCTCTCTTTCTTTTTAAGTACACTCTTTTATGTCATTCCTTTTAAGCTCATCTTTCTTATGATTGGGATGTTATTTTATATTAATCCTACTACACTTATTATGTTCATATGAGGAGAGACCCTATTTCCTCTCATCAATCCATTTTGTAAGTTTTGAGTGGCGCCATTAGGCTGCTGAATTTTCGTAAGAGATCTAACCTCTCTCTTTCTTTTTAAGTACTCTCTTTTATGTCATTTCATTTAAGCTCATATTTCTTATGTTTTGGGATGTTATTTTATATTCATCATACTGTAATTTTTATGGTCATTTTATGAGAGACCCTATTTGATCTCATAAATCCATTTTTGGATGTTTTAAGTGGCCTCGTTAGGCTGTCGAGTTTTCGTAAGGGATTTTTCATCTCACTTTTATTCCCGTGATATTTATGCTACATTTTCCACAATGTCCTTTGATTGGTGTATTTAAGGCCCATTATTTTACTCATTGTGTAATATACTTTCATTTATGAGTATTTACATCAATGCTGTACTGTCCTTCTTTCTCGGGGTGCATGTCTTGAAAGATACCCATGTCGGTAAGGAAACCTTTCACCCTCCTCTTTTTAAAAGACTTCTTTTGTTATGTCTTTTAATTCACATACTATTATGTTGGGATATGTTCTTCTATATCCTTATTGATTTAAATTTTATGTATATGTGATAATATACCCTTTTTATCTCTCATCAACTCATTTTCTGAATTTTGGAGTGACGTCGTTAGGCTGTCAAATTTTTGCAAGGGAACTTCTTAACCCAAATTTGATTCTTTGGGATAAACTTGTACTCCTTGAATATGTAATTCTATGAATATGTGTGAATAAACTCTGATTTTTTTACACTTAATATCCACTTATATTTCGTGTATTCATTTGTCACACATAATTATGTAATTGATTTATCCTTAATCCAAGGATACCGTCTTTGTATGGGACTTCGTCTCAATCTTCATTCATTGAGGCATATTCTATTTTATACACAACTTTATTTTATACGGTGTATAAACCCCTTTCAATTTTATGTTTATTCAAAAGGAATCCTTTTTATACGAAGCGTTTACTAAATGACAAAAGGGAATGTTTTTGTCATACGTATGCGGCGACAATGACTTCTCTGCCGCCGTGACCATTATTTGAGTTTCGGATTCCTCTACAAGCCATACCTTCTCTAAAGAAAGAAAAATAAATACAATGTTTTACTTTGTTATTTAAAATGTTTTTGATAATGTTTTTATTATATCATTGTGTTATTGATATCTTGTGATTGAAATGTGGAAATGTTATGTTTCCTTTATGTACGTTTTATGTGATACGATTATGTTATGGTTCTTGGGAATTATTATGAAGACGGGTGGTTCCGTGATAAACTAAGGGCGGGTGAGCCCGATATAGCTCTCCAATGCATTGGGTAACGCGAAGGAGTGAAAATTTAAGGTTTCTCCAAAGAGATTTAGGGAATATACTGTGGTGGGTATTCCAAACGTAACCAAGAGGGTTACTCCCTACGTAATAATGTTATGAATGCCTCAAGTTACCTTTTATGTCTTATGATTTCTATGATTTATTCATGATTTGATGAGGTATGTTAAAGTGACTATGTTTTATGGGTAACGTATGATTTCATTCTTATGTATATATGAACTCATGTTTCCTTTCCATATTTTTATAACCCTTACTGAGCTTTTTATGCTCATCCCAAGTTTTTGAAATGTTTTTCACAGGTCAAGGGAAAGGTACATGATGTGATGATAGTGATAAGGAAGTGTCAAGAAAGAATCCATGTTTTATTTTAAATATGTTTTCGTTGATGGGATAAATGAATACTATCTTTATGTAACCACTTTCTTAAAATGTGGAATGTAATGAAAGTTTTATGATCTAATTCTCTAAAACTCTAAACCTAAAAAGATCCTCAATGTGTAATCTTGTAATAACTCAAGATTAAGTAAGGTTTAAGGCTGGGGCCTTATACACTGAGTCAAAGATTCCATTCACATGGAAATGAATTGGTATAATTTATACAAAAAATCGATTTTTTTTACACACAACACTAATGTTTCGTATTTTACACAAAACACTAACATGGCATATGTGACTCGCATTACTGAGTTTCTACGAAAAAATCATTTTTTAATATAATTATTTAGATGAGATAATTATAAGATATCCATTAAAAATAGTTATATGAAAAGTAATAAATACTTTTAAAATATTTTCTATAATGTTTTTAAATAAATCATATATTTTGATAATGAATGATATGATTTTTCGAAAAGTCATTTAATGATAAAAAACACTACTTTCTCGAATAAATCGTTTTCAATGTCCTTCTGTGAAAAATAATAAAATTAACTTTCGACACATTTAGGAATTTAATTTTATAAAATAAATTTAATTTTTGAATTCATAACTTCAAAATTAAAATAGGGTGAATTTTTTGTATTTTTCCTAGAAACTTCATTTTTTTTATGAATAGTGAAAAACACTACTTTTTAGTTAAAACTGCCTTTTTGGTTAATTAATTATTAAATGTAATGATATTATAAATTTGTTTTAGGGGAAATTTAAATAAATATTTCATATATTAATACAATTTAATTTAATATAATCAACTTCAATTTGAAATTGAATATAGAATCTTAACAAACTTTTGAACATTTTTCTACTTTAAAACCCTGTTATTTTGTCCAGTCAGCAGAATAACACTAAACATAATTTTAACGATTATGTGAATTGAATTTATAAAATACCATATACACCATTTTATTTGGGATAATATTTATATTCTAATAAGACCAAGTTAATTTTTGACCAAAATGATTAGTAAAAGTGATTAATATTAATCATAGTAGTTAAGGCCAAAATAAGACAATTAGTGACTAAACCCTAAAATTAAGGGTCCAAATAACCTAGAATCTTTTCACACACCCATTTTCTATCCATATTTCGTCCATAAACCTTCTATTATTGGGTTTTAATGGTTTATTAGGAATTGGTTTAGTTAAGAACATGTGTACGCCTACCTTGTTTCTAAATATTCTAAGTGAGTCCTTTTCCTTCACTATAAAAGGCCACCACCTCTACCCATTCCTCACACCTCTAAAACATTTTAAGTTAATCCAAGATCTATCCACTTATACTACCAAAAATAGTCTCATCTACCTTGAATCCTCACTTATAGAGGGAACCTTCTCAAGGAATCCTTTCGCCACAAACAAAAAGGCATTACCCGATTTAGAGGTAACTTCTTCTCTCAAGATCCTTTCCGCTATTTTCTTTATTCACCCCAACACTCTATTTATTCCATTATTGTGTGAAAAAATAGTATCATACATATACTAGGATGTTTTTATAAAAATATTTCAACCTAAACTTACACACACCTCCATCTAATGGATTTTGAACATACTATTTCTATGTACGGTGAACTATTGCCTCACGAAACGATGATTGTTAATTTATACTTAACCACATATCATGGTGACCATTATCATGGAAAGTATTTGTATATATGTCATATATAATATTTATTATTAATTTAATATTCTCTATTCCATTTAACATATGATCATTTACAAGAAGGTAATATATGTTCGTAATAAAACCATATATGGTGTTAGATATAATAATATGATTATGTAAAAGATGTATGATAAATTTATATTTATTATTCAGGAATTTTGTATGAGTATGAATAGATTCAAGAAACAAGGTAATGGGGTTTCATCTCACTTTTAATTTCTGTGATATACAAGCTATGTTCACCACTCATTCCTTTATTGTGGTGTATGTACTGAACATGATTGAATTCTATGTTTCTTATACTAAAATTAATGGGTATTCACAAGTCCATTTTATGTCCCTTCCATCAAGGGGTTTAAATTTTTAATGTTACCAAATCGTTAAAAAAAATGGTCTCAATTTCCATTCTTTGAGACTCGTGTTTTGTTGCACCCCTAGACTCTCTTTCGAGGTGTATAAACTTCCATTTTACATGTTATACCATCAATATCCATATTTTAATGATATCTTAATATTTATGTATTTTTATTTACTTACATGGAGAGAATTAACTCAAGTTACAGGGTTATAATATTATATTGAGACAATCTCCTCGCATTTCGAGATTGTTTAGGTTTATGCTTCCTTTGATGAAATCTTACGATCCATATATCAAGAATATTCATGATTTTCATTATAACATATTTTTTCAGGGTAAAATCATGTGATAGTTCCCTTTTCCCACTCTTTGGTACTTAATATAATTCTTCTAAGTAAAATATGACTAGCTCTCTCTTCGGTCGGAAATAAATTGTATTCGAAAAACCATGTTTTCAAAAAAATCAAAAATGTTTTCCAAAAGATCCGTGAAGATAATTTTCAAGGAAAAAAGGTTATTAAAAATGTTTTATTATTTTAAAATCTTCTTTTATACGTTTTCCAAGATTTTTTCAATTAAAAATATTTTACGTTATAAAAATAATTTTTTAAAGAATAAACGATATTTTCCTCAAGAAATGTTTTTGAAAGATGTTTCAAAATTATTTTCCATATAATAATAAATACATTGATGTTACTCATTCCATTATAGAAAATTATCTAAAGGTTCTATTCATATCCTTTCTATGAATGGTTTATGATTAATGTCCTGGTCTTTATGAAATCCATTTCATTTCCACTGGTTACATGTTTATAAAACCCACTTCTTTTCACAAGTTATGCTTTGATGAAATAGTTATGAAACTTATCTATTTTCCATATGTTATGATGTTAATAAATTTAAATGATACCCATTTAATTTAATGGGTTATGTTTTGATGATTATAAAACCTATGTCTTTATATGGGTATTATATGATGAATGTTTTACTATCTTGGAACACATGTATGAATTATTTTTATTACAATATGGTTGGGACCTATATCTCCCTCCAATGAATTGGGTAATGATGTATGACTAATGAGTATAAATGTTATGCATAAACCAGATTACATGTTCACAATGTTATTCATGGACCAGGTTTCATTTCCATAAGATTATGCATGGACCTGATTACATATTCACAATGTTATGAGTGAACATTATTACATGTTCACAATGTTATGCATAGACATGGTTTCATGTTCATAAGTTTATGCATGAACCTAATTACATTTTCACAATTTTATGTGTTAAACTGATTACATGTTTACAATGTCATGCATGGACCAGGTTTCATGTCCATTAGGAAATACATTAAACTGATCACATGTTCATAATGTTATGTATGTACATGGTTTAAGTTATACAAGGTTATGTGTGAACCTGATTACATGTTCAAAATGTTATGCATGGACCTAGTACCATGTCCACAAGTTGATGTTGGGTTCTGATTTCATGTCCTTAACTTAATTAGTGAACCTGTTTCTACTTATACATATTCAAAACATTATATACCAAAGTGAAAACTAATAATTCCATTTATTTTCCAATTTTATTATTTATTGTCCTATCTTATTTATTTAATTATGATTCATGTCTTATGAACTGCCAAAATTTATGCTATGATTTCTATTAGGATCTTTGATATGCAGGGTATGATCTTCTATTCTCAAGATCACTTTCTCAACCCCTTATGCTTATATGTCTCCATTATTTTCCATTACTGAGAATTGGAGATCACCCCTTATTTGTGTTTCATTTCCCCTTGGTTGTGATTATATGTATTATTTTTGATAAGTATAATAAGGGTTCTAATAAAGAAGAACCAAGTGGGAGATGATGTTGCTCACATGTATACCAATGTTTATAATTCCATGTTTTCAAAGGCATTAGATCAATTATAGTCTTTGGGTGTCAGTTTTTATACCGTATAAGAATTCCAAATATGTTATGTAATGTTAATGTTAGAAAATTGATGGTCTCTATAAAAATAGATAGGTTTCATAACCATTTCACCAATTCTTATCTTGTGAAATGAAGAAGGTTTCATAAGTATTTTATCATGGTATAACCCATGAAAGAGAAAAGAGTTTCATAAACATTATTCCATCATAACATAAACCATTTAGAGAAATAATATGAATGTTATTATTGGATCATATAACTAGTAAAGAATAGGAAAGACCAAAGGATGTCATTGTAGATGGAATAAGTTTTTGAAAGATATTTAGAAACATTTCTGGGGTAAAATATCCTTTCCAGTTAGAAAAACAATTTTTAAAACATAAAACATTTTGAAAAAAATTATCTTAAAAAATAAACTTAAAAAAATATAACAAAATATTCAAATCAAGGATTGGTTATAATGTCATAAAATTTCATTCATGTCGTACACATTAAAATTATGGTTCCTATCACATTTGGGGGGAATCCAAACCAGATTTGTTTTGGAAAATAATAAGAAGATTCATTTTAAACAAATGTAAAAATTAAAACACGGTTAAACATGAAATTTTATATTCATAATAGATTAATAAAAAAATTGAAAACATTTTTATAAAACATTATTTTAAAGGGAATGATATTTTCTACTGAAGGAAGAAATAAAGTCATATTTTCATAAAAAATAACTTAATTATCTTAAGTAATAAAGAGTAGAAATGGTACCATTACATTATAATATATTGAATAAAAAGATAAGAATAAAATTATTAATAATTCTTCATAGGTATAACATGATATTTCATCACTGGA
Organism: Viscum album; assembly: GCA_963277665.1. NCBI lineage: Eukaryota > Viridiplantae > Streptophyta > Magnoliopsida > Santalales > Viscaceae > Viscum > Viscum album. The sequence goes on along the minus strand of OY728134.1, from coordinate 462,546,273 downwards.
TACTTTATCATAATCAATCCCGATAAATAATGAGATTATAACATAGAATATCTATCGCTTCGGTAACATTGAATCATAAACCCCATAAAGGAATAAAATAAAATTTAATAGAAAATATCATGAGTATAAATAAGTTCCTAATATTACATGTCAAATTGTCTGTATATACACCTCGTAAAGGAATATAGGTTCATAACATAACGTACGAATCAAAGAATGAAAATTGAGACAAAATTCCCTTACCTTAAGTATTGACTTCTGTCATACTCATTCAAACATCCAATAAAATAAATATATGTTTATTATACATATATTAAAGAATCATATTCATATTTATCATATCATATTTTATTTTCTTATGACCTTTTATTACCAATTTATTAACAATTCCATGTTAAAGTTACGTTTTGGTAATAACCGATTTGTTTTTTCATAAAAGTTTTGGTTTGTTATATTTTTTATTTTATTAATTTAATATTTATTTAATAATATAAATAAATATAACCATGATATAATGATAATATATATTTATTATATATATATTTACATTAATTTATAAAAGTCAGATATAGGAAATGAAATACATTGTTCATGGAGACGGAAGGTCATACGTACGCATGAATGTTGATTCAATTTTCATGTCAGATTAAAATAAAGAAAATTATATGATATATTATCATTATATAATTTTTTTAATTTCATATATATCACATATGATTGTTAAAAAAGTCCTTAATACATTCCATATAAATGGTGAATCAATCACATCTCTTCGTGAGGCGGTAGTTCGTCATACACACAAATGATGTTATAGTATTCCCACAAAATGGAAAGAATGAAGGTATGTGTGATGTAAAAATTAAATAATCAGATATATATTATATATAAACAAAAAACCATCATTATGAATATCCATGAGATGTGTTAATGGCCAAATTAATGACATCAGTTAGTGATGTGGTACTCTACTGTACACATGAACGATGATTTCATATCCCATTTGATGGAACTGTAGATTATTGCAGGTCATGAACATATCATAGAAAAATATAAGTATATTTAAGACACTTTGTTTATTATATAATCATGATATAAAAATAATTAAATATGTATGAGGAATAGAAAAAACAAAAACGTTTGTTGATGAATATTGCCTCTTCTTCTGGTATCCTCCTTAGGTTTGCACTAAAATACTACATATGATAGAACTATACCAAAAATTAGGATAATATGATGATTTTAGGGAAGTTTAAAGTTGATTTGGGTATGTACTGGATGATCCAAAATGGTTTTAATTTGTGAGGAAAGGAGTAGGGGTGGCCTTTTATAAGTGTGGGATAGGACACACTTTCCATTTTTTGAAAAGATTTGAGTGATCCCACATTTTCACATGGAAAAAGAATCCAAAGGGGATAAAATTAAAACCTTAGAATTTCTAACTTCAAAATATTTCTAGAAAATGTTTTTATGATAATCTTATAGGTAATGTTTACCTTTATCTTCTTATAGAGTGAGTAGTTTCCAAAAAATAATGTTTTCAAAAAAATCCCCAAAATTCACCCTAGGATAATTTTGAAATTTTGAATTAAAAAATTAAGTATATTTATAATATTAAATTTCTAAAAGTGTGCAAAATTAATTTTATTATTGTTCACAAAATGGAATAAACACATTTTTTTAGATAATAGTGTTTTCAAAATATATGAAGACTTTTCAAAAAAATGGATTTTATTTTCAATTTTTCTTATTTATATGAAACCATTATACTTAATATTTCAATAGTATTTATTATCATTCATATCACTAAGTTTAATAATTAGGTTATAATAGTCTTATTTAAATAACTATATTAATAATATATCATGGTTTTGTTAAAAGTTAATGTTGTTTGTAATGAAATTTAAGCCAGTGTTGCTTGTAGAACATGATTAACTTGGTGTTTCATCTAACTCAATATTAAATTGGTATGATATGTAACTCAAGTCATCCAAAAAATTTAATTTACTTAAAAGAAAAAATAATTTATAAAAAAACTTGGGGTGTTACTTACCATGTGAATATCCACTTAATTCTTATCATTTATTTCTTTTACTAACTTAGCACGAATCACATATTAATTTTATGTATCATGATATTTATTTATTGAAGAACATATAAAGTTTTCACATTCAAAGTCTCATGAATCCTCATATTCATTCCAACTGAAAATATTCTATAATAATTTGAATATCTTTTGTATAACTTTAACAAGATTAAAATTATCTTTTGTAACATTTGAAACATCAGTGGAAATATTAATTGTTTCAATTTTAACCTTTCATATACTCTATAATATTTTAGTATCAACTAAAATATCTTATTTTCCATCTTTGAAATATTATTTTTTCTCTAAAAACGTTTTTTATTCTCTAAATATCTTACATATAATATTGTATTATTTCCATTGGTGAATTTCAGTATGGTCTTTAAGATATATCTTAAATATTATATAGAAAATATTATGTATCAGAAAAATATCTTATATAACATATGAAATATGTTATATATCACATTTTAAAATACTATGCACTTTTCCCATTTTTTAATATATCTTCTATATCATCCAAAAAATATTACGTATCTCAGTGAGCTTCAACACTTTTCCATTTTTCTAATTCAGCAGAGTATTTTACGTATGTCTAAAAATACCACTAATAATTACAAAACTTATTCAACTCAACTCAAAATTTCTTTAATCCTTCTTATGGAATTTTTATCCAATTTATCTCCTTCCAATTCTCTTTAAGATAAAAAAAAATTTTCTTCATCTATATCATAATTATCACAAAGCTCCATCAGAAACAAAGAAGTCCTCCAAGTACTAAAATTTTATTTCACTACCTACACAACATAAAATCTGATATAATAATCATCCAAGTGAATTTCCACAGAAAAGGTAGTCTTCATTCATAATAATCAAAAGGATAGGACTTCACCAGTGAGCTTTCTCAACATCCTCATAAAGATATAGTATCCATTAATCACCATACCCCATGGAACACTTCTCAAAATCTTCAACCATATCCATATGTGAATGGATATTTAATGATAAACAAAATTGAATTATCTCATATAACTTTATTATTAATATGTATAAATGATGAATGATACTCACATAAAACTCTATGCTCTAATACATTCATCAATCATTATCCAATAGTCACAACTCAACATATACCGACACATTGCGTTGATACATCATTCAATCATCTCATCAACATTTTCAAGTAGTACAAACTATTTCCAATATTCTCTTCTCAATTTATATTAACATCATACTTATTTACATCATTATTATTGATAAAAATAAAACTTAACACCAAATGGGTTCAATAATCTCCCTGTTTGAATTTATGACAATTCCAATACATAAAATGTATATAAATATATTTTCTTTTCTTTTATTTCCTCTCTGTATTATTAAAAATAAATAAAAATAATCATGAGATAGGTTGGTATAATTTCACTTAAATCTACGTACCATCAATTATTCCACTAAAATTCAATATGAGTAGTACTTGGTGCAGAAAAAAACTAGAATGTTGTAGACCATTTTTTATAAGCTTACCCACATCCATTGTATTGAGTAATAATATATTTTTTGATATCTAACTCTGTTTTTAATAAAACATTATTTAACATTACATAAAATTTGAATAAAATAAACTTATTTTAATATTTTGCTAAAAATTATGGATTTTGGTGCTTTATTGATTAAAATTTCTTATATTAAATCTATATAATTTAAAAAAAATTAGTGGTTTTTTAGTGAATAATTGTATTAAAGTGATTTTTATGATTTTAGAATTCCTTGTAATTAATTATTTCATTAATTCCATGTTTTTTATTTTAAACATGTTTTATGGAATTCATTATATATTTTTATTTACGAAATTCATTGACAATTATATTCTTGATTTATTAATTTTCATTTATAATTTTATTATTTTTAATAATTTGATATTTATTTTTTTAGGACCTATAGAAAAGAGTACATCAAGATACTATGAGAAGGAATAGAAATGTGGTCACCTTACTAGTTGTTATAAGAGAGTCCACAGTCACTTCATTGAACATATGGAGTAAGGTAATATACCACACGAAGATCGACCGCATGTTGTTAATAAGTAGTCATGAAGTCTGTTTATCAATCAAAGGAAAACATGTTGCAGTGTCTTCAACCTACCATAAGTGAAAATTTCATTTGGCCATATATAGTTCACTCAAGCTATAGCAGTAATAAAATTTGTAAAGGGAATAATCTACCAAAATATTAAGACTCATCCTACTGTGGATGAAGATTTTTCAAAGCCCCTAACTAGACATATGACTAACCTAAAGTGACTGCAAGATCCAGAATACAACTTACTAGGATCCTAGACCACCAACCAAGTTGAGGTGATAAGATATAGTACTAAAGGTATCACATGAATAATGTGATTGTTTATTTATGATTATCATATGACTATAAGCATCAGAAGACAACCCAAAAATAGAAAGATCTATCTTTAGGAATCTATCCATAAATAAAAAAGTAAAATAGAGTACCTAAAATTTTTTACAATAGTAGTCTCTTCTTCCTTGGTGAAAAATAATACTAGATAAATATCACAAAGTAATGAAAAAACCACCTCGTCTCAGAGAGGATGATATCAGACAATAGATCCATGATTGTATTGTGAGTATACTTGAATGCTAAAGGGGCAACACCACCTTCATCTTAAATAATGAACAACAGTATGTGAGTGAAAAAGAATCATACACACCCAATAGAAGAGGACACTATCCTATTATATAGGTAGATCCTAAGGCTCCTATCATCATTTGTGTTTCATATTATTAGGTTAATTCATTGAAATTTTTCAATTAATTAATATAAATCCATTAAAATTTTAAATTGGTTTGTTACTGATAAAAAAAATGTTCTGGAAAAATAAATATATATCATATATAAATTTATTATTCAATTTATATTTAATATATAATTAAAGATACTTGTATCACATTCATGTATTAAATATCCACTTATATATATAATATTATTTATTATATATGTATTTTAGTTAACATCAAATAATATACCATTTAAAATAAAATCACATAAGGGATTTATGCGTTACTTCATAACTCTTTTTGAATATATCCAAACTCTTTTATATACTATCTTTAATTAAACTCTATTCATTTTGAATAAAACATTTGTGCTAATTTTTTTCCCTATCTAAGGGAATCATTTTGTGACCCTACAGGCCTCATAATCCTTGAAACAAACTATGAAATATCTATTTAGAAGATATAAATAAAGTGAAGCCTCTAGAAAAACATCTGTGCTACTTAATCTACTAAGGGGTTTGGTGTTATCTCCATCAAACATACTCATATCTCTATATGAACATTTCCCCCAAAACAATGTATCATACACATCATATGTATCTCTTATAATCCATTTCTCCATGACATCATGGGAAAAATAGACATAGAACATGTAAATCTAGTGTTTGTCTCTCATTATTTTCTTGATTCTCTAAAAAAGAAAGACTAATTGGATGAGCACATCCCATGGAATTCATTTGTCACAACCTGCCCCCCAGGGCTCGTGATGTGACTACCCCAATCCCACCTTCTATAGGCCAGGGGATGGAGACTAGCACCAGAAAGGCATATCCCTAAAACTGGGAATGCATTTCTATTTTAAACTTCAAACTCACACAATCCAAGCACGTAGCAAGATACAAGCACAAAGTATACTATATAGTAAATAGAGAGAGAGTACAGTAAGTAAAGGGGTTCTTAGGGAAACGGGACCAACAAATATTATGATGGTGGACTTGGTAGCCTACGACCAGGAGGGTTCAAGTAGGACCAGACATATAGGACATACTACTTCGTCTTCTAGTAGCTTCACTACTCTAGTGATAAAGTGGGATCTTCCACAGATGGTCGTCAGTTCTCCCTTTGCACCTTGCTATTTTTAGTTCTTTTGTTGGGCTGGTATACTGGACTGGTTACACCACTTAGTGCTTTTCTTTCTGTTTTAGTCTAGTTTCTGATTACTTAGTGTTCACCTTTCTGTTTTTTTGTTTTTGTTTGTGAGTGCATGTCTGTACAGGTATCCAGGAAAATTCCTCCCACTTGTTGGTTGATGCCTTCGGTGCTAGTCACCAACCCCTAGCAGCACCCCAACCCATCCCCAGGGTCCCATGTCGTGACTACCCCAAGCCCGCCTTCCATTTCCTAGGGTCTTGTGACTAGCACCAGATAGGAATATCCCTAAAACTGGGAAGGCTTTGCCTTTTTAACCTGAAAACTCACACAATCCAATCACATAGCAAGATACAAGCACAAAGTAAACTATATAGTAAATAGAGAGAGAGTACAGTAAGTAAAGGGGTCGGAATACAAGACCAACTGGAAAGTACAATAAAAACTGAAAATAGATCGTGTGAACACCCACCAAGGATCCAACCTAGAGGGTAGGTACAACTCTCGAATGGTCGTCTCTGCGGTACGTCTCGTCTAGTGGTCCACCTCCAAGAATCCTCTACTCCTGGCACCCTCAGCCTCGATCAATGATGTCTATATTATGCACAAGACACATCATGGTTCGAACATATCCCATACAGGGGTGAGTATAACAATACTTAGTAGGGACCACGAGACCCCCGAAGATCTCTCAGAATCCAAAAGGATAAACCACAAAGCAATACCATATTCACAAAGCACGGAAACACCATTTAAACCTACTTAGTTACATGCTCATACATATACCTAGGTTATCAAGTATACCCATCTCGTTCATGAGGACACACAAGCCCCAACTCTTTAGCTAAATGCATAACTATACTACGAATGAAGGAATACCACGAAGGTAAAACCAAAAAGGTAAGTACCATAAAGGTAATGCCACACAGAAGAATACCACAGTGGTATCACCACACAAAAGTGCACCATGAAGGTAAATACTGAGATCACACTAGGTATAACTTAAGTACGAAAGTATATATGATTAGATGTATTGCTAGATCATCTTACTTCATCAAGAAGCTCTGTTGTTGACCCACAAAGGATCAAAGATGACCCACATAGGATCTGAATATGCTGACCCACAATAGATCTAAAGATGACCCACATAGGATCTGAAGATGAAACACACATGATCGGTAGATAGGGACCCACATAGGATACGAAGATGACCAACATAGTATCTGAAGATTCTCCAAGTATAGCCATCCACAATGTTTCCACACTAATCATGCTTGATTCCAGGAGGATCTACTCCTCAAGCCATATATCGATACTTCAACTTCCACAATGTCCCACAAAGAAGTATCTCGAAGGTCTGTCATGTCATAAGGCACCCAACGCGACAGATGGTGTGTCAATCGGACGCCCAGCCTGAAAGTTATTAGTGTTTTCGTTCCCGGGGCCCAGTTGGATTCGGGTTCGATCCAACCCGATTGTACTACAAATTTATTCAAAAATCAACTGAAGTATAAAAAAAGGACCGTATAGATCCAAGGATTTTTGTGCCACAGACGGTTCATCAAACGGACGCTTGGTTCTCACGATATGGCCAAAACGGTGTATCTGGGTCCAGATGGGCACGGGCCCGAACCGACTGATCCGGCCTGGGCCGACCCAACTCGGCCCAGGCCGACCCAAACCAGCCAGGGCTGACCCAACCTGGTCTGGCTCCATCCTGGACCGTGGCTAGGTGTGGTCCGCTGTGGCGAGGCCCTCCCTAGCCGCCACCTGGGGGAGGCACCCCCTCGGATTCTTGAATGGTCCAGTTGGACCGTTCGTCTTTGGCCAACCCAGCGGTGCCACGTGGTGCCGCCAGCTGGCATGCAAGACCCATCGGAGAGGGTCCTCCTCCGCATGATGGGGCCAGCTAGGGTCCCAGTCGCCTTGCCCTTCCAGCGGCGCTGGCGTGCGTCAATGCTGCCTATGTGGCCGGCCGGGTGTCGGCCGCCCTCCAAGTGCGCTGTTGCGGATCAGCAGTCGCGACCTCAAACTCCGATGGCATGGACGCATGCCGCCCCGACTTCCACACAGTCGTTCATCGTGTCGGCCTCCACCATCCTCTGTTGTGTCTGATGGGACACGGCCTCCGTCGGTGCCACGGTTGCACCGTCGCCACCATCGTGGCCGACCGGTGTGTCGTCCGCCACCTTGGAGCCTTTCGGCACCGGTCGACAATGTCATCATGCCGGTGGATTCTACTGGTCACCGGATGAGATCTGGTGGACTGTTCTTGATTCTTAAGACATCATCGTTCATCTAGGGATGTCTCCACCACATCAAGGTCAAGTTCCGCTCAACCCGAAATTTTTCCTGTGAAGAACGCGTCAAGCAACAAAGTAGCGGATGGATCAGTCCATGTTTGTTTGGCCTGCACCCTCCACGTTAAATCAATAGTAGGCGGTTCAATAAGATTGAATCAACATAAAAATCGTGAAGAACAATATGAACAATTCTCTACCTCGAATCCTTGGAGTGTGCTCGCAGTTGAAGATGATAGGTCAGTGTTCGTCATTTTGCAACAAGCTACAACGGTTGCTCGAACGTCGATTTTCCGTTCTTTGATTGGTGTATTTTCTCGCCCAAAGGTTCTCCAAAAGGCTCTCACAAGTTCTCTCCTACCAAATCAATGCTTCTCCAAGGATTGACCAAGAATAAGGAGAGAAGCCTTACTCATTAATTTAAGTTTATGATTTCTTTAACATGTCATTAATGAGATTTCATTAAATGGTGGGTTTCATGGTTACACACTTTGTGTAACAGTGAATTTAATGCCCAATAGTAAATTTCAAACCACCCTCATTTGGTCCCCACCTCCAATGAATTTAAAAAGGGATGGGAGGAGTTTAATAAAAATAAAACATTGTTTTATTTTAATCCTCCATGAAAACATTCAAACCATATCTTCCCCTCGACCTACTATGGTCAAAGTCAAGGCTCTTTTAAACGAATCCTGGTGCTGTGAGTTCAACGGTGCCCTTGGATTTCAATTCCTAGCACCATTTCAAAAGTTAAAAAATGTCGCTCACACTTTTACTAATCGTACCCGAAAAAATGTTTAATAATTCATTCCGACCACTCCGAGCCTCAGAATCATATGCCGTAAAATTTCACAGACTCATAATATTTCCATATAATTAAAAAAATACATGGATAATTCAAGGTCATTACATTGATTTGTCATGAACCATCCCCCAGGGCCCATTTCGTGGCTTCCCAAAGCCTGCCTTCCATAGGCCAAGGGCTGGCAACTAGCACTGGAAAGACATATCCCTAAAACAAAGAAGACATTTCCATTTTAACCTGAAAACTCACACAATCCAAGCACATAGCAAGATACAAGAACAAAGTAAACTATATAGTAAATAGATAGAGATTACAGTAATCAAAGGGGTCGGAATACAAAACCAACTGGAAAGTACAAGAAAAACTAAAAACAACTCCTGTGAACACCTACCAACGATCCTACCTGAAGGGTAGGTACAGCTCTTGAACAGTCATCCATGTGGTATGTCTCGTCTATTGGTCCACCTCTGAGTGGCCTCCAGTCCTTGAACCCTTAGCCTTGATCAATGTTTTCTGTCATCTTCACAAGACACATTAAGGTACGAGCATAACCCGTGCAGGGGTGTGTATAACAATACTCAGTAGGGACCCCGAGACCCCTGAAGGTCTCTTAGAATCTACAAAGTATAAACCACAAATAAATTCCATATTCACAAAGAACGGAAAAACAGTTAACCCTAATTTTGTATATGCCCATCCATATACCTAGGTTATCAAGTATACCCATCTTGTTCATGAGGAAACACAAGGCCCATCTCTTTAGTGAAAAGCACCACTGTTCCACGAAGGAAAGAATACCAAGAAAGTAACATCGCGAAGGTAAGTACCACAAAGGTAATGACACATAGAAGAATACCACAATGGTATCACCACACAGAAGTGTACCACAAAGTTAAATACTGACCTCACACTAGGTATAACTTAAGTACAAAAGTGTATATGATTAGCTGTATTGATAGATAATCTTACTTCGTCGAGAAGCTCTGTTGTTGACCCACACAGGATCGAAGATGACCCCCACAAGATTCGAAGATTTTGACCCACACAGGATACAAAGATGTCTTGCACATGATCTGAAGATGATCCATAGAGTATCGGTAGATGCTGACCCAGACAGGATCCAAAGATGACCCACACTGGATCTGAAGATTCTTCAAGTACAGCCAGTCACAAGGGTTTCCACACTAAGTAGGCTTGATTCTGTGAGGATATGGTCCTCAAGCCATATATCTATGGTTCAAATACAACAATGTCCCATGAAGTTATTTAACATCATATGGTACCTAACATGACTAACGGCGTGTCAATCGGAGGCTCGGTCTGAAAGTTATTAGAGTTTTTGTTCCAAGAGCCCAGTTGGATTCGGTTTCGATCCAACACAGACATACTAAAAAATTATCCAAAACTCAAGTGGAGTATACCAAAAGGACCATATTGATCCAATTATTATGGAGTTGTAGACAATTCATCATACAGATGTTTGGTTCTCAAGATATGGCCAAAAAGGTGTATCTCGGTCCAAATGCGCTCGGGCCCTGTCCGGCCCTGTCGGACCGACCCGGCCTGGGCAGACCCGACCCGGTTCAGTTCAAACAGACATGGCCTGGGTCCAGACCGAATGGAACAGACCTCTTCAGGCTCGGACCACTGCGTGTGGCCCAAGGCTGGGTGCGGTCGGCGGTGGTGGGGCCCGCCCTAGCTGCCACCCGAGGGAGGCGCCCCCCTGGATTCCCAAACGGTCCAGTTGGACCGATCGACTTTGGCCAAACCAGCGGTGCCACCTTCTGGCACGCGGGACTCACTAAAGTAGGTCCTGCACTGCATGAGGCGGTCGGCCGGGGTTCCAGCCGACTCCCCCTTATAGTTGTGCCGGTGTGCGCTGTTGCTGCCTCTACGGTCTTCCGGGTGTCGGGCGCCCTCTAGGTGTGCTGCCTTGGCTCACCAACCATGACCTCCAAATTTGGAAGCAAAAACATGCGCCACCACTGCTTCCACGTAGCTGCCTGTCATGTCGTCCGCAACCCTCCTCCATCGTGGTCGATGGTCTGCAGTCTCCTTCGGCAGTGCGGTTGCACCATCACCACCGTCGCGGCCGGCCGATGTGCAGGCTTCCACCTTGGACCCTTCCTGCTCCAGTTGTTAGCACCAGTCGTTAGTGTTGTCATGCTGGCGGCTTCCACGGGTCACCGGGTGAGATCTGGTGCCCCGTTCTTCATTTCTAAGACATCATTGTTCATCTCTGGATATCGCCTTTAAGGTCGGGTTCCGCTCAACTCAAAGTTTTTCCCGGGAAGAACACGTCAATCAATGAAGCAGCAGAGGGATCGGGCCGTGTTCGTTTAGACAACACCCACCCCATTAAATCCATAGCAGCAGGTTCAAGAATATTGAATCAATATAAAAATCACAATGAACAATATGAACAATTCCCTAACTCGAATCGTTGGAGTGTGCTCACGGTTGAAGATGACAGGTCAGCATTCGTTGTTCCGCAACAAGCTACAACGGCTTCTCAAACGTCGATCCTCCATTCATTGCTTGGTCGATTTTCTCTTCCAAAGGTTCACCAAAAGGCTCTCCCAAGTTCTCTCCTCCCAAATCAATTCTTTTCCAACGAATGACAAAGAAGAATGAGAGAATCCTTCCTCATTAATTTAACTTAATGTATTCTTTAACTTGTCATTAATGAGATTTCATTAAATGCTGGGTTTCATGGTTACCCACATTGTGTAACTAGGAATTTAATTCCCAATATTAAATTCCCGACCACCCTCATGTGGTCCCCACCTCCAATAAATTTAAAAGGGGAAGGGAGGAGTTTAATAAAAATTAAAAATTTGTTTTATTTTAATCCTCCATTAAAACCCACAAAACTAGATCTTCCCCTTACCCTATTTCGGTCAAAGTCAAGGCTCTTTTAATTAAATCCTGGCATTTTGAGTTCAACGGTGCCCTCAGATTTCAATTCCGAGCACTAGTTCAAAAGTTAGAAAATGCAGCTCATGCATTTAATGAACGTACTAAAAAAAGTTTAGGAATTCATTTTGGCCACTCTGTGCCTCAGAATCATGTTCCGTCATATTTTGCAGACTCATAATATTTCCATATAATTAAAAAATACATTGATAATTCTAGGTCTTTACATTCTCCCCACCTCAGGACTTTGTGTCCCCAAAAGCGACTACACAAACTAGGGAAACCAGTGGGGGTACTGAGAATGAATCTAATCCTCCCACTCCCATGTGATTTCCTGGAGGTTATCATGCTGCCAACGTATGTGCACCATAGGTATTAACCACCCATGAAGGACTCCCTCCTGTTGATCCTAAATCTCTACTGAAACCTCTGAAAACATCGCCTCATCCTCGATGTCCATCTCACCCCAGTCAATGATGTGCGGAGGATCATTTATGTATCTCCTCAGTTGGGATACATCGAAAACATCATTCACCTAGTGCAACTGTGGGGGAAGAGATAGATGGTATGCCACCTCGCCTACTCTTCTGAGGACCTGGAAGGGTCCGATCAACCTTAGAGATAACTTGCTTCCATAGCCAAATCTTCACAAACCACATCCAGGTGAGACCTGTAGAAGGACATGGTCACCGTCCTCAAACTCCAGAGGTATCTGTATCCTATCATCATAAGACTTATGCATGCTCTGTGCCGTATTAATCTACTCCTAGATGATCTACACCTTCTCTATGGTAGCATGTTCCATCTTCAGCCCCATGAGTGCTGACTCCCCAGGGTCAGTCCACCACAGAGGTGATCTGCAAGGTCGACCTTACAACGCCTCGAATTGTGCCATACCGATAGTGGAGTGATAACTGTTGTTGTATGAAAACTCCCCCAAGGGAAAGTGATCCTACCAACTGTGGATGAAATCAAGAACACCAGCATGCAAAATTTCCTTGAGCATCTGAATGGTCCGATATGTCTAAACATCTGTCTGAGGATGAAAGGCGGTGCTCAATCGAAGATGATTCCCGAATGCCTTCTTCCATAGCTAGGAAATAAAACATTCATCACTATTGGAGACAATCATCAAGGTAAATCCATGAAGCCTTACAATAACTTATACATATAGGTGTCCCAAACTCACTATTGATCCCTGATCTCTGATAGTTAGGAAGTGGGATGACTTGGTGAGTCGTTCAATGATCACCCAGATAGAATCATGACTCCTGGTTGTGCGTGGAAGTCCAATCACGATTTCCATGGAAATTCCATCCCACTTCCACTTTGGAACCTCTAGTGGCTGAACTAAGCCCCCTGGAACCTGATGCTTTACCTTCACTTGCTGACAAGTGAGGAACCATGAGACAAACTCTTCCACTGCTTTCTTCATTCCCAGCCACCAGTGTTGACGTTGGAGGTCCTGGTACATCTTTGCCATTCCAAGATGTACTGCTAGAGGGGACATATGTAACTCACTCAACACTTCCTCCTGTAGCACCATAGATACCATAGTATGCCTTTTGAGGAGAAAGAGGTGCTCCCCACCTTTAAAAAATCATCAGGTGCTTCTCCTGTGGATATCTGAGCAAGTCATGACTCACAATCAGTGTCCCCAATCTGCACCTCCCTGACTCATAGAAAAAGTGGGGGATTGACTATCAAAGACTGAAGATAAGTCGTCCATATCAATCCATGTAGGATATCTGCAAAATGGATAGCTTCTCTATTGCCTCACTCAGAAACTGTATACCAGATCTTCTACCGAGTGCATCTACTACTATGTTCCCCTTCCCTGGTGTATAGACTATCTCGAAGTCATAGTCTTGGAGGAACTCAAACCAACTCTATTGTCGTAGGTTCAGGTCCTTCTGAGAGAAGATATACCAGAGACTCTTGTGATCATAGTAGACTATCAAATGTTTTTCCATCAATTAATGTCGCCACAACTTCAAGGCGAAGACCACTGATGTTAACTCCAAGTCATGAGTAGTGTAGTTCTGCTAATGTTGTCTCTGTTTTTAAGAACCATACGCCATCACTACTCTCTCCTGCATTAAGAAACATCTGATCCTGGTCCCTAATGTGTCGTAGTAGACTATGTACTTAACGCCCTCCTCTGGTAGCCTCAAGATGGAGGCACTCGTCAGTCTCTACCTCATCTCTTGGAAACTCCGATGGCATCTCTTGGAAAACAAAAAGGGTTTCCCCTTATTTGTTGAAACTGATAAGGGTGTCTTAACTCTGGAAGATTCAGGAACAAACCTCCGGTAGTAACCGGCCAGACCCAAGAAACTTCGTACCTATGTTACACTTCTGGGTGGCTCCCAAGAAAGCACAACCTCAATATTAGCAGGATCCACTGCAACTCCAGCCTCCTAGATGATGTGCCCCAGGAAGTGAACCTATCGGATCTCGAACTGGCACTTCGAGAGCTTACCAAAAAGCTAGTTCTCTCAGAGTGTGTCCACACAGAGGAATGGCTGGAAGATCCTGTTCATGAGTCCCATGAACACTGCTGGGGCATTGGTCATTCTGAATGGCATAACCAAAAACTCATAATGGGCATATCGACATCTGAAGGACATCTTCTTCACATCCTCGTCTCATACCCTGAGCTATTGATATCCTGATCTGAGGTCTATCTTTGAAAACCATCATGATCACTTCAGTTGATCAAAAAGATTGTCAATCCTCAGTAGTGGGTACTTTTCCTTCACCCTCACCTGGTTCTGACACCGATAGTCCACACAGAGTGTCAAACTCCCAACTTCCAACTTGGAAAACAAAATCGAGGATAACCAAGGAGAAACACTGGGCCTAATGAACCCCTTCCTCTACAAGTCCTCTAGCTATACTCATAGCTCTTGAAGCTTCGCAGGATCCATCTGATATTCTTTTGTAGATATCGGTGTCATCCTAGGGTACAAGTTGATATAAAATTCCACCTCTCTGTGAAGATATAGACCCAAAATATCATCATGGAAAACATCAGTGCACTAGTCCACCATTACAGGATATCTCAGACTCTCAACATCAACCGCTCCGAGGGTAAGGCTAGCCAACTGATATGTGATCGGCTCCACCCTCCTCTGGGTAATTCCATCCTCTACTATAAGGGTTATCTTCTATCTGGTGAAGGAGAACCTAGTACCATCCTCATGGACACACCGCACTTTGTTCCTAACACATTCGATTTTGAGCATGGACTATAGATAACCAATCCATACCCTAGATGACGTCATAGCGCCTCGACGCCACAACTTGAGGATCCCATCCAAAGCTCTCACCTCCTAGAGTAATCTTACACTGTCATCACCAGTGTGTAATTGTAGAATCCTCTCTTGTAGGGGTCTCTAGACATAAGGATCAAGCCAACGGCTCCACCGGAGTCTCCGAGATCCGAACGAGGGTCGTGGTAATAAAAGAGTGACTGGAACCCGTGTCTATAAGTGCAGCAGCTAAAATGGAATAGACACAGATCATACCACGAATCATCTCTGGAGCATCATGTTTATAGGCCTCAGCTTCCTGGAGCTGAGACCATCCATGTCGAGTTGTTCCCTGTGGTCGGGGTGGACCACCTGGAGGTGGCGGAGGTAGAACCTTGAATCGATGTCCACCGCCTGTTGCACGACCATCTCCTCTTCCACAACCGCCTACTTCCTGCAGACCTGCTTGATCGAATCTTCGCCTCTGCCTAGGTGGTCCTTCGACCGTTTTCTGGTCATCTGTATGGCATATTGGGTAGTCGCGTGCCATGTGACCCTGCCAGCTGCATGAGTAACACTGCCTGCTCCTCACCTGTCCTACTCTTTCTCGACAGCCCCGCAAAACCGATACTGTATCATGCGGTTGTCCACTTGTAGGTCTAGTACTCTTAGACCTCTCCATCATCTGTCTACTATCAGCTGCATATGACTCTGCTATTTGACATTCAGTGGTGGGACTTGATTCCTATGACTGCTCATCAAAGAATATCTCTACTAATAAAGCTCACTCAAACACCCCCTCCTGTGTTGGAATACTAAGAGAAATCATCGAAGATCTAATCTCCCATTTGAGCCCCTGCTCAAAGGCTTGGGCCCTGAAGAAAGGGTCTCACACCATGTTAGTGGAGTAGCGCAATAGGTTGGTGAACCTCACTAAATACTGAGCCACGGTCATGCTGCCCTACTGCATGTGGAGAGGCTCCTGTATATGCACAGAGCATAAGGTCGCTGGGATGAACTTTTCCCTAAAAAGGATCTCGAAGCCCGACCAGATGAGAGTCACCTCATCTTCAACTTGGAGCATCATGCTCAAACATCTCCCTGCTACTTTCAGAAGAACACTAGCTGCAAGGATGACTATATAATCAGTTGGTGTCCCTACCAGTCAGAAAACTCTGACCACGACCTCCAGCAAGTCCTCATCCACCTATGGATCCAAATAGCCTCGGAACCTTGGTGGCCTATGCTGCTGGAACTCGTGCAATTCACTCAATAAGCGTGCACCCTCTATTATTGGTTTTGGTGGCATGAGCTGTCCAATGGATAGTGGTGCTGCTGGTACACCACCTGATGGTACAACTATCGAAAAGGGGCCTTTCATCGAATCCTCAACGCTCAGTGGACTGTCATCGCATACTCTACCTCGAATCCTTTTTGGCTCTGTGCATGGAGGCATCCTGAAAAGAAATAGGTGTTCCACGGTCAATAATTTAAACATGGTGAGCTAACTCAAATAGATCACAAAGAAAACGTTTCAAAAAACACACACACACAATCAGTGTTATCCTGCACTAAGTCAGAAATCAGAAGTCAGGGTCTTGGTGTATGGATACGTCGGCTGCCACACCAACACTGGATTCCCCAAATTGATTACCTCACTCATAACACTGAGGGTGAGGGTCAAACAAACATAGCTCGATCCCTTGTGTGGTATCCACCTCTAATTAATTTAAAAAGGGATGGGAGGAGTTTAATAAAAATAAAACATTTGTTTTATTTTAATCCTCCACAAAAACCCACAAAACCAGATCTTCCCCTAGACCTACTATGGTCAAAGTCAATGCTCTTTTAAGAGAATCATGAATCTGTGAGTTCAACGGTGCCCTCAGATTTCAATTATGATCACCAGTTCAAATGTTAGAAAATTTCACTCATGTGTTTAATGAACGTACCTGAAAAAAAGTTCAGGAATTCATTTTGGGTAATCCGGGCCTCGGAAACACGTTCCATCAAATTTTTTAGACTCGTAATATTGTAATATAATTAAAAAAAGTTACATGGATAATTCTAGGTCTTTACATTCTCCCACATGAGGGCTTTGCATCCCTGAAATCTACAACACAAACTGGCCAAACAAGTGGAGGTATTGAGCACAAATCTGAGCCTCTTGCTCTCATGTGCTCTCCTGGATGTTCCCATGATGCCAACATACACGCACCATAGGTATCGACTTCCCATGAAGGAATATATCCTATAGATCCTAAATCTCTACTGGAACCTCCGAAAAAGTCGGGTCATCCTTGATGTCTAGCTCTCCCCAGTAAATGATGTGTGAAGGATCATGTATGTATCTCCTCAGCTGGGATACGTGGAAAACTTCGTTCACCCGATGCTACTTAGGGGGAAGTTTTAGGTGGTATGCCACACCACCTACTCTACTGGGGACCTGGAAGGGTCCAATGAACCTTGGATATAACTTGCCACCCCGGCCAAATCTCCAAAAACTACGTCAAGGCGAGACCTGCAGAAAGACATTGTCACTATCCTCGAACTCCATAGGTCTCTGTCTCCTTTCAGCATAAGACTTATACCTACTTTGTGTAGTATTCATCCACTCCTGGATGATCTGAACCTTCTCCATGGTAGCTCGTTGCATCTCTGGTCCCATGAGTGCTGACTCCCAAGGGTCAATCTAGCACAGAGGTGATCTGCAAGGTCGATGTACAATGCCTCTAATGGTGCCATACCGATAGAGGAGAGATAACTATTGTTGTATGCAAACTCCACTGAGGGAAAGTGATCCTACCAGTTGTGCCCAAAATCAAGGACACAATCACGCAGCATGTCCTCGAGCATCTAAATGGTCCACTCTATCTGACCATCCGTCTGAGGATGAAAGGCAGTGCTCAATGGAAGATGAGTCCCGGACACCTCCTCTAACCCCTTCCATATCCGGGAAGTAAAACGGGCATCATGATCATATAAAGTCATCAAGGGGAATCCATGAAGTCGTACAATATTCTGCACATAAAGGTTTCCCAAGCTCTCTATTGTTCCTTGCTCTCAAATAGGTAGGAAGTGGGTCGACTTGGTGAGTCGGTCAACGATCACCCAAAAAGAATCATGACTCCTAGATGTGCGTCAAGTCCTATCATGAAGTCCATGGAAATTCCATCCCAAATCCACTCTGGCACCTCTAGTGGCTGAACTAAGCATGCTGGAACCTGATGCTCTGCATTCACTTGCTGAAAAGTGAGGCACTGTGAGACAAACTCAGCCACTGCTTTCTTCATTACCAGCCACCAGTGCTAACCCCAGAAGTCCTAGTACATCTTCTCCACTCCAGGATGTACCGCTAGAGGGGGCATATTGAACTCCACCAAAACATCCTCCTGTAGCACCACCGGTACCATAGTATATCCTCTGAAGAGGATGACATGATCCCCACTTTTAGAAAATCCATCAGGTGCCTGTCTTGTGGATATCTGAGCACGTCGAGCCCCGCAGTCATTGTCTCCAAGTTGCACCTCCCTGACTCACTGAATAAGTGGGGGAGTGACTGTTAGAGAGTGATGATAAGTTGTTCCATCTAAATCCACATAGGATATTCACAAAGCGTCTAGCGTATCTGTTGCCTCACTCTTCAACTATATACCAGATCTCTTGCTAAGTGAATATGCTACTACATTTCCCTTCCCATAAGTATTGACTATCTCAAAGTCATAGTCCTAGGGGAACTCAAGACAACATCGATGTCTCAGGTTCAGTTCCTTCTTAGAGAAGATATACATGAGACTCTTGTGATCGGAGTAAAATGTAAAACATTCGCCCATCAAGTAATGTCACCACATATTCAAGGTGAAGACCACTACTGCTAACTCCAGGTCATGGGTATCATAGTTCTGGTCATATTTTCTCATCTATCAAGAACCATATGTGATCACTTCTTGCTCGTACATCAGGACACATATGATCCCAGTCCATGATGCATCACAGTAGACTATGTACCCAATACCCTCCTCTGGTAGCCTCGAGATAGGGGCACTCGTCAGTCTTTGCCTCAGCTCCTGGAAACTCCGCTGGCATCTCACTGAACACACGAAGGGTTTCCCCTTCTTTTTCAATGCTGATAAGGGTTCTGCAACTCTAGAATAGTTAGGCACAAACCTCCAGTAGTAACTAGCCAGACCCAGGAAACTTTGTACCTCTGTCACACTCCTGGGTGGCTACCAAGAAAGCAGAGCATCAATCTTCGCTAGATCCATAGCAACTCTAGTCTCTGATATGACGTGTCCTAGGAAGTGAAACTCTTGAATCTAGAACTAGCACTTTGAGAGCTTACCATAAATCTGGTGCTCTCAGAGTTTGTCCAGAACTATCTGTAGATGATAGGCATGATACTACTCTATAGTTGAGTATACCAGGATATCGTCGATGAAGACTACCACAATACGATCGAGGAATGGCTGGAATATCCTGTTCATGAGTTCCATGAACACTGCAGGGGAATTGATCACACCGAATGGAATAACTAAGAAATCATAATGTCCATACCAACATCTGATGGTCGTCTTATGAACATCCTCATATCGTACCCTGAGCTGGTGATAGCCTGATCTGGGGTCTATCTTTGAAAACCACTGTGCTCCCTTCAGTTGATCAAAAAGATCATCAATCCTCGGTAGTGGGTACTTGTTCATCACTGTCACCAGGTTCAGGCGCCGATAGTCTACACAGAGTCTCAGACTCCCATCCACCTTCTTAGAAAACAAAATCGGGGCAGCCCAAGGAGAAACACTAGGCCTAAAGAACCCCTTTCATTGCAAGTCCTCCTACTATACTCACTACTCTCGAAGCTCCATGGGAGCCATCTGATATGCTTGTGTAGATATTGGTGTCGTCTCGGGGTGCAAGTCGAAATAAAAGTCCACCTCTCTACATGGAGGTTGACTTAGAACATCATGAGTGTGGGATCATTTTTCTCTGAGATGGTTTTTCTATCTTTGGAGTCGATACTCCTCTATTGGACTAGTGTATGGTTCCTACATAGTTAACTCACATAGAGTCAGGTACTCCCCTATTGGGTAGGTTTTGGTTCTTCTATGTTAGGATTAGGTACTCTCCTATTAACCCAGGGTGATGGTCCTCCTTAGGGAGTGCTACAGTAGATTCGGTACTCCCCTGTCGTGCTAGGGTGCGGGTCCTCTAGCCTAGGGTCAGTACTCCCCTAATGTACAGGGGCATGGGTCCCCAATAGTGAAAAAAATACAAGAGTTTTACTCCCCTACTGGGTAGGGTGTGGGTCCTCCTGGTGGAGGAGGGTGGCAGTCGGCACGCCGTCCCGCCGCGTGGAAGCTGGGGCGGCGCACGTCCATGCCGGCTGAGTTTTAGACCATGGCTGTTGAGCTGCGGCGGCGCACCTGGAGGGCGGTCGGCACCAGGGCCCAACCGGGCCTAGAATCACTTAAAGGGACCTATATTGAGGACAGGATGTCCATTTGATGATTCATTTCTGGCGTTGGGACCCTCTCGACAAGTCAGATCTTTTGGGACGTTCTAAGGTGGATGTTGAGATGTGACGAATGTCTAGAGGAGTTGTTATCCCAAGCGCGCTACATGAAGAACCCTACAGTTGGCTGAGACCTGAATACTTCTAACTTCCGACTCTGTGTGACTCGATGGCCTGGTGGGAAGTGGCTCTGTGTGACCAGTTAGGCCAATGGTGGGGAGTGGCTCTGTGTGACCCGACAGACCCACGGTACTCGACAGGAGGAGTACCTTAGTAGGCCATGGTGGGGAGTGGCTCTGTGTAACCTAGAAGACCCATGGTACGCGATGGGGAAGGGTACCCAAGTAGTTCAAGGTTCATGGGAAGCAGCTCTGTGTGACCCGAATTGCCCACTGTAATCGATAGGGGAGGGGTTTTCGAGCAGCAGAGGGGTTTGATGATTGTTATTGATGATGCTACTGATCCTGTGTGGGTCAGATCCTATGTGGGTCAATGCTCAGTGATTCTGTGTGGGTCAGTGCATACTGATCCTGTGTTGGTCAGACCTTATGTGGGCTATTGCGGGGGTTAGAACCTATCGACTCTGGGCGGGTCGGATCCTATGTGGATCATTGCGGGGGTCAGTTACCTATCAATTCTGTGTGAGCCAGACTCCATTTTGTTAGAAACAACACCTCTTGATAGAATAATATGATCTAGCTGCACGGCTAATCATCTGTACTTCTATACTTCAAGGAAAGCCTGGTTTGAGTTGTGAATATGTTTTAATTAAGTCCCTTACCTGTGTGGTACTTTTACCGGTGTGGTACCTCTATCTTCATGGTGTTACCTCTATGGTACTTCTTCCTTCGTGGGGTTACCTTTGTTGTATATTTCTCTCATGTATGAGATGAGTATATCCTGATAACTTATTTATATGTATGGGAATATACCTATGTAGAGTTGATGTCTTGATTTTTGGTTTTTCCTTTATGGAACTTTAGGAGACCAATGGGGTCTCGGGGTCCCTATTGAGTATCATTATACTCACCCCTACACGGGCTTCGCCTGCACCTTGTTGTGTCTTATTCAGAGGACATACAACATTGATCGAGGCTGAGGGAGTTAAGACTGGATGGTGCTTGGAGATTTCCCATTTGGTGTGATGTGACGCAATGACTACTTATCGTGAGATGTACCTACCCTTTAGGTAGGATCCAGGGTAGTGGTGTTGCTGGTACACCACCCACTCGATGGAGCCCGTGGCTGGGTGGGGTCTGTCATGGCGGGGCCTGCCCTAGCCACCACCTGGGGGAGCCCCCACTAGATTCCTAAGCGGTCCAATGGGACCATTCAACATTGGCCAAACCGGCAGCGCCACGTGGTGCCTTCTGCTGGCACGCGGTACTCGTCAGAGTGGGTCCTGCTCGGCGTGACGTGGTCGGTCGAGGTTCTGGCCAGCTCCCCCTTCTAGTAGTTTTGGCATAAGTCATTGCTGCCTCTATGGCCGACTGGGTGTCAGCCTCCCTCTAGGTATGCTACCGCGGCTTAGTAGTTGTGACCTCCAACTCTGGCAGTGCAGATGCACGCCGCCCCAACTTCCATGCAGACGGCCGACGTGTCGGTCACCCTCCTCCTCCACTGTGGCCGATAGGCCGCAGCCTCCTTCAGCGGCGCGGTTTTGTCACCACCACCGTCACGGTCGTCCTGTGTGTTGGCCATTTCCTTGGACCCTTCTAGCACTAGTCGCTGGCACCATTCATCGGTGTCGTCGCGTCAGCAGATTCTGCGGATCACCGGGTGAGATTTGGTGGCCCGTTCGTCATTTCGAAGACATAGTCATTCATCTCGGGACATCTCCGCTGCATCAAGACCTTCAAGGTTTGGTTCTGCTCAACCTAAAGTTTCGCCCATGAAGAACACGTCAATCAATGAAGTAGAGGAGGGATCAGTTCGTGTTTGTTTGGCCCACACCCTCTGCGTTAAATCGATAGCAGGTGGATCAAGAAGATTGAATCAATGTAAAAATCACAATGAAAAATATGAAAAATTACCTACCTCAAATCATTGAAGTGTTCTCGTAAATTAAGATGACGGGTTGGCATTCTTCATTCTAAAATAAGCTACAATGGTTACTCGAACATCATTCCTCTATTCTTTGCTTGGTGGATTTGCTCTTCCAAAGGTTCTCCAAAAGGGTCTCCCAAGTTCTATCCTCCCAAATCAATTATTTTCCAATGAATGACCAAGAGGAAGGAGAGAATCCTTACTCATTAATTTAAGTTAATGTTTTATTTAACTTGTCATTAATGAGATTTCATTAAATGGTGGGTTTCTTGGTTACACACTTTTCGTATCTGGAAATTTAATTCCCAATAACAAATTTCCAAACACCCTTTTGTGGTCCCCACCTCCAATGAATTTAAAAATGTATGGGAGGAGTTTAATAAAAATAAAACACTTATTTTATTTTAATCCTCCATGAAAACCTGTAAAACCATATCTTCCCCTCGACTTACTGTAGTAAAATTCAAGGCTCTTTTAAGAGAATTTCAGAGTTGTGACTTCCACGGTGCCCTCAGATTTCAATTACGATCACCGGTTCAAATGTTAGAAAATATCGCTCATGCATTTACTGAACGTACCTAAAAAAAGTTCAGGAATTCATTTTGGACACTCTGGGCCTCAGAATCAGGTGCCGTTAAATTTCCCAAACTCGTAATATTTCTATATAATTAAAAACAATTACATGGAGAATTTTTGATCTTTACATTCTCCCCGTATCAGGTATTTGTTTCCCCGATATCCAAAACACAAACTAGGGAAATAAGTGTGGGTATTGTGCAAGAATATGAGAATCTTGCTCCCATGTGATCTTCTGGAGGTTCTCGTACTGCCAACGTAGGTGCACTAGAGGTATCGACCGCCCATGAAGGAATCTCTCTTGTCGATGCTCAATATCTACTGCAACCTCCAAAAACATCACCCCATCCTCGATGTCCAACTCACCCCAGTTAATAATGTGTGACAGATCATGTACGCATCTCATCAGCTAGGATATGTGGAAAACGTCGAGCACCCGGTGCAACTGATGGGGAAGAGTTAGGCGGTACGCCACCTCGCCTACTCTACTGAGGACCTAGAAGGGTCTGATGAACCTCGGAGATAACTTTTTGCCTCAACCAAATCTCTGAAAACCTTTTCAAGGCAAGACCCATAGAGAGACATGGTCATTATCCTCGAACTCTAGAGGTCTGTGTCTCCTGTCAGCATAAGACTTCGGCCTGCATTGTGCAGTCTTCATCCACTCCTGGATGATCTGCACCTTCTTCGTGGTACCTGTACCATCTCCACTCCCATGAGTGCTGACTCCCTAGGGTCAGTCCAGCACAAAGGTGATCTGCAAGGTCAACCGTACAATGCCTATAATGGTTCCATTCCTTTAGTGGAGTGATAACTCTTATTGTGTGAAAACTCCACCAAGGGTAAGTGAGCCTCCCAGATGTGGTCAAAATCAAGGATGCAAGCACATAGTATGTCCTCAAGAATTTGAATGGTCCGCTCTATCTTAACATTCGTCTGAGGATGAAAGGTGGTTCTGAATCAAAGTTGAGTCCTGATTGCCTCCTGTAACCCCTTCCAAAGTCGGGAAGTAAAACCTGCATCATGATCAGAGATAATCATCGAGGTCACTCCATGAATCCATATAATCTCATATACGTAGAGGCATCCCAAGATCTCTACTGATCCCTGCTCTCTGATAGGTCGGAAGTGGGCCGACGTGGAGAGTCGGTCAACGATCATCCATATGATATCATGACTCCTAGACGTGTGTGGAAGTCCTTTCACGAAGTCCATGGAAATTCCATCCCACTTACACTCTGGAACCTTTAGTGGATGAACTAATCTCGCTAAAATCTGATTCTATTCCTTGACTTTCTGAAAAGTGAGGCACCTTGAGGCAAACTCTCCCACTGTTTTCTTCTTTCCCGGCCATCAGTGCTGACGCCAGAGGTCCTAGTACATCGTTTCCATTCTTGGATGTACCGATAGAGGGGAAATATGTAAATACCTAAACACTTTCTCATGTAGCACCATCGGTACCATAGTATGTCCTTTGAAGAAGATAGCGTGCTCCCCACCTTCAGAAAATCCATTAGGTGCATATCCTATGGATATCTAAGTATGTAGAGCCTTGTAGGTTGTGTCCCCAAGTTGCACCTCCCTAACTCACTGAAGAAATGGGGGAGTGACTGTCAAAGACTTAAGATAAGTTGTTCCATCTCAATCCACATAGGATATCCGCAAGGCGGATAACTGCGTTGTTTCCTCACTCAGCAAATATATACTAGATCTCCTGCTAAGTGCATCTGCTACTACCTTCCCCTTCCCAAGAGTATAGACTATCTCGAAGTCATAATACTGGAGTAACTCAAGCCAATGTCGTTGTTTCAGGTTCAGGTCCTTCTGAAAGAAGATATACTTGAGACTCTTGTCATCAGAGTAGACTTTAAAATTTTCACCCATCAATTAATGTCACCACATATTTAAGGCGAAAACCAGTGCTGCTAATGCCAAGCCATGGATAGCATAGTTCTTCTCATGTTGTCTCAGCTGTCGAGAACCATACTCGATCACTACTCGCTACTACATCAGGGCACATCTGAGCCAGGTCCCTGATGCGTCGTAGTAGACTATGTACCCAATGCCCACCTCGGGTAGCCTCATGATGGGGGAACTCATCAGTCTCTATCTCAGCTCATGGAAACTCCACTGGAATCTCTCTGACCACATGAAGGGTTTCCACTACTTTACCAATGCTGATTAGTGTGCCGCAACTCTGGAAAATTCAGGCTCAAACCTCTGGTAGTAACGGGCCAGACCTAGGAAACTTCGTACCTCTGTAACACTCTAGGGGGGGTCCCAAGAAAGCACAACCTCAATCTTGGCTGGATCCACCATAACTCTAGCCTCTGAGCTGACGTGTCCTAGGAAGTGAACCTCTTGGATCCAGAACTAGCACATCGGGAGATTATAATAAAGTTGGTGCTCACAAAGTGTGTCCATAACTATCTGCAGATGATAGTCATGATCCTTCTCTATAGTTGAGTATACCAGGATGTATTCAAAGAATATTTCAACAAAGAGACCGAGGAATGGATGGATGATCATATTCATGAGTCCCATGAACACTGCTGGGGCGTTGGTCATGCTGAATGGCATAACCAATAACTCATAATGTCCATACTGACATCTGGAATCCATCTTCTTTACATCCTCCTACCATACCCTAAGACGGTGATAGCCTAATCTAAGTTTTATCTTCTAAAACCATTGTGCTCCCTTCAGTTGGTCAAAAAGATCATCAATCCTCGGTAGTGGGTACTTGTTCTTCACTGTCACCTGGTTCAGGTGCCGATAGACCACACAGAGTCTCAAACTATCATCCACATTCTTAGCGAACAAAACTGGGGCTACCCAAGGAGAATAACAAGGCCTAATGAACCCCTTCATCTTCAAGTCTTCCAGCTGTACTTGTAGCTCTCAAAGCTCCACGCGAGCCATCCTATATGATGGTGTAGATAATGGTACTATCCAGGGGAACAAGTTGATATAAAATTCCTCCTATGTACGAGGAGGTATACCCGGAACATCATCAGGGAAAACATCAGTATATTGTTCCATCACTTCTGGATAGCTCGGACACTCAACATCAACCACTCCAAGGGTAAGTCTATCCAACTAATGTTTGATCGGCTGCACCCTCATCCGAGTAATTCCATCTTGTGCTCCAAATTTTCCCTTCTCGTCGGTGATAGAAAACCTGGTCCCATTCTCGGAGACACACCACACTTTTCACCTAATATAGTCGATCTGATCATGGACTGTAGATAACCAATCCATACCCCAAATGACGTCGTAAGGCCTCGATGTCGCTACTAGAAGATCCCAACTGAAACTCATGCCTCCTAGATTATGCTCACACTGCTGGAACCCGTGTCTAATTGTCCAATACTATCCCATATGAGTCTCTTTCCGTAAGGATCGAGCTCATGACTCCAACAAAATCTATGTGCTCCAAATGAGGGTCATGGAAATAAAATAGTGACGGGAACCTGTGTCTATAAGTACTACAGCTAAGGTGGAATAGACATAGATCGTATCTCAAATTATCTCCAGAGCACTCTGGTCATAGGCCTCATCTTCCTAGTGTTGAGCCCATCTGTTTCCAACTGCTACCTGTGGTCGGGGTGGACCACCTGGAGGTGGTGGCGGTAGATCCTCGAATCCCCGCCCACCGCCTACTGCACAACTAGCTCCTCTACCACATCCACCTTTTGCCTATGGACCTCCTTGATAGAATCTTCACCTCTTACTAGGCGATCCTTAGACTGTCTGTTGGTCATCTGTATGGCGGGTCGGGTAGTCACGTGCCATGTGACGCTACCCACCACACAAGTAACAGTGCCTTCAAATCTCCTATCCTTCTCTGTCTCGAGAGCCCCGCACAACCGACCTTTTATACTACGGTTGTCCACCTGTAGGTATGGTCCTCTTGGACCTCTGCATCATCAATCTTCTTCCACCTACAGATGACTCTGCTACGTGACGTCTAGTGGTGGGTCTCACTAATAGTGACTGCTCGGCAAGGAAGATCTCAACTAAGAGTGCTCACTATAACACCCCCACCTACTTAGGAATGCTGAGTGAAATCATCAAACTTCTAATCTCCCGTATGATCCCATTATCTAAGGTTCGGTCCATAAAGAAAGGGTCCCTCACCATGTCAATGGAGTAGCATGAGAGGTCGGTGAACCTCAATGAATAGTGATCCACTGTTAAGCTGCCTTGCTGCAAGTGGAGAAGCTCAATTATACGCACAGAGCGTAAGGTCACTGGGATGAACTCTACCCTGAAAAGGATCTCAAAGTATACCAAGATGAGAGTCGCCTTATCGTGAACTTGTAGCATCAAATTCCACCATATCCCCACTGCTGCTTGAAGAAGAATGAAAGCAAGGATGACCATAAGATCAGCTGGTATCCCTACAAGTTGTAAAACTCTGACCACAGCCTCCATCCATTCCTCAACCACTTATGGATCTATCTCGCCCTAGAACCTTGGTGACCTCAAGCACTAGAACTCGTGAAACAAAATCAATCAGCGTGAACCCTCTGCTACTGGGGCTGGTGGAATCAGCTTCGCAATGGGTAGTCGTGTTTCCGATACACCACCCAATGGTACAACTGCCAAAAGGGGGACCTAGACTGATGTCGTGTTTCTCGGTGGGCTGTCATTGCGTACTCTACCCGGAACCCTGACTGGATATCTGCATGGAGGAATCCTAAAAAGAAACAGGTGCACCAAAGTCAATAAGTTAGACTTGGTGAGATGAATCAAAGAGATCACAAAAAAAACATTTCAAAAAACACACACACTCAATCAGTGTTTTCATGAATTGAGTTAGAAATCAGAGGTCAGGGTCCTAGTGTATGGATACGCCGGTGGCCACACCAACACTGGATTCTCCAAACTGATTACCACACTCATAACACTTAACATTATTGTTGATTATAAGATCATATTCCATGTTCTTCGGTAGATCTGAATCCTCTGATACTAATTTTTCATGACTCGTCCCATGGGCCCGTGTCGTGACTACCCCAAGCCCACCTTCCATAGGCCATGGGCTAGCGACTAGCACCGGAAAGGCATATCCCTAAAACCGAAAATTCATTTCCGTTTTAACCTTAAAACTCACACAATACAAGAAGATAGAACGATATAATAATAAATTAAACTATATAGTAAATAGAGAGAGAGTACATAAATTAAAGGGGTAGGAATACAAGACCAAGTAGAAAGTACAAGAAAAACTAAAAACAGCTTCAATGAACACCCACCAAGGATCCTACCTGAAGGGTAGGTAGATATCTTGAATGGTCATCTCTGCGGTACGTCTCGTCTAGTGGTCCACCTCCGAGAAGCCTCCAGTCCTGGCACCCTCAGCCTCGATCAATGCTTTCTTTCATCTGCATAATACACAGCAAGGTGCAGGGGTAGCCCATGCAGGGGTGAGTATAAAAATACTCAGTAGGGACCCCGAGACCCCTGAAGGTCTCTTAGAACCCACAAAGAATAAACCAAAAATTAATAACATATTAAAAAAGATCGGAAACAACAGTTAATCTTACTTAGGTATATGACAATACATATACCTAGGTAATCAAGTATACCCATCTCGTTCCTGAGGAAACACAAGGCCCAACTCTTTATCCAAAAGCACAATTGTTCCCTGAGGGAAAGAATAACATGAAGGTACGTACCACAATGGTAACACCACACAGAATAATACCATGATGGTATCACCACACATAAGTGTACCACAAAGGTAAAGACTTATCTCACACCAGGTATAACATAATAATGAAAGTATAGATGATTAGCTGTATTGCAAGATCATCTTACTTCATCGAGAAGCTCTACTCTTGACCCATACAGGATCGAAGATTACCCACACAGGATCTGAAGATGATGACCCACAGAGGATCTGAAGATGACCCACACAAGATCTGAAGATGACCCAGACTGGATCGGTAGATGCTGACCCACATAGGATCCAAAGATGACCCACACAGGATCTGAAGATTCTCCAAGTACAACCAGCCAAAGGGTTTCCACACTAAGCATGCTTGATTCCAGGGGGATATACTCCTCAATACATCGATCAATACTTCAACTACCATGAAGTCCCATGAACAATTATCATGAAGGTTCATCACGTCAAAAGGGACCCAATGCGATAGACGGCGTTTCAATAGGACACCCGGTCTGAACGTTGTTAGTGCTTTTGTTCTGAGGGCCCAATTAGATTCGGGTTTTATCCAACCCATCCATACTCCAACCTTACCCAAAACTCATGTTTATTATACCAAATGGACCATCTCTATCTAATGATTCTAGCACCGCAGATGGTTCTTTAAACGGATTTTCGGTACTCAAGATATAACCAAAAAGGCGTATCTGGGTCCAGATGGGCCGAGGCTCGGTCTGACCCAGTTGGAAAAGGGGTCATCTGGCCCACTGGGCGCAGACCACTTGGCACGGCCTGCTCAGGGTGGCTCATGGATGGGTGTGGTTCACCGTTTTGGCACTGCCTACTGGCACGCGGGACCCATCATAGTCGGTCCTGCTCGGCGTGACGCAGCTGGACCAGGTTTCAGCCGGCTCCCCCTTCCAGTAGCACCGGTGTGCGCCGATACTGCCTCTGTGGCCGACCCAGTGCCGACAGCCCTCTTGGTGCACCTCCATGGCTCAGCAGTCGCGACCTCCACCTCTGACGGCGCGGACGCACACCGCCCAGGCTTCTATGTGGTCGGTCGGTGTGTCGACTGCCACCCTCCTCTGTTGCGGCCAATGGTACATAGCCACCTTCGGCGGTGTGGTTGTGCCTCCTTGATCGTCATGGCCGGCCATTGTGTCGGCCGCTGCCTTGGACCCTGTCGGTGCCAGTCGCCAGCACCAGCTGCCGGCACCGGTCGTCGGTGCCATCATGTAGGTGGCTTCTGCGGGTCATTGGGTGAGATACGGTGTCCCGTTATTCATTTTGATGACATCATCATTCGTATAGGGATTTCATCATCACATTAAGTCCATCAAGTTCGGTTTATGCTCAACCTGAAGTTTCATCCATGAAGAACACGTCAATCAACAATGTAGCAGAGGGATTAGGCCGTGTTGTTTTGGCCCGCACCCTCCGTGTTAAATCAATAGAAGGAGGTTCAAGAATATTGAATCAACATAAAAATCACAAAAAACTATATGAAAAATTCCTTACCTCAAATAGTTGGAGTGTGCTCATGGTTGAAGATGATGGGTAAACGTTCGTTGTTCCGTAACAAGCTACAACGGTCTCTCGAACGTCGATCTTCTGTTCTTTTCTTGGTGTGTTTTCTCTTTCAAAAGTTCTCTAAAAGGCTCTCCCAATTTGTCAAAACCCATCCCCCGGGGCCTGTGTCTTGACTCCCCTATGCCCATATTCCATAGGCCAACGGCTGGCGATTATCAACGGAAAGGCATATCGCTAAAATCGGTAAGGCATTTCCCTTTTGAACATGAAAAATCTCACAATCCAAGCACATAGAAAGATACAAGCGCAAAGTAAACTATATAGTAAATAGAGAGAGAGTACAGTAAGTAAAGGAGTCGTAATACAAGCCCAAGTGGAATGTACAAGAACAATTGAAAACAGCTCCTGTGGGCACCCACCAAGGATCCTACCTGAAGAGTAGGTATAGCTCTCAAACGGTCATCTCTACGATACATCTTGTCTAGTGGTCCACCTTTGAGCAGCCCCTTTTCCTGTCACCCTCAGCCTCGATCAATTTTGTTCATTTTCTACACAAGACACAACAAGTTGCAGGTGTAGCCTATGTAGGGGTGAGTATAACAATACTCAGTAGGGACCTCGAGACCCCCAAAGGTCTCTCAGAATCCAAAAAGGATAAACCACAAAGCAATACCATATTCAAAAAGCATGGAAACAACAGTTAACCCTAGTTATGTATATGCCCATACATATACCTAGGTAATCAAGTATACCCATCTCGTTCATCAGGAAACATAAGGCCCAACTCTTTAGCCAAAAGCACAACTGTTCCATAAAGGAAAGAATACCATGAAGGTAATTACCACAAAGGTAATGCCACACAGAATAATACCATGATGGTATCACAACACATAAGTGTACCATAAAGGTAAAGACTCAGATCACACCAGGTATAACTTTAGTATGAAGGCATAGATGATTATCTGTATTGATAGATCATCTTACTTCATCGAGAAGCTCTGCTGTTGACCCACACAGGATCGAAGATGACCCAAATAGGATCCGAAGATGTTGACCCACACAGGATATAAAGATGACCCTCACAAGATCTTAAGATCAACCACACGGGATTGGTAGATGTTGACCCACACCGGATCCTAAGATGACCCACACAGGATTTGATGAATCTCCAATACTGTCATTCAC
Source organism: Viscum album (assembly GCA_963277665.1). Classification (NCBI taxonomy): domain Eukaryota; kingdom Viridiplantae; phylum Streptophyta; class Magnoliopsida; order Santalales; family Viscaceae; genus Viscum; species Viscum album. Next base: position 462,514,454 of record OY728134.1, on the reverse strand, counting down.
AGGGTTTCCGCACTAAGCACGCTTGATTCAGGGAGGATTCACTTCTCAATCCAACGATCGATACTTAAACTATGACAAAGTCCCACGAAGAAGTATCATGATGGTTAATCACATCATAAGGGACCCAAAGCGACTGATGGCGTGTCAATCGGCCATTCGGTCTGAAAGTTATTAGCATTTTCATTATGAGGTCCTGGTTGGATTCGGGTTTGATCCAACCCAGCAATACTCTAACTTTATCCAAACCTCAAGTGGAGTATACAAAAAGTACCATATCAATCCAAGGATTCTGGTTCTATAGATAGTTTTTCCAATGGATTCCTGGTTCTCAAGATAAGGCTAAAATGTGGTATATGTGTCCAGATGGGCCCGGGCCTGGTCCAACCCGATCAGACCGACCCGGACTAGGCCGAATTGACCCTTTCCGGCCAGCTGGGCATGACCCATGGCTGGGTGTTGTCTGTCGTGGCGGGGGCTGCCCGAGCCACCACCCATGGAAGGCACCCCCCCCCCAGATTCCCAAAGAGTCCATGTGGACCATTCGGCTTTGGCCAACCCGGGGGCGCCACGTGGCACTACCTGCTGGCAAGCAGGACCTGCCAGAGCATGTCCCGCTCGGCTAGATGTGTCCAGCTGGGGTTCCGTCCAGCTCCCCCTTCCATCAGCGTGGGCGTGCGCCGTTGCTGCCTTCACAACCGGATGGGTGCAGGTCATCCTCATGGTGCACCGCCGTAACTCAGTAGTCATGGCTTCCTTCTCCGGCGGCGTGGACATGCGCTGCCCCGGCTTCCACGCAGTTGGCTTACATTCCAACCGGCACCCTTCTTCGCTAGGGCCGATGGGCCACATCCTCCTTCGGCAGCGCGGTTCCACCCCCTCCACCATCATGGTCGGACGTTGTGTTGGTCGCCGCCTTAGACCCTACCAGGGCAAGTCGTCGGCACCGGTCGTCAGTGTCATCGCGCCAGTGGCTTTCGTGGGTCACTTGGTGATATATGGTGGCTCGTTCATCATTTAGATGACATCATCATTTTTCTCGGGGCATTGCAGCCGCATTAGGTCTATCATGGTCGGGTTCTGCTCAACCCAAAATTTCGCCCGCGAGGAACACATCAATCAATGAAGTAGCTGACGAATCAGGCTATGTTTGTTTGGCCCACACCCTCCATGTTAAATCGATAGTAGGATGTTCAAGAAGATTGAATCAATGTAAGAATCACGAAGAACAATATGAACAATTACCTACCCTGAATCTTTGGAGTGTTCTCGTGGTTGAAGATGATGGGTCAGAATTCGTCGTTCTGCAACAAGCTACAACGGTTGCTTGAACATCGATCCTCCATTCTTTGCATGGTGGATTTGCTCTTCCAAAGGTTCTCAAAAAGGATCTTCCATGTTCTCTCCTCCCAAATCAATTATTTTCCAACAAATGACCAAGAAGAATTAGAGAAGACTTTCTCAATAATTTAAGTTAATTTTTTATTTAGCTTTTCATTAATGAGATTTCATTAAATGGTGGGTTTCATGGTTACACACTTTGTGTAACTGGGAATTTAATTCCCAATATTAAATTACCGACTACCCTCGTGTGGTCCCCACCTCCAATGAATTTAGAAAGGAATGTTAGGAGTTTAATAAAAATAAAACATTTGTTTTATTTTAATCCTCCACAAAAACCCGCAATACCATATCTTCCCCTCGACCTACTACGGTCAAAGTCAAGGATCTTTTAAGCGAATCTCAATGCTGCGAGTTCAACGGTCCCCTTGGATTTCAATTCCGAGCATTGGTTCAAAAGTTAGAAAATGCCACTCGCACGTTTACTAAACGTACCCGAAAAAAGTTCAAGAATTCATTCCTACCACTCCGAGAATCAGAATCACATACCGTCAAATTTTGCAGACTCTTAATATTTCCATATAATTAAAAACATTACATGGATAATTTTGGGTCTTTACATTCTACCCACATCAGGACTTTGCATCCCTTAAATCCACAACACAAACTAGGGAAACAAGTGGGGGTACTGAGCATGAATCTGAGCCTTTCGATCCCATGTGCTCTCCTGGAGGTTCTTGTGCTGCCAGCATGTTCACACCAGAGGTATAAACTGCCTATGAAGTACTCTCTCCTGTTGATCCTCAATCTCTACTAGAACCTCTGAAAACATTTCCCCATCCTCGTTGTCCAGATCACCATAGTCAATGATGTCTGAAGGATTATGTACGTATCTCCTCAGCCGAGATACGTGGAAAATGTTGTGCACTCAGTACAACTGAGGGGGAAGAGCTAGGTGGTACACCACCTCACCTACTCTACTAAGGACCTATAAGGGTCCGATGAACCTTAGAGATGTCTTGCCGCCCTAGCCAAATCTCTGCAAACCTCATCGAGGCAAGACCCGTATAAAGATATGGTCACCATACTCAAACTCCAGAGGTCTTCCTCTCTTGTCATCATAAGACTTCTGCCTCCTCTGTGTACTCTTCATCCGCTCCTGGATGATCTGAACCTTCTCTATGGTAGCCAGTACCATCTTCGGTTCTATGAGTGAAGACTCCCCAGGGTTAGTCTAGCACAGAGGTGATCTGCAAGGTCGACCATACAATGCCTCGAATGGTTCCGTACCGATAGTAGAGTGATAACTATTGTTGTATGCAAACTCCTCCATAGGCAAGTTATCAACTTATTTGTGGCTGAAATTGAGGAAACAAGCACACAACATATCCTTGAGCATCTAAATGGTCATCTATGTCTGACCATCCATCTGAGCATGAAAGGAGGTTCTCAATCTAAGGTGTGTCCCGAACGCCTCCTGCAACCCCTTACATAGTCGAGAAGTAAAACATGCATCAAGATCGGAGAAAATTGTCAAGGGAACTCCATGAAGCTGTAAAATATTTTGTACATAGAGACATCACAATCTCTCTACTGATTTGTGCTCTCTAATAGGTAGGAATTGGGATGATGTGGTGATTCGGTCAATGATCACCCAGACAGAATCATGACTCTTGGACGTGCATGGGTTTCCTCTCACAAAGTACATATAAATTCCATCCCACTTCCACTCTGGCACCTCTAGTGGCTGAACTAACCCCAGTGGAACCTGATGCTCTACCTTCACTTGATGACAAGTGAGGCACCGTGACACAATATCTGCCACTACATTATTCATTCCTGGACACCAGTGATGATGCTGGAGGTCCTGGTAAATCTTCGGCATTCCTGGATGTACCGCAAGAGAATACGTATGGAACTACCACAAAAATTCCTCTCTTAGCACCACCAGTACTATAGTATGTCCTCTAAAGAGGATGACGTGCTCCCCACCATCAGAAAATACATCAGGTGTCTGCCATGTGGGTATCCGAGCATGTCAAGCCTCATATTCAGTGTCGCCAAGCTATGCCTCCCTGACTCGCTGAAGAAGTGGAGGAGTGACTATCAGATACTGAATATAAGATATTCCATCTCGATCCACATAGGTTATCTACAAATTGGCTAGCTGCCCTATTGCCTCACTTAGCAATTGTATACCGGATCTACTGCTGAGTGCATCTGCTACTACATTCCCCTTACCATAAGTATAGACTATCTCAAAGTCGTAGTCCATGAGGAAATCAATCCAACACCATTGTCTTAGGTTCATTTCATTCATAGATAAGATATACCTGAGACTCTTGGGATCAGAGAAAAATATAAAATGTTTTCCCATCAACTAATGTTGCCACATCTTCAAGGAGAAGACCACTGTTGCTAACTCTAGGTCATGGGTAGCATAGTTATTCTCATGTTGTCTCAGTTGTCGAGAACCATACCTGATCACTGCTTACTCTTGCATTAGGACACATATGAGCCCGGTCCCTGATGCATCACAGTAGACTACGTACCCAACACCCTTCTCTGGTAGCCTAAAGATGGGAGCACTCATCAGTCTCTACCTGAGCTCATGGAAAATCCTCTAGCATCTCTCTATCCACAAGAAGGGTTTCCCCTTCTTCATCAATGCTGATAAGGGTGCCGCAACTCTTGAAAAGTTAGGCACAAACCTCCGTTAGTAACCGGTTAGACCCAAGAAACTTTGTGCCTCCGTCACACTCCTGGGTGGATCCCAAGAAAGAACAACCCCAATATCCACTAGATCCACTGAAACTCCAGAATCTGAGATGACATGTTTGAGGAAGTGATCCTCTCAGATCCAATACTGGTACTTCGAGAGATTACCATAAAGATGGTGCTCTCAGAGTGCATCAAGAAATATCTGCAGATGATAAGAATGCACTTCCTTTGTAGCTGAGTATACTAGGATGTCGTTGATGAAGACTACCACAAAGAGATCAAGGAATGGCTGGAATATTCTTTTCATGAGTCCCATAAACACTGTTGGGGAATTGGTCTTACCGAATGGCATAACCAAGAACTCATAATGGGCATACCGACATCTAAAGGTTGTATTCTGCACATCCTCATCTGGTACTCTGAGCTGGTGATAACCGGGTCTAAGGCCTATCTTCAAAAACCACCGTGCTCACTTCTGTTGATCAAAAATATCTTCAATCCTAGGTATTGGGTAATTGTTCTTCACGGTCACATGGTTCAGGCATTTATAGTCCACATAGAGTCTAAAACTCCCATCTTCCTTCTTGGTGAACAAAATCGGGGCTTCCCAAGGAGAAATAGTGGGACTGATGAACCCTTTCCTATACAAGTCATCTTGTTGTACTCTCAGCTCTCGAAGCTCCTCAGGAGCCATCCGATATGTAGGTGTTGATATCGGTGTCTATTCAGAGTACAAGTTGATACAAAAGTCCACCCCTCTATGAGGAGGTAGACCCTGAATATTATAAGGGAAAACATCAGTGTACTGGTCCACCACTAGAGGATAGCTCAGACTCTCAACATCAACTACTCTGAGGGTAAGGATAGACAACTGATGTGTGATCGGCTGCACACTACTCCAGGTAAGTCCATCCAGTGCTGCAAAGGTTCCCTTCTCATTGATGAAGGAAAACATGGTCCCATCCTTGCGGACACACCGCACTTTACGCCTAATACAGTCGATCTATGCAAGGAATGTAGATAACCAACCCATACCTAAGATGACATCGTAAGGTCTCGACGTCGCTACTAGAAGATCTCAGCTGAAGGTATTGCCTACTAGAGTAAGATCGAACTGCTGGTACCAGTGTATAATCATTGAATCCTCTCCCATAGGAGTCTCTAATCGTAAGGATCGATCCAACAGCTCCACAAGAATCTTCGAGCTCCAAACGAGGGATGTGGCAATAAAAGAGTTACTGGAAACCATGTCTATAAGTACTATAGCTAAGGTGGAATAGACATAGATCATGCCTTGAATCATCTCTGGAGCACTGTGGTTGTAGGCCTCAGCTACCTAGGGCTGAGCCTGTACATGTCCAATTTCTCCCTATGGTACGGATGGACCACCTAAAGGTGGCGGTGGTAGAACCTCAAATCGATGCCCATCGCCTGCAGCACGACCAGCTCCTTTTCCACGTCCGCGTGCTGCCTGCGGACCTCCTCGATCGAATCTTAACCTCTACCATTGGGTGGTGTACCAGTAACACCACTACCCGTTGGGAAGATGATGCCACAATCCCCAACAGTAGAGGGTGCACACCAGTTGATGCATTGCACGAGTTTCAGCGTGCGAGGCCACTGAGGTTTCAGGGCGAGATGGATCCACTGGTGGCTGAGGCCTGGCTAGAGGACATGGTTAGAGTTTCTCGACTGGCAGGGACACCATCTGATCTTATAGTCATCGTTGTAGCCAGTATTTTTCTATCAGCAGTGGGGAGATGGTGGAGCTGGAAGCTCTAGGTTCACGACTAGGTGTCTCTCATTATAGAAGACATCGAGAGCCTTTTCAAGGCAGATTTCTTCCCAGTGATCTTACGCTCTATTCGTATATAGGAGCTTCTCCACTTGCATCAGGGAATCATGATCGTGCTGTGATAACTAGGTATCCGTTTGACATGGACAAATTCAAGGGAAAGTGATCCTCCCAACTCAGGATGAAATCAAGGATACAAGCACACAACATGTCCTCGAGCGTCTGAATCATCCGCTCTTTCTAAATATCCTTCTGAGGATGAAAGGCGATTCTCAATACAATTTGAGTCCCAGATGTCTCCTGCAACCCCTTTAAATGCCGGGATGTAAAACGTGCATCATTTACTGGGGTGAGCTGAACATTGGAGATGTGGAAATGTTTTTGGAGGATCTAGTAGAGATTGAGGATCGACATGAGAGAGTCCTTTGTGGGTGTTCGATACCTCTGGTGCGTGTATGTTGGCAGAACGAGAACCTCTAGGAGAGCACATGGGAGCAGGAGGCTCAGATTCATGCTCAGTACCCCGATTTGTTTCCCTAGTTTGTGTTGTGGATTTCTTGGACGCAAAACCCTAAGTTGGAGAGAATGTAAAGACCCAAAAGTCTCTATGTAATTTTTTTTAGTTATATAGAAATATTACTAGTCGACAAAATTTGACGGCATGTGATTCTGAGGCCCAGAGTGGTTGGAATGAATTCTTGAAATTTTTTTGGTACGTTCAGTAAACGCTTGAGGTGAATTTTCAAACTTTTGAAGCGGAGCTTGGAATTGAAATATGAGGGCACCATTGAACTCATAGCACCGGTATTTTCTTAAAAGAACCTTGACATTGACCGTAGTAGGTCGAGGGGAAGATCTGATTTTGCAGGTTTTCATGGAGGATTAACATAAAACAAATTTTTTATTTTTATTAAAATCATCCCATCCATTTTTAAATTCATTGGAGGTGGGAACCACACAAGGGTTTTTTGTAATTTAATATTGAGAATTAAATTCCAGATTACACAAAGTGTGTAACCATGAAACCCACCATTTAATGAAAACCCCTTAATGACCAGTTCAAGAAAACATTAACTTAAATTAATGAGTAAGGCTTCTCTCCTTCCTCTTGGTCATTCGTTGGAAATGAATTGATTTGGGAGGAGAGAACTTGGGAGAGCCTTTTAAAGAACCTTTGGAAGAGAAAATACAACAAGCAAAGAATGAAGGATTGATTTTCGAGCAACTGTTATAGCTTGTTGCAGAACAATGAATGTCGACCCTTCATCTTCAACCGCGAGCACACTCCAACGATTTGAGTTAGGGAATTGATCATATTGTTCTTCATTATTTTTACGATGATTCAATCTTCTTGAACTGCCTTCTATCGATTTAACATGGAGGGTGTGGGCCAAATGAACATGGCCTCATCCCTCTACTACTTCGTTGATGGACATGTTCTTTGCGGGTGAAACTTCGGGTTGAGCGGAACCCGACCTTGATGGACTTCTTCTAGCGGCGATGTCGTGAGATGAATGATGATGTCTTGGAAATGAAGAACGGGCCACCAGATCTCACCTGGTGACATGCGAAAGCCGCTGACATGATGAACACGACAACCGGTGCCGACGACTGGCGCTGGCAAGGTCCAAGGCGGCGGCCGGAACACCGGTCGGTAGCGAGAGTAGTGGCGGTGCAACCGCACCACTGAAGGAGACTGCTGCCCGTCAGCCAAGGTGGAGGAGGGTGCCGACCGACACCCCGTTCGGCTGCATGGAAGCTGGGGTGGCACGCGTTCGTGCTGCTAGAGTTGAAGGTCGCAGCTTCTTGGATGCAGCGGCGCACCTGGAGGCCGCCGACACCCGGCCGACCGTGGAGGCAGAAACGGCGCATGCCGGTGCCACTAGAAGGGGGATCCAGATGGAGTCCCGGTCGGACACGTCACGCCGAGTAGGACCCGCTCTGGTTGGTCCCGCATGCCATCAAGTGGCACCACGTGGTGCCGCTAGGTTGGCCAAAGTTGAACTATGCAACTAGACTATTCGGGAATCTGGGGGGTACCTCCCCAGGCGGCAGCTAGGGAGGGCCCCGCCAAGGTGGACCGCACCCAGCCGCGAGGCCACACCGAGCGGGCCTTGCGCGAGCGGGCTGGGTTGGATCGCGACCAAGAGGGCCAGGCCTACCATGGTCTGGCCCATTCGAGCTGGACCCAAACCATGTCGGGTCAGCCCGATCGGGTCGGATCGGGCACGGGCCCATATGGACCCAGATACGCCTTTTTGGCCAAATCTTTAGAGTCGGGTGTCCGTTTGACGAACTATCTGCGGTACTTAAATCCTTATATCAATTCAATCCTTTCAGTGCCTTTACCTTTGGGGTACACTTCTATGTGGTGATACCATTGTGGTATTCTTCTATGTGGTGTTGTTGTTGTGGTACACTCCTTCATGGGATTCTTTCCTTCATAGAACAGTTGTGCTTTTGGATAAAGAGTTGGGCCTTGTGTTTCCTAATGAATGAGATGGGTATACTTGATAACCTAGGTATATGTATTGGCATATACCTATGTAGGGTTAACTTTTGTTTCCATGCTTTATGAATATGGTATTGCTTTGTGGTTTATCCTTTGTGGATTATGAGAGACCATCAGGGGTCTCAGGGTCCCTATTGATTATTATTATACTCACCCCTACACAGGTTATGTCTGCACCTTGTTCTGTCTTGTGCAGACGACGGACAACACTGATCGAGGCTGAGGGTGCCCGGACTGGAGGGTACTTGGAGGTGGACCACCAGATGAGAAGTACCACAAAGACGACCATTCGAGAATTGTACCTACCCTTTAGGTAGGATCATTTGCAGGTGTTCACAGGATCTATTTTTAGTTTTTCTTGTACTTCCCTGTTGGCCTTGTATTCCTGCCCCTTTATGTACTGTACTCTCTCTATATACTATATAGTTTACTTTGTGCTTGTATCTTGCTATGTGCTTGGATTGTGTGAGTTTTCAGGTTAAAAAGGAAATGTCTTCCCTGTTTTAGGGATATGTATTTCTGGTGCTTGTGACTAGCCCTAGTCCTATGGAAGGCGGGTTTGGGGGTAGTCACGACATGGGCCCCAGGGGATGGCATGGTCACGATACCCTGGTGGACCTAGATACGCCTTTTTGGCCATATCTTGAGAATAGGGCATCCGTTTGAAGAACTGTCTGTAGAACCAGAATCCTTGGATCAAGACGGTCCATTTGGTATACTCCAATTGAGTTTCAGATAATGTTGGAGTATGTCCGGGTTGGATTGAACCCAAATCCAACCGGGCCCTCGGAACAGAAACACTAATAACTTTCATACAGGGCGTCTGAATGACACACCGTCAGTCGCGTTGGGTCACTTATGACATAACAGACCTTTGTAAAAATTCATCATGGGAATTAGTGGTAGTTGAAGTATTGATCGATGGCTTAAGGATTAAATCCTCCTAGAATAAAGCGTGCTTAGTGCGGAAACCTTGTGGTAGGCTGAACTTGGAGAATATTCAGATCTGGTGTGGGTCATATTTGGATCCTGTGTGGGTTAGATTCTACTTATCATGTGTGGGTCATCTTCAGATCCTATGTGTTTCATCTTTGGATCCACTGTGGGTTAGTATCTTCAGATCCTCTGTGGGTCATCTTCGATCCTATGTGTGTCAATAGTAGATCTTCTCGATGAAGTATGATGATCTAGCAATAAATTTATTCATTTATAATTTTGTAATTTAGTTATACCTGGTGTGAGATGAGTCATTAAATTTGTGTTACACTTCTGTGTGGTGATACCATGATGGTATTATTCTGTGTGGTATTACCTTTGTGGTACTTACCTTCATGGTGTTACCTCTGTGGTATTCTATCCTTCATGGAACAGTTGTGGCTTTGGATAAAGAGTCGGGCCTTGTGTTTCCTCATGAAGGAGATGGTTATACATGATAATATAGGTATATGTATGGTCATATACCTAAGTAGGGTTAACTGTTGTTTCCATGCTTTTTGAATACCGTATTGATTTGTGGTTTATCCTTTGTGGATTATGAGAGACCTTTAGGGGTCTCAGGGTCCCAACTGAGTATTGTTATACTCACCCCTGCATGGGCTATGCCCGCACCTTGTTGTGACTTGTGCAGACGATGGACAACATAGATCGAGGCTGAGGGTGCCAGGACTGGAGGCTGATCAGAGTTGGACCACTAGACAAGACATACCACAGAGACGACCGTTCGACAGCTGTACCTACCCCTCAGGTAGGATCCTTATAGGGTGTTCACAGGACCTGTTTTTAGTTCTTCTCGTACTTTCTAGTGGGCTTGTATTCCGGCCACTTTACTTACTGTACTCTCTCTCTATTTACTATATAGTTTATTTTTTGATTGTATCTTGCTATGTTCTTGAATTGTGTGTGTTTATAGGTTAAAAAGGCAATGCCTTACCAGTTTTAGGGATATGCCTTTTCGGTGCTAGTCTCCATCCCCTGGCCTATGGAAGGCGGGCTAGGGGTAGTCACAACATGGGCCCCAGGGGCTGGTTCAGGACAAATTGGTGTTAGAGGGAGGTTTCGATCCTCCAACCTCTGGGTTATGGGTCCACCAATCTTCCGTTGCACCTACCTAACTCACTAAAGAAGAGGGGGAGTGACTGTCAGAGACTGAATATAAGTTGTTCCATCTCAATCCACATAGGATATCTGCAAAGCGGCTAGCTACTCTGTTGCATCATTCGGAAATTGTATACCAGATCTCCTACTGAGTACATCTGTTACTACGTTCCCCTTCCCAAGAGTATAGACTATCTCAAATTCATAGTCCTAGAGGAACTCAAGCCAACGTCATTGTCTCAGGTTCAGGTCCTTCTCAGAGAAGATGTACCTGAGACTCTTGTGATCAGAGTAGACTGTAAAATGTTCTCCCATAAAGTAATGTTGCCACATCTTCAAGGCGAATACCACTGCTTCTAACACCATCTCATGGGTACTGTAGTTCTTCTCATGATATCTCGGGTGTCCAGAACCATACATGATCATTGCTTGCTCCTACATCAGGACACATCTGATCATGGTCCATGATACGTCACAGTAGACTAAGTACCCAACGCCCTCCTCCAGTAGCCTCAAGATGGGGGCACTCGTCAGTATCTGCCTCAGCTCCTAGAAACTCTATTGGCATCTCTCCGACCACAAAAAGGGTTTTCCATTTTTTTCAACACTGAAAATGGTTCTATAACTCTAGAAAAGTCAGGCACAGCCCACCGGTAGTAACCAGACAGACCCAGGAAACTTCGTACCTCTGTCACACTCCTGGGTGGCTTCCAAGAAAGCATAGTCTCAATCTTCGCTAGATCCTCTGCAACTCTAGCCTTGGAGATGATATGTCCTAGGAATTAAACCTCTCGGATCCAGAACTGGCACTTTGAGAGCTTACCATAAAGCTGGTGCTCTCAGAGTATGTCCAGAACTATCTGCAGATGATAGGCATGCTCCTCTTATGTAGCTGAGTATACCAGGAGAGCACATGGGAGCGGGAGACCAAGTCCACCATCATAACTTCATGAGTGTGGGTTTGTTTTCCTCTGAGATGTTCTCTCTATATTTGGATTCGGTATTACCCTCTTGGATTAGGGTGTGGGTCTTCCATAGTTAACTCACATTGAGTTAGGTAATCCCCAACCGGGTAGGGTGTGAGTCCTCTATGTTAGGAGTAGGTACTTTCCTGTAAACCTAGGGTGTAGGTCCTCCTTATGTATTGCTACAGTAGAGTCGGTACTCCCTTGTTGTGTTAGGGTGTGGGTCCTCTAGCCTGGGGTCGGTACTCCCCTGACGTACTAGGGTGTGGGTCCCCCAAAGTGAAAAAAATACCAGAGTTGTACTCCCCTACTGGGTAGGGTGTTGGTCCTCACATATGAAGTAGTACTCCCCCATATCCAAGTAGCAACGGGGAGTGGTTACTTTAAGGGATTTGAATCTACCTCGACTATAGGACAAAATTATGGGGAGCGGGCCCCTACACTTGATGTAATCGATACCCAGGGTAGAATTTAGTTCTCCCTCGACGGACTGAGGTGTATGCGACTTCTTAATGGGGTGACTGAGATATTGTGGGTTAGAATTGAGAAATTCTCCCCCAACTGAATGTAGTGTCGAGGAGTGGGACTCTTCACTTGGTTTCCCTTGGTCTTTCCTCGGGCACAAGACTGTGACTGTGAGACCTCTATTGTCGGTCACTAGAGGAAGATCTAGAAAAAAGTTCCTGATGGAGCACATCCTTTCGGACGTTCCATTAGGAATGGTTGAGTTGTACCTGATGGATTACATCTCTCAGACAGGTGCCATTAGGGATGTCTAGTTCATGGAACATGTTCTCCTGATCCTTGAGTTAAGCTTTGAGCCTTCTTTGGAAATCCTGGAAAATTCTTGAGGTCGAGGCCTTATGTTTCATTGTGGATGAGATGAGTATATCTGGATGACATGGGTATATGAAATGGAAGATACCTGAGTAGAGATGACTATGAATAATCTTTGTGGTTTACTTCATGGTTGTGTTGTGGAATTTTTGCTTTGTGGATTTCTGAAAGACCATAGAGAGTCTCGGGCTCTCCTACTAAGTACTGAGTTACTCATCCCTGCACGGGCTTAACCAACACATGTTGTGTCTGGTGCAGACATTTGACGTTTCGATAGGGGTGCTCAAGGAAATGGGACTGACAGATGTTACGATGGTGGACTTGGTGGCCTAAGACTAGGAGGGGTCGAGTAGGACGAGGCATACATGACATACAACCTCAGCTTCCAGTAGCTTCACTACTCCAGCGATCATGTGGGATCTTCCGTAGATGGTCGTTGGTGCCTTCTTTGTACCTCGCTATTTTCTGTTCTTTTTTGGGCTTGTATAATGGCCCGGTTACACCACTCAGTGCATTACTTTCTGTTGTGATCTAGTTTTAGATTACTTAGTGTTCAACTTTCAGCTTTGTGTTTTTTTTGTGAGTGCATGTGTGTACAGGTATCCAGGAAAATGCCTCCCATTTTCAGGTTAATGCCTTCACCACTAGTCGCCAACCCCTAGCCTTCAGGGGGCGGACTTGGGGTATGTCATGGCATGGGCCCCAGGGGACGGTTCATGACATCATCTATCAGATAAGCACACCACATGTCAATTATACAAGTAGTTGAACATATCATATTTGAAAAAAAAATATTGTCCATTCATTTCCTTGGTCAAATTCAATCAAGGTCCAAATGTATTTTCTTTTCATACAAGTGGACAAACCTCATCTTGGTTTCACTCCAACTAAGGACATGATCAGCAACATAAAAAACTACCCCTGATTATCTAAGTTCATATCATGACTTGAATAAGTAATGTATAAAAGTATAAAGTTTCTCATTATAGGTATCTCTCTAACCTTATGTAAGAAGTATAGAAAATAATAATGCACCCCTAAGTATATCTATGTCTGTATGAAATTCTAGGAGATATGCTTTATCGGATCAATCTAACTGATAATTTTCTACTTATTACCTCAATAATCTATTCGTCAAAATAACATATGCAACACTTTCCATCATATATAAGAATATATTCATTTCAACCTTTACATAAAATCATAACCCATTATACTCTATGGTGATCATCTGTTTGGGACAAGCCAAAGTTTGTACTTTGAGGGGATATTTATCTTTCAACTATTTAAGTAAAAATAAAATTGAAACAAATATAAATGAATTAAGAAATGGATATTTCGTTTTATTATAATGACATGATACATTTACAACCATTACAAACAATCTCTCAGGTTTATAGCACCTAGATATTCTATATGACCCTCATGTTGTTGTTGCGGTAATGGTTTTTTCAACTGGTCTTCTACATTATCTTGTGTAACCACACAACTAATCTTTGTATCACCCATTTCAATGATCTCCAATATTGTATGCTATTACCGAAAGATTATTTTTCCTTTGATGAGAACAGAGTTCCTTATCTTGAGAAATAGAACAATTTTTTATCACAATATACCTTAATTTCTCCCTTGATGTTAAAAACCACTACAAGTTCAGAAATGAAGTTCCTAATCCAAAGAAAAATCTTTTAAAACATCTAATGCAGTGATGCATTATTAATCTAATTTTGAGTTTGTTATAGTGAATTTTTTGGAATGTTTATAACTAATTCATCCACCATTTAGGAAATATAAAAATGTTGATTAATATTTTATATCATATTTTTTAGATTGAGAACTAGCATTTATGGAACCCTTTACACATAGATCATTATCTTCTCTAAATAACAATAACATATCCTTGGTCTTTATCAAGTAATTAATGATTTTTTTCATAGAAATCTAGTAACTTGCATCAGTATTTCATTGGTTTCTACTTGTTATTATCAAATTATATAATAAATCATATTGCATACAAAACATGGTGTGCAAGATAGTTCTTATATAGGATGCATAAGAAATCATATACATCCTATCCAATTCATAAAAATGATCATGAATCATCCTAAGATTTATGCCATGAAACACTGATAAAAACACCTTTTGGAGTTCTCCATGATAAACCAAGTTTTCACTTTACCAATATATGTGTTCTGACTTAGTCCACATAGCTTATTATATTTATCTTTATAGATCCCCAAACCCAGTATATATAGTTATTCGCCCGGGCCTTTCATTGAGAAACATTTACCTAGCCACATCATCACATACTCAAGTGTTTTTACATCATTTCCAATAATCAGTATGTAATTAGCATATATAATTATAAATGATACTATGCTCTCACTATGGAGCTTTTATACATAGGAAGAATCCACATTTTTAATAAAACCAAACTCTTTGATTGCATCTTCAAACTGGATATTACAACTTTGAAATTCATTTTTTTACTCCATAAATAAACCATTGCAACTTGAAAAATATTGATTTCTCATTTGTAAATTCAAAACCCTCATGTTGTATCATATAAATATCCTCAGCTAAATTTCTGTTAAGGAATGTAGTTTTTATATCCATTTGAAATAACCCATTATTATAATGAGTTGTTATGGATGTAAAAATCTAAATGTACTCAATTATAACAACAGGTGACAAGGTCTCTTCATGTTAAATGCCATGAATTTTTTTTCAACCATTTACCATCAAGAATTATTTATAGGTATTCACTATACCATTCATGCCATTTTTCTTATAGAATCCAAATGTGTACCCTATGGGTATCACCCCTTCATGTCCATTTACAAATTTCCAAAATCGGTTAGTGTACATGGAGTCTATCTCAATTTCCATAACTTTTAAAAAAAATTAAAATATAAGCTCTCAGTGGCCTCTCAGTAGGAAGTAGGTTCATCTCCTATGAAAATTATTTCATCATCATTTTCCACAATAATTTCATATCTCTTGGGTATTTTATGAATTATACCAGACCTTCGAGGTTCTTATGTAAATTGATTTGTTTATTCTTGCATAACACTTTATAGAATAGTCTCAACTTCCATCTTAGGTACACTTCCTATTTTATAGTCTTTAACTTCTCAATTTTCAACATTCATTGAAATAAATCCTTGTCTTACACATTATTTCTCAATAAATATACTTGTTCGAACCACAAACACTTTATGATCAGTAAGGGTAGAAGTAATTTCCCTTGGTTTCCTTGTGATAACTAAATAAAATTATTTTTTTAGACTTAGTGTCATGTTTATCATAATTCCAACATCATATGTAATCTTCACAACCCCAAAAATCTACATATGTCAAATTGTTATGTTTCCCATACCATATCTAATATATTGTCTTTATGGTTTATTTAGATTGAACATGGTTTAGTAGGAATACAATACTCTCCAGAGCATAACCCCAACATAATTTCGGAAGGTCACATAAACTCATCCTAAAAAAACCATATATAACAAGGTACAATTCTTTATTTTAGATACACCATTCCATTATGGTGTTTAGGGATGAGTGAGTTGTGAAACTATTCCATGGTTTCTCAGATAAACAATGAATCTATGGCTCAAGTATTCACCACCCCAATCTGATCTGAGGAATTTAATAATTTTCACCAGTGGATTGTTTACTTCATTATGAAACTCTTTTAACTTTTAAAAAATTCCATACTTGTGTTTCATTAGAAATGGATACCCATACTGACTAAAGTCAATGGCAAAAGTAATAAACTACCTATAACCACCATTTTTTATGTACTCATTGTTTCGTATATATCACTATGTATAAGTTAGAATAGTCCATTACCCTCTATTCTTTTCTCCAAAAATTTCACTTTGTCATCTTTTTCCAATAAAGAAGATTCACATGTATCAAATTATTCATAATCGAATGAGTCCAATAATCCATCTCTATGGATTCATTGAATTTGATTCACATCAGCTTGTCCAAGGTGACAATTCCATATCCAGGTGGGATTAAAATCAACCCTAAACTTCTTATTTTGAGTTTTATAAATGGTATTATCCATAACAAGAATATATAAACCGTTCATTATATTCTAAATGACATAAAACATTTCATTCTTATATATACAAAAACTCATTTTATTATTACAAAATGAATAACCCATCTTCTCCAAACAATATATTGAAATAAGATTCTTGTTTATGGTGGGAACATAATTATAGTTTTTCAATTATAGGATCAATCAACTTGGTAAAATTATATCATAACTTCCCACCTCTACTTTATCAATATTTTCTCCATTGTCAACATAAATTTCTACTTCACACTTAATCAATTAACTCCTATATTTGAGTATATGATTGTAAGAACAAATGTGTGATGCACACCCAGTATCTAAAAATCATGATTCAAAGCTAGAGAAATTGATTTCTATAACATTAATAATTTGGTACTCTGAATGTTTCTCCTTGAGAACACTTATAAATCAGAGATACAAATCTTTAACTATTTTATAGGTCATCCCTATTAATTATCTCTAAATTATTATTGTTAAGTATTTCATAATCTAAAATTAAGAGATATTAGTAGGTCAGAATCATGTCTTATATATTTTCAAAAAGGTATTTAAATGAAAGTTCCCCAACTAAAAATAATTCCACAATACATCATTTCCATTTTGTGAGCCAATATCTGTATTTCACTGATAAATAACTTCACCATAACATTTTCTCACCACTTAGTAATTTATGTAGGAAAACACCAAAAACATAATAGTTGTGACCCATGGATAGTTAATTGGAAAACCATTTTTACAAATCTATCAAATAGATTCACTCAAATTTATTCCTATAGTAACCTAATCCTACTAGGGTCTCCTGGCTAGTGTAACCTAAAGAAAATGATAAATATAGGCTAAAAGGGTAAATCCAATGGCACTAATATATTACATGAACTACCCAAGGATGTTCTAGTGTCATCCATTACTTGTTTTCCTTACACAATATAATCCATGGGTAACTAGATATGGAATAACCTACCTAGTTATATGATTGAGGTCTTCAAAAACTATATCTTTGAAAGGATCCTCACACTTAGTATTTGACGGATTTTAGTATCATATATTAATCTAAATCATATGTATATTAAACCATTACATCATATTTAATCATTAACTTTTCATGTTTTATTTCTTTTTGTTTATGAAGGATTCTAACAATTTAGTTTTGGAATCCCTATTCCAACCACTAAATTAATGTGTTCACACCACATTAATGTGTAACTCTTTATATAGCCCACAAATATGTACTAATCATCTAAAAAAAGAAGTCAAGTATACTCATACATATCCAAATTCATTATATGCATAAGTTACATGAACACTTCATGTAATTTAATATAGTTATATAATATTTAAAAACTCTATATGATTAATCCTAGAGTAATAGAGAGTGAACCACATTCACATTCCATGCCAAGTCAGACCACTAAGAAAGTAGGTGGTCTGACACCAAGTCTCTCTATATGGGGAGGCTTTACTAAAGAGAGAATTCAATTCATGAAAACTCTAACACCTAATATGCACAAACTATGCACAACAACAATTTTGAAACTCAAAACTCTAATCACAAATAGAGGTCAAGGTAGATAAAAACTAAATTTTATGATAACAAACCTAGAATAATATGCAAGGCTCTATCCTAGATGGAATTTATCAAACAAATGGAAAAAATATCTATTTTCCATAAACAATTACCTAAACATGAATATCAACGAAATATAATAAATAAAAGAGAAATTTATTTATTTTCAAAACATGAGATATTTATGAACTATTCATAAATAAATGCTAATTATAAACATTTTATTAATTATAAATAATATAAAAATTTTATATTCATTTCAATATGAACCCCTTCATATTATATAATAAATGACATTTATATAATATTTAATTCATTATAAACATTTTATAATTCAATTTCTATTATATAAATATTTATGTATAATCTAAATATAAAATATATTGTAATTTATAAGCACCTTATAAATCACCTTTTATGATTTCTAAATAAACCATTTATCTCTATATCATAATGCATTCCATTTAATTTGACAAATGGTATTTTAAATTTTAACATTTAATATTTGGAATATTTTGTTAATAAATAATTCATAAAAATTAATATGATTAATTATAAACAATTTATAATTAATTAATTTATAAACCTTTAATAAATTCAAATATTCCCAAAATACCATTTTGAAGGATTTATAATATTTTATAAACCAAAAATATATGAAATATATTTATCAATTAACCATACAAATTTATAGATAATTAATATGTGAAACATTTTAATAATTTTTTTTAAATATTATAAAATATATTTTCATTATTTATAAACAATTTATAAATAATATAATTAAATTCATAATTGAATTCTCTAGAAAAAAAACATTATTTATTTTCATAAACAAGAGTAATAAATATGACTTTTCATACTAGATAAGGGTTAATAAAAACAATTTTATAAAGTCTTATTAATTTTATTCTCATTTTATAAACCATTTTATAAATTTGAATAACATAAATAATTAAATATTCATTTTATTTAATAACTAAAAATGAATTTTCATATTTATTTCCATGCTTCAAATATCTTGTTTTAAAATTTCTAAAACATGTTTTTCATACAATAATAAACACATTGATTCGTCAAAGAAACATATTCTCTAATACCGTTGATGGGTTTCATATGATCATTATTAGACTACATGTAATAGAAGAAAACACAAACACTGGTAGATCTCTTTTCAAGAATCAATGCATAAATTAAACTATAAAATTAAGTACTTGAAAAATGCTAATAGTAGTCGTCTTATTCTTCCATATTGAAGGAGAATGCATAATAAATACAAACAATTAGTGAACAAAATAACCTTTCATCTAAGGAGGGAACACCGGAAAATGGATATGTGATCATATCACATGGATACCCAAATACCGAAGGGGTTTAAGTTGCTTCGTCTCAGACGATGAATGACGGTATGAGAGGAATACATAATTCATCACAACCAATAGAAGAGGAAACCATCCTCTTATATAAGTAGTGCCCAAGGATAATCTTATCATATGTGTTTCATACTATTGGTTTAATTCATTGAAAATTTTCAATGAATTAATATAAATCCATTAAAACATTCATAAGAGTTTATAACAGATAATAAAACCATTCCGGATAAATAAATATATATCAATATATATTTATTATCACATGAATACTTAACACATAAATACAGATATGTTCATTACATGCATGTATTAACTATCCAATTATATATATATATGTATATGTATAATATCATATATTATATATATATTTTAATGCACATCCAGTAATCACCCAAATTTACTAAATTTTTATAAGGAATTTACGCATAAATTCATAACTCTTTTTGAATCCATAAAAACTCTTTTGGTTATGGTTTTTCATCAAATACTATTCATTTTGAACAAAAAAATTGTTTAGAATTTTATCCTTATCCAAGGGCCTAACTATGTGACCCTAAGTGCCTTAATAGCATTGATAGCATCTATGAAATCTCTTTTCATATATGTAACTAAATAAAAGCCTCTAATAAAACAATTGTACTACTCAAACTACTATGAGGTATGTTTTTATCTCCATCAAAAAACTCATATGTTTATAGAAACATTTCCACTGAAAGATATATCACATGTATTATATGCATCTTATAGAAATTCTATAGTAATTCAGGCGACCACATCTGGGGAATTTAATAAGAGTTACCACAAGGAAAATCCTAACCTACCATGGCTGTAAAATCACCCAAAGTCTACAAATATACCATGGAAAATAGAAAAGAAAATTTATAGAAGATTGTACCTATCACACCTCAAACTATCAACTCTATGAAGTGTTTGGTTGGTAAAATTACCATGCCCATAACCTACCACATCCTCCACAAGCTACCATAAGAATGAATTACCTACCTACTATCGATATCAAACTACCATGTATAGAAAATTGGTTTACAAAATACTATTGAAATTGATCTATTTAATTAATATGAACTGAGATCGATTTATAAAAGGAGTAAAATGGAATTGAGATATGCTCAATAAGATTTGAGGTAAAACTTTGAAATCCTCTGATCGAAGAAGATAACTAGGGGTGCTTGAACCTCATGATAATAACTGATTTTTGTGTCTCATTGAAAAATAAATTAAAATTTGAGATTCAAACTAAATATAATAAGATCTAGATATAGATCTTATTATGAACTAAGTGAGAAACTGAACCAAACTCAACAACATCTAATATCGAATGCAGATTGATTAAGATTGCTAAATCTGGTGAACTATTTTTGTATGATGAACCCGAGAAATGGAAAATGTCACTTAGGAGAACCAAGAATTATTTTTATCTTGAAGGAATTTTCACTAACTAAATAAACTAAATAATTAATGTGTAATCTCCTATTGAAGATGGTATCTTGTTCGATATAGAAAATTATGGTCTCGAGTGGATTTTTTGCTGAGATAGAAACAGGAGTTTGATGCATTGATGAATATGATCGAATCTAGGCTATGGTTGGGGAAGCTCATGTCAAATAGATAAAGTTTAATAGTATCGATTAAGAGAGTAGATACCTAAGTACTATGTAGTAATCTTATAATAATGATTTGGGACAAGACTATGGATTCCAGTTTAAACATTTATTCTACTATTCCTTCTCTATTGAAGGTTCATAGGGGACCTCGAAAAATTCTAGATCACTGGTTATAAGAACAAGAATGGTTGTGTTCTAGGTTTAGAAGGATTTTCTCACAAATATGTGAAGAGTATTTTAAAATAACTTTTCATAATCTATCAGATGATTGTTTCTCATTGACTTATCTTGGAATTATAGAAGTATATGACTAAAGAAAAAGGGCATGTGACCGACTCCCGCAAACCAAAATTGATCGGTGGTCAAGGGAGATCCTTGTTGAGCAGAGTATGAAATGGAACATAACATTGTTCTATGGTTTAAGAGTGATCCACTAATAAAGGGCCTTCCAACTACCAAGATCAAATAATTGAGGTGGAATTTGATTAAATAATTCAATCTAGTATAGGCCACACATCATTTTCTTAATTCCAAGAAAAAGACTTAACAAGTGGATGAATACTTAACATGTCATTCATTTATCTAATAAAAGCATCACATGTCACTTATCCAAGTGGTTGAACATATCATATGTGAAACAACTAAGAAAAACCATGAATTTCCTCATTCTAATTCAATGAAGGTCCAGATATCCTTTCTTGTAATACAAGTGGATAAATCCTATCTTGATTTCACTCCAACCGACGACATGATTATAAAACATACCCCAACCACCCCTAATTATCTAAGTTCATATGGTGAGTTACGTAAGTATGATATCAATGTTTTAAGGTTATGATACCAGGTATATAACAATCCTAAAGTAATAAGAACTAATTATAATCACATTGACCTAATTGTATACATGCCCATATCACATTCCATGAGATATAATTTAGTGGACCTATCCAAATGAAAATCCAATAGTTATTATCTCAAGAATAAATTCTTCAATTTTGTAGGAGATATTTATCATTCAACCATTCATTTAAAATAAATTGCAGCCCATGTAAATGAATGATAAATGGATATTTCCATTATTGTAATAACATGATGCATTTAAAACAATTACAACTAATCTATCATGTTTTTAACACCCAGAGATTCTAAATGAACCTCATGTTGTTGATGTAGTAATGGTTTTGTCAATTGATCTTATACATTATCCTTTCTAGACACCCAATTGATATTTACATCACCCCTCTTAATCATCTCCCATATGCGATGGTATTTTTGGAGAATGTATTTGGTCTTTTGTTGAGATTGGTATTCCTTTTCCTAAGAAAAAACATCATTATGATTACAATCCCTCAATGCTAGGAACCAATCCATGTTCAGAGATGAACTTATTGATCTAAATAATTTCCCTCACATAATCTCATGCATCGATGTATTGTGACTCTATTATTGATTCCTCTATAATTGATTGTTTGGAACTTCTGTAACTAATGACTACACTATTTAGGAAAAACAAAAATTCTAATTGATATTTCATATTATCTTTTTCAAATTGGAAACTAGAATTTGTGTAACCCTTTACATAGAGCTCATTTTATCCTAAAAAAGAAAAAATCTGCAGTCTTTCTTAAGTATATATGTATGTTCTTCATAGTAATACAGTAAATCCCACCATGATTGGATTGGTATCTACCCATTATACTCAAAGAAAATGAGACATCATGTTGAGTACATAACAAAACATACATGATATATCCTATAGCAGACACATAAGGGATTCTATCTATCCTATCTAACTCTTTATAAGAATCCTAAATCTTCCAAATATCCATTCCATACAACACTAGTAGAGACCACTTTTTATAGTTATCCATGATAAACCACTTTATCTCATTACCAATATATGTTTTATTACTCGGTATACGTGGTTTCTTAGATCTATCTCAAAATATCCTCATATTGATTTTATAAGCTCTGTCCCCCATGTATTTCGTTGAGAAAACATTACCCAACCATATCATCACATAGTGAAGTATCATGAAATCATTTCAAATAAGGAGTATATCATTAATATATATTATTAGAAATACTACTATGAACCCACTAAGGTAATTTTATACATAGGAATCATCTTTATTTTTTTTGATGAAACTAAACTCTTTTCTTACAACATCAAACAAGATATTCCAACTTTGAGATGATTTCTTTAGTCTATAAATTGACGGCTGCAACTTGGAAACCTTATAATTATCATTTGGAACTTCAAACACCTTAGGTTGAATCATATACACATCCTTAAATAAATTACCATTAAGAAATATATTTTTTAAATCCATTTGAAATACCTCATAATCATAATGATCTTTTAGATCTATAAAAATCTGAATGGGCTTTATCATCATAAAAGGTGAGAAGGTCTCTTTATAGTCAATTACATGAATTTATTTGTAACCATTTCTCATAGGCGTGCATTATATTTATGCACTCTGCCATCAATTTATATTTTCTTATGGAAAACCCACTTTCACCTTATGGGTATCACCCCTTCAATTACATCTACCAAGTTAAAAAATTAGTTAGTGTACATGGATTCCATCTCAAATTTCTTGGATTTTAACCATTCTTTGGAATCTAAACTCTTAATTCCCTCTCCATATGAAGTAGGTTCATCTACTATGAAAATTATTTCATCGTCATTTTCCATGATAAGTTTATATCTATTGGGTATTAGATGAATTCTACCATACCTTAAAGGTTTTGGTACAACTTGAGTTAGTTCTTTTTCTATAATTATTTGTGGAATTGGATCATATTCCATATCATGAGCACTTTATGTTTTTTTATCTTTCACTTCTCCAAGTTCAACTTTCCTTCCATTAACACACTGAAAAATGTGTTCCTTCAAAATTAAAAAACCTCATTTGTCCAAATAATTTGTGCTTGGTAGGATTATAGAAATAATATCCCACAATCTATGTGGGATAACTAACAAATAATAATTTATCAGATTTGGATTCAAGATTGTTAGAAAATAATCATCATATGAATTCTTCACATCCAAAAATCTTCACATAAGACAAAATAATATGTTTCCCAAACTATATCTTATATGGTGTCTTTATGACTGATTTAGATGGTTTATAGTTTAGTAATAATTTAGTTGTCTTTAAATCATAACCCCAAAAGGAGATAGGAATATCACATAAAATCATCATCAATCGAACCATGACTAACAAGATATGATTCCTTCTTTTAGATACATCATTCCACTATGGTGTATCAAGAGGAGTATGTTTTGAAATAATTCCATGAAATATAATGTGATCTATGAATTCTTGGTTCAAGTATCCCCCAAATTGATTTGATATACAAACATTAATACTTTTTCCCATTTTATTCTCTACTTAGTTCTAAAAATCATAGAACTTTTCAAATGTTTCAAAATTGTGTTTCATAATTAACACATACCTAGACTCACTAAATTCCATAGTAAAAGTAATTAAGTACTTATAACCACCATTTCCTTGTGTACTCATTGGTCCACATACATAACTATGTATAAGATCCAATAGTCCATCATCCCTCACTCCTTTTCTCCCAATAATTGAATTTTTCATTTTTCTCAATAAACAAGATTCTCTATCAAATGATTTTTAATTGAATGAGTTCAATAATCCATCTCTATTGAGTCTTTTAACGGGTTTCTTTTTTATGTTCTTAAGGTAAAATTTCCAAAGGTAAGTGGATTATAATCAACCATGACCTTCTTATTTTGAATGTTATAAATAGGATTATCCACATAAAGAATGTATAAATTTTTCATTATATTCCCATTGACATAAAAATTTTCAATTTTATATGTATAAAAACTAATGTTCTTAATAATGAATGAATATCCCATCTCGTCTAAAAAGGATACATAAATAAAATTCTTGTTTATAGAAGGGTCATAACAACAGTGTTTCAATTCTAGGATCAACCCACATGGTAAAATCATATCATATTTGTCGACCTCTAATGTAGAAACTTTTACCCCAATGCTAACATGAATATCTACTTCACCCTTCTTTAATTACCTCTTATCTATGATTCTATGTTTTTCGGTAAAAATGTGTGGTGTACACCCTGTATCAAATACCAACAAGTCAATGTTGGTGAAATTAATTTCTATAACATTTACATTTGGTATCTCTGAATATTTCTTCTTAAGAAAACTTCTTAGTCCTAGATACCAATATTTAACATTTTTATTGGTCGTACCTATTAATTATCTCAATATGACTACTGTGAAGTATTCCATAATCTAAATCAAATACATATCAGTAGGTGATTATCATGTATAATATCTTTTCATTATAGGATTTAAATGAAAGTGATCCCACCAAAAGTGATTACCCCATACATCATATATAAATAGTGATCCAATATTCATAATTCATCATAACTTACATTGCTTATCATGTAAGAAATCTTGGATTATTTAAGTAGGTAACATCCCAATCATGACAATTATGATTTCTGAATAGTAGAGTGAATAACCACTTATCCAAATACATCATATGGATTCACTCAACTCTATTCCTATGGTATCCTAACTATTAGGTACTTCCATCTAGTGTAATCCAAAGAAAATTCCAAGATTAATCCAAATAAGGATAATTAAGGGATACTTGTTCCAATATTGACAATACCTAATATGAAAATCCTAAGTTACTCATAGCTTTATTTCTTTACAGAAGAAAATACAGAGGTATCATACTAAACTGAACAACACCTCATTAGATTATCGATGACTTGATAGGTGTTTCTTTAGAAGAAACCTGATACGTATTATTTATGGGGTTTCTTTTTAAGGTCTCATAATTTTATCATGTTTTATTTTCTTTTTTCATGCATACTTATAATTTATTTTTGAAAATAGCTATTACAACAACCAAATTAATGTGTTCACACCATATTAATGTGTAACTCTTTATGTAATCCACAAGTTTGTGTCAATCACCCAAAAAAAGAACTCAAGTATACTCATAAATATCCAAATGAATCATATGAATAAATCACATGAACACTTCATGCAAAGGGTTAGAGTTATATGAGATTGAAAAAATCCACATGAGTAAATCTGGATTGATAAATACCTAATATCATTCACTTTCCTAGATAATGAAATCCTCCAGGAATGTAGGTCATCTAACCCCAAGTCCCTCTGCCCAGGGAGAATTTACTCCAGTGGGATTTCAATTCATGAAAACTCTAACCCCTAATATGAAAAACCATGGCCAACAACTATTATCAAAATCAAAACTTCAATTAGAAACTGAGGTTATGGTTGATGAACTCTAAATTTTATGATATAAAACCAAACTTGATATGGAAGGATCTCTCTTAGAAGAAATTTATCATATAATGGCGCATAAATAATACTCATATTTCATAAAAAAAATGAACTAAATAGGAATATCATGGAAATATAACAAATAAATAAACAATTAATTTATTTTCCAAAACATGATACATTTATGAACTATTCATAAATAAATTCTAATAATAAAATTTATATAAATTTCAAATCATATAATCATTTTATATTCATTTCAATATAAACTTCATTCTATTTTATATTTAATGGGACTTATGATATTTTATGAATTATAAACATTTTATAATTCAATATCTACTATATAAACATATTTTATATAATCAAAATATCATATATTTTTTAATTTATAAACACTATAAATAACCTTTTATGATTTATAAATAAAAAACTTATTGATAAATCATAAATAATTCCATTTAATTTTCCAATAATATATTTTAAATATTAACAATTAATATTTGAAATATTTTGTAAATAAATTATTCATAAACATTTATAAGAGTAATAATATATAATTTACTATTTATTATATTATAAATAATTTATAAATAAAAATTTCCACAAAATTACATTTTTAATGATTTATAAACATTTATAAACAATGCATATTTGAATACAAATTTATCAATTTAACATATAAAATATATAGTTAATTAATTTATAAAACAAATTCATAATGTTTTATAAATATTTCAAAATATCTTTTTAATTATTTTTATATAAATTATAAATAATATAATTCAATTCATTACTAAATTCTATTGATTAAAATTAATACTTTATTTATTTTCATAAACAAAAATAATAAATATGAACATTTCATATTTACTTCCAAGATTGAAAAATCTCATTTTACAATTTTGTAAAACATGTTTTTCATAAAATAATAAAAACATTGAATCAAAGAAGAAGCATGTGATCTAATCACAATGATGGGTTTTGTATTATCATCTCAGGACCATATGCAGTGGAATATAACCCAAACCAAGTTAGATATATCTTTAATAATCAATGCATAAATAAATCTGTAAAAAAACGCACTAAAAAATGACAAAAACAACATTCTTATTCTTCCTCAATGAAGGAGAATTCTTGATAATGATCATGAAACAGTGAAAAAATACAAAAAACCTCCAAGTGGGGAACACAAACCAATTTACTCACAATCATATCTTCAGGATAATCGAATGGTGAAGGGTTCTTAGCACCTTCGTCTTAGAAAATGAACAAAAATATGGGAGGAAGAGAGAATTAAGAGGCTTATAGAAAATCAATTGTCCAAAATAGAATGGATCACATCCCTTTATATATCCAACCATGACATGTTTCATTATATTAAATGTGTCCTACATATTTATGTATTCATATACATTTATTCCCATTTTGATTAATTCATTGAATCCTATTAAATGAATATTCAATCCATTAAATCCATTCATAACATATTATTATTACTGAAACTTTGTTGAAGATAAATTCACCTAAATTAAATATTCTATTTAATTATTTTAGTACACTTTCAACAATATCCTACTTACACAAAAATCTATAAGGACTCTGTGAACAATTTCAAAACTCTTTGCCAAAACTATTTATAATATACTTTCATTTCACTCTCTTTATTTTGGAATAGAAACATTTTTAAAAACATTATCCTTATCCAGAGGACTAATTGTGTGACCCTACAATCCATAGTATCATTGACAAGATCATTCTATAGAAGTTGAATCTTAGTTTGTACCTAATCACATAATAATAGTGATTGAGTAGTGATAAATTTAATGAAGGAGATCCAACACAACGCAGCATGGGATCAGATGAAGTTCATTCTCCTTAATTTAAGTTCAACCATAATTCAGGAGTTTGAGATTATCTAAAGAAGAATGAAGTCAAATTTATTTAAAGCGGCATTGGTAACTATATTTGAGATATTATATCACTAGAGTTATTATTTTTTGGAAATCTTCATGATGATGATGCAAATAATGGAAGCATCAACCATTCATCAGTTACATGTTTAAAGGGGTCCACACACATAGTCCTCAATGAAATTATTGAATTGGATGATAAGTCTTGTATAATTGAACAATTTTGAAGATCGATCGATATTTAATAAATAAGTATCACTCAAACATCAATCTCATTTTATATTATTTGGTTTCTATTACTATGATAAATGAGGAATCCTGGGATGGGGTATTTACTATTCTAATCATCCATGATGAGTAAATTTTAGTGGTTTGAGTCTCCCACTATTTCAAACAAAAAACCTTTATAGAAAACCTGGATTTGAAAATAATGAAGTCGAGTAACCAACTGTTGAATGAGGATCATTTGGACGATATCAATTGAATCAATCCATACAAGAACTCATTGAGAAGAACAATATAAGAAAGTGATTTTTTTTATTTTGGGTATCAATTATGTTCTAGGTTTAAATATGAAGATATCTTGATGAACCCAATTCCACCAGTTGTGAAGACGAACATGGTCACCCGCCAGGTGTTTGATGAATATTCGCAGTAAACCAAATAATGGAGATAAAAAACCTAGATTATGGTGAAAAGTGGGAGTCATTATTAAACAATATAGGTTCAACCAACGTCATCCATGGTCAATTATCTTCTTACTAGATGCAATTAAGAAAAATATTATTTGTAGTTATCATATTACAAAAAATAGGGGATTTTGAATCCTCCAAATGACACAGCTATAGAGGAAGTGCACCAAATTATAATTCAAATTAATGTGTGTCTTGTGGAAGTATATTTCAAAAAAAACCAATACTTCACTAATTATGTCGTGTTGTGTAGTGTTCATTAAAACCTTTTGTATGAAGAATATCTTTGAATGAAGTATGAGTAATTTAACAACATTGGTGGAAGTCTAGATCGAAGCACCAAGCATAAAAGATTAATTTGATAATTCCTTAAGAGATGAATCTAAATTGGGCTTATAAGTCCTATGGTTGTCGATTTATGGTTATAATTGTAGATAAGTGGATTAGGAATGTATGATAGGAGTTTAGTCATGAGTTACAGTTGTGGAAATTTGATGAGTAATATATTTCTGTAATTTTTTTGGAACTTGAACAAGTAAAAGTTATAGTGAATAATTAAAATGATGTGAAAGCTATAAAGGGAATTCAAACCCATTAGCCCAGATTTAGATTTAGAAAAAATAAACAATTTGAGATTAAATAAAAGTGATGGAATATTTTGTAGTTGAATTTTAGATTAGTTCGGTAATAATATTTTTGATATTTTTTGTTGATTAGAGACATGAAAATGTGCATAGGAATTTATTCATTTTGGATCTTTGATCAACTCACATGATGATTAAATCTAATTTCTCAAATTTAATAACTTTACTCAAAGTTAAATTTACATTTTTATATAGGATTGGATGAATGAAGAAAAAATATCTTAATAAATAGAGAATAATATCATGTGGGAAAATAGAATATTTAAGTGAAACTCACATCAGCCAAAAAATAACCTTGAGCTTTCCTTGTGGAGACCATCAGAGATTGGGATTGTGGTCACTGCTTAGCATGAAAATTTGAGGGGAAATGAATATAATTAAAGAATATTATCTATTATTACTAGGAATTCATTAGGATATGATAATTATAATATCAAGGAATTCCTCATAGATATTTTTCTTTACGTTAGTTAGGATGTTACCTCTATTCTATTTTCAATTATTTTGAATAAGAGAATGATTCCACATTTCATTTTTGGCATTCCTGGACATAGGATCAAATTCCTTCTATTTATTCTCTGTTTATTTATTTTGTAATTATTTACTTGATTTTTAAATATATTATTTTTCATTCTTCTTCCTCCATGTATTGTAATATCCAACCATCATATTTCAAGGGATAATCTACAATCAAAATATAAAAAGTGAAGCATGATATTTTCTGGAGACCTAAATATCATGTGGATCATCCTTATTTTTCTTAATTCTTGGAAGATAATGATGGTCAAATCGTGAACAAATATCAGATATATTCTAAGGAAGTATTTTCTAATCTTTCTCCTTTGAACTTCTTCACATTACCTTAGTTTTCTCAAATGTGCGACTAGATGAGATTATGTGATGGTTGATCCCATGAGGGACACTTCATCTAGGAATATATTCTTAAATAGAGTGGTCTGATTGGGGGATTCCTTATATTTTAGGAGAATATTTATCTATTGCAAGTCATTATATTTATAGTTGTTCAATTTTTTGGGTGACATAGGTGTGTGATTCTCTAAATAAATAATACATCGAGTGATGTTGAGTATTGATGTTATCATAATTAAAGAGGTCTATAATAAGTAGTTGAAATTCAATCAACCTATATCTGGATTTGTTTCCTGTTAATTTTAATCTCAATATTTTTATTATTTTCCATATTTCTCCAAATTCTCTATTTATTATGCTCTTATTACCATTCCACCCACTACCTTTATGATTTTCATCATTGTGACTACTTATTTTTCATTTAATTCTTTCAAATATAAAAAAATACAAAAAAGGATTTTATAAGAATCAATAGAATGAGAAACAATTATTCCTTGACATTAATACATTGGTTATCCACTTTTCTATATATAGGGATGTTATAAATATATCTCTAAGCCGCCCATATTGTGGGGTCATCATCATATTTTGGCATTATTTTCATGGAAAAATGTTTTATTAAGATTTTTCATTTTTACTTTTACTATTTTAATATTGTTAATAGTGATGGAACCTAATGTTTCCGATTCAATATCACTATTAAAATACTCATGAGTGCACGAACTTTATGATTATGTGACATTATTTCATTATTAATGGCAAAAATCGAAAAGATTGAGAGATCTCTAATACTGAAAGGGTTGTTTCTCACTAAATTATGAAAATGTTTATTGAGGCATTTAATAAAATCAAAAAGGAATAGGATTGAAAGAAACCTACAAAAAAGGATATGGTTGCTAAAAAGTGGATTATAAATTTCCTTAAAATTACTTATGTGTATCAGGTGGACAAAATAAATAATGAATTAATCCTATAACCAATAGTTTAACTTTCTAAAATGAAATTGAGAATAAGAGAGAAAAGATATAGGAGAAGAAAACAGATGTTGGAATTGACTATTTCTTAAATTTATCTTATCTTTAATTAAAATTTGGATATTAAATAGCCATATATTAGTAAATTTTTCAAGGGATTGTAGGATATTGTAGCTGTTTAATTTGAAGGAGCTATGAAAATTTTCTATGATCAATTTATTTCTAATATACATTATAATGATTTTAATTGCACAGATTTTTCTAATGATTTTTAATTTCTTAAAAATACTAAACCAACACAAGAAATAGTATATCATTCCTTTGAAGAGACCAAAAAATGAGGTGTTATTTTTTGAAGAGAGACTGGAGAAGGCTAACAGCCTCTCTCTTACCTCAGATTCACTCATAGGATAACTATTCACTCCTGGTAAAAAGAAGTCTAAACTGATATAGGGATATTCCAATTTCATAGAAGATTTTTTGTTTTTATTTGACCTTATTTCTATTGATGTATGATTAGATTTAATTTATACCATTGTAGATATTAAATAATAATATCATTTTTTGACTACTAAGAGATTAATGAGGAACATGATACTACACCTAATTTAAAACTTTTTGCATTCCCCATTTCAATTAAAAATATATTTTTGAGAGTAGTCAAATAAAAAGAGGAGGTGTTGGAGCTTGAAATGGTACAAAATATGAAGGGGTTTCTAATTTAGTTTTCAATGGTGGATTCTTTGTTAAAACTGGACAAGAAGAAAAAAATCAACCTCAAGTTCAAGTTTCAAAACCAGTTCACTCTAACCCTCAAGATTAAGAAGAGGGGAAGTACCCCTAAATTATATTTTCCCCTCTATCACTCTACAATAGGTAAACTACGAAAAAGTGGGACTGGTATAAAGATGGTAAAGGTGAATTTAAAAAGTTA
This sequence comes from Viscum album, assembly GCA_963277665.1. Taxonomy (NCBI): domain Eukaryota; kingdom Viridiplantae; phylum Streptophyta; class Magnoliopsida; order Santalales; family Viscaceae; genus Viscum; species Viscum album. The sequence continues at coordinate 462,482,178 of OY728134.1, read as the reverse complement.
TAAAGAACTTAATATAGGAAGAAACAGCTCTTTTTTTAAGGAATAGGTTGGAACCTCCATCAAATTAGGGTGCACCCAAGTACTGTCCAGTTTTGGACGATCTTAATTGCAATGAAATGAACTATTGAATAATATTTTGTTTCCTAAAAATGTATGTTTTAATTTTTCATAATTAAAAAAAATATAAAATTATAAAATAATTGTGACCATTGGATTTTTACAGTTGGATAATATGACCATTGTAAATAATAATAATTTTTAACATTATAATTATTTTTTATAAATAGAAATGATAATGGATAATCAATGAAGAAAGAAGAGTCGATGGCCTCGTCTAGTAGACTCTTGCTGTATGAATCCCATTTTTCAGAACTTGGGAGGGAGGTATTGTCACTGGTATTACCTCTAGACCAATCCTGAGTCAATTTACTACAATTTAATCATGAACAAAATCTCTTTCAGAAGAAGTTTATATTGGTGGAAATTACCACTCGGACAATGTTATCTGAGCCACCCCAAGTGTATGTCTCCATCGCACACCTTACCCTTAGGTCGTATGTGGGTGTTATAAGAGGTTATGTTTCAAGGCCTTGGATACTTAATGTATAATTCCTTTGTTTAAATAAAATTGTTTTTCCATCATTTTAGTTTTAATAATAGTTTTTCATAATAAAATAGAATTTTATAAATTGATTATTTTTTAACAGAATTTTTACAATCCATAAAATATATATATGTTTATAATAAACTATTATATTGTGAATAATAATTATTATAATTAAATATTATTATAAAAACCATCATGTTTAATTACAAATGATTAAATATTTTCATTTTTTCTGAAATTTTACTATTCATTCACTATGCATTTTCTGTTCACTATTATTCTTAATAAATGTATATTTTTATAGTTAAAAGATAAATTTATCATATTTATAGATTTATTATGATAAAATAAATTTCATTTTTGAATTTATAATGTTGATATTAGTTTACGGTGATTTATGATATTTTTATAAAATGTTTTATTTTTCGGGGAATAATAAAAATACAGTTTTTGTGTTTTCAGTGTGTTTAATGACATCATAATGATGTAATATGTTATTTAAAATTATAGTAGAATATTATTCATTAAAACATGACATTATGTGTCCCAAGTGGCCAATACCATGGGCAAATACCATGGGAGAACTCATGGTTTTTCAAATACCACTAATGAGGTGTCCAAGGAAATTAATAAAAAACACCCTCTCTCCTGCTATAAATACCCACCCATTCCTTATTTTTAATTCATTACAAAATCATCACCCAAAAATATATGATATTTTTACCTCATAAGGAGTCCTCCCAACATTTCCTCAATCCCACAATTTCCCGCTCATAGAGTTTTAGAAGTTACTCTTCAAGGTAAGGAAATTCACAACTTCCCTTTTCCTTTCAAGTTCTCCTTTATGTGGTATGTATTTCAAATTTCCATGCCATGTTCTTATTTAAATTTTATTTTGTCTCTATAGTGTATTATTATTCTTTTATTAATGTTATACCCTTGTACCCTATATTTTTAATGTTTTATAAAACCATGTTTCATACATGTTATCCTGCAGAATTTTCATCTCCAAATATCTCTCTTTTTCTGAAGAAATTTTTTATTTTCTTTATATGAATACCCAAAACACATTAATTCCCAGGGTTATTCATAAATACATAAACGATATTTATTTTATTCTGGAATTTATATATATATAATCCTCATTCCATTTTAGTGGGTTATAATGACATAATGACCATGTTTTTAAGCACTTTTTAAGCAGCATGATTTTGAGATGAACCCCATTTCTTTTATTCTATATGGGTTATTTATGAAATTTTAGATTATGATATATGTGGATCATATGAAAATAAATAAATATTATGTTTTCTCCCTTATATCGCTCCAATGAATTGGTTCAAGAAATTAATCTCTATATGTGTCAAGTTTTACGATACCTTGGTGAATAACCTTTGTAATTTTTGTGACACCTTGGTGATATGATTATGAATATCTAAATTAATTGTTTTGGAAAAATTTAAAGTTATTACTCAAGTTAGTATTGTTATTATATTCCTTTTTCTCATGCCTTTATGAAATCCTCTTGTTCTTATTGATATATCTCAAGTTCACATGCAAACTATTTCCCTTGTTTCCCCTTACCGAGCCTTATGATCACCCATTCCTTAGATGTATATCCCCAAGTTATGAGTTGGAGTAATTTTACATAAGATGAACAAATGAAGAATCATGTCAAGTGGATTAGAATAATGTTTTCATGATTTCATGTATTATGTACCTTATTTCTAAGACACAAAACTTTAAATATCCTATATTTGTAAAATGTAATTAAAATTTATATAATAAAAAGTTGGGATGTCATAGTAGGTATCAAAGGATAGTTTTGTTATTTATAGAAATTAGAATTTGGAAATTTTTGGAAGAACCCTAAGTAAAATATAAAATATTATAAAATAACATCGTCTTTTGGTGAAATATTAAGTAAGTGGTTTCCGAACAAAGAAACCCTTATCTGGATACGAACAAGTGGATGTGGCTCTAAAACAAATGTATAAATGGGTAAAACTAGAAAAAAACTACTTTAAGCTAAACTCACAAGGAAACTGGTGCATGATAATAGGCCTTACTTCACTCTTTTTTTGACACACCCGAGGAATATGTTTGTTTAATAACAATATTTTTATGAACCATTATGAAGGATTTATTGAAAATGTAATTGTTGATAATGAATAACATGTTTAAGAACAAATTTTAATACATACGAATATTTTAGAGATATAAAATTCTTAAATGAAACAAGTTTCTCAGTAAGGTTTTCTTCTTTTAGAAAATGTTGGGAAATAATAGGAACCATGAAAATGGTGACCACAACGAACCACAATATAATAGACCTTCGATAGAATTGGGAATGGAAACCTTCATGAGAATGATGAATCAACTGACTCAAGTTATAGGAAATAACTTTAATCAAGATTAGAGATCGATTTCACCAAGAAGGGAACTACAATCCGTTGAGTCCTTTATGCGTCAATAACCACCAACATTCGGTGGATCTACCAGCCCATTGATTGCGGAATAGTGGATAAGATCTACAGAAAATATATTTTTTGTACTTTATAGTTATAAACAAGAGAAAGTCACACTAGTTGTTTACTACTTAGCAGTGGAATCCGATCATTGGTGGATGTTTATTAAAAACATGAGGCCATGAGGGGAGATTAAATCTATAGAGTGGGAAGAGGTCAGAGGTATCTTCTTCAATAAGTATTTCCCTTGTTCAGTGAGAATGAAAGTGGAGAATGAATTTCACGAGCTGAAGCAAAAGGAGAGTCAATTTGTGGGAAGCTATGAGATGAACTTTACAGGGCTTTCATGTTATACCTCTAGCTTTTTCATGGATCCTAATGGTAAGGTTGAAAGATTTTTTTATTGTACTAAGACCTCATATATGGAAGAATCTAGCCAACCGAACTATGACATCTATGAGGAAATCATAAGAAGTTCTATGAAAGTAAAACTAGAGTTCGGTGAGACATAGTGGGCCCATAAATCCAATAAAAAGAAAAGATAAATAGATCCAATATTGGGGAGGACCTTTGATCAGGGAAGAGGAGAAAAGCTATTGAAAATTCCCACATGCAATAAATGTTAGAAGAAGTATTCGTGTAACTGCCTGCTCGGGAGCAATAAGTGTTAGAAGTGTGGAAGAGATTTCTATATTTCTTGGAATTATCATAGTGAGGTGAATCCTAAACTTCCCAACATTAATGATAATGGGTGGATGGTGTTGGCCCAACCTAAAGTCAAATGCTTGAAGTGTGGACAACTTGGTCACTTTACCAATCACTATCCAAATCTGAGGGCATTTGAGGGGAATCGTCATCAACCTTATCATATGTCAAGGGATAATGGTCATGATTATTATATCATGAAGTCTGAAGTTAAATATCCAATTGATGTGGTAGCAGGTGCTCTTGTTGTTCTCTTAATGCTAGAAAGTACATTGTTTAATTATGGTTCTACCCATTCCTTTATTTCCTCCACGTTTACAAAGAATATAGAATCAATGCCTGAACTACTAAAAGTAGATTTACCATTCAAGACTCCTGGAGGGATTATCCATTCATCAAATGGGTTTAGAAACTATAGTATTTACTTTAGTGAGAAAAATCTTCTCACAAATCTAGTAGTTATTCCCATGATGGAAATCAACATTATACTAGGGATGAACTGGCTCTTATTGTATAATTATAAGATCAAATACATAAGAAAGGAAATCTCAATAGTCTTGAATGGATGACCTATAGTTATATTCCAAAGAGAGATATATTGAATATATCATTGTCTTGAAGCAGCTCCTATAGTCTTTTTTATGGAGTTGATTGGTGAATAAGAAGAAGGAAATGAGGGTATAAGGATAGATAATGTCCCCATTATTCAGGAATACATTGATGTCTTTCTTGAGGAGTTACCTGGACATACCCCAGAAAGAGAGGTAGAGTAATCCATTGCGCTCATACCTAGAACTCATTTGATATCAAATAACCCATATAGAATGGGAAATGTGGAGCTGGAGGAATTAAAGAAGAAACTCTAAGATCTTTTGGAGAAGGGGTTTATCCAGCCAAGTGTGTCTCCTTGGGGAGCACCTATTCTCTTTTTTACAGAAGAATGATAGATAATTGTGGCAATTCATTGGTTATAGGGTACTAAATGGGATCACAGTGACGAAAAAATACCATCTTCCAAGAATTGATGACTTATTTGACCAGCTTCGTGTGGCTCAATTCTTATCCAAGATTGATCTTTGACCTGGTTGTCACCTATTTAGGGTGAATAAAGAAGATATTCCAAAAATTTCCTTCCAACCAATATATGGGCATTATGAGTTTTTCATTATTCCCTTAGGATTGAATAATGCTGCATGTATTTTTATGGATTTGATGAATAGAGTCTTTAAAGAGTACCTAGATATCTTTTTGGTAGTTTTTATTGATGATATTCTGATATATTCAAAAATTCATACAGAACATGATGATTATATAAGGGTTGTATTAAAAACTATTTGGAAGGATTGGTCATTTTGAAAGTTCTTAAAGTGTGATTTTTGGTTACAACAAGTTTCTTTCTTAGGGAACATTGTAACTAATGAAGGAATATCATTTGATCCTGCAAAGAAAAAGGCTATGGTGGAGTGGCCTTATCCTACAATAGTAATTGAGATTCATAGTTTCCTTGGTTTAGAAGGATATTATATAGGTTTGTGAAAAAAATTTCACAACTTTCTAATCCACTAACAAAGTTGGCTTGAAAAGGCATTACATTCATCTGGAAAAAGGAGTGAGAGGAAAGTTCCCAAGATCTGAAGAAGAGATTGGTTACATCACCCATATTAACATTCCCTTAATCAAAAAAGGATTTGTTATTTTTAGTGATGTATCTCTAAAATGTATTGGGTGTGTCCTCATGAAAAATTACAAGGTGATTTCTTATGCATCATGACAGCTAAAGACTCGCGAGAAGCATTATAATGTGCATAATCTAGAATTGGCTACAGTTGTTTTTTCTATGAAGATATGGATGCACTATCTTTTTGGGAAGAAGTGTGATATATACGTAGACCACCAAATTTTAAAGTATATTATCAAGAAAAAGTAATTGAACATGAGAAAAAGGATATGGTTGTATCTTCTTAAATAATATTATTATTCAATTCATTATCACCTTGGAAGAGAAAAAAAAGTTGTTGGGGAATTAAGTAAGAAAGACCATGTTGTTCTAGAAATGATGAGGATTAAAGGATATCCCTTGATAAAATACATAGTGAAAATAAACATGGGAATTTTAAGGGAAGGGACATCATAAACCCTATCCAAAATTATTTCTCAATTATCATTACTATATAAGATCAATAAATCTTAAAAATAATATCCTTTTACATAAAAAATTTGAGGCTGTAAAGGATAGGAAGTTTCCTAAGTTCAATATTGATCAAGAAGGTGTACTGAATATTCATACAAGACTATGTGTTCCATATATTCCATAAATAAAGAAGGAGTTAATGTATGAATATCATAGCTGTACATTTTACATTTTATATACATCATGGAAGCACTAAAATGTATAGGGATCTTCATAATCATTATCAGTGGGATAACATGAAAAGGTATATTTTGGACTACACTACAAGGTTCCTAGTGTGTCAGCAAGTGAAGGAAGAGAGAAAACTTCTTAAAGGGGTATTAAAACCACTACCCATACCAGTATGGAAGTGGTACAATATCATTATGGACTTTGTCACTAGTCTCCTAGGAACTTCCAATGGAAACAATGCGAAATGGGTTATAGTGTACCGTCTCACCAAGACTGCTCATTTGATCTCTTTTTGGGAAGATTTATCTATTGATCAACTTTCTAGGATTTATGTGAGGGAAGTAGTAAGACTGTATGGGGTACCACTCTCTATCGCATCTGATCGTGATCTATGGTTCACATCAAAATTCTATAGAAGTCTTGAACATGCATTGAGTACCTAATTAAATTTCAGTGTGGAATATCACCCCCAAACTGATCACTGATCTGAAAAGACTATTCAAACACTCGACAAAATGTTGATAACATGCTAAATTTAATTTAAATGTGTATGAGATCAACATCTCCCTTTTTTTGAGTTCTCTTACAAAAATAGATTCTATTCAAGCGTTCAAATGGAACCCTATGAAGCTCTATATGGGAAGCGATGTAGAACTCCAACTTGTAGGGATCAAACTGGTGAGAGAAAGCTTATTGGGCCTGATCTTGTGACATAGATGACATAAAAGGTGCATTCCATCCAGCAACACAGTAAATTTTCTCATAGTCAGCAGAAGAGCTATGCTAAAAACCATCGAAGGGACATGGAGTTTTATGTTGGTGATAAATCATTCCTTCCAATTTCTCCATGTAAGAGAGTCGTGTGGTTTAGAAAGAAAGGAAATCTCATCCCTTGGTATATTATCCCGTATGAAATATTTGATAGCATAACAGAAGTGGCCTATTGGTTTGCACTTCCTCCAAATATATCTCAAGTTCATGATATATTCCATGTATCCATCCTACAGAAGTACATACCAGACCCTTCACATGTGTTGAATCCAGAGGTGTTACAACTGGAACATGATCTCTCTTATGAGGAGCAGCCAGTGGAGATCTTGGATCATAGAGACAAATTTCTACACAATAAGAATTCCATCTTTGTTAAATTGTTGTGGAGGAACCAAAAATATGATGAAGACACATGGGAACCAGAGGAGACTATGAGGGAGAATTGTTCACACCTTTTCTCTTCTTAGGGTATGAGTTGAAATTTTGGGGATGAAATTTCTTAAAGGGGAAAGAATTTAATGACTCGAACTTTTGAATAATATTTTGTTTTCTGAAAATGTATATTCTAATTTTTCATAATCAATAAAAAAATTAACTATAAATGAAATGTGATCATCAAATTTTGACCGTTGTTTAATATGACCATTGGAAACAATAATAATTTTTTGCGTTATAATTATTGTTTATAAATAGAAATGATAATGGATAATTAATGAAGAAAGAAGAGTTTATGGCCTCATTCAGAATACTATTTCCGTAAAAATACCATTTTTTAAAACTTAGGCAGGAGTTAGAGTCACTAGGATTCTCTCTAGATAAATCCCAATTCGACCTTTTATAATTAAATCATGAAAGAAATCTCCTTCAGGAGAAGTTCAAGTTGATAGAAATTGCCTCTCAGGCAATGTTATCTAAGCCACCCCAAGAGTTTGTCACCATAGAACACCTTAACCTTAGGTCGTATATGGGTGTTATAATAGGTTATGTTTCAAGGCCTTATATGCCTAATGTATAATCCCTTTGTGTAAATAAAATTGGCTTCCATCATTTTTTTAAGAGTAGTTTTTCTTAATAAAATAGAATTTTATAAATTAATTCTTTTTGAACAGAATCTGTACAATCCAGAAAATATATAAATGTTTATAATAAACTATTATATTATGAATAAAACTTATTATATTGAAATGGTATTATAAAAATACCCATGTTTAATTATAAATGATAAAAAATGTCATTTTTTCAAAAAAAAGTATTATGCATTCACTATGCATTTTATGTCTGCTATTATTTTTAATAAATGAGTATTTTTATAGTTAAAAGATAAATTTATTATATTTATATATTTATAATGATATAATAAAGTTAATTTTTAAATTCATAATGCCACAAATAATTTACGGTGAATTTATGAGTTTTTTATAAAATGTTTTGTTTTTCAGTGAATAATAAAAATATAGTTTTGAGTTTTTAGTGTGTTTAATGACATTATAATGATTTAATATGTTATTTAAAATGTTGGTAGACTCTTTTTTATTAAAATATTATATTTGGTTTCCAATGTGGCCAATACCATGGTAAAATATTAGGGGTAAGCCCATGGTTTTTGCAAATACCACTAATGAGGTTTCCAAGGAAATTAATAAAAAACTTACTCTCTTTTTCTATAAATACCCACATATTCATTAATTTATATTCATTCAAAAATAATCCCCATATAACCTAAGAGAGTATTACCTCCCAATGTGTCCTTAATCCCCAAGGTCCCGATCATAATGTTTTAGAAGATACTGTTCAAGGTAAGGGAATTCTCAACTTCTCTTTTCCTTTCAAGTTCTCTTTTATGTGGTATGCCTTTCAAATTTCCATACCATGTTTTTATTTCTATTTTATTATGTACCTATAAAGTATTATTATTATTTTATGAATTTTAAACCCTTTTCCCCTCTCTTTTTAATATTTTATAAATACATGTTTCATAGCCGTTATGATACAGAAATTTCGTCTCAAAATCTCTCTCTTTTTCTCAGGAAGTTATTTTTTCTTTATGTGAAGACCCAAACCTCTGTAATTTCTAGGGGTGTTAATCAAGACATAAAAATGATATATTTTATATTTTAAATGACATACATAAACCCCTCATTCTCTTTTGGTGGGTTATAAATGAAATAATGATAATGTTTTTAAGCGCTTTTTAAAGCATCATGATTTTGAGATGAAACCCATTTATTTTATTCTCTATGAGTTATTTAAGAAATATTTTATTATTATATATGTGAAACACATGAAAATAAATACATATTAATGGTTTTCCCTGAGATTGATCAATTTCATTGGGTAAATAAATTAATATCTAGAGATAACATGTTTTACGATACCTTAGTGAATAACCTTAGTAATTTTTATGATAGCTTGGGGATGGACCTTTGTGAAATGATTATGAATGTATAAATTAAATTTTTTTGCCAAATTTGTAAGTTATTATTAAAGTTATTATTTTTATTATATTCCTCTTTCTCATGCCTTTTTTAAATTCTCCATGTTCTTATAGATATCTCTTAAGTTCACATGTAAACTTTTTCCCTTGTTTACCCTTACTAGGACTTATGCTCACACTTTTCTCTGATGTATGTCCCTAGGTTATGAATTGGAATAATTTTACATAGTATGAATAAATAATGAATCCGTTTTGGTGTATTATAATAATTTTTTCATGTTTTCATGTTTTCATGTATTATGTACCATATTTCCAAGACACTAAACTTTAAATATCCTATATTTGTAAAATGTAATGAAAAGTTATGTAATAAAAAGGTGGGATTACATATTAATATAGAACCCCTTATGGGATTTTCCTATTATTATATTATGGTTAAATGTTTTTATATTTTAATTTAGTTTTTTATTTGTTTTTTTTATTTTCTTCTTTTAAAAAATAATAAAACAATTGATTCCATGTGTAAACAAAATTATTTTTAGTATGATTTTTTTATTAATTTCATATATAAAAAGATAAACTATAATCTTGATCTATCTAGATAAATACACCTTTAACTCAAACCTTGTTTTAAATATTTCCTTGAAATTATCTGAAGTTTTCAAATGGTAATTTTTTTAATTCTGTAGGCATTATAACTACACAGCTAGGGGAATTTATTAGTGATAATAAGTGATGTTAATTTTTTCATTATTTCAAATTTACAATATTATTCTATGAGGGGAGTGTTTATTTTATTCCCACAGATATAAATTCCTTTATTCAATTCATTAAGATGATGTTTTGAATTAAGTTTGAGGGATTACTTTATTGTTACTGTTTAAGTTTAATGAATCTGTTTTTATTAATTTGGGTGCTTCTCTTAATAACATCTAAGATGTTGAAAATAATTTTGAACCAAATTATAAACCTTTCATACCACCTTTAAAATAGTTTTGGATATAAATTTTACTTTATGATGTGAAACAATATGAACAGGCTAATTCTCTAAGCTTTATTGATAATTCTTGTGTCTAATATTAAAATAAAAAACATAAAATTTTTCAAATATGTTCTGGATATTCTAGTTGATGAGGTAAATATTATATGAATATTCTTATTCCCATTTAAACAAACTTCTAACTACTTAATTTAAAATCTATATTGAGAAAAAAAATATTTATTTTTCACCAATAATAGGATTCAGTATTATAGAAAATGTTTTGTTTTAAATGTGGGGGATAAGGGTCTTTCACTATATTAATATTTTATTCAAATATCTTCCCACTTCACAAAATTCCTCAAAAATATCAAAATTATTCAACATTTAAGGGACTTTGGGCTTCAATTTTCCTCTAAATACTATCTTATTTCAGGAATAGTTACATGCTAGTTTTGAGGAATTGTTTATTCTAAAGTTACTAGACTTCTATGATTGTTGAGTTATGTTGCACATTATTTTTATGGATATTAAATTTAAAAACTAGGATATGGATCTTGATAGGATACATCTTTTTCGACTTGTAATTAAAACTTGAGGAAACTGGATGTTTGAACTTGAACCTAGTAACTTGGAATTTTTGAAATAAGCACCTTTAAGAGTTTCCCCAAAATATATTCATAATATTCTTTTGAGACTGGATTAAAATGTAAAATTCATGTCAAATAATTAATATATTAGAAATTATGCATAGGTTTGTGAGTAAATAAGAAAAATAAAATCAATAAGTTCACTTCACATTCAGGGCTGGGAAAAATTCAAATAAGTGTTTGATTTTTAAAAATTAATTAATTAAGGTGAGGAGAATATTGACACTAAGTGAAAATGGGGAAATAGAAATATAAGAAAATTATTATTTTTTTCTATGAAGTGGGAAGATGATCTTTGGTTTTAGGAACCTCAAGAAGAGTGGCAACTGAAAGTTTTTTTTGTTATAGTCTTAATTCCACTTAAATATTACGTGTCCTCACTCCCAAAACTAGAACATAAATTTTAATTTAATTAGTGTAATTAGTGATTTTCATATAGGGGACATACAATTTTCAATGATTGATGATTACTAGTTTCCTTCATTTATGGTTTCTGTGTGTGTATTTGAATCTTGGTAATACCTATGTGAAAATTCTTTGAAACTTCATCCCATATCAAATTTTTATTCCTTTATAAATCATTTTTATAGTGTGAGATGATTTTTTAAATCCTTATTTATATTTATATATTAAAATCCTCAATTTCTTGTGGATAAGAAAATTTCTAAGTGTAGTGGAATTTGATGTGGCCCATTTTTTACACATTAGTAACATCCATTTTGTTGAGTAATAACTAATATTTTTATTTCAAACTATTTTTTTAATGAAAAATTATTGAAAACTTCATAAAATAGGATGAAAATAAAATTATTTTATGATTATACTAAAAATGTGTGATTTTAGTTCTTTGTTAATTAAAATTTATTTAATTCAATTTCTATAATTTTAAGAATTATTATTTTTTGTGATTCTTTAGTGATATTGTTTTTATCAAGTGATGTTGATTATTCTTAATTTCTTGAAATTAATCATTTCATTAATTCCATATTTTTTATTTTAAACATTGTTTATAGAAAATGATTTTTTTAAATAATTATTGGGAAATTATATTCTAGATTTTTGAATTTTCATTTTGAATTTTTTTTCACTAATTTGAATTTTGTGATTTCATAAGACCCATGGAAAAGCGTCTATCTGGAATACATGGTAAGGAATAAACATTCAGTCACTTTATCAACTGTGATAAGAGAGTCCAAAGTCACTTATTTAACCACAAGTAAGAATGAGATCAACTGTAGAAATATGACAAGGGTTGGGAAGAAGTGGTTGTGTGGTTAGTCAATCAACCATAGGAAGATATTTTGTGAATTTTTTAAACTAATTCAATAGAAAATTTCAATTGACTATGTGCATTTCACTCAATATACCATTATAGGAAAATTGGTAATGATATGAATCTACTGGAAGACGACTACTCAACCTACCATGCATGAATATTTTACAAAGCCCTTGAATGATCATATGACTAACCCGGTGTGACAGAAAGATTTAAAATATACCTTACCATGAGCTTAATCAGCATACCGCATGATGGAGATAAGCTAGCATACTTGATCTACCATAAGAAGAAAGTCTACAGTAAGTCATGCAACTGGAAGTAGGAAATTTGAAAAAGGAGAAAGTTACAGCAATATTAATCTCTACCTATCATGCTCCTAAATATGGAGAATTGTGAACTATCACACTTAATACCTAACCAACCTACCATGTGAAATAAAACAAAAAATTGGAAAATATTTTTCCTATTGTACTTTGCTCCATCGATTGCATGAATAGGGAGGTTATGGAAACTAACATGTCCACAACCTTTTGGGCCCACCGTAAGCTACTGTAGGAATGAAATGATGACCTACCATCAATATCAACCATAAATGGAGGAAAATTTAACTTATATAATACTCTTTAAACTATTTTTATTCATGATGAAATCCCAATATTGATTTTTTGAATGAGAGAAAATCGTATTGATAGAAGCTCAAGAAGTTTCAAGTAATAACTCTAACAATAGTTGATCATAGAAAATGATTGGGTTGTGCTTAACCCTGGTGGTAAGAACTGATATGTGTTTGTTGATCATGAATAATTGAAAATGTGAGATTAAAATTGCAATGAATAAGATCCAAATCTAGATTTTATGATTAATTAACTGATAATTTGAACCAGCCATGATGATTTCTAATCACAAATGAAGACCTCTTGAGATTTCAATATCTAAATAATTGTTTTTGTACGATAATGATGAGCGATAAAAAATGTCACTAAAATAACCTAGACTAGTATTTAGCTTTAATGATTTCTAGTTAACCCAATCAACTGAATAATGAAGTTGGAAGCTCTTATTTAATATGGAGACATGTTCCATATAGAAAACATTAGGCTTGATTGGATTCTTTTTCAGAGGATGAAATAAGGATTTGACACATGGAAAAGGATATCTGAATCCAGGTTGCAGTTAGGGAAGATCATTCCTATAATGACCCGAATATTAAATATATAAATATTACATCATGTTATATTAATATCCATTATATTTCATTATAACCCATGATAAAAGCGTAAATTTTTAGTATCTTTGGAAACTTTGATACAAAAACAATTATTACCTAAAATATTTATATCATATCCCACTTAGTTATTAACAATTAGCACCATTATTAGATATATCACGCATAGAACCTTTCTTTATATCCAAGGTAAAATGAAACACAAGAAAGGGTGATCTCAAATTAACAATAATGGTAAACAAGGGATATATCAATCAATTGTCATCTTTATGCATATCATGAGAATAAGTGTTTGAGAATGTTAGATTAACATTCAAGATTCATACCCAACAATTCATATAATTAGGAGCCATGGAATAAATCTCGTAAGTTCATAATACATGGATCATAATGGTATTAAATAACATGATCCATGAGTTCATAACATTTTCATAAGACCACTTCATAAAAGTGTGGCATAAAGTGTGGCATAAAGTGTGGCATAAAGTGTGGCATAATCATAATGATAGAAATCTCATGTAAATGATCCAAGATAATCATCACATGTTATTCTTGGATTAAACACCCATTTACCTACATCAATCTTGGGAAAACCTCCCATATACCCTCTCTTGGTCTTGGGATAAGCTCCCAAATAGCATAGTTTTGGATTGGGATAAACTCTCATGCACCTTTTTTTGGGATTGGGATGACCTCATGTTTACCCTTTGAGCTCATAAAACATCAATCATTAACCAATACATTAGAGGGATATTACAGAACCACCCATCACATAATCATAACCCATTCATATGTATTCTAAAAGATCATGGAAACATTTATCATTACATCAAAGCTTAACAAGTGGAAAAGGAAATGGGTTTCAGCAATATTTCAACCTCATAATCACAAAACATTCAGAGAAAGAATAAATATGGTAACATGGGATCATATCACTAATAAATCATTATAAACATCAAGGTATGTTGATATAGATTAAAATAATTTTAAAATATAACTATAAATTTCTTAGGGAAAATATCCTATTTTTTTAAAAATCAATTATTTAAAATCATAAAAAATTGAAAATATAAATGAAAAAATGTTCTTTGAAAAGAACCATATAAACAAGTAAATGAATATTTAAATCAAATATAATTCATTATGGTGGAAAAATATGTTCATGCATTGTACGTTAAAACAAATATTCATTTCACATTTTTTGTTAAAAGTCAACACTACCTTGTTTGGGAAAAATTAAGAAGATTCATTTAAAAAAACTTAAAAAATCAAACATTGGTAAAAATGAATTTAACAAATATTTTTAGAATATTTTAAAAAATATTTAAAGTTTTTTAATGAATGAATGAACATAGAAGAAAAATATTACTAACTAGAGAGAAAAATAAAGTTTATTTTTCTTAAAAATATTATTTTGGTCTCCTAAGTGCTTAAAGAGAGGAAAATAAAACAAAAACATGGAATATCTAGAAATTACCAGTGTATAAGAAAATAAATATTTTTTTTTGAGATATTTATAATTTAATTGAATCATTGGGAATTTAATCATAAACAATCTTAATAAAAATGAGACTATAACATAAAACCCTTATCTCACGCCCATCTTACCTCATAAGCACTCCAACCACCAATACAATAAATTAAAATTTGATATACTTATATAAAATAACCATATTCATACCTTTAATACCATTAATGGTTTACTTATAACATCTTATCACTCGTTTATTATTAATTTTCTTAATCATCATCATTTTTTGTGTTAAAAAATTTATTTTTCCTGAATGTTTTGGTTTGAAAATTATGTTCCTTGAACTTTGGTCATAATTCCTTCATCTCAAGAATCTCAATCAAGATATAAATATCATATGTTTTCATTATATACCAATTTTTATTCATTCATATAAATTAGTGTTGAAAATGAATTACATCACTAGGTGAAGATAGTGGTATGTATGTACACATGAGTAATGTTTCTATTTTTCAAAGAATGGAATGAAAGAAAGAGAAAAATTATTCAGCATTATAGAATAATTATTATATCATAAATATCATATATATAAATTAAATTTATCATAATAACTAACCATGAAAGTTATTGGTGGAAAATGAATCATATCAATACATGGGGGAAATAGTTCACACGTACACACGAGTGATACTTACATCTCTCATTTGATGGATAATAGGTATTAAATGGTTGTTTAATTATCATAATAACATATAATTATATTGATGATACTGAAATGATAATTTTATAATGGATACAATAGTTTTATATGAACTAAAAGAAGAAATAAAATTGAAAGAGCATAGTTAAGACTAATACCTCTTATTTGAGATATCTCCTTTGTATTGCAGCAAATGCCTTGATATATTTGTCTTCTGAGAAGAATATAAGATCTTGGAAAAATAAAATAAATATAAGAAGGTTTTTTTTAGAATTAATTAAAAAATTTCAATAATATAATGGCACTTCCATGTGAATGTGGATTCAAATGGACATGAATTAAAAGTTACGATAATATAACGTTTAAATATGTTAAAAAAATTAGATAAAATTATGTGTAATTTACACACTTATCTCTTAGTTCAATCCCCTAGTAAACTTGTTTTAACTTTAATCGTGGTAAAAAAAAATTAATTTTTACAATTAATTATGACCAAAAATAAAGTTGAGCCTATTAAATTATTTTAATTATGATAATTCAAAATATTTAATCCATTTTACCATATCCAATTTCTATAATTGGAAGAATTTAAGTTTAAATAAATGTGAAAAATGAAATGAAAGGTCATTTTTAGAAAAATGCATTTTGAAGCGTAAAAATGAAATTAAATTCATTCCTTGAATTTTAAAAACCATAAAATGAATGTTAAATAATTTATTGAATATATAATATATATAAATTTCATTAAAATAATTAATAAAAAGATATATATTTAATTTATTAAGATAAAAACACATTACACACATAAAACAGTTTTTAGATAAATGTGTTTTTAAGGCTAAAAAATGAGAATATACCAAAATAAAGTATGCTAGTGATCCCTATGTAATTAATTAGATTATTTACAATTATATAATACTTATTTTACTTTAATTTCAAATCCAAAAAATAATTTTACTTTTAAATCACATGATGTAATGAATATAAATGATAGTTTTATAAAAATTGGTATTTTTCAATATTCATAAGAAAATAAGTCTTTTAGAAAAGTCAAAAAAATTATCGTAGGATAATATGAAATTGATAATTTAAAAAATAAAATTCATTAACTCAAATGAAATTTCTAAAAAAATAGAAATTAATTATAATTTTCATTCTTAAAATGCAATAAATACCATTTCTGAAGAAAACATATCTTTGAAGCATAAATGAGTTTACTGAAAATTGAGTACATATTTATTATAAATTAATAAATAAATTTGAATTAATTGAAAACTTTATTCATATTTTTCATAATGTGGTCATTACTATTCTTGTATACCAATTTAATGGCTAGGTTATAAAGGATCATTATATAGTGGTTTATTTAGACTAAATGTTTCATGTAAAGAAAGAAATAAAATACCACAACTTTTTTTAAAAGAAAATAGCTATAAAATATTTGTTTATTTCATTATACCCCCCTTAAAATGAATTTATACCAAGAAATATCATCACTCTGGTACAAACAAATGAGGATATCTATACTCTATTATATTCTTAGGTTACCATGTAGCTTCTCCAAATTTATTATTCCTCTAAATAACATTAACTAGATTAGTAATCTTGTTATGTAGAAATTTATCTCTCTGATACAAGATATATATTGTATATTCTTTATAGGGATTATCATGATCTTTTTGTACAACCTATGGGCTCAGTACATGTGATGAATCAGGTATATACTTCCTCAAAAGAGAAACATAGAACACATCATTAACTTGAGAGAGGTTCGGTGGAAGCGTTAAGAGTTAATATAAAGTACCTCCTCAATAAATAATCTCTAAGGGACTAATATACTTAGGTATTAGCTTTCCCTTCTTTATGAATCTCATAAACATATTCCATGGATAAATTCATTGGAATACCATCTCACCAACTATAAATTCTAAATCTCATCGACAATTATCTGCATAACTCTTCCATCGATTTCGTGATACCTTGATGTGGTTGTAAATGGATATAACCTCATCTAGATTGGTTCACAATAGATTTATTTATCTAACATCAACCTATCATGTTGGAGTTATTCACTTTTTACATAGAGGGATTCATAAGGATTCATGTAAATGCTCAAGTGACAGTTATTATGGTAAGAAAACTCTGCTAGAGGAAGGTTTTGATCCAAACTACCTTCGAAATCTAGAGAACAAGATCTTAACATATCCTCTGGGGTTTTAATATTCTTCTTAGAATAACCATCTATTTTAGGATGATATGTAGTACCAAAACTCAACTTTGTATCGAGATCTTTCCAAATATTTCACCTGAACTTTGAGGTGGACCTCAGATCTTGATCATATACAATAGAATGTTGTACTCCATGAAACATTTCCACTTCCTTATTATATATCCTATAAATTTGTTCAAGAGAGAAATATTCTCATATATAAATATATATTATTTATTTCATAAGTTATTTTTCATATAAAAAAATAGCATTATGGTCTTTATAAATTTTGGGAGGTCTAATGACAAGATCCATAAGGATGTTTTCCCACTTTAATTATAGTATTAGTAATGGTTTTATCATACCCTTATATTTCTACATATTATCTTTAACATACTGACATATCAAGAACAAATATATAGACTTTGAAATATCTCTCTTCATGTTCTCCCTCCAAAAGTGATCTTTTAAATCTCTATAAATCTTTATACTTATGAGATGAACATAGAATTATGAGCTATAAACTTGTTTAAATAACTCCTTCTATGATTCTAGTATTGATGTGACATATACTCATTTGCTAAAACATATCATTCCATCAAAATCAAGGATGAATTCAGGAACATTTCTTAACTTCTTTTACAGCTCAACATCCTCCTTTAATGCCTCTTTAATCTTCGCATGGATAGATATTTGAACACTTACTTAGGAAAGATAATATTTAACTTATTCTCTCAATATTTAAAGGTTCATCCTTTGAAAATCCATAAATATTAGATCTTTTGTGATCCTCCCTATAGATAAGATATCATGATCCTTTTTACTTGAAGCGTTAACCACCTTGTTCTCTTTACCATGGTGATAATGTATTGAGAAATCATAATCATTAATAAAATCCAACCATATTTCCTGGAACATATTCAACTATTTATCATTGATTATATATATTAAAAATATATGATCAGTATATATGTCACACATTTCTTAGTAAATATAATGCCTTCATATATTTAATAAGAAGATTACCATTTCTAATTCAAACTCATGAGTCAAAAAAATCATGGAACTTTCAACTATAACGAGACGTAATCTATCACCATATCATTCTGTATAAAAATGAATCTAAACCCATTATTTGATGCATCACTGTAAATCAAAAACCCATCTCTAATATAGGGTAGTGTGATTATAAGTTTACTGACCAACCATATCTTTAATTCCTAGAAATTTTCATCACATTCATCATTCCAAAAGAATATCACTCCCTTTCAATTTAACATAGTGAGTGGATTAGATAGCAGTAATAAATACATCATAAAGAATCAATAATATCCATCCAATCCACGATAACTATGGATCTCAGTCATCTTTTATGGTCTGGGAAAATGTTAAATAACTTCTTTCATTGATTGATCCACCAATATATCCTTGATTTATATTTTATGACCCAAAAATGAAAATTTTAAAAGCCAAAATTCACACTTGGTAAATTTTTCATACAACTTATCCTTCCTTAGGTTTCTCAGTACAATCATTAAGTGATATTAATTATCTTACTTTATCTTAGAATATATATCAATATAATCTATAAAGACTATCACATATTGATAAAGTAAATTTCTAAAGACTTTATTCATTAAATCTATAAAGATATTAGGGGAATTAGTACGACCGAGTGGAATCAATATGAATTCATACTGTCCATATCTTGAATGGATGGTTTTCTAGGTTATGTCTTTACATTAGACCCTCAATTGATATTTTCCATATAAAATATCAATATTATAAAAATATAGAATTCTTTATAATTGATCGAACAAATAATCAATAGGGGGAAGATGATACTTATTCTTGATGGTGATCTTGTTAATTTCTTGATCATCAATAAGGATATGCATCAATCCATCTTTATTCTTAATAGAAAGAACAGGTGCACCACTAGGTGACACACTTATTCAAATGAATACCCTATCAAGATTCTTCTTTAATTCCTAAAACTCAATCGGGTCCATTCTATATAGAGTATTTGAAATAGGTGTGGAATCAGGTATGAGTTCTATTAAAAACTCATCTTCATGATTCAAAGGAAGACTAGGAAACTCTTTTGAAGATATATTAATAAATTCCCATATAATAGGAATATCATAAATGTTTAGTTTCTTCCCAGCCATATAAGATAAACACACCCTTTGAATAGGAACCAAGATACATTAAATGGATGTAATTTCCAATGGAAATTTATTTTTATAAATTGATATGGTATTTATATAACTAAATCCAATTCATTCCCAAAATCGCATAAAATTCAACTAGAGGGAGAGTAACAAGTTTTTCAAGAAGAAAAATCCCACAAACTTCAATTGGAGAAGAATCGTAGAATTGATATGCGATCATATTTCCATTAGAATATTTTAATATTAATCAAAAATATAATCATTGAGGTGGTAATTTGATATCCTTATAAAATTATTTTGATATAAAATATTGGGTAGAACTATAATTGAATAAGTCATTAACCATTCGAGAGTATATAGTAAGAGTACATTTCACCACATCATTATCATACCCAACATCAATAATAGATATCTCATGGCATTTCCCTTTTTCTTCAGTTATAAGGGGTTGGTAGTGTCAATTATTTCCATTTAACCTTGGATTCGAAAAATAGTTATCAAAATTACCATATTTCTTACATTTGAAACATTGGAGTATAGGTGGTTCATTTTGTGGATATTTCTCTCCATTTGTATCATTAAACAACTTATTCCCATTTATTTTTTATTTGAATTCTTAATGACCTTAATTTTTACACTCAAAACATTTAGTATCCCCCCTAAGACAATTTCCTCTATGTTACTTTACACAGTTATATCATAAAGGAACACTTATCTTCTTCCCTCTATGGTTTTTGTTATGAGACTTTATATTTAATGTCATCTTTCTTTTATCATCAAAACCATGAGATTAATGGGTGCCTCTAATATTTATTTTTACCTTTATAGAAAATAAAATAATTTATTTATACCTATTAAAGACCCTTATGGTTAAATAAATTTGGATACTTGGCTTTAATCCATGTTATTATTGATCAATTAAACCTTCTAGTTCGATGATAATACCAAAAGCATAATACACTCATCTTGTAATCATACGTCCCAATGGACTCGTTATTTGACTTCTTTATCTCAAGGAGCAAATCATCAATTTTCAAACAAATGATATGGGGAAAGTAATTATTGTAAAATAATCTCCTAAAATCATCCCACTCTATTGAGTTAATTTCTTCTCATTTCCTTGTATTCTTGATAAGATTCCACTATTGAACTGCTTCACCTTCCAAATTATAAACAACCAAGATAACTTCTTCATGCTCTGAGCACTGTACAATGAAAAATATCATTTAAATTGTATCGATCCATTTCTTAGTAATTAGTAGATTAGTGGACCCACTAAAATAAGGTAGATGCTGCTAAATAAAGGACCCAAAAGTATATTGTTTTATCCTTTGAATATTTGGAAGCTTAGTATGATTCATTTCTTGAGAAGTTTTCATAACCATAGCAATAAGATTTTGTATTCAATATCCCATAATTTTAAACTACACTAGAGGAAAATCATTGTGTTGTCTATCATATTTAGAATTAATATAGTTACTCTGAGTTCCATCCATTGACTAAAACAAAATTCATATCATGGGAAACATGAATCATAATACCAAAATCATATAATCATGAAAATATTTTTTAGGATATCTATATATTGGAATGTTCTCTTTAATTTGTGAAACATTAAGTTTAACCTAGATTATCTATAGTCACTATCTATACAAATCCTTCATAATTTCTCTTAGTGAAAATGTAAATTAACGCAATAATATCCCTCAAGTCTGTCTATCTAGGTGTGAAATATTATTCCCACTCATCATACACCGATGAGGATCAAGTTACTACCCAATATTCCCTATTCAAAGTTGTTACCACCAGGTACATCTATTATATAGTCGTATCCACTTTATACTATCAAGATATGGATGTATTTCCTAGAAAAACAAAACTCCTTAATTTACCATAAATTTGGATTCTCTCGTATACTTTTTCTTATCCTAAGAATTCTCAAAAAATTTATCTCATTACAATTTCTAAAGGTAACTAAACCTTTATTGGATACCAACTATAATGACTAAAAAAATTCATACATAGATATTATATTATTTTATTTGAATATTAATTAAATATCATTACAGTGTTTACTAAAACAATAAAGGTCTAGTGTCTTTTGAAATGTAGATACATAAAAAAACGTATATAAATAACATCTATATCATCTCCCATGTAGTTATTCACAACTAGAACCTTTCTTAAACATGTCATACAAAAACAAATTTATTCATATCCTGGTGAAAATAAAGCATAATAAAGGGTGAGCTCAGATTCCAAGTAAGATTAAACATGAGAGATATCAATCAATGATCATGTGTAAGCATATTGTGAAAAAAATGGTATGAGAATATGCGTTTAACATTAAAAATTCATACCCAATAATTCATATAATCATGATTTATGGCATAAATCTTGTAATTTCACAATTCATGAATCATATAGGATCAAATAAAATGTTTCATGAGATCATAATATTGGCATAAGATCATGTCATAAAATAATGGCATGAATTGTAGCATAATCATAATCATAGAAATATCATGTCAAGGATACCCACTATACATTAATTACATGTTATACTTGGGATAACCACCCTTGTACCTAATTTGGTCTTGTGATAACCTCTGGTTTACCGTCTCTTGGTTTTGGGATAACCTCTTGTGTACCCTCATTTGGGATTAGGATAACCTCTCGTGTACCCAATTTTAGCCTTGGGATAAACTCCCACGTACCCTTTGATCCCATAAAACATTAATATTTAACCAATGAATTTTAATTAAATAAAGGAACCAACCATCACATAATCATAATACATTCATTTATATTCCATAGGATTATGAAAACATTTTCGTTACATAAAATTTTAACTAGTGGGAAACAAAGGGGATTTCATCAATATTTTATCATCATAATCATAAACCATTAAGAGAAAGAATAAATTTGGTAACATTTGATTATATACCTATTAAATCATAATAAACCTTAAATTGTTTTTTATAGATGTAAATAACTTTAAAATATCACTAGAAATTTTCTTGAGAAAACACTGTTTTCATTCTGAAATCCCTTATTTAAATTATAAAAATTTATAAAATATTAAGGAAAACATTTTATTCAAATAAAACTATAGAAAATTGTAAAGGAATATTCAAATCAAAGTGAATTAATTATTTTTTTAATATTAATTCATGTGTTATACATTAAAATAAAAAATCATTTCACATTTTTAGTAAAAAGTTAAAGTGCCTCATTTGAAAAAAGAAAAAATATTCCTTTAAAAATTTATATATAATTTAAAACATGAATAAAAATGAATTTAATTAATAATTGAACAATATAAAAAACATTCATGAAAACATTTTAATTAAAATATGAAATTGGAGAAAAAAATATTCCTAACCAAAGAAAGAGATAATGTCAGTTTTCTTTAAAAACATTCTTTCGGTATCTTGAGTAATTAAAAAGAGGAAAATGAACAGAAAAATTTTAATATATAGAAATAAATATTGGAGAATAAAATATATAATATTTTTTGAGATAAATCTTATAATTTTATCCTTTTAAATTTAATCATAAAAAATCGCAATAAAAAATCAAATTGTAAAAGAGAACCCTTACATCGAATCCATCTTTCTTCCTAAGAGTTGTAACCTCATGTATAATAAATTAAAATTTATTAAACTTATATAAAAGAACCATATTAATACCTATAATACCATACCTTTTTTATTATAAAATCTCATTACTCATTTATTAATAATATTTTATTAACATCATCATTTCATGTGTTAACTGCTTCATTTTTCATATATGTTTTGGTTCAGTAGTTATGGTCCTTTCACTTTGACCATGGTTATTTAATCTATATAATGTACATAATTATGTAAATATAATATATATTCATTATATATATATGTAACCATTAATATAAATTCATGATGAAAAATTAATTGCATCACTATATAAAGATGGTAGTCCGTACATACGCATGAGTGATGTTTTCAGTTCTCAATGGATGGAGTGAAAGAAAGGTAAATAATAATTCACCTTTATAGAATGATTATTATATCATAAAAATCATATATATACACACCCACAATAAATATTTCAAAATAACCAACCATGATATTATAGTGATGGAAAATGAATCATATCTTTATGTGGTGGTGGTCGTAGTCCACATGTATGCATGAGCGATAGTTTAATCTCTCATTTGATGGATAAGAGGTTAGAAATGGTTGTGTCATAATAATAATAAAATATTCATATATTAATTATAATACATTCGTAATTTTATAATGGATTCAATAGTTTTATAATATGTAGAAGAATAAATAAAATTGAAAGAACTCGGTTAGGATTTATACCTCTTCTTGGAGAGACATCCTTTAGAATACACCTTAATCCTAGAAATATTGGTATTATGAGAAGAAAAAAATCTCAAGGATAAAGTTAAGTAATATAATAATTTTTTTATTAGGTATTTTCTAAGATATAAGTATAAAATTTTGTGAATAATGAAGGAGAATAGGTTCCCTTTTATAAGTGAGGGGAGGGACACACATGGAATTAAAAAAAGATTTCAATAAAATAGTGTCTCTTTCATGTCAAACTAGCTCCAACATCACATGAATTAAAAGGTATGATAAGATAAGGTTAAAACATGTTCAACCAATACTAATTAGAAAATTTTAGTTGGAAGTACATCCCTTATCTCTTAGTTTATCCCCCCCCCCCCGATTAACCCATGTACACCTTAACCATGGTATCAAAATTTTAATATTTTTATTATTCTTTATAACAAAAAATTAAGTTAACCCTAAAATTTTATATTAATTATTCTAATTAAAAATATGGAATCCATTTTACTATATTAAATTTCTATAAGTGGTAGAATTTAATTGTAAATAAATCTGCAAAATGAAACTGTAACATCCTGACTAGAATCATTAGGTCTGAGCCGGAATACCACATGACCTTAGGTGCACCTCCCTGTATGCCAAAGGATACCAACTATAAGTGAGGGTCTCAATTGGAACCACGGGAAGAAAATAACCTCAATTATATTACATACTAATAATAATAAATAACCTAACATGTAAATAGTTTACAATTAGAGTAAGCAGAAACCAATAATATACAAACTTTATGAATGAATGTGGAAAAAATAGACTCAATCCTAAGTAAAAGGAATTGATAATCCATTTGGTTCATCACATATAAAAATAATAACATAAAACACTGAAATATTCTCTTATAACACTCAAAGACACATCTCATCCCCATATCTAGAATCATATTTATTTATATGGTTAGATAATCAACACGAACCTCATCCCAACCTGTACCTGCTAGAAGTGAGGGTGGCTCGAGTACCCAAGTCCCATGATTGAAAAATAAGGGTGTGAGTACAACTCAATATGACAATGATAATGTGGTCTAGTACCCTACTGTTAATATACAGTGAACATACATTTGGTAAGATTAGCATAAAGTAAATGATCAATACATAACTACGCAGCATAACATAATATCACTAAGTATACAAAAGAAAAACACCAACATATACCAAGAGATTGTGAACTTACAAATCCTCCATGAACCCCTGGATATACCTACTTCAATTATATATCAATATGGACTTCAAAATTATGAGAAATTATGTCACTATATGTCATGATACATTTCACATAAACCCAGTGTTGGATGGTACCCTATGCATGTTAGCCCAATAATATAAGATCCACCTTTAAGAAAATTCTACACACCCCACCCTGATGATGTTCATTATCAGAAACACCGCACGTACCACCTTTTTAGTAGTATACATCAATAAAAATACACACCCCAACCTGATGGTGGTTATTATTGGGAACATTACACATTTCATGAACCAACCCTGATGCCTTTGAACACAGATACATGATTCAGTCATGACATGACCCTAAGGGAATTCCCAATCCCCATGGTGTAGAGATAAGAACCATGGAACAAACAAAAGTAAAGAGAGAATTATTTCACCATTGAAGTTAAAAAACAAAGTAAACCAATATAAATATATTTTCCATATGAAAAAGTAATCCACATGTGAAAAGTGTCAAGAATACCCAAATACAAGTCTTCCAAGAGGTAGAAGAACCCATAATAATTAGTGGATCGCAACTCCGTCATGTGATTCAACTTCCGAAGGTCCCCTTAGTCAAGAACACCCTCCATTCTCAAGTGGTTTCATTCCTTTTATTAAAACTAACATAAGAAAAACTACAAATTCATTAAGGAAAAGTTAGGGTGTGAGAGAAAATACCAATAGGATTTTACCTATCACTTTATAATAATTTAATACTAGATAAACCATTTCAAATCGATGTAAATAAAACATGGAATGGAGAAAATTTTCATAATTTAAACAAAAACATGCTTGAGGAAACATTTTCAAAGACTATTAGAAAATAGGTACAATAGATTTTATATAAAAGAATAAATAAAAAAGTTTATGTATCAAATAATAATAAATAAAACATTTCTCAAAATATTTCATGAATAATAACTTCCATCAAAACTGACTTGAGTAATAAAAATTATATCATAAGTTATGAAATTCCATTTTCAATCATAACACCAACATTCAAGATACTCAAGAGATAGGATGTCCAAGGATTCTCAAACACATTTTTCAATTAGGGATTCCAATTTTGCACAAGGAACATCCCTACGGTTAAAAATGAAAACATACCTAAGGACTAGTCTCCCTACCCTCAAGTATTTTTGTTGAGTTCTCATCATTTAGTTTATTCCTATGTAGATCTAATATATACCTACCATGGGTTCTTCCTGATCAACTTCCGAGTCTCTCATATAATTCAAGTTAAATCAAAAAAAAATTACAAGGGGATATCATTGGATCAAAAACCATTTCAAACATTATTTCATCTATCCCAAAATCAAATTTAAAAACATTATTTTCATTTCAAAAACCAACCTCAAAATGATTTTTATCAAAAAATCATGTCATTCATTAAAAACCCAAAATCAAATGGTTTTAATCAAGATTCATTCCATTCTTTTGAAAAAAGACAACATCAAAAAGTTTTTATAAAAAATCATCACTTTCCTTTTAAAAACACAATACCAATGGTTTAATTTAATAACCTTTCATCACCCACCATGCCATTTCAAAACCCATTTATTAGAACCAATAAAAAAATTTTAAATTATTTGAGATATAATTTAAAATACAAGAATCAATGGTTTCAAATAATTAGAATAACTCATAAAACCACATACCTCAATAAAAAAACTAAAATACCCTTATGAAGGGTATCAAATATAAAAAAAAGGGTTACCTCTGAAAAATTGGGATTCTCCACAACGTAACCCAAGTGATGCAGTATAGAGGAAACTTCCATGGTATATGGTGGAACACCATGGCTTAGTGGTGTAATGGAAACGACTTTGGGTGTTCGACTATCATGTGGAAAAGGACTGTTATGGCATAGTAAATACTGTAATATCAACCCTAAAATGAAGAGATGGGAACCATGGTTTGCAAATACTAGATAAAGAACTAATACGGTGTAGAATGAGAACTACAATGTCGAAATACACTGGAAAATTAATTGTTGCACCATATCATAGCTACTAAATCAAAGAACTGCACTAAAAAATGAATTGTTATGGAATATTATAGGTACTTTCATATGGTGGCATGTCTGTATCTATCCATTAGAGTTTTTGGATCCACTCCTAAGTGAGGTACCACCCATATTTATAGAGGTTTCTATCACATTAGAAATCCATCAAGACCCTCTCTTAAACTACCCCATTAATCCCCAAAAATGGATCCCCAAGTTTAATTATATAACAGCCTAAACAAAACAAAACCTGCGTGTGACCAAATAGACACGAGTATCTCAAACTAATGTGAAAGAAGACATGTAGTTTGGTCCAATACACCATAGCACATCCCTATTAAGTGTTTCTCTACATCGAAGGCTATGACTTATCCCATGGTGTTCGGTGTGACTACAGCATAACTATTCCCTTTGAGACATTAATTCAATTTCCACCTATCCAATATAGCATAGCCAATATCTCCATGGTGTATCCACCTCCTCTATAGCATGGACTAGGTTGTTACAGCATGGTAAAACCTATTTAGGTATAAAACTACCAAAAATCCACATTTGATCCCTCACAATAATTTCGAAGCCCATAATCCCATACACGAACATAAATCAGCTCGAAAAAAAGAGGATGGAAAACCCCAAGAACTAGAGAACATACTTGAAGTCTATGGTCAGAGTATTTCAAATCACCCCACTATAAAAGATTTCTACCCCCATAAATCCTATCCAGAAGACTCCATATCAAAGAGATGAGGTGACTTATCTCTCATAAAAACATCACACTCCTAAGAATAATGTGAATTAGAACCATACTTCCACAATACCTAAATCAAAGGTATAGACATTCCATGAAGAACCATTATTTGATAGTCAATGATCTAAACCAATTGCTTGATCAAAGATAAATAATGTTCCATTTATATATTCTCCCAGCTCAATACATGAGAAGAATCCAAGAGATACTTCCTAAGAAATGACATGTGAAACACATTATGGATAAATATAAACTATAGTGGCAAGTCGAAATGGTAGGGCAGTTTACCAATTCAGTCAATGATCTCAAACAGTCCCAAATACCTGGGTTCTAACTTCCCTTATTTACTAAGTCATCAATGACCTAACCAATGTGAAACTCTCAAAAACACCAAATCACCAACTCTAAACTCCAAAGGACATTGAAAACGATCAACATAGGATTTTTAATATCTTTCTATTTTTACCATACTTTGATAGACCAACTAAATCTTAGTCATCATATCCATGACCAAACTAGGTCCTACCAGAGAATCTTCACTAACCTCAGACCAAGAAATTATATATTTTCATACTAACTATACAAATTCTCAAAGAGTTCCATCATGATGGATGACTACTAGCTATTATAATATGAAAACTTGACTACCCAGAATGGTTATCCCAATCTCCTCCAAAGTCGAGGTTACATGCTCATAGCATGTCTTAAAGAATTTTAATTTCTCATTCTATCTCAAAATCTATTTGAGGATAGTATATCATGATCAACATGACATTGGATCTCATTGCCTCATGGAGGCCCCTCTAAAAGATAGAAGTGGATAGGGTATCCCTATCCAAAATTATGGAACACAGAACTCCATGAAATCTAATGACTTCTTGGATATAAAAACTTCTGAATTCCTCAACCTTGGTGTCATCACAAATTGAAATGAAATTAGATGATTGGTTCAATAGGTCAATCACAACCCATATCAAATTCTTACCTTGGGGTGTATATGGAAATCCAACCACAAAGTCCATAGATATTTTATCTCACTTCCATGTCAGCACTGGAAGGGGCTGAAGTAACCTTGAAGGCTTATAATTCTCAACCTTAACATTTTGACAGGTATAACTATGAAAAGAAAAATTAGTAATGTCATGTTTCATACTTGGCCACAATAAATGTCATTTCATATCATAAAACATCATTATGGTGCCTGGGTGTACAGACCACAAAGAATCATGACAATATCACATCAAAAGCATCCACAAAGGAAAAGGTATGTAAAACTAGTTTTAGAAGCATGGGATACCCTTATAAGATTTAGACCATTCACTAATGGTCTCCCCACCATAATTAGAATCAATATAACCCCAAAACTCATCATCGAGTTTTTGTTAATAATGAGTCTCTTCAAGCAGTGTAGAATTTAATTGAACACTCAACAACAAGATCCTAATCTAATCCTACTGGACTCCAAAATGCATATAAGTAAATAGGGCCATCAACTTCCACTATTAATAAGATTCTTTCATGGCCTCAAATAAGAGTTTCTTACTTGAGGAATCAGGAATGATATTACTCTTTTTGGGAGTATAAGCAATGTTGAAATCAAAATTCTATAGATACTCCACCCATTATCTCAACCGAAGGTTCAAATATTTTTTATAGAAGATATAACTCAATATTTTATGATTGTATTAGATGGAAAACCTTTCAATAAGAAGGTAATGTAGCCAAATATTCAAAACATGCATCATGGTTTCATGTTCCAAATCATGCATAGAAAAGTTTTTTCATGAGGCAAAGATGACGAGAACCATAAGCCACCAAATTGTCTACTTGCATAAGAACACATCCAAAACTAGATCCTAATGAATCACTAAAAACCATATAGCCCTGGTTGGATTTTAGAAGATTCAAAATGAGAGCTAAATCTAACCAATTCTTTAACTCATCAAAGGAATACTAGAATTTCAAATACTAAAAAAACTCTACTCCCTTATAAGAGTGGTCAATGGAGAATCTAACCTAGAGAAATATTTCACAAAACAATGATAATATCTTTTCCAGACCAAGAAGCTATGAATCTCAAAGACATTATGTGGTTCCTCTAAGGTCGTATTACCTTTCACCTTTTTGGGATTGTCTGAAACACATTGTTTAAAAACCGTATATCTTAATAAAATTACTACTCACTTAAATAAGTTTCATTTAGAATGTTAGGAATAAAGTATTTAATTTCTCAATATATTAAAACAGATCTCATATGAGGTACATGATCTTCCTCAGTCTTATAATAAACCAAGATGTCGTCTACAAAGACCAAAATAAATGAATTTAGGTACTCATGGAAAATCATGCTCATCAATGCCATAAACACCATAAGATCATTGGTCAGGTCGAATGGAATAATGAGATACTCATAATCACCATACCATCTTCTAAAAGTGGTCTTGGGAATGTTATACTTCTTGATACTAAATTGGTGAATAACCATAACGAAGATCAATCCCCGAGAAACACCTTTACCCTTTCAGCTGGTCAAAAAAATTATTTATTCAGGAAATGGATATATATTCTTGATTGTGACCTCGTTATGCTTTTTATAGTCTACACAAAGGAAAAGGGTCTCATCAGAATTCATATAAAAAAACAAGGGTGTTTCCCAAGAAGAAACACTAGGTCAGATGAATCCTTTGGAAAAAAACCATCCAACAAAATTTTCAACTAATTTTATTTTTTAGGCATTGTGTGGTATGAGGTAATAGTGATAGTTTGGGTATTTAGTACCAATTCGATTGTAAATTCCACCTCTCATACTAGTGTTAAACCCAAAAAGTCATATAGAAAACGTCTGGAAACTCAAAAACTACTAGATGGATTGTTCCATATGAATGTTCATGATCCACTTAAAATGAAAACATGGAAATCATCTTACCCAAATCTAGTAGATAAGGTCCATCATGACTCCTTTAATATCTCATGATAGTAAAATAATAGTGTATTCAATATTGTCTGCAACACGCAACGTTTAGCATAAATGAACCACAAAATATTATCATTTAAACATGAAAATTATAACATGGCCATTGATTTGGTGGGTATAAATAGTAATAACAACATTATTAAATATATATGAAGGTCATATTCAATATAAACTTATTTATTAATGTATATGAGAAAAACATTCAATTATTTGTAAATTCATTTTGTACGATTTCTTTAGAAATAATTTTTTAGTATTTTTGTAATCAAATAATATTATAACTTTTTTCAACTATTATGAAATTTATGTGAAGAAATTACCATAATTTTTGAAATAATAAAATCAAAATTATCCTAGGGTGAATTTTTACTATTTTTCTAAAAAGTTTGATTTTTAAATGAATAGGGAAGATGTTGATTTTTATTGAAAACTATAATTTAATTTCCAGAATTTAAAAGTAACTTTTTTTTGGAAATTTGTTTAAAAGTTAAATTTGTTAAATTATATTATTAATAATAAAATTATGGTCCTTATAATTAGTTTTTTTTGTATAAAGACATTTTTACACTTAAATAAACATTTTTTATAAATCTGTTTTTCATCGGATTTTATGGGTCTAATTTTAACTTAAATTCTACCACTTATGTGGTTTTAATTTGATAAAATGGATTAAATATTTTTAATCAACATGTCCTAATTTTTTAATGAGGACACTTTCATTTTTTACCATAATTAATAGTAAAAACATAAAAAAATTGTCACCACGATTAAAAATAAAACCGGTTTACTAAGGGTTAAACTAAAGGGATAAGGGTTAAAATGACCTAAAAATTGTCTAATTTATATTTTTTAACCATATTTAGACCATATAAAATCTAATATTCAGAAATGGTCTATTTTGGATCCATTCTTATTGATAATTACATTAATATATTTTATTCTTTTTAAAAGTTCAAGTGTTTCCTCTCCCACATTTATAAAAGGACACAAATCCTCTCTCTTCTTTACACCACATTAATCCATTTATCAAAACCAAAACCTAAAAAATATCTTCCAAAATTATTTATAAATTTTCTACATCTATTTTTTTTTCTCAAAATAACAACCCTAAGGCCCTTAATAAGAGATACAATGTTGGAATCTCTAAGAAAAGGTAATCCTCTTAATGAAGCTCTTTCTTTTTTTACTTCTTATTTTACAACCCTCAATTATGTCCTAAAAATTCCAATATAAAAACACAAATATCTCCCATATTCCATAATGGTATTATTATTATGGCATAATATTTATCCATAACCTTATTCATCAAATGGGAAACAAAATCATCACTCATGTGTACGGAGGACTACCGCCTCGTGAACCGATGTCATTTGTTTTCCATCACCGACTGGAATATATATTCATAATGATGGAACCAATGAGTATATATGATAATTATGATATTATATTGATTACAAAACAGTAATATATTATCTAATTCATTAACCTTTGACCATTAATGAAATGATAGCATCGCTTGTGCGTACGTACGACCTACTGACTCCATGAAGCGATGTGATTCATTTTCCATGTACAAATTTTAGGAATGATTATAAAAAGGTATATAGTGAGTAAAAATTACATTTTTAACATTTATATAATTCTATAATAGATTTAATTATATCCCATTCATAATAACCAAAACTTCCATGATAAATCATGCATGACAAAATGAAGTAGTTAACACTCGAAACCATGGTAATAGTGAAATATTATTAGTTAACATGGGATAAGATATTATAAAAGGATAATAAATGATATTATAAATTGAAATATTATTTTGGTATAAATTAATAACATGTTTAAAATAATTATAAATTAGTTTAAAGCCTATTCATCTAAATGTATATGTGAGGTAATGGATTTCATCTCAATCTACACTTTATTGAGACATATTTTTTATTTTATACCTATTCACTTTTATGTGACATATATACTACCCCTTTTTATGTATTTAACTTAAATTACAATTTATTTATTTATTACTAATTTTTCAATTAATTTTTATTCTTTCAAGGCGTGGAAAGTTAAAAGTTTCCAAAAAAGGTAAGAATTTATTTTACAATCTCACTTTCATTTAGGATTGATTTTATTTTGGTTGAAGGAATATTATCATTTATCCTTCATAAAATAGAACCATTTTATTATCCTATGGATATTTAAGAAGTTTTCATATTTTCTTCCAAATTTTCTATGCATTGAGACTTAAATTTAGTAAAGAAATTTTTAAAAGATAATTTGATGTCATTTCTCTTCTAGATCAGATATATTTTCCTTCCCGGTCTATATGTTTGAAAATTGTTTTAAAAAATTAATTATTACTAATAAAATGATTTATTTAGAGAAATTTTATGTTATATTTTACTCTTTAAAATTTATGAAAGGAATATTTCTAGTGTTTTATGAAATGGTCTTTATAAATTTTATTTATAAAATTAGAAAGAATGTTTTTTATATGGTGATAAGAGACTTCCCATCCACCGTAACCATTTTACAATATTTTTCTTCGTCTACATACATTCAATGGTTCTAGAAATAAAAATATTTTAATGAATATTATTTTAAACTTTCACTTCTATTCCATTTATTATTACAAAGGACATGATTTTATAACAAAACATATATTCTCAATGAACTGATGGCTATCTCTTATCTCTTATTAATTTTTTGGATGTTAACTTTCTCTTGAAAAATTCAATTTATTACAGTAATTATAAATTTAATTTCTATTAAATATACATATTCTTTGTGTCTTGTATATTATTATTCACTAAAATTTATACCATTTTTTCATATGGTGTTTTAATATGAATGTTATTTTATTGACCGTGGAAAATATTGATAAATCTATATTATTTACTCAATGTGTATTTCTATTAATATGGAATATTATTTATGAAATTAAATGATCTTTAAATATATAATTAATGCATTGGAAATTAATTTATGGGTGTGGGATAGTTATAGATATCCCCTCGATGCATCAATAGGTCATATGAGACAAATTAGTTGGCCAAATTAAATGGGTTTTTTGTCTAAACCTAGCCATAGTTTTAAAATGTGTAGGAAAAAGGTATTAATGGTATAGATATAATCATTTATGAGATCATGATTTCAAATATTAATATTTTCATTCCTTTATAATTCATTTATTATTATCTTAGATAGTTTCATTATTGATAGTATCCATGGATGCATTTTTTTCTTAAGTTATTGATTAAATGAAATATTTTTTCTATCATATTACTTTTCATATTTATTGTGACTTATTTACTCATTGTAGATTCCATTATAGATAACCCTTACTAATAATTTTAGAACACCTTCAATTTATTTCCTTTCCCCGGGATATGAAGATGATATCCTTGAATGAGTTTCACAGATGCTAATAATTTTCTTTTATTAGGTTTCATATTTTTATTCCTAATGTAAAATGAGTATCATTTATGTATCTATATCTTAAATACTACTAAAATAATTGGTAATTTGGGATTATATTCCTTATATATATGTTAAATTAATAAAGTATACACCAGTTATTGTTTACTAGAGTCGGGGTTGTTACAGTTGGTATTAATGAAAATTTAGATGAAATATTTGGAACTAGATTTAAGAAAACATATATTAAAGAACTTAACCATGTTATTGAAGTTCAGGATATGTCAAATTATAGAATAACATCCTAAATTTTTGTTAAGCTATATATTATGTGGTTTTTCCTAAAAATACATCTATGTTTGAATACTATAAGTGTATGTGGTTATGGCACAAATGAATCAAGTGGAAATAACCCAGAAAATAGTTTGTTTGAGTATATCTTGGCCATCATTTTATTACATGATGAGTGAACCCTTATGACACACCTATTTTAAAACTCACAGGGGATAATATATGGTTAAATAACATTTTATTTATAAACCATTATGAAGGATTTGAAAATATTATTATGATTTAAAGATATTCTAGAAGAAATTAAATTTATAATTCTAAGATTAAAAATGCATCACTTTTCAATTTATATTAAGTGTTTTAAAAGATTTATAATTATATATTATTATTTAAAATTATATGATCTAATCCAGTATATTTTACTATTTAGAAATGGTTCTTAGAAATAATAATGGTATCAATACTCATAGAAAATATAAAAATATACCTACTGAGAAAACTAATACAACTGGTGTTGGAGCCAAGTAGATCATGGTCATATTATGAAAGTTGACCAAGGTAATGTTTAATAATGTTAATATATAGAGAATCATGATGTTATATGGTATGAAACACATATATTGGATCATTATATTCGATAAGATCCTCCATATTTTAGTGGAACAAAAAATATTATGGTAGCTAAGTATAGGATTAAGTCTCCTAAGAAGATATTTATGGCTTCAGGATGCTATGAAAGGGAAAAAGGTATAGTGGAATAATATTTCATTAAAGGTGAAGTTGATAAATGCTGTAATTTGATCTAGAATACTATGGAGGAAGAATAAATTGCACATATGGAATGGATGTCTTTTAAAGTAATATTATTCAATAAATATTTCCCTCTGGATCAAAAAACTGAAATGAAGAAAATTTTAAACATCTTAAATAAAAATAAAGAATAAATTTTTATGAACAATTAGGAGACCATTACAAGGATATCTAGATATTCTATGGATTAGATATGTAATACAAAAAGCAATATTGGCTATTTCTTTGAAGGTCTTAAGCTAATTTTCTGAAGAGATCTAATTTCTCAAAAAAATCATCATATGATGAAATAATACTATGTGCCCTCAAAACTGAGAAGGGATTCTCTAGATAATATATATTAAAGGGAAATCAAGAAAATAATAGGTCTTTTGAATACCAATAAAAATTAAATTCATCAAAAAAGAAGAAGAAAATGAATCAATTTAAATCATGTGAGTTTTTTGAAAGAAACATCTTAGAAAATGCTTGAATGGAATGGGATTTTGTTACAAGTGTGGAAATATGGTTCATTTAGCTCATTAACATAAAAGAAAGAAATATTCTTCTAAAATATAGTTCTTAAACAAAAAATAAATGGGGTATTATTCAAACTATTATCTCGAGCGTTAATAGAAATTACCACTGAAGTGACCAAGGGGAGAAGGCCAAGCATATGTTATCACTTTAGCTAAAGTTGAATTTCTTAAACACGTGTTGGATAATTATTTAATAATATATTCAAATTTGATTAATTATTTATTTGATTCAGGATCCTCTCACTCTATAATATCTTCCATTTTTTCTAATAAAATTAAATATTTCCCTAAAACATTAAGAAGGGAGTTTTTAGTAAAAAATCCTAGTAGAAATATCAATATAAAAAGGATATGTCAGGATGTTCCCATTATGAAATATAGTCATGGCCAATTTACTAAAATTATTACCATACTTATGGTTAAATTTGATATAATATTTGGAATTGACTATCTTTCAAAATATTATGCAAAAATTTATTTCAAAAAAAGGAAATTAAAAGTCATAATGAGATGTGTAATTCCTAATATTTAGAGAGGATAATTCACATTCTAAGTCATGTCTGGATCCACCCCAAATAAAAATTATAAATGAAATTCCTGGAGGGAAAGGGAAATCACAATCTATAGATGGAAAAAATAATCCTTAAATTGAGGTTGTGCCTATTGTATAAGAATATAATGATATGTTTTCTAAGGAATTTCCTAAACATACACCATAATGTAAAGTCGAGTTTTCCTTTTATTTAATCTTTGATGTGAGACATGTATCATTAACTTCATATAGAATGGACACTATGGAATTAGTGTATTTAAATAAATAATAAGAGTATTTGTGTGTTATAGGATTTATTCTCCCTATTTTTTCACCTTGGGGATCCCATATTCTCTTTGTTAAAAAGAAAAATAGATTCATGAAGCTCTACATTGATTATTGGGAAATAAATGCCATTAATATAAATAAAAATTTTCATCTACCTCACGTAGATTACATATTTTATCAACTTCAAGAAGTTCAATTTTTTTCAAATACAGATCTTCATTATGGGTATCATCAATTGTGAGTATATAGGGAATATATTCTGAAGGCATTATTTTGAATAAGGTATAGACATTACAAGTTTACAGTAATTCCATTTGGATTGAATAATTCACCACCTATTTTTATAGATCAAATGATTGGAGCATTCATAGAATATCTTGAGTATTTTTTTATTCTATTCATTAATGATATCTTTGTGTATTCTAAAATCAATAAGCACTATGAGAATTAATTGTGGATCATCCTTGAGACTCTTGGAAGAAAATATTTATATGTTAAATTTATCAAGTGTGAATTATTTCTCTATAATGTTTCTTTTCTTGGAAATTTTATCTCCTAATATGGAATCTCAGTTGATCCTATGAAGAAAAAGGAAGACAAAGAATGGCTTACACCAAAAAACATAAATGATGTACATAGTTTATTTGGTTTGGCAAATTACTATCAACAATTCATTCAAAACATTGCCTTATTGGCTACCTATTAACCAAGATTACATGTAAATGGGTTTAGTTCATATAATAAAAGTAATGTGAAGAATGTTTTAATGACTTGAATATGAGATTGGTCGATGATTTGATTTTGACTCTACCATTAGGAAATAATATATTTGTGATATATAGTGATGTGTCGAAGAAGGAACATAGTTGTTTCATTACACATAATCCTAAATTTATTGCATATACATTCAGATAGTTAAAGTCTCATCGACAAGACTATCCAACTCATATTATTGAGTTTACAGTGTAATACTTTATTTGGTGATAGTGAGACGTTATCTCTATAAAGAAAAATGTGATATATAAATAGATTAGAAAAGTATAAAATAGAAATTCTCATATAAAAAACTCAATATGAGGAAAAGAAGATGTCTAAAGCTACTAAAAGATTATGATTTATTTATATATTATCACCTAAGTAAGGAAATAAGGTAGTTGATGCATTGAGTGGAAAAGATCATGGAGTTCAGGCTAGAATGAGAATTTATGGGGATATTATGTTCATGGGTCTAGTAAATATAGAGATGGGAATTATTAATTAAGGAGAGATAAAAATAATTTTTGAAATGACTGTTAAACCATATTTATTAAAAAATATTAAAATTTATCATCCTGATGATGAGAATTTTCCAAAGAAAATTAAAAATGTGAATGATGGGAAATTAATATACTTCATATCTTAAGATGGTGATATAAAATTTTTAAGGATTTTATATGTTCCATCTATACCTAAGATGAAAAGGGAATTATAGGAAGATGTTGGTAGCTCAAATTTCTCAATACACGCTTGTAGCACTAAGATGTATAGGGATTTAAGGATTATTTTAGGTGGGATAATATGAAGAAATAAATTATTAACTATGTGTCAAGATGATTGGTTTGTTTGTGGGTGAAGACTGAGAGACAACATTCTAGAGGATTCATGCAATATATACATATTCATATATGGTAATTGGACGACATTACTATGAACATTTTCATTGGACTACCAAAGAATCCTAGAAAGAAAGATGAAATATGGGTTATTATTGATCACAAAACCAAATTTGCACATTTAACTGCTATAAGGGAATATTTTTCTATTGATCATCTTGCATGACTCTAGATCAATGAAGTTGTATTACTTCATGGTACACCTTTTTTAATCAGGTCTGATCATGATCCCTAATTTACATCAATATTCTAGAAAAGTATTCAAAAGGTGCTGGATGTTGAGATTCATTTGAGAAAACATTGCCATCTATAAACTAATGGACATTTCAAAAGTATTATTTAAACATTATAGGACATGTTAATATAATGCTCACTTTATTTTCAAGGTATGTGGGATTAGTATTTATATTTGGTAGAGTTTTACAATGACAATTATTTCCATTCGAATTGCATCATATAAAGCATTATATAGAAAGAGATCTCATGCCCTAACTTTTTTGGATAAATTGTGTGGTAGGAAACTCGTAGTCCTAGAAATTGTTGAGGAGACAATGAAAAATTTAAATACTATTCAGACTCATATTAAAGAATCTCAAAGAAGGGAAGATTTAGAATTTCAACTGTGAGATCACTTTTTCGTGAAGGTATTTCCATGAAAGGGTGTTATAAGGTTTGGTATGAATGGAAAATAAGCCCCATGTACATCAAAACTTTTGAAATTTTGGAATTAATTAGATCTATGGCCTGCCATTTCAAAATTCCATAGAACCTACCTGAAGTACATGATATGTTTCATATCTATTTATTAAGGAATTACATGTTAGATCCAATGCATGTGCTCACCTCTAAAGAAATATAATTTGAACCTAATCAATATTACTGTGAAGATTCTATTAATATTCTGAACACTAGAGAGAAATTATTGAGGAACCAAACATCTCTACTGGTAAAGGTACATTAGAGAAATCATAAAATAGAGGAAGAAACATGGGAACCTGAGAATATTATAAAGAAGAACCACCCTAATTTTATTGAAGTTAATATCCATGAAAGTTTCTTGGATGAAATTTTTTTAGGAGAGTTTAATGTAATATCTTGTGATTTTAAAAGGACTTTGCGTTTTCAAGGGTATGTAACACACAATGTCGAGCATAAATGAACCAAGAAATATTATTATTTAAACATAAATGCCATACCCTATCCAGTTAATTGGTGGGTATGTATAGGAATAACCATATTATGAAATATATATAAATATATTTATATATATATGAAAGTCATATTCAATACAAATTTATTGATTAATTCCTAGTAGATAAACAATCAATTATTCATAAATTCATTTTATAAGATTTCTTAAAAAATGATTTTTATTAGTTTTTATAAGTAATATAATTAATTTTTTCCACTTTTAGAAAATTTATTAGATAAAATATAATTACTTTTTGGAATCATTATATCTATCACAGATAGTATCAATAGGGATAGCGTTGCCACACCTCAAGCCCAACTCTAATAGGCCAGGGGTTGGAGACTAGCACTGGGTAGACATATCACTAATATGAGAGGCATTAGCCTAAATTACCTGTATAGAAACACACATCTTTATGACCATAAAATTATGAAATATAAAACAACTGATAAACTATACATGCATACATCTAAATCTCACAACCAAAGTTGGAAAAATCAATGGAAAGTGAACGAGTCCAAATACAAGCCCACCAAAAAGAGTCTAAAAACAATTTCATCCTGAAATTAAAGAAGGAGATTGCTAACAAGATACTGTAGGAACACACCTTGGTCTACTCAGCACACTAAGAACCACATGGTCTTGGTCCCTCTACAACTCTATCAAATGGTCAATCATCTGCACAATACATGACACATGCGGGAAATTCGCATGCATGGGTGAGTATAACAATACCCAGTAGGACACCCCAAAATCACAAAACATATAACAAAAATAATAACAGTAATCTCTACATAGGTATATGTCTACAGGAAATAAAACAATAATATCTAGATATTCTCAAAAAAGACACACAAGTATCAAGGTAAAGTCACAACCATAATGCCATTATTGGATTCCTGTTTGATTGTTCCACATATCACTCATCTAAGAGAACACACTCTATTAGTAAGATAGCACTGATGATGTTTGTTTGAGAGGTAGTGCTCATCAAGCCTCGTCATTAATAGTACATCTTATATGTCTAAAGATATATGATACACATAATAGGATTACACCCAATGATATGGGGTATTCCAACAACTCAACCAAGAATAACCTACTATGTTGAGTATCTATGCCCGCATAATTTTGGTTGTGATGATACCAAGAACTCCACATAGGGAAAGAATATGATATAGGATCTCACTCCAGGTCTCACGAAAGAATCCCAACAAGTATATACAATAATCCCTACTGAAGGGATCAACATCCTATGTACACTACTACAAATAAGGATTCTAAAAGCGTTAAAAACCGCCTTTAATAGCCCTATAAAAGTGTTGTTAATCGCGGAGAAGATAAAGGGGGTCCCCTTTACTAGTGCTAAAAAAGCACTGATAAAGGGCTACCTTTATCCCTTCTAAAAAAAGCACACATAAAGGTCCCCTTTATCACTTCTATTTTGATCACTAATAAAGGACCCCTTTATGAGTGCTATTTTGATCGCTAATAAAGGCCCCCATTATCAGCGCTAAATTAGCACTCATAAAGGCCAAGTTTCCTGAGCAAACCCAACACCTTCACAGAACTGGCACACCTGAGACATCACCTGCACACACCGCACAAAACAGCACATGCACATAAAATAGCTGCACAAAACAAGACCTACACACAAACAAAGCATATAAGAACAAAACAAAACACATAAGAGTTTTGCAAACAATGATATATACATTTACTTGAAATCATGAATACAAAAACACACACTACTATATACATTTCAAACAATTTTTTATATGGTAACAATTACAATTATCCAAAAAATAGTTAAAAACATTAATGTTTCATCTTTTTTGCATCTGTGATCCCCTCTACAAAATATTCTTCCATGGTATTAGTTTTCGAACAAAGAATCTGAACTCAATAAAAAACTTCCACATATATAAGAAAACAAATATTATGTTAGTAATAAAATAATGAAATAAATTAAACATTAATATGAATGAATACATTAATAAAATGTCAATTTTTAATAAAAAAGACACATTTGGGTAGGTAGGGGCCATAAGACTAGATGATACTTGATACCTAACCTTGATATGGGTAGGTAAGTGGCCATGATAAGTGAATAGAATAATTAAAAGGAATAAAGTCCACAATGTACAACAATTAATGATTTTGAGAGGTTTTTTAGTGTGTGGAATTTCCCACATTCTCTTATTAGTCCTCTAAGAGGGAGGAACTTCAAAAGATAACTTGAGGTGCCAAAGTTGGTGTTGATGGAGGCAGAGATGGTGTTTCCTTTGGATCAGAAACAACCACATCCATGAGATCCATTTGACTTGGACAGCCCTGATCATCAGCCTCTCAGTCACTTTTTGAACTAACGTTGGCTATAGTTTCCTTGGGAAAGTAAACTAGAGGGGTTGGAGGTGACCATATTTTACCAGCCACTTGAAATATCCAAGAAAAAAAAAGTTCATCGTAGTCCTAACAATATCAAAGAATATGTGAAAGTGATGAGAAAACTTATCTTACCTCTTCAATAGATCCATCCTAGTATCCCTTATCTTCACTAGTTACCATTGTGCTAGGAATTATCAATCTCTAATCTAGAGGTGTGTATTGGTCTTGGCCTCTGACAGAATGAATGACCACACTAAGTTCTTGAAGAAGTGATTTGACTTCAATGGGTGGTTGTTCATAGAAGATTTTTTTGGGAGCGATCACACTCCCAAATCCCTCTAGCTCTATTTACACATGACACAACACTCTTCATACCTCTATGGTCAATGTATTCCTCCTCTAGTTGTCCCAGTTTTGGAATGTGATGGGAAAAACCACTATAATTAGAGAAGATCCCCCACCTACTAGAACATATTTCATAGGAACCCCATACATTGTTACCAAATACATTGGAAACCTACTTGTTGATGGTGTTGGATCTAAGTGCCTCCTTTGATTCTAAGAAATCTAGAGAGATTTGGGTATTCTGGAAGATGTTTTTTGTCTAGAATATAACTTTTTTATGATTTTAGATCCCCTGTGTCCTCCTCCTCATCCACTATTAGAAGATCTATGTGCTTTATCACTAATGGATCAAACTGACCATTTAGGTATGATTAGACCAAGGTATTGACATAAGCCTTGGAGAGGCCAAAACCCACACTATCCATAGGGAAGGTCACCTGAACCTAAGTATAAAATCAGGTGAACATTATCCACAATTTGTGAGACACCCTGGGATGCATTTCTGAACAGATGTGGGGAGGAGTGGGGAATTTCATCTAAATTCACTGAACTATCTGCCAAAGTGGTATGATGCATACCACTCGTAGAATATATTTTAGTTGATCTAAGTGGATAAAACACCCTCGCATATGTCTAAAAGGTAGGATTAGGCTACAGAATCACCCTTTATATTATTGGTAATTTCAAAGGTTAGTGCTTCGTATGGTATAAAAAACTGATCATAACGGTTCACTTTTCTCCTGATCTCCTAGTTCTTTAGTGTGATTAGTCAGACCCCACTGATACTTTATAGAAATTTCCTGAACTGCTAACTTGGAATGTTGTGAGTACTAAGTAGCTCATATCCACGAATGTGGGCCCCCATCCAACCCCACCGCAGTTGGAAGGGGCTGAATTTACTCATCATACTTGTCTTCTAAAATCATCGCACCATAGATCATCTTAATTTCCCATATACTGATTGAAAACTCACCATACATAAAATTAAATGTGTTCATGTATTGACTCTATAAACTAAACAGGTATACCATCTGAATTTTTTTTCAATAAGTAGTGGTTTGGTAAGATTAAATATATTCATAAAATCCTTTCTTTTTCAGCACAACCACAAACTCTGTGGCAGTACACTTAACCAAGAAGGGACAACCCCAGTTCATCCCAAAGATTCCATCTGATCGAATAACCCAGCCAAATAACCACCCAAACTTCTAATTTGATAAATAATTATACATTCTTTATCTATAAATATGGGTTTTAAGCTAGAAATCATGTTATAACCCTTTAAAATCAATCCACATAGGCTTCAAAATTAAGTGCATGACTTGTTCAAAGTCATGTGATCACATAACCATAATAGGATCACATGATCAAATGAACCTCGGATATTTATATGATTACACAACCCTTGAAACTTTATTCAATCATGTTAATAAGACAAGAATACACGAATCATGATTCAAGTGAATTTATTTGATTATTTGATTTGTTTATGTGATTTGATCATGTGATGATATCACACGATCAGTTCACATGAATCATTCATACAAAAGAGATTATGTGACACAATCACATGAAGAGGCTTATGTGAAGTATAGAAAAACCCAA
The DNA here is from genome assembly GCA_963277665.1 of Viscum album. Taxonomy (NCBI): domain Eukaryota; kingdom Viridiplantae; phylum Streptophyta; class Magnoliopsida; order Santalales; family Viscaceae; genus Viscum; species Viscum album. The sequence goes on along the minus strand of OY728134.1, from coordinate 462,437,768 downwards.
AGAGTTCTCATAGAGCTATGAAATATTGATTCATTAGTGAAATAAATTTCCCATTAATCTCTTATCTATAAGAAATTTCACGGAATACCAAGAGTACCTTAGAATACTAAAAGAAAATAGAAACCCAATGGAATCAATCAAGTATTCACTTCCTTATAACAAAGTCCTTTTTTATTCTTCTGGAATTTGTATGTGAGGTGTATATGCATCTGGTCATTGATGTGATGTAGGTTCTATATGGGGTGCGTAGGCACCCAGATTTTCATGGGCATGCATATGTATATATGATGCGGGTTTATTTGAGAAATTGTTGAGATAAAAGATCTATGGAAAATGATTTTACAATTCAAACATCAGGATTACCTTTGTGATTGAGAAGACACAACATCGTTTCTCTTCCTACAAAGGCATGTCACATGGACAAAAATCTTCTAAAATAAACTAACCCTACAAGGAATAATGAAAATAAAATCAACATTTCATTATAATTTTTTTGTTAAAATAGACATATTATATCATAACACTACCTTTACATATTTAAAAATGGTTTCTTTGGTCCAAATATAATCTAATAACAAAACTAATGATTCTTTGTGCACTTTACTACTGTTGGTTAACTATCGCTTAGCATTGTATCTTATCTGAAATTCCGATATGGAATCCTCGTGATGCTCTCATCCTACACCATCTATATGATATCTGCATTCATCATTACTTTTCTTTCTCTTCCTGCACCCATTTACCTAGTAAATGGGTGCAAGAAGAGAAGGAAATGTGAATGCAGGATGATAATATCATAGAGATGGTTTCGGATGAGATCATAAGAGGGACCCCAGATCAGAAGTTCGGATTAGGTGTTATGCTAAGCAGTAGTTAACCAATAGTAGTGAAGAATCATTAGTTTTGTTATTAAATTTGTGAGTGGGGCACAACCGATATTCTTCCAACACACAACATCAGTAGAAATAGCTGCATAAATAAACAAAATACAGAATATAAATGATTCATGCCATAATATCTTAGGTCTAATGATTTTAGAAATATGGAAACCTAAAGAACTAGTTTATAAGAGTCTCGTATTAAGTTAAGCTTTTCTAGAAATACAAATCATTTCTAAAACCATTCTTCATAACCTAAGGATATAAAACATAATAAAGGGTGATCATATATGATCAATTAGTTTAAAAAAGGGAGATATCATTGATCATATAAGGATAAAATAAGTAGTAGGAATTCACCTTTATCCTATTTGTGTACAATCTTCCATCAGGTATGATGACCATTCATTTCTAAACACATCTATATCATCTTATGAATATAAGTTTTTGAAATAGTCATGGTAGTACTGAAAACATATAAATACACAAAGGATGAATAAATATTTTAAATGAACTCATAATTATTTTCAAAAATACCTCTTCAAGGATGTTAGTTTGTTGATGAAATGTGACCTCTTTCATAAATTTACAAACATAATAACCATAGTCATTTCCATTTGTTTGTTTTGAAAACTGTAGAAACATCGAGAAAAATAAGTAATTTGTTTTGATATGTGTTTGGATAGTGAAATAATATTATATATACCAGGATATTTTTCCATTTGTAGATCTTGTAGGCGTTCATGTCCTTATTCCCTAGATTCATTCCATGAAGTAGAAGATATTGATACACCGCCCTATCATAACCTAATCCTCATTAAAAATAATATAAATTATATAACTATATGTTAATTTCTAAAATTTTGGATCTAGTGTCACGACCCGTCCTCGGGGCCCGTGCCGTGACTACCCCAAGCCCGCCTTCCATAGGCCAGGGGCTGGCGACTAGCACCAAAGGCATAAATCCCAATAAAAAGGGAAGGCATTTCCTTTACGAAATGAAAAAACACACAAAAAGAGTACAAGAAAAAGCTACACTAAGTAAGCAGTATAACAAACGTGCTGAAAGTACAAGGGACCGAAAATACAATCCCAAAAGAAAGGTACAGCTACAACTGAAAGTAAAGTACAACTCAAATGACAATAGATGAAAGGTTACAAGCAGCTCCAGGATCATCCTCCGGGTTCCTACCTAAAGGGTAGGTATAGATGTCCTCCTCAGCACTCCATGTCCGTATGTCTCCTCCGGGTACCGACTCGTCGTGAGATCCACCTCCGGGTGCCGACTCGTCATGAGATCCACCTCCGGGTTCTTACTCGTTGTGGGATCCACCTCTGGGTACCGTCCAGCTTTACAATCGTCAACCACGATCAGTGATATCCACCATCTATAACCAACACAATGAGGTGCGGGCATAGCCCGTGCAGGGGTGAGTATACGATACTCAGTAGGGACCCCGAGACCCTCAAGGTCTCACAAAACCCAACAAGGATAACCACAAAGAATGTTCTCAACAGATAACCCTTACTTAGGAATAAGCCCATACTTATACCTAGTTACCAGGCAACCCATCTCAGTCATGAGGTATCACACAGATAAGAAAACAACAAATAACCACTACTTAGGTATATGCCCATACATATATCTAAGTTATCAATTAACCTGTCTCAATCATGAGGAAAACATAAAGGTCATTGACTTAGCTCAAAGCATGATTTTCATAATCAAAACTGCAACTACTGAAGAGCTCTGTCTCTTTCAAGTATAGTGATCCTATCATGACTCCGAGGTACTGCTCACTAACCTAAGACTACTGATGTACTCCTCCTGTCGAGTACTGTGGGTCATCCACCCAAACACAGTAGTGCTCCCACCGGGGTCTACTACCCAAACACAGTAGTGTACCCCCCCTAATAGCCTGCATAGGTACTCCTCCTGTCGAGTAACGCAGGTCTGCCACCCAAACACAGTAGTGTTCCCCGCCGTGGGTTTTCCACCCAAACACAGTAGTGCTTCCCACTGGGCTATACAAGTCACTCCGACTCGAATCGGACAAGCAGTCTTTAGGTCTCAGCCAGCTACACGGTCTTCGTACTCCATACGATAGTCTCCGAAAGGGTCTTCTCCTCAATCTACGGGTCGATACTCCAAGTATCACAAATTCCCACGAAGAAGTAACTCAAAGGACCGCCTCGTCATAGGGGTATCAACGCAATAGACGGCGTGTCAATCGGACGCCCGATCTGTGAGTTATTAGCCTTTTCATCCTAGGGGCCTAGTTGGTTTCTGGTACGAACTAACCCGACTGTATCTCAAATATACTCCGAACTCACATACGGTATACTCATAGGGACCATTTCTCAACGCGATCACCAATGCCGCTGAAGGTACGTCAAACAGACGTCTGGTCTAAAAGATATTGGCTTTTCCGTTCTAGGGGCCCAGTTGGATTTCGGGTACAAACCAACCAGGCCATATTCCAACTACGTCCAAACCTCAGGTGAAGTATACCAAAAGATCCGTCTCACCGAAAGGAATCCATCAAAGTCGATGGCATGTCAATCGGACGTCTGAAACTCAAGTTATAAGTGTTTCTGCTCCGAGGGCCTGGTCGGTTTTGGGTTTGAACCAAACTGGGTGTACACAAAGTTCTCTTAAACCTTGTGTGTAATATACCAAAATGACTGCCTCGATCCAAGGATCGCATCGCAACTGACGGTGCATCGATCGGAGGTCAGTAGCCCACGTTATGGGCATTTGAATAGATCTGTCCGGAAACAGGGGGTTTGGGCCCAGTCCGACCCAGCCCAATACCCCCTGGGTCGGCCTGAACCGGGTCAACCCGACCCGAGTCCTGGTCTGCCCCAGTTGGACGCGGCCCGGCCCGGCTGGCGCGGCATGGCCTGGCTCAACCGGCGCGGCCCGGCCCAGCGCGGGGGTCCAACCCAGTGCGGGCGTCCCGGCCCGGCGCGGGCGGTCCGGCCCGGCACGGCCGGTCCGGCTCGGTGAGGGTGCTCGCTCGCTGAGCAGACTTGGAAGGGGGCAACTGCCCCCCTATTTTCCCGAAACGCCGGACCCATGTGGGGTCTGCCCTAGCTGGCCACCGGGGGTTACAAACCCCCTGCCTTCCCGAACTCAGCTGACGGCTTTGGCCGGCCGGTGAGCCGCTGCGGGACCCCTCGTGGTCCCGCCTTCCAATGCGCTGGTGGCCGGCAGATCCGGCCGTCCTTCACTACACCGTTGCGGCCTTAGGTCGCGGCCATTGTTCGACCGGCGCAGCGCGACGGCGCCGCGCCCCTCCGCCGCGGCCCGCTCCGGCCGAGGCCCTCCATGGTTCTCCAGCGCGGCGCGACGGTGCCGCACCCCTCCACCATGGCCCGCCCTTGGCAGCGGCTTCCTTCGGCTTCACCGGCGCGGCGCGCCGGCGCCGCGCACCCTTGTCGTGGTTTTCCTCATTCCCACGCTTTGTCGTTGCACCGCACCGCCTCCGTTCCAAACCACGTCGGTGTTCAACAACAAAGGGGAGGAGGATCGACCGTGTTTGTGCGGTCCAACCTCCTCCCGTTAAATTTATAACAAGCGGCCAAAATATCATTGAGCGTCTAATTAATTCCGAATTTAAAAACAATCCCCTACCTCATAAAGACATCGCACGACGTCGAGCCGCGGAAAAAGGCAAGCGTCACGATGATCAGACGTCACAGTAGATCAGTGCTGATTTCATTGACGTCGGAGGAAGAGTCGTCTTCGATGGCGACGTTCCCCGTGGTAGTATCTCCTCCCTTAATGCGGATGAAGAAGAAGAGAAGGCATGTCATCGGTGACTTCGCGTTCTCCTCCAGAGGCGTTCTTCATCGAAGAGGCGTCTTTCTTCATCAAGAACGTTCTTTGTTGGAGGGAGGGAGCTCTCCTCCAATTTCTCTAGAGGTTTTCCCCCACCCAAAAATATTTTTTCAACAAATATTTTACAAGGCCCCTTTAATAAATACATTCCATGCAAATGAAACAATTCAAAGAATTGTTGACACTCCAAAATAATTAATGAAGGTCTTAATTATATGGGTTGGCATATTTAATAGAGAGAGGAGGGCGAAAGGTTTAAAATTAAAAAAGAATTATAAGCACCCAAATTAATTCAAGGAAGGTTATGGGGAGATGGAAGGTTGGGGCTCATGTGGGCCCCACCTCACTTTTAACCTCACTTAGGTAGTTAGTAACTAGTGGCTTTCTCCCCAACTCCCACACATATGTTAAAACCAACTTGGTTAGGAATAAAATTGTATCACAAATTTTATTCACCTTTTTATTTAAACCACAATTTTAACAACTCCTTCCGAGCAAACGCATCTTCGGTAAAGGTCCTCTTAAGCATTTACCGACGCTGCGGTTTCATCGGTGCCCTCGGATTTCGATTACAAGCAATAGTTCAAAAGATAGAAAAACCCCCTCGTTCGTTCACTAAATGTACCCGAGCTAAACTTCGGCAATTGATTCCCGGAACACCGAGCCTCAGAATCAGGTGCAATCAGAAACCACAGGCTCATAAAATTCCAAAGAAATTAAGAAAAAAATTCCTTGAAATTTCTGGGTCTTTACGTCTAGTTTATTAAAAATTGACAAACACCATCATGCGTGGTTGTTTTGTTGTATATCCATGCATTGAATCCAGAAAATAATTCTTTGGAGTATCCAAATTGACTGCAATCAGTATCCAATGCTACCTAAAAACACAAAATGGAATAAGTAATGAAATAAATGAAAATATAGTTGATATGATTAAATTGTTTAGTTTTACCCCTGAATCATTGGTATTAAAAATATTTTGTCATCTATAATTTTGTTTTCAAATGATTTGAGGGGGGATGATATTTTCTCAACCTATTAATCATAATTTTTTGCTTCTTTTGAAGAGGTGATGTGAGGACTAACAAGTCAAAATTTTTGTTCATGGGGAAATCCCTTCAATTGTTTTCTATATATACACCTTCAAAAAATATGAAATGTATTTAGTCATAATTATCATAGTATATCATATTTTTGTAAAATCAAATCATGAAAACAGACATCATGTATATATTTACAACTGAGGAGTATGTCCATTCATACTTGAGGATTTAATTTACATTTTTAGCACTAAAAAATATGATTTTTCCTCTCCATACAAATTTTTTTCAAAAACAATTGTGTGAGCATTGTCGTCTATCAACTTTGTATCCACTTGATCCTGCAATGATATTAAATGTGGATATAGAATGTGCGGGGTGAAGGTGATCTCATTAGATCATTTCAATAGCTTGGTTGATCCTTGAGATAGTTTTGAGCTGGTATTTTGTTTCACCCCCTTCTCTTTGTCATTTTGTAATAACATTCATCGGTTCAGGCCTTTTTTTATTAAATGATAAAGGTTCAGCTTGAAAAATAAATTTGAAATGGATACCTCCTTATCAACATGGTTTTTTATAATAATCTACGGCCATGCGATGAATATTCCATCAGCTTGTTTGACTGTATGAATGTCATCATCGTCATTTGGAATGCACTTGGCTCATTATCTTTGTTAATCGATACTATGACATAATCTGTTGGAAGTTTTCTATTGTGTAGCATGTCGTTCTACATATTGAACATCATAGCCCTCGCTATAAGAAGATAGGTGGGAGTTGATAGATATAAATCACAATCATTTTCACATTGTATAATATTAGTACAGGAAAGGACTCAGTGTCTATGTGATTCACATTTTACATAAACAATTATTATAACATTGATTACCTCAGCTATGCCAGGTTTTTTAGTGGAATGGCTCACATCAAAGTTGGGGGTGGGGTGGGATCTTCACGCACAGGTTGTTGTTGAGTTGTTTCTTCTCCTTTCCTCCCCCCATCAAACTTTCTATCATCTCTCTTTGGTATTTTAATTCTTATTGAAACATAACTATTGTTTATCTCATCTTTTTCATTTCTTCAGTTTGATCCTCCACTTGTTTTTCTTTCTGAAAATATGTTTGGGCTGTCAACCCAAAACATGCACCTCTAATGAGGCCATACTGTTATAGCTGCTTAAAGTCCATTGAAGGTATGTCTGCATATGGTGTGAGTGTTGTTGATTCTTGTGACTATGTCAAATAGAAAATATAGGAAAATAAATAGTCATTGTTATGTAATAGAGATTTAAAAAAAATTAAATTTATATTATGTCATACTTACACATGTTTCCCACACTTTTTGTGTGTTTTCATCTATTTGTATCCCCTCTTTATTTACAAGAGCTTCCTACCATAGCACGTGGAGTGGGATAGAATTGGCTTTTGATTTTGATTCATCAATATGCATATAAATATAGGAACATGGTTATGGTGTTTTTTTATGTTACATAACATTATTACAGTAGATTTAAAATACATACCAATTTTTTCTCAATTGAAGCATACTCAATCCTTGCTTTATAGTAGGAGAACGCTGGTTTTGTTTACCATTCTTTATTTTCAGCACTCAGTTGTTGTTTCATAAATAGAAAACTTTCAATCAAAGTGATGAATATAAGAAACATCAAACAATGTATTACCAAACACAATATACCTGAAAAGTCTTCTCCCCCCGATGGTTGCTAAATGCATCCCATGCTCCTTGGGATATCAAGTGTTCATAAATAGAAGGTGGGTGTGGCTTGATTTTCCCTTCAGCATTTTTAAGATGATATTTCGTTAAAATTGTGTAGAAGCCTCTATGAATCCTTCCTGGAACTCTTAATACATATTCTGTGTGCGATGCATCTACTATAAATGAACTCTACAATGGATGATGAACAGTGAGTCATTGTTTTAGTATTTTATTGTATTTTAATAAATTAAAGAAATGATATTATAATGTTAATGTAATCTCTTCACACATTAGTGTCCTAAGCCTGATGACAACATGGTGACATGACTATACATCAATTGGAACACATTTCCGAGTTATGATTCCAATGTATCTATTAAATATGGATTTATTGGGGTTAACATGTTATCCTCTCTTATTCCATCCCACCTCATATTTGATGCCTTTTTCTTTTTCCTTAAGGATTTTGGCTAACTCTGTCAAACTATGATGCTCTTTTTTTTTGCACTGTTAGGGTTTCATTTCCTACCATTTCCTCAGAAGAATCACCATTATATTCCTTTGGAGCGCTAGCATCGACATTAGGACCAATGGAAATAGGTTGAGAAACCTTTTGTACCAGAGCACTAAGACCAGCAGCAACAAGTTGAGAAACTTGTTGTTTCTCAACACTGGGACCAGCAGTAGTAGGTTGAGAGACATGTTGTGCCTCGAGATTGGGTGCATTAATGGGTGCAGAATTCATTATCTACAGAAGTAGTTTAACATTTAATTTAGATTACATAAGATCAGTAGAGAACAGATAGTAACATAACATAACACAATGTATATTACAATAAACAAATAACCTGATTATTGAACGCCTTTTTAAGGATGAAGAGATTTGAACCCTCTATAAACTATGTAAATCCCTTCATCGTGGTATCCTATGATATAAAAAACACCATCTATATTGGAAACTCTGTGAAATGATTGTGAATTCCCAATGAAAGGTTCATCCACTGTTGAACTTTCATCTAACCCTTTAGTTTTTTTTGTCGATAATAGAACAACTGACCATTTTCAGTTTGCGGGATCTGGAATATAAAATACTTGTACTACCTATGATGCCATTATAAATGGGTTGTCTTTCTCCCCTTCCTTACTGAAATCAACTTTCACGAATCCCAATTCATCTATTTTAACATCACTCCTGTTATCAACCCACTTTCATTGAAAAATCGGCACTTGTAATTTCATATAATGAAAATCCCATATTTTTTTATGATTCCAAAGTATGAAATATTTGAATAATTGGATTTCTGTCCTTAGCACCGGAAACATGCATCACTTCAGCCACAAGTATAACCCCACTATTCTACATGGTATTGTCTTCATTGGGTTCATTAGTATAGAATGTATAACCATTAACTAGATAAGCATTATAAGAAAATACATACACACTTGCTCCTTCGGCTAGCCATCAAAGTCATTCTGAAATTGAGTCTGTATTTTCATCTAACTTCTTAAAAATATGGTCCTAAAACCATCATGTAAACTATTGATTATGTGTATCTGATATCCATTTTTCATCCCTAGATGGATTCAAATGCCAAATAATTTATTTGTGGGTTTGAACATATGGGTCAATGACGATATTGTTATGAAAAACGTAAAGGTGGGCCTACTACCGATCTGTAATATTGATTGTGACAACCTCACTCCAAAAAATCCTTCACCCTCAAGTTGCCCAGTGTGATGAGATTTCGGTAGGTCAATGATTTCCATGCCAGAAAGGTATTCATCACAGAATTCAATGGCGTCCTCAATAATATATTTCTCCTCAGTACAACCCTTAGGTTGACTTCGATTTTTGATATACCCTTTCAAAATCTTCATATACTGTTCAATGGGGTACATCCATATATAATGTACAGGACCACATAATTGAATATCTCTCATAAAATGAACCATAAAATGAACCATCATATCAAAGAATATTGGGAGGAAGAACATTTCCAGTTCACATAATATGATGGAAATTTATCATTTTATAGTTGGCAATTTCACTAGGTCTATAACTTTGCTACATATATCTTTAAAGAAGAAAGATATCTTCCTTAATGTATGGCATCAATTCTTGTCAAAAATGCAATGTAAAGCTACATAAATTAGATCTTGCATCAAAACATGGAAATCATGTGATTTCATACCCCTTAACTTTAAATTGCTCACTGACACGATGATCTTGATATTTGATGAATATCCTTATGGAAACTTTACATCATTAAAGAAGTTTAAAAAACTAATATCTCTCCTTCTGGGAAAGAGTGTAACTAGTAGGAGGAAGAAATGTTCATTTTTCACCCTTCACTGGTGCCAACTCCTCTCGTATTCCCATGTCAACCATGTCCAATCTAGCCTTAATTCCAACCTTTATTTTTCCGAGTGCATTTAAAAATGTACTGATGAAAATATCACATACATTTTTTTCAACATGCATAAAATCAAGAATATTTCTAACATACAGACAATTCCAGTATGGTTATTAAAAAAAATGATCGCTTTTTCCAACTGTTTTTCGTATGGTTTTTTGAAAACGGTTTACTAAAAGTAGTGTCCACATCTTTTACTTTCGCAAACAATTGATCACATGTTAGTGGAAATAGTGTTGTATATTCTTCTGAACTTCCATCGAATGATGTCACCCATGATTGGTACTTATGTCGTCGGGGTATAAATCTATGATGTCCTAGAAAAATGGTTTCTGATGAATGTTTCAACCTAATTGACTTTGTACCTTGTTCGCAAATGGGATACCCTTGTGTTCCTTTAATGCCATATCCTAAAAATTTCCATATGTAGGAAAGTTATTTATCATCCTATACACCATGGTTCACAAATTGAAATCTTTATTTTTGTAAGTATTAAACAACATAACACCTGAATCCCATAATAATTCCCAATCCTCGATCAATAGAACCGAATGAACATCAATATCATTACCTGGTTGTTTTGGTCCTAATATAAGCATAGGTAACATGGTGTATTTTTGTTTCATGCATAACCATGGTGGTAAGTTGTAATTTACCAACATAACCGGCCATGTACTATGACAGCTGCTTTGAAAACCAAAAGGATTCACTCCATCTGTAGATAATGCAAGACGAACTTTTCTCATCTCATTCCCAAATTTAGGATACTCATGATCAATTCTCTTCCACTGAGTAGAGTCTATTGGGTGATGTAGTTACCCATGTTTAATTCTTGTATCTTCAATCCATTTCAATTGTCTTACAGTCTCCTTGCTTCCATATAGGTACATAAACATTGGAATGATTGGTAAGTACCATACAACTTTCGTAACACTGGATTCATCTTTATTGTATCGAGAAGCACCACACATTGGGAATTATTCAAGTGATTGGTGGTCCTTGAGAAATAATTTATAGTCATTTTGGTAGGATTGGATTCTTTCAGATGTCATACCCATCAATCATATCATTCTTTTGGAATCGTATGTTCGGATCGGGAGCTAATTTTCTTCTCGGAGCATGTCAATCAGGAGAGAAAGTAGTACCATAAAACTGGCATCACTCCACCCTTTTCATGATTTCAAATTATGTAGCTTCAGTATTATTGAAAATGATGTATATTTAGTGAAACCAGCATACAATGGAGTCTTTTCACAACTCTTTAACTTCTCAAACAATTTTGGGAAATTAGAAAGTTCATCTTCAACTATCCTTTTCATTTCATCAATATGATATTCGTCATCATTCACAACTATAATCACATCCTCCATACAATCATCTTCATTTTTCATGATTTTAATCATATTAGATGATCCATAAAATGTAGTGGTATCCCAGCTACTACCTTCATTCATTTTTTCATCGTGTTTATTCCAACATGTATAACTTCGATCTATTGCGTGATAGATTAGGTGTTCTTTCAACTCCTCTAGACTAATATGTCTTGAATAACAACAACATAAACACAGAAAAAGGATTTTAGAAGGGTCATATGCATGATCTTTTGCAAGCTTGATAAACTATTTCATTCCATCTTCATACTACTTTGTTAACCGATTAGCATTCATCCATTATTTATTCATATTCATACTATTTGATATCATAATATTAATATTTAAAAATAATAATTACACAAAATATGTTCAAATAGGGTAATCATCCAACTATAATCAATGGGACTAGCTATGGTAAACAATACCCTTACCTCTCCATGCTTTACTCAGGACCAAAGTAGATCACACCCATCTTCCCAACCACCTGATCAATGGAAATAGATATGAGAATTCCTTGTACTAGAATATTTTAGTATCCCACATGTGATCTATATGCATTTTTGTAAACTGGTTTTTAGGGTTTCTCTAGAAACAAAATGTCTCTAGTCAAGAACAATGGTACTTAACTAATAGATGGTATGATTTTCACTGGAGTGCTTGTGGTTGGAAGGATTCATTACATGTGTTGTTATGGTTATTTTATTAGGGTTTCCATAAAGTGCCTCATAGAGTCCTCTAGTGAAGGGGTTTTCTAAGATTTAGTGGAATTGAACTAGTAAAAAATTGGTGGTTCCATTTAAATGGGTAAAGTTTGGATTGATATTCAATGGTGGAAGAACTACAACATGGAAAAAATTGCATAAAAATCATGCCAACAAACACAGTAGCAAAAACACACACAATCGTGCTAACAATTGAAACACCATACAAACCAAACAATCACAATTTCATATTTTACAAAACATCCCTTATTTAATTCAGTTTGTTAATTTTGGGGTTATCACAAAAAATTTATCATCCTGGGTCATTCATTCAGTAGTCAGCATATATAAATTACCAATTTTTATATTCAAATGTTCAATAGGAACCAACCAACCTGAAATTAATTTAGTGCGCAAAAAAAGACCATCAACGGCCATGATTTTCAGTGGGGTGTTTATACTGTACATTTAACAACATAAACATCAATATCAAATAGTAATAGCATATCAAAAAGAGGAAACCAATGAGTAAGAATAGAAAACTCACCGCAAAGGTGTCGTTCAGCGCGCAGTAGAGGTGCGTTCGCGGAAGAGGAAAGGCACGCGGCAGAGCATATTTCCAACTGAAAATAAAACATAAAATGAGAACTCACATGTTAAACAATTTTATTGTTCGATAGTGGTATTTTATTTTCTGTCTATGACATCTGCTTCCTTTTTATTTATTTTTTGTGTTTCTACTATTTTCCTAGATGTTAAACTTATGAATGGAAAATATCTAATTTTCAGGAGAAAGATCATTTTTAATTTACTCTAATTTAGGGGTAAAGTATTCCAAATTAATTGTATTTTCTTCCTAGGGGATCATTGTTATCCAGTAGGGATCATGAACACCTCTTAGGTTAGTGGAAAGTCAGGTCAGTTGTTGGTTATGATACTAGCCTGGGTCGTATCATTACATTTCCAATTGTAATTAACCCATGTCCATTTAAAGATAGGAATTGGGTGTGGTCAGACACTAATATATAGAAGTAATAAGAGAGTTAAAAATTATCCTTGCATCTCCAATACAAGTGATGAAAGATGAAACATACATTGGGTGGGGGAGAACAACCCAAGATGATAGGAGGGGGAGGTTGGCGTAGTGTAGAGGGATTATAAACTTATGTTTTTTCTATATTACTATGGCTATTCTTTTCTCTCATAGATCATGACTGATTATTTTTTATTTCTCACTATTGTGAATATTTTTCATTATTATCATTAAGTTTTATTCCATGACTCATGTTTACATTCTATGAAATATTTCCTATAACTCTGATAATTTATGTTTTCGATCTCATAACCTTATTCATATACTATTATCATGATTGATCATTGATTGATATCACCTAGGGTTACCCTTATTTCTCATTTTATATCTCCCTTTATTATGTTTTCCTTACCGAGGTTAAGAAGAATAGTTTTATGTAGGGTATACCTAAGAAGTGTTCTCTGGGAAATAATAAAGATATTTCACAAAATAAAAGGATTATGTATCAAGTATTCATATATATTAAACAATTATGATTATGGTGTGGATCATAATTCTATGTATTTAATATTCATCTAACATTTTTTAGTATTTATGCATGAAATGTATGGGACACTATATGGTACCTCAAAGATCGTTTGTTTCACCCAATGCTGTCAACTCCATAGCATGCATCTGAACTCACCCAGGTCCATTACCTCACTAATCCTAATAAAAACTACTTATATGGATACACATAGCCTAATTTACCCATGGGTGAATGTCCTCCAACAACTCAATATTCTTTCTACCTCCCAAAAAAATGATCACCTTGTTAAAAATCATAATGAATTAGATTAAACAATTTCAATTATTTAACGTGAACTAGGTGGGAAGATCTATGATGGAAAATTTGGAAGGTTTTCATTGGAAGATATAATAAACATGATATTCATAAGGGAAAAAACAATTATAAAGGTACAGGTTAAGGCCCGGGAACTTTTATCTCTAGGGAAATTCGAAAAAGGGAGTTGAGACCAACTCCCTACTAGCCAACACATAAACTACTTTGACAACTGAGGAAATCCATCCATATACTTTCCCTTAGATAATTTTTTAAGGATTCACTCTTGAGATGAATCATTTTAAACTAGAATAATATATATTACCTTATACTTTTATAGAACAAAAAAACATTGGAAAAGTAAATGGGGTGAGTAGATATTTGATCTCTAGTTTTGTTTCCTAATAAAAATACCACACCCTATAATCCTTTTAATTAATAATGTTATAAGTATAGAAAATAATATTCTTAAAATAAATTCCAAACTCTCATATATTAGATCTCCTCTATTAGATAGAAAACAACACATGTCATTGTTTCTCTTTCAATTAGAAATAAATGAAATTATCTAATGATTGACTACAAAACATCTCCCATGATATCTCTGGATCCTCATGATCACCAAGAAACAAGATCCATACCTAATTAATAGCTACCAAAAACAAGATAATAAATAATGGAATCCAATGATTCTTTATATAAAAAATCAAAATAAAAAAAATCTGAAAATCCTCTAACCATATCTATATCTTCTAATTAGGGATATTTCCCTCATAATTAAATAATAACTAATGATAAAACTCACAAAATGAATTTCCCATAGAGTTATCCTACTTAGGGATCACCCTTCTACAATCAGTTGAAGCATCCTGAATCACTCCACCTAACTCAACCACAATTATAATCCTCTTACTATAAAACTACATATCACAATGCATGAAACAATACATAAAACATTGGTAATGGTTTGAAACCACCAACCTCAAAGTGGAGTTGAATCCTTAATAATGCTCATCCACCATATCCTAAGCACATCCAGGCTCGATCAAGATCTGTCATCCATTTTTGAAACACATGAGGAGACGGCCGCAGTGGAGGAGGATGATTCGGTGGCCAGCGGAGGAGGAGGAGTAGGAGGCAGCATCGGCGGAGGACGAGGAGAAGCAGGGTCACAGTGAAGGAGGGATCGTGGCAGAGGAGTAGGAGAAGGCACCAGTAGAATAGGAGTAGGAGGACGATCATGATGGAGGAGGAGGACAAGGCAGCGACAGTGGTGGTGGCGATGAAAGAGGAGGAGGAGGAGGAGTCACGGCACAGGGTTCAGCTTCTGCGAAGGCTTGAACAGGTGAAATGGAGGAGGGTCATGTTAAGGTTATTTTATAAAAACCATTGGAACCTTTGTTGACGCTAGTAAAAAGTGCTGATAAAGGTATATTTTATCAGTGATAAAATAAAATCACTGATAAAACATAACTTTATCTGCTCTTTTTGAGCGCTGATACTTCATCCATACATATTTTTGTATTTTCAAGTGACAGTTTTAAAGGCCAAGTGTTAACCCAACACAAACCTATGCAATCCAACCAGATACAAAGTCATAACCAGCTACTGAAAAAACCAAAGAACCCCGACCAAATTATTTCTAGATTTCAAATTTCGAATTTCAAAATGAAAACAGCACCAAAGTCGGGCCATGTTCTTGCCCACTTCACGCACCCGTTCACTGTCTACCACCATCAATCATTTTCACCGTCAAAGAAAACCACTACCCAAAAATCTTACACAATCATCTGAGCGCTGATAAAGATTAGCCTTTATCATCTCTAAAAAAGAGCTGATAAAGGACCTATTTATCAACACTAACATTTTAGCGCTGATAAAAAGGTCTTTTATCAGTATTTTTTTAGCGCTGATAAAGGCACATCTTTATCAGCACTCATAAACCACTGATAAAACAAATATTTATCAGCGCTAATAAATACTTATTTCAGCAGTCCTTTTAAATTATATTTATATATATATATATATTAAAAAGTATTATATATTTATAAATAAAATAAATATATTAAATATATTAAATTTAATAAATATAATAAATACAATGAATTAATCTAATAAATCTAATAAATCTCTAATGAATATAAAAATCTAATAAATATATTTATTATTTAATGTAATTTATTATAATATTATAATTATATAATTATGTATTTATTTATTTATATATTTAATTATATTATTAGAAAAAAAATCAATTTAAAAATTATATATATATTTCAATTATTAAAATATATATATTAATTATAAAAAAAATTATTTAATGTGTTCAAATAAACATTATTTTTTAATATAAATATAATAATTTTATATAAATTAATAATAAAAACTTTTATCAGTGCTAATAAAAGCGCTGATAAATGTATACTTTATTAGTACTAAAAATTGTTGATAAAGGGTACACCTTTATCAGCGTTTGTTTTAGCACTAATTAAGTGTACAATTATGAGCACTTTTATCTAGCGCTGATAAAGGCCCACCCCTTTATCAGTGTTTTCTTCTGAGCACTGATAAAGGGAAGTGCTTCCCTTGCACTATTTTGTGGTAGTGGTATAGGATGTGATTCAATCCTAACCCTCAAGGGATAGATATAGGGAGTCCACCCTAACCAGACTTTTCCAAGATACAGAGGATAGGGGCTCCAATCCAACTTTGAAGGAGTACACTGTGTGTACTAGTATTACAAGTATTGTCACTTTTACATTTGGTTTTACCCATATAAATAGCATATGACTCTTTCCATGTCAAAATACATGTCATTCCCATTCTCGTGTACTCCTACTCATGTCTAAGTATACAACAATGCCTATGTACACCTGGCTTGGTCATGCCCAAGTGGGAGTACATGGCATGCCCATTCCTATGTACTTATAGACATTTATGTGTACCCTCTGAGGTACATACCAAGCCAACTGAAAGGTGTCACATTCCATGTGATAGGGTCACATGTCATGTGATACTTAACTTCATCCGAAAACCCTAACCACTGCATCAAGGGTCCTAAATTCTATGTAATACTGGATTACATGTCGTGTGTATCATAATTTCTTGAAACCCATAGTTTGTTCACATGGATTCCTAAATCCATCACCACCACCATTAATTATGGTCTTGGAACTCAGATCTAGGGTTTGACCAGCCTTGCTACCACCGATGTCCAGATTCCGAATTCCAGATCACTAGAAATCATTACTCATAACAATACTAATTTCATTCATCAAAAAACCACACACGAATGCCTCCAACTAGTCCTAATCTATTGATGTTGTCACCATCACGTGATCTCAATGCCATACCAAGTTCGGATCGATGATATCAAATCATTTTTCAACTAAATGGGTGATCAATGATCAATTCCTCGGTATTTGGGTCAAACCACTGGGAAAACGAAACCTCGGGTGATGAATACATAAGAAAAATGGGAGAAAACCAAGAAAAATGAAAAATAGGATTGAAACTCGACCATGTTTAGTTGGACACTGTCCTTTATTGTTGGAATGTTGAGTAAAGAACCAGGAGTAAATAAAAACTTTTCCCAAATAAATTCCCAAAGATAACCCATCTCACAAAATTATCAATCCGCGAATCAATATACTCATCAATTGATTTACATTCATCATAGAAATTAAAGAACATGGAAATAAATCAAATCAAGACATTATCCTACCTCGATATTGATTTATCTCTAATGAATAATGAATTTGTATTATTTTTGTTGTTGAGATCCTTTGGTTCAGTTGCACACTGATCGTAGAAGTGCGATTCTATTTTCATTCACTCATGGAATATCATCCCATGGCTCCAATGGCTCTTATTTATTTGAAGGTTTATGAAAATAACAATAAAAATATGTTATAAGAATGTTAATAAAGATATCATTATGTATCTACGTCAATGAACAAATAAATTAATTTATTTAATTTATTTTGTGAATTTTTATGCCCACGCAAAAAATTTCACTAATCCCATGCTCTAACAAAGTTTATGTCACAAATAAGGTAAAACCCATGCTATGAACTCAACGATGCCGTCATATTTCTTAACTGGGCCACTATTTAGAAGTTATTAAACTTTTTCTGGAAAACCAAGTGTGCATGCTACTTAATATATTTAACATATTTCAAACATTTATTCTGGGTACACCAGGCATTAGAATCACATGTCGTCTAAACTCCTGGTCTCTAAAACAATTCATAAAATATCTAAAAATAATACATAGAAATTCCAATTTTCCACATTCTCCCCACCTTGGGTATTTACATCCCAAAAATCTAAAACTAGTGGCTACACAAAGAGATGTGGTTACAGAGCATGTATCTGAGCCTCCCACTCTCAGCTGCTCTCTTGAGGATTCTCATGATTTCACCGGACACACACTAAAGGAATCGCACACCCATGAGGGATCCTATCATGAAGATCTTTGATCTCCACCATGTACTCAGCAAAGGTATCTCCATCCTTGATGTCTAGTTTTCCCCAATGGATAACTTGTGATAGATCATGCATGTACCTCCTAAGTTGTGACATGTGGAAGACATCATGTACCCAATCTAACTATGGTGGTAGAGCTAAGAGGTATTCCCCCTAACCAACTCTATAAAGTATCTGAAAAGGTCCAATGAACCTTAGATGTAGCTTGTCGCACCAAAAAAATATTCATAATCCACATCAAGTTGAAAACTGTAGGAAAACCTGGTCTCCCTATTCAAACTCCAAAGGCCTCCTTCACCTATCCACATAGGACTTTTGATTACTCCGTACAGTCCTCATCTATTTCTGGATGATCTATATCATCTTAGTAGTGGTTCGAACTGACTCTGGGACCATAAGTGCAAACTCTCTTTGGTCAGTCTAGAAAAGTGGTGACCTATAGGGTCACCTATACAATTCCTCTAATGGTTTCATACAAATAGTGGAATGGTAACTATTATTGTATGATAACTCCACTAATGGTAGGTGATACTTCCCACTAAATCCAAAGTCCAACATGAAAGGTCGCAGCATGTCCTCCAGAACCTAAATAGTCCGCTTAGTCAAGCCTTCAGTCTGGGGGTGAAAATTCATCCACTAATGCAGCTAATTCCCAAAATCATCATTCAATATTTTCCATAACTAATATGTGAAATTAGCATCATGATCTAAAATGATCCTTTAGGGAACTCCATGGAGGTGGATTATTTCATACATGTAGAGGACCCCCAATATCTCAACTAAAATCTACTCTTTGATAGCTAGGAAGTGGACCGATTTTGGTGATTTGTTCTAAAATAACCTATATGAAATTGTGTCCCCTTGAAATACATGGTAACCCCAACATGAATTATGTGGATATATCTTCCCACTTCCACTCTACAACCTCAAGGGGATGAGATAAACCCACTTGAACTTAGTGCTCGGCCTTCAGCTGTTGACAAGTAAGGCATCAAGATAAAAACTCTATAACCAATGTCCTCATGTTCTGAGTCGAAGGGTAGGTGATAAGAGTCCTGCTGTGTGGATATTTCAACTGCTACAGCAGCACTGGAACCCCTAGACTGAAATCGAAATTCAAAACAATTAACATTGTCACCCTAAACCAATCTCACAAATGCTAGTCCTAAGGTAAAATTGATTGTTATAATTCTACTTTGTCATGAACTATCCCAATGGGGCCCATGCCACAACTCCGCAAGCCCACCACCAATAGGTCAGAAGATAGAAACTAGTTCCTAGTAGGCATATCACTAATATTAGAGGCCTTGTAAAAAAGTCCCTCTACACACACACACATCTCAAAACCCGTAAAATACTAAAATGTAAAAAAATGATAAACTATGCATGCATACATCTAAAACTCAAAACTAGAGTACGAAAACAAGAAATGGAATGTAAAAATGTCCAAATACAAGTCCGCCATAAAGATTTAGAAAACAAGTCCAACTTGAAACTGAAGATGGAGAATGTTGTCAAGATACCGTAGGAATACACATCGGTATGTTTGGCTCACTAAGAACTGCTTGGTCGTGGCTCGTCTAAGACTTTGTCAAATTTTTTATCATCTTCATATGATAGGAAACATGTGGAAAAATTCCATATAGGGGTGAGTATAAAAGTACCTAGTAAACACCCTGAAACCAAAAATCATATAACAATAAGAATAACAGCCTAATATACATAGGAATATTTCTATAGTAAATATAACAAGAATATCCATATACTCTCAAAAAAGAAACGTATTCTCACACGACTTCTTGAACCCTTAACTTCTTCCATCAATCAATCCTGTGGAACTCAAATCTAGGGTTTGACTTGCCTTTCTCTCACCAGTGGCTACATTCTAGCATCTGGTTCAATAGAAATCGTTACTAGTAATGATAAATTTATCGTTATTCAAATACCCATATGAAAAATACTCAAAATTGTCTTGATCCATTGTTTTTATTGTCATCCCATGATCCCCATTCCATACAAAATCCAGATCTGTGATATCTTACCGTTACACAATGAAACAGTTGTGCAATGCTTAGTTACTCAGTATTTGGGTCGAACCACCAGGAAAACAAAACATCGGGTGATGAAATCACATAGAGCAATGGGAGAAAACTAAGAAATAGAAAAATAGGAATGAACCTTGGCCATGTTCAGTTGTCATAGATATGTTGTCGTTATAATGAAGAATGAAGAACCAAAAATAAAGAAACAATTGTTCCAAATAAATTTACACAGATTAGTCATCACATAGAATGACTGATTCATTAATCAATCCATTCATAGATTTATCTGTGTTCTTCATATAATTAAAAAAGAATGAAATCCAATCAAAACATCATTCCACATTAATTTGGATCAATCAATGATTAATAATGACATGACATTGTTGTCATTGGTGAGATCATCTCATTCCATTGCACACTGATTGTAGAACTGCGATATGGTTGTCATTCACCCACGAAATATCATACAATGACTCCAATGGATCTCATTGATTTTTAGGGTTATGAAGATAATGTTGAAAATTAACAATAAGTGTGTTAATCAAGAGATCATTTTTCACAACATCAATGAATAAATAAATTTATTTATTTATTTTATTTTATTCATTTTTACGTTTGTGGTGACTTTTTCACAAACTCCCCATGCCGAAAAAGTTTTTATCATGAATATGGTAAAACAAATGCTCTTAACTCAATGCTTCCATTTTATTTCTGATTCAGTCCTCCATTTATAATTTATTCCACATTTTATTAAAATTACATGTGCATTCTATTTAATATATTTAATATATTTTAAACATTAATTTCAGACACATCGGGTCTTAGAATTACACATCGTCTTGGCTTCAAGTCTCGAAAATAATCCAAAAATTATAAAAAAAAAATACATAAGAAATCCTAGTCACTACTATGTCAAAATTATATTACAGTGAATTTTTGAGATTTTTCTAAAAAGACTAATTTTTCAATGAATGGTGGAAAATATTGATTTTTATTGAAAATTTTCATTTCATTTCAATAATTTAAAAAGATAAATTTTTGTTTTAGATTGTTTTAAATGAAAAATTTGTTCAATTGTATTATCAATAATACAATTATGGTTTTTTAATTAATTTTATTTGGTAAAAAATATTTTTATACTTAAAAAACATTTTTCTGAAAAACTATATTTCGTCGTGTGTTACGGGTCTAAATTTCAATTAAAATTTTTCACTTATATGGTTTTAATTTGATAAAATTGTTTCCATATTTGGTAACAGAATTTCCTAATATATTAATGATACCATATTCATTTTTTTAATTAATAGTAAAAATAGTAAAAAAATCACTTTAGTTGAGTATAAAATAGGCTTACCGAAGGTTAAACTAAAGGGATAAGGACTGAAATGGCCTAAGAACGTGTCTAAATTCTATTTGTTGGACATATTTAGACACTATATCTTATTTAATTCAAAAATGTTACATTTTTTATCCATTAATATTAAGTAATACAATAATATATTTTACTTTATGTAAACATTTCAAGTGTGAAATCTGCCCCACTTATAAAAGGACACCCTTCCCCTCTCTTCTTTATAGAAATTTGAGCCATTTAGATCAACCAACCCCTACCAAACTCTCTTTAGATAATACTTATCCATTTTATAGAAATATGATTCTTCAAAAAATACATACCCTAATTATCTTAAGAAGATATACAAAGGAGGTATCTCTAATAGAAGGTAATCGTCTTAATGGAGAGTTTTTTTAGTTCTTTTTTTACCACCCTAAATTATGTCCCAAAAATTAAAATATAATAACACCAATATATACCATATTATTAGATGTTATTTTTTTATGCAATAATATTTATTCATTTCATTTTTGATCAAATGTGGAATAAAACGGTCGCTCATGTGTACGACATACTACCACATCCTGAACCGATGTCATTTGTTTTCTATCACCAAATCACATATATAGTCATAATGATCAAACCAAAGAGTATATATAAAAATTATGAAAGGATATTGATTCTATAAAATTAATATATCATCCACTTTCTTACCCTTTAACCATTAAGTAATGACAACATTACTCATGCATACGTATAACCTACTGTCTCCATGAAGTGATGTGATTAATTTTCCATGTAAAACTTTCAAAAATGATTATAAAAATGTATATAAAGAATAAAAATGATATTTATAATGTCGTGAACTATCCAAGGTTGACCATAAACCAGTTTCCCAATCTTTTCTGCGTCATGTCCTGAAGGGCGTTCCCGATCCCCTTGGGATGGCAACTAGTGTCGGGCAACAAATCATACAAGAGGGAATGGTTGAGCCCGAAATAAATAAACCATGAAAAGATAGGTAAATGAACCAAACAAAACACAAGAATCAACAACTGAAATTAATAATATAAATAGATTCAGTTACCAAATTAAACTCAATAAGATGAAACTTAAATAAAAAATTGAAAACAAAATGAACAACCTGAATTGCTAACGCTTGATCTCCATATGACCTCTTTGTCACCTCCAACCACAAGAATGGATATGATTCATGTAACAACCTGACCCTAGTTACCCAGAGTTGGTGAATTATTACATAAAATTGGCATGATCACAAGAGATCAAGTCTCAAAAGACCGATTAGTTTAGTAGCCTTGGAAGCACTAGATACATACATAAGTTTTACATTACATCATGTAATAAAAACGACAAGAAAATTTTGTCCCCTTTAAGAACACTTATATCACTTATCATATCCCTATAGGTAAACCACAAAATACATCTTCACATCCTAGGAAAAATATAACATAGAAAGGGGTGAGATCATATGCTCAGTAAGGATAACAATATAGAGGAAACTTTTATAAATAAGCATAAAAATTTAAGGCAATGTATAAGACTGAAGAAAATTCATTTTTAAACTTAAACTTCAGCATAATATGGAATATATAAATCAAAATAATTGCATTTAATTATTCACATGGATATTCTCCTAATCGAATAATCACATGTAATAACAATAGCTAATTTCATAATGATGGAATGCATAATCCAGGACATCATAACCACATAGTCAAGGCCTCATTCCAAGACTACAAATAAGATTATTTAATGGCCTTGTGTCAAGACACTAGTTGGTCTCACAAGACCTACTGATGCATCGAGGAGCTATAGAAGGCTACACTCGTCACTTGCTAAGTCCAATGAATTCCTTATATGAAAATGTTAAAACATAATATAAACATTCATATTAAAAATTTCATACTAAATATCAATAATTTAACCATAAACCATGAATGGTATAAAAATATCACATCCACGGTCAAACATATCATAACTCATTCAATACAATATGGAAGATTTTATTATAAAAAATCAACATCAACCAAGAATAATATCCAGTAAAGGATTTTGACATTGTTGAAAATGATCATTAAAACTCTTTGAGAGAATTATCCCTTTTCTGAAATCATTTAAAAGTCCCTCATTTATAAAGGAATTCATTTAAAATATATTTTTGAATCAAAGTGTCTCATTCCACTTTGAAACTTTTTAAAGGAATTAACATTTTAAAACAATAATTTCCATATAAATAATTCCTTGAAATCATTTTTAAAACATGGACATTAATTAAAAATATTTCGAAAAATAAATCATTAAAAAATTTAAAATTATGATCTTAATAAAGAGTACCTTCAAAAAAACCAAAAAATTGTCATTTTGAAAAAAAAATTATGAAACATGGACATGGATGATAAAAATGTCCCATTAAATACTTACACATAAACAATCTAGGATAATAATGAGATTGAGGAATTAACCATTATCTTGTACTTTTCCTTGGTTGCGGGTACGTTGACCTCCTGTATAATGGTTAAATCATTGTTATTAAATTATTCAATAACCATATACATAAATATGATATCATATATGATCTTTTAATATTTATTTGTTAATGATATTTTTAGTAGTATTATCGTCTCAGGTGTTAACTGGTTTGTTTTCCTTTATATGTTTGGTTACGTAAGTCATGTTTGTTATGTATAAGATTTTTTTTATTCATATCCATAATTATATTAAGTTCTTAAACATTATTTTTTAATCATTAAATGAAATTTATCCTTGAATGGTTATGATGGGGAATGAATCTCATCGCGTTCATGGATATGGTAATTTGTATGTATGCACGAGCGACAATATCATTCCATTGATGGTGGAATTGTATATAATTGGATGGTATATCATATATACACAATAATTAACATGTTATATTTATTATTTACATCAATTATACTCATTATTATACCCATCCAAAATAATTAAGTGTTGAATAACAAACTACACCACGACGTAGAGACGGTAAGCCGTACGTACGCACGTGTGGTGAATTTTTCATTCATGTGATGGATAGAAAAATGAATATAGTTTTACCATATTTATACTAACATCCTAGTATTTATAAGGTACTGAATTTATTATTTTGGTATGGAAACTACAAAGAAAGAGGAAGTGGGAGAAGAAAATAACTTTGAAAGAGGTGATGAAATCATTACTTCTTCTTGAGGTGCTTCCTTCTGATTTGATCAAAATGACTCCTTAGGTTGGCTTTTGGATCAATGTAAGGAATCTAGGATGCATTTTGGGTATTTGGGAGGATATTTGATCAGGGTTTGGCCAATCCAAATGGATTTTGAGGTGTGATTTTGTGATAAGAAGAAGTATTGTTTTATAAGAGAGGTGAGGGTCACTTTAGGAAAAGCTTGAAATATTAACTTATTATACGATCATATTCGGTTTATAATGGCTCAAAAAAGATTTATTTCTAGGTTAAGGTGGTTATGAGTATAAAACCTCTCAACCAATAGGGTTTAGGCAAGTTTAGGTCACCATATTAACCATATCTTTTAGATTTAACTCTTAGTTAAATAGTTTAACGTTTACCATGTCTCCTTGTATTTTTATATTATATGGTTCATAAACTTACTATAAAATTCCAAGTGAACCTCAAGTGGTTCATTAATTATATATCTATAATTATATATGTCCTTTTTTCAAACCTTGTATTTTTAGGAATATTATATCATTTAATAATATAATATTTGTTTTAAAACACATTTATGTCAATTTTGACACTATTTAGTATTTGGTTTTTGTGAAAGTCATAAAACCATGATTAATTCGAAAAAAAATTAATTTAATAAACCCTAAAATGTCATATTAATCTATGAAATTCGTGTATGGAATCAAAACTTTCAAATTAGATTTATTTTAATATTTATAATATCAATTATTTTAATCTTTCATTAATAAGTTAATTATTGTATCATCATTGTGTCATAATTAAATTTAATTATTTAATGTCTAAAAAATATAAATAAAATAAAATTATGTAGGAAATATTTTTATGTTTATAATGAATATTTATAGTCAAATTTATCATATGTATAACCCTATATTAAAAATGTTTTATTTATGAATAGTTGAATTTAACACTTTTAACTGTTCTTTAAATAAAATAATAGTAAATGTCCTAATCTAATCCAAGTGGATCAAAAAGGATAATGTTTTATTAATAAGTTTGGTTTGGTAGAAATACACTTATCCAATATAATTAGGACATGTGTTAGGTAATAATAATATCATTTTTACCTTTAATTACCCTATTTACTTTTAACCATGGTAAATAAGTCAAAACCTACTATTCACCAAAAATTACTTTCATCTTTTTGAACCACATTTTACATACTGATATCAACCATGTCTCTTGTATTTTTGAAATTCAATTCAGAGAAGTGGTAAAATTATGTTTTATGCAAATTTCAAGATATGCCTAGTAGGTGGGTAAAAGATGTTAAAAAGTTCAATAAAATTTTATACATCTAATCTTATTATAAAATGACTCCAATGAATTAAATTTAAATAATATATTTATTATGTATCTATTTTGACTTAAATTAAATTTAAATAAAATAAATAATTATTTAAATAAAAAGTTGGTTTTAAACAATAACACAGTGTTTTTCACTATTCATCAAAAATTGAAAGTTTTCAAAAAAATAACAAAAATTCACCCTAAACTAATTTTGATATTATGAATTCAAAAATAAAGTCTATTATACCAAATTCAAAGCATATAATTTTCATTAATTAATTTAAAATTGATTCCCATTGTCAAAACCAAAAGGTGGGTTTTTAAAAAGTAAAAACTATCAAAAAATTGACATGTGTTTATCTCCAATTTAAATGTGAAATTACTTATAATGAACTAAATTATATTAAATGATAAAAATATAATATAATTATACTTTAAAACCACTCAAATTCATAATTTAACACTATAAATGTTTTCAATTAAAAAAGTTTTTTTCTATTAAAATTTAGTATTTTCACTATTCATCAAAATATGAAAGTTATCAGAAAAGTACCAAAAAATTATCCAAACTAAATTTTTATGTCCTACTTCTAAAGAATAATTTAATTTCACTAAATTTAATATATAAAAGTTTCAAATATTGGATTTAAAAAAGGTTCTCCATTAAACGGCTAGTTTGGTAATTCCTGGTGCGCTCAAACTCAGTGTAGTGTGTAGCACAAGCTATTGAATTACCTTAAAGAGATAACGTACTTTAAAATCATGGGGTGTTTTATTCTCCCCTCCTTCAATAAATTTTATCTTCACAATTTCAAATTGTTCTTCAAAAATAAAATGTTGAAAATAGAAAATACCTTTGTAGAAAACCCACATCGGAAATATGGTTAATAAAATTTAGTCTTAATTAGAGGGAAAGGGAAATGGAAAAGTCACCATCAAATTATGATCTGGATTAGGAGAAAATTAGTGGAAATTAGAGACACATAATTGTAGAAAAAACATAAATATTTATATGTATTGATTGAGGTCATCAATCACAAAAAAGTTTAAAATTGAGGGCCTCAAAGCCAACAATCTATGATGATTTAAAATTTCATCAGTTCAATAAAACATAAGGTATTAGGATAACACAATTTTGGTTTTAATATAGCTTCCCTAATGTTTAAAAATTAATTTCTTCATATAATAAGATATATATAAATATACTTGACAAGTATAGTATCATCCTTCAACTAATTTCTACCACAAACTCATCTTTCACTCCAAGAGATAATAGAATTCAAAAATATTCTATTTATCCTAATCGTATAGGGTTCCAAAAATAATGAATTTATAATTCCTTTGTCAAGCTATTTAAAAAAAACTACATTATACAAACTAGGACATCATGTAGGCTAGTGGTTGGTTATGCACCCGTGTTGCCCTCCGGTTCCAAGTTCAAGTCTCGCGGACTTTCCGGACATGACAGGTTGTCGCCCGACCTCCAGGTTGTCCATTTTATAACAATAAGAAAATATTAATAAGAAATATTTTAACCTTAAAAAATAGTATCCAATGTCCAACATAATTCATTACAACCTTCCAAAATAATTCTTTCCAAACTCACAGTCCAAAATTTATAAGGAAGGTAAACATAATGAAGATCTCTTTTTCAATGTAATAACATGTAAATACCTTCATCATGTATTCTTTTAAAACATGGTAACACCCTGAATTACCATAAAACATTATTGATGACATTAATTATTCCTTATTCGTTATAAAATACTAGATATACTCCTTATATCCAAAAAAATAGTAAACTCCAACAATTATGGAATAAACAAACAATTAATAAGTTTCAAGGTAGTCAAGAATATTGAATATAATTTATTCAAATCAATCATATATTATTCAAAAATTAGTACCTCAGTATCAGAACCATATTATGGTTTATCATTCCTTAAACCATATATTTTCCAAAAAATTTAACTTTCTATTGAGTTGCTTTTCTTATAACCATATAATCTCAAATCCTTGATAAAATAGTACTTCAGTACAATCCCTATTTATTTACATAATTCATATAACTTGTACATCGCTAATTCAACACTCAAATGACAATATTCTTTAATAACAACATAAGAAAACTAGTCATTCCTCTTTATCGGCAGTAGTATCATAACTTGATTATTATCCAATAGTATCATTTGGGGTGTACTATGATGATTTGGACATAGATTCATGTAGTGTCACAACTCCTTGTAGATAAATCATTGTACATTTGAAACCTTATTCTTACCCTTGAAATCATGTACTTGGTTTCCTTTTTCTCCACCTTATAACAAACTCCCATTCCCTTCAAGCATTTACCAATGGCATACACTAGGTTAGTTTATGAATTCCAATGCATAATTACAAACTTTTAAAATACCAACATAAATAGTTTATTCATATAATCCATAATCGTCAAAAAACTATTTTCTTTTAGAAAGTAGTTACTCATAAATCCTTCATAATGGTTTCTAAGGAAAATATGAATTATCCTAGTCATATCTCCCGGGAGTGTCGTAACCAAGAGTGCAGCAAGGCTCGTTTTCATGTACCAGGATACCCCAGGTCTAGCCCGAAACTCCTTGTCAGAGTTTTCACTCATTAGTACATATGTGCCAGAGCCACCTCTACATTATCATATCTAGACAGGGATGTATTTGTGTGGAAAACTCAAAAAATCTCTATATTACCAAAATTCTAGGAAGTTGTTCTATACTAATCCTCAAAGTCTATCTTAGTGTAATGTTCTCTAATCAGTTTTTTTCTAAATCTAGTTTCAATTGTTTTTACTAAACTTCCTCTGATACCAAATGTAACACCCCAACCATAGTTACCCAGATTCGGTGCATTATTACATTCCATTGGCATGATCACAAACGATCAAGTCTTGAAATACCGGTTAGTTTAGTAGCCTTGTAAGTACTAGATACATACATAATTTTTACATTACATCATGAAATAAAAACAACAACAACATTTTGTCCCATTTGAACACACTTATATCCCTTATCTTATACCTGCAGGTCAACTATAAAATACTCCTTCACATCTTGTGAAAAATAAAATATTCAAAAAGATGAGCTCAGATACTCAGTAAGGATAACAATATAGAGTAAATTTTCATAAATAAGGATAAAAATGTAAGGCAATCTATAAGACTGAAACAAAATCCTTTCTAAACTTAAATTCCAGCATAATATGGAAAATAAAAATCAATATAATGTCATTTACTTATTCACATGGATATTCTACTAGTTGACTAATCACATGTAATATCAATAGCTAATTTCATAATAATAGAATGCATAATGCTGAAAATCATAACCACATAGTCAAGGCCTCGTGCCAAGACTACAAATAATATTTTTTCAAAGACTTGTTCCAAGATACAAGTTTGTCTTATTAGACCTACTGATTCATCAAGGAGCTATAGCGGGCTCCACCCGTCACATACTAAGTCTAATTCATTCCTCATATGAAAATATTTAAACATACTATAAACATTCATATTAAAACTTGCATGAAAAATCTCAATAATTTAACCATAAACCATGAATGGTATAAAAATAGCACATCCATGGTCAAACATATCATAAATAATTCAATATAATATGGAATATTTTATATATAATAAATCAAACTCAATAACGAATAATATCATGTAAAAGATGTTGACATAGTTGAAAATGATCAGTAAAACTCTTTGAGAGAAATATCCCTTTTGTGAAATCATTTAAAAGTCATCCATTTATAAAGGAATTAATTTTAAATAGATTTTTGAATCAAAATGTCCATTACCAATTTGAAACTTTTTAAAGTAATTAACATTTTAAAACAATCATGTCCATATAAATAAATCCTTGAAATCATTTTTAAAACATGGACATTAATTAAAAAGATTTAGAAAAATAAATCATTAAAACATTTAAAATGATGATCTTGATAAAGAGTACCTTCCACCAAACCTTAAAATTTTCATTATGAAAACATTTTTATGAAACATGGACAAGGATGATAAAAATGTTCCAGTAAATACTTACACATAAACAATCTTGGATAATAATGAGATTGAGGAATTAACCCTTACCTTGAACTTTTCCTTGGTCGAGGGTACGTTAACCTCCTGTACAATGGTGAAATAATTGTTATTAAATTATAAAAAACTATATACACAAATATGATATCATATATGATCTTTTAATGTTGCTTTGTTAATGATATTTTAGTAGTATTATCATTTCGGGTGTTAACTGATTTGTTTTCCTTTATATGTTTTGTTATGTAAGTCATTTTTGTTATAGAAGTAGTTTTTGTTATGGGTAGGATATATTTGTTTCATATACATAATGATATTAAGTTCTTAAAAATTATTTTTTAATCATTAAATGAAATTTATTCTTGAATGGTTATGATGGGGAATGAATATCAACGTGTTCGTGGATATGGTAATCCGTACGTACACACAAGAAAAAATACCATTCCATTGATGGTGGAATCGTATGTTATAGGATGTCATATCATATATATAGAATCATTAACATGTTATATTTATAGTTGAAATCAATTATACTCATTATTATACCCATACAAAATAATTAAGTGTTTAATAACAAACTACACCACGACGTCGAGATGGTAAGCTATACGTATGCACGTATGGTGACTTTGTCATTCATAGGATGGGTAGAAAAATTAATATGGTTGTACCATATTTATAATAACATCACAGTATGTATAAGGTACTGGAGTTATTATTTTGGTATGGAAACAACAAAGAAAGAGTAAGTGGAAGTAGAAAATAACATTGAAATATGTGATGAAATTATTACCTCTTCTTTAGGTTATTCTTTTTGATTTGATCAAAAGGGAACCATAGGTTGGATTCATGATAAAGTTAAGTCCTCTAGGTTTAAGTGAGGGTAGTTTGGAGGATATTTGATCAGTTTTCTGCCAAGCCAAATGGCTTTGGATGTTTGATTTTGAGAAAATGGTATGTACCCTTTTATAAGACAGGTGAGGGTCACTTTAGGAAAATCTTGAAATATTAATTTATTATACAATAATATTCAATTTATAATGGCTCCAAAATTATTTATTTCAAGGCTAAGGTGGTTCTGGGTCAAAAACCTCTCAAACAATAAGTTTTAGACATGTTTAGGTCACCATATTAACCTTTTCTTTTAGATTTTACTCTTAGTTAAATAGTTTAACATTTACCATGTCTCATTATATTTTTATATTATATGGTTTAAAAACCTACTAGAAAATTACAATAGAACCTCAAGTGGTTAATTAATGATATATCTATCATTATATAAGTTTTTTGGCCTAACCTTATATTCTTATAAATATTATATCATTTAATAATATAATATCTGTTTTAAAAACTCATTAATATCAATTTTGACACTATTTAGTATTTGGTTTTTTTGAAAGTCATACCAGCATTATTACTTCAAAAAAAATTCCTTGAATCAACCTTGACATGTTATATTCATCTATAAAATTCATGGATTCTATAAAAACTTTCAAATTATATTTATTTTAATATTTATAATATTAATTATTTTAATCTTTCATTAATAACGTAATTACTGCATCATCATTGTGTCATAAATAAATTTAATTATTTAATGTATAAAAATTATAAATAAAATACCATTATGTAGGAAATATTTTTATATTACTAATGAATATTTATAGTTGAATTTATATTATTTATAACCCTATATTAAAAATGTTTTAGTTATGAAAATTTGAATTTAACATTTTCAACTCTTCTTTAAAAATAATAATAAGTAATATCCTAATCTAATCCAAGTGGATCAAAAATGATCATATTTTATTATTAAGGTTAATTTAGGTCGAAATACACTTATCCAATAGAATTAGTACATATGTTAGGGTAATAATAATTTCATTCTTACCTTTAATTACCTTATTTACTTTTAACCATGGCAAATAAAAGTCAAAAGTTACTATTCACCAAAAATTATTTTCATGTTATTGAACCACATTTTACTTAATGGTATCAACCATTTCTCTATGATTTTTTAAATTCAATTCACAGAAGCGGTAAAATTACGTTTTCTACAAATTTGCAAATGTGCATAGTAGGTGGGTAAAAGACGTTAAAACGATCAATAAACTTTTATACATATATTCTTATAATAAAATGACTCCAATGAATTACATTGAACTAATATAGGTATTATGTTTCTATTTTTACTTAAAATAAATTTAAATAAAATAAATAATTATTTAAATAAAAAGTCGATTTTAAACAATAACGCAGTGTTTTTCACTATTAATCAAAAATTGAAAGTTTTCCAACAATTAGAAAAAAATCACCCTAATATAATTTTGATATTATGAATTCAAAAATTAATTCTATTTTACCAAAATCAAAACATTTAAGTTTTATTAATTAATTTAAAATTAGTTCCAGTTGTCAAAACCAAAAGGCTGGTTTTTTAAAAGTAAAAACTATCAAAAAATTGACATGTGTTTTTGTCCAATTTAAATGTCAAATTACTTATAATGACCTAAATTATATTAAATGATAAAAATATAATCTAATTATACTTTAAAACCACTCAAATTCATAATTTAACACTATAAATTATTTTTATTAAAAAATTTGTTTTCAATTAAAATTTAGTATTTTCACTATTCATCAAAATATGAAAGTTATCAGAAAAGTACCAAAAATGTATCCAAACTAAATTTTTATGTCCCTATTCTAAAGATGAATTTAATTTCACTAAATTGAATAAAAAAAGTGTCAAATATTAGATTTAAAAGGGTTCTCCATTAAAAGGAAGAAAAACTACATTTTTTGAAAAATACTTCTTTTATCTGAAAATTGAATTTGTCCTTATATTATGTCTAAGAAACACAATAGTTGGATGTTAAAATTATATAGTATGTATAAAAAATTCAAAATGTGATTAATATTACTCATAACCTATTTTTAATGGCTTTTCTTGTAAGTCGTGTTGCGCTCGAACTCGGTGCCGCGTGTAGCACAAGCTATTGAATTACTTTAAAGAGATAACGTACTTTGAAATCATGGGGTGTTACACTCCAACTGCGTGAACCTGATAGGGTAAACCTATACAAAACTGAACTTGAAAAATAGTTTAGGTCTGCCGACACTAAGTGGTATAGGTATGGTGTGATCTTGATATCTTAGTAGGTAAACCCCACATAATCCATGTCACTTCTTCCCAAAAAAATCCACTAATACTAGTTTTGAAATACATTAATAAAAATTATGTTTTTATATACAAATTATATTTTAAAACAAACAATATGATCTATATCCCTCATAACCTTAAAAATGAAATAAAAGAAAAATAGTGTTGTGCTTACTTATTTGAAACATCTACTTCAAAATTATTTTAAAGCAATCACACATTCACATTTGTCCAAACAAAGACTAAAACCAGGTATGGAAATAAAATTCAACACAACAAGGTCAACGAGTCTATTAATACTCGTAACGGGGAACCATGAGGAATCTTAGGAACTTAGAGGAAGACCTAAACATACTAATACATGTGACTCATCCCAAAGTCATGCCCTACCCGATTACGTCATAACTCCCAAAAGCTCGATCGTTGCCTTACCTAGCCTGACTAAGGGGCCCAATCCCATAACAATAATAACAAAAATATTCCCCTATTATGGTCCACTATAATTGTTCAATCTTACTAGTTCAGCAATGGTTCTCAGTAAACCTCTTTGTTATGCTAGGTTCTCATGATATTTTTCTCAAGGGGGTGTGTCGTGCAATTCAAACAACTTGGCACATATATATATATAGAAAAACACATCACACAATCTAGAACCACACCGACTACCTCAAGTTTAGTCCCATGAATTTAAATAATTACCATATGAGGTAAGTCCCATACTGAGGACCCTCCCAATTCACGATAAACTATCTAGGTATGAGAGAAAAATCAAGAGAGCTTTTCCAAATAGCCATTTCAAAACTCCAAATGGGCCTTTAGCTTCAAAAAATTTAACCATTTACCAAAAACTCTTAAAACCCATTTTTAAAAAATTATGAAACACCATTTTTAT
Source organism: Viscum album (assembly GCA_963277665.1). Taxonomy (NCBI): domain Eukaryota; kingdom Viridiplantae; phylum Streptophyta; class Magnoliopsida; order Santalales; family Viscaceae; genus Viscum; species Viscum album. The sequence continues at coordinate 462,403,425 of OY728134.1, read as the reverse complement.
AATAACATATCCAAACAGGCCTTTAGACCAAGATTTCACCAAAAAGTGACCAAGTGGATTTTCAAGCCAAGTACAAACACACAAATCATACAAAAGTTCCCAACAAAATTTAAGTTCTACCCATCTAGGGTGCGTTTTTTAAAGAGAAAGAAACACCTTAAAACCATATTAAATCAATAAGAAATTCCATTTTCACTATTCCCAAGCCCATTTTCCTTTAAGTTTTTCACACATACCCTAACACGTCACACTATCCAAACAGATTTTATTTTAAATCCTCTTTACCAAACTAAGTTGAAACCATGAACAATATACTCAAAGGTTCCAAATAGGCCTTCAAAAATATAATGAAACAATTTAATCAATACCAACAATGTCATAACTTTCCACACCTCTGAAACCACCTTATTCCATTTTGAAAACCATGGGACCATTTATCAAAATAAGAAAGTAAAGGGAGAGAAATAAATTCTTTTTAGAAAACCAAGGTTCGAGGAATGGACCTCCCAAAATGTAATATCCATTTGAAGGGTTGTCCAAGGGTGAAATCTCTGCATCCATTGGATGTGCCCCATCCAATGGTATAAAAAAATACTCTTTCCCAATAATTTTGAAAAAACTACACACACACCATCCACTAACACATTAAAACATTTCTTTAAGTGACAAGTTTCCTAAATCCACCCAATACAAAACCAAAAAATTATATAAAAAATTTTCTATCAATAAAAAACACCAAAATTATCCAACAATATGATTTGAAAGAATCATACAATTATTCAACCCAAAATGGAAAGGCATTTACATGTTTATAAATGGAAAATAATCCATGAACCAAATCTTAATTGATTTAGCCAACAAGAAAGAACTGCCATAAATTAACTATGTATGTAATATAGGTGGGAAACATGTTTTAGGAATTAATGAACAAAACTCAAGAACCACAGGGATTTAAATTGGGAGAAAGGTCATATAAACACCAACCTTAATGAATTGGTTGAGCCCATGCTTTCTAACTCAAATTGCAACCTGCTCAAATACACACACTTCCACAAAATCATGCGCCCTTGTAATTGTTCAAAACTTCCTAAACCAATTAACCGACACCCAAAATTATCCCAGGAAGGACCAAATCAGGTCCAGATAAATACCCGAGACTCACATAAACCATAAGACCCTAAATTAAGTAGTGAAAAAAAAATTATCGGGTCTAGAATCTTACCTGAACTAATGTATTCACAGTTAATTGAGTCTATCCACCTCATCCTTGGTAGAGGACCTCGGAAGATGGATCAAAGGGTCCTGAGACATCATTCCCATATCCAGAAGGGGAAACCATGCACTGTATGGGAGGCGGTCGAGAAGGGGGGTCATTCCAGAGGTGTTGTTGGAAGAAAGGGAGACCAACGGAAGGAGGGAGCTTGGGCTGGTGGTGTGTTGCACAAGGAAGTAGGGGAGTGGCTATGTGCCAAAAAGTGGAATGAGGGGGAGTGGGGCATCACACGCCGGAGTAGGATAGAGTAGGGTGCGTCAGAAGTAGGGGGTCGATCCACCGAGGAGAGCCATGGCTGGCCATAGTGGGAGAGGGAGTAGGGGGACCAGGTCATCTCCCCTGGGGAAGGGGGAGATGGGGGGCCACCGTACGGGGTGGCAAGGGGAGTAGGTGGGCACTGGATGTGATGGAAAGGGGGAAGAAAGGGGTTCGGTGTGCTTGGAGAAACACGAGGGGGGGTTTACTGGTGAACAACACACAGGGGAGAAGAGAAGGGGGGACTCCCCCCTAGGGTTTACCTCCCCTTTTTCTTTTGATAATATAATTATACCATTAATAATAAAAATAACACTAAAAAATAGTTATTATTATAATCATAATTTTATTCATTTAATTTTAAATACTAACAACATTAATAATAATATAACAATATTAATAAGTTTATTAATAACAAAAAAAACATTAATTAAGACACTCTTGTAATTATTATAAACACAAAATATTCATTTTCATTTCAATTATCACCATATCAATAACAATAATAATAATAATAATAATAACACTTTATTAATAATAATATTATTATCTACATATTATTATTATTATTATAATTATGGTTTAAACATTTAACCTATTTTTTTTACAAAAAAAAATTATTTATTTTAAATTTTATACAATAGCACTGTCACCTGGACAACTGCGCAGTTACTGCCAACTGTGTGGTGACCGTGCACCGGTCTAAAACCCACCAAAATCATCAAACCTCAAAAATGTAAAATCGGGACCCAAGAACAACTTTGTCTAAATGATGTAAGATCACGAGAAGTATGGAATAAAAGGGAATCTGATGTTAGGGTGTGATAATTATCCCTACCACAGTCACTTTCTACCCACAGAAATCCACCAAGCCAATAGTTAACACAACTAGACTCCATGCCCAGACAAAACCAAAGGAAACCGAGAGCCTCAGGGTGACAATTCTCAACGCACATCACACCCAACCAATTCAAGAAGAAACTGAAATAGAAGAACTATGGGAGAACACGATAGTGTTCACCCCAACATAAGAATTCCACTAACACGAAGGCCTTAAAATTTAAGCAAACCAATTTTGGTAGGGAAATGCGAGAACTCCCAAACCAAACTCATTCAATTTCTCAACATAGACCGAATAAAATCAATAATTCAACTGAAGACTATGGAATTCCTATACCAAACTCAACCCACTTTCTCAATGCTAACGGAAGAACTCCACCACTAGGGTTAAAACCATTCCAAGCAATCGACACTCCAGGATACTGGGATGGAGTAATACCCTAAAAAACCAAAACACACTAGAGGAAAAACCATGGAGAGGTGCCCGAACTAAGATAGGGCCCAAAAACCCCACCCATTAATTTCATGAAACCAAACATTCCCCTAATGAACACAACCTAGACCTAACTCCAAATCAGAATGGGTCCATTTATTCACGAGACCAACACCCTTCAAGGAATAAAAATGATTTAAAAACTACCCTAAGAGAAGATAGAGTCGTTTGGATTATGCTAGAATGAGCACATGACATCACCACAACAAGGGTGATATTATTATGGCGACAATAATAGAACAATTAAATTTTGGATCTTTCCATCCCAAAGTTTAAATCATGATCCAGACTTAGGTTCCACACACCCTCGGCGAATCCGGACTGTGTGTTAGCTTCACCCTGATTCCTGTTGATGGGGCCCTGATATCTTAAGCATCTCCTACCTCAGAGTCAGGAATTTTCATCCTCCAGTCCCTAACTTCTTCTTCCTCCTGACGATTCAAATGAGCACTATGGTGGTATGTTTTCAAATGGATGAAACATGATGTCATAGAATGATCGAACGGGCCATACTGGTGGCACACAAGATAATCGTTAGACAAACTAGGGTCTGTCATAGACAAAGAAGATTCGTAGGAAACAAGATTCTATGGAACATACCGTTCTCCAGATGGGTAACCCTCACAAAAACCAATGACCTTTTAATCACACCCCAAATCCTAACAATGATGAGGCACCCATCCCCTACTAGTCCAAAATCAGACCCTCCATTAAATTTGAGACAAAATGGACTCTAAAAAACTCGGGAGTTACTAACCACCCAAAGACATGCTCTAATACTATCAAACCACTCTTCTACCTCTAATAGACCTCAACTTTCTCTAAGGACAAGAAACACCTTATATGAACTGGAAATTGGTCATGACTCACCGACGACATTAGCGACCTTTCTGGGCAGCATACTCCGAACAAGCTAAAAAACACAAATGAAATCAGCATCAAGCCAAAACTCAATCAAGGAAACAACCCAAGACAAGGGAAACTAGCTCATAAGCCAAACATATATGAACACATGCAAAAATTACTCTTAAAAATCGTCATTTCTTTTAAATTTTAAAACTCAAATATGGAACCTTTTGAACTGTCACGTTTGCGTTCATCCAATCCCACTTACATTATCTTCAAAAAAGTTCCCCCATGCACCCTTCTTACATAGCCACACACTTGTGTCTCTCCATAAATAGTTTCAATGTTCAATCATTTCTTATCCTTATCAAATACAAACACATACCAAATATTTCAAATCGAAACACTTCCTCTTTAAAAACCCACTTTACCCATTCAAAACCATTTCAAGAAATCACTCCCATTCCAAAACTATTTCACATTAAAAGTACACTTTAAATTTCAACACACACTCAAATAAATTGAAATCAAAATGAAACACAACAAACCACCAGAATGAGGAACTAGTGATCATTCCTAACTTGGTGACATTGTGGTGGGTCATGCCCCAAGTATGGTATAGCAGTAAGAGGACCTTGAACCAGGCACTTGGACTCCACATGGATCACCACCCCATGTGAGGCCACAATATAACTTGATTCACCTCCATTATCATCCCTCAATCCGAAATAACCCAATAAAAAGAATCAAACCTCGTACTATCCCTAGAGACTCAAGGATCAATGCGAGAAAGAGTCTGCGATGCTCTTCCCACACATACCTCTTGAGTCTCAACAGTCCTAATCTTCGTCTACCAGACACACCAAATAATAAGTTCCTCCTCTGATACCATTTTGTCATGAACCAACCTTGGTCGACCCTACATTGGTCACACAAGTCGATCATCGGCATGTATCGAGGGGCATATCTGATCCCCCGAGATGTCAACTACTATCAGGCATCGAAACATACAAGAGAGAACAATTGAGCCTGAAATAAATAAACCAAGACTAGATAGATAAATGAACCAAAAAACCACAAGAACCGATAAATTACACAAATAATATAAAGAGATTCATCTATCAAATACAAATCAACAATCTGAAGAAAAAAAATTGAAACCAAAATGAACAACCTGAACCGCTAATGCGTGATCTCCATGTGAGCTCTTGGTCACCTCCAACCACAAGACCATCTATGCTCCAATCATGAGAACCTTCAAAGAAAAACCTGTACAAAATTGAACCTAAAAAATAGCCTAGTTCTACCAACATCAACTGGAATAGGTAGGGTGTGATCTCAACAGCTCAGTAGGCAAACACCACAGAATCATTGTCAATTCTTCCCAAAAACATTCCATTAATACTAGTTTGAAATACATTAATAAAAAATAAATTTTTATGTAGACATTACATTTTAAAACAAACAAAACTATCCATTTCCCTCATAATTTTAAAAATGCAATAAAAAAGGGAGATGTGTTTACTTATTTGAGACATCTACTTCAAAATTATTTTAATGCAATCACACATTCACATTTTTTAAAAAAAAATACTAAAACCAGGTACGGGAATAAAATGCTACACAATGAGGGAAATGGATATATTCATACTCATAAAAGGGAACCACAATAAATCCTAGGAACTCAAAGGAAGAACATAACATACTAATACATGTGACTCATCCCAAAGGCATGCCCTACCCGATGACGTCATAACGTCCAAACACACAATCGTCGCCAACCTGTCCTAACTGAGGGGCCCCATCCCATAGAAACAATAACAAGAATATTCTCCTTCTACGGGCCACTAGTAGTGCGAAATATTACTAGTGTAGTAATCATTCTCAATAAACCTCTATGAAAAGCTAGGTTCCCATGATATGTTTCTCAAGGGGGTGTGCCCTGCAATTCAAACAACAAGCCACATATATATATGTATAACCAAACACACACCACAATCTGGAACCACCATAGCCACGTCAAGGTTAGTCCCCTTAGTTAAAATAATTACCATACAAGGGATGTCCCATACTAAGGACCTTCCCAATTTACGATCAACCAGTTTGGCCAGAGAGCCAACTCAAGAGAGGTTTTCCAAATAGCCATTTCAAAATGCCAATGGGCCTTTAGCTTCACAAAATTTAACCAATTACCAAAAACTCATAAAAGCCATTTCCAAAACATTATCAAACATCATTTTTATAATAACATGTCCAAATAGGCCTTTAGACCAAGCTCTCACCAAAAAAACCACCAAACACATTTTAAGGCCATGTACAAACACATATATCATACAAAAGTGCCAAGCAGGATTCAAGTTCTACCCATCCACGGTATGTTTTTCAAAGAGAAACAAGCACCTTAAAAACCATTTTCCATAAATAAGAAATTCAATTTTCACTATGTCCATTCCCATTTACCTTTAAGTTTCTCACAAACACCCTAACACATCACACTTTCCAAACGGCCTCTATTTAAAATCCGATTTACCCAAATAAGATGAAACAATGAAAAATATACTCAAAGGTTCCAAATGGGCCTTCAACCATTTAAAGAAACCATTTAATCAATGACAACCATGTCATAAATTTATACACTTTTGAAACCACCTTGATTCATTTTGAAAACCATGGGACCATTTATCAAAATAATAAAAGAGAGGGTGAGAATGAAATTCATTTAAGAAAACCAAGGTTTGAGGAAAGGACCTCCAAAAATGTCATCGTCATTTGAAGGCCCATCCATGGGTGCACTCCGTGAATCCATTGGATGTGCCCCATCCAATGGAATAAAAAGAGACTCATTCTCAATGATTTTGAATGAACTACAGGAACACACACCATCCACTAACACGTTAAAACATTTCTTCCAGTCCCTGGTTTCATAAATCCACACAATACAAAACCAATAATTCCATAAAATATTTTCTATCAACAAACACCACCAAAAATATCACACAATACTTTTTGAAAGAACCAGATAATTATACAAACTCAAATGGCAAGGCTTTTACATGTGCATAAATGGAAAAGTATCCAAAAACCAAATTTTAATCAATTTAACCAATAAGAAAGCACTACCATAAATTAACTAAGTATAAAATATAGGTGGGATAAATGTTTTAGGAATTAAAGAACAAAACTCAAGAACTACATGGATTGGAATTGGGAGAAAGGGAATAGAAAGACCTACCTTGAATAATTGTCTGAGCCCATGCTTTTCTAACTCAAACTACCACCTTCTCACATACATGTACATATCCACAAAAGCGTGCGCACTTGGAATTTTTCGCAACACCCTACAACAATTAACTGACACTCAAAATTAGCATTGAAAGGACCAATGCACATCCAAATAAAAACCAGGGACTCATATAAACCACAAAACCCTAAATTAAGTAGTGAAAATCTAATTAGTGGGTTTAGAAGCTTACCTGAACCAATGGCTTCATAGTGAATTGAGCCCATCCACCTCTCCCTAGGTGGAAGATGCTGAATCATGAACCAACAGGTCCCAAGACATCATTCGCGTATCCAAAAGGGGAAACCATGCACCGTAGGTGAGGTGGTCGGGTAGGGTGGTCGCGTCATAGGTGTTGATGGAGGATAGGGAGACCGATGGAAGGAGGGAGATTGGGATGGTGGGTGCACCACACAAAGAATAAGGGGAGAGTATCTATGCCGAATAGAGGATAAAGGGGGTGCAGGGCATTGCGTGCTGAAGTAGGTCAGAGCAGGGTGTGTTGGAAGCAGGGGGTCTGTAAAGACCTGTCAAATTCAAGGGAAATTTTTTCTTAATTTTCTTTGGGATTTTACAATAACGTAGTTTCTGACGACACCTGATTCTGAGGTCCGGTGTGCCCGGAATCAATTTCCAAAGTTTAGCTCGGGTACGTTAAGTGAACGAACGAGTGGGTTTTCCTAAATTTTGAACCAGTGCTTGGAATTGAAATATGAGGGCACCGATGAAACTGCAGCGTCGGTGATTGCTTAGGAGCACCATTTCTGAAGGTGCGTTTTCTCCAGAGGAGTTGTTAATTTTGTGGTTTTAGTGAGGAATAAATAAAATTATATTACAATTTTATTTATTTTCCTCTAGGTAGTTATAACCTAAGTAAGGGAGTTGGGGGTGGGACCCACATGTTGTTAACCAACCATGAGAGGATAAAGGTGGGGTGGGGCCCACACGAGCCCAACCCCTCATTTTCCTTAACTCCATAACCCCCCCCCCCCTTAATGTGAGACCACTCACCTCCCCCTCTCTCTTATTTAATCATGCCAACTCACTTAATTAATTAAGTGAGTTATGTGTTTGATTTTTAAAAATTGAAATGCTTGGATTGATGTAATAAAATAAGATAAGTCTTATTTTATTTGGGAGGGCTGGTTTTTGTGTAAGGAGATTGGGGAGATAGAACTCTTTTCTGTGGGGAAGAACTTCATCCTCCCGTGAAGAACTTCAATCCTTCCGCGAAAAATGTCATCTCTTCAACGAAGAACGACTCAACGACTCCGGTATCTCCATTCCCATTCTCCTCTGCGACAAGGGAAGAGACACCGGCGCGGGATTTCTCCAATGACACGTAATCATCCTCATCTCTCCATGATAAAGAGAAGACGACGTCTCGTCATATGCTCTCCATCGACGTCTACGGAACCACGCCCCGCGACGCCGCTTTCCGCGACGCTCTTCAAACATCAACTCATTAACAAGGTAGGGGTTAATTAATTTATGTTCATGAAATATCCTTTGTCGTTCTTCATCTTTATTTTTGGGCCGCTTGATATCAACTTATCGGGAGGAGGTCGGACGGCATGAACACGGCCGAATCTCCTCCCCCTTTTGTTGTTGTGTTTTTGAGGTTCGAAAGAAGGCAGCGCGGTGCAACGGCACCGTGTGGAATCATGAAGAAATGCGGCAAAGATGTGTGGCACTGTCACGCCGCGCCGTTGAGGCCGAACGAACCCGCGGTCGAAGTCGGGCCGCAGCGAAGGGGCGTGGCGCCGTCGCGCCGCATCGGAGAACCCCGAAGACACCAAGGCCGGAGCAGGGCCGCGGGGGAGGGGCGTGGCGCCGTCACGCTGTGCCAGTAGGACAATGCCACGGCTCAAAGCTGCGGCGGTGCAAGGCAAGGTAGCCGGAACCGCTGGCCGCTGGCACCTCGGAGGGCGGGACCGCGGCGGCAACACCGGTCGGCCGGACTGGGCCGGCTGTTTCAGGGGGATACCGGGGGTCGTAACCCCCGGCTGGCCAAAGGAGCATCCCCCCCACGTGAGGGCCAGAGTTACTCAAACAGGGCGGCAGCGCCCCCCCCCCCCCCCCCCTCCACTCAGCTCGGCGTGGCTGAGCTGGCCACGCGGGCCGCGAGCACGCGCCAGGCCGGGCCGGGCCACGTTCAGGTCAGGCTGGGCCACGCCCAGGCCGCGCCGGGCCGCGCCCTAATGGTCCGGACCCGGACCTGGTTCGGGCCGACCCAGGGGGGTATCGGGTTGGGTCGGTCCAGGCCCAAAACCCCCTAAAAACGGACTGGTATGTTCTTTTGCCCATATCTTGGGAAAAGGACCTCCGATTGACGCACCGTCAGTTGTGATACGATCCTTGGATCGAGACGGTAGTTTCGGTATATTACACTCAAGTTTTTGGAGAACTTTGTGTATGACCGGGTTGGTTCGAACACGAAACCAACAGGGCCCTTGGAGCGGAAACGCTTATAAATTGAGCTCCGGACGTCCATTTGATGTGTCGTCGACTTTGTTGGTTTCCTCTTAGTGAGACGGAACTTTTGGCTTACTCCACTTGAGGTTTGGACGCAGTTGGAGTGCGGTAGGGTTAGTTTGACTTAAAAACCAACTGGGCCCCTAGAACGAAAAAGTCAATAACTCGCAGACCGGGCATCCGATTGACGCGGCATCTGTCACGATGAGTTCCTCTTGTTGAGATAGAACATTGAGATACATAAAATCCAGACTACGTATCAGTTGATGTATCAACCCCCTTGGCTCGTGTAGCGGACCCTCCCGGAATCGAGCATGCTATGTGCGGGAACCCTAGAGATGGCTGCGATGATAAAGATCGTACTGAAATCCTCTGTGGGTTCGACGGCGATGAAGACTGCACTAAAATCCTATGTGGGTTGGGAAGTGATGAAGACCATACTGAAATCCTCTATGAGTTTGACGGCGATTAAGACTGCACTGAAATCCTACGTGGGTTCCACAGCGATGAAGACCGTACTGAAATCCGTCGTTGGTTCGATGGCGATGACTACTGTTTTTGTATCCTACGTGGGTTTGGCAGTGTTTGACTCTATTCATGCTATCCTACGTGGGTCTGGCAGAGTAACCGGTCTGTATCCTATGTGGGTCCGACAGCTTAGTTGGTTTAGTATTCTACGTGGGTCCCATCTTAGATGAATCAGTGGCTATATCTGATCATCTCTATCACCTTACAAAAAAGTATACCTGTGTGAGATGAGTCTTGACATTCAATCAATATCTTCGATATGATTGACTTTATTTCCTATGTGGATTAGGTTGTGTTATCCTTTGTGTATTGGATTGTACTCCTGTGTGGACGTGATCGAACTTGGGCTTGGGTGTTGGAGCTGAACTGGAATTGATGTCTTAGGTATATGTATGGGAATATACCTAAGTAGTGTTGGTTGTTACATTGTGATTTTATCTTTCATTTGTGGATTATCCTTTTTGGATTATGGGTGACCTTCATGGGTCTCGGGGTCCCTACTGAGTAGCGTATACTCACCCATGTGCGGGCTATACCCGCACTACGTTGTGTTGGATGTAGACGATGGACATCGCTGATCGTGGTTGAGGCTTGTGGAGCATGTCGGTACCTAGAGGTGGACCACTGGGCAGAACATACACAGAGCGGACGGCTGGACCCGAGGGGCTTAGGAGGCTATCTGTACCCACCCTTCATGTGGGACTTCCAGTGGACAGCTCGACGTTGCTGCTTTACTTTCAGTTGTTGTACTTTCTTTCCAGTTGTACCTTACTTTCAGTTTGGGTTTGTATTCTGGCCCACTTACTTTCCACACTACTTTTGTACCCAGTTTTACTTAGTGTTTAATTCTTCTTGCTTACTCTATGGTGTTTGTTTACTTTATAAAGGCAATGTCTTCCCCTTTTGTCAGGATTTACGCCTTGGTGCAAGTCACCAGCCCCTGGCCAATGGGAGGCGGGCTTGGGGTAGTCACGGCACGGGTCCCGAGGACGGGTCGTGATAGGGTTGGTCTTCCAGAGAGATCTATGGCTGGCCAGATTAGGAGAGAGAGAAGGGGGATCTAGTCATTACTCCAAGGGAAAGGGGAATAGGGGGCATTTAATAGGATGGAAAGGGGAGTAGGGGGCCACCGTAGAGGATGGAATGGGGGAAGCAGGGGGTCCGACGCACTAGGAGAAACATGAAGGGGAGGGGGTGTGCGGGTGTGCAGCGCACAGCGCACAGAGGAGAAGAGAATGGGGGATTTGCCTCCTTTTTTTCTTTTGATTTATATAATTATACCATTAATAAGAATATTAACACTAAAAAATATTATTATTATAATCCTAATTCTATTCATTTCATTTTAAATATTAACAATATTAATAATAATATAACAACATTAATAATTTTCTTATTAATAACAAAATGTTAATTAAGACACTCATGTTATTATTAGAAACATAAAATATTCATTTCATTTTTAATTATCACAATATTAATAACAATTTTAATAATAATAATAATTACACTTTGTTAATAATATTATTACTATACACACAATAATATTATTATTATTAAGGTTTAAACATTAAACATATTTTATTTACATAAAATTTTATTTATTTTAAATTTTAGAAAATTATATTTGAACATGGGCCAACCGTGTGGTTACCGTCAATCGTGTGGTGCCCGTGCATCGATCTGAAACTCGCTAAAATCATTGAACCTCACAAATTTAAAACCGGGACGCAAGCCCAACATTGTCCAAATGATGAGAGATCGTGAGAAGAATAAAATAAAAGGGAATTCGAGATCGGGGTGTGACATATGTCATTAATGTAACCATGTAAATGGTGTAAATGTATCATATTCACAAGAACCATAACTTCAATGAGAATATATTCCTAAGAAAATGAAGTAATTAACACCCGAAAAAATGTTAATAACAAAATATTATTAGTGAATGTGACATAAGATATTATAAAATTATTATATGTGATATTATAAATATGAATATGTTTACATTATAAAGTGATAACATGTTTAAACCCATTATACATGATTTTAAAGCATGTTAAACTAAAGGGTAGTGTGAGGTAAGGTATTCTGTCTCAATTTACACTCCATTGAGAAATATTTTTTATTATGTACGTATTCAATTTTATGTTATGTATATACTATACTTTTTATGTATTTAATATTATTACTTATTTACTCATGGTGATTATTGTTTTAATATAAGTTTATTCTTTCACGGGGTTTCAATTTAAAAGTTTCCAAAGCTGTAAGAATTTATTTTACAATCTCGCTTTATTATGGGATTTCATCTACTTTTGTTGAATTAATCTTATAATTTATCCTTCATGTGATCCAAAAATATTTTATCCTCTAGATATTTAAGGATTTTAAATATTTTCTTCCAAATTTTTATCTTTTAGGTATTTGAATCAAGAAAATAAATATTTAAAAGAAAATTTGATTTTATTTCTCTTCTTAGTCAGATATATTTTTCTTCCTTTCACATATTTTTCAGAATTGTTTTATAGAAGTCCTTTTTATTACTCAAATAATTTATTGAGGAAATTTTAAGTTGTCCTTGACTTTTTAAAAGGGGTGAAAGGAATACTTTTAATGTTTTCTCAAAGGTTTTCTTTTGACTTTATTTAATAATTTTCAAAAGGAATGTTTTTTAAATGGATATAATGGACTTCCTTGCTTCCATAACCATTTTATGAAATTTATATTCTTATACATGTTTTAAATGGTTAAAAAAATAAAATTCTTTTGTGAAGGCTTATTTTATTATTTCACTTTCATTCCCATTATTCTTCCAAAGGACATGATTTTATCACAAAACAAATAATCAAGATGAAATGATTGTCATCTCTTATCTCTTATTAATTTTGTGGTCATTAACATTCTCTTGAAACATTCATTTTCTTGTGATCATTTTACATTATATTTCTCTTAAAAATTCATATTATTTTTATCATGGATATGATTGTTTCTTAAACTGTATAACATTTTTACATGCAGTGTTTTACTATGAATGTTATTTGATTGAAAATGGAAAATCTTACTAATTCAATATTATTTAATCAATAAAAATATATTTTTATAAGGAATATTGTTGATTAAATGAATTTATCATTTAATATATGAGTAATGTATTGGGAAATCAATGACAGTTGGAAAGTTTTTATTGATATATCCTCGATGTATTGACAAGTCTCATGAGATAAATCAATTGGACAAATTAAATAGGTTTTAGTATTCACCTACTTATAGTTTTAAACTTTATTACCACAAGGTATTTAAGGTATAGATATCATCATGGTTGAGATCATGATTTCCAATATTAACCCTTTCCTTCATTTAGAATTTTTATATTATAATCCATGAGTTTTTTTCATTGATATTAAACATGGACGCATTTCATTCTCAAGTTATTGATTAAATGGCATGTGTTTTCATTTATTTACCTTGACATATTGATTATTCCATACTTACTGATGGTAGATTTTATTGCACGTAAGCCTTACTAATAATTTTATATCACCCTTATTTTTTTCTTATCCCCAGAATATGATGTTTTTATCTTTGAATTAGTTTCATAGATGCTGAATATTTTATTTTATTATATTTTATATTTTTATTCCCAATGTAAAAAAGGGTGTCATATATGTATTTGGATCTAAAATACTACTAAACTAATAAAACCTTTATGATTATATTAATTGTATCTATGTCAATGAAATAAAGTAGACATCATCTCTGGGTTACTGGAGTCGAGGTTGTTAAAATTGGTATTAGAGAAAATTTTGTAGAAAACATGAAACTAGATTTAGGAAAACATGAATTAAGAAAAATAACCCTATGATAGGATTTGAGGATATGTCAGATTATGGAATAACATCCTAAATTTTTAAAGGTAGAGATTATGTGGTTTTTTCTAACAATACATCCCTATCTGTATATTGCAATTAGACATGGATTTGGCATAGATACATACAGGGGTAATAACCTTGAAAATAGTTGGTTTGAGTATATCTTGACCATTATTCTATTTCACATTGAGTGTGCCCTTACCGTAAACCTGGTTTGACTCACCTGGGAAATATTCTTTAGTAAAATTACATTTTATTTACAAACCATTATGAAGTATTTGAAAATATTTTTAGGATTTAAATAAATTTTAAAAGAAAGGATGTTTATAATTCTGAGATTAACAATGTATAGATTTTCATTTTATGATAAGTGTTACATAATATTTAGTATTATATATTCTGATTCAAAATGATATGAACTAATCAAATATATTTCATTATTTAGAAATGGATCCTATAAGGATTAATGGTATCAATACTCCTAGTTAATTTAGAAATTCACCTACTGAGAAAACCAATACAACTTGTGTTGGATTCAAGAATATTGTGACCATATTAAGGAAGCTAACCTAGTTTATGTATAATAACCTTTCACATACAAAGAAACATGATGTTCCATGGCATGAAACACCTATATTAGATCACCTCATGTAATAAAAGTATCCATATTTTAGTGGAACTAAAAATCTCATGGTTTTTAAGAAATGGATTAAGTCTCTTCATAATATATTTCATACTTTGTGATGTGATGAAAAGGAAAAATGTATATGGAGGAACATTTCCTTAAAAAAATTCTGATCAATAAGTTTATTTGATCCTGAATAACTAGGAGTAATAATTAATCAAATGTATGGAATAATGGGCTATAAAAGTAATATTCCCTGATAAATATTTCCCTCCTTATCAACAAACTAAAATGAAGATTAAGTTCCTCATATTAAAGTAAACAAATGTAGAAAATTTTTTGTGGAGTATGAATCTACTGTTATGAGACTAACAAGGTGTGTTGTGGATTACATATGTAATTTTGAAATCATGATTGACCATTAATTTAAAGGGCTTAAGACAACTCTTTGAAGAGAACTAGTTTATAACACTTTTTCATTATATGATAAAATAGTATTATGTTCCATAAAAACAAAAAAATGAATTCTCTAGATCCTTTGTATTAAAGGGAAACTAGGAAGAGAAGAGGTCTTATGAACACCAAGAAAAAGGGAATTCTTAAATAAAGAAGAAGAAAATAAATCAATTTCCATCATTTGAAAATGATGGAAAGAAACATCTAGAAAAATAAATTAGATAAATGGGAGTTTGATACAAGTGTGGAGATAAGGGTCATCCGAATCATGAATTTAAGGGAATGAAAGAAACCATTTTTATCTAATACTTCAACTATAAATAAATGGGATATTATTCAAACCAATTTATCAAGTGTCAAGGGAACTTACCATTTAATAGGTCAAGGATAGAAGGATAAGATTATGTGATTCTTACAATTGAGGTTAAATTTCCCAAATATGTGGTGGAAAGTAATTTAATCATATCCTAAAATTTGGATAATGATTTATTTGAATTTTATCCCCACAATATTTTATATATTTAGTGATTTACATGAAGTCGAGTTTTCCATTGATTTTATATCTGATGTGAGACCTATATCAAAGACTCCCAATAGAATATACACTCTAGAATTAGTATAGCTAAAGATACAATATGATTATTTGTGTGATAAGGGTTTTTTTACTTGGTGTTTCACCTTTGGGGGACCATGATCTTTTCAATAAGAAAAAAATATTGATCCATGAGGATATGCATTTATTATAAGGAAATAAAATATATTATAATAAAGAAAAATTATCCTATACCTCACATCAATGACTTATTTTATTAACTTCATGGAGATCAATATTTTTCAAAGATTGACCTTCATTCCAGGTATCATCATTTGTGAGTAAATAAGGAAGTTATTCCATAAAAATAGAATGAGGTATATAAATTTTGAGTTTATAGTAAATCCATTTGGATTGACTAATACTCCAACTATTTTTATATATATAATGAATATAGTATTAAAGGAATACCTTGATGATTTTTTTGTGGTATTCCTTGATGATATCTTGGTGTATTCTAAAATTTATGAGGACCATGAGAATAAATTTAGGATCATTCTTGAGACTCTTAGAATAAATTATTTATATGGAAAATTTATGAAGTGTAAATTTTGGTTTTAGAATGTTTCTTTTCATGGATATATTATCTCCAAGGATAAAATCTCAGTTGATCCTACAAATAAAAAGTTAGTCAGATAATGGATAAAACCAATGAACATAATTGAGGTATGTAGTTTCATTGGTTTTGTGAGTTACTGTTGAAAATTCATTCAAAACATTTTCTGATTGGATAACCCATTAACAAAGTTTACAAGTTAAGGGGTTATGTTTTTATGAACAAGGTAATGTGAAAAAGGTTTTAAAGAATTGAAGAGGATGTTGTTCAATGCTTTGATTTTGAATCTACTATTAGGAGATGATATATTTGTGAAATATGGTGATGACTCGAAGAAGGTACTTTGTTTTTTCCTTATATAGACTGATAAATTTATTTCATATGCATCTATCTAGTTAAAGACTCAGGAAAAAATTATCCAACACATGATCTTGAGTTAGCAGCTGTAATATTTTCGTTGAAGATATGGATACATTATCTCTATGGTAAAAAATATGATATATACATTGATCATAAGCATCTAAAATATATATTTTCATAGAAATGGATCAACATGAGGAAAATATGATGGATATATCTACTAAAATATTATGATTACTCAATAAAATTTTACCTAGGGAAGGAAAAAAAATAGTGGATGCATTGAGCCGAAAAGATCATAGAGTTATGGCCAGAATGAGAATAGATAGGGATCCTATGTTCATGGATCTAGAAAAGATTCATATATGAATTATTAAATAAGGGGACACATCACCCATATTTCAAATTACTACTAATACATATTTATTAGAAAAGATAAAAATTTCTCCACCTGATGATGAGAATTTTCAAAGGAAAATTAATGTTGTGAATGATAGGAAATTAGAATTCTTTATATATGAAGATGGTGTCATTAAATTTGGAAAGATGTTATGTGTTCCATATGTACCTAATATTAAAATGGAATTATTGGTTGATTATCATAGAAACAATTTCTCAATACAACCTATCATCACTAGGATTTATAGGGATTTGAATGAACATTTTTTGTGAGATAATATGATCCAGGAAATTACAGACTATGTATCAAGATGCTTGGTTTTTAGAAGGTTGAGGCTGAGAAAAAACATCCCAGTGGATTCATGAAACCTCTACCTATTTGTAGGTGTAAATGTGATGAAATTACCATGGAATTTTCCATGATAATACCAAAGACTCCAATAGAGAATGATGCAATATGGGTTATTGTTTATTTCCTAACCAAATTTTCAAATTTCATTACTATAAGAGAATATTTACCTCTTGAGAACCTTTCAAAACTATATATTAATGAAGTTTCAAGTCATCATGGGGAACCTATTCAATTTTTTTCTTATCATGGTCCTAATTTCACATTGGAATTTTGGAAAATTATTTATATGGATCTAGATATTAAGCATCATTTGAGAACCGTTTACCATCAGAAAACTAATGGACTATTTGAAAGCACTATTAAAACATTAGAATACATGTTGAGGTCATTACCACTTGACTTTAAATGTATTCTGGGAAATTATTTACCTTCAGTAGAGTTTTCTAGTAATAATAGTTTCCATTAAATTATTTAAATGGAATCATATGAAGCATTTTATGGAAAGAGATGTCATACTCAAACTTGTTGGGATAAATTTAGTGAAAAGAAACTCATAGGCCTAGAACTTGTTAAGGTCACACTAACAATGGTAAATAATATTCCCGATCATATTAAAGCAACTCAAAGAATGAAAAGGAGAAATGATGATAACTGAAGTGAATATTTGGAATTTAAAGAGGTAGATTTTTTTTCTTTAAGGTATATCCATAGAAGGGTGATATGAGGTTCACTAAGAAGGGAAAATTTATCCCAAGGAACATAGGACCTTTTTAAATTCTTGAAATAATTCGATTTGTGGCCTGCCTTTTGGGAATTCCAGTAAACAACTCTAAAGTACATTATGTATTCCATATATCATTGCTGAGGAAGTACATTCTAGATCTAACGCCTTTTCTCACCTCTAAAGAAATATAATTGGAACTTGATCAATCTTACTATGAAGATAATATTCAGATTCATGTCACTATAGATTAATTAATGATGAATCATATGGGTCTACTAGTAAAGGTACTTTAGAGAAATCATAAAATAAAGGAAGCAATCTGGGAACCGGAGGATGTTATGAAGAAGAACCACCTTCATTTTATTACAAGGTAATATCCATGAAAATTTCAAGGATGATTTTTTTTTGAGAGATTAATGTAATATCTCATTCTTTTAAAATAACATTAGGTTTGATACCATGTGAAAAACGCAACTTCGATCTTAAACGAACCATGAAATATTATTATTTAACCATTTCCTTTATAACCTAGCCATTGAATTAGGGGGTATGAATTGTAATAACCACATTATGAATTATATATCAAGTAAAAATTTAATACAAATTTTTTAATTGATTCCTAAGAGATAAACACTCAATTATTTGTAAAGTCGTTTTATACGCTTTCTTAAAAAATATTTTTATTTATTTTTGTAATAAAATAATATAATTAATTTTTCCCAATTATAGAAAATTTATTTGATAAAATTAAATTTCATTTCTAAATCAACATATCAAAATTATATTAGGGTGAATTTTTGGTGTTTTTCTAAAAAGTTATATTTTTCATTGAATGGTGAAAAATACTGATTTTTATTGAAAACTTTCATTTCATTTCATGAATTTTAAAAGTTCTATTTGTGTTTTAAATTTGTTTAAAATAAAAAAAATATATTTTTAATAATACAATTATGTTATTTAGAATTAATTTTATTTTTTATAAAAAACATTTTTATACTTAAAAAGACATTTTTCTGAAAAATTGTTTTCCATTGTGTTTTAAAGGTCTAACATTAAATTAAATTCTATCACTTCCATATTTGTAATTTTATATTTTAGATTACATATTCTGAATCATAATTTCCAAAATTTTTAATATGTCCAATTTCATTTTTTTCTATAATAAATAGTATAAATGGTAAAAAATCATTGGGGTTAAGAAAAAAACAGGTTTACCGAGGGGTTAAACTAAAGTGATAAGGGTTATAATGGCCTAAAAACTATATAAATATTGTTTTATAAACATATTTAGAACCTATAACATTAAATATTTTTAAATTTTCCATTTTTTATCCATTTGGGTTGAGTAAGATATTAATATATTTTATTATTTTTATAAATTCCAAGTTTGGTCCTCTCCGCCACTTTTAAAAGGACACCCATCCCCTCTTTTTTTACATAACTTCGATCCATATATCTTGAAAACCCCCACCAAATTATCTTCCCAACATCTTTATCCACATTTTAGATCTTATGTTCTTCCCAAAATACCAACCCTAAGGCCCTTAATAGTAGATACAATGTAGGTATCTCTAAGAGAAGGTAAACATCTTAACAAAACACTTTCGCTTTACTTCTTATTTTACCACCCTCAATTATGTCCTAAAAATTACAATATAATAACATCGGTATCTAACATATGCTGATATTTTATTCTATTTATGTAATAATATTTATTCATCTCCTTCACCATCAAATGGGAAACAAAACCATCACTCGTGTGTACAGTGGGCTACCACCTCACGAATCCATGTCATTTTCTTTCCATCACCGACTCGCATATATATTAATAATTATAGAATAAATGAGTATATATGACACATATGACCTGATATTGATACTATAAAATTAATATATCATCTAATTTTTTACCCTTTCACCATTAAATAAATAATGATGTTGCTTGTGCATACGTACAACCTATCGTCTCTACGAAGTGATGCGATTCATTTTCCATTTTCAAGTTTCATAAATGATTATAAAAATGAATATAATGATTAAAAATAGTATTTATAATGTTAATATAATTATATAAATGATGTAATAGTATCATTTTCACAAAAATATGAACGTATATAACAAAACATGCATGAGAAAACGAAGTGTCTAACACCCGAAACAATTGTAATAATGAAATATTATTAGTAAATGGGTGATAAGATATTATAAAAGGATCATATATGATATTATAAATTTGAATATATTTCTATTATAAATCAATATCATGTTTAAAACCATTATATATAAGGTTAAATCATGTTGAACTAAAGGTAAGTGTGGGGTAATGGATTTTGTATCAATTTACACTCCATTGAGACATATTTTTTATTATTTAGAAATTAACTTTTATGAGATGTATTACTACCCATTTTATGTATTAAACATGAATATATATTTATTAATAATTATTAATGTTTTAATGAATGTTAATTCTTTCAACTAGTTACATTTTAAAAGTTAACAAATATGTAAGAATTTATTTTAAAATCTCACTTTCTTTTGGGATTGATTTTATTTCATTGAACGAATCTTATCATTTGTCCTTCATGAGATCAAGAAATTTTATTATCCTATGGATATTAAAGTATTTTCTATATTTTCATCCAATGTTTCCTCTCTTTGTAACTTGAATCAAGTAATTAAATGTTTTAAAGAAAATCCAATCTTATTTATCTTCTTAATTTGATATATTTTTTGTCAATGTCCAAATTTTTAAAAATTGTTTTCCAAAGTCCTTTTTAGTAGAAAAATGATTTATTAAGTAAATTTTATGTTATCCATGACTTTTTAAAAGTTATTAAATTAAACTTTATAATGTTTTTATAAATGGTCACTTTCAACTTTATTTACAGAAATATAAACGGAAGGTTTTTTATACAATGAAAATGGACTTCACCAATGCCATAATTGTTTTACGATATTTAGCATCTTATTAATATTTTCAATGGTTTTAAAAATAAATTTTTTTTGAAATATTATTTTAATATTTCACATCCACTCCCTCTATTCTTCCAAAGAACATGATTTTATTAAAAAAATATGTTCTGATAAATCGATGGTCATCTCTTATCTATTATTAATTTTTTGGTCATTAACTTTCTATTGAAACATTAACTTTATTATGATCATTATACATTAAATTTCACTTAAATATTAATATTATTTTTATCATGGATATGATTATTGATTGGGGAAAATCTTGACAAATCCACAATTTTTACTCAATACGGATACTTATTGATAAGGAATATTGGTTATGAAATTAATCAATCATTCAATATATGAGGATTGCATTGGATATGTAGTGACATGTGGGGCTTGGTTATAGATAGTCTCTCGATGCATGGACAGATCTCATGAGACAAATCAGTTGTCCAAATTAAATGGGTTTTTAGTGTACACATACCCATAGTTTTAAACTATCTTGGAGGAGGTCACGAAGGTATAGATATCATGATTTCTAAGATCATTATGTCTCATATTAATCATTTCCCTCATTTAGAATTAATTTATTATTATCCATGAGATTTTTTTCATTGATATTATCCATCAATGAATTTTGTGATCAAGTTGTTGATTAAGTAGAATGTGTATTTAGTTATTTACCATTACATATTGATTATTCCTTATTTACTCATGATAGATTCCAATCTACCAAACCCTTGCTAAGAATTTTGAGCCCACACTTATTTTTCTTCCTTTACCAAGGATATTAATATGAGATCTTTAAATGAGTTTCAAGGGTGTCGAGCATTTTATTTAGTTATGTTTTATATTTTTATTCCCAGTATAAAATGGGTATCATGTATGTATCTATCTCTCCAATACTACTAAATTTCTGGGTCCTTTGGGTTAACTTTCCTTATTACTATTACAATGTAATAAAGTAGACTTCGGCTCTAGGTTACTAGATTCAAGGTTGTTACGACTCGACCTCAGGTCTCATTCTCCCTAAAAGACATGATTAACTCCATAAATGTTATTGAAGGAAACTATTAAATGATAACATTTAATATAAGAATTGTGATCTATCAACCAGTCCATCCTAAGGATGACATATAGAGGTTTCTTATCTAGAACTAAAAATTATCAAAAAAATATTGACATAAGAGTAGGTTAAAACACAATAAAGTAATTAGAGACCCTTCTCTTTCTTCATCCCAACGGATGTAGAAATATCCATAACATAAGTCATGAGTTTTGTAGCAAGATTTAACAATTACATGATACTAGTGAAAATAAATAAATAATAGGATCTTGTATCAAATAAAGTATAAACTAAAAATGAATAAATGGTAATGGTAACTCTCAATGTTGTAGGACATGCATCATCTTCCACTAGAGATTCATTCATTGTGTGAAGAAGTTTAATCCCTGATGTTTATGGCTAGAACCCACTTGTTCATGAAGCATTTCATTAACACACAATTTATCTTAGTATGGAAGATCTTTCACTACTATGTGAAGTAGTGAAATAATGAAAAAACATCTGAAAATTTCTTGAGAATCCGAAAGAGATTCTAATCCATGGTTCCTTTAAGAAATCACGCTTCATGTTACCAACCATGCCACACTGATATTAGGTAAAAGGACCTCTACTTACCATTGAAAATGATTTGTAAGAGGTCAATTTTGAGATCTACCACCATGGTTTCTACCATGATATCAATCATTCTTCCTCTTCCCTTTAAAGGGACCACTGAAACCATCACCAGGAGTGTAAGAAACTCTCTTCAATATTGAAATCCCAGAAAATTCGATCTCCACCATCAAGACTTTATCCATAACATCAACATATGAAATGAATTTAATTAGAAAATCATGAGATCAAATATATAGTTTAATACCAATCTCAAATCTATAGGATTTAATCTTCTCATTTGATACCACCTTAGGTGAGAAGTGAACAAGGTCACCAAAACGATTGGAATATTGTGTCATATTTTAGTTACATTGAACGAGTTTAAGGAAATCCATCAATTTATAAAACACCAGTGACTCATGATAGAATAGCTCTATGAAAATATATCTGAAATCCTTCCACTCCAAGACCACATTACTACCTATCTCAAATATCGATTCCCACCACCTTCTACTAGGCCCTTCAAGATTAAAAGCATCACATTTCACCTTAATAGATTCAGTTTTCTCAAAGAACTCAAAGAGAATATCTACTTTATTTAACCAATAATATTCCTCCTATGGATCAATGGTACCTTGAAGAGATATAGGTTTGAGATGAAGGAACTCATGTACATGATATCTATTTTCATCTTCCCAGAACATAGCTTATATACCCTAATTAGGTATAGGTGACTCTATCAAGCCCAAATATTAGACCACATGTACCGTAACCTCTACAATGTTCTGACTAACTTAAGGGTTCTCTTATTGGGCCTCATCAGCATCTCCCTCACAAAGTATGTTTAAACATATTCTTGGGGTAATGGTACTACACAGCATCAAATAAAACATTAGTTAGGAGAAACGTGATTTAGGAACTTTATCAAGAGGAAATAAAGACATAGAAAAAATATGAGGAAATTCTATAAAAAAATTAAATTTTCCTTAAAGAATCTTTCCCTAATAACCCAGAGTAACATAAGGCTTGTTATAGTGAGATATCATCAAACACTCACTCATAACATACCCTTTAAGTTTTGAAAATCCTATTAGGAACTATTATACTAACATCAAAGAGGTTAATCAACCACCTTTGATACAAATTTTTCGCGAACCAACCCAGATACCCATGTACACTAATACCAGAGTCAGTATTTACATGATCTTAAGAGCATTCCCAATCCCCACGGCATGGATACAAGAACCATGAAATAAAAAATAAATAGGGAATGATTTCAACATATAATTTACAAAACAAAGTAAAATATACTGAGTTAAATATCATTATGAAAAAAACTCCACATGATAAAAGGGTCTGAAACACCCATATACAAGTCTAAAAAGAGGAAAAACAACCACACATAACCATTGGATCACATATCCATTATGTTATACAACTTCTGAAGGTCTTAAAAGTCATGTAAACCCTCTATCCTTGAGTGGGGCCTTCCCTTTTCCTAGACAAAGAATAATAAAATCTATAAAATCCCAAAGGAAAAGGTAGGGTTTGGGATACAAGACCAGTAGTATTTCAGCAATCATTTCATAAACATTCCATGATAGATAATCTATTTAAGATGGATGTAAATAAAACATTTCATGGGAAAAAATTCATAGTTTAAACCAAAACAAGCTTGAAGAAACAATTTCAATGAATATTGTAAAATAGGTACAACATATTTTACAAAAAAGCAGAGTATCTTTATAAAATAGGTCTGAATAAAATATTTATTAAAAGAGTGCATGAAAAATAATTTCCATCCACACTGACAAGATTAAAATATTTATATAATAAGGAATGAAATTCCATTTTTAATTAGGACACCATGGTTTAGGACACCTAGGGGATAGAATGTCCAAGGATTATCACACATCATTGTGAATTTTGGATTCTAATTTTTCACAAGGTGCATCCATAAGGATGAAAAAGAGAAGATCATTAAGGAATAATCTTCCTTTCCACAAGTTATTTTGATACATTTTTATCATTCAATATGTTTTTTGATATAGATAATACATACCTAGTGTGTGTTCTTCCCAATCAACTACCCAGACTCTTATGTGCTTCACGTTAAATCAAACAATTTACAATTGGATATAATTGGTCCAGAAATCATTTCAATCATCATTTCATCCATCCAAAAAACAAGTTTCAAAACATTCCTTTCATTTCAAATACCAACATCAAAAAATGGTTTTTATCAAAAACTCGTGTCATTCATTTAAAAACCAAAATCATATGGTATTTATCAAGATTTATGCCATTATTTTCAAAAACCTACATCAAGTGGTTTTCATAAAAATTCATTCCATTACTTTAAAAAACCCAATATCAATGATTTTACTCAAATCTAATGAAACTTCACATTTAAAATCACAAATATTATAAGCCCTGGTTATCGAATAAAATCCTTTCAATAGTCATATTTTCAACTCAATAGCTTTTCATCACTCACCATGCCAATTAAAATCCTATTTAACAAAATAAATTAAGATTTAGAAAATGATTTGAGATCCAATTTATAATACAATCATTAATGGTTTATAATAAATTTAATAGATTAAAAAACCACTTACCTCGATAAAAATACTAGAAGACCCTTATGAAGGGTACCCAAGAAGGAAGAAAGGGTTGCCTATAGAAAACTGGGAGGCTCTATGGTGCAACCCTGGTGTTTCGGTGCAAAGGAAACCACCACGGTGTATGGTGAAACACCATGACATAGTGGTGTATTGAAAATGAATCTAGGTTATTAGATGTGACATTGATATGGACTGATATGGTGTAGGAAATACTAGAATACATACCCTATGAAGAAAATAGGGGAACCATAGTGTTGAACCATTGGGTCAAGAACTTTTGTGGTGTAGCATGAGAAATTGGGGTGGAAATGCACTAGAAAATGAACAATTTTGTAATAATATAGGACTTGTGGCATGAAATCACACTAGAAAATGAACCTTTGTAGGGTAAAATAGGTACTACAGAGTGGAGGAGGCTCTTTAGTTATCCTTCAAATTTTTTAGAAGCACTCCTGAGTGAGGGATCACCATTATTTGTAGAGGTTTCCAACCCATTGAAAATCTCTCAACACCCCCTCTCAGATACCCCCATTAATGAACAAAAATATATCTATGAGTTAAATTCCATAACAACCAAAAGAAAAAAAACCACTAAGTGACTGAATAGATATAAGAATCTAAAACTAATGCAGAACAAGTCATGTGGCATGGTAACATAAACCACTATGAAACCCTACCCAAGAGGTCCTCTACGGCTAAGGCTCTGAAGTAGCCCACAGAGGTTAGGGTGACTATAGTGGAGTTGTTACCTCTACGGAATGGCTTCAATCGCCACACTACCACTAGGATGTAGCTGGTATCTCTATGGTTTATCCCCCACCTATACGGCGTATTCTTGGGTGTTGTGACATGGTACCCCTATTTAGTCATAATACTAACAAAAATAAACATTTAATCCATGTAGAACATTTAAAATCCCATAAGACCATAAATGGACATGGATTAACTCAAAAACAAAGTGGATAGGGAGGGAAACCCCTAGGAAGCAGAGAAAATACCTAAAATATGGGGTCGAGATGTTACAACATTCCCCACCTTGATGGTGATCATTATCAATAGCATCTTACACCCCACCCTGATGGTAGTCACTATCCAAGACTCTATATTCCCCAATATAATAGTGGTTTTCATCCTCAAATGATGGTAAGTCTCACTCAACATGTTTAACATAATTGGAAAAATCGAAAACCTAATGCATGGAATTATACCACTTTATCCCAAGCTGACGAATTCTCATCCCATGCATGGTATAGTCCTGTATCAACAAGAATGACTGTAATCTGACCCATAACACCATGATTGATAGTCCATAATCATTATCACATCATTACACTTCCCCTCTAAGGGTTCGTCTGACTAAGGTTGAATGAACTGGTCATCCTGATGCTGAAGCATGGTTCCATAGGTTATGAAACACAATAATAAATACATGTCATAGTAAGGAACAACAAGGAATATCAAGAATATATCCCAAGAGGATACACATACTCCCACCTATGATCACTATCAAGTAAGGTCAACATGATATGTCGGCAAGGTATCGCATCAAGGAAAAAAAGTTATACATATAAGTAATCGTGGAATGTCAACTTGAGATTCATAATAGTTACACATGTTATCAAAAATCGAACATGGTCTTATGGGCCATAGGCTTCACATAACATAACGACATGACCCAAGGTGTCCATACATCAATATGGATCTACATGCTACACACACACAGAAACCATGTGATCAATCATCAAACATAGATCTCATGGGATACACAACCAGTCAAGCCTCTTCCATTGATATTTAGAAAACAATCAATCACACAAGGTCCAACATGCACAACCATAAAAATGGGTTTTCACAGTTCCACCCTTTAACAATGCTAAAAAATCATTGATAAAGGGGATACATTTATCAGTACTAAAAAAACGATGTTAAAAGGACCCCTTTATGAGAACTTTTTTTAGTGCTCATAAAGTTATCCCTTTTATCAATTCTTTTTTAATGATGTTAAAGAGACCTCTTTTATCATTTCTTTTTTTAGTAGCACTGATAAAGGGCGTCTTTATCAGTGCTTTTTTTACTAGTGCTGATAAGGGGTGTTTTTCAAAAAAATCATTGAAAAAAATATATTAATATATAAATATATAAATATATTTATATTGATATAAATATAATATAATTTTTTTAAATATGTTTTGGATAAGTATAAATATAAATTTACACTTAATATATAACAAATTTAGTGAAAATGGCTTATAAAATATTTTCAAGAATATTATTAATTAATAATTTTATATTTATTATCATTTAATAACCATTTAATAACAATTTGAAAATACTAAAAATAAAAAAAACAATATGTAAAATAGGTTAAAAATGTAACTCAAACTTCAAATAGTCATAAATGTTAATCTGGGTGTCCATTTGAGCTCTACTACATATAAAATCAAAGCCTGCAATGAACTGCACACACTAATGATAGAGGGGAGCCCTCTGTCACATTTTTTATGCCAAAAAATTCCCAAAAGCCTCTAAAATTGAGTTCTTAGTTGGGATACCAAAAATTTTTAACATTCGATGGAATTTACACTTCGTTTAAGGGGGTATTTTCCCCCTTTTCAATAGGGAATGAATTTATTCCCAGGGATTAAATTCTTATTCAAATTCTAGATTTGAAATTTTATCATTTGTCACAATGTATTGTTACTTATAATCAAATATATAACAATATATACATATTTTTTATATATTCACACATAAGAATTTGATTTTATAAATAAATAATTAATCATATTTACATATAAAATATATTGCTCAGTATATTAGCAATATCGAAATAAAAACTAATATCCATTTTTTTATAATACAAATATATGAATATTTATGTACCAATATAATGTGTGTGTGTGTGTGTCTATATATATTAGTGTGTGTCTATATAAACAAACTGATATATATTATCTATATTGTCTAAAATATGATTATACATATTAATATATAATATGTTAAAATTTATATACTATATACTGTGTGTGTGTGTGTCTATATATATTAGTGTGTGTCTATATTACCAAAATGATATATATTATCTATATATTCTGAAATATGAATATACATATTAATATATAATATATTTAAATATATTTAAATATATAAAAATATGTATAATTATACTTACATATATACATATATAATATAAATATATATATATGAATATATAATTATCATATTAGTTTTAAATAAATTTATAAAATATGTTTTTTTGTCTGTTTATAAATAAATAAATACATATATACATATATAAAATATACATGCACATGCATATATATTATATTTATGTGTATCTATGAGTATAATTATACATATTTATATATATTTATATATATTTATATATATTTATATATTTATATATTTATATATTTATATATTTATATATATTTATATATATTTATATATATTTATATATTTATATATTTATATATATTTATATATATTTACATATATTATATATCAATATATATATATATATTCATATGTTATAATATATAGATAATATATTAGTTTATTAATACAGACACACACTAATACAAACACACACACACACACCTTATATAGGTATATAAATATTCATATATCATATATTAATATGTATATTTATATGTTAGAATATATAGACAATATATATCAGTTTGTTAATGCAGATACACACTAATATATATATACACACTCACACATTATATAGGTATATAAATATTCATATATTTTTATTTTAAAAAAAATTTATATTAGGTTTTATTTATATAATGCTTATATATTGAGAAATATATTTTATCTGTAAACATGTTTAATTATTTATTTATAAAATTAAATTTTTATGTATGAATATATATAAAAAATATGTATATATTGTTATATATTTGATTATAAGTAACATCAAATTATGAAAAACGATAAAATTTTAAATTTATAATATCAATATGTGTGTAATACCTGGAAATAAATCTAGTCCCTACTTAGAATGGGAAGAAAGACCCCCTTAAACGAGGTGGAAATTCTGTCGAATATTAAAAAATTTAGGCATCCCGACTAAAAGCTTAGTTTTAGAGGACTTCTAGGAATTTTTAGCCTGGAAAATTGGGACAGAGGGTTCTCTACTATTACTAGTTTGTAGAGCTCATCGCATGCTTCAATTTGATATGTGGTAGATCTCAAATAGATAGCTAGATCAAACATTATATTCCTTTCAAGTTTGAGTTATGTTTTCAACTTATTTTAAATTTTTATTAATTTTTGATTTTTTTTGTGTTTTGGAATTGTTATTAAATGATTATTACTCGATAATAATTATAAAATTATTAATTAATAAAATTTTTTAAAATATTTTATAAGCCATTTTCACGAAATATCTTATATATTAAGTGTAAATATATATTTATACTTATCTAAACCATATTTAAATATATATATATATATATATTTTTATCAATATAAATATATTTATATATTAATATATTAATATATTATTTTTAATGATTTTTTTTGAAATATACCCTTTATAAGTGCTAGCAGAAAAAGAATTGATAAATACCCCCCATTATCAATGTTACTAAAAAAAGTGAAATGATAAAGGGAGTCCCTTTAATAGCGCTAAACAAAAGAACTGATAGAGGGGATTCCTTTATTAGCACTAAAAAAAGAACTGATAAAGGGGTACTTTTAACAGTGTTTTTTTAGCAATGTTAAAAGTACCCTTTATCAGTGTTTATTTTAGCACTGATAAAGGTACCCCCTTTTTCAGAACATTTTTTAGAATTTTTAAAGGGTGGAGATATGAAAACCCATTTTATTGGTAGTGAATACCAAAATGGTAGAGTATATGTGACCACCTACCACAAGGTTGTTGACCAAAAAGAAATAAAAAAACCACATGCAATAAAAAACTTTCTATCTCCTAGATAAATATTAAATTATTAAATAATACAAGGCATGTGATAAACATTTATTATTAAAATAATAATTATAATGCCTCATGTGATAAAATTATCTCTCTCAAATAATCCAAGGAAAGAAATATAATTATTCTTTATCGGTTTTTGATAATTATGATTTGATTAAAATTTTAAGAAATTGCTATCATTTTTCTCCATAAGGCTTAAAAAATCTTATCACAATATTACTATGAAAATATTTATAGGAAACTTACTTAGGTTAATTATTTTCTATGAAAACTACATCACCAATAATAGAGGATAGAGTTGAGGGTTCTTCCATGCCTAGAACCCAAATGAGGAACCTAGTTCATTCGAAGAAGACTTCTCATATTCAAGTATAATGTTTATTACTATGTAATTAATTATATCAATTATAATTAAATGGTAAATATGATACTTTAATATAATATTAAAAACAAAATGGTACTTTTAAATTACATGATTTAATGAAACTAAATGAATGTTTTAAAAAATTGTTATTTTTCACTATTCACTGAAAAATACCTCGTTTTGAAAAATCGCAAAAAAAATCCAAAATATAATATGGAATTTCTGATTTCAAAAATATTATTCAATCCCAAAATTTTAATTTCTAAAAAATATTATAAATCACTTATAATATCTGTGCACAAATAGAAATAAAAACCATTTTCGAAGAAAACAAATTTTTGAAGCATAAAATGACTTTACTGAAAATTGAGTACTTGGTTATTATACATTAATCAATAATTTTTCATTGTTTAAAAATATTATAAATATTTTTAATAATTTATTTATTAATATTCATACATTCCAATTTAATATTTATGTTATAAATGATCACTATATCATGGTTCATTTAGACTAAGGTTTGCGTGAAAAGCAAGCTACCAAATACCTCAAGTTTTTTTCAAATCAAATATATAAAAAATATTGGGGTGTTACAATGCTACATTGATGAACTCAAATTGCACCAATTAAGAGAGGATACAACCAAGGATTTTATAGTAAGCTTTGGATGATGATTTGGATCGATTTTGTAGAGTTAATCTTGAATATTTTTGTTTATACTATTTCTCTATTGTGGGTTTGGATGGGACCTTAAACCTTCCCAGCACATCGGTTATAAGAATAGAAATGGGTCCATGCCAAGTGTTTGTGGACTTGTCTCAAAAACAATTTAAAATATATTTTGATCTACTGCAACTGAATCATTCAGATGATTAGAACTCATTGACTCGTCTAGGCATTATAGAAGTAGATGGTCGAAAAATGAGGGAATGAGACTAAATCCGGTAAACCAAAATCGATCGATGGTCAAATTTGAGCCTTATTATGAAAAATTAGAATGGTAACATAACACCATTTGATGATTTAAGAGTGATCCAATAATAAATGGGCTTCTAGGTTTCAAACATTAATGATGGTGGTGGATGATTAGTGTATACCAAAATGATTGAAAATAGTGATTGTGTTGTGATGAATTTTTTGATGGAGGTCCAACATAGGGCAACCTAAGCTCATATGAAGTATTTTCTTACACATATAAGATTAAAAATAAATTGAGTAATTTGATTATAGGAGGAGAATAATGAAGTTAGATTTATCAAAATAGGAATTGAGAACTATGTATGAGATATTTGATTGATGGAATTATTATTTGTTTACATACCAAATGAAAAGGAGGTAAATAATGGGTGAATCAATCATTACCAAGGCATAAGTTTTGATTTTTAAGGGGGAACACATGTATTCCTCAATGAAATGAAAGAATAGTATGATAAATATAACACTTTTAAATAATTTTGACAATTGAATGGGAGTAAATGGATAATAAGAACTCATATCTCAAGATCAATTGATATTTTTTGGATTCTATTGCTAGGATAAATGAGACAGCCAAGGCTAGGGTTTTTTTGTTCTAATAAACCATGAAGATTCAATTATTTTTGTTCGAGTCTTCCACTTTTTTAACATCGAACCCCAATAACAATCGGGGATTAAAAATAATGAAGTCTAGGAACCAACTGTTGAATCAGGATCATTTAGATGACATCGATGGAATTTGGTTGCACACCTAATAATTGGGATGAGTAATGAAGGATATATGTTAGGGTAAAACACTTAAACCATAAAATATCCAATACCCATTTTCGTATATGATGGATTATTAATATGATAAGTTTGATTAATCAATTGATTAAAAATGAACAGATCAAGACTTATTCACAAATCAGATTACTGGAATAACATAATAGAAAATTTGAAACAATAAAAGAGACGGTAGTTGTAACATGCTTCAGTACCTTTGGGACCTACATGCACCGGAAGAACACCACCTGGGTAACAGATTTATTAAAAATAATGAAAACACGCAAGATGATTAGAGACTCAAAATAAAAACAAATAAGAACCACATAAACTATCTAAAGAGGTTGGGTTTGTTGAACTAGGTGGTAGTAGTGAATTCTGTCATGTAGATTCAGCCTCATCCACTCTTGGAAAGACTCACACACACACCCAAAAAGGATAAAATATAATACATGAAAAAAGAAATTAAATTGATATAGATCCGAGAATCTATACCAAATCTTGGTTGTGATTAATGATTGGTCAAGATCTGTAACCTACTTGAAGAACAGTCATCTGGAAACCCAAAACAGAGTTGATTACCCATTGATTATCCACCGAAGAAGTAATCCCATTACCAGAGGTGTTACAAAATCTAAAAAGGGAACTATGGGTGGTTAGGAACCTTTGGATCTCCTCCTTCCTCCCAAGATCTAAGCAGAACCTCACATTGATGAAAGCAAGAAAAACCCTAAAGACAGAGAGCCATAACAACACTCAAATGATTCATCGTATATCCAAATAGCTAAGGAGAAAATATGGCAATCCAGAGGGTGTTAGTTGGTTCAGGAGGCGGCAAAAAATCACAGTCGTGTGGATAGCTAAGATCGAATGAGCCAGTTCGAGTAACTGAAGGTGGAACATTGTATTTAACACATGGTGCAATAGTAAAGGTGTGGCGGTGGTATATCTGATCGAATCCAAGCAAAGAAACACACCCGGGACATATCTGGGTCATTGGATCACAGTTTATAAATGGTCCAGATCATGGGACACTAAAAAAATAAGGAATCCAAAAGCACATAGTATCCACATAATAATCGGATAAATTCAATATTAACATAAAATAAAAAACACATGTGAACAGTGCCATGAAGGGTTCATATATCCCATAAGTCAAGAAAATTCAAATAATATAACCAAAATGAACCAAAATAATTTTATATATTCAATTCATTTAATTTAAATTCAAAACATGTGAGGGAATATATCAATCTCCACCTAGAAATTAAAATGAATTTTAGGATAATTTTATCATAACATAAGTTATAGAATTGGGAATAAATTCATTAATTTAAGGAAATGGATAAATTTAGGCAATGGTATGGCCTTAGAAAAAATATTGGATAATTAGCTCCAGGGAGTATCTTTGTGACACTCACTATTCCAGATTCTATAATATCCCTAGAAGAATGAAGTCTAATATCAATGTGATTTGATCTACCATGGAGTACATAGTTTTTATATAAATGTAAAGCAGATTGGATAACATAGTGGACTACTATACTATCAGCAGATAATGACAACTCATAAAGAAAACATTTCGGCCATATAGCCTCTTTTGTGGCTTCTGTTAGGTTAATATACTCTACCTCAGTGGTGGAAAGTTCAACCACTGATTGTATATTGCACTTCCAGGATACCATTCCTCCATATTCAATAAATAGAAAATCACCGATAGACTTTCAGGTGTCAATATCTAAAGCATAATCAGAGTCAACATAGCCTACTATATCATTTTCAAAACTACTATTTAATCCATATCAAATGCACAATTTATAAAACATTGAAACATACCCAAGGAACCATTTCAATGCCTTCTAATGAGGCATACCAGGTTTCCCCATGAACATGATCAAAGTAAAAATACCAAAGGAAATATATGTCCTAGATCAGACCATTTAATACATAAGAATTCCTAAAATATTATCATAAGGAATCTTACTCATGAATGAAACCTCATCATTGTTTCTAGGGGATTGGTCCAAGGGAAACTTAAAGTGTTGTCCTAAGGGAATACAAACAGGTTTAACATTCTCAAATTGGTATCTTTGTAATACCTTTCTAACATAATCTGGTTGAGATAAGTACAAGGTTTTGGCCTTCCTATCTCTTATTATATCAAAGCCTAAAATTTGATTATTATTTCTTAAGTATTTCATGTCAAAGACACAATTTAACTATTTCTTGATAGAATTTATAATCCTCATGTTTTTACAGATTGGAATCATGTCATCAACATATAAAAATAGGTAAATAGACTCATTTTTAACAGTTTTATAATATACAGATGCATCAAATTTACTTCTATAAAACTTATTTTCAATCATAAATGAATCAAACATTTTATACCATTTTCTTGAAGATTTTTTAATCCCATATAAATACTTCTTAAGAATAAAACCCTAGTTAGGTTTTAATAGATTCAAAAATCCATCAATAGGATTCATATAAATTGTTTAATCAAGAATACCATGTAAAAAAAAGTTTATATGTCTAATTTTTCAACATGAAAATCAAATTTTCCAGTAAAAGAAAGAATATTTGTAATAGATGAATGTTTAACAATTGGGGAGAAAATTACACTATAATCAGTTCCTTCATGTTGAATAAATCCTTTATCAACCATTTGGGATTTAAAATTGATTATATTTTCCCCTATATTTTTCTCTTTCTTCTTATAAATATATTTAGAGCCTATGACCTTTTGGTATTGCATTTAGGAACAAAAAACCAAGTGTTTTTTTAAGAAGAGAATTAATCTCTTCTTGCATTGCATCCAGCCATCTAGTGGCTTCCTTGGATTTAATATATTTCTTATATGTTTGATGTTCATCACTAAACAATTGTTGTTCTACATTAAATTTATAGGTAGAAATGTATGCCTAATTGAAATAGGATGGAGTTCTTCTAAATCTCTTCTCTATCCTGAGTGAGCTGATAATTGATCAGATCATTGGGTTCCTCGGTTTTGGGTTCAAAATTCAATCTTGAATTGGATTCGACAGGGGTATGGAAAATGGGGACAGTAATTTCAGTGGTGTACTTGGAGTGGTCACTAGGTTCAAAAGGAACTTCAACACCAATAGGACTTGGTGTTGTTGAGGGTCTTTTAGTTTCATTAGAAATCTATATAGGTTTAGGTCCCTTATCATGGGATAGACCAGATTCATGAAACACTATATATCATCTAATGATACATTTCTAATACCCCAGTTTATCTAAACATATAAGTTACCCTTTAACACCCACTGGGTAACCCATGAATATAAACTTAACAGCCCTAGGAGCTAGCTTATCAGTACGTGTATGGGCATAAGCTATGGATCGAAAAGTCCTAATGTGAGATTGACTCAGGTGTGTACCTTTCCAAAGTAACTTAGGTGTCTTAAATTAATTATTATAAGATATAAAATACTTAATAAGGTACACGGTTGTTGAATGACCTTCATCCCTATAGGATTTGGGGATTTTTGAGTGGGACAGCATAAACCTCACCCTCTCAAGCATAGTCATATTAATTCTCTCTACTAATTCATTCTACTATGGGGTTTCCGCAATAGTTCGGGATCTCTTTATTTCCTTAGATTCATATAATTCAATAAATTATATGGATATATACTCTAAATCGTTATTAGTCTTTAAGGCCCTGAGTTTCCTACTAGGCTCACTCTCTGGCCTAACTTTCAAAATTTTAATGGTCTTAAAGGTATCATACTTGTGTAGGAGTATATAAATTCATACTTTCCTAGATAAATCGTCAATAAAAGTCACAAAGTATAAGCCTCCACCATGGGAGGTGACCTTAAGAAGGACCCCATAAGTCAGAATGTAAACATTCAAGGAGTTCTTTATCCTTACACATAGACCTACTGAAGCAGACTCTTTTTGAATTCCCATATACACAATCCTCACAGAATGGGAGACTATTAGGAGTGATGTTACTCAAAATCCCCTTTTTTAGTTCACTAAGTCCCTTGTCACTAACGTTACCTAGTCTTCTATTCCAAAGAGCGGTGGAATCAGGTTCTAAACTAGAAGAGGTGGTCAACTGAATTCTATAAACCTTTCTATCTAACACATAAATAACATTACAAAGGGATCTTTTCATAACCGTGAGGGATCCTCGAGAAACGCAAAGACTCTTAGAATCATACTTAAAATTATACCCCTTTTGGTCAAGTATTTATAAAGATATTAGGTTTCTATTTAATTCAGGTACCACAAACTTCTCCAAGAGATTTAATAGTCCAATCATGGATCTATAAT
The DNA here is from genome assembly GCA_963277665.1 of Viscum album. Taxonomy (NCBI): domain Eukaryota; kingdom Viridiplantae; phylum Streptophyta; class Magnoliopsida; order Santalales; family Viscaceae; genus Viscum; species Viscum album. The sequence goes on along the minus strand of OY728134.1, from coordinate 462,366,894 downwards.
GAAACAGAGCCTATACCCATAATGTGAAAGTTTCAATTATTCCCTATAAATACCTCACCAGATTCAATTTCCCACAATTCAGTAAAGAATTTCTTCCTAGGACACATGTGGAATGAGCACCATGAATCCATGATCCATTCATCAAAGATGGAAATTTCATAAATGTTTAACACATCCATAGTGACAAAATCATTCCCAACTAATAATGAATGGTCATTACTACTATCTCTATAGTCGCCTTTCCTTTTAGGGTAGTTCCTCTTAATATGTCAAGGTTATTTTCATTGAAAACATTTAATGACTCTTTTTTTAGAATCGTGTCTTTTTTTCTTAGACTAACCCCTTTATTTTCTCCTGCCCCTTGACTCAATTCTACCTCTGGAATCACTTATTTCCCTAGCATTTAAACCCTCAACCTTGGTATTAACACAAACCATCCTTCAAAGGTCTTTATAGAGTAAATTAAATTTGACTTCTTTAAGAGTAGGTGTGTCTTTTCCATACATTATAGATTCTTTAATAGAATTAAAAGAATCATATAAATATGTTAAAATTATAATGGCCCAGTCTTCATCATATAGCTTAATATTTATGTTGGATAGATCTAATATAATTTTATTAAATTCATCAATATACACCATGAATGTAGTTTCAAGGCACAATTTGAAAGTGTATAATCTCATTTTCTTATACAATAAACCAACAAGAGAATTATTCTTATAAAGGAATTCAAGCATATACAATATACCAGTGGTAGAGGGCTCATATTCAACTTCTCTTAGTACTTTGTCTCCTAAAGAGAAAAGTATTAAACTACAGGATTTCCTAAGGGTTTCCTTAGGGATATCAATATAAGTAATGGAAGTCTAACCATCATGGGTAGTGGTTATTATTTTATTTCTAGAACCAGAAAGGGCATATATTAAGTCATTATAGTCCATCAAGGCTATCATTTTAATTCTCTATAGATTAAAGTCTTTTTCACCATTGAAATTATTAATATATAATTTAGTAGAACTCATAACAAACATTACAGTAGGCTCTGATTCCACTTGTTGGGGTTAAACACTTAAACCCCAAAATACCCAATACCCACAGTCACGTATGACAGATTATTAATATGATAATATTGATTAATCAACTGATTAAAAACTAAAAGATAAAGACTTATTCCAAAATCATATTACTGGAATAATAGAATATAAAATGCAAAAATATAAAATAGATAGTAGATGTAACGTGCTTTGGTCCCTTTGGGACCAACATGCACGACAGAAACACCACCTGAGTAACATATTTTTTAAGAATCAGGAAAACACACAAGGTGAATATAGACTCAAAAGAAAAAAAGGACCTCATAAAATATCTGATGAGGTCGGGCTTACAGAATTAGGTGGAAGTGGTGAAGCATGTCACATAGAGTTAGCCTCGTCCACTCTAATATGAACTCATTCACACACCAAAAAAGGATGCAACAAAATACATGAAAAAAGAAATTAAATTACTATAGAGCCAAGAATCTATACTGAAGCTAGGTTATGATTAATTATGGGTCAAGATATGTAACCTTCTTGAATCATAGTCATCTAAGAACCCAAAACAAAGTTGATTCCCTACTTATTCTCCACCAGATAAGTACTCACAATATAGAAGGTGGAATAAACTTTGTAGAGGGGAGTGTGGGTGGTCGGGAACCCCTGGATCTCCTTATTCTTCTTCACATGATCGAAGCAAAGCCTCACATCGACGAACCAAGAGAGAAAAACCCCGAATACAGAGAGCCAGAATAACACTCGAATGATTCATAGTAGAGCCAAATAGCTGAGGAGCAATGATGGAATGCCAGAGGTCATCAGGAGATGCAGGAAGAGGCATGGGATCACAGTCATGTGGACATCTGATAGTGAAGGTGGCGGTTCAAGAAACTGAAGGTAGTATAGCGCATTGAACACATATTGCAATAAGATAGGTGTAGTGGTGGAACAATAGATTGAAGCTGAGAAAATAAACAAAACCAGGGTATATCTGAGTCATTGGATCATGGCTTGTCAATGGTCCAGATCACATACCTTTAAAAAAATAAGGAATCCAAATGCACATGAGATCCATATAATAATCAAATAATTGAAATATAAATATAAATAAAAAAACAAAAGTGAATAGTTCCATATAGGGTTCATATATCTCATAAGTCATGCAATGTTAAATAAAACAACCTAAATTAACCGAAATAATTTTATAGATTAAATTAATTTAATTTCAATTCAAAATATGTGGGGGAATAAATCAATAATGGAGATTTTTTTATTGTGGGAATAATTTTTGTTATTGGATTAAAGATGGAGGGATCCTGATATACCTAATTATAGTTGTTGTGAATACAAATAAGGTCTCCCCTCAAGTATTTAATGAATTCTTACAGTGAAGTGAACAAGGGAGTTATAACTTAGAATATAGAAAGAACCAAGAGTTGAGAATTGATAATCTTAGTTCAAGAAATAGCATCCATGAATGATTTTCTTCGATTAGGTTATGATTAAATCAATTTTTGTATATGTATGAAATTACAAAGAATAATAATATTTGAATCCACCAAATGCCTCAACTTTGGAGGATGTACACCAAATTTTTATTCAAATGACTATGTGGCTTATGGAAGATGAAGTCAAACAAAACTAAGTCTATAGTAGATGGGGTGTATTCTACAGTATTCATTCATACTATATGGTTGAATAATAGATCACAATCAAGGAAGATGAATTTCCCAAGTTTGATGATGAAATATTGATTGAAACACTGAGTGTAAAGGGATAGTTCAACCAATTCTTAAGAAATAAAGATGAATCATGATTATAAGAGACATGGTTTCTGAGTTCTAGGTATAGCTACGAACAATAGGATCATGAATGTTTGATAATATTTTATTCATGTGGTGAAACTGTAGGAGTTTGATGAGGATTATGTACTGATAATTTATTATTGAACTTGAAAAAGTCAAATCTACAGTCTAGGGTGTTAAGGGAATTAAAATGCATGATTCCAAATTTCTATTTATAAAATTGAAAATGCTTGATCTTAAATATGAGATATTAATGCTTTTGTAGTTTTCTTTAATCTTAGTTTGTGAATAATATTTTAGGTATTTTTAAAGGATTGGAAACATTCCCAAGTGGGGACGATCATATTCATTTTGAAGCTTTTTTCAAGTCACATGAGGATTAAATCTCATTTTTTAAATCGAGAAATTTATCTCAAATTCAACCTCACATTTTTATTATTGGTTTGTCTAAATAAAGAAAAATTATCATAAGTATAGGAAAATTAGATCATGGAAGATGATGGTAGATTCAAAAAATACTCACCTCAATAATCAAGACCCTTGAGCTTTCCATGTGGATACTATCCAGAATTGGGATAGTGGTTACTTTTTGGCATGTAAATACAAGGGAAAGAACATGTCATTACAAGATATTGGATATTGTCACTGATAATTCACTAGGATTTGATGACAAGAGACTCAAAGCATGATGCATTGATGTTTTTTTGTTGCTTGTTAGGATTTCTCAACATTTATTTTTTATTTTTTTTATGAATAAGAGGTTGATTCCTCATTTTGTTTTTGGAATTACTAGAAAATGGACTAAATGCATTCCCCATCATATTTATTGATTTCTTCTATAATTATAGACTCTATTACTAAATATTGTATTTTTTGTTCATCTTGATCCCTGTGTTTTGATATATAACCTTTATAAATAAAGGGTTAATAAAAAATCTAGATCTAGGAAGTGAAGCTTCACACTTCCTGGAGATCTGAACATCATGATAATCATTGATCTCGTTCTTCACTCTTGGTAGATAATGATGGTGATGTGGAGATGTGACATTAGATATAATTGTAAGAAGTTAATTATACTCTTTCTCCCCTGATCTTCTTCCCCATATTCTCTAAGTCAGCTCGAATGAGTGACTTGATGAGCTTGTGTGAGTGTTGATCCCATGAGGATCACTTTTTCTTGGAAGAGATTCTTAACTAGAGTGGTTTTATGGGGTAATTCCTTCACTTTTGGGAGAGTATTTATGTACTGGAAGACATTACATGTATAGGTGATAAATTTATTGAGTGAGTGAAGTTTTTTTATTAAGGAAATAAAGAATGAATTGATTGATGTTGTGTGTTTATGGTATTCCCCTCTATAATATATATGATATACGGTCGAGGGTGAATCAACCTAGATCTGGATTTATTTGCTGTTAATTTTTATCTCTATCATGTTTTACTTGTTTCTATTGCTTCTCTATTTCTTATGCTCTAGTTCTCATTCCACTAACACTACTAAAAAATCGGGCAATAGCAACCGCCATTGGCGGTCGCTATAGGCCTATAGAGACCGCCCAGTGACCGCCATTGGCGGTCGCTTCAGCTTCGTTACTGTAGGCCAATAGCGACCGCCAATGGCGGTCGCTATAGGTGGCTGAAATTCCGGCCTTAAGCGACTGCTTGGTGATCGCTAGCCTACAAAAAAAATTTAAAAAAAAATTCCTACTGAAAGAAATATATATATATATATATATATATATATATTAAATAATATATATATATATATATATTAAAGAAAATATTTATATATATAATATTAAATAAAATATTTTAAATATATATATATATAATATTTTTTCAATATTTTAATATATATATATATATATTAAATAAATATATATATATAATATTAAATAAAATATTTTTCATTTTTTTAATGAAATGTACGAATTGTTTTTTTTTTCTTCACGGTGCAAAATCAGAGATAAAACAAGGTAAAAATCATAAAAAATAGAAAACAATTTCAAACAGCATAAACATCAAGATTGTCATAAACAATAAATGATAAACGTACTTCAATGATCCGAGCAGGTCTATCCATTTCAATCTTCTGCTTCAACAAACCTACAATAAGATAAAAAAACAACAAAACAAAACAAACGTAAATTGGACATAATTATTCAGTTATTATATACATATAATAAAATTAAATCTGACATCAAATCATGGTGCTATAATAATTTAAAAACCCCAATTTAAGAAATGCTATCATTTCAGGTCATTCGGAGAACATTTGCTCAGAATTCGACCGTCTCAGGCCGTTTTTTGGTGTTTTATGAAACCAGAAACGCATTTCTAGTCACCACGGTCAAACGACACCTCCGATTGATAAGACGTCTGCCCGAACATTTCACAAATCACACAATGGATGTTGTCGTACGGTTTCATGGCATTCCGAGTTTGTTTGGGTGGTTTTGACCCCCCAATGCGCCATTTTAGCACGCGCCGAGCTCCTGAAAATGACACAATCGGCCGTACCGTGTGCACCGCACGTCTGATGGGCCTGTCGCCTCCTCCTACACGTCACAAATAATATTCCTAATGTTTTCATGTGGTTTCAGGTCTTTTGGAGCACGTTTTCTCCGAATTCGACCGTCTCACGCCGTTTTTGGTGTTTTATGACACCGGAAACGCGTTTCCGGTCACCGCGGTCAAACGACACCTCCTATTGACATTCCGTCTACCCTAACATTTCAGAAATCACACAAGGGCTATTTTCGTACGGTTTCATGGCATTCTAAGGTCGTTCGGGTGGTTTTGACCCCGCAATGCGCCATTTTAGCGCGCACCGAGCTGCTGAAAACAACACAATTGGTCGTACCGTGCACACCACACATCCTATGAGCATTCCGTCTCCTCCTACACATCACGAATAATATTACTAATGTTTTTGTGTGGTTTCAGGTCATTCGGAGCACGTTTACTCCAAATTCGACCGTCTCACGCCGTTTTTGGTGTTTTATAACACCAGAAACGCGTTTCCGGTCACCGCGGTCAAACGACACCTCTGATTGATGTGTCGTCTGCCTGAACATTTCCAAAATCACACAATGGCTTTTTTCATATGGTTTCATGGAATTCTGAGGTAGTTCAGGTGGTTTTGACCCCCCAACGCGCCATTTTAGCGTGCGCCGAGCTGCTGAAAACAACACAATCAGACGTACCGCGCGCACCGCACATCTCATGGGTGTGTCATCTCCTCCTACACGTCATGAATAATATTCCTATTGGTTTAGTGTGGTTTCAGGTCATTCGGAGCACGTTTTCTCCGAATTCGACCGTCTCACGCCGTTTTTGGTGTTTTATGACACTGAAAACACGTTTCCAGTCACCACGGTCAAACGACACCCCCGATTGATGTGACGTCTGCCCGACCATTTCAAAAATCACACAACAGCTGTTTTCGTACGGTTTCATGCAATTCTGAGGTTGTTCGGGTGGTTTTGACCCCCAACGCGCCATTTTAGCGCGCACCGAGTTGCTGAAAATGACAAAATCGGCCGTACTGTGTGCACCGCACATCCAATGGGTCTGTCGTCTCCTTCTACACGTCATGAATAATATTCCTAATGTTTTCGTGTGGTTTCAGGTCATTCAGAGCACATTTGCTCCGAATTCGACCGTCTCATGCCGTTTTTGGTGTTTTATGACACCGGAAACGCGTTTCCGATCACCGCGGTCAAACAACACCTCCGATTGACGTTCCTTCTGCCCGAACATTTCACAAATCACACAATGGTTGTTTTCATATGGTTTCATTGAATTCTGAGGTCGTTCGGGTGGTTTTGACCCCCAACGCGCCATTTTAGCACGCGCTGAGCAGCTAAAGACGACACAATCGGCCGTATCACGCGCACCGCATGTCCGATGGGCGTTCAGTCTCCTCTTACACGTCATGAATAATATTCCTAATGTTTTCGAGTAGTTTCAGGTCATTCTGAGCACTTTTTCTCCAAATTCGACCGTCTCATGCCGTTTTTGGTGTTTTATGACACCGGAAACGCGTTTCTGGTCACCGCGGTCAAACGACACTTCTGATTGACATTTCGTCTACCCAAACATTTCACAAATCACACAAAGGATGTTTTCGTACGGTTTCATGGCATTCTGACATCGTTCAGGTGGTTTTGACCCCCCAACGCACCATTTTACCGCGCGCCGAGCTGCTGAAAACGACACAATCGGCCGTATCGCGCACACCTCATGTCCGATGGGCATGTCGTCTCCTCCTACACATCATGAATAATATTCCTAATGTTTTCGTGTGGTTTCGGGTCATTCAGAGCACGTTTGCTCCGAATTAGACTGTCTCACGCCGTTTTTGGTGTTTTATGACACCGGAAATGAGTTTCCCGTAACCGCGGTCAAACGACACCTCTGATTGATGTGTTGTCTTCCCGACCATTTCAAAAATCACACAACGGCTGTTGTCGTATGGTTTCATGGAATTCTGAGGTCGTTCGAGTGGTTTTGACCCCCCAACGCGCCATTTTAGCGCGCACTGAGCTGCTGAAAATGACACAATCGGCCGTACCACGTGCACCGCACGTCCGATGGGCCTGTTGTATCCTCCTACACATCACGAATAATATTCCTAATGTTTTCGTGTGGTTTCAGGTCATTTGGAGCACGTTTTCTCCGAATTTGACCGTCTCACGCCGTTTTTGGTGTTTTATGACGCCAGAAACACGTTTCTGGTCACCGCAGTGAAACGACACCTCCGATTGATGTGACATCTACCTGAACATTTCAAAAATCACACAACAGATGTTGTCATATGGTTTCATGGAATTCTGAGGTCATTTGAGTGGTTTTGACCCCCCAACGTGCCATTTTAGCGCGCACCGAGCTGCTGAAAACAACACAATTGGCCGTATCGTGGGCACCGCATGTCCTATGGGCATCCCATCTCCTCCTACACATCATGAATAATATTCCTAATTTTTTCGTGTGGTTTCAGGTCATTTGGAGCATGTTTTCTCCGAATTTGACTGTCTCACGCCGTTTTTGGTGTTTTATGACACCGGAAACACGTTTCCGGTCACCGAGTTCAAATGACACTTCCGATTGATGTGTCGTCTACCCGAACATTTCATAAATCACACAACAGATGTTGTCATACGGTTTCATGGAATTCCGAGGTCGTTCGGGTGGTTTTGACCCCCCCAACACGTCATTTTAGCGAGCACCGAGCTGCTGAAAACGACACAATCGAACGTACCGCGCACACTGCATGTCCGATGGGAATTCCGTCTCCTACTACACATCATGAATAATATTAATAATGTTTTCGTGTGGTTTCAGGTCATTCGGAGCACGTTTGCTCCGAATTCGACCGTCTCACGCCGTTTTTTGTGTTTTATGACACCAGAAATGCGTTTCCGGTCACCGCGATCAAAAGACACCTCCGATTGACGTGTCGTCTACTCGACCATTTCACAAATCACACAAAGGCTATTTTCGTACGGTTTCTTGGCATTCTGAGGTTTTTCGGGTGGTTTTGACCCCCCCAACGCGCCATTTTAGCACTCACCAACCCGCTGAAAATGACACAATCGGCCGTACCGCGCGCACCGCACGTCCGATGGGCCTGTCGTCTCCTTCTACACATCGCGAATAATATTCCTAATGTTTTCATGTGGTTTCAGGTTATTCAGAGCACATTTTCTCATTTAACCATCTCATGGCGTTTTTGGTGTTTTATGACACCGGAAACGCGTTTCCACTCACCGCGGTCAAACGACACCTCCGATTGACGTTCTGTTTGCCCGACTGTTTCACAAATCACACAACGGCTATTTACGTACGGTTTCATGGCATTCGGAGGTCGTTTGGGTGGTTTTGACCCCCCAACGCGTCATTTTAGCGCACGCCGAGCTGCTGAAAACGACACAATCGGCCATACAGCGCGCACCACACATCCGATGGGCGTACTGTCTCCTACTATACGTCACGAATAAAATTCCTAATGTTTTTGTGTGGTTTCAGGTCATTCGGAGCACTTTTGCTCTGAATTTAACCGTCTCACGTCGTTTTTGGTGTTTTATGACACCAGAAACGCGTTTCCGGTCACCGCGGTCAAACGACACCTATGATTGACGTGTTGTCTGCCCAAAAATTTCAAAAATCACACAATGTTTGTTGTCTTATGGTTTCATGGCATTCCGATGTCGTTCGGGTGGTTTTGACCCCCCAACGCGTCATTTTAGCGCACGTCGAGATGCTGAAAACGACACAATCGGCCGTACCACGCGCACCGCACGTCCTATGGGCCTGCCATCTCCTCCTACACGTCACGAATAATATTCCTAATGTTTTTGTGTGGTTTCAGGACATTCGGAGCACGTTTGCTCCGAATTCGACCGTCTCACGCCGTTTTTTGTGTTTTATGACATCAGAAACGTGTTTCTGGTCACAGCGGTCAAACGACACGTCCGATTGACGTTCCGTCTGCCTGATCATTTCAAAAATCACACAATGGCTGTTTTCGTATGGTTTCATGGCATTCCGAGGTCGTTCGGGTGGTTTTGACACCCCAACGCGCCATTTTAGCGCGCGCCAAGATGCTAAAAACGGCACAATCGGCTGTACCACGCGTACCACACGTCCGATAGGCGTCCCGTCTCCTCCTAAAAGTCACGAATAATACTCATAATTTTTTCGTGCGGTTTCAGGTCATTCGGAGCACATTTTCTCTGAATTCGACCGTCTCACGCCGTTTTTTGTGTTTTATGACACCGGAAACGTGTTTCCGGTCACCGCGGTCAAACGACACCTCTGATTGACGTTCTGTCTACCCGAACATTTCACAAATCCCACAACGGCTATTGTCGCACGGTTTAATGGAATTACAAGGTCGTTCGGGTGGTTTTGACCCCCCAACACGCCGTTTTAGCGCGCGCCGAGCTGCTGAAAATGACACAATCGGTCGTACCGCGCACACCACACGTCTGATGGGCGTACCGTCTCCTCCTACACATCAAGAATAATATTTATAATTTTTTCATGTGGTTTCAGGTCATTCGGAGCACGTTTTCTCCGAGTTAGACCATCTCACGCCGTTTTTGGTGTTTTATGACACCGGAAACGCGTTTCCAGTCACCGCGGTCAAACGACACCTTCGATTGACGTGTTTTCTACCCGAAAATTTCAGAAATCACACAATGGCTATTGTTGTACAGTTTCATGGCATTCCGAGGTCGTTCGGGTGGTTTTGACCCCCCAACGCTCAATTTTAGCGCGCGCCAAGCTGCAGAAAACGACACAATCAGTCGTACCACGCGCACCGCATGTCCGATGGGCATTCTGTCTCCTCCTACACGTCACGAATAATATTCCTAATGTTTTTGTGTGGTTTTAGGTCATTTGGAACACATTTTCTCCAAATTCGACCGTCTCACGCCGTTTTTGGTGTTTTATGACACCGGAAACTCGTTTCTGGTCACCGCAGTCAAAAGACACCTCCGATTGATGTGCCTTCTGCCCGACCATTTCACAAATCACACAACTGCTGTTTTCGTACGGTTTCATGGCATTCCGAGGTCGTTCGGGTGGTTTTGACCCCCCAACGTTCCATTTTAGCGCGCATCGAACTGCTGAAAACGACACAATCGGCTGTACCGCGCGCACCGCACGTCCGATGGGCGTCCCGTCTACTCCTAAATGTCACAAATAATACTCATAATGTTTTCGTGTGGTTTCAGGTCATTCGTAGCACGTTTTCTCAAAATTCGACCGTCTCACACCGTTTTTTGTGTTTTATGACACCTGAAACGCGTTTCTGGTCACCGCGGTCAAACGACACCTCTGATTGACATGTCTTCTACCCGAACATTTCAGTAATCACACAACGGCTATTGTCGTACGGTTTCATGGCCTTCTGAGGTCGTTCGGGTGGTTTTGACCCCCCAACAGGTCATTTTAGCGTGCGCCGAGCTGCTGAAAACGATACAATCGGGCGTACCGTGCGCACCACATGTCCGATGGGAGTTTCGTCTCCTCCTACACGTCACGAATAATATTTCTAATGTTTTCGTGTGGTTTCAGGTTATTCGGAGCACGTTTTCTCTGAATTCGACCGTCTCACGCCGTTTTTTGTGTTTTATGACACCGGAAACGCGTTTCCAGTCACCGTGGCCAAAAGACACATCTGATTGACGTTTCGTCTACCCAAACATTTCAAAAATCACACAAAGGCTGTTGTCGTACGGTTTCATGGAATTCCGAGGTCGTTTGGGTGGTTTTGACCCCCCCAATGCGGCATTTTAGCGCGCGCCAAGTCGCTGAAAACGACACAATCGGCCGTACCGTGCGCACTGCATGTCCGATTGGTCTGTCGTCTCCTCTTACACATCACGAATAATATTCTTAATATTTTTGTGTCGTTTCAGGTCATTTGGAACACGTTTTCTCCAAATTTGACCATCTCAAGCCGTTTTTGGTGTTTTATGACACCGGAAACGCGTTTCCGCTCACCGCGGTCAAACGACACCTCCGATTGACGTTATGTCTACCCGAACATTTCACATATCACACAATGGCTGTTTTCATACGGTTTCATTGCATTCTGAGGTCGTTCGGGTGGCTTTGACCCCCCAACGCGCCCTTTTAGCGCGCGCCAAGCTGCTGAAAACGACACAATCAGTCGTACAGCGCGCACTGCACGTCTGATGGGAGTACTGTCTCCTCCTATACGTCACAAATAATATTCCTAATTTTTTTGTGTGGTTTCAGGTCATTCGGAGAACGTTTTCTCAGAATTCGACCGTCTCACGCCGTTTTTGGTGTTTTATGAAACCGGAAACGCGTTTCCGGTCACCGCGGTCAAACGACTCCTCCGATTGACGTGTTGTCTACCCAAACATTTCACAAATCACACAATGGTTGTTTTCGTACGGTTTCATGGAATTCCTATGTCGTTCGGCTGGTTTTCACCCCCCAACGCGCCATTTTAGCGCGCGCCGAGATGCTGAAAATGACACAATCGGCCGTACCGCGCGCACCGCACGTCCGATGGGTCTGTCGTCTCCTCCTACACGTCACAAATAATATTCCTAATGTTTTCGTCTAGTTTTAGGACATCCGGAGCACGTTTGCTCCGAATTCGACCGTCTCGTGCCGTTTTTGGTGTTTTATGACATCGGAAACGTGTTTCTGGTCACCGCGGTCAAAAGACACGTCCGATTGACATTCCGTCTACCTGATCATTTCACAAATCACACAATGGCTGTTTTTGTACGGTTTTAATGGCATTCCAAGGTCGTTCGGGTGGTTTTGACCCCCCAACGCGTCATTTTAGCGCGCGCCAAGCTGCTGAAAACGACACAATCGGCCGTACTGCGCTCACCGCACGTCTGATGGGCGTTACGTCTCCTCCTACACATCATGAATAATATTCCTAATGTTTTCGTGTGGTTTCATGTCATTCGGAACACTTTTTCTCCGAATTCGACCGTCTCACGCCGTTTTTGGTGTTTTATGACACCGGAAACGCATTTTCGGTCACCGCGGTCAAATGACACCTCCAATTAATGTGTCGTCTGCCCGAACATTTCATTAATCACACAATGGCTGTTGTCGTACGGTTTCATAGCATTTCGAGGTCGTTCGGGTGGTTTTGACCCCCCAACGCCTCATTTTAGCGCGCGCCGAGCCACTAAAAATGACACAATCGGCCGTACCGCGCGCACCGCATGTCCGATGGGCATGCCGTCTCCTCCTAAATGTCACGAATAATATTCCTAATGTTTTTGTGTGGTTTCAGATCATTCGGAGCACTTTTTCTCCGAATTCGACCGTCTCACGCCGTTTTTGATGTTTTATGAAACCGGAAACGCGTTTCCGGTCACCACGGTCAAACGACACCTCTGATTGACATGTCGTCTTCCCAAACATTTCACAAATCCCAAAACGGCTATTGTCGTACGGTTTAATGGCATTCTGAGGTTGTTCGGGTGGTTTTGACCCCCCAACGCGCCATTTTAGCGCGCGCCGAGCTGCTGAAAATGAAACAATCGTCCGTACCGCGCACACCGAACATCTGATGGGCGTGTCGTCTCCTCCTACATGTCCCGAGTAATATTCCTAATGTTTTCATGTGGTTTCAGGTCATTCAAAGCATGTTTGCTCTGAATTTGACCGTCTCACGCCGTTTTTGGTGTTTTATGACAACAGAAACGCATTTCCGGTCACCGCGGTCAAAAGACACCTCCGATTGACGTGTTGTCTAACCGAAAATTTCAGAAATCACACAATGGCTGATGTTGTACGGTTTCATGGCATTCTGAGGTCGTTCGGGTGGTTTTGACCCCCCCAACGCACCATTTTAGCGCACGCCGAGCTGCTGAAAATGACACAATCGGACGTATCGCGCGTACCGCACGTCCGATGGGCGTTCCGTCTCCTCCTACACGTCACAAATAATATTCCTAATGTTTTTGTGTGGTTTCAGGTCATTTGAAACACGTTTTCTCTGAATTCGATCGTCTCACGCCGTTTTTGGTGTTTTATGACACCGGAAACGCATTTTCGGTCACCGCGGTCAAAGGACACCTCTGATTGATGTGTTGTCTGCCTGAACATTTCAAAAATCACACAACTGCTATTTTCGTACGGTTTCATGGCATTCCAAGGTCGTTCGGGTGGTTTTGACCCCCCAATGCGCCATTTTAGCGTGCATCGAACTGCTGAAAACAACACAATCGGCCGTACCGCGTGCACCGCACGTCCGATGGGCGTCCTGTCTCCTTTTACATGTCATAAATAATACTCATAATGTTTTCGTGTGGTTTCAGGTCATTCGGAGCATGTTTTCTCCAAATTCGACCGTCTCACGCCGTTTTTTGTGTTTTATGACACCGAAAATGCGTTTCTGGTCACTACGGTCAAACGACACCTCCGATTGACGTTTCTTCTACCCGAACATTTCAGAAATCACACAACGGCTATTTTTGTACAGTTTCATGTCATTCTGAGGTCGTTCAGGTGGTTTTGACCCCCCAACGGGCCATTTTAGCGCGCGCAGAGCTGCTGAAAACGACACAATCGGATGTACCGTGCGCACCTCACGTCCGATGGGTGTGTCGTCTCCTTCTACACATCAAGAATAATATTTCTAATGTTTTCGTGTGGTTTCAAGTCATTCGGAACACGTTTTCTCTGAATTCGACCGTCTCACACCGTTTTTGGTGTTTTTTGACACCGAAAATGCGTTTCCAGTCACCATGGTCAAACGACACCTCCTATTGATGTTCCGTCTACCCGAAAATTTCAAAAATAACACAACGGCTGTTGTCGTACGGTTTCATGGAATTCCGAGGTCGTTCGGATGGTTTTGACCCCCCAACGCGCCATTTTAGCGTGCGCTGAGCTGCTGAAAACGACAAAATCGGCCGTACTGCGTGCACTGCTTGTCCGATGAGCTTGTCATCTCCTTATACTCGTCACGAATAATATTCCTAATTTTTCGTGTGGTTTCAGGTCATTCGGAGCACGTTTGCTCCGAATTCGACCATCTGATGCCGTTTTTGGTGTTTTATGACACCGGAAACGTGTTTCCAATCACCGCGGTCAAACAACACCTCCGATTGACGTTCTGTCTGCCCGAACATTTTACAAATCACACAACGGCAGTTTTCTTATGGTTTCATGGCATTCTGAGGTCGTTCGGGTGGTTTTGACCCCCCAACGTGCAATTTTAGTGCGCGCCAAGCTGCTGAAAACGACAAAATCGGGCCTACCGCGCGCACTGCACATTTGATGGGTGTGTCGTCTCCTCCTCCACGTCACGAATAATAGTACTAATGTTTTTGTGTGGTTTCATGTCATTCGGAGCACTTTTTCTCCGAATTCGACCGTCTCACGCCGTTTTTGGTGTTTTGTGACACCGGAAACGCGTTTCCGGTCACTACGGTCAAACGACACCTCCGATTGTCATGTCGTCCACCCGAAAATTTCACAAATCACACAATAGCTATTTTCGTACGGTTTCATGGCATTCTGGGGTCGTTCGAGTGGTTTTGACCCCCCAACGCGCCATTTTAGCACACGCTGAGCTGCTGAAAACGACACAATCGGGCGCACCGCGTGCACCGCACGTCCGATGAGCGTTTCGTCTCCCCCTACACATCACGAATAATATTCCTAATGTTTTAGTGTGGTTTCAGGTCATTCGGAGCATGTTTGCTCCAAATTCGACCGTCTCACGTCGTTTTTTGGTGTTTTATGACACCGGAAACGCGTTTCCAGTCACTGCGGTCAAACGGCACCTCCGATTGACGTGCAGTCTGCCCGACCATTTCAAAAATCACACAATGGATGTTTCTGTATGGTTTCATGACATTCTGAGGTCGTTCGAGTGGTTTTGACCCCCCAACGCGCCATTTTAGCGCGCGCCGAGCTGCTGAAAATGACACAATCGAACGTACCGCGTGCACCACACATCCTATGGGTGTGCCGTCTCCTCCTACACGTCAATAATAATATTCCTAATGTTTTCGTGTGGTTTCAGGTCATTCGGAACATGTTTTCTCCGAATTCGACCGTCTCACGCCGTTTTTGGTGTTTTATGACACCAGAAACGCGTTTCCGGTCAGTGCAGTCAAATGACACCTCCGATTGACATGATGTCTATCCGAACATTTTATAAATCACACAACGGATGTTGTTGTACGGTTTTCTGGAATTTCGAGGTCGTTTGGGTGGTTTTGACCCCCCAACGCGCCATTTTAGCGCGCGCCAAGCTGCTGAAAACAACACAATCGGCCGTACTGCGCGCACCGCACGTCCGATGGGCATGTCGTCTCCTGCTACACGTCACAAATAATATTCCTAATGTTTTCGTGTGGTTTTAGGTCATTCGGAGCACGTTTGCTCCGAATTCGACCGTCTCACGCCGTTTTTGGTGTTTTATGACACCGGAAATGCGTTTCCGGTCACCACGGTCAAACGACATTTCCGATTGACGTGTCTTCTACCCGAACATTTCAAAAATCACATAACGGCTATTGTTGTATGGTTTCATGGCATTTCGAGGTCATTCGGGTGTTTTTGACCCCCCAACGCGCCATTTTAGCGCGCGCCGAGCTGCTGAAAATGATACAATCAGTCGTACCGCGTGCACCGCACTTCCGATGGGCATTTCGTCTCCTCCTACACGTCACGAATAATATTCCTAATGTTTTAGTGTGGTTTTAGGTCATTTGGAGTACGTTTGCTCTGAATTCGACCGTCGCACGCCGTTTTTTGTGTTTTATGACACCGGAAACGCGTTTCCGGTCACCGCGTTCAAAGGACACCTCCGATTGACATGCCGTCTACCCAACCATTTCACAAATCACACAACGGATGTTGTCGTACAGTTTCATGACATTCTGAGGTCGTTGGGTGTTTTTGAACCCCCAACGCGCCATTTTAGCGTGCATCGAGCTGCTAAAAACAACACAATCGGCCGTACCGTGCGCACCGCACATCCGACGGGCCTGTCGTATCCTCCTAAACGTCACGAATAATATTCCTAATGTTTTCGTTTGGTTTCAGGTCATTCGGAGCACGTTTTCTCCGAATTCGACCGTCTCACACCTTTTTTGGTGTTTTATGACACCGGAAACGCGTTTCCAGACACCGCGGTCAAACAACACCTCTGATTGATGTTTTGTATGCCCGACCATTTCACAAATCACACAAAGGCTGTTGTCCTACGGTTTTATGGAATTCTGAGGTCATTCGGGTGGTTTTGACCCCCCAATGCGCCATTTTAGCGCGCGTCGAGCTGCTGAAAACAACACAATGAGCCGTACCGCGTGCACCTCACATCCGATGGGCATGTCGTCTCCTCCTACATGTCAAGAATAATATTCCTAATGTTTTCGTGTGGTTTCAGGTCATTCGGAGCACGTTTTCTCCAAATTCGACCGTCTCACGCCGTTTTTTGTGTTTTGCGACACCAGAAACATGTTTCTGGTCACCGCGGTCAAACGACACATCCGATTGACATGTCGTCTACCCGAACATTTCAAAAGCACATAACGGCTGTTGTTGTACGGTTTCATGGCATTGCGAGGTCGTTCGTGTGGTTTTGACCCCCCCAACGCGCCATTTTAGTGCGCGCCGAGCTGCTGAAAACGACACAATCGGTTGTACCGCGCGCACCGCACGTCCAATGGGTGTGTCGTCTCCTCCTACACGTCACAAATAATATTCCTAATGTTTTCGTGTGCTTTTAGGTTATTCGGAGCACGGATGCTCCGAATTCGACCGTCTCACGCCGTTTTTGGTGTTTTATGACACCGGAAACGCGTTATTGGTCACCGCGGTCAAATGAAACCTCCGATTGATGTGCAGTCTACCCGACCATTTCAAAAATCACACAATGGCTATTGTCATACGGTTTCATGTCATTCTGAGATCGTTCGAGTGGTTTTGACCCCCCAACGCACCATTTTAGCGCGCGCTGAGCTGCTGAAAACGACACAATCGGCCGTACCTCGCTAACCGCACGTCCGATGGACCTTCCGTCTCCCCCTACATGTCAGGAATAAGATTAATAATGTTTTCGTGTGGTTTCAGGTCATTTGGAGCATGTTTTCTCCAAATTCGACCATCTCACGCCGTTTTTGTTGTTTTATGACACCGGAAACGCATTTCTGGTCACCGCGGTCAAACGACACCTCCGATTGATGTGCCGTCTACCCGACCATTTCACAAATCACACAATGGTTGTTGTGTTATGGTTTCATGGCATTCCAAGGTCGTTCGGGTGGGTTTGACCCCCCCAACGCGCCATTTTAGCGTGTGCCGAGCTGCTGAAAACGACGTAATCGGCCTCAGCGTGCGCACCGCACGTCCGATGGGCCGGCCGTCTCCACCTACATGTCACGAATAATATTCCTAATGTTTTAATGTGGTTTCAGGTTATTCGGAGCACATTTGCTCCAAATTCAACCGTCTCACGCCGTTTTTGGTGTTTTATCACACCAGAAACGTGTTTCCGGTCACCGCGGTCAAACGACACCTCTGATTGACGTGCCATCTACCCAACCATTTCACAAATCACACAACAGCTGTTGTCGTACGGTTTCATGGCATTCCGAGGTTGTTCGGGTGGCTTTGACACCTCAACGCGCCATTTTAGCGCGCACTGAGCTGCTAAAAATGACACAATCAGCCGTACTGTGCGCACCGCACGTCCGATGGGCCGTACCACACGCACCGCACGTCCGGGGTTCAGGGAGGGTTGTCCAGGGTGCGGGGGGGGGGGGGGGGCTTTCCGGGGTGCGGGGGGCCTGTCCGGGGTGCGGGGAGGGCTGTCCGAGGTGCGGGGCGGCTGTCCGGGGTGCGGAGGGCCTGTCCGGGGTGCGGGGAGGGCTGCCCGGTTGCGGGGAGGCTGTCCAGGGTGCGGGGGCGTTGTCTGGGGTGCGGGGAGGCCTGTTCGGGGTGCGGGTGGGCTGTCTGGGGTGCGGGGAGGGCTGTCCGAGGTGCGGGGGGGCCATCCGGGGTGCGGGGAGGGCTGTCTGAGTTGCGGGGAGGGATGTCCGGGGTGCGGGGAGGGCTGTCCGGCGTGCGGGGAGGGCTGTCCGGGGTGCAGGAGGGCTGTCCGCGGTACGGGGAGGGCTGGCTGGGGTGCGTGGGGGTTGTCCGGGGTACGGGGGGCATGTCCGGGGTGCGGGGAGGGTTGTCCGGGGTGTAGGGAGGGGCTGTTCGGGGTGCGGGGAGGGGCTGCCTGGGGTGAGGGGGGGCTGTCCGCGGTGTGGGGGGGCTGTCCGGGGTGCGGGGGGGGCTATCCGGGGTGCGGGGAGTGCTGTCCGGGGTGCGGGGGGGCTGTCCAGGGTGCGGGGGGGGGGGGGGGGGGGGGGGGCTGTCCGGGGTGCGGAGAGGGCTGTCCGGGGTGCGGAGGGGTAGGTCCGGGGTGCGGGGGGCCTGTCCGGGGTGCGGGGGGGGGGGGGGGGGAGGGGGCTGTCCCCGGTGCAGGGAGGGTTATCCGGGGTGCGGGGGGGTGTCCGGGGTGCGGGGAGGGTTGTCCGGGGTGCAGGGGGGGAGGGTTGTCTAGAGTGCGGGGGGGGGGGGGGGGGCTATCCATGGTGCAGGGGGGGTCCGGGGTGCGGGGAGGGTTGTCCGGGGTGGGGGAGGGCTGTCCGGGGTGCGGGGAGGGTTGTCCGGGGTGCAGGGGGGCTGTCCGGGGTGCGGGGGGCCTGTCCGGGGTGCGGGGAGGACAGTCTGGGGTGCGGGGGGCCTGTCCGAGGTGCGAGAGGGCTGTCCGGGGTGCGGGGAGGGCTGCCCGGAGTGCGGGGGGGGAGGAGGGCTGTCTGGGGTGGGGGGCATTTTTGGGGTGCGGGGAGGGCTCTACGGAGTTCGGGGAGGGCTGTCCGGAGTGCGGGGGGGGGGGGGGGGGGCTGTCCGGGGTGGGGGCATGTCCGGGGTGTGGGGAGGTCTGTCCGGAGTGCGGGGAGGGCTGTCCGGGGTGTGGGGGGGGGGGGTTGTCCGGTTTGCAGGGATGGCTGTCCGGAGTGCGGGGAGGGCTGTCCAGGGTAAGTCGGGGACTACAAATAGTGAACTCAGCTCATTCATAAAAAACAAGTTTAATGGTTTATATTAGGAATCACATGTTTTTTCCAAAAATATTACAGAACATGCAATTCTAAACATTGAAAATTAAATGAACAAAAATTATCCAATTCAGTAATCAGTTTCATTGTTACTTCTCAATTCGTGCACACAAACACTGCATGAGGCCAAAACACACATAGAAACCCAACATAAATATCAACAAATTCCCCACCATTAAAAGCAAAAACATACCTCGTGAATATGATGCGTCATGCATGGTCATCACTAATACCTCCATCAGGTGGGTCAGGGGCCTACAACAAAAAAACATTATGAATATTTTCATAACAAAAATAATATAAATTAAATAAATAATTACATTAGAAACCTCTGTCGTCTGATCCCCTACACCATCACCTAGACGCACATATTGCCACAGTGCTCTAACCTCAACGATCAATTGCGCATTTACCTCCTCGGAAGCGTGCAGTCGTGCCTTGAAATCTGACAACTGTTGTGTCATCTGAGCAATAGCAGGACCAACAACCGCAGTGCGTGACACTACAAAACGAGGAATTCCTATTCCATAGGTCAAACTATATCCATGCTCGTCCTAACCAATAATGCGATGAAAGATCTCATCCCTTCGCATGGGAAGCTGTCGCTGGTCCTCTGGCAGATGTTCTAATTCAACTTCAAATTGAGCCTATGAAATATTTAAATATATATACATATATTAATATACAGATTTTATGCAGGTATTGGTAATGAGTACAAGCAGTTACTATCAATGATGCAGCCTCTGGATCATTGCGATCACGAGTCCTCATCCACACCGACATTTTATCAGTTGGTGCACCTTGCTCCCGCAACTGTATATGAATAGAATATAAACACAAAACTGTATTAATTAAAAAAAATAAAAAATGAATAATAAATACCTCATGTCGGATCTGAGACACGTGATGAGTCCCGAGCCTGTGAGGTGGTCCCTGCAACGCTCGATTCTCAGAATGGCGTGTTGACACCTCCTACATTCAATTCATTCAAATTTCAAACAAAATCACACATTCTTGAAAATATATATACCAAAATAAATATACAAACCACAACACCCTCAGTAGACCAATATGCAACTAAATCACGCCACTGAGCCGGGAGGACACCTCTCGGGACTTTTTCTAGAATGTCTAGGGCACCCACATTTGGTGCCCAGTGGTCCCTCTTGACTTTGCCTTTATAGTATTTCCACATCTTACGGCATTTTCTCATACACACTGGCCGAAACTCATCGGGAAATAATTTCAAATTTTGATATTAAAGAAAAAAATAACATATGTTATTGTTGTTTATACATAGGGAATAAAGTAAAATTGTCTTCTTACCTGAACCTCCCTCCAAAGACGATCTAATGTGTCCTGAGGGATAGAATCCTAGTCACGCATAGTCAATGGAAATCAATGTGGATCACGTATGATATGACCTTGATGATGAATAAACGTAGGGGCATTCCATCCCACATGATGAAATACCTTATCAAATGAAACATCAAAAGTCGTGTCGGAATCCCATGATAATATGCCACGACCAGGGCCTCTCCTGCGAGAGGAAGAAGCAGTCGAGTCTGATTCTGTTGAAAACAATTTTATATACAAATTGATAGATCTTATATATATATGTATATATGTTTATTAATTACATAAAAAATAGAGACAATGACATTCCAACATACCTCGACCCTGATACGTAGATGCCTCAGATGGATGATGTGGATCTTCTGCCTCTTCCCCTGACATGCCTGCAGTCATGGAAAACATTAGTAAGGGGACTATCCAAAGTGTCCAAATGATAAATTGGATTGTTTTTAAAAAAAATAAAACTTCTACAGTTTTTAATCAAACAATAAGGGATTGAATAATTAGTTGTGAATGAATTTTAAAAAAATCAGAAAGTTCACAAAACAGATATACAAATTATGTACAAAACCAGTCAATGCATAGCCAAATTTCAAATTGAATTAATAAAAATTCAAGCAGCACATGAACCAAATGAAGAATACCTCAATGGGAAGATACACCGACAATAACATCAATATAACATGAGTTAAATCACCCCAAATATTTATAACTGAATAAAATTCCAAAAGTGAGGATTAAAACTTACAAGGATTTATAAAATGTTTAGATAATTTATGATATCTTAGGCTGAATAGAGGGAAAAAAATTATACCTTTCATTAAGCATGAAAATTGACCGTTTCTCCTTCAACAGCCGCTCTGACCCAATAAATATCTTCTTCACGTTGAACTATGGTTTGTTGATCAAGCTGTTGGGAAACAAAAGGAACAGTCTCGGGTTCATCTTGTTCAAATACAAACACTCCTTGCCGAGACATTTTGACAACAACTTGCCAACTTGGATTCGAAGGAAAAGTAACAAAGAATACTTGTTCCGCTTGTAATGTCAAAATTAAAGGTTCATTATCAACTCGTTCATTTCTGTATAACAGATAGTTAAAATTCACCAATGAAAACTGATATTGATCGAATTTACATCCACGCACTGGATCAACCCAATTACACTTTAACAATATGTACTTCAACCCATGTATGTATACAACTTCAATGATGTCTATCAATTGACCATAGTAATAACCAGAATCGACAAATGGAAAACCGATGTCACTTTTTTGTGTTGCTCGCTTGTCATCAACATCTTTAATGCGAAATCGAAAACCATTAGCATCTATAGATTTATAACGATGAGCCTTTATAGATGGACCCTCAGCCAGTTGGATAAATTCTTCAGTTAGAGTAGGGTCCCCTAACTCCCTCAGCTTATGAACCTACATAATTCATAGAATTCAATAATGATATATGAAGAAATAAATTAGTATAATACTTCAATCATAATGAAAATCAATTTATATGTACATAATCCTTGAACCAATCGTGAAATGACGCATAATGAGACTGTTGAATTTGCAAATCAGTCGCACGATACATCTCTTCTTTTATATCATTAATGTGTTTCCTCCAAATGATAATAGGATGTTTAAATGATCAACTTATGCAAACAAAACATGTAAAAGTTAAATAATAAAAGTGATAAGATACTTACTACATTAATGGTGCAACTGATGGAGTATTGAACAAGATATATCGATGCACTTGTATCCACTCGATGTTGTCCATTTCATATGTGGTTCCTTCTCCAACTGGATCATCCTGAATCTGAGAGGGCTTATCTAATTTTGTTTCAACATCCATAAGATATTCTGCACAAAAAGTAGTACACTCATCCATCAAATAACCATTGGCTATTGATGCCTCTGGACGAGCTCTGTTGCATACAAATCGTTTCAATGTACTCAAATACCGCTCAATAGGATACATCCACATGAATTGCACTGGACCAGCAGCCATTACTTCATCAGTTAGTTTCACTGTCAAGTGGACCATAAAATTGAAAAATGAGGGGGGAAATAGTTTCTCAAAGTGAAAAATCGTAAGTATAATTCTGTCCTGTAAACTTTTTAAATCACTCATTCGTTGATTTCTTAAACAAAGGTGTCTAAAAAAATTACTCATCTCAATCAACGGTTGAAAAACATTGAAGGATAAACAATCACAAATTGCGATTGGAATCAACTAATGAAGTAGTATGTGATTGTCATGACTTTTCAACCCTTGCAATGTCTTGCTCGTCAGATTCACACACTTTGAAATATTAGAAGAGTTACCAGTAAGCACCTTGAGAATCTTCAAAATGGAAATAAATGTCTCTTTCTCCTTTGTAGTCATCGTATACTTTGTAGCAGGCATATATGCCATGTTTCCCTCAGCTAACTGTAAATGCAACTGTTTCCTTAAACCCATTTCTTCTAAATCACGGCGTGCATTAACATGGTCCTTTGATTTTCCACTGACACCTAAAATGGTCCACAATATGTTATCACAAACATTTTTTTCAATGTTCATGACATCCAAATTATACCTCATCATGTTAGTTTTCCAATATGAAAGACTATAAAAAATACTTTTCTTTTTCCAATTGTGACTGCGCTGCCTACCCGCAGCTTGAATATTACGTACCGGAGGAGCTACCAAATCCTGAATTTCATATACTGTGCAGATGTTTTCTTCCTCAATCTACGATAACATTTTGAATCCTGTCATGATCTTTGGTGCTGGGCTAAACTCTCTAGAACCATCAAATGTCACTCTGTCCTTTCTGAACCTGTGCTGAGGGGGGAGAAAACATCTGTGACCCATGTATGCCCATTTTTTGGAATGCTTAAGCCATACAGATTTTTTAATTTTGTTGCAACAAGGGAATGAAAATTCCCCTTTCGTACTCCAGCCTGATAAATTTTCATAAGCTGGGAATTCATTGATTGTCCACAATAAAGCAGCCTGCAGTTTGAATATTTCATTCGTTTCACAGTCATAATTCATCACACCATCGCCCCAAAATTCATTCAACTCATCAATCAATGGCTGAAGGTAAACATCAATCTTATCCCCCAGACTTTTAGGTCCATCAATAAGAGTGGAAAGTAATATAAATTGTTGCTTCATACAAATCCATAGAGGAAGATTATACGGAACCAACACCACGGGCCATGTGCTATGAGTTGCACCAACCATAGACTTGAATGGATTGAAACCATTTGTTGCCAATCCCAATCGGACATTACAAACATCTTTGGAAAATTTGGGATGTCTCTTATCAAAATCCTTCCATGCATGAGAGTCTGTCGGGTGGGTTAACATGTCACTTTCATGAACTCTTTCTCCATTCCATATCATTAAATTATAAACTTTAGATGACATAAAAAAATCTTTTCAACCTTGGTTTAAGGGGAAAGTAACACATTTTCTTTAAGGAAATCGGTTTCCCCTGTATCACAATCTGACTTTGATGAGTCTGATTTCCCCTGTTCTCTTTCCACCAGGAAGCACCACACACCATACAAATATCCAAATGGGAAGTTTCCTTTCTAAACTACATACAGTTGTTTGCACATGCATCTATGGTCTCATATGTAAAACCTAAGTTCTCTTTCAGCTTACGAGCATGGTAATACGACTCGGGAATCTTAGCGTCGACAGGAAGAACCTTTTTCAATAAAACCAACAGCATGCCGACTGATGTGTCTGACCAATGATTCAAAGTCTTCAAATGCTACAACTCCATGATAAATGACAATTTATTGTAAGAAGTACATCCAGGATATAATTCTGTTTTTTTCATCATAAATTGCTTCATAAAACCTCCTCGAATCACGATCTTCACCAGAGAAAATATTTATCTCACCGGTCTCAAGATTCTGGATGTCAATGCCTTCCGGATCCAACCCACATACCATTTCAGTAAGCATTTCATGCATTGGATCATTCATCCTTACATCAACATCCATCTGAACTGCATCTGTATTTTGACAATGAACATATTCTTCTCCATCACGAGTCCAACTCTTATAATTTTTCAGAAATCCATTAAAGAATAGGTTCTCCCTCACAGTATCTCATGTGAATTGATATCTATTAGCACATTTTCTACATGGAAAACTAATATAGTCACTTTCAAATCCTTTGGTGAAGTCAATAAACTGCATAATGCCATTGAAATACTCTCTAGACATTCGATTTGGAAGATCAATCCAACTCTTATCCATAATAAGACCCCTATAACAAACATTTACACAAGACTTATTACATTTTCATTTTTCAAATCAAATATATTTAAAATAAATACTAATTAATTGTTTGTGAACCATTTATAAAATAATAAAATAAGTGAAATCCCATGTCATACCTGATTGTGCTACAATCCTAAAAGGGAGGGGAGCCGAAGGCGGTGTTGCGAGGGAGAGGAGAGGCAGTGGTGGGGAGCTGGAGCTGGAGCTAGTGCGGCGAGGGAGGGGACGGGCGGCGGCGGTGATAGGGAGTCAGAGGAGAGAAGGAAGTGAGGTGGAGACGGTGCAGCAAGGGTGGGACGAATAGGGAGGGGACCGAGGATAGGGGGAGCCAGAGTTGACGGGCGGTAGCAGCGAGGGGACGAGTAGCGGTCGTGCGGGGAGGGAGGGGACCGGGCGGCAGCAGTGCGGCAAGGGAGAGGACGGTGAAGGAGGGGACAGGTGGCGGTGGTGCGGCGAGGGAGGGGATGAAGACGGAGGGGACGGGGGTTGGCGGGGTGCAGGGGGGTGTTCGGGGTGATGGGGGGGAGGGATGAGGGGGCGGAGGTCCGAGGGCAGAGGTCGGAGGCCAGAGGTGCTGGAGGTCGAAGGCCAGAGGGCGGCCGGAGGGCTGCCAGAGGGCTTCCGGAGGGCTACCTGATGGCTGCCGGAGGGCTGCCAGAGGCGGGGTGGCGGGAGGCACGAAGGCAGAGGGAGGCCGGAGGGCAGCCGCAGGGTGGAGGGCGGCTGGAGCCGGAGGGCAGAGGCAGAGGAAGCTCAGAGGAGATGGAGGGCAGGGCGGAGGGCGGCCAGAGGGCGGACGGAGGGCGGAGGGCCGCCAGAGGGCGGCCGACGGAGGGCGGAAGGGCGACGGGGACAGCGGCGAGGGATTGTACGCGGTGGTGGGGCAGGGCGCGCGGTGACTGGGGATGGAGGCGACGGGGAGGGCGCACGGTGACGGGGAGGGCGCACGGCGACGGGGAGGGCACGCGCCGAAGACGGGTTTTTTTATGGAAACCTAGCGACCGCCATTGGTGGTCGCTATTGGTTACCTATAGAGACTGCCAGTGGTGGTCTCTATAGGTAAAGGGGCTCAAAAGACCATATTTATAGTAGTGTAACTTCCTCGGTGATTTTCATCTCTATGCCTTCATGTTTTATTTTATTTATTTTAAATATACCAAAAAACAAAGTGTATTTTAGGATAATCACTATAAAGTCAGACATTACTTCCTTGAGATCGACCCCTGGGTTATCAATTATACTTTATTTAGGGGATTATAAACGTATATCTGACCACCCCTTATGGTAAGAGAATTTTCAGAGACAAACTTAGAAAACAAGGATTCCCAAAACCAAACCAGAATATGATGCCAAAACAAAATTATTTTCCAATGGACTATTCAAATATATTTTCAAGACGATACCAACTGATGAATATATTCCCATTAGAATTTAAATCGGAGTTCCTACACTCAACTCAATGATATATTAAAAAAATGAAAAACTATTAGTAGTTTTAGACTTAAAAATCATCCATTTAATGTCATAGTTTCTTCTCATGTCATTAATTAATAAAAAATTTCCATCTCAATATTAGAATTAATTCTTGAAAAACAACAATAAGATAATATAAAAACATACCTTTCAATGAAATTTTCCTTAAAATTTGTCCAGATTTTCATATTTTCATGAAATTTTAACTTCTATAATATTTCTAAATATTATCCCACTTAAGAGATACACTTTAATTTCACTTCATTAAGGTAAATATCTCTTTAAAAATAATTTTAAAATACTAAATGTTAAATTATTTACAATATGGTGACTTCTAATCTACTATCCAGATTTGACTATATAATCATATCCTTATTTCTCTCCCTGAAAACATGTATCACCTTCAATTCTATATAAATAAAAAACCAATGAAATATATATGAGAATAAGGTGGGATTATTTTGATCATCAGTATGAGTTAGGGTTGGTATTTTCTTCTCAACCAATATACTATTTCCATTTCAACTCTATCTTTAAGAGAACACTTAAAACTTGTTTCTTTAGTCTTCTAAGTAACAATCTTGGGAAACATTGATTTCTTACTTTTTTTAGCAACATCCTTGTGTGGAATTTTATCTATTATATCATATATCAATGAACATGAGTCTATTGGTGATACCTTCATTTTTTTAGTATACCCACTTAGGATGGAAGCATAACCAAACCATCATTGGAATTATGTTTATCCAACATTAACCATCCATATAACATCTTGTTAGCTCTTAGGTTATCTCCATTTAAAAAAAACTCATGAAATTTGAGTTCTTCTTCAATTTCAATGATTTCTTCCACCAAACCAATCCTTCAATTTCTCTCTTATATTAATTCTACCATTTATTAATTAAGATTAGCACCATAAATACTAGTTTACATTCCCTATTTTCCATGGTCAACTTATGTACCAATTCCATATATTTTTTTGGATAATCCCTATTTTTAACTATATTAAGAGGGAAACCTTACATAAACTGTAGGATGGGAATACATAAACAAAAGGCTTAAAGGCACAAATTACTTAACACATTTTACCTAACTAAAATGAAACAAAATATCCCAAGAACCTATTCAATGTTTACACATTTCTCACCACATGATGATATGGTAAGTTTTCCTCTCCCCACACAAAATTGTGTGGGGCCTAAACCCAATGGAATTTCTACCTTGTCCCTCCTTGTCCTATGTTCAGTTAGCTCCACCTTGAAACTTTTATTACTATAATTCATTATCTTAAGGCTACTACAGTATAGCCTATCTAGAATACATTGATGGCATGAAGGTACAATAAATGGCCAAAAATCCAAATTCATATAAATACAGCCACTGCTAGAGTATCACACTATAATATTCACACTAAAAGATCACTATAGTGTGAAACTGTAGTTCTAATACCAATTTTTCTTCCACCAAGATTTGTGTAACTACACTGAGAGAGGGGTGAATTGGTGTGGATGAAGTTTCACCAATTAAAACCTTTTCCTTTTTACCACTACACTTATTTAGTAAATGGGTCTCACAAAATTTTCTCACACTCAGTTTTCATGAAAGTAATATAAGAAGGAAAGAAAAAAAGGGCACATTATTACCTCCAAGATGGAATATTATATCCCCACTGTATTGTGGTTATTATCCCACTCACACACAACTTATATTTTATTATTAAGAAGAACCATAGGAAATGGTATATACATGAACCTATTATCCTAGAAATAATGAAGTACAATTCATGGAATCAACCGATAAAGAAATCACAAGCATTTTATCTACAAACTCTAGCACCAACCAGGTTTCCATATTTAAATACCAGATTTGGGTAGATCCTCTTTAAATAATGATTAGTATTATATACACCTGTATCACCTTTAAAATATGAATATGATCTTATTTCTCAATATTTAGAAATCTTAATCATTTGTCTCTTTCATGTAAATCATAAATGGGTTGTTTCACTTTTTATTTAGTCCTTATGGTATACATATATAGTAGGTTAGTCTTCTCAGTTCTCTTCAATTCTTGAGATGTTCGGTTGAAACAATATCAAATTCTCTTTATATTCTCTTCTTCCTCAATTCTCAAGAATGAACTCTCACACACAATGTTGGGTCAGTATTTTTTCCTTTAACACATAGAATATTCTCAATTTTAAAAGCATCAGTTCTGACTACCTCACTTGTTCTCCTTCTCACTCTCCTTATAATCTCATAATTATCAAATGAGATATTTCCATATCTAAATATAGAAATTATAAAAAAAATAGTGTTGTATTATCATTTTAAAACTGGTCAATAGATCACCAAATAAAATATTGAATATTGATCTTAAATAATTATTTCAAATATTCTATTTGAAATCCTATAATTATTGTGTGCATATTTTCTTAATTCTTCTCATTTATTTATTTTTCTGACTCATCATGAATCACAGATCAATCATTCAACATTGTGATATTTATGAAATGAATAAAATCTTGGCATCATCATATGAAATGTATCCAAAATTATTTCATTATTTTTAAATGAAAAAACATTCATAAAAATTAGAATATATAATTCATAACTTTGAAGAGCTTGTAATAATCTTGTATATCATTTAAAACTTTTGATTAAAATTTACATGTTCTAATTTTCATCTCACTTATACTCTTGAAAACATTATATATCAATGGTAGTATATTATGTTCCATCTTTGATATATTATGTATAATATAAAAACCATATGTATTCCCCAAATATTCTACATATCACAAAGTATCCTTGCCTTTTCCACATTGAGATGTAAGCTTCAAATTATATCTTCAGTATACACCAGAATATATTATATTTCAAACAAATATCTTATGTAAAATATGAAATATGTTACATATCATAGTATAAAATCTAAGTAAATTTTCCAATTCTTCATAATATCTTATGTATAATCTTGATGATAGTGAATATCTCTGTGATCTTGAGCACATTTCAAATTTTATGATTTTAAATAATATCTTATGTTTTCCTTCTAAATATACTCATAATTCCATAACTTCTTTAACTAATATAGAAAATTATTCAAACCTTCATAAGAAATATTTAATCCACTTCATCTCCTTCCAATTATCTTAAGGACATATTCAAATATTCTATAGCTATATTAGAATTATCCTAAAGATCTAGTAGAAAATAAAAAATTATCTAATTAATAAAATGTTCATCTACTACCTCCATAACTTCGTCCCTTCCTCAAACATCATCCAAGTGAATTTCTATTAAAAATAGTCTTTATTAATGATAATCATAAGGGTGGATCTTAACCAACTTCCTTTCTAAACTTACTCATGTATATATAGCATCCATTAATCACTATACTCCATAAAACACTTTTCAATATCTTTAACCTTTATCATATGTGAATTTACCTTTAACAATAAACCCAATGGAAGCATCTCTTACGTATTTCTTTCCAACATATATAAATGATCATTGAAACTCAATTCAAACTCATATATTCATGATTTTTATCAATATTCATCCAATATTCACAACATAAAATATACTAACATCTTTCTTGGGTGCTTCTCTAAATTTTCTAATCAACATGCTTGGGTGACCCAAAATCCTTCTAAGATTATCTCCTCAACACATACTAACATCATTCTTATTAAAATATTTTTATTTAAAATAAATAAAACTTAACACCAAGTGGGTTCAATAAGCATGTACTAAGTTATGATATTGAATTAAGAAGGTAATTATAGTTTATATATGTTATTTAACACCCTAAGTCTCAAAAAGAGAAAACTTTGTTCAATAGAGTATGTGATATGGAACACTAAATCCAAACAAATAATGATTATTTAAATATGATTTTTTTTATCCTTTGCATTATATTTTTGTATTTTATTAGATTAATTAATTCATGAAATATATATATCCTATATATATTGATAACTTTTAGTAAATAATCAATCAATTTTTGGTAATGACGTTCATTTATTAAAATATGTTTTCTTCAAAAAATGTGTTTTATTTATTTTTATAATTATTATAAATATTTTATGGAATATTTAGAAAATTTATTTTATAAAATAAAATCAATTTTTTATCATCATATAAAAATTAACTTATGGTTAAATTTTGAGATTTTTTGGAAAATATAGATTTTTCATCAAATGGTGGAAATACTATTTTTATGTGACATTGACATTTCTTTCGATATATGAATTAATTTAAAAGTACGATTATTATTTTAATTTGATTTAAAATTAAAATAAGTGTCATATATATACATTTAATTCAATTAATTACATTTAAATCATCTTTACATGGGATTTTAATACGAGTTTTTTTTAGGATTAAAAACGCATTTTACTAAAAACTGTTTTAAAATGCATAATTTTTCTCTGTTATAATTAGTAAAAATAATCCCTAAATATAAATGATTTAAATAAAATTTTATATTATTTATCTATATTTATGAGTTTAAATTACAATAATTAGTATTATTAGTTATATAGTAAAATTTAAATCATCTTTTCTTAAAAAAATCATAAAACTGTGTTCCATCATGCTTATGAGTTTTATATTAAATTAAATTATTCCACATTTGTGAATTTATTTTAATAAATTTTATTCCATATTTTTAATAATCATAATTAATATTAGTTAATAAGGGAAACTTAATTTTTTGAACAATATTAATTGTCATTGTAGTAAATATTTATTACCACGATAGAAGGAAAATAGGTTAATTAAGGGTAAAAATAATTTTACAAAGACTAAAAACAAAGTAACCCTAATTGAATTAATATTTATATTTAATTTTCATTGAAATTATGACTATATTTATTTATTATTGTTTTTAGTCTATAAATTATTAAGTAATCAGTTTGGTAACAATTATATTGTGATACGATAAAAGACAAATTATATTTTTAAGTAATACATAATTTCAATTAAGACATTCCTTTTGATGAATTAATGGATTTTTGAAATAAATTATTTTTTAATAGAATATTATTATTTAACTATTATTGATAAATTTAATTTATAATATAATATTTATGATATCAAATGTAATTTCTATAATGGTTCGAAAACTATTATTCTCAAAAAACCCTAATATTTCTCAATAAATGTAAATTGTATTTTAAAAGTAAAGATTAATATATATAGAAAATTATTTTGATAAAAATATATTATTTTTGGAATAAAAATGTTAAAATTATCTTATGGTGAATTTTTCAAAATTTTCTAAGATAGTCGATTTCTCAGGTAAAAATTAAATACAATATAAATATATGATGTGTGTTATGACATCATAATGACCCAAAAGTGATGTAATAAATAATATAAATGGTATCCATGACCAAATATATGTTTGAAGTTTACAATAATATGATTTATGTTTATTTTATTAATTTTATAAAGCCTTTATAAATCCCCTAAAACCATCAATATATTTTAAGGTTTTTAAATAATTTCTTTAAGAGTATGAATAACTTCTATATAAACAAGGGTTTTTTATTAAGTTAGGACCTTTTACATAAAAAATAATGAAAAAAAACTATTTGGTAAACACCATAGGTAAAGACTATGGTAAGGTTTTTGGTTTTGGTTATTTTATTATATAGAGTCGAAAACCAAAGTTTGATAAATGATAAATAATTCCCTATTCATTTCCTATATAAACACACCCAAGATATAATTTATCTGCACTAAAAATCCTTGTATCATGTCCTTACTCTTCCCTGGCCTCTCTATATTCCTCCCAAGGTTCCCCCAATGTCTTAAGAAGCTCCTTCCAATAATTTAGAGTCACACTCTCAAGGTAAGGGATCTCCCACTCTCATTTTTATCAAACACCTATTTTAGGTTATTCCTTCTAATTATAATTTATTCATGTTGGTATATTTTTTCCATATCCCCTTACAATAATTTTCATGTATAAATTATGATATACCCCTTTCTCTCTCACTAATCTCTCCCATGAACCTTTATGTACATCTGTTACCATGCTGAAATTTAGTAAGGGTTCTTTTCTTTCTGCTCTTTATTCAAGTATCTTATTTATCGTATTCCTTTATTATATAATTCAAATTATGGGATATGATCTTAAATATCCCCTTTAAAGACACTATGGTTCCTAAATTATGAGATACCCCTTTTACTCTCATTAACCTTTTCCAT
This sequence comes from Viscum album, assembly GCA_963277665.1. NCBI lineage: Eukaryota > Viridiplantae > Streptophyta > Magnoliopsida > Santalales > Viscaceae > Viscum > Viscum album. Next base: position 462,334,074 of record OY728134.1, on the reverse strand, counting down.
TAACATTTATATGCCCCCGTTATGCTGCTGAAATTCCACCACAGTTTCCCTGCCAAACAATTGTGTAGTGAATAACCATACACATTTCATATCAAGGGTGTTAAACTTTATGCACTTATAATTAATTTATTGGGGACTTACATGTATTTATTCCACACTCCTTGATCATGGTATAAAATTTAATGATAAATTATTCCATGTTTTATGATCTGTGTGGCACACTTAAGCATGAGAATGAAATGAAAGTGAGGGGTTCACCTTGAATTATATAGTGCTCTAATTCAATGGTTAATGTTTTAGTCTCATGAGACATCATGAAAGGGATTATGGAGTGAACCTAATCCATAATGGGACTTTTTCTATCATGATTTCTTGGAAATTATCCTTGATCTATGCTTATGATGCAGTGTTTTAAGTTGTTTCCACATTTCTCATGTTGCCTGTATTATTATCATGTTATATCATGTCTTGTTTTTCATGTTAATGATCCTCACTCCTTTTATGACCCATTTATAAGACAATTTTCTAACATTTATTACTTTATTCATGTTATTCCATTTTTATTCCCTTAGTTCTCTTTATAGCTTAACCCTTTCTTTTGTATGTCCCTGGGTTATCCCATGTAGTTTTAAGTATGAGCATGCTAAGGAATATTTTAATAAAGATGATGTTTTTATTTATTTTAAGTTGTTATGTAATGTATCTAATTCCAAAAGACACTATAATTCTCGATATTATAGGTTATATTAAGTGTAATATTATGTAATAAATCATGTATTAATATGTAATTATAAGAAGTGTGGCAATATGTTAGCTATAATAATTTTGATGTCATCGAAATATATCTTAAAAGTAACCTTGGGTAAAGGGTTTAAATAAATATTATGGGTGTAAAAAAGGTTATTAATAACCTAAGGCTATAATATATTATAGGATAGAGAAATAATTTTCTCCAAAGAGTTTTGAAAAATAATTTTCTCACCACTAGTTAAATTGGGGTTTGGGTTTTTTTAGGGAACTAAGAGAAGTTTAGAACAAATTAGATTTTTTAGAAATGGATTTAATGATTGGTTCAGGTGTTGTATTCCCTGTTGGGACCAAGTTGGATGGATAAGGAAGTAAGAAAAGTTTGATGTTACAGATTGTTTTCTTTTTTTGTCAAAAAGCTAAATCAATTCACTTTGTAAAGAACTTGTGAATCAGACGATGCTTTGTTGATTTGTATTTTACAATCATCCCAAGTTTGGAGAACTTGTGGTGAAAGTTGTATGAAGGATAAAGAGAGTAAAGAGGTGTTTTTGGCAAAACACAATTCAACATCATACTATCCAAAAAAATGAAAAAGGCAAGAAAGCGGCGCGCAGGTGGCGACGCACAGGTGGCGGCTCGGAAGTGGCAGCGCGCATGTGCTATAGAGGCGCGCAAGTAATATTTCAAAAATATAATTATTTCAGAAATATGGCAAAGGAAAGAAAGTGGTGCGCAGGTGGTGGTGCGCAGGCGGTGGCGCGCAGGCGGTGGCGTGCAGGCGGTGGCGCATAGGCGGTGGCACGTAGGTTGTGGCGCACAAGTCTAGGTCGCGCAAGTCATCAAAATTCCTATAAATAGATGAATAGCCTCCTAATTTCTTAAGTCTCAACAATTGAGAATTATCTTTGAGCTATGGGCGCACAGGTAGAGAGTTGGGCGCGCAGGTTGAGAGTTGTTATAAGGCACGCAGGTTGGGGGCGCGTAGGTGCTGGCGCGCAGGCTGCACGAAGGTAGCACATTTGAAGGGAAGTGCGCAGGAAGAGGTGTGTAGGTTCCTGGTGCGTAGGTCAAAGTAGACATGCAGGCTGCTTTTCTCCAGGGGTTCCTCCCAGCTTCTAGTTAGGAAAGAAGAAGAAGTGGCGCGCAAGTATAAGGCGCGCAGGTATAGGTCACATAGGTCCAAGTGGGTGTGCAGGCTGTTTTTCTCTAGGGGTTCTTGCCAGCTTCTAGGTAGGAAAGTGAAGAATTTATTTGAAAGATTTGATTTGTATAAGCTCATTAAGAATCATTAATCCATTTTGTTATCCTATTTGTGTGAAGAGGGAGCACACACACTATTGGATTGTTTTCAAAGTGCTGCACGAGTGTAAGGGATATCCTACTTGTTGTATTCCACATGAAAGGATTTTTTTCTAGTGGATTGTGTGGTACTGGATTGTTGTAGCATACCAAGGATGTAGCTACTCTTGTTGAGTAGTGAACCTTGTAAATCTTGTGTTCCTTTGGTTGTGTGTGTTCAGTAGGGAAGAAAATCTTTAACAGGAGGTGAAGGTTGTTTCAAAAAAAGGGGGAACTTAAAAAGAAAAAGATATCACTGATTCACCCCCTCCCCCTCTCAGTGATACTTGGATCCTAATTTGGAACTTCAATTGGTATTAGAGCGCTAGGTTCCCTTCGTTTATTCTTTGCTAAAGTGGTTGAAGAGAAGTTGTGATGGAGAATCTAAAAGGTATGAATAGTAAGGGGATCCCGATTTTTAATGGAAAGAACTATCACATATGGAAGGACAAAATGATGCCTTATCTTATGTCTCTTGGATATGAAGTTCTTGAAACTACAACGAATGGATTTCCTTCTATTTATGACAAGGTTCCTCTTACTCCTGTCGATAAGAAGAACCTTGAAAATGATGGAAGAGCTAAAAATGCATTACTCTCATCTATTTCTGAGAGGGAATTTCTAAGAGTGAAAGATGTTGCTACAGCTAAAGGCATCTGGGATAAGTTGAAGAACATCTATGAAGGAAATACAAAAGTGAAGAAGGAAAAACTACAAATCTGGAGGCTGAAGTATGAAGACTTGAAAATGGGAGAATCTGAATCTATTGGGGAATTCATTACTAGTATTAATGACATTTTCAGTACAATCAGATGTCTTGGTGAAACGTTGGAGGATTTTACAGCTTTCGAAAAGATCCTGAGAATTCTGCCAGACAAATTTGATGCTAAAGTGTCTTCATTGGAAGATAGAGACCCTAAGACGTTATCTCTGGATGACTTGCATAGAACTCTCATTACTTATGAAATGAGAAGGGAGAAGACTACGAAGACCAAAACAAAAGAAGATAGAGAAATGTCATTCAAGGCTTCAAATAGAGAGAAGTCAAAGAAGACTCTTATTGAAGATGATGCTGGTGAATCTGATTCTGAAGATGAGGTATGTAAAAATTTTGATGAAATTTTATCCTTGTTTTCAAAGATTGACCTTCGGTCTGGATACCATCAGTTATGTGTGAAGAAGGAAGACGTTCCAAAGACAGCATTTCGAACAAGGTACGGGCATTACGAGTTTACAGTAATGCCTTTTGGATTGACTAATGCACCCTATGTTTTCATGGATCTAATGAATAGAGTTTTCAAGGAATATCTTGATGACTTTGTAGTGGTATTTATTGATGATATCTTGGTATACTCCAAAAGCCACGAAGATCATGAGAATCACTTACATATTATCCTGAAGACTCTTAGAAGACATGAATTATATGAGAAATTTAGCAAGTGTGAATTCTGGCTTCATGAGATTTCTTTTCTTGGCCATATTGTCTCTAAGGATGGAATTTCCGTTGATCCTTCTAAAACCAAGGCAATCCAAGAATGGCCAGCACCGACAAGTATAACTGAGGTACGCAGTTTTATTGGTTTAGCAGGTTATTATCGACGTTTCGTCCAGAATTTTGCCAGATTGGCTAACCCATTGACAAAGCTCACACGTAAAGGGATAAAATTTGTCTTGACAAAAGAGTGTGAAGAATGTTTTGAAGAACTAAAGAGAAGATTAGTCAATGCCCCTGTATTGACTCTACCATCGGGGAATGATGGGTTTGTTATTTATAGTGATGCATCGAAGAAAGGACTCGGTTGTGTCCTTATGCAGAATGATAAGGTCATTGCCTATGCATCACGACAGCTAAAAATTCATGAGAAAAACTATCCTACTCATGATCTTGAGTAAGCAGCTATGATCTTTTCTTTAAAGATATGGAGACATTACCTCTATTGTGAAAAATGTGAGATTTATACTGATCACAAGAGTTTGAAGTATATTTTCACACAAAAAGAACTCAACATGAGGCAAAGGTGATGGCTTGAACTACTCAAGGATTATGATTGCACGATACATTACCACCCGGGGAAGGCAAACAAGGTGGAAGATGCTTTGAGTAGAAAAGACCATGGAGTTTTGAATGTGATGAGAATTGAAAGGGATCCAATTTTCTTGGATCTAGTGAAGATTAACATGGGAATAACTAGGGAAGGTGAAACATCAATGCTTTTTCAAATGGTTGCCAAACCATCATTACTAGAAAGGATTAAGAGTTCTTAGACCAATGATGAAGAATTTCAGAAGAAGATTAAAGTTGTGAATGATGGAAGATTGAGGGACTTTGTGTATAAGGATGGAATTTTGAAATTCGGGAAGAGACTTTGTGTTCCCGATATACCTGATCTAAAAAGGGAATTGCTGGATTATGCTCATAGTTCCAACTTCTCTATACACCCTGGAAGCACCAAAATGTATAGATATTTGAAGGAACATTTTTGGTGGGACAATATGAAGAGGGAGATTGCTGATTTTGTGTCGAGGTGTATGGTTTGTCAACAAGTGAAAGCTGGAAGGCAACATCCTGGTGGAGTATTGCAACCTCTTCCCATACCTGAGTGGAAATGGGATAATATTACGATGGACTTTGTCATGGGACTACCAAAGACTCCTAGAAGGAATGATGCAATATGGGTCATTGTTGATCGACTTACTAAGTCAGCACATTTTCTGGCTATACGGGAGGATCTACCACTTGAACGTCTAGCAAGACTATATATTAATGAAGTTGTAATACTTCATGGAGTACCCCTATCGATTGTTTCTGATCGTGATCCTCGTTTTACTTCAAGATTCTGGAAAAGTCTTCAAAAGGCCTTGGATACTGAACTTCGTTTGAGTACTGCCTATCACCCTCAAACAGATGGACAATCAGAACGGACTATTCAAACCTTAGAAGACATGTTGAGATCATGCTCTCTTGACTTTTAGGGTATGTGGGATCAATACTTACCACTGGTAGAATTTTCCTATAACAATAGCTTCCATTCGAGTATTCAGATGGCACCATATGAAGCGTTATACGGAAAGATATGTCGTACACCAACCTGTTGGGATGACGTTGGTGAAAGAAAACTTGTAGGCCCAGAACTGGTGGAGGAAACGGTGGAAAAGGTGAATGTAATCCAAAATCACATCAAAGCAGCTCAAAGTAGGCAGAAGAGCTATGCCGATAATCGAAGGAAGGATTTGGAATTTCAAGTCGGTGATCATGTTTTCCTGAAGGTATCTCCATGGAAGGGAGTCATACATTTTGGTAAGAAAGGTAAATTGAGTCCCAGGTACATCGGACCTTTCGAAATTCTAGAACGAATTGGGGCTGTAGCTTACCGATTGGCAATGCCGCCAAGTCTCTCCAAAGTTCACGATGTGTTCCACGTATCTCTGTTGAGGAAATACATGCCTGACCCAACGCATGTACTCACCTATGAGGAATTAGAACTGGAACCCGATCTTTCCTATTGTGAAGAGCCCATCAGGATTCTTGATGTGAGGGAGCAGGTGCTGAGAAACCGGACGACTCGTCTGGTGAAGGTTTTGTGGAGAAATCATAAAATGGAAGAGGCAACGTGGGAACCTGAGGAATTTATGATGAAAAACCACCCGAGTCTTTTTATGCAGTAATACCCTAGAAATTGCGAGGACGCAATTATTTGAAGGAGGGGAGAATGTAACACCCCAAGCTTCCACTGTACGTTTCCCTTCGAATAATGCAATAGCGTGTGTTGTACGCAACCTCGAGCTCTAACACACACCACAACTAACTAAACTAGCCGTTGTGAATAGTAATACATACTTTTTGAAATTTTATAAATTTTATTTATCAAAATGGACTTCATTTTTGGATTCGGAATATTGAAATTAGCCTATGTTAAATTTTTGGTATTTTTCTGAGAACTTCTAAATTTTTATGAATAGTGAAAAATACTTAAAAACAACTTTTTTAATCAAAATAATTTATAGTGATAAATTATAATATTTAGTGGTTTTAAAGTATAATTAGAATATATTTTTACCATTTTATCCAATGGTGGTCATTATAATTAATTTAACATTGAGATTGGACATAAACAATTGCCAATCTTTTGATATAAATTGTTTCTTAAAAACACGCTATTTGTTGTAACAGCGGGAATTAATTATAAAATTAATTAATACAACTTATATGTTTGGAATTTTGTAAAATAGACATCATTTTTGAATTCAGAATATCAATTATAGCTTAGGGTGAAATTTTGGCCTTATTCTGAAAAACTTCAATTTTTGATGAATAGTGAAACCACTAAGTGGTTGTTAAAAACTGATTTTTCGTTAAAATGAAATATCACCACTTCTGTGATTTGATTTTCAAAAATCCGACATACATGGTTGTCATTAAGAAGTAAAATGTGGTTCAATGATATTAAAATAATTTTTTGGTGAATAGTAACTTTTAAGTTCTTAATCGCGATTAGAGGTGATTAGTGTAGTTTAAGGTAAAAATAATGTTTTAATAATATGAGATGAGCTTGACACTTGTCCTACTCCTATTGGATGAGTCATGGCCGACCAAGAAAACCCATGGGTCAACTTGGGGACCCCATGGAGCCACTTTAGTTGGAAAATGACATTAATATATATTTATTTAATGTTAAAATTAAATTGACACAAACATGAGTTGTTTTACTAAAACAGTTTTTAAGTGGGGTTACACAGATCCAAATATTGACTATAAATATTCATTAGAAAGCTAAAAAGATTTCCTACATCATAGTATTTTTTTTATAATTTTTAGACATTAAATAAATTAAATTATTTATGACATCATTATGATGCAGCGATGACCTCATTATTTAACGATTTAAAAAAAATGAGAAGATAATGCAAAATCCAAGGCTTACACTTGTCCAAAGCCTATTGGATGAGGATATTTCGAACCCTTATCACCTTAGACACGAAGTATATAAGTGTGGGACCTTTAGAATCCGAAAATCATTGTATAATAATGTAACATTTCAATCTTTCCAAAAGAGCCCCTCCTCTCCTCTTATAAAAGGCCCCCACCTCTACCACCTTATTCACACTTCCAAGCCTTTTGGTTCGGCCAAACTCTGCCCAAATACTCTCCCAACTTCTCTCCCTTTATCCTAGAAGCTTTACTTTAGTCAGAAAGCCATCCTAAGGAGTCCTTTTGATCAAATCAAAAGTAAGAACCCGAAGAAGAGGTAACATTTTCATCACCCTCTTTCAAGTTTCTTTCTTCTTCCACTCCCTCTTTGTTTATTATTTCAATTATAAAATTATAACTCCAGTATCTTCTATATACTGTGATGTTATTATAAATATGGAACAACCATATTCAGTATTCTACCCATCATTTGAATGACATGTCACCATACGTGCGTACGTACGGCTTACCGTCTCCACGTCGTGGTGTAATTGTTATTCAATATATTATTATTTAGATGGGTATAATAATGATATGTAATTCATGTAAATAATAAATATAACATGATAATGATTCTGTATATATGATATACTATCCAATTATATATTATTTTAATATCAAAATAATGATATTGTCGCTCGTGCGTACGTACGGACTACCGTCTCCACGAACGCGATGAGATTCATTCTCCGTCGTATCCACTCAAGTATAATTATCATTTGATGATTTAAAAATAATGTTCAAGGACATGATATCATTCTGGATATGAATAAGATACAACCTATCCATGAAAAACACGACTTACGTAACAAAACATATAAAAGAAAACGAGTAAGTTAACACCCGAAACAACGATAAATCTAAGATATTGTTAACAAAGCAATGTTAAAAGATCATATATGATATCATATGAATATATATGATTCTTGTATAATTTAATAACAATTATTTCACCATTATACAGGAGGTTAACCTACCCCAACCAAGGAAAAGTACAAGGTAAGGGTTTACTTCACAACCTCTTCATTATCCAAGGTTGTTTATACATAATTATCTACTGGGACCTCGTTATCATCCACATCCATGTTTCTTAAAAATGTCTTTCAAAACATTTTTACTATTAAATGGAAAATCTGTTAAAGTCATTTACACCCTTATACATTTTTGAAAGGAATCTTACCGTCGTTTTCCAAACAATGTACTTTTTGACCTCTTTGACAAATTTAAGGTAAGAATGTTTTTTTTAACTTATACGGCGGGTGCGGCTATTTTCCGCCATTATAACTTCGTCGAAGATTCCCTAACAAGCTTATAAGAATATCTTCAAAGTAAATGTTTTATTTTATAATTATGGGACTTTTAAATGATTTCAAAAAGGAGATATATTACTCTCAAATAGCTTTGATTTCATCCATGTCAACATCCTTTGATGGGTTTTAAGTTTAATTGAAATTGATTTATGATACAAAACTTCCATTGAACATTTTGTGAAATATTTGACTGTGGATGTGTTATTTTTATACCATCCATAGCTTATGGAGAAATTGTTGACATTTCTTATGCTAGTTTTAATACGAATATTTATGTTATGTTTAAACCTATTCATATGAGGAATGTATTGGACTTAATATGTGACGGGTGGAGCCCGCTATAGCTCCTCGATGCATCGGTAGGTCTCATGAGACAACTAGACGTGGAATTGGCTGAGGCCCTTTCCCAATTTGATTTATGGTTTTGGCCGAGGCCTTAATCATTTTAGACGTCTTGGTCGAGGCCTTGACAAAGTGTTTCAGAATGTCTGGCATTATACATTCCCTCATTATGAAAGTGGTTATTGATATTTCATGTGATTATTCGTCTAGTAGAATATCCATGAGAGTAAGTAATGGCATTATTTTATTTTACTTTTGCCATATTATGCTGAAGTTCAAGTTCAATAAGGCTTTTGTTTTAGTTATACATTGCCTTAAATGCTTATGTTTTCTTATAAAAGCTTTCGCAATATTGTTATCCTTACTGAGCATCTGAGCTCACCCCTTTCAATGTTTTAATATTTTCCAGGATGTGAAGAAGTGTATTATGACTGACTTGCAAGAATAGTCAGTGAGGATATGAGTGTGGACTATGAAGACCATGTTATTGTAGTTTGTTTACTTTTTGATGTAATGGAAGAATTATGAATGTATCTAGTGTTTCCAAGGCTACTAAACTAATCGGTCTTTCGAGACTTGATCTTTTGTGATCATGCCAATGTTACGAAGTAATGCACCGACTCTGGGTAGCTGGGGTTGGGGCGTTACAGTTGGTATCAGAGGCAGTTTAGTACTAACCTTGGAAGCTAGATTTAGATAAACTCTGATTAGAGCACATATCCCAAAGATAGACTTTGAGGATTAGTATAGAAGAACTTCCGAGAATTTTGGTATTGTAGAGATGTTGTGAGTTTTCCGAGCAATACATCTCTGTCTGGATACGAGCAGGTAGAGGCGGCTCTGGCACAGATGTACCTAGGGGTAAAACCCGAAAACACCGCTTTGAGCTAGACTCGAACGGGAACTGTTGCACGACAACGGGCCTTGCTGCACTCTTGGTTACGACACTCCCGGGGGATATGCTTTGGATAATTCCCATTTTCTTTACAAACCACTATGAAGGGTTACGAGTATATACTTCCTCAAAGAAAACATTTTTATAATTATGGATTATATCCATAATTAGTTCAATTTATGTTAAGTGTTTTACAAGTATGGAATTATGTATTTTGATTCATGAACTAATCTAGTTTATGCCATTATTTAGAAATGGCGCCTAGTGGAAGGAATGGAAACCGTATCAATGCACGCACTCCGTGTATGGATTGCCCTCCTGCTCAGGATAATTATGGTGGAGCTAGTGATACAACTGGTGCCGATCAGCTTCTCACCGTACTGGGACAACTCACGCAGGTTATGAATAACAACCTTACTCGTATGGAGCACCCTGATCTGCAACGTGGAGGATCAATGCTAGACCGTTTCATGAGGCAACAACCGCCAACCTTCAATGGGAGTATAAATCCTATAGTAGCTGAGCAATGGATAAATTCCTTAGAGAAAATATTCCATGCCTTGGGGAGTAGTGAAAGGGAGAATGTTGTCATGGCAGTTTACCGCCTCACTGGAGATGCTGATCAATGGTGGTCACTAATTCAAAACACAAAGGAAGATGATGAATTAACAAACATGGAATGGCAGGAGTTCAAAGAGTTGTTCTTAGAAAAATACTTTCCTCGAGACCATCGAGCAGATATGGAAAGGCAATTTCTGAGTCTGATGCAGAAGGAGGATGAGAATGTCGCAAAGTATGAGGCTAACTTTACAAGGTTAGCAAGGTAAGCTGCAGATTACATACGTAACCCAAGAAGTAAGACTGATCGTTTCTTTGATGGGTTGAAACCATTTCTCCGTCGAGCTTTAGTATCACAAACCTTCTCTTCATACGAAGGTATTGTCTCGTGCACTATCAAGACGGAAAAGGAATTCTCTAAGTCTTATGACTTTAAATCAAAGAAAGATAAGAAGAGATCCGCTGAAAACTCTGGGAAAGGAAATAAGGAAACAGGGAAGAAGGGTAGAAATGAATTTCCACCCTGTGATAATTGCGGTAGGAAGCACCCTGGTGCCTGTCTAAAAGGAAAAGGAGTATGTTACAAGTGTGGTGAAAAAGGCCACCAAGCTCATGAATGCAAGGGAAAGAAAGAGGTTGTCAACGTGGAATGCTATAATTGTAGAGAGAAGGGACATTATGCAAATGAATGTCCTAAGCGTCAGGGGAACTTACCTCAGAAGAGGCCAAGGGATCAGGGCCAGGCTTATGCAATCACTACTGCTGAGGTGGAAGCTCCGAAAGACGTGGTGGCAGGTAATTTAATGGTTTCCTCAAGTTTAGCAAATGCATTATTTGATTCTGGATCATCGCATTGTTTCATATCTTCCCAGTTTGCTAAGAAAATTAGATATTTCCAATTTGATTTAACAAGGGAGTTGTCGGTCAAAACCCCTAAGGGAATTATTGTTGCAACAAAGTTTTGTCGATTAGTTCCCATTAGAGCACCTAAATGTTCTTTACCTGCTGATCTCATCGTCATACCCATGATTGAATTTGATATAATCCTCGGTATGGATTGGCTTTCGGACCATGATGCAAAAATTTATTGTAAGAAGAAAGAGGTTACGATTCTTGATGATGATGATAAGGAACACCTTATCTTTAGAGCCGAATCGTCGCCACATAATTCTTATCTAGATCCACCCCCAGTAGCTCAACTGAATTCAATTATTGGGGAGGAAGAGAAGGAACTTACTGAGGGTGAGGAAAGGAATATTCAAATAGAGGATGTACCAATTGTGAGAGAATATGTTGATGTGTTTCCGGAAGATTTACCTGGACATCCTCCAGAATGAGAAGTTGAGTTTTCCATTGATTTAATTCCAGGATCAAGGCCCATATCGAAGACCCCTTATAGAATGGCCACTGTGGAATTAGTTGAACTAAAGAAACAACTAGAGGAATTGAGTAATAAGGGATTTATTCTCCCTAGTGTTTCTCCTTGGGGAGCCCCTGTTCTTTTTGTTAAGAAGAAAGATGGATCTATGAGGTTGTGCATTGACTATAGGGAGATCAATGCTATAACAATAAAGAACAAGTATCCCCTACCTCGCATTGATGATTTTTTTGACCAACTGCATGGAGCTCAATACTTTTCAAAGATTGACCTTCGGTCTGGATACCATTAGTTATGTGTGAAGAAGGAAGACGTTCCAAAGACAGCATTTCGAACAAGGTACGGGCATTACGAGTTTACAGTAATGCCTTTTGGATTGACTAATGCACCCTCTGTTTTCATGGATCTAATGAATAGAGTTTTCAAGGAATATATTGATGACTTTGTAGTGGTATTTATTGATGATATCTTGGTATACTCCAAAAGCCACGAAGATCATGAGAATCACTTACGCATTATCCTGAAGACTCTTAGAAGACATGAATTATATGGGAAATTTAGCAAGTGTAAATTCTGGCTTCATGAGATTTCTTTTCTTGGCCATATTGTCTCTAAGGATGGAATTTCCGTTGATCCTTCTAAAACCAAGGCAATCCAAGAATGGCCAGCACCGACAAGTATAACTGAGGTACGCAGTTTTATTGGTTTAGCAGGTTATTATCGACGTTTCGTCCAGAATTTTGCCAGATTGGCTAACCCATTGACAAAGCTCACACGTAAAGGGATTAAATTTGTCTGGACAAAAGAGTGTGAAGAATGTTTTGAAGAACTAAAGAGAAGATTAGTCAATGCCCCTGTATTGACTCTACCATCGGGGAATGATGGGTTTGTTATTTATAGTGATGCATCGAAGAAAGGACTCGGTTGTGTCCTTATGCAGAATGATAAGGTCATTGCCTATGCATCACGACAGCTAAAAATTCATGAGAAAAACTATCCTACTCATGATCTTGAGTTAGCAGCTGTGATCTTTGCTTTAAAGATATGGATACATTACCTCTATGGTGAAAAATGTGAGATTTATACTGATCACAAGAGTTTGAAGTATATTTTCACACAAAAAGAACTCAACATGAGGCAAAGGTGATGGCTTGAACTACTCAAGGATTATGATTGCACGATACATTACCACCCGGGGAAGGCAAACAAGGTGGCAGATGCTTTGAGTAGAAAAGACCATGGAGTTTTGAATGTGATGAGAATTGAAAGGGATCCAATTTTCTTGGATCTAGTGAAGATGGACATGGGAATAACTAGGGAAGGTGAAACATCAATGCTTTTTCAAATGGTTGCCAAACCATCATTACTAGAAAGGATTAAGAGTTCTCAGACCAATGATGAAGAATTTCAGAAGAAGATTAATGGTGTGAATGATGGAAGATTGAGGGACTTTGTGTATAAGGATGGAATTTTGAAATTCGGGAAGAGACTTTTTGTTCCCGATATACCTGATCTAAAAAGGGAATTGCTGGATGATGCTCATAGTTCCAACTTCTCTATACACCCTGGGAGCACCAAAATGTATAGAGATTTGAAGGAACATTTTTGGTGGGACAATATGAAGAGGGAGATTGCTGATTTTGTGTCGAGGTGTATGGTTTGTCAACAAGTGAAAGCTGGAAGGCAACATCCTGGTGGAGTATTGCAACCTATTCCCATACCTGAGTGGAAATGGGATAATATTACGATGGACTTTGTCATGGGACTACCAAAGACTCCTAGAAGGAATGATGCAATATGGGTCATTGTTGATCGACTTACTAAGTCAGCACATTTTCTGGCTATACGGGAGGATCTACCACTTGAACGTCTAGCAAGACTATATATTAATGAAGTTGTAAGACTTCATGGAGTACCCCTATCGATTGTTTCTGATCGTGATCCTCGTTTTACTTCAAGATTCTGGAAAAGTCTTCAAAAGGCCTTGGATACTGAACTTCGTTTGAGCACTGCCTATCACCCTCAAACAGATGGACAATCAGAACGGACTATTCAAACCTTAGAAGACATGTTGAGATCATGCTCTCTTGACTTTCAGGGTATGTGGGATCAATACTTACCACTGGTAGAATTTTCCTATAACAATAGCTTCCATTCGATTATTCAGATGGCACCATATGAAGCGTTATACGGAAAGAGATGTCGTACACCAACCTGTTGGGATGACGTTGGTGAAAGAGAACTTGTAGGCCCAGAACTGGTGGAGGAAACGGTGGAAAAGGTGAAAGTAATCCAAAATCACATCAAAGCAGCTCAAAGTAGGCAGAAAAGATATGTCGATAATCGAAGGAAGGATTTGGAATTTCAAGTCGGTGATCATGTTTTCCTGAAGGTATCTCCATGGAAGGGAGTCATACGTTTTGGTAAGAAAGGTAAATTGAGTCCCAGGTACATCGGACCTTTCGAAATTCTAGAACGAATTGGGGCTGTAGCTTACCGATTGGCAATGCCGCCAAGTCTCTCCAAAGTTCACGATGTGTTCCACGTATCTCTGTTGAGGAAATACATGCCTGACCCAACGCATGTACTCAACTATGAGGAATTAGAACTGGAACCCGATCTTTCCTATTGTGAAGAGCCCGTCAAGATTCTTGATGTGAGGGAGCTGGTGCTGAGAAACCGGACGACTCGTCTGGTGAAGGTTTTGTGGAGAAATCATAAAATGGAAGAGGCAACGTGGGAACCTGAGGAATTTATGATGAAAAACCACCCGAGTCTTTTTATGCAGTAATACCCTAGAAATTGCGAGGACGCAATTATTTGAAGGAGGGGAGAATGTAACACCCCAAGCTTCCACTGTACGTTTCCCTTCGAATAATGCAATAGCGTGTGTTGTACGCAACCTCGAGCTCTAACACACACCACAACTAACTAAACTAGCCGTTGTGAATAGTAATACCTAATTTTTGAAATTTTATAAATTTTATTTATCAAAATGGACTTCATTTTTGGATTCGGAATATTGAAATTAGCCTATGTTGAATTTTTGGTATTTTTCTGAGAACTTCTAAATTTTTATGAATAGTGAAAAATACTTAAAAACAACTTTTTTAATCAAAATAATTTATAGTGATAAATTATAATATTTAGTGGTTTTAAAGTATAATTAGAATATATTTTTACCATTTTATCCAATGGTGGTCATTATAATTAATTTAACATTGAAATTGGACATAAACAATTGCCAATCTTTTGATATAAATTGTTTCTTAAAAACACGCTATTTGTTGTAACAGCGGGAATTAATTATAAAATTAATTAATACAACTTATATGTTTGGAATTTTGTAAAATAGACATCATTTTTTAATTCGGAATATCAATTATAGCTTAGGGTGAAATTTTGGCCTTATTCTGAAAAACTTCAATTTTTGATGAATAGTGAAACCACTAAGTGGTTAAAAACTGATTTTTTGTTAAAATAAAATATTACCACTTCTGTGATTTGATTTTCAAAAATCCGACATACATGGTTGTCATTAAGAACTAAAATGTGGTTCAATGAGATTAAAATAATTTTTTGGTGAATAGTAACTTTTAAGTTCTTAATCGCGATTAGAGGTGATTAGTGTAGTTTAAGGTAAAAATAATGTTTTAATAATATGAGATGAGCTTGACACTTGTCCTACTCCTATTGGATGAGTC
Source organism: Viscum album (assembly GCA_963277665.1). Classification (NCBI taxonomy): domain Eukaryota; kingdom Viridiplantae; phylum Streptophyta; class Magnoliopsida; order Santalales; family Viscaceae; genus Viscum; species Viscum album. Next base: position 462,318,830 of record OY728134.1, on the reverse strand, counting down.
ATGGCCGACCAATACAACCCATGGGTCAACTTGGGGACCCCATGGAGCCACTTTAGTTGGAAAATGACATTAATATATATTTATTTAATGTTAAAATTAAATTGACACAAACATGAGTTGTTTTACTAAAACAGTTTTTAAGTGGGGTTACACAGATCCAAATATTGACTATAAATATTCATTAGAAAGCTAAAAAGATTTCCTACATCATAGTATTTTTTTTATAATTTTTAGACATTAAATAAAGTAAATTATTTATGAAATAATTATGATGCAGCGATGACCTCATTATTTAACGATTTAAATAAAATGAGAAGATAATGCAAAATCCAAGGCTTACACTTGTCCAAAGCCTATTGGATGAGGAGATTTCAAACCCTTATCACCTTATCCATGAAGTATATAAGTGTGGGACCTTTAGAATCCGAAAATCATTGTATAATAATGTAACATTTCAATCTTTCCAAAAGAGCCCCTCCTCTCCTCTTATAAAAGGCCCCCACCTCTACCACCTTATTCACACTTCCAAGCCTTTTGGTTCGGCCAACCTCTGACCAAATACTCTCCCAACTTCTCTCCCTTCATCCTAGAAGCTTTACTTTAGTCATAAAGCCATCCTAAGGAGTCCTTTTGATCAAATCAAAAGGAAGAACCCGAAGAAGAGGTAACATTTTCATCACCCTCTTTCAAGTTTCTTTCTTCTTCCACTCCCTCTTTGTTTATTATTTCAATTATAAAATTATAACTCCAGTATCTTCTATATACTGTGATGTTATTATAAATATGGAACAACCATATTCAGTAATCTACCCATCATTTGAATGACATGTCACCATACGTGCGTACGTACGGCTTACCGTCTCCACGTCGTGGTGTAATTGTTATTCAATATATTATTATTTAGATGGGTATAATAATGATATGTAATTCATGTAAATAATAAATATAACATGATAATGATTCTGTATATATGATATACTATCCAATTATATATTATTTTAATATCAAAATAATGATATTGTCGCTCGTGCGTACGTACGGACTACCGTCTCCACGAACGCGATGAGATTCATTCTCCGTCGTATCCACTCAAGTATAATTATCATTTGATGATTTAAAAATAATGTTTAAGGACATGATATCATTCTGGATATGAATAAGATACAACCTATCCATGAAAAACATTGCTTACGTAACAAAACATATAAAAGAAAATGAGTAAGTTAACACCCGAAACAACGATAAATCTAAGATATTGTTAACAAAACAATGTTAAAAGATCATATATGATATCATATGAATATATATGATTCCTGTATAATTTAATAACAATTATTTCACCATTATACAGGAGGTTAACCTACCCCAACCAAGGAAAAGTACAAGGTAAGGGTTTACTTCACAACCTCTTCATTATCCAAGGTTGTTTATACATAATTATCTACTGGGACCTCGTTATCATCCACATCCATGTTTCTTAAAAATGTCTTTCAAAACATTTTTACTATTAAATGGAAAATGTGTTAAAGTCATTTACACCCTTATACATTTTTGAAAGTAATCTTACAGTCGTTTTCCAAACAATGTACTTTTTGACCTATTTGACAAATTTAAGGTAAGAATGTTTTTTTTAACTTATACGGCGGGTGCGGCTATTTTCCGCCATTATAACTTCGTCGAAGCTTCCCTAACAAGCTTATAAGAATATATTCAAAGTAAATGTATTATTTTATAATTATGGGACTTTTAAATGATTTCAAAAAGGATAGATATTACTCTCAAATAGCTTTGATTTCATCCATGTCAACATCCTTTGATGGGTTTTAAGTTTAATTGAAATTGATTTATGATACAAAACTTCCATTGAACATTTTGTGAAATATTTGACTGTGGATGTGTTATTTTTATACCATCCATAGCTTATGGAGAAATTGTTGACATTTCGTATGCTAGTTTTAATACGAATATTTATGTTATGTTTAAACCTATTCATATGAGGAATGTATTGGACTTAATATGTGACGGGTGGAGCCCGCTATAGCTCCTCGATGCATCGGTAGGTCTCATGAGACAACTAGACGTGGAATTGGCCGAGGCCCTTTCCCAATTTGATTTATGGTTTTGGCCGAGGCCTTAATCATTTTAGATGTCTTGGCCGAGGCCTTGACAAAGTGTTTCAGAATGTCTGGCATTATACATTCCCTCATTATGAAAGTGGTTATTGATATTTCATGTGATTATTTGTCTAGTAGAATATCCATGAGAGTAAGTAATGGCATTATTTTATTTTACTTTTTCCATATTATGCTGAAGTTCAAGTTCAATAAGGCTTTTGTTTTAGTTATACATTGCCTTAAATGCTTATGTTTTCTTATAAAAGCTTCCGAAATATTGTTATCCTTACTGAGCATCTGAGCTCACCCCTTTCAATGTTTTAATATTTTCCAGGATGTGAAGAAGTGTATTATGACTGACTTGCAAGAATAGTCAGTGAGGATATGAGTGTGGACTATGAAGACCATGTTATTGTAGTTTGTTTACTTTTTGATGTAATGGAAGAATTATGAATGTATCTAGTGTTTCCAAGGCTACTAAACTAATCGGTCTTTCGAGACTTGATCTTTTGTGATCATGCCAATGTTACGAAGTAATGCACCGACTCTGGGTAGCTGGGGTCGGGGCGTTACATGCTACATGAGTGTGGTGGATGAAAATAAATTATGGCATAAAAGGCTGGGGCACATGTGTTAGATAAATATGTGCAAGTTATCAAAGCGAGAAAGTGTTCGATATATGCCTGATTTATCAAGATAAAGTGATTGGTGTTGCACTATTTGTGAGAAAGGGAAGAATACTAATTCTATGCACAAAGAGTTGAAATTCACTCAAAAAGACCCTTGGAAGTCATACACTCAGATATATGTGGACCAATGAGCAAGAAGTATTCAAATAGAGATAAGTACTTCATTACCTTCATTGATGACTTTACTTACATTACTTGTGTTATGTACAAGAGACATAAGTCAGATGCTCTGACAATGTTTAAGAGTTTTAGAAGGAAAGCAGAGAAGTAATGTGAGTATTCAGTGAAGAAGTTGAGAACTAATAATGGTGGTGAGTATAAGAATGAAGAGTTTGAAAATTATCTTGAGAAACATGGAATTCGGCATGAGTTCAGTTCACCATACACACCTCAACAAAATGGGGTGGCTGAAAGAAAGAATCGAAGTCTAGTGGAAATGGGGAGAACTATGTTACTTGAACATAGTCTTTCTCATTATTATTGGAGGCAAGCTATGAGTACTACTGTGTATATTCAGAACTGATGTTTCTATAGTCCAAAATTAGATATGACTCTATATGAAATGTTCTATGAAAAAACTCTAAGTCTGAAACACTTGAGAGTCTTTGGGAGTCCATGTATTATAAAGAAGAAAGGTCGAAACATGGGAAAGTTTAGGCAAAGAGGAGATGACGAAATTTTTCTTGGCTATGCTCCGGAAGGAAGAGGATATAGATGTTTCAATAAAGAAATGGGAATAATTATTGAATATTCATATGTAAAAGTTTTTGAAAATGCTGAGAAAGAAAAGTAGTCATATGTTGATGTCGAAGTCGAGTAGGATAGAGAAGATTTTGTTAACAATTCTGATAATGATTTAGACTGTGTTAATCCTACTCAATAAGATGAATCTGACTCAGAGATCTCAAGTGATGAGGATGGATTTCAAAAAACTCCTCCTAGGTTGAGGAAGTAAGTGGAGGCTCAAAACATTATTGGAGATAAAAATTAGAGGTTCTAAACAAGAAGAACAAAAAATGCTATATCACATACTTTTATTTATTAAAAAGTTGAACCAAATGATGTAAATAAAGCATTTGAGCATCCATAATGGGTTCATGCTATGAATGAAGATCTTGATTAGATAGAGAAGAATGATACTTGGGAACTTGTACCCAAGCCAGACAATAAGAACATTATTGGTACAAATTGGGTTTTCCAGAATAAGCTGAATGAAGAAGGTAAATTAATAATAAACAAAGCAATATTGGTTTTCAAAGGGTATTCACAAATTAAAGTCATTGATTTTGAGGAAACCTTTGCTCCATTGGCAAAATTAGAAACAATAAGAATCTTTCTTGCTATTGCTGCACAACGAGGTTACAAAATCTTTCAAATGGATGTAAAATCCGCATTATTGAATGGTTACCTTGACGAGGAAGTTTACATTGATCAAATGTGTGGATTTGTTATTGGAAAGGATGAAAGTTTTGTGTGTAGGTTGAATACGGCTTTATATGGGCTAAAACAGGCTCTGAGAGCATGGTATTATAAATTAGATACTTTCTTAAAGAAGCTGAACTTTAAGAAAGGGAGAGTTGACAACAATCTCTACATCAAGGAATGTCAGGAGTTTTCACTGATCATTATTGTTTATGTTGATGATATTATATTTTCTAGAAATGATGAAAGATCATGTGAAAAAATTTCTCAGGAGATGAAGAAGTTATTTGAGATGTCCATGTTGGGAGAAATGAAGTTCTTTCTTGGGCTACAAATTTCACAGAAGAAGAATCATGTTTTTATGTCTCAAGAAAAGTATGCTAAGGAACATCTGAAGAAGTTTGGAATGGAAAATTTGAAACCAGTTTCCACACCGATTTCAGTGGGAACCAAGTTGTCTAAAGATGTATAAGGCAAGGAAGTTGATCAGAAAGAGTTTTGAAAGCTGATTGGAAGTCTGCTATATTTGACTGCCTCAAGACCCGACATCGCCTATGTTGTCACTTTATGTGCAAGATTTCAGAGTGCTCCTAAAAAATCGCATTTGATTGCTGGAAAAATAATTATCAGATATATCAAAGGCACAACAAATTTTGGAATCCGGTATGACGGCTCTGAAAATATTGATCTATTCGGGTATTCTGATGCTAATTGGGAAGGAAATGTTAATGATCGAAGATCCATATCTGGTGGAGTTTTATTTCTGGGGAAAAGTTGTATTAGTTGACATACCAAGAAACAGAATTCAGTAACTCTTAGCACAGCTGAAGCTGAGTATGTTGCTGCTACTCAAGCTGCAACTCAACTAATGTGGATGAAGACTCAGCTGGAAGATCTACGTGTTGAATTAAAGCTACCATTTCTCTTGGTTTGTGATAATCAAAGTGAAATCAATCTTACAAGAAATCCAGTACAACATTATCATTAAAAATACATTGATATAAAGTACCACTTCATCAAAGAGCAGGTGGAAAAGAATGAATTGTGGCTGGAGTATGTTCCTACATCTGAACAAGTTGCTGATATATTCAAAAAAACTGTTACCGAAGGAACCATTTAAAAAATTGAGGTTGAACATGGGTGTCCAACCTCCTTCTCATCAAGGTTAAGGTACGTGTTTCTGTCCCCATTCTCATCTTTCCTTTGGATAGTGTTTTCAAGGGGGATAACTTTTTCATAAATCTATCCTTATGAAAGCATGCATACAGGGGGAGTTGTGGGTAAGCTGTGAATCCAGCATGTATGTGTGTGAACTATTCTAACTGTTTGTTGGAGTGATTGTAGGAAAGAATGTTGTTTTCCAGGAAAGTCAACAAAGTGAATAATGCTGAGGTAGAAGCTTGAAAGATGATCTGAAGAAGGCTAAAGAGGCATGCTCATGAGATTTCATAGTCACTGCTTTTGGACAGCATGGTTTTGGCTGTCAATAATTCTTGTTTCCTACAATGAGTTAGCTCACATAGGCTTAGAATTGTTGATAAGTAATTCATTGCTTAAGGTTACAAAGTTTAGTGATTTATGAATCATGATTGACAACAAAATATAAAGGGGGAGATTGTTGGGACCAAGTTGGATGGATAAGGAGGTAAGAAAAGTTTTCTGTTACAGAGTGTTATCTTTTGTTTTCAAAAAGCTAAATCAATTCACTTTGTAAAGAACTTATGAATCAGACGATGCTTTGCAGATTTGTAATTTACAATCATCTCAAGTTTGGAGAACTTGTGGTGCATTCCATATGAAGGATAAAGAGAGTAAATAAGTTTTTTTGGAAAAACACAATTTAACATCATACTATCCAAAAAATGAAAAAGGCAAGAAGTCGGCGTGCAGGTGGCGGCGCACAGGTGGCGGCGCGCAGGTGGCGGCGCGCAGGTGGCGGCGCGCAGGTGGCGGCGCGCAGGTGGCGGCGCGCAGGTGGCGGCACGCAACTGGCAGCGCACAAGTGCTGTAGAGGAACATAAGTCATATTTCAAAAATATAATTATTTCATAAATATGGAAAAGGAAAGAAAGTGGTGCATAGGTGGTGGCACGCAAGTGGTGGCACGCAGGTGGTGGCACTCAAGCGGTGGTGCACAGGCGGTGGCGTGCTGGTTGTGGCATGAAAGTCTAGGTTGTACAAGTAATCAAAATGCCTATAAATAGATGACTAGCCTCCTCATTTCTTAAGGCTGAAAACTTGAGAATTATCTTTGAGCTCCGAGCGCGCAGGTTGGGGGCGCACAGGTGTTGGCGCACAGGCTGCACGAAGGTAGCACATCTGAAGGGCAGCGCACAAGAAGAGGCGTGCAGGTTCACGGCGTGAAGTTCTCGGTCGTGTAGGTCAAAGTGGGCGTGCAGGCTTCTTTTCTCCAGGGGTTCCTCCCAGCTTCTGGGTAGCAATTAAGAGGAAGAGGCACGCAAGTATAAGGCGCGCAGGTATAGGTCGCACAGGTCCAAGTGGGTGCACAGGCTGTTTTGCTCCAGGGGTTCCTGCTAGCTTCTAGGTATGAAAGTGAAGAGTTTCATTGAAAGATTTGATTTGTATAAGCTCATTAAGAAGCACAGATCCATTGTGTTACCTTATTTATGCAAATATGGAGAACACGCTCTATCAGATTGTTTTAAAAGTGTTGCATGAGTGTAAGGGTATATCCTACTCATTGTATTCCACATCAAAGGATTGTTTTCTAGTGGATTGTGTGGTATTGGATTGTTTCTGTAACATACCAAGGACGTAGCTACTATTTTTGAGTAGTGAACCTTGTAAATCTTGTGTTCCTGTGGTTGTGTGTGTTCAGCAAAGAAGAAACTCTTTAACAGGAGGTGAAGGTTATTTCAAAAAGGGGAAACTTAAAAAGAAAAACATATCACTGATTCACCCCCTCCCCCTCTCAGTGATACTCGGATCCTAACTGGGAACTTCATTCCCAATTATTATTCTTTCATAGTCTTAAAAGGATTAATAATTATTTTATAATTTTTTATCAAAGAGAAAATCAATAATATTTTATTTCTCATTATGATTTGATAGTGAATGGGAGTTTCAAATCAGTAATGATCTCCTCCATTGATACTTCTTCCTTTGTGTGTGGGAATATATCACTAAATCACCTTAATATCTCAAAAATGATCCCTCTTAAAATTTCTCAAGTAATACCCAATTGGGTAAAGGTACTCCTAGGGAATCAAAGTATATTAACTTCCTTCGATACACATAAACAATATCTAGATGCTACAACACTAAACCATACTTATTTCATTTTATATTGGATAGATTAAGTTAAGGAAGAAAATAATATATCTTCCTATTTAGAAAAAATGCACAAAAATATAAACCAAATGCAATCGCATCTGATTAAATATCCCAACACTGAAAATAAAGATCAAATAATAAAAGAATAAGTTATTATTGATATTCAGTCTCAATCACTAAAAAATGTTCTTCTATCTTTTATCCTAATCACTAAATGGATTTTACCCCTACATTCATTGGGTTATAACCATGGAAAAACAAAGATCATGGTAGAAAAATATATCAAGAATAATTGAGTGACCCCACTCTTTATCCATGAACCCTCAATCTCCTTAAATATATTCTTTCTTTCTTCCCTAAACATAGTGATAATTACATATATAGAAAGAATTATGAGATATCCTCCATGTGTATTTCAATATTTTTATATGATATTTCTTCTTTCTATAAAATCATCCCTTGAATGTTCCCTTTCCTAGATTATATTACATATATCCTATGATCTTTATTCTTTCCTGGTTTGGTTATAAATTAACATATGTTGATCTTATCACATCCCCCTTAGCATACTCAGTCTCCATATAGAATCAAGATGATATCTATGGAATCATTTCTTCTTGAGTATATATTCTCACATGAAAACATATTCCCTTAGTTTAGAAACAGATAAGATTTTACGTATCCTAATATTCCTCCATATGTCACAGAGTTGAATTTCTCAAAGTACTAAACCTTAAATCACATCCCATTCTCTGTTAAAGCTTGATTTCAAAAATAAAAAAAACTTATATGAGTTTTATAACATCTTATGTATCACTAAATTCATATAATTTAAAGGTATATATTCCTTAAAAATCACAGAATATATGTTATGTATCTTAGGGAGTTCTAAAGTGAATCTTATGTATAATTGGGAAGCTCAGCTCCTTCCTTCCCTTTGGTAAAGTAATATTATTTACATATCAGGGAACATTCCTCATTTACCAAAAATAATTACTTATGTATGATCTATAAAATCAAATATATCACTTTGAAGATTTTATATATCACCACATAGATGTTACATATCATAGTGTGAGTTTCTTGGTAATTTTCTAATTCTCCTTGATTTCATTACTAATTTAGCAACCCTTTTACTTTGCCTTAAAAATGAAAAGTCAAGGGATTATAAATTTTTATCAATTCAACTCATTCAAAAAACTATTAAAATAAATTAACTTCACAATTTTGGTCATTTTACGAAATATTCAAAAAAATCCAGTGAAGTGATCCTTTAATTCTAAAATTCTCTAAAAACTAATTAATTAATAAATTTTAGGAAATAAAATGAATTTGATATAAGTAAAATATAAGGAATTAATCTCTTCTACTAGTTATCCTACATTGAAACCTTATACTTCTGGAAAATTGAACATAAAAAATATTACCCTAGTAAAAATTCAAAACCTAAACCAAAGAAAGCTCCCTTTTAGACAACCATGTAATTCAAGATCGTCATGCATCTTATAAGTTCTTTATTACACATTCTCTATGAGTTATATTCAATTAATTACCACTTTTTCCATACTCCCATGCTCATTTATACCCACCTTATTAGAAATGTTTTTCTCATCACACAAAGTATGAATTTCAAGAAAAATATTTTCATTATAAACATATACATATTTTAACATAGTATTTCTTGGTTTCTAAATATACACCCAATGAGTCAACTAATTATGTTTATCATGAGTGATTTATGGTATTATTCTATGGCTAAGTTTTGGTAGGTGATAATGTTAAAAGTTATAAGGCATAATGAAGATATTTAGATTTAATTGAATAAAAATTCATTATTGACATATTAAATTAATTAATGATATCCCCTATCACAATCCCTTTAATTGGTTCACCTCGAAACTCCTTTGTATTTTTATGCAATTTCCACACATAATCCACTTCAGAAATAGCAAATATTTCTTCTCACTTCTTCTTTCAAAAAAAATTATTTTTGATATCAATTGTGTATAAATGTTATATATTGAATATAGAGAGGAATAATTGAACATAAAAGAGTTGTGTAAACTTCCTTTCCCAATTTTGATGGATATTTTTACTTTTTATACTTCCAATACTTGTTATTCCTCCCCAAATCTACATGAAGAACAGGTTCTCACCACACTTACTATGATCATCCATTTATATTTAGTGCTAGGTAGTTTGGGTTTTTAGGTTTATAATGTGACTACCAAAAAAATTTCTGGATGATAGTGGAAAATTAAAGGGATATTTTTTAGTGAATGTTTCATAATAAGTTCATTGTAAAATCTTATTTTCATATAATAGAATGCCCTAATCATTTTCATCAAAAATTACTCAATTAACTGATATTTTGACTCTAATTCAAATTAAATTCTAGTTATTTAATCATGTACTGGTTACTTTAAAAAATTAGTTCATTATAGAGAATATTTAAAATAAAATTATAAACCTATTAGGTAAGTGATTTTAAAAATAGGTAATATGTAATAGTATAAGATTCAAAAAAAAGTGGTATTTTCATGAATTTACCAAACTTTTGATCTCAGAAGTAAGTTCATGCGTTATTCATTTTATTTGAATTACCTTAAGCTAAATCATTTACTCACTATTTTTAAATTTTCCAAACTTAAAAATTCATTCAATTTGATCTTAATAGGATTCAAAAACACACAAAAATAAAACTAAAAAACACATAAATAAAAGATCAAAACATAAAAAATCTTAAAATGACAAAGGGTCCCCCCCACACACACACATTAATGATGCAGTATCCTTAGTGCATTATAAAATTTATTACTGATTAAGAATATTTCAAATTCGGATAGTATTAAAAAAATTAATAAAATGTGATACATGATAGTTTTATAGGTATAATGGTTGAAGGAGTGTGATATCATCAACTAGTGTGTCCAGCAGATGTTTAAAATATTTCTTTATATATTATCCATTTACATTAAAATGTTTCTCTCTCCTTATTTAGTTATATGTACATTACCAAAAGGATAAAAATTAGTGATGGTAAAAGGTCCTTCCTATATAGAATAAATTTACCTAGCATCAACTTTAGTATTGAGTTATAGAGTATAACTTGGTCCCCTTTGTGAAATAATCTTTGTTTAACTCGCTTTTCATGTTCCACTTTTTTTATCTCATGGTAAATTATAGAATTTTTACATTCTTATCTCCTTATTTATTTGATCTCTTGAATCTAAAATATTATTTATATTTAATATTTTTCAATATCTAAATTCATCTCTTTAACTACCTAATAATATTTTTGTACTATATCCATATGAAGATGATAGATTTTCCCATTGAAAATTGGTATAAACTCATTCTAATTTGGGTTCTATAAAATTTCCTCTATTCCCACAAGGTTTCTTCAAACCATTGACTCCAATACCTATTATTTTTATTATCATTATTTTAAAATTTTCCTTTTATTTTTTAATTTGAATCTTTATCTTGTATCTTTTTTTATAGATTATAAGTGGTTAATGTTTTCTATATCACTCAATATCTCTTAATTAGAGATTTTGTGCTCCTATATAAATTTTTTTCCTTATTCCTTGATAATTTCTCAAGATATTATGAATCAATAAAATATATTTGTTCAAATAAAGGTAAAAATAGTAGATGCATTTTCAGTTTTAGTGGTCTTGTATTTCACCTATTTTGAATCATAATCTATATACAATAAGATATAATAACATTAAAATGTCATAGGAATTGATTCCATTAAATAAATTCCCTATAATTTAAATATTTCACAAAAAATCCTTAGTATATGATGCATTTCTTGTTTTTAATATATATATATTTTAATAGATTTTCATATCTCACATTTTTTATGAAGCTAATAAGAATACTTAAAAAAATTGGTCACCATATTCAAAGATTACAAGACATATATAATATTTATTTGGGGTCAAAAAATTCCTCTATAAGATTATGTGTTTAAAGAATCTAGTATATATTAAACTTCAATTTTTTGGAAACAACTCTTAATCATTTAGTCACTAAAAATTTTGTAATGATATGGATCATCTGAAACAGAAAATTTTGATTCATATTTAAGTTTAAAAAATATTTGGTTTAGATGTAATAGAACATTATAAGCTACCAAAAAAATTACCATATCAATTTATTATGGTACCTCTACTTAAAATAAATAAATATGATCACCTATAAAGTAGTCATTAAGTGGATCATTATTAGGAATTTCTGTATCTGTCTTGTGGTACAACCTACTCTTGTGATCTTCCACTTGATTTTAAACTCCTTTCTGGTCCTTTCACTCCAAATCAAACTCATAAATAAAAAAAATAATATTAACAACCTTGTATTTTCTTATAAATTCATAATTAGTTTCCTAAGTATGCAATGATTAGAGAATATAGTCACTTTAGCCGCAAGAAGATAATATCTGAATTTTTCTAAGATATAAAGCATTACAAAAGAACTCATTTTGATGCATAGGAAATAAAATGGTTTCCTCGTTCAGTTTTATAAGAAAAAACTACTAAAAAATTATATTTTAATCATCACATAATATATTGAATGGACGACCCCAATTAAGGGGTTGTATAATAGGTGTTGTGGTCAGTTTACACATTAGATCATCAAAATATTTCTTACAAGGTTCGTTAAAAATGAATACATAATTCTTTAAAAGTAATCTAGTAATTCATAAATAAATATTAAAAAAATCCTCAATGGATATATTATAGAATATTATTTATCCCAAAAATGATATAATATGTTTGACACAAGTTAGGTTAGTTTAATAAGTGATTATTTTAATATTAGATTTCTCAACCTCAATCCCTTGTTGTGAAATTATTTTTCTATGATCAATTATTCTTTAGACCATGAAATGGAACTATTAAAATTTCATAAAATTATTTCTTTAAATAAGTTTTTTCAATAATTTATCTATATTTTCTAAAAAATGATCAATGGAATTCCTAAAAATAGTGAAAACATCAAGAATGACTTCCAAACAATCCTTAAATAAATCAAATAAAATTATGACCATCCATCTTTGGTATGTACATGATCGGTTACAAAATACAAATGGAATCATATCATAGGAAAAGGTACCATAGGGATAGATGAATGTTTTATTTTCTTAGTCCTTAAGTGAAATAGGCACCTCCAAGTATGTTGAGATTCCAAAAAAAACAATAATGGGTTTTTCTAAAAATCTCTTCAGCATTTGGTCAAAAAATGGTGTGATAAAATGATCTTTTCTTGTGAAATTATTCAATTTTATGTACTTAATGAAATATTTCTATCTATTTTATATTCTCACTATCATTAGATCATTTTTTTCATTCTTTACAATGGTAAGCCTATAATTTTGGGCCAAATATGAATTAAATTTAGCCATTGTGCATCAAAAATAGGGAAGATGATATTTTCATATAAAAAAGTTTTTAATTTATGTTTTAACTGCTTCAATAATTATTAGTTTAAGTATCCTCTAAGTTTGAATAATATATTTTTTTATTACTTTCAAGAAATATTCTATGCATTTAGATTTAAAAACTAAGCCTAGGAATATCTCCTAAACTCAAACCTATATCTTTTATATTTTCACTAAAACGTTTTATAAACTTATGCTCTTGATTAGTGGAAAAGTTTCTAGAAATAATCACTAACATATTTATTTATTAGATTATAAATAATTACTTAAAATTTGGTGGTAATGGTTTTTGTTCTTGATTTGAGGGAATAATTAAAAATAGCACCAGCATTGTTCTACATATCTCGATTACATGATATTCATGTATAAAAGATGAATTATTAGTTCCTTAATTAGTAAATAAATAATTAAATCTATAAAATAACTCATAATTTACCTCATCCTATATTTGTTATGTGGTGATCAAAGTCTTTTACTAGATTTTGATCATAGGTTTTAAGATCTTAGTTTCATATCTAAATATAAAATTTCTTTCAACAATTCATTTATCTAATATAGAATTGGATTATCAGAATGTGTCAGTGTGAAAAGTGAGTGCTCCTCTTGAGAAATTTCATGGAATAAAATATATTCATGCATATGGAGTTCTATTTAAACTCTATTGTCAAAGTACCCTTATAAAAATTAATTATTGACTTTATTTTTATTGGAAAGGTATTCCTATGATGATGTATGACTGATCTGGTTTTTGATATTCTTCCATTTTGATAACATAAAAATAATCTGAGAATATCAAATTCCACACTCTTACCAATACATATTCAATAACTCTAGTTAGGAATGTAGTGGAACTATTTCCTAGTTGGATAACCACTCATTTTGGTTTAAACTCACACATCTACAATGAGGAAAAGAAAAAAATGAGTCATTAAATTAATAAAAAATACTAGATAAAATAATGTATATTTGAAAGACATGGATCAAATATTTAATGGAATAGAAAATTTCCATGTCTCTTGTTCCTATGACGGCTTGATATATAATTACTTGAGAAAATTCACATATATAAGAATTTTTTAAGGGATTCAAGAATTGGTATATTGATTTAAACCGTTTTAAAGTTGTATATAATTTATTTTCATATTAATTATTTATGAATATTTTTTTAATTGAACTATTTTTTAAGGAAATGGTAGTGTATTTTCGTCATTTTCCTTCAATTATTTTTTATCTTATTTCCTTGAGTTTCTATCAATATTTTTGGATTTGTATTCTCTTCCTTGATGGTTTACTTGGGATAATCTAAAACTATTTTTTGGTTCATATTGGATATCCTTACCACTTATGGTTTTAATCACATTCACATTACTTATTATATTTGGAATAGGTTGTGCTGGAAATTTCCCAAGATTTTTTTTCATCATTTCTATAAGTATTTCTAAGTGCTTTGTTAATTATTTCATCTCATTCCTTAACTCATCAATTTATAAATCTAGTGGATTATATATTTTTATTTTTTAACTAGTTGAAGGCTATTCATAGGATTTATTTTTTTTAAATGGTGGTGGTTGGAGGGTTTGGTTGTATGGATTCTTGATACTTTTTTGGAAAGGTGGATGGTGGTAAAATTGTTACTAGTATGGTGGTTTGTCTCGATTTTTGTTGATTTACAAACACCTAAATGTTTTGGGAATTTTTTCTCCATACTTAGTTGTATGGTTAAACATTCATTTATTTATAGGTAGAAACATAGATTTCAATCTTCTGTATCTCAACACATTGTCTAGTAAATTTGTTTAGTGAAGAACAAAGAGCACATACCTTCACTAGTGTGAGTTTGCCATTTAAGTTCTTATGGTTGATATTACAAACCAAATAGATTAGTTATTTATGTTTGGATTCAAGTAAAGGTGATTCATTATATATTACCTCATGCACTCCTCTTTTACCATTACATATTTCAGAAAAAATTTGAGAATTTTGAGTTACCTTCTCAGTCAATCCCCTATCCTCAGTTGGTGAATTTTTAATCAATGAAACTCAAGATGTTTTATCCCAAAAATTCCAATCACTATCAAGAAATCATTCACATAACTTATTAAATCTATCCCAATGTTTATATAAGTTCTCTTCTGATGCTTGTCTGATGGCATAGTTTTCCTTTCTCGAAGATGTGCCCCTTAAGGATGTAAATAAAATTTGGGGAAAACCCTTCTAAAATTCATCCCAATCATTTATTTATCCAGGTTTTAGGTTATATATCCATCACTTATCCACTCCATTAAGATATAAGGGTAATTATCTCCACTTGACTTATTCCCCATCCAATCATATTAGCTTTAGTATTTCACAAACCAAGGAATTTTTATATCATCTACTATAATACCATGAAACATGGTCAAATGTTGAATAAAAATAGTTTTAATTTCAAAATTAGTTTGTAAATTAATAAAAATAATTAGATTATTTTTATTTATAAAATTAAATTCACACTGATCTCTAAGATTTTGGATATGATTTAAAATTCACAGTGAACACTTGAAGTTTGACTTGAGTATGTCAATGTAATATATTATCAATTTTTTCATTTCTCTCACTCTAAATAGGGAAGTTTTCACAATATATAAATCAAGAGTGAAAATTATATCAATATGATATTAGTTCATGAAAATTATTTGTTTAGGTGTCAGGTATTTGACACTACATCCCTGTAATTTTTACTATGTTTTTGAAACTACTATTCTGGGTGTGAAAAGGATATTAATAAGCTAATATTAGAATATATTATAGTATATAGAAAAGGTTGTTTCTAAATAATAATGAAAAATATTGTGGTCATAATTAGTTAAAAGGGGGTTTGGGTATTTTTGATTTGAGATAACTAAGAATGGTTCGCAACAAAATTGATTTTCTAGAAAGGAATTTAGTGATAAGTTTAGTGATTAGATTACCATTTTTTAGCTCATACTATTCTTAAAATGATTAATCATTTCTAATTTTTCTTGATAAATTAGAGAATCCAAAATTTATTCTCTCATTAAGGGTTGATAATGAAAGTGAATTTAAAACCAAAAATGATCACTTCCAACTCTTCAACTTTCTTATATGTGTGAGAATATATCAAAAAATATCCTTAATGTCTCAATAGTAATAAATCCAAAAATTAATCAATAAAATAATAATTGGGAGAAGTTAATCTTTAGTAATCCAAGGAAATCTATTTTCTTCCACACATGTATCAGCAATCTCTTGATACTTTACCAATAAATCATGCCCATTCCATCCTTTATTGGAAACATCAAGTAGAGTGAGGAAAAAATTTATTGAAATGAGTAATAAACAATGTAAAAAATATATAAACTAAATACCAATAAATCTAATTAAATATACTAGTACTGAAAACCCATATCAAATAAAAAAAGAAGAATTTATTATTGACATTCAGACTCAAGAATAAACAAAAGGTCTCCCCCACCCATAATCCCAATCAATAAAAGGGTTTTAACCCTCTATAAAAAAGTTTACATCCATGGAAGAATAAATAATATAGTTGAAAATGCATCAATAATAATCTAGTAACTCCACTCTCCATCATCATATCCACAATATCAATAAATATCTTATTCCTTAATTCCTTGTGTTCGGTGATGATTCCACATGTAGCAAGATTTTTGAGTTCACCTTCACATGGATTTGAATATTTTTCTCAAAATTTTATGGTTCCTTGAAAATAAAAAATTTAATGTTCCATTTACTAGATAAATTGAAACTAGTCCAATGAGATTCATTCATTTATGATTTTGTTAAGTGTTCACAAAAAAATATCCAATCTTGATCTACTAAATAGGATCAGGCTCCACATAGCATCAAGATGACCTTCCATTTATTAACCCAATTACCATGGGTGTGAAAAAATGATATTAATACCTAAGTTTGTAACTAGTATAGTAGAAACCAAAGGTTTCCTCCAAAGAGGGGTGAAAAATCATATTTTCATAATTAGTGAAAAGTGGGTATGGGTATGTTTTGATTTGAGAGAACAAAGAGTTGTTTGAAATAGATTCAATTTTATATAAATATATTTAGTAATTGATTTGTGGTTTGGATTATCATTTTTTATACTATCCTAGGATTAAAATTATTAATCTTCGTTATGTCTACTTGATCATTGAGAGAATCTACAATTGATTCTCACTTATCAGGGTTGATATTGAATGTGAATTTCAAATTAGTTATGATCACTAAAAACTGATCCTCATTCCTATGTGTGCGGGAAGATATTTGAAAATTGTAGTAATATCTGATCAATGGTATCTCCTAAAATTACTCAAGAAAATCCCTATTGGGTTAATTTACTCTTAAGTAATCCAAGGAGATATATTGTCATACACACATGTATCAGCAATCTCTAGATACTTCACCACTAAACGATGCTTATTCTATCATATATAGGCAAGAGCATGTGAATGGAAAAATGGATTTATTAACCCAATAATAATTTATTGAATATAAATATAAACCAAATAAAATCTAATCCAATTAAATATCCCTATAATAAAAATTGAGATAGAATAATATAAAATGAATTCATTATTAAAATTAAAACTCAAAAATAAATGAAATTTTATCCTCCTAATTGTCCCAATCACTAAATGGGTTTTATCCCACCATGAAAAGGTTTTAGTTATAGAAGAAAAATAAAAAAAAATACAACAAGAATAATATAGTGACCCTACTCTCCATCCACATAGCCTCGACCTACTTAAATAGATTCTTCCTTCCTTCCTTAATCTTAGTGATGATTATATGTATAGGAAAAAATTTGAGATCTCCTTCACATGTATTTTAATATTTTTATCCATTATTTATAGTTCCCTAAAAATAAACACTTGAATGTTCCCATTCTTGGATTTAAAGAAACATGTATTGTGAGATTTATTAATTTTAGATTCAGTTAAGCATTCATGTATGAAGATCATATCGGGGTCCCCCTAGCATGCTTGGGATCTATGTAGTATCAAGATAATCTATAAAGAATATGTTATTCATAAGAAAATATTCTCACATGATAATTCATTACCCATCATTTAGTAAAATATAGGATCTTATGTATCTCAATATTCCTCTGTATGTCATTAGGAAAAAAATTCAAGTATAAACCTTACATGAAATATCATTCTCAATCATAACTCAATTTATCAAACGTAATAACCTTAATTATGTTCCATAAAATATTACTTATTTCCAACTACATATTACATATGGGGTGATAATCCTTACATATCATAGTATATATGATACTTATCTGAGGGAGATTTGAAGTGCATATTATTTAGCACTGGGAAGCTTAGTTCGATCCCACCCAAAAGTAATGGAAAATTATTTATGCATCAGGACACATTACTAACATACAAAAATAATTTACTAATATATGATCTATTAAATATTATGTATCTCTTAAAATATATTACACATTACAAAATAGATTTTAGGTGTTAGAGTATGATATTCCCATTAATTTTCTAATTATGCATGATTTCTTCCCTAATTTAGAGGCCCTTTATTTTTCCTTGAAAACAAAAAATTAAGGGATTATAAATGGTTGTTCATTAACTTCATTCACAAAATTACTAAAATTAGTTAAATTCTTGATTTCATCAATTTTAATAAATATTCACAAAATCCAATGAAATGATCCTTTAATTCCAAAAACTATCAAAGGTCAATTAATTAATAAATTTTAGTGAATAAAATGAATTAAATATAAATGAAATATAATGAATTAATTTCCTTATTCCACTAAATTTGGGTAAAACTACTCATTGTCCTAGAGGCTTATAGATTTCTCTAAATGTGGGAATTGGATATATTCCACTCCAAGCTTACACATGTATATATTATTGATTTCATATGATTATAATCCTTTTCATGAAGGCGTTTCATATACCTTATTCTTTGGATTCATATATATATATGTGTGTGTGTGTGTGTGTGTGTGTGTGTGAATATAGATGGATTTTAATTTGGGTTAGTAACACAAACTTTGAGTTGTGTAAAGAATTACACAAAAAATATGGTTTTAATATATTAATTTAGAAGAAGGAATAAGATTCCAAACTAAATCATAAAAATCGTGCATATAATTTAAGGTAATAACATGAGATAAGGTGATATTAAATCCACTTTAAAAGATTGTGTGGAAAATTTCTTCTAAATAAAACACTTATTAATACCACAATCATTAAAAAGGTGTGTTCATGAAAAATATGGGTGTCTATGGATTATCTTGTGTAATTTATCAAGTAATGAGGTGACCTTAAGAGTTAGGTGCATCATTTTTAGCATTTTCTTTTTATTAGACATATTTGGTAAACCCGTTGGTATGTGATACCAAAGGAATAGATTTGAGTGAATCCATATGATGGATTGGTAAAGGAGTTAACCACTAACCATCCAAGATCTATATATTATATAATTAGCATAATGGCCAACCTAAATAGCCAAAGTGATGAGATTCACACAAAGATAGTGTTAGGTCCACTTTGTGTATAAGGTTGTATTTTTTTTCAATAGTTGTCAATGAAGATCAAAATGAAGGAGATCAAGAAGAACTCTGATGAAATGGAGGAATGGAAATTCACATGATTCTTGTACTGATTATAAGTTCAAATAATTTTTTTCAAAAGTGACACATTGTTTACAATAGTGAAGAATGGTGAGGTATCATACATCTGAGGATGATTGAAGAAGAATGATGATTTTATGAAGACCATGCAATTCTTCATGATTCCATGAGAACCATGTAAGAGCTTACTTGAAGAATAGAATCATATGATATGCATGAAGAAGAGTAGTTGAAGAAGTAAAATCACATAAAAGAAGCATAAAGGTTATGGTCGAGGGGGTTTTTACGCGCAATTGATGTTTCAGGATCCGAGCATTGAAATTTAGAAAAGACATAGAGTGCGCGAAAAAGGAGGTTGCACGGAAGATTTGTTTTGTGCGCAATATGGAATGTTGTTTACAATTTTGTGTGCAGTTGGTGTTTTAATATCAGCACTTCAATATTTGTTAAAGGAAAGAGGTGTGCGAAAAACCATAGTTGTGCGTGGAAAAAAATGGGAATGTTCACGGAACAATGTTGTGCGCGAAAAATCTGGTTGAGATTTTTCACGCCAGCAATGCCTCAGATCAGAAATACTGAAAACCAGGAAAGGCAAGAGTTGCACGAAAAATCAGAGATATTCGTGGAATGTGTGTGGAACATTAGACTTGTGCGCGTAAAAAAAAATTTGCACAAAATGCGGGTTTTATGCTTTATGTGCAAGAGAGGCTTCACATTCAGAATGATGAAAATTGGAAAAGTCATTAGGTGAGCAAAAAATCCAGGTGGTGCGCGAAAATAAAGGAAGGTGCACGTAATATAAAGAAGTGAGATATTGTTTTATGCACAGGAAGGGGTTTATGCGTAAGGTAAAAAACGCCTATAAATATGAGGTGAACCCCTCTCATTAAGAGAGGATCGACACATAGATAAATCTTGAGATCTGAAGCATGGAAAAATTGAAGTACAGAGTGGCGTGAAGAAAGAAGAAGTGTTGCCCGAAAAAGAAAGTGTTGCGCGAAAAATAGAAGTTCTAAATGAAAAATAAGAGTTGTGAGAAAATCCATTTTCATGCCAAAAGGTATTTTTATGCATAAGGTTTTAATTTTACACGCAAGACACCTAGAAGGGTGTGCAAAAAAATTGGGAGTCCTGCATACCTTTGATACATTCTTAACACTCTCAATACGGCTTCACGAAGAAGGAATTATAGTGAACTATTTGGTTTTACAAAGAGAAGTAGTACCGCACACACACAACTGGTGTTTAACACCCTCGTTGTGCTTTGAGAAGATAAGAAGAATGATTCATGCAACTATACTCAGATTTGCATAGAAAGAGGAAGGTATAATGATACACTCAGGTGTTAGTATTTGGAATTAAAGGAAGAGATGAAGGAGATTTAGTGCATTCAGTTATTGAACTAAATTTGAAGATTGAGTAAAAAAGAGCATCAATTCAGGACTCTGATGCAAGAATTGTCTCGTGCTGAACATGATAAAAAGACTTTAATGCTTATCTATTGAAGATACCTTCATGTCTATAAACTGAGTGGGACTTTACCCAAGGAAGTGAGCCAAGGGGAGTCAACGGGAGTGACCCAAGGGATGCAGTGAGCTATCCCTGAACATTTGTAAAGGTAGTCAGCCTAGGATAGTTTGATTGTGCCCGAACCATTTTAATCCACAGCAAGTGAAGAATAGTGGAATTAGATACGACTAGCAACCTGTCGGCATATGCTCCTTGGACGTATCCCTTAGTAGTGAACCAAGTAAAAGTGTTGGGTCGTCTCTTTGCATGTGAATGTTTGATCGCTGATCATATCCATCATATAGGTATAACAAGTTCATACCAACATGGGAACACGATCCATCACTTTAAAAGAAAAAATTGACACCCTGATTCACCCCTCCCCTCTCAGGGTGTCCCAGGGTCCTACAGATAGGTCATTTCTTAGTGAAATATAGATTGTATCTCACTAGTGGAAATGGTATATTTTAATAGGGGTTATCATTTTAATAGGGTGATATTTAATAAAATTCCTTATTAAATGAATATAAAACATGATACTCGTATGATAAAAGCTTCTGTAGTAAATAATTAGAATCATCATCATCTGAATTGACTTTGAGATCAATCCTTAAAAAAGAGAATATTATTAAGAGAAAATACTTAGATTGGTATGGAGACATAATAATTTCTTATAATAAATTAATAAATATTCAATGTGTTAGAGAAAATTCTTACCTTAGTAAAAAACTATAGAAATTATTTAACACTTGAATATATATGCTTAAGAGAAGAATATATGAATCCACTTAAGGTTTTAGAGGAATTAAATGTATGATTACTAAAGTAATTTTAGTATTCACTCATATAATAAATGTGATTGAGTATGTTAACGACCTGTAGAGACTAAAATTTTCCTTTAGGGATTGATCTAGATAAAAAATTAATTCAATAATCATTGTTCAAAATTTATCAAAAAAGGGAATGAGTTCAATGAAATTTTACCCTGTTTTTTCAATGTTTGGAGGATGGAGGTAATGTGCCTGGTGAATTTTGAGTGTTGTATTTATTATAAATGAGATATGAAGAACCTAAGAAGCTGGTAAAGTTGATATAGGTTCAATGATAATGTAAAACTTAGTATGTGGGGGAATTGAAGTAAAGGAGGTTCAATACATATTATTTTAGAGATCCATTCATAATTTGGGAAAGGAGAATGATAGGTTTCCAGGAATTAATTAAAATCATCATTGTGTTTTTTTATGATATTATATGGAAAATTTAAGTAAAAACATGTGGTGTATTTAATTGATATTTAATTAAGCACAGTTATTGAGGATATTTAATAGAAAATAAGGAAGAATTATTTAAGTCTGAGGACCTTTATTAAAGTTCTCAAGTTGAGTTACTGGAAGATACAAAGTTGTGGAAGATTAATTAGAAGGATTAGAAGAATTGGAATATCAAATATGTAAGTTGTGGTAGATCTATGGAATATTATTCAGAATTTTTTAATTGATACATCATATTAACCTTCTTCTGTGGATGAATAAAATAATAAATTTTGAGAGAATTTCAAAGGATGGTATTTTGGAAATTTAAAAGGATATTTGAAGTAAAATATTAGAATAAATAAACATGATGATTCTATAATATTCCTTCATGGAATAAACATCCTGCAGATATATAATTATACGAGTTGAAGTTTGAGATATAATAATTTCACTATAAGATAATGATCATGTTAAAATAAAAGATATTGATGATTAAAATTTTTTGAGAAGGTTTAATTGGGTTCATTTATATTTGGAATATTTATGCTGCAATAAACAATCTATGTTATATTATTTGTTGAATAAAGAATTTAGGGATGTTTTTGCAACATAATGAGAAGCTATGAAAGTTAATCTCCATGCTATTTTGCGACAATTGGATGAATTACACTATAATAAATAGATCTATTCCATAACCATGTAAATTTAAATAAATGTGAGAGTTCACTCATAACATGAGAGGCATATTTAACCAAAAATATATGTGATCTTTTCATGCACATGGGAATTATGATATGAGGGTTTTATTGAAGATTTAATTAAATAGATTTAGTGAATTAAATGATAATATCTATGGATGATTATTTTATTTTATTTTTAATAATAATATTTGGAAATCATAAATAGAGATAAAAAACTAGAGCATTTATGGGATATATTCTTAACCAGTTTAATTGAGAGGATCTTGGGTAATTGTGGAAAATTTATTGAAGAATATTTTAATAGGACAAAGGTATATATACACCAGATTAGATAGAGGAAGAACAAAATTATGGGTAGTAAACCCACATGATCAGTTTGAATGTTTATATAAATGAAAGATCATGGGAATCACCCCACATGATATGTATAGGCAATTAAAAATTCTAGAATCACGAATTCCACTTAAAATTAGTATTTTTATATTTTAAGATTTTTTTGAGTATATAGAAGAGAATAATAAGAAGAATAGACATTGTGATAAATGGAAGCTAATGATTCAATGATCTTCAATATCCCATTATCATCAAAGGTGAAGAAGAAGAAGAAGAAGCAAGAGGAGAGAAGATTAGACTATGATTCCCTAATATCATAAAGACTAATGAAAAATAAACCAGAGGAAGGTTGACACTATTACTAATACTAAAAATTCCATGTGTTGAGGCTCTTGAAGAATAACAAGAAGAAAATTGAGGTAAGACTAATATATTTCAATATTTAATATATTCCTGTAAAAGGTATTACGTTAAGTAGGAATAAGAAAACATAAAGGAAAATTCCATTTACATTTATTGATCAATCTAAAGAACTATATAAGGAATACTTTAATTCTACTATAACAGAATATATATTTATATTCAGAGACCTTTATTAAGGAAGAATATTTATAATCATGATGTTATGATATCTTGGAGTAAACTTGAGCTCTATTTTATTTGTGAGTTTTGGTGTTTCATTTGAAACTAGTGGGATATGGTATAAAGAACTATATGGGTGACTGTAATGCTATTAGTAGATAACCTCAAGGTTAAGGATTATACCTTCCCCTCTTATACTCACTTTATGATATTAGTGGATATTTGTGTCTCAGACTCAACCAAAACACTAGAAGGATGTAGTCACCCACCTTGGGCATGAAACGTGTAGAAAAACATGTGTTTCTGTTCATTTTTTTACTAATTTACGTTTGGTGTTTTTTTGGGAACTAATAAGTAGATCCATTCATCCTAGTAGGTATAGAGGTTCAAATATTAAAAGGGGTAATTAAATTATATAAATAATTATGTAAAATTGGGTCACACTGATTCACACCCCCTTCCTAGTGTGATGACATAGATCACTTATCACTATACCTGGTATCTGATCATAAGGTTCTACCTATGATTGGATCTATTGTATTTTTACCAGTTGTTTTTATTTGTTATTTATGAATCGAATATTTGAATAAGGTTTTGATTTTTCTATAACAGATAATAAAGTTTCCATCACTTTCAATACCAACATGGAGGTTTCATCTAAAACCTTGAAGAACAAGTGGAAGAAAGAGGATAAGAAGTTGAGAAATATCTCATATTTGAAAAAAGATAAATAGGATCAACCACTAATTGAAGGTAATCAAATTGGTAATTTATCTATTATAAAGAATCATCTTCTAGAAGAATCAAGACCCAGTTGTGATGAGTACATGCCTATTGAATCACTTTTTGTTTTTTACTTTGAAATAAAATGCTGTTTTAAAAAAGACCCTCTTGATGTTCTCACTTTATATATGAGTATATAAAGGGATAAAAGGATGATAAAATGAAACTAAATATGGAAGAAAATACTATGAATATGGAATTAGTTATGAAGTTGTAAAAGTAAAACAATCTCGTTAAAGATATATAATCCAAGGAGGAAAATATATAGTTCTTTAAGGAAAAATACTCCCTTACTAAATAGAAATTACAAAGGCCAATTGATTAGAAGACTCATATAAGTAAATATTATAAATAAAGGATCCATGAATTGGAAGAAACTCAAAGAGAAACCATAGACATCAAGAATTCTCAATTACATATCAAATCCAAAAAATAAATGTATTTCACAATTCCTTACAAAAAAAGTATAAGATTAATGA
The DNA here is from genome assembly GCA_963277665.1 of Viscum album. Classification (NCBI taxonomy): domain Eukaryota; kingdom Viridiplantae; phylum Streptophyta; class Magnoliopsida; order Santalales; family Viscaceae; genus Viscum; species Viscum album. The sequence continues at coordinate 462,293,597 of OY728134.1, read as the reverse complement.
AGTTAAAATTGAGAATATTAAAGTAGATTGAAAATAAAGAATTATAATAGAATATTATTAGAAAAATACACCCAACATGAAGTGTCTTGAATGGGAAGTAAAACTTGGAAACTTGGAAGTGACATAAGTTGAAACTTCCCAAACTGATAAGAGAATTGGTGTTTCCATAAATGTTTATGATAACAGTATTGTTTCAAAAATTAGTCATTATAATGGTAAAAAGAAATTGAAATCATCTACGAATGTATCTATAGTAACCTCTAAGAAAAATGTAACTATTTCTCAATAATATTATTTTATGCACTAATTATTTTTCCATGATAAGTGAATGATATAATTATTATAATTATATATTTATTTTGTAAATAACTACTTTTTAAGGATGAATAGGAACACAAAAAACCATGAAAAAACTGAAAATAAGATAAAATACAATGAAATTATTATGATAAATCAGTGAAAATAGAATTCCTAAGGTACAACTAGTAACACACCAATATATAATATTGTACACCCAGATGTTTAGTTTGATGCTTCTAGGAAAAGTCTATGATATCATGATACAGTTGAAGATGAAGGAAATATTCAATTTTCTTATAGATAAAATTTTTAAATATAGAATAAGTATTGAAAAAACAAAATTAAGTGTAAATTTTTATTCAAATTATAATTATTTATTCATTATTTTCAATGATAAAACCCATGTATTTCAATGTTTTATTTGAATAGTGGGTAATTTTAATTATATAATGAAAATGGGCAAAAATTTGAAAATTGTTAATTTTTGGAATTTTGATAGATTTTAATAACTTTTTTGGTTTGATCATAACTTTTAAAATATATATCCAATTTATGTGATTCATTTTTTTAGGATTTTTGTATTTGTGCGATACAAATTTATCTTCTATAAGAAGAGATAATTTGGACATATAGAGGCCCAAAAAAATAAATCTATTTGAAAAAGTGTTTGAACTGACAGAGTGGACCCTACTATGAAAAAGCGGCATAAATCAAGCTACAAACCTCCAATTGGCGTAATTATAAATTAATTAGAAATAGGACTCATAATAGAGTTTCCAAATAAAATTTGAAGGAGTCATTATCTCATTATTGTAGTCATTAGACACTCAACATAAAAGCAAAATTTATAAATTATTCATCTTGAAAAAATCATGGAGTAAATTGGGGATATCCTTTAATAAATGTTGAGTATGAAGCTGAAATTTTGAGAAAAAATGGGTAACATATTTTCGAAAAACATTATAGAAGTTTGTATTCACTAATTTAGTGATTTATTGGGGAAAACATGCAAAACATTTTGGAGGATAAATTATGATGCCAAAATCCCCCCCCCCCCCTCACCAATAAGAGGAGGTAAACCCATTCTTTCCAAATCATCGGTTGAAACCACTAAGAATGAGATCTCTACAAAGGAGGATTCTGGATTCAAATCTTTCATATTTATTATTCGTCATTTTTTTCTTTATTTTTATTTTAGTTATCAATTATAATTTCAATTTCTAATAAAATCATGCATTTATTTTAATTTTTTTCCACCAATTTCATCCTCTTCTCTAATTACTCTTCTTATTAAATTTTATTTGTATTATCATAATTAATATCATTAGTAATAATAATAATAATAATATCATTATTCTTATATTTTTTTAAGATTATTATTTTAGAAATTATTTTTATTTTCTTATTTTCTAATTTTCTTCTCATTTTTCAAAACATTATTCTATTTAATATAATTATTATTATTATTATCATTATTATTTTTATTTTAAAATTAATTAAAAAAATTTGTTTTATTATTTTCTTTTACTCTCCCCCATTCATCTCTCTCTTTCTCTTCCCATCCCCCATTCTTCTATTTTTAGTTTACCTCTCTCACCCACTATTATTTTTACTTTATTCTTCTTTATTTTTCTTCTTCTCCTTTTCCACCCACTCCACTAAGAAATATCTTAATCTAAAAAATGAGAGGCTAACCCCAAGGTTTGGCCTCGGGAGAGGTGCAGGTGCTCTTGAATTTTATTTAAATTTTAATTTTAAGTTTGTAGATTGAATTGAGTAGTATGCATGGGTGAGGCTAATGTATGCAATGTGGTGAATTCCCCCAATTACATGCAACTCAATCTATCTCTATTATTTTATTTAATAACTTTTACCTCTCTATATTGGTCAGTTACACACATGTTGTAGTTGAGCTAATCAATGGATGAAATAGCATCAATAGAGCTGGGTCCTGGAATATGGCACCTCCTAGACCAAGGCGGGTCGTCAACCTTGGTTAAAGGAGTAGGTGGAATTGAGAGTGCTTAGGCATTCAATGATATTCAAAAATTTATAAATAAATAATTGTAGTTAAAACATTATATTTCATGTTTGTATTATCAAACTAAAATAAAACCTATAAAGAATAATAATGATTGAACCCAAAACCCAACCCAAGACCAAATGTTTTCTTCCTTAACCCATTCTGTTTATAATTTCATGTTAGTATAAATTATAAATTATTATTTTTCATGTTATTTTTTAAAATATTAAAATCCCAAAAAATATTTATTATTTGTTTAATAAATTAATCAAAATAATAACAAAAAATATTTTGTGTGATTTAGAATAAGTGAGTGAAAAAATTAAGAGGCTTCTCAAGTGAGATGACCCTCATCTACCATTGTGCTGCTCTAGAAAAAACATAATTTCTTTTGGCCATGCCCTATGACAGGTGTGTGTAAAAACTAGAAATGTTTAAAAGGATCCAATAAGTCATTCACTTTAGTTTTTTAATTTCAAATTTTATATAGTTTTTAAAAAAACTCATATAAAAATTTTCCAGGATGAATTCAAATGATTATTATTCTGCATGGACTAATGATTACTCACAAGTTCCAAAACCAGTGGCCCAAGCCCCCTACTCTATAGAAGAAATATTTTCATTATGGGCTAGATGTATCGGGGGATACCTGAGCCAAATTTTCATAGAGGAATAATTCAATAAAATAATATAGGATCTCAAGGATACCCTCTTGAAATTAGTGGTTGAAGGATTAGCCAGAGAGCTTACTGAATTCTAGGAGTACTTCCAAGAATTATATCAAGAAGAGGTCAAGACAAAAGAAGAGTGATACTTGATTCCTTACAATACTTTTAATGAATTTCCGCCAGAATATTTTTAGGAGAAAGTGTAAAAACACAAACTAAAATATGGTATTCAAGAGCTTGAAGATATGTTGAAATATCTACAAAGAAAAATGGATTATATCACTGAATATTTCCAAGCACCATCAGAGAAATTTGAGCCTCAACTAGAAGATGATCCACTTTTATTACCTGAGGAGGCCAAGGAGGAAGAATTTCCTGTTGAGTTACATATGTGAGATCAGAAATAATTGGATGAATTATGGATTTAATGTGAGGAAATAATTGATCTCCCCATACCATACAAATAAGAAGAGATAGAACAATTGATGGAATACACCACCTAGGTGGTGGAATTTGAAGTGAAAATGGATGATCCTAACTACATGCCTTCATCCTCTGAGAACCTACTCCATGAGGCACTTACTAATAAGGCATTTATTGAAACTAAACAAACTCAGGGAGTTTAGCCTTTCTCTGACTCTATCTCTTCTAATTTTATTGAATATTAATTGTGTATCACTCTTTATTGTTTTGATTATACAGAATCAGGAAATCATTGTTATGACTTGGAGGAAGAAGAAGAACCTAGATGTGAATCTTTTGAGGAACACATGTAGCTCCTTGATTTTGAAGAACATACATTTTAGGAGCCCCATAATGAAGAGATCCAAGTTTCTAAGACTAAAGAAATCGGGAAAGTGGCTGATTTTATGAAATGGGATAAATTAATTTTTCAAAATTCAAATTTTATTCAAGTAAATATACCTATTTACTTCTCCTTTTATCATTTACATCAGGAATCCAATGTAAATCCAGTAATGTAATAGATTTCACAAGTATCATCCAAAAAAGAGGATGATCCCTAATTCATTCTACCCCCTCTATGCAAGTTATACCTAATTGTTAAGGGGGGGCTAGTATACTTTATTCATGGATATTTCCTTAAGGAAAAAATAAGTGTATGTTCGGAATATCCACATGTGGTGGTTCAAGTCAAAGAATCCCCAACCACCATAATACTTTGGATAATAGCTAGTACTACCCTCTATAGGTAGTAAAATTTCAAGGTCTACTTGGAAGATCATACCAAGATTTATCTTTATTTTCATTCTAAGAATTTATATTTTAATTTCAGTCTTAAAAAGTAGTTCAGCATGCATCCCCACTCCCACCTATTCTTTTTGAAATTTAATGACATGATCCTTGTGTTTAATTATGTAAATTACCTTTTATAGGGTCATAAATGGCAGAAGGCAGCCTTAGCCAGTGAAGGAGAAGGACTAAGCTTCATGGGAAACGGAGTTCAATTTTTAATGATTATCTTTTAAAATTATTACATTTTTTTCCAAAACATGTTTTGAGATTTAATTATAAAATTGAACGCCCAAACATGAATCCATTTTTTACTTGACTAATATCAGATACATGAGTTTTTAGGAATCTTGTGATAACATGTTTTAGATTTCAAAGTAAATTAAATTGAATGAGTAAAATGGAGAATTTAATGATTAAAGTTCATAATGGATATTAAAATGATGACTTGTGATTTTAGAGAATTTATTGATTCATGTAAATGAAATTTCCATACCATTTCTCATTATTTGAATTTCTGAAATTAATGTTAATTATTTTAATATTTTTAATCATGCCTTGAGTGATTTTTCTAACTCATATTTCCATTTTTGAGAGTATTTCTATACCAAGTACTTCTTATTTATTCTTGAGCATATTTCTTGACTGATATTGGGACATACCACATACTAGAACTTGAATTTGAACTTATCAAAGCTATGACTATGAAAAAACACATTTAAAAAGATTGAGGCGTCCTTTGAAAATATGTTTATCCTTAAAATACCACATTTAGATCGAAACTTCTTTATCCCATAGGGACCATGAATGAACTTGTTAGGAATGAGCCATGTTTCAAGCCATTTTTATCCATTCCTACCATTCTCTAAGTAATTGCATAATATTTTAAAGTTGATGTGTGGGGGGTGAATGAAATCATGGTAAATGGGATGATTTACATTGTAAGGAAGAAGTTTGGGGTTCTTATTGCAGTAATTTTAAAACATTTTGGAATTATTCATTGTACTCTATTTTTCCCCTATTGAATATATAAAAATTAAAATGAAAAAAAGAACCAAAAAATGATTAAAATGGATCGTGATTTGGGTAAAACAATCACTATTTCTAGACCTATAATTTTTATCATATGTGTTTGGGTGGTGGATGTGAGGTTTATTATAATCATAAACCTTCGAAAAAAATTTAAAGGTACTTTGGAAAATAAAAAAAGTATAAAAAAATTATATATATTCAATATAGGGAACAAATAATTCATTATGCTTAAGCTGATCACAATATTTACTTTGGAATTTTGGGAATATTAGGAGTTTATATAAATTAAAGGGGAGAATGTCATTAAATTTTTACTTTGACTATAATGCTTCATGATTTAATTGATAAACCTTCATCTTGAGCTTTAGTTTTTAACATCAAGTCCTACCAATCTTAAAACTCAGAGACATCTGAACCTTGATTACAAACCCTCATGATTTTATGTGCTTTTTGTCTTCACAAATAGGAGAAAGTGTTTTTTTTAAAGATTATGGATAAGAAGCATGTTCTCATGAAATGATAATAATTCTACTTTAATTCTATCATGAGTGGTGAGAGAAAATAATCAAAAGTGAGGTAAATATTGACTTGGATTGTTTAATAATAATGAATCGAGGATCTTGAATGAATAAAAGAAGAAGCTCCACCATTTTTCAAAGGGGAAAAGAAAAATACATGGATTGGTGGTTTCCTTTAGAAAATGAGAAATTGAATTGATATATTACGTAAAATTTGAAATTTTTATTTGAAATTGACAATTTTTTGATTTTATTTCATTGAAATTTGAATATTGATAACATCGGTTTTCTATTTAACTCCTTGTTGATATTTTATGCTTGAGGACAAGCATGGTTTAAGTGCGGGGCTATTTGATAGAACAAAATTAAGTTCAATTTTTTATTAAAATTATAATTATTTATTCCTTATTTTCAATGATAAAACCCATGTATTTCAATGTTTTATTAAAATAATGGTTAATTGAATTAAAGAATGAAAATGGCCTAAAATGTGAAAATTGATTAATTCTATAATTTTGATAGATTTTAATCACTTTTGTGTTTTAATCATAACTTTTAAAATATATATCCAATTTTTGTGATTATTTTTTTATGAATTATTTATTTTTGGGCTAAAAATTTATCTTCTAGACCAACAGCTAATTCGGTCATATAGAGGCCCTAAAAATCAATCTATTTAAAAAAGTGTTTTGGAGGACTGAGTATACCCCACTCCAAAAAAGAGGTATAAATCATGTTACATGACTCAAATTTATGTTATTATAAATGTATTATAAATAATAATCATCTTCATGTTTCCAAATTAAATTTTATGGAGTTATACACTCATTATGGTGTCTATTGGATGCTCAACATAGAAGGAACAGTAATGAATTATTCATTCAAAAACAAATATTGGGATAAATTGGTGATATATTTTAATAAAAAAATATATTATAGAGATTAAATTTTGATGAAAATGTATAAAATATTTTGGAACAACATTCATGAATACTACATTCACTGATTCACCCATTAATGGGGTCCACCATGAAAAAAAATTAGAGGATGAATTCTGGAGCCAAAAAACTCCCCCATAACCTATAAAAAGAGGGGAACCCCTCATTTACAAATCATCAGTTTACACTAATAAGAAGGATATACCCACAAAGGATGAGTTTGGGTAAAGATATCCCTCATTAATTATTCTTCATTTTTTCTTTATTTTTTTTTATTTTTCAATTGTAATTCTAATTTCTAATAAAATCAGGCATTTATCTTAATTGTGTTTCCACCAATTTCATCCTCTTCTCAAATTTCTATTCTTTTTAATTTTTATTATTATTATCATAATTGAAATCATCATCATCATTATTATTATTATTATTATTATTATTATTATATTTATTTTTAAGATTCTTAATTTAAAATTTAATTTTCTTTTCTTATATTATTATTCTCTTATCCTTTTTAAAAAAATTATTCTCTTAAATATATTAATTATTGTTGTTGTTTTTGTTATTGTTATATGAACATTATTTATAAATTATATTTCTTTTATTTCTTTTACTCTCTCTCTCTCTCTTCCTCTCTCTATTTCTCTTTTCATCCCCCTTTCTTCCTTTTTTTATTTTACTTCTCTCATCCACCATTATTTTTACTTTTTTATTCTTTCTTTTTCTTCTTCTACTCTTCCACCCATGCCACCAAGTAATCTCTTACTCTCAGAAATGAGAGGATTACCCTGAGGCTTGGCCCAGGGGGAAGGTGAAGGTGTTCTTGAATTTTCTTTAAAGTTTAATTTTAATTTTGTAGGTAGAATTGATTGGCATGCACGGGGGAGGTGAATGACCCTCATGTGGTGAATTCCCCCAATGAAATGCAACTCAATATATTTCTATTATTTTATTTAATCACTTTTCCCTCTCTCCATTGATTATTTCTTCACACATTAAAGTTGAGCTAACCAATGGATGAAACAACATCGATAGAGCTGGGTCATGGAAGATGGAGCCTCCTAGACCAAGGAGTGTCATCAACCTTGATTAAAGGAGGAGGTTTAATTGAGAGTGATTAGGCATTCAATGATATTCCACAATTTATAAATAAATAGTAGTAGTTCAAACATGATATTTGCTTTTTGGATTATCAAACTGAAATAAAAACCATGAAGGAGAATAATGATTGAACCCAAAATTGAACCCAAGAATAATTGTTTTCTTCTTTAACCCATTTTTTTAGAATTGCATGTTACTATAAAATTATAAATTATAATTTTTCAAGTCATTGTTTTAAATATTAAACACCCAAAAAATATTTATTATTTCCTTCAAAAATTAATCAAAACAAAAAAAACGTTTAGTTTAGGTGATTATGAATAAGTGAGTAAACAAAATAAGAGGCTTCTCAAGTGAGACAACCCTAGTCAGTCAATGTTATTCATTAGGAAAAATATAATTTCTTTTGACCATTTCCTATAATAGGAGTGTGTCGAGTATAAATAGTAAAATATCATTATTCACAACTGAAAAATAAAACATTTGGTTGGGAGGCAATCCATTCTAAATTGTCTCTCGTAAGGCCTTACAGAAGTTGGTACTCAATCATGGCTTGATCTTCCTAGATCAGATCAAATTCAAAACTCTATGCCTCATGAATTTCATTTTATATTTCATTAACAAACCAATCATAAATAAATTTTAAATATTTCAAGAAACTAGAGGAAAATAATTCTCCTAGAACTTATCTATCATGAGGAATATCTATTGACTTAGTATCTTCAATCAGTTTAGGGAGTAGAGGCTACACTTACATTTCCTAATGGTCTTGATAGGATTCCCTAATTTTTTTATATTTTTTTCATTTTTATGTCTTTGATTATTAGATTCACCTATCTTTCCCACAGATCTTGTAACCATCAGCTTTGATAAGTCTGAATAATAATTTTGATACCAATATGTTTTATCTTTGTCCACTGAGAGGAAAACTTTATTTTCCTTTACTAAAATAGGAAAATCACTAGAAGTACAGAAATATATCCTCCATTTATTCTCACTAAATCAAAGATATAAATGTTCTTCCACTTACATTTCCTCTTTTGAATAAATTGAATCCATCAAACTTCCTTCTGAGAAATTCTTATTATCGGTAGGTGAAATTTTCATGAATTTCTTCATCTACCACCTTAACCACACTCTTTATCATCACCCAACATAATTTTCCATTAAAACTTATCATATCACCTAAAAAATATATAATTTCGTCTAAGTATTTGGTCCCTTATTTAGATATTTCTGAGATGAAATACCCAAATTAGTGTTCAGCTACTCAAAAATCTTGGAAATCAGAGGTTTAAGAAATGGTTTAGATGATTTCTTATAAATGGGAATTGGCTCTTTCATCACCCATTACACTTTTTTAGTACCAAGTGGAAAAATATTATCAATATAGCCACCATTAATCTTTTTTTCTCATAAATTCATAACTATAGAAGACATAAAAAACTAGGAAATAGAATCATGGATCATCTTCATCAAGGAAGATGTAGTTCATTTCCCATCATGCTTCCCCAATGGGATATTTGAATCTGAATGGATGATATCCACCTATATATAATAGGGATCCATCATATGGGCATTAATAGTGCATAAATGCATTTTTTGAGGAACCATCACCACTTCTTCATAATCCTCACCTTGAGGAACACTGAGTTGAGAAAACCTATAATATTAAATCTAATTATTATGTTGAAAAAAATATAAATTTTATTAACTAATTCATAATTCATACATAATAAGTTATTTATATCTAAACTCCCCTGATATAATGTTTTAGATGAAGTCAAGGAGGGTTTTGTAGATATCAAGTTCAATACATATTAAAAAAAATTGGATGATTAAATGTACAATATAAACATAGAAAATGTCCCCAAAGAATTTCTAATAAACTTCAGTACCAACGGGTTCTGAAATGGAAAATTCAGGACTATAATTGTTACCCAAATAACTAATATTGAGGTATCCTTTGGCCATAAAATATGAAAGTTACACCTGAATAGTATGAACCTAAATGACTAAAAAATACATAAATCTTGGGTCTAATACATCACAAAATATTATTCATTGAAGAGTTGACAGATATGGGTGGAGAAAGAAAATTAGAAACCCTTTATTACATCAAAGGTGTATATGAGAAATAATGGAAGAATTGGATCCCCAAATTATTCTCAAAATTAATTTTTCTTAGATAAAAAAGTGCATAGAGATAAAGTTAACTAGATTGTAACATAAAGAAATAAATATAGGTTTATATTCCATTGTTGGTGTTATGGAATTTTTAGACACACGGTCATTAATTATTGGCATAATATATCAATAATAGGGAGATAAATAAGTATTATATAAAGAAATAAAAGTTAAAATAAATAATTATTCTATAATGGGGTGAGGTTCACAGAATAATGTGAATTAGTTTACTAAAAAATTATTTTAAATTTTATAGTAATTCAATTGAAATTTTAACATAGGTGGTCATAATGATGAAGAGTGGTAGTATAAATCATTCAAGAATTAACTATAGGAAGGAAGACCATAATTTATGGGAAGATAAGATGAGTCTTACATGGGGAATGTGCAAAAGAACAGTGTTAATAAATATACATCCAAGGAGAATGTTGATATAATTGCTACACTAAAGAGGATGTATTTCTATTATAGAAGAAAAATCCATATAATGGATCATTTTAGAAAATCCATGAATATAATTTATAATGGAAACAAGTTGGATATATAAATAAAAGAAATCCTAGAAAAAATGAATAGGTTTTGTGGAAGATGTCTCTAAAGAGGAATTTGAATCTCATGAGAGGATTCCAATGGAAGTTCATATAAAAATTCATGAGAATCCATGTGGAAGATCCATGAAAGGTGGTAGTATTTCAAAGGTGTGCATGATTATATGGATAGCCCAGTTAGAGATGGAAAGGAAGATGGAGAAATCATTATATAATTCATGTGTATTTCTTGTTGATGTGAAAAAATTAATTCCCTATAAGGAGAAATTTTAGAAGATTAAGAAGACCATGCTTCCCAAGGAAGTTCATTTTTGGAAAAGTAAGAGGATTAATCATGAAGAGTTCTCACCTAACTGAATCTGATTTGAAAGGATTTTATTAGTTTATAATAATCTCCCAACCTCATTTATCTTAATAAGGAGTAATATAGAACCCACATTATTCCCATATCTTTATATTGTATTCATTTTTATTATATTTGGAATTAAATGTGACGTTTTTAGGGAAATAACAGAAAATCTATTAACAATTTACAGTAAGATGAGAGGACTATAATGGAGTTTTTTAATAATTATCACATTATCTCCTTGCAATACTTCAATTGATATCACAAAGCTATGTTTAGAGTTAATTTTTAAATAAACCCATCCATGATTAAGAGTTATATATTTTATCCCATTAGGGGAGAGAATTGGAGAAATATTCTATAAGAAAACATTATTTGTAAAAATTATGGAAACCTGTATAGTGGTTGGAGAAAGCAGAGTTTGAGGTATGATAATTACACTTTTACCATTCCTTCTATGGTTAAATTAATTCTAATTTAAAGGGGTTAATTTGTTGAATGTATTGATTAATATAAATAACTTATAAGGAGGGTAAACTTGTTTTTTATTGAATGATAATATGTAAAACAAATTACGTAATATATGAAACTTGGGAGGGAGACAGACTTAATTATACTTGAATTTTTTTAATGTGTTTATTCAGTTTATTATAGATGATAAATTGAAAAAACTTCTTAAATATCCCCTGTAAGATATTTTCTAATTTGGTATAACAAGTTCAGATGTTTATGGATAGATGTGAAGTTACAAGGATCGAGTAACAACTGAGAAGGGGGGTTGAATCAGTTGTTCACTTTAAGTAAGTTTCAAAACATTAAGAAACTTAACCCTTGCAACCTGTTAATATTTATTTACTAATCAACATGTATCAAATACTTAAGAATGAATGAATAGTAAATCAAGTAAGGCACACACGATTTACAAGTTTTGGCCTCAATTTGAGAACCTACATCCTTTCTATAGCCACTCTTGTGGGTCTATGGAAACCCACTATAATGAAGATGTGAATACAACTTGTGAAAAATCCCCTTAGACACCATCTATATCCTGATTGGAAAGATTATACCGACTCCCATCAATTTATAATGTTTTATTAAATAAAAAATAAGCCAAAAAATAATAAAAACTTTGTTGAATATGATCCACAAGTGCTCAGTCCGAATCCTCAGTCTGGTTTGGCTGATTTAGATATTCTCAACAAGGTAAGGAGGGTTTTAATTATTTCATTTCTTAAACACACAAAGAAAATCTTCTTTGATGAGGAGAACTCATCTTCAGTACCAAGTCACCATGTCCTTGACTATGATGTGGTGTGTCTCACCGTTTCTCATTGGTAGTTTTTAATCTCACCATAATCATCAGTATAGTGAGGTCATTAATATTTCATCATGTTTCTGATATAATGACTCATATGAAGGACTCATCCCTGATTCACCCACACATAGATCTTATTTAATCATACCTTTAAAAAGCTTAGTAAATCCCCATATTACCCTTATAAAAATGGTTAATGAGCCCTATGTGGATAGGTTACCCATCCATGGTGCATGGTAACCTTTTTATAACTCAGTTGTATCCTTTTGTGGCCAAGTTACCTATATCTAAACCAATATTAACCTTCTTAGATTACATTTATGTGAGTGGTTTTACCCTTCTATGATAAGGTTATCCTTCCATGGGTAAGATTATCTTTTTCAGGGTGTGTTTAACTTTATATGAATACATTTGTACCCTTGTTTAGTTGGTAAAATTATGAGTTCTGTTTATGTATCTTACTATTAATGATTGTGACCTTTACACTGATAAATAGTGACCTCTACATAATAAGAAAACTAACCCTTACATAGATAGTATAATTCCAAGAGACCCTGATGAAATTTTAGACTACCTTGACATATCTTCTACACTTCAATATTACACATAATAAAGTTAAGGATAACCTTTACATGGGTTTTAGAAATCTGAAGTTACCTTTACACAAATAGTGTTTTTTCCTGATTGACTCATATGCAACATCTAAAATCTCTTCAACTCACCTCAAGTCATTATTAATCACTTATATACATTATTTAAGAAACTATGTTAATTATTCCAATAATCAATGACCCTCATGAACCTTTGGTTGTCATCTTTATACCTCAATATAGATTTTCTATCTTAAATAACAGCTCTTTGTTATTTATTTAGTCTCCCAACTTATCGACTTCTTCAAAAAAACATCACATAAATAATAATATTTAGAATTAATGAATAATTTGTGGAACTTTTATACAAATATATTTTAGATATGAATGGGTCTCTAATAGAATTACCAATGGAATAACTTCCATATAAACACTTCTAGGATTTAAGGCATTTAATTTTCCTTATTCTCATTAATATCAAACTTCATCTCATTAATAGAAAGCTTGGGTACTCTAACAAACCTCCAAGAAAATATTCTTCTCAATAATATGGTTGGGTAATTAACACTACCTCCAAACATTTCTTTATAAAAATATTTATATTAAACAAATTGTATTCGAAATTCATAACAAATACAACAAAAACACCCAAATTGAGGATAGAAATATCCACTTTGGTATTTATTGTCAATTCCAATACTTGAAAATGGTATGTCAATATTTTCTTTGTTTTTATACTCTCCATTATTTCTCAATGAAATCCCTAATTTTATTCTCTCTCAATTATTGATAAACAATACAAAGTAACTCTAGATAGGATGGTATCAGCTTCATTATTAAGAAATATGTCATCGTTCATTCCGCTCTAAGTATACTTGAGCCATGATCACTGTAAAAATGATCATGAATATTGTAGCATCCCTTGTTTGGGACTGCATGGAATTTACAAAGGAAATTGAAATTTTATATCTGGTGGATAGACTAAATACAAAACTAAGCTGAAAAATGTAAATTTGAGAGTTAAAACACTAAAAAGTGTTCCTTTAGATGAGGTTAAAGTTTTGAGAGGATTCTTAGGTGTTCCATTGAGTTTCAAGAGTGTTGGGGTTAAAAATCCCGATTTTTGGAAAGTAAAAGGGAGGAGTACTATTAGAAAACGGTTATTTATAACCATTCCCCTCAACCATTTAGGGCCTGTAGGGCGTCATGTAGTTTTTCAAACCATACATCTGAGGAAAAATGTCCATGAAAGGTATCTTTAGAAACTTATAGATCCAAACTACATGAGTTGTGCACGATTTGAAAAGAATTTCACCTATCCCACACGGTTAGTGCCACTTAACCAATGGGTGTGCATGGTTAGCACAAGGTTTGGCCAAACTATATGGCCAAACCATGTAGCCAAACCATTGACCTCGTTTAAAGGGGTGAAATTACTCTTCTACCCTATTTCCTTTTAACCATCTACTCTCATTTTCTTCTACCATTTGTGCATAAAAACTCCTCATGCATGAAGCTCTCCTCCTCTCCACCAAGGCATGGTGAGCACTCTTTCGTCCAATCTCAGAATCAATCACCTTATATTGCATTTAAATCCCATCAATGAATCTATAATTATTAATTTATGCTTTCTCAGTTTATCTTACCATATTGAATGTTATTTCAATAAAATATCATATACCCTATTTTCAGGACATTTGTATATTCTTGTATTTTTTCTCAATCTGGATCAAATGAAAGCTCTATAATGGATGAGTGGAGCATCTTAAGCATTAGGTAGGTGGTTTATGGAATTTACCTTAAAGTCATAGTGACTTATAAAATATACCATTGTACCTCACACTAGATTTTCTGTGCGATGTCTTTAAATGTGAAATTAATTATTTGGAACCTAATTCCTTAAATTAAATAGTCATTGTGAATTTAATTAAACCATTCAAGGGTTTCCACCTCAACTCAGACCACCCCTTTAGGTGTGTTTCTTATAATCACATGATCTATTCTTTATCTATGAAATAAAAACACCCTTTTGGGGTGATGCTTTTAATGTTTTGTTTAAAATGATCTACCTACACTTTAATCACCATTTGAGGTAATTTGAACTATTTCTCATGAGGAAAATGTTTAGTTCGAATTAAATGAGATGGTATAACAAACATATCTATTTTATAATAAAACCACCTATATGGTGTGTTGTCTTCTCTAATAAAAAGGGGTAGTCTAATAGAGATATTTAATTACATAAATGGCATGCTCATGTACGTGGACTATTAGTTACTTATAATGGCATGGACATTTTTGTGGCCTTCTTAGTTACTTAAATATAAAATTACCCAAATTGTATACTTGAATTGTGAAATGGTATGCTTATAGACATGAACTCTTTATTAGTATACTTGAATTCCATTGTAGTATTCTTACTAACATGGACTTATTTTACTTAAATTTAAATGTTTAAATTAATTATATTACACCCTGATCGAACCATGGTTTCATAAGTAAGAATTTTTGGGATGGGATAATTGCTTGGATTAATTATATTAATCCTTGAGAAATACTTGGGTTCCTTCTACAAAATTACCTGTACGGTACCATAGGTTGAATGAATTATGTATACCTTGAGAAATACTCAAGATCCTTACATGGAATTCTATATATGGGCTCAGAGGTTACATGAATTATGTTAATCCATGGGTGATAAAAGGTTTCTTATATGAAATGCCTTGAATGATCTCATTGGTTAGTGAATTTTAATAGATCATAGAGTGATACTTGGGTTCCTTATACATAATTACTTGGATGGGCTCATTGGTCAAATGATTTACATTGCTCCTTGGGAAATACATGGATTCCCAAGTTGGAATTCCATGCATGGGATTATAGTAAAAATGAGATTTATTATATGCTCAATTCCCAGTATATATGGATATTGTGGGTTTAATCAGGGTCTTCTACAACTATTATACTTTTACGAACAAGGCTATATTCCCTAGTTAGGGTGTTTTGGATGATTCCTTAATTAAGTAAGTGACTCTTGTGGTGATCTTATGTGGATTCCTTAGTCTTAAGACTTAGTTCCTGACTAGAAATATGTATCTATATATATGTCTATATATGTTATTGTCTATACAGTGAATATATAAACATACATGTTTATTTAAATATATATATATACATATATGAATGGTGAAACCAATTCAAAGATATTCCATCTTGGGCCAAAGCAATAATTTTTTGCCAAGATTCCTTTGAGGAACTCGAGTTTAACTTGATTATATTTATTTATTACCATCTTATTTGTTAAAATTATACACTACTTTAT
This sequence comes from Viscum album, assembly GCA_963277665.1. Taxonomy (NCBI): domain Eukaryota; kingdom Viridiplantae; phylum Streptophyta; class Magnoliopsida; order Santalales; family Viscaceae; genus Viscum; species Viscum album. The sequence goes on along the minus strand of OY728134.1, from coordinate 462,277,461 downwards.
TTTATACTCCAAAACTCGATAGAATTAGCCACAATTGGTGGTGGCCTACTAAGTTTATCACACACCATGTTCGGGTTGTTGTTTAGTACCCTAACAGACCACATGGTTGTAGGTTCCAGATCATGGATTGTGTGTGTGTCTGTTTACTCTTGTACATGGGAGATTAGGAGAACAGGACTAAGATAGAGCTTAGTATTCTCATTAAGATAGCCTTTGATAATTTTTTCTTCCCATTGTGTATTGGTTACGTATTTCCTATTATATATCTACTTAATTGTATTTTGTATCATAACATAGACAAGAATGGTTTTATTATTTGGAATTGGATAGTTTATCAGTGTTTTATTTTCATCAATTATTATTTTATTTCACTAACCTCTTATTCATTATGTTCCTTCTATGTTTGATATTGATCATAGGATATATTCTCCCCACTGTACCTACATTAGACCCTTGCTACTAGTTTTAAACCTATGGCATATGAGTAGGTGTGCTTAAGGCCATGTGACTAACCACCACAGAGCACCATTTTAGTGGCTCCCAGTATGATACATTATCAATATGATACCAACTCCTAAAAAATACCATAACTCATGTAGTTGTTATCCAATTGTCATAAATTTTAAACCAAATACTAAAAATTGATAACTCTATTCTGTTTTGAAGAGAAACCTAAGATCTTGCACTCATCTCAACACAAAGGGTAAAAAATTCAACTAAATGTAGTAATTTATAGTAATCATACCTCATATATTCTCCAATTTTACATTTTTATTAGGATTGATTCTTGAGAATCCAAGGATGAGCGAGTATCAAGACATACCATTTCAATGACGCTTTCATAGGAACCTTCTATAAGATAGATTTATATAAATTATCAACTCTGGAAACTTCTATTGTTGAACACCAACCCAAGGGGTGATCTTCATATTCAATTCATCAAGATTGATATTGTTAAAAAAATTAGTTTTCAAAAATGATAGATCATACCAGGATGGATATTTGTTCAGATCTATAATATCTACTCCAACTTACTTCCCTTCATCAATTATACATTTGAGAACCATCTACACCTTAAATTCAATACATAGTTATCACAAAAATACCACAAAAATAATTAAGGAATAAGTTGAATCACCTTCAACTCATTGGAGTGAGAAAAAATGCTGATAATTTTTTCTCAAGAATTATACTATTTCCTTTTCATCTCTATGTTTAGATGAACTCTTCACGCATGATTTTTTGGATCTTCAAAAGGTATTGGTTAATATGGAAACTTTTTTATTCTCCATTTGTGGGATATTTTCTTTAACATGATCCATCAAGGAACATGTATCACTTAGTTCATTCTTAAATAAAATTGAATTTTTATTCTTGGGTTGGTGTGATTGTTAAATAATACTTTGAGTTGTGGAAGAACCAAGAAGGTTGAGTAAACATCCAAGGATCGGTTTCATATATCTATGGAATTCCCCCTTATTCCAAAATAAAATAAGCTGGCTCTCCTTGGTCTGTCACTCTTGTTTGACTTCTCAGGATTTATTTGAGAAGAATTATTCTTTTGGATACATCCCAAGGATAACTCACCTTTATCTATTATTGTCTTTTTTTGAGTATTTTATTTATCATGTTTATCTAGATTTCATCCAAAGGCTAGATCAACATTATTCATTAATTTATGTATCCTTATCTTCCCATTTACTTATGATACATATTGAGATGATCATGCACTATCCCTGAGACCACAACCATATAAATCATCACATATATCTTCATGTTTTACAAATCTATATGGAACTCTTTCTTGGCTTACTCTCCCTTGAAATGGTGTCCTGTTTTAATTATTTATTTGATTAATTATACCAATAATCCAATTCCCTGGGCTGAAATTATTTTCAACACCATCACTACCTAGTAAACCTGGGTTTTCTGCCTTTAAAAACTTACAATCCAGAATTCTGAAATTTTGGAGAATGTTGTTTTTGGGTATTTTTTATCATTGGAAGAACATATTTGGGGATAATATTCTAATATAATTACTTCCTAACACCTTGGATGCAATGATGTGAATCTAAACATTTATCCCCATCCACAGTTATACAGTTTTTGAGTTCAAACATGTACTATAGAAGTAAACAGATTTAGCATTAATATTATTTCCAAAATTTGATGGTACCTTTCATTTTGATACTACTATAATCTAATCCTTAGTTGAGCATAGGATGTTTTTTCACAATATATTGGTCTGTTAGAATAATAATCCTTTATAGTAGTTTTTTTGGTAGAAACTACCCATTCAACTTGATATGAAGACCCAACTTGAATTGTTTCTATATTTAAAAGTTTGAATTTAAGAACAAATCATTTCATATTCAGTATATTTTTCTCATCCTCTATAGATCTATATTTCTCTGCACTAGACTTCTTGATTTTATCAAACTCATCATCGTGAATTTTAAATTTTTTGTACAGTAAATGATTATGATATTTAATACACTTTTCCTTGACCTCTAATTGAGAATTTTTAACATTAATGATAGACTTTTAATTTTATTATAATTCATGGATTATTCATTTAAACTCTTTTTTCGAGTTTTATTTCTCCTAAATCATAGTGAGACATTAATTCTCAAACATGGAGAACCTTTCTTTAAGTTCCATATTCATTACTTATTTGTCTCCAAATTTCATAGAGAGTTTGACATTGATCTATAACCTTTCCACAAAACCATTCTCTAATTTTTCAGATTTATCTCCAAGATAAATGATCTTATCATGTATACTTATAAACAATCCATAACTATTGGAAACCATTTATAAAACGGAGCTATGTGAAATATTTTTTTATTGTAGTAAATAGTTCATCATGGATACTATCATCCATGTGATTATTGTCACTAATACTTGGATAATATTGAGAGGATTATTGATAAGGATTTTTTCATACCTATTGACCACCTAAATTCATTTGTACTTATGAGGTAAAACAATTTCACCTCTACTTAGTAATGGGTTGATCTACCAAAAATCCATCCCTCATGTCATATTAGTATTATTTACAATCACAAAATTTATAAAAAATCCTCCCTCCCTACTTACTCATGAGGTTTATCTTCTCATCTTTAGCTTCTTCAAGAGGAGACTTATTAATAGATATAACATAAATACTTCTACTTTGATTACCTTAAAATAATGGAAAGTACTCTTTATTTGATGACGAATTTATCAAAATTCTTGCATACCTTTTCTTATTATTTATTATTTTCTTTAAAAATCATTCATCTATGGTTAATTTGACAATAAATTTACAGGCTTCTTCAAATATGCACTTCAAATAGCCTTTGAAAAGGGAAACTGACTAAAAATAAAAATTTTATTTTAAAAAAAATTATGGAAAAGTGGGAAACCTCATAGGATCAAGATAGATAATCATTTAACATAGAATGAAATCAAAAAACCATTAAAGACGAGTCTGAGATTAATAAAACCTCTCACTCTATATAGTCCCCATTGTAATGAAGTTACCTTAGTTTCCAGGTCTTCTTAGATGATTTCTTCAAAATGGTAGGCCAACTTATCCCAAGTCTAAATGTATTCCTATAAATTGATCTTTTTTCATTGAATACCTATGCCAAGATGAGATCTTGTTTGTTAATCCATACCCTTTGATGCTTATTGATTTCAACTTGGATCATTCTTTAATATATTCCATTAGCCTCCTCCTTTGTAACATTTATATGGAAAAATCCTTCTAGAATTTCATCTTTTGAGTGGAAATGAGCTCCAAGAATTGCTCCTTTTCATCTTCCACTATTTCATAATTCCTCTTTGACTCCTTGATACCCCTACTTCTTTTGACACTATGTTATTGGAAAATTATATCTACACTTGGTCCTTAGAAACCTCACCTTCTTCCAAGTGGTTAATCTTCTAGATATTACTATGATTCCCATGATCCTGAACCTGAATATTACCTTTACTTTTGGTTGCCTTATTGTCCCCACCTTTTTTAGATAAACTTTATTCCATTGGAATAGGAAAGTAAGAATATTCCTTACACCCTTTTGATTTTCCCCTTAAACACTGCATGACTCACTAAGTCCTAGGTTCCTTTCTACCCCTTCTTCCTCTGAGGACTATAAAGACCTATTCCATGTATACTCTCTACACTATCAACTAAAAATTAATAGAACGTTTCATTTCCAGTCATGTAATTATCCTTCTCTCCATCATAATCTGGTAAAGAGTTTGTTCCTTGGACACCTTCCATAGAATCAACATGATCCTTAGAACCATTAATCTTTATTTTACACTTAGGGATAACCATCTTCCATCCTTCATGTTGAGAAACTTCCTCCAAAAGTTCATCCAAGACCCCAAATAGGTTGTGTAGTTGTCCTGGGCTAGGGGAGACTCACTGATCATAATTTTTCCACATTGGAGTTGTGCTTTCAACTGTATAAATCACAACATGCTCCAAAATTGCAGAGGAAGATTTATTTTTATGAGTTTTATCCTACATACCCCCCCCCCCAATCAGACATCATAAGAGAATAGGAAGGATCCTTTACAGAAGAGTTGAACTGAGGCTTCCCATCCACCAGTACAGACTGAATGTTCACATCCAAATCAAACCTCAAACTAAGATAATTCTCAATCCCCTTTGAACCAGAGAGCGTTGACCCATCCTCCTTATGAAGAGAGGCACAAACACCTACGTTATCAAAAATAACCATAGACTACTTCTCATAGGGTACCAAGTTGTTTTCAAATATAATTGAATATATTCCCAAAGGAAAATGGAAATCCTAATCATGCCTCAAATTAGAAAAATTCTCATTCCCTTAAGAATCAGAAAAATTCAGTCTGTCCTTCAGAATTGAATATTTTCCAAGAGATGAATGGAAACCCTTTTGAAGATGATCAAGGTGATAAAATGACAAAAAAATCATACCAATTCTCAACAACTACAAGTTGAATATATAGGAGCTCTTCATCTACCTCAATCCAAACATCTTCAATGGGGTGCTTTGAGATGACGACTTCCACACAAATCTGAGGAATAATAGGATGGAACAAAGACCTAGATTGATCATTAGAAGCTAGTAATCTCCTGAAAGTGTTACCCCACATCTAAAGAATAGTGGGATTCAGTAATAAAGGGGAAGACCCTGGAATCTCACCCAAATCGCCGTGATGGGGAGGTCCCTCTTCCAATGAAATTCATAGCTCTATATAAGAAGAAATAATTGGTACCCTTCATAGGAACAAATATCATTGGACCACGTAGTAGAAAAATCATCAGCATTATTAAACCACAGAAGGAAGTGGTGAGAATACAAAAGCCCTATGATGACACATTCTTGTAGAGGCCAAGTGTTTTGATGAAGTGGTCCAAAATGTTGAGCAACAGTCATCGTTGTTCGAAGTGAGCTATCAATGACAGCCCGTTATTGACTCTTCACTTGTTCAGTGAACATATATCTCTTTCTCTCTATCTCTCATTTGGTTGGTATGAGTCAGATATCAAATAGGAAAGTAGCATAAGAAAACACCATGATTTTTAATGAGGTTCACCTCCCTAAGGATGACTACATCCCCAATGATTCATAGTTATTATCCGGTGTAAATAGCTTCCTTCATACTATCAAAAGAAGCACAATCAAGAGTATGACCATGAACCTATTATCCTGGAACCAACTATGCATAATGAAAGAAATATATTTTTGTTATGTGATCTCAATAGAATACTAGATTTAGCCTAAACCTTGTATAGTAGATCAATAATAGAACTGTGGTGTCCCTCATGGAAAATATGAATGATCTTCTACCTCACTTACACCAATCAAGTGGGCTTCCTAATCCCTTTATAATTTTATTACATATAAAATTTTATAATATTTCCCTCTAATTTTATTCTTATTATTATTCAATATGCGGCGTATACTATCACAACACCATTGGAATCTCATATTTTCTTCAACATAAAAAAAATCATCACCTAAAAGTAGTGTCGTATCTCCTTCCTTGATACTTTAATAATCCATAAAGTATTATATCAGTAAATCTCTATTTTATTTTTTATTTCAACTTAAAGAATAAATATTTGGTAAAAACATAGTTGACAACTCCTTATATTTCTCTATTCTTATTCTCATATGTTATATTCACTTCACTATGTGAATATAGATCTTTGAATTTCCATTATTCTTGGAATTCAAGTTCCTGATAGCTTATATTTCTAAGAGATCATTATCTTTGGACTTTGTTTCATTCAAAATATTCCTTTAAATCTGGATAAATACTCATCTCTATCATTCCTCATGATATTTGGAAATATCTAGGTCTTAACTCTTTTTAAATTCTCCCCAAATTTTGTATAATCACAATCCATGTATATGCATGAATTTCATGCATATTTTATAATCTCATTTCAAATTATTTTTTAGCATGTAGTCTTATTTCTCATGTGAATCACCATGGTCATAACCACATCAAGTTTTAAGTCACCTTTTCTCATAGGTAAACATTCTTCTTGAAATTATCATAACTATTTCAGAGTGTTCATTATCTAATTATTTTTCAACCACAATTCTCACCAAGGTTTTCAAAATGCTGTGGATATCTTCTTCTTCTCATTTCATTATCTTCTGGTGTATGTCATGCTCTATCATGGGCTTCCTTTGACATTATCTCATTCATTATATATTCCTTCTTTTACCTTATCTTGAATCAAAGAACATACCTTGTGATTTTTGAATTTGATAGTGTGGCATAAGAATCATCATATTTTATTCTTCATCACATGCTTGTGATGAGTAGAACTCATCTTTAATTTTAACTCACCATAGACTCAAATATGATTTGGTTATGTGTCATCATTTATCATTGTTAGTTTATAATCTCACCAAAATCATCATTACAATGTGGTCATCATTCTCTAATAGTTTTTCTGATATAATGACTCATTAGAAGGGCTCATACATGATTCATCCATACATACATATCATTTAATCTTTCCCTTGTGTGGCTTAGTGAATCCCCATATGACCCTTACATAAATGGATAATGGCACTTGTTTAGTTAGTTTCCCCTTATATGGTATAGGGTTACCTTTCCGCAACTCATCTTTGTCCTTTCATGGATAGGTTTCCATTTTTTGATCCTATATTACCCTTGCAAGATTACCTTTACACAAGTGATTTTACCCTTCCGTGATAGGGTTACCATTTCATAGATCGGTTTTAACTTTCCATAGAGATTTTACCTTTCCATGAATACATCTATACCCTTACACAACCATTGTAATTTTGATCTACCTTTAAATATCTTACTCTCAGTGGTAGAGACCTTTACATAGATAATTGGGGACCTTTACGCAATAAGAATGATGACCCTTACATTGCTAGTATAATTCCACGATGGCCTTGAAAAATGTTTAGACTATCTTGAAAAGGATTATGCACTTCAATGTTACCCACATTCTGGTTGGATATGACTTTTACAAAGGTTACATAAATCTGAAGTTACCTTTACACAAATAGTGTAGTTTCCAGATTTACTCATACTCAGCATGCTAAATCTCTTCAACTCACCTTAAGTAATTATTAATCACTTTAATACATCATCCAAGAACATATGTTAATTAGTTCAATCATAATTGACCCTCATGAACCTTTTCTTGGTTTCTCTATAATTCATGATGGATTTTCTTACTTCAATAATATTTCTTTATTCTTTATTTAGTCTCTCCATTAGCTAGATTCTTAAAAACATCATAAAAATAATAATATTTAGAAATAATGAATAATCCCTTGAAAATGTATATAAATATCTTTTCCTTATGAATAGATATATAATAGAATTAGTAATAGAATAAAATCCATATAAGCACTTCCAAGCTTCAAGGAATCTCTTTAGCATTCTTATCATTAATAGCATACATATTCTCAGTAATATCATGCTTGGGTACTCTAACTAACCACCTAGAGTTTCTTTTTCTCAATAATATTATTTGGTACTTCAAACTACTTCCAAGCCTTAATTAATCAAAATATTGGAATAAAAAAACTTTTCTTCTATATTGACAACAAATACAACATAAATAAAAAGTAGGTTCATCAATCATACAAAATGTGTATGCCATCTCATGTATCCCTTGCATGTGATATTGTCCACTCAAGACACCAAGCCACACAGTTTTGTTATTCCTAGGGAACCACCCATATATATAAAAGGCCTCATTATATGGAAGGATTTGTTTCCTTATTATCATTTGTATTGTTATCATTCCCCCGACCTATGTGGTAATCAAGAAACAATTGCCCGACATAACCCAGGTTGTCCACTGGAGGCTTATCCAACCATGTCATAGGGAATTTGGGCATTCATTATAACTGATTCTAACAATATCCCACCCCCCCAATGCATTCTTAAAGGACCTGAACCGAGGATCTTGTGCTTTGATACCAAAAGTGAAATGCATATGCAAACTCATGTATCCCTTACTTGTGATACTTTCAGCTCCATCCACCAAGAAGCGTGATTTTGTTCTTCCTAGGGAACTCACCTATCCCTATAAATGGCCACTCACTAGGGCAGGGTTTCAAACCTTATTATTAATCATATGGATATCTTTCCCCTATCTCATATGGTACTCAAGATACAATTTCCCAAATCATCCCAAGGTGTATATAAGAAGAATATTCAACCATGTCATAAGGACTTTGTGAAAGTGTTGCAACCAATTCAAACAATAATAAATCCAAATGGGGGGACAAAAGTTCTCAATGGATTTTGAGTGTTGTATTTATTGTCAATAAGAGATGAAGAGCTTGATCAGTTGGTAAAATCAGTATAGGATGAGTGAGAATAAAGGATTCATCATGTGGGGAAATTGAAGTAAAGGAGATTGAATGTATGTATATAGGGATGGAGATCCATTCATATGCTGGAAAAGGAGAATGAGATGCTTCCATGAATAAATGGAATTCATCCTGGTTTTTTTACTATATATTATGTGGAGAAGTTAAGATGAAACATGCGACAGATTTATTTGATAATTAATTAAGCACAATTTTTGAGGATATATGATGGAAAATAAGGTGGAATCATTTGAGGTAGAGGAGCTTTACTAAAATACTCATGCTTATTTATCATAAACTGCAAAGGATTTAGAATTATGTTAAAATGGTTTGGAAATATTATTAAGAATTTTATAAATACATTTGAATAATTTTGAGAATATTTGGAGTGGATAGAGTTGATTTGAAGAATTTTTAGAATGATGGATTTCATATGAAGGAATAAATCTAGAGTTTTGTATGTTGTGCATGAATAAATTACAATTTTAGCATGTTACATAGGATTAAGAAAGGTGTAGATGGGTTTTATAAGATTAACTCCAGAAGTTATGATTTGTTATGTGAGATTAAACCCATAATATTCATACATAAAAAATATATAAGGTGTAAGATATGTTTCTATGTCATATTAACTCTAAAATTTATGTAGTTTTATGTGATTAACTTGGTATGTTTCAAAGCTATATCAGATTAATCCTGAAAGATACAGAGTTGTTTGATATTATCTGATTTCAAAAATGATGTTATGTCAGATTAATTCAGAAGCTATAGATGATAAAATTTGGAATATACAAAGTTATAGATGATTAATTTGAAGTATTTTTGGAAATAGAAGATCAAATTTGGAAGCTATGATAGATATATAGAATAAAAACCAAAACTTTTAAATGGAAAAGTTATATTAACCTACTTCAGTAGATTAATAAAATGAGTAATTTTAAAATAATTTAAAAGGATGTTATTTTGGGAATTTAAATTGATATTTGAAGGTAAATATCAAAAGAAATAAACATAAGGATACTATGTTGTTCTTTCATGGACTAAACACCACAATGAGATATCATGATATTAGATGAAGTTTTAAAGATGAGTATTGCAATGTGAGATGATGATCATTACATAATGAATGTTACAGATGATTAAAATATTTTGAGATAATTGATAAAGGATCAGTTATATTTGACGTAGTCATGTTGAAATAAGAAATTCACACTGCAGTATGTGTTGAATAAATATTTATAGGATGCATTCATTCTATAATGTGAATCCGTGAAAGTTGATCTCAAGTCTGCGGGCTCTCTCGGGAGCGCCCTAGTGCTTTTCCACTGGTGAAAACATCCGTCTTTGGTGGCGTAGATGTGGACGACGCAGGTTCCCAGTGAGGTGGTGGGTTCAAAGGTGGCAGCGCTTCTGGGATTTGGCTTCGGCTGCGGTTCTCTTTTCCGCACAGCGGCTGCGCGTTTCTTGACTCGGCTCGGGCCTTCAGGAAACGACGTATCTCAGCGGCAACATGGGTGTTTCTCAGTTCGGCTTCCATATTTTAGTGGCGGTAGTGAGGGTGGTTCTCGGCATCTGGCTTTCAACGGCTGCGTGGGTGGAGATTTCGGCTCGGCTTTCGGCTTTCAGCAGCGGCGGGTTCATTTCATCACCAAAGTGCACATCTATTCTTGTTACATGCGGTTGATTTCGATCTAGTTCTCTTTGTTTTGGATCTGGTTTGATATTATGTGGATCTGGTCATTGGTGTTTTACTGCGTTGAGTGTTATAGTTCTCTGATGAAATGGAGTCGGCTTCATGTTACTCCTTATATCAAGCGATGGTCTTCCTTGTGAGCAGAGGCTCGGATGGCCAGCCTCGGATTCAATCAGTGTTCGCGTTTCTTTCAGATTCGATGATTTCTGATCTTTGCAGCCTTTGTTATCCTTCAATTCACGAATCTGGTCTTTGGTTGAGGCAGTTTTCTCTCATGTTATTTCCCGCATTGTTTTTTGACTGTCCTGAATCATCCGGATTTTGTGTCTCCTGGGATTTGTCTGGTTTACCTCTACAATTGATTGGAATTCTTTCCACAACCGTGTTTCATCCTGCCTCTATTTTCTTGGTTCTATGCTTTTGGTTCTCTGAGGTAGAGTAGCGCAGTAGTCTTTTTGATCCTTTGAGATGTGAGTTCGAGTAGATAGTTTAGGAAATCGACGGAAATGATCCGTTCATGGATTTTCAATGACTTTTTGGATTTGCAACCAACACCCTACAAGGATCATCATCAGATGAGGTTGCAGAGCAGGAAGCTTTCATCTGTGCATGGCCACTTGGATTTGGATGAACGAGAGGGTATGTTTTTTCCATCGGTACCAGGCCCGTGCAACCCTGCACGGGACAACTTGTTGGGTGGTCATGTGGGGAGGATGTTTAACATAACAATGTAGTTGCTGGGGAGGGGCAGTTCCTTGTAGTCTTGATCTGGATAATTTCTTGTATCGGATTTCTCACTTTTTCCTCGAAAGTGCTTTTGAAATAAAAAATTAATTTTCAATCAGTGAATCCGTGAAAGATAAGATTCACATTGATTTGAGATGGCTGGATGAATTATGATGTAATATATATATCCATGATGCAACCATGCAGACTCAGATACAAGATAGAATTCACTAACCCCGTGAGAGGTATATTACACTGCAACTATTTGGGTGTTTTCATGCATAATTGAATTATGATATCGGGATTTTTTTAATATTTAAGTAAAAAAATTCAAAGAATTAAATGAGTAGATATTTGACCAATTATTCTATATTTTTCAATAAGAAGATTTTAAAATCATAATTGGAGATCAAAAAACCTATTTCATTTATTGGATATACTCATACAAGTTTAAATGAGAGGATCAAGGGTAATTGTGGAAAATTAGTGAAGAATATTTTAAGAGGAGGAAGGCATATACCCATGTGATTAGTTAAAGGGAAAACAAGATCATGGGGAGAAAAACCGCATGAGTAGTTTGGAAGTTATTATAAATTGCGTATTTTGGGAAAACCTGCATGATCAATGGAGGGAATTAAAAATTATAGAATCAAGAACTGTTCTTTAATTGGGATTTCCATATTTTAAGATTATATGTTGATTATATAAGATAGAATAAGTTGAATAGATTCTTTGAGAAATAGAAGTTGATGATTCATTGATCCTAAATATCCCATTGCCATCGAAGGTGAAGAAGAAGAAAGAAGATGAGAAAATACCATCCTATGGTTCCCTTATATAGTAAATGCTAAAGAAGAAGAAGAAGACGAAATACAGGGACGCTAACATTTCTACTACTAATAGAAATTCTACGTGTCAAGGATCTTGAAAAAAGAAGAAGAAAATTCAGGTAAGACCAATATTCTAATGTTTTGATTATATTCTAGTTGTTGAAGATATTATGTGAATGGGGAAAATATAAAGGAACCAACCATTTAAATATGTCAATAATTTTAATGAATAATATAAATTATAATTTCTTACTAATATAGAATATTACATATTTGGATTTGAAATCCTTTGTTGAGGAAGAAGATCTATCATCATGGTGTTAGGGCGTCATGGAGTACACCTAAGATCATGTTCATTAGTGGGGTTTGGTGTTTCATAATCACTGGTGGGAGTTATTATAAAGAATAATTTGAGAGACTGTAAACCATATGAGAGTTAGCCTCTAGGTTAAGGATGATACCTTACCCATCTGTATTCACTTTATTATATTAATGGATATTTGTGTCTCAGACTCAACCTGAAAATAACAAAGGCGCAGTCACCCACCTTGGGGGAACCTTGTATAAATACTATGTGTTATACTTTTTGTTTGTTTTCTTATTTTCATATGGTATGTTGAATTGTGAATTCATAAGAATATTTATTCATATTAACAGGTGTATAGGTTTGAATATTAAGAGGGGTAATTAAAAGAGAAAAATAATTCGATAAAAGTAGGTCTCATTGATTCACCCCTCCCACCCCCCCCCCCCCAGTGTGACTACACATATCACTAGGCACTACATGAGGAACTCGAAAAGTGATGTTTAGTTTCTTGAGTTTTATTGATAGTGCAAAAGGGTAAATATTTAATCCAAAAAAAAGAAGATTATATTTGTCTCATTTTCATCCTCTATCATTGAAACCTAAATGTGGTGTTAGGAAGAAGGATAAATGATTCTATATATAATGTAATCATCCAAAATACCTAAATGGGTTTGAAAAACTCCATGGATAATCCTTGTTAGGTATTGATGTTATAGAAATAAATTCATTTATTTTGAAGGATATATGATACCAAATGTAAATTTTAAAAAAATTACAAATATATAAGAGTTCAAAATGAAGGTAAGGATTGATAAATCTTTTATTTTGAATTCAAATGATAAAGAAAACAGTTGATACATCATAAATTTAAATTCAAAGTAATATTTAAATCTCATGTTGATTTAAAAAAAAGGATATGGGGTTTCATATTATTTTTCTTCTATGATAAGAGAAGTTGTTTGTTAATAGGGGTTTTTATGAACAATATGATATGATGGATTTAGCATGAATGTTTTATATCATGACCCACTCCCTCTAAAGGTACCCCTTCTGGGTTGTAAACTAAGGAATAGAGACAAAGACCCCTGATTCCCACCTCCATTAGGCCCTAGGTTGGAAACTAGCACCAGGGGTATAAAGAAAGTCACATATGTGGGAATAATTACGCTCAATATAAAAGTATGACTAGGATATAGGATATAAACCACCAAAATAATTAATCTTATAAAAAACAATGGAAAACCATCTCACAATGCTTGAACGATGTCAAAAAAATACAAATAAAGTCTCAAAGGAAATGTACCAAAAGAAAATATTATAGAAACAACTGAACAATAGATTTAATGCACAAGTCAGTAACATTCATATTGGTATCTAATGTCCTACTAAAAACCTAAAAAATAGTTAATATATACTTAAGGTGACCGTAACATGTATACTAAGTAGGATCATACCTAAGGCCTCTAATACATATGTGAGAATATCATATTAATGCACCAGTGAAAAAAAAGTATAACCTATTAACACCTAAATGGGTCATTTATCGATTCCCAACCTCACCATGGAACTCTCACCAAATAACGCATCCAAGTATAATAAAATATAATCAAAATAATATAAGAAATGGTGCCTCGTAGCCACTTCCCTGCTGTTTATTCATTCTCATGACATGATTTCAAATTTCATATGCTCTCATACCTTCTATTCCATTACATTTCATATCCATCTATCTCTAATTTGTGTTGGTACACATCCCTCTTAATCCAGCCTCTCACAGTGCCTAGCATCTTGTGCTGGTATGAATCGTCATCCACGTCACAACCTCATCACAAACCAAGGCAATAGGGTATCATGAACATGAACAAGATCAACCTACTTCCCCCCTCCTACCATGCATGAACCCCACCACATATAATATCCTCATCATCACTAGGTGTCTCCAACAACATATGTCATCATCACATGGCATCACTAACACCATCTTTCATAATCACAAGGCATCTCCAATACCATCTGTCATCATCACAAGGCATCTCCAACACTAGTCATCATCATCACTACAATTAAAGGAATAGTATGGAAGATGAGGTATTTGGCCATCCATTTCACTACCATCCTATATATTGGGGTGGGGGGAATCAAAACCAAAAATATTTAGACGTTGGTAAGGTTATCCAACCCGAGTTCAGTGCATATAGTAATAACATTAAAATATAGTATAGATAGATAGTAAACCACACCCAACCTTGAGGTTTATATCCAACTCTACCAGCACATCCTATAACACCACCGTAATATCTCATAACCTATTCCATCAACCACTTACACCATTAATGAAACACACCACACAAACAAGACACACATAAGCCACATTTAATTTTCCATTTTCAAGTTAACCAATTTATAGGTTTACTAGTTACCAACAAAATTCCATTTATTAATCCAATTATCACACATTTATTTTAGTCCAAACTTATTTAATTTCCAACCCATTCTATTTAAATTTCATAATTAGAATTTCAATCCATCACTTCTGGGAAACTACATCAACATAACACATAACAACTCATCCACCTTGAACTAATAATCATCACATGTCAAGCTAATCCATCACCGCAACTGAATAATCTCACCACAACAAACACACATCGCAACTACCATACATCATCCCACATCACATCCCCTGCCAAGAAAACATAGATTCACTTCCCAACATGTTTTTTATTTGAAACCGGTCACCACCATCATCAGACTAATTCCCACAATATATCCACACAACACAAAAGGAAAAATATAGTAATCACACAATCCCTTAGAATCAAATATGGCTTCCATAAGATTTAAATTTTTAGATTCATATAAATGGATTTCAGTATATTACTTTATCAATTTAGTGGACATTCTCACACAATTCTATAATTTCAAGGGTAGTAGACTCATTATCCATATATATGTTCTTAGCCTTTTATTAATGGGTAAGTTCAAGAAATCAAAACAATAAAGTTCATACATTACATCATCTGTAACACATATAAGGACCCAAAAATTTGTGATTTTTATCAAGGAAACAAACAAGGATGACCTCATAGAAATTTCATAAAACAAGTAAACACGTGAGAGAACTACCATCCCCCTTCAATTTCATATTTAAGACAATTATTTATCTGATTATGTCAACCCATAATATCCACCCAAAAGAAGATACAATCATGAAAATTCAAAATTTGAATAAAAAGTAAAGATATAATGAAGATACCATACCTCTATAGTATCTTCAAAGAGAACCACACTCATAGTGTAATAATCAAGGGACGAAAGTTTACCAAGCTCAAAGGGAAACATACCTAAACCTAAGAATGAAAAATCCCCATAAATACTTTATTTATGTCCAAATAAAAATTGATGATCTCTAGAAAAAGAAACTCATGTGAGGAAGAAGAAAAAAAATAACTAAAGAGACCCAATCTAAACATGAATTAAATAACACATTAATCTCATGATTTAGGAAAACTATGTCTCAAAAATAGTCTCATAACTTAAAGACCAAAAGGTTTAGTGTCCTAGAGATTAGCTACATAAAAATATTATTTTACTATTATTATGAACATTTATCCATAATAATGATCCTATAGACTCTTTACTTAATATATAACATGATATAATCATATTCATACCCTCTCGAATGAAAAAATAAGAAAGGGATGGGATCAGGCGCTAAGTAAAGGAAAAACATATCATAAAGTGTTAGATCACAAACATGAAGGAGTACATGGGAAAGAATTAAATATCTTAATAATATATCATAAAACCATATATGATAATCATGAAACTTGATAAAACAATATAACATCATAACTACAGGGTTAAAGATATGAAAAAGTTATAACTTGTCTCAAAATACAGATCAATAACCAAAAATATATGTGCATGACATAAAAGTATGGAATACATTAAAAATAAATAATAATCATGAAAGCATAGCATAACTTGGAAAAAAATTAAAATTTGGAAACATCATTAACATAGGATTTTATATCATTGTGAACCTAGCTACCCACCAACCCGTTCACTCGTAAAATTGGGAGTAGAGCTAAACACCATCAAACTCAAACTTTTTAAACCTAGATACTTACTAACCCATTCACATAACATTTCTATGTCATGGTATATTCATTATATGGGTATATAGGTCCCACCCATTCCATAAACCATACATTTTTATGCCCATTGAAAATAAAACATTCATCATCTCATAAAGAACCCATGAAAAAATAATGGGCTTCTTAAAAATTTAAAAAACACCACATATCATGAACTTAAAAAATCATAAGATATCAAAAATCTTATTTTCCAAAAGGAATAAAATCATAATAACACACATATATATAGGGTGATCAAAATATCACTTCATGAAAGATGGACCATGGATGGAAAATAGATGTAAAAATACAAGAGTTTTCACAAAACCTTTTAAAAACATCGAAGTAAAAATTACTTTCAAAAAAATATTTTTTTTGAATGGAAATATAATACATATGAAAACCTTAATATAAAGAGTTCTAAATAAAATATCCTTGAAAATGAATAAATCGTATGAAAAATGAGACGTCAAAATAATTTGAAAACTATTACTTTTGAAAAGAATCTTTAATAATGGAAACTAGAAAATGATATAATGTTTTTAAAAATGTAAAAAAAATACTTTGAGAACTATAGATTTTAAAAAGAATATTTAATAATTAAACCTTGAAAGTTACATAAAGTTTATCAAAAAAATGTATAGTGGATTATAAAACTTTTTATTTTGAAAATATGGAAAAAAAACCTTTTGAACTTTTTGAAATAACATTGTTGAAAACCCATATCTTTAAAAAGATAGTAAACTTTTTTAAAAAAAATCATAAAGGGGAATAATAGGATTATTTTATATTGAAAAAATTTTATTTTTCACTATGTAAATTATAATAATGGTGGGAAGTAAAAACATAGACATGGAAGAAAAATCCATTAAATTAAATGGGAATTATTCTTAACAATGATGCATTTTAATGAAATGATATAATCCTCATGGAAGAATAACTTGGTATGGATCAAGATTTACTTATAAAATAAAGTTTAAATACAAAATAATATAATCATAGTTTATAATAGATCGATCTTTAAATATTATAGTCCAAGAAGAATGATTATGACCCAAGGAAAATATTTCAATCATGAAAACCAATTACAACTTTTGTAACATTTGAATCAAGACCCCATGAGAGGTATAACCTAAAAAATAACATTTAATATCATGAAATATAATATAGTAATGATATATAATGACAATATTTCATTATTTACACCATTTAAAAGGAAACATGGTGTATGGAATGTCTCAAGGGATTCAAATTTGAGACATATAAACCCTTATGAATATCACAATATTTGAATTAATGGTCCTTTGAAAAGGAATTATTGGGAAAGGATTTTACATCCAAATAAATGAATGTGGAAATAAAATTTTATTCAATCATGGTATAAAATAAATCAAATTGTATGAATGGGGTTAAAGAATAATCATTATAACTCAAAGAAAGAAAAATGAATTATAAAAAACCCTTACCTTGTTTCCTTGCTTAGCTGATCACACTCTAACCTCATGTAAAACAAAAATAACTAAATTAATATCCTATTTAAGAAAATTATTCATAAATATTACCCTTTATAATCCTTATTATAAATTTTTATCATGATTACATTGATTAGTCATGGAATATTAGGACTATCGAGTGTTAATAACTTTAACTGTTTGTGTGTGTTCTATAATGTTGATGTTATTACCCATTCTATGACACCAAGTTCATTATTAATATATAATTTATGATAATTTAGTATATAAATTATATTGATTTATAAATCTCTCATATCATTTAATAAGTTTTTTAGCTATTCAACGTGAAAATGGAATCCGTGTTGGCTTATTTCAGTGATTTTAGCGAATAAAAATGATACTTTAATAATAAGTTAAGTACTTAATATAATATTTCCATAACCATGTACCAAAAATTATTTTATTATTTTATTATAATAAAATTGTTTTTCATGTTCCCATATTAATCCATGATAGAGTTTTATGGCATCATTCATGTAGGCGGTTAAACTGACTCAAACTTGAACTAGCTTAAACTCTATTAGTGAGTATGGTTAAAGAGGTGTTTATTTTAATATAATATCATTATAAGAGAATAATAATGATATTATTTTTATTTTTTATTATTTTTAACCATATTTTAATATCTTTATATAATGTATTAAAATATATATGAAAAATGAAAAACATTTCATCAGGGATGCAGCAGTTCGTGCATATGCACGATTAGTGTCCCGGTTTCAAAAAACATGAGAGGGAGTGAAATTTGGTATTAAATTTAAATTTAAAAACTTTAATTATATTATATATATAATATTTATTCATCCATTTTATACTTTTCATTATCCATGAATGGATGTAAAGAAAACTGGAAGACGTCACTTTGTGGAGGAGGTAGTTCGTGCAACGCACTAATGATGCTTTTGTTTTCCTTAACAGATGGGGAGGAATAAATAATAGTTATTACATTAATATAATAAAAATAATTATAATAATTATACTAATGACATAGTATTTTTATTGATATAATATATTTGGAAGAGTGAAATTAAGAGTAAAAACTTAAGAAGGATATAATACTTATGATGAAGATTGATCCATTCATGGAAATATCCTTGGAATTGAAGGGATTAGTGTCACTTAATGTGAATAGGGACATTATAAGTTGTGGGTTAATTCTATTATAGGATATTTTTTCATATTTTAAATATAATTTCTAATGGTATTTGTGTGTTTGAAAGGGTGTAAGTGACTCCCTTTTATAAGAGAGGAAAAGGGAACTTTTGGAAATACCCTTTATATTTTAATTATTCCATGACACTATTTCAAGGTCAATGGATTCAAAGTTTTGAAATAATGGATTTATGGGTGTATTTTATTAGATAAATACTCATCCAAGTTTTTTCACACATGTTTTAGACATGTCAAATTTTTTACCATTAATTTTTTATATTTTACTCTTTTAGTTTTAAACTGCATAACTAGTTTTTAACTAAGTCATTTTATATTTTATTAAGAATATATAATAACCCATATAAAAAATTTTGGGTGATATATAACTAAATTTACCATATATTTAATCTAATTAAATTTCTAAATATTATAAAATTATATTTTAAATAAAAACATATAATGTGTAGAAAAACTATTATAGTAGATAAATTACATTTTGAGCATTATGGATTCTTAATCTTAGTTAGTATTGGTTAACAACCAAATGAGTGTTATTATATTTATTTATGTGTTTATAAATAATATTATATTAATTATTTAAATTATTTAAATTTTATTTATTCAATATAAATTCTTTGATATTAATAAGATAATAATTTTAAAATAATTGTTTCACTGTTATCTTGGTCATTAGTATTAATCCTAATGAACTAATTTCATGCCTAAAATAAAGTTGGACATATTAAATAATATTAAAATTATTTTCTCAAATATAAAAATCATCTTGTAAAATTTTATTTCTATTTATAAGTAAAATTAGTTTTTACACAAGCGCATGTAACGAACAATAAACATTTCTTTGAAAAAGTTTATTTTAGAAAAATGATTTATGATTAAAATAGATTTATCAATTATATTAATTCAAATGAATTTAAAATAAATAATATCATTAAAATATTATTTATTTAATAATAAAATAAATAAAAAACTTCATTTCATCATGTTATAATTAATTAAACAAAATAGTCGAAAAATAGTTATTATTTAAATCGCTAATTAAATGTTCAAAATGTTGAGAATGGGTTTATAAATTAAAAAAAAGTATTTTAAAATAATTTTCTATAATTTATAATAAATAATTTTATATTAAAAATGTGCCAAAAAATTTCTATATATTTATATAATAAAATAATTTCATAAAAGTGATGGTATTGACAAAATCGGTTTTTCACTATTCACTTAAAAATCAATTGTTTTAGAAAAATTTCCAAAATTCATCTTAAGTGAATACAGCCTTGATAAATCCCAAAAAAATGTTAAATTGGTCAAATTTACATCCTAAAATTTGTAAATTTTATTTTTAATTAAAAATATTGAGGAAAACTATTTTTTATCATAAAACGACTATATATTATCTATTCTTCTTACTATTTATTATAAATTAATAATTAAACTATTTCTAGTAATTTATTCGTATAAAAATATATTATTCTTTAAAATAAGTAAATATTATAAAATATAATTCATTTGTTGCTTAGCTACACTAGTTGATTCGACATTTTAAGTGAACTTTATTTTGTTTATATATATTTATATTTATTTATTTATTTATTTATTTATTTATTTTAACAATACAATTATCACAGTTTATACCAGCCAATTCTATGGACACCTTACAATGGTACGTGTTTTTTTGTTTTGCTTTTGGTTTTGGAGCAATCCATAAAACACAAAAATTATTTAATAAAAAAATATATATATTAGGATCTCGGGTCATTACATTCTACCCCATTAAATAAATTGTATCTTAAAATTTTAATTATCATTTACTTATATAAATATCTAAAGGTGGAGAAAATATTGACATGCCTCAAGATATTATCTCAGTGATATTTGATCCTCAATGTCATAGGGAATACTATAAAACACTTATCTTCCCTAACCATTTCAAGGAAATATATTTCATAACTAGGTATTAAGGCCAATGTGAAGGATTTGGTTTTCTTATTAGATAATTCATAGTTTTCTTTGAACTAATAGATGGTTACAGAAGATATAGAATTTTATTTTCCCTATTCTAGAAATTAATATTGAGTCAAATTGAGGATATCTATTCTATTTAAAAAATTAAATCAATTTTTTAGTGGATATTATGATTTGTATAAAGTTTATTTCTATAAACATAATAATAATACCATAAAATAATTTCCTTAAAATAAAAAACCTTAAGGGTGGTGCCTTGATGTTCTTAGAAAACATCCTAGATACAATAAGGTTTATAAAACTAAAATTAATCCACTAATTCTATGTGGAGGGTAAATAAAACCTAATTTCCACTATCCTCTTCATCGATAGTTATTGTATAGGTTATTCCTTACTCCCTGTGTCTAGGAGGTTGTAGATTCCTAACATCTTCAACAAACCTTGTATTATGGTATGACTTGAATAATGAACGTATTCTCTAAACATAAGAGATTGAATTATTAGTGGTGCATTGGATGAGTTCTACCTTCTTTCATCATTTTAACGAAACTCTTTATTTTAATATGATAGTTTGATGCTTGATGACTACCTCTTCCACAAGTAAATCACCTTACAGTCCCCTTAAGTCAATAAATTGTGTGTTTCTTCCCACATTTTAGACATATATTAAATTGAATATTATTTCCTTCATCATATTTATCAATTAAACTTTCAGGAAACTCCAACTTTATATTATTTGGTTCCCTTGGTACTTTAACTATGTTTACATTGATAATCATATTTCATGATACCTAGTTTGGAATAATAACAAGGTTTCTCATTCTAAATCTAATTCATATGGGTTGTTCGTTGATATAATATTCTCATTCTACCTCACACCCATGGTTCCTTCTAGTTACAATCATTAAAAAGAACAAAAGATTTGACATTAGTGAAAAAACATTAACAATATGGCGGAATTATCATAATTATAAGAGGAATTAAACCACACAAAAAATTCTTTTACATTTCCATATTGGTCCATAGTTCCTTTAGTTCAACCTATATCAATCTTAGTTAGAAATTGGTTTCTTTAATTTGGATTATATAATTCTTCTCAACATAATCCCTAAAATAAAATAGGAAAATTAATCCTTTAGAGCGGTTCATAAAGGGAATTTGATTAACTAAAGAATATCCCTAGGGAGTGTCAAACAAGGTGCATACTAAGGGTCCATTTACATACACCATAATTATGGATGATATATACTCAACCAACTCTTTTAGGGTTTATTACCCCTAGATAAATTTATTCCAAAACCATGTCCACTTATAGTATCCAAGCAAGGGTTTATTTCTAGGAAAACCATATACTCAAGAATCTACCAATATTTTATGATATCAACCTATACTTAGAATCATTCCTAGGGTTTTTAATAAGGTTCTATAATCCTAAAACAAAAGTTAACTAAAATAATCATAAAAAATAACTAAACTAATCTCTAAATTAATCTTCAAAATAACTAAACTCTACTCTGATACCAACTTAAGCTACCCAAGATAAACATGACATAAATAATATGTTAATATCATGATTTAATAAAAATATATCTCACAAAAAAATAACACTACCCAAAGATTGATAGTTTTAATGTCATGGAGATTATATACATAATCATATTATTTTACTACACTTGTGAACATTTCTACATAATCATGCTCCTCTAGAATCTTTCTGATATATCCCACATGATATGTTTATCTTTATAACCTAGGGAATGGATACATATGAAATGGGTGATCTTGGATGCTCATTAAGGTAAATACATATCATAAAGTGTTAAATCATAAAAATTAAGGAGTAAATGAGAAGTACTTAAATATATTAATAAGTGAACATAATACCATATATGATAATCATAAAACAGGATAAATAAACATAAGATCATAACTAGAACGTTAAGGATGTATAAAAGGAATGATTTGGATTAAAATAAATTCCAATAACCAAAAACATGGGAGCATGATATAAAATTGTAGAATAATTTAAAAATATGGTGTAATCATGAAAACTAGCAATAACATTGTAAAGAAAATGAAAATGAGGCACAATCATAAACAAAGGATTTGTTATCATTGTGAACTTGGCTACCCAACAACCCATCCATTCCAAAAATTGTGATTATAGTAAAATTCCATCACACTAACCCTTTGTGAACCTAGCTACTTTTAAGCTCATTTTCATAAAATTTCTATCTCATGAGCTATCAACCTTTACCCAATTCATTTGGGGGAGATATAGGTCTCACCCATCTCATAATCCATATATTTTAGTCACACTTGAAAATAAATCATTCATCATCTCATAAATAACCCATGTGAAAAAGAGTGGGTTTCTTAAACCTTTCATAAACATCACATATCATGAACATAAGAAATAATAATATATAAAAAATATAATTTTAAAAAATTAATTTTATCATAATAACATATATATAGGGTGAAAAACATCAATTCTTGAAAGATAAACCTTGGAGGGTAAATAGGTATGAAAATATAAGAGTTTTCACAAAACTTTTTAAAAACATTGAAGTAAAAATTACTTTTAAAAAATAAATTTTTGTTATTATAAATATAAGAATTATAAAAACCTTAATTTAAATAGTTCAAAATAAAAAATCCTTGAAAATAAAAAAAAATTATCAAAAAGGATAAGTGAAAATACTTTTCAAACTATTACTTTTCAAAGAAATCTTTAATAATGGAAAAAAGAAAAGGATATATTGTTTTTAAAAATATAAGTGAAAATACTTTGAAAAATATTAATTTTAAAAAGAATATTTAATAATGGAACCTTGAAAAATAAATAAATGTTATTAAAATCAAATGTGGAGTTGATGATAAAACCTTTAATTTTTAAAATATGGTAAAACCTTTTAAATGTTTTTAAATAACCTCGTTGAAAACCCACATCATCATAAAGAAAAAAAAGTTTTTTTTAAATGAATAATATAGAATAAAAGGATAGTTCATGATAAAAAATTTATTTTACACTACGTAAAGGTGAGCATTGGTAGGATGTAAAAACATGGACATGGAAGAAAATCCATTAAAATAAATAAGAATTATTCTTAACAAAAGTGAATTTTAAAAAAAAATAGAATAATAAAGGAAGATTAATTTAGTGTAGATCCTAGTTTCCCAATAAAATAAAATGTGTAAATATAACATAACATCATTATATCTTATAATATATCAATCTTAAAATATTATGCTCAAAGAAGAGTAATTATGACACAAGGAAAACATTTGAGTCACAAAAACCGCTTAGAGGCTTTGTAACATTTGAATCAAAACCCCATGAGAGGTATAACTTTGAAAACAACATTTAATATCAGGAAATATAATATAATCCTGATAAACAAATTAAAATATGGAATTATTTAAACCGTTGAAAATGAAACATGGTGTATAGCTTAAACCCTACAAATATCATAATCTTTGAAGTAGTGATAATTTTGAAAGGAATTCATTAGAATTAATTATAAATATAGATAAATAATAGTGGAAATAAAATTTTATACAATCATATGATAAAATAAATAAACATAAAATAATTAGGTTCAAGAATAACCATTATAACTCAAAGAAAGGAAAATGAGTTATGAAAAATTCTTACCTTGTTTCCTTACTTTGTTGATGAAATTATAACCTACTTTAGAATACACATAAATAAATTAATATAATTTTTTATAACCTTATTCATATATATTACCCTTTTATAATCCTTATTATAAATTTTTATCATGAGTACATTGATTAGTCAGTTCGTATTATGACCATCGAGTGGTAATAACTTTAACCGTTTGTGCATGTCTTATAATGTTGATGTCATTACCCATTATTTGAAACAAATTCCTTTATTGATATATCATTTATGATAATTTAATACATAAATTATATTAATTTATAAATCTTTCATATCATTCCATAATTTTTTTAGTTATTCTGCATGAAAATGGAATCGTTGTTGGCTTATTTTAATGATTTTAGCAAACAAACAAGATACATTAATAATAAGTTAAATACTTAATATAATATTTTCAGAAACATATAAAAATAATTATTTTATTATTTTATTATTATAATAATAATTTTCATGTTCTCATAGTTATCCATAATAGAGTTTTATATCATCATTCATGTAGGTGGTTAAACTGGCCCAAACTTGAACTTGCTTTTACTCGATTGGTAAGTATGGTTAAAGAGGTGTTTCTTTTGACATAATATCATTATAACATAATAATAATCATATTATTTTAATTTATTTTTTATGGTTAATCATATTTTACTATTTTTAGATTATTTTTTAAAATTTATATGAAAAATGAAAAATGTTTCATCGTGGATGTGGTTGTCCACACGTACGCACGAATAGTGTTCCTGTTTCTCAACACATGAGAGGGTGTGAAGGATGATATTAAATTTATATTTAATAATTTTAATTATATTATAGGTATAATTTTTATTCATATTTTATATCCTTTTTATCATCCATGAATGTCGGTGAATAAAAATGGAAGATGTCACTTCATGAAGTCATTAGTCTGCTCAATGCACTAACTACACTTTTGTTTTTCTTAGCAGAAGGGGAGGAATAAATAATGGTTATTAAATTAATAAAATAACATAAATTATAATAACTATACTTATTTTATTATATTTTTATGGATGTAATATATTTTTAATAGCAATATTAAGAATAAAAACTTAAGAAGTATATAATACTTAAGTTGGAGACTTGATCTTTCCTTAGAAAACTCCTTCAAATTGAACGGATTACGATAAATCAGTGTTACCAAGGGATTTATAATTTTTGTGTTAATTATATGAGATTATATTTTTTCAGAGTTTAAAATAAATTTCTAATAATGTATGTGTGTTTTAAAGGGTGTAAGTGACCCCCTTTTATAAGATAGGAAAAGGGCACTTTTGGAAACACCATTTATTTTTTAACAATGAAATGACACAATTCCGAGTTTGATGGATCCAAAGTTTCAAAATAATAGATTATTTGGTTTATTTTGGTTGATATATACTCAAAAAAGGATTTCCACACATAATTTAAACATGTTAAATTGTTTTTACCATTATGTTTTTACATTTTACTCTTGTACTTTTAAACTAAGTAACTAGTTTTTAACTAAATGATTTTATATTTTATTAAGAATATATAATAAGACATATAACCGAATTTGAGTGTTATTTAACTATATATAACATATATTTAATCCAATTCAATTTCTAAGTATTATAAATTTTAATTTTAAATTAAAAAAGATAATGTGTAGAAAATTGTTTTAGTGTAAAAAAGACATTTTGATCCTTATGGATTCTTAATTCTAGTTAGTATTGATTACCATATAAATGATTTGTTATATATTTATTTATTTGTTTATAAATATTATTATACCAATTATTAAAATAATTTAAATATAATTTATTTGATATAAATTCATTGATATTAAAAAACTAATGGTTTTAAAATAATTATTTCACAATTATCTAGTTAATTAGCATTAATCCTAACAATATAATTTCATATCTAAAAATAAAATTATACATATTAAATAATATGAAAATTATTTTCTAAAATATTTTAATAATTTTATCAAATTAACATTCTATGTGTTTGGAAAATTAATTTTAACTCAAGCACATATAACGCGCAAAAAACCGTTTTTTAGATTATTTTAAGAAATAATTATTTATGATTAGGATAGATTTATCAATGTAATTGATTTCAATGAATTTAAACTAATTAATATAATTTAAATAGCATTTATTTAACTATAAGATAAACAAAAATCTTCATTTATTCATGTTATAATTAATTAAATAATAGAGTTGAAAAACAGTTTTCATTTAGAATAGTGTATAAATTTTCAAAATGTTGAGCATGGGTTTATAAATTCAACATATAATTTTAAAATAATTTATTATACATTATATTATATAATTTTATAGTAAAAAGGTTTCAAAAACTTTCAATGTATTTATATAACAAAATAATTTCATAAAAGTGATGGTACTAATAAAATTAGTATTTTCACTATTCACTTGAAAATAAAGTGTTTCCGAAAAATAAAAAAAAATCATCTTATGTAAATATGATCATAGTAAGTCCAAAAATTATATTAATTATTAAAAATTCACATAATAAAATTTTAATTTTTTTTCTTTAGTTAAAAATATGATTGAAAACTATTTTTATCATAAAAAGCCTCTTTGTATATTATCTATTCTTCTTCTTATTTATTATAAATTACTAATTAAATTATTTTTAATCCTTTAATTATATTAAAATATATTATTCTTGAAAATAAGTTAATTTTATAAAATATATTTCCCCATTTTCTTTCTACACAAGTTGATTAATTATTTAAATTGAACTTTATTGTGTTTATACTTATATATATATATATACACATTCATAAACTCATTGCCATAGTTTATACCATCCAATTTTATAGCTGACTTAAAAAGTTCCATATTATTTTGGTTTTGGTGTTGCGAGTGGATAAATCCATAAAACACGGTATTTAATTAAGGAAAATATATACACTATATATAGTGAGATCTCAGGTCATTATAATCTACCCCACTTAAATAATTTGTATCCTCATAATTTAATTCTCATTTCCTTAAAAAAATATCTAAATGTGGAGAAAATATTGACATGCTTCAAGAAATTATCTATATGATATTTGATCCTAAATATCAAAGGGAACATTATAAAACACCTATCTTCCCTAAGCATTTTAAGGAAATGTATCTCAAAACTAGGAATTAAGGACCGTGGGAAGGATTCAATTTTCTTCATGAAAATTCATAGTTGGACTTGCATTAATCGATGGTACAGTTGATATAGAATTTTATTTTCCCTATTCTATAAATTAATGTGGAGTCAAATTGAAGATATGCATTCTATTTCAAAAATTGAATCGAAATTTTTTAGAGGAGGATATTATAATTTTCATAAAGTTTATTTCCATAAACATAATAATAATACCACTAAATTTCTTAAAATAAAAATCATTGAGGGTGGTGACTTGATGTTCTTAGAAAACATACTAGATACAATATTATTGATAAAACTATACTACATCCACTAATTTGAATATATGGTAAATGAAACCTAATTACTACAATCCTCTTAGTTGATATCCATTACATAGGTTATTCCTTACTCCCTAGGTCTTGGATGTTGTGGATCCTACCATCCTCAATAATCCTTGGATTATGGCATTAACTTGGATAATGAATGGGTTCTCCACACATAATAAATTGAATTATTAGTGGTTCCCTGGGATGATTTATATATTTTATTCGTTATATTAACTGAACTCTTCATGTTCTTATAATATTTTGATGCCTGATGACCCCCTATTACACAAGTAAAGTATCTCTAAATCTCCTTAATATAATTCCCTTGGTTCTTCTTCCCAAATTTTTGACATGTTGTAAATTGAACATTTTTCCTTCATCATCTACATCAATTGATATTTCACAAGACTCCATATTTATCTTCATTTTTGTGCTTGATACTTCCACTATGTTCACATTTTTAATCATATTTCATGATATATGTTTTTTCATAATCATAATTTTTCTCATTCCATCGCAAATTTTGAGGGGTTTTATATTAATTTAATCTTAGCATTGTCCCTCACACCCATGGTTCCTTCTAGTTTCAGAAATTAATAAAACCAAAAGAGGTGACATGAATAACAAAACATTACCATTATGTGGGAATTATAAAAATCATAAAAGTAATTCAAGCTTAAAACATCATGTTTTTTACATTTCTATATTGTCCTATAGTTCTTTTAGTTTAACCTATATCAATATTAGTTTGATGTAGGTTACTTTATGTTGGGTTATCTTACACTTCTAAAAATAATACCTCAAATAATCTAGGAAATAAAACATTTATATTGGTTCATAAAGATTATTTGACTAACCAAAGTATATACCTAGGGTGTGTCAAACTAGGTGTGCAGTAAGAGGGTCATTCACTGTGCACCATAATTATGGTTGAGATATACTCGACCAACTCTTTTCTATGTTATTACCCATATATTCATCTATTCTAAAACCACATAAACTCTAAGTATCTATATAGGGATTTATTCCTAGGTTTAAAAACTACTCATGATTTTACCAATATTTTAGGATATCATCCTACACTTAGACACATCCCTAGGGTTTTACTAAGGTGATCTAACCCAGAAACTATATTTAACTAAACTAATCTTCAAAAATAACTAAACTAAACTCCAAAATAACTAAACCCTAATTTGATACCAACTAAAGATATGCAATCTAAACATGAATTAAATTATACATTAATCTCATGATTTAAGAAAAATATATCTCACAAACAATCGCACAACACAAAGATTGAAAGGTTTAATGTCTTTTAGATTTTCTACATAAACATCTTATCTTATAAAATTTACAAACATTTCTCCATAATAATTCTTCTATAGAATATTTACTATATATATCACATGATATAATCATCTTCATAACTTAGGGAATAGAAAAATTAAAAATTGTTGAGCTCAGACACTCAATAAGGGGAAAATATAGCATAAATTATTAGATCATAAACATGAAGGAGTAATTAAAAAGACTTAAATATCATAATAATATATCATAAGAGAATAGATGATAATAATAAAACATGATAAGGAAAAATATGATCATAACTAGAACATTAATTATGTGTAAAATTTATTACTTGGATCAAAATATATATCAATAACCAAAAACATACGAGCTTGAAAT
This sequence comes from Viscum album, assembly GCA_963277665.1. Taxonomy (NCBI): domain Eukaryota; kingdom Viridiplantae; phylum Streptophyta; class Magnoliopsida; order Santalales; family Viscaceae; genus Viscum; species Viscum album. The sequence goes on along the minus strand of OY728134.1, from coordinate 462,247,421 downwards.
AAAAGTGAAGAATACATTAAAAATACATCATAATCGTGAAAATATGGCATAACTTGGTAAACAACATGAAAATGTGTCACGATCATAAACATATAATTTCTTATCATTATAAACCAGGCTACCCACCAACTCATTCACTCGTAAAATTGAGATTAGGGATAAATTCTATCATACTCCCCCTTTGTGAAAATAGTTACTTACTAAATCATTTACATAACATTTCTATCTCATGGGATATCACCCTTTACCCAATACATTAGAGGGGTATATAGGTCCCAACCATGTCATAATCCATACATATGTGTGCTACTTGAAATTAAAACATTCATTATCTTATAAACAACTCATGGAAAAATTGTGTCTTTATTAAAACTATCAGAAACATTACATATTGTGAACTTAAGAAATCATAAGATATCAAAAATATCACTTTAAAAAATTAATTTTATAATAATAACATATATATATAATGTGTGATCAAAACATAACTTCATGAAAGATAAACCTTGGAGGGTAAATATATGTGAAAATACAAGAGTTTTCACAAAACAATTTAAAAACATAGTAAAAATTACTTTTAAAAAATAAATTTTTGTGAAGGGAAATAGAATAATTTTAAAAAAATAATATAAAGAGTTATAAATAAAACATCCTTGAAAAATCATAAATTTTGTCCAAAATTATAAGTGAAACTACTTTCAAAACTATTACTTTTGAAAAAAATATTTAATAATGTAAACTAGAAAAGGATATAATGTTTTTAAAAATGTAAGTAAAAATTATTTTAAAACTATTACTTTTAAAAATAATATTTAATAATATAACCTTTAAAAGGAAATAAATGTTATTATAATAAAGTTTTGAGTGTATTATAAAACTTTTATTTTTGAAAATATGCAAAAACATTTTGAATATTTTGAAATAACTTTGTTAAAAACCCACATCATTAAAAAACAGAGAAACGTTTATTTTAAAATGAACAAATGGAATAAAATGATAATTGGAAATAAAAAAATTAGTTTTAAATAGATAAAGGATAACATTTTTGGTAAGTAAAAACATGGACATGGAAGAATAATCCATCAAAATAAATGGGAATTATTCTTAACAAATTCAGACATGTCGGTACCATCAGGAAGTGCGGTAAATGTGGTTGGAAACTCATTAAAGGGGGTGGAAAAAGTGAATATTTTGGGGCCCTTGGACCTAAACACTCTCATTAATAAATAATAATCCCATATAAAGGCTGTGAGTGTGGGAAAGAAGGCTGCCTTGGAGGATAAAGCAAGAAAGGTGAAGTCTCTGAGTAGGCAGATCCCCCTCAAAGAAGGCCCCGTGGTTGAGTTAGTCAACCGTTTTGAAGACCTGGAGGTTAAACAAAAAACCTTAAATCAATATTAGGATGATTCAGGTGATGAAAATTATATTAAACTCCCAATGGATAGTTTGGAATGAATTAAAGGGAAAGGTCTTCACAGCCCTAGAAAAGGGAAAAAATGAAATCGTGATTTAGGGAAATGTATTGTGGTCAAGGGGAAAAATGAAAGGGACACAAATATTATTCACACTTTTCTAAACCGATGGAAACTAGGTCGGTTTAGAAGGGTGTAAAAAAGGAAATCAAAGCCTCATATAATGGGTAAAGTGGACAACATAGTAGGAGAACATGAGTAATGGAAGAAGAGGATGGAGATTGTTTGAAGCTCATCCTCCATTCCAAGGAAAAAAGGTAAGATAAAGATTTCTAGGTCAACACCTAAAAAGAAGAGATTAAATTAATATATGAAAGAAGGATTCAATTTGATACCAATGAGGATCAAGAAGTGTGGTTATACAAACAATACCAAATCCTGGCCCAGGGTTTCAACCAATGAAAAATCAACTCAGAGGAATTCATTCAGAAAATGGACAGAATGGGTACCCACCTTGAACAGCTTATCAGTGAGGATCCAGATACCCAGGTCAATACTTTTCACTGGGAATTATATAGAATATATGATTCAAATAATATTAGTCTTGTTTTTAATCAGTTTGTCAGATCTTTCATCACGTAGTGGTATCTATGTTTTGTGAACTCCGGTTCCCCACTTTTCTTTAAAAGTCTCTTAATAATAATAATAAATTATATTTGGATGGATTATTAACAAAAATGAATTTTAATAAAACATTAGAATCATAAAGGAAGATAAATTTCGTTTGAATCCTAATTTCCAAATATAAGAATGTTTAAATACAATGTAACATAATTATATGTTATAATAGATCAATCTTGAAAGATTATTGTCAAAGAAGAGTAATTATGACCCAAGGAAAATATTTGAGTCAAAAAAAACCCCTTACAGCCTTTGTAACATTTTAATAAAAAACCCATGAGAGGTATAACATTAAAAATAACTTTTAATACATTAAATATAAGATAATAATTATTTTAAAATAAAATATGGTAGTATTTACACCATCAAAAATGAAACATTGTGTATAACTTAAACATGTCTCAAGGGATTCAAATTTGAGACAAAGAAACCCTTATGAATATCAAAATATTTGAAGTAATGATCCTTTGGAAATGAATTCATGGGAATGAATTTAAAATATAAAAAAATTAAAGTTGAAATAAAATTTTATACAATAATATGATAAAATAATTCAACTTTGAAGAATGGGGGTCAAGAATAACCATTATAACTCAAAGAAATAAAAATGAGTTATGAAAAACCCTTACATTTTTTCCTTGCTTAGTTGATTACAATATAACCATAGGTAAAATAATCATAACAAAATTAATATTATATTTGAAAACATTATTCATAAATATTAACCTTTTATAATCCTTATTATAAATTTTTATCATGAGTACATTGATTATTCATAGTGTATTATGACCACCATGTGTTAGTAACTTTAGTCGTTTGTGCGTGTTTTATAATTATGATGTCATTGATCATTATTATACACCAAATTCATTATTAATATTTCATTTTAGATAAATTATTGTATACATTTTATTTATTTATAAATCTCTCATATCATTCCATAACTGTTTTAGTTATGCTATATGAAAATGCAATCGGTGTCGAATTATTTTGGTGATTTTAGAGAACGAAAATGATACTTTAATGTTAAATACTTAATATAATTTTATAAAACTAAATAAAAATCATTATTTTTTTATTTTTTTATAAAAATATTATTTTTCATGTCCCCATAGTCATCCATAATAAATTTTAATAGCATTTCTCATATAGGTGGTCAAACCGAACTAAACTTGAACTCGCTTCAAATCGATTGGTGAGTGCGGTTAATGAGGTGTCTATTTTTTCATAATATAATTATAATATAATAATAAAGAAATTATTTTAAATTTTTATGATTTTTATCCATGTTTTAATATTTTTAGATAATTTATAAAAATCTAAATGAAAAAAAATGTTTTATCATGGAGGTGGTGGTTCGTACGCATGCATGATTAGCATTCCCATTTCCCAAAGTGTGAGAGGGGGTTATGGTGGATATTAAATGTAAATTTAAGAATAGTAATTATATTATAGATATAATATTTATTAATCCATTATATCTGTTTTATAATCCATGAATATCGATGAAAAAAATAGAAGATGACGCTTGGTGGAGGCGGTAGTCCACGCAACACACTAACAACGCTTTTGTTTTTCTTAGCAGATGGGGTGGAATGAATTAAAGTTATTTCATAAATATAATAACATGTCACTATAATAATTATAATAATGTAAATTTACTGTTATGGATATAATATATTTGTAAGATTAACATTAATAAGAAAAACATAATAAGGATACAGTACTTATGTTGGAGACTTGATCTTTCCTTGGAAAACTCCTTGGAATTAAAGGGATTTGGATAAATTAGTGTGACCAGGGGATTTATAATGTGTAGGGGAATTATAGTATAGTATATTTGGGAATACTTTCATGGAAATTTATAATTTTATGTGTTTCTTTGAAAGGGTGTGAGTGAACCCCTTTTAAAAGAGTGGAAAATGGCACTTTTGGAAACACCCTTTATATTTTAATAATTCCATGAAACTATTTCAAGGTCAATGGTTCCAAAGTTTAGAAATAATGGATTTTGGAGTGTTTTTGGGTATATAAATACTCAAAATATTGTTTCATCACATGTTTTAAGTATGTTCAATGGTTTTTACAATTAATTTTGTACATTTTACTCTTTTACTTTTAAACTAGCTAACTAGTTTTTAACTAAGTGATTTTATATTTTATTAAGAATATAGAATAACCCATATAAAAAAATTTGGTGTGATGGAAATAAATTTAACATATATTTAATCCAATTAAATTTCTAAATATTATAAAATTAAATTCTAAATTAAAATAGATAATGTGTTGACAAACTGTTTTAGTAGAAAAATGACATTATGATGGATACTTAATATTAGATAGTATGGATTACCAATTAATGAATGTTAATATATTTATTTTTTATTTATAAATTATATTAAATTCATTAATTTAATTATTTTAATTTAATTCATTTGATAAAAATTCCTTCATATTAATAAAACAATAATTTTAAAATCATTGTTTCACCATTATTGTGGTAAATAGCATTAATCCTAACAATATAATTTCATAAATAAAAAAGAAATTTGAAATAATAAATAATATTAAAATTATTATCTCTAATATAATAATAATTTTATTAAATTAAATTTATATGTTTAGTTAAAACTAACTTTAACACTAGCACTTATAATGCACAAAAACCAGTTATTTTTAAAAAAGTTCATTTTAAGAAAAAGGATTTATGATTAAGACAGATTTATCAATACAGTTAGATAAAATTAATTTAAATTAAATACTATAATTAAAATTGTATTTATTTAAAAATAAGATAAACAAAAAACATCATTTCATCATGTTGTAATTAATTAAACAATATAGTTGGGAAAAAATCATTTAAAACGCTATATGAATTTTCAAAATGTTGAGCATGGGTTTATAAATTTAACATAGTATTTTGAAATACTTTATTATACTTTATAACATATAATTTTATAGGAAAAATAGCTTCAAAAAATTTCAATTTATTTATATAATAAAATAATTTCATAAAAGTGATGGTATTAATAAACACGATACTTTAACTATTCACTTGAAAATTATGTATATCAAAAAAAAATCAAAAAATTCAAATGAAGTAAATATGATCATTATAAATCCAAAAAAAAGATATTAATTTTTCAAAATTCATATCCTAAAATTTAAAAATTTATTTTTAACTGAAAATATTGTGGAGACTAATTTTTTATCGAAAAACAACTCTGTATATTATCTATTCTTCCTCTTATTTCTTAGAAATTAAAAATTAAACTAGTGTTAATAATTTATTCATATAAAAATATATTATGCTTGAAAATAAGTAAATTTTAGAAAATTGAATTAATTAATTTCTTAGAAAAAAATTTGATTTGATATTTAAAGTAAACTATATTCTATTTATATATATATATATTTATTTATTTATTTATTTATTTATTTTCATAATCATGTTGCCATATTTTATACCTACCAATTCTACGGTTACCTTAAAATGGTATAATATTTGTTTGGTTTAGGTTTTTCATGTGGATAACTCCATCGAACATGGTATTTCTTTAAGGGGAAAATATATAGTGAAATCTTTGGTTATTCCAATTATAGATAATGGAGGGGAAATAGGAGTACCTCGACTTAAAAGACTTAGATCTGGATGAGCCAAGGTGTTAAATAGCCCAAGAGGTGAATCTAGAATGTAAGAAGAGGTCAAGGGGTCAACTAGGGATTAAGAGAAGAATGAAATCCAATAAAAGGAAGCCATGGTGCCCATTTTTATATAGTAGGATTCGTAATACTTTCTCATGACATGGGGTCTTGAAAAACACCCATGATGTTCCATGATCAAAGGGCGGTTTAGAATTCAAGTATAAAATTCCCTCAATTTCTGTGCATTTTAAATACCATTTTGAGTGTCACCATAACCTAGGTCACAAGGTGTTCTAGGGAGTGTTGACCCCTCAAACACCTTCTATGACTAGCCACTAGGGTGTAGTTCCCAGCACCTAGTTTTTTTCTCCTCACCATGCCCAGGACCGTAGCATGGTGAGATTGAGATTACTATTTTAAATAGGTGATCCCTCAAGGTTCCAATCTTGGCAGAATACCCACATGGGCCTTCCCAAACTTCTCATGTCTCTCAAGGCTACCATCCAACCACCATTCCCAACAATACGAGAAACCAAGCCATTTTTCTTGTCATGGTACATCCCAGAACAAAACGGACAACTCTATGAAAAATACCCAAGCACTCAAATAAAACATGGACTACCCCTTACTCAAACATCCAGTTAGGCTTCAAAACATCTATAATTGTTTTTACCACCACAATATGGTGATCCTATTGATGTAAAAAACTCTCCCTTAGCCCACAAAACACTATAAAAATCCCCCTAGACACCAACGAGACTAGTAAAAACATAAATGAAAGGTTTTAGAGATTATTTCCATCATATTAAAGACCTATTAAACAATTATCATCCTCAAGAATAAAAGAACTGAAAATGAAGAGGATAAATGGAAAATTATGAACAACCATCCCATGAAAAACCTCTAAAGTATCAGATTAAAAACCAAATGAAACAATCAACTAAGCATGATCAATAATAGGGAAAATACACATTTTATAAAACAGAATAAAAACAAATATTACATCGCCCAAGGAAAAAAAAGAAAAAACTTAAACTTAAAACAAGTTGGGATATTGAGAACGGATATACATCTCATATTCCTAGGTATTCTCCTCCAAGACAACATGCTTCTATAACATGAAACTCGCCCATGTATCACCTTCTCTCGATAGTCCTAGATCTCAACCAATTACTCTATGAACATCATTTCATCCTCGATATCCAACACTCACTATTTAATTACATGTATGTCATCATGAAGATAATAATAGAGATAAGACTCTTGGAAGGCATCATGGATTCATTCCGTTCATGTTGGGAGCACCAACCAATACACCACCTTGCCAACGTGATCCAACACCTCAAAAGTTCTAATGAACTAGGGAAGATTACTCCCCCATCCAAACTTCTATTACCCCTGACTAGGAGAAACCATTAATAACGCATTGTCTATGAACTCAAACTCTAGGGGCCTCCATCGATGATTAGAATAGGCCTTATGAACATATTGTTCCACCCTCATCCACTCTCGAACCATCTAGTTCTTCGGTGTCATTATAGTACCCCAAGTTTGAGGCATGCCATCATTTTATTCCTATTTTTTTATGTTTGGAATCATCAATATAATTATCCAGAAGTGGTTAGAACTGTAAAGGGGAAAAGTTCCTAGAACATGGCTATAAAAAGGTTATAGGAAACATTCACATAATGAATAGTGGTTTCATTACGTTAATCAGCTTAGGAGTATTCTATGAAATCCCTTCATAGCATGAAAGTTTCCCTGGGTGTTTAGATGGGGTAGTTTATGATGTGAAATGGGTTCACACCATTAATGGGTTTTTCTGGAAAATAAAATTTATGGGGCATTTTTTCAAAGGAAGTGGCCTCTCAAGGAATTCATGACATGAATTCAAAATTCATTTCATAAATTGGTTTGGTTTATCCAGTTTTATCCCAACCTTTAGTTGAAATTCTTCAGAAGATTTATGTTCCTCCCTCTCAACTTTCAAGGATACCCTAGGTGATTTACATAGACCTTTATTGTTTGAAATTTTTTTACTTCAGATATTTGGGTGTTCTATTGTGGAAATAAAATTTTAGGGTCCCATTCTTCCTTCTTATTTTGGATCACTTTGTGTTGGATTAATCGAAAGCATAGATTGGTGTGTAAGAACAATATTTATAGATTTGGATTTTTGTTGATGATATCTTCTTAATTTTTAACATAGGAATGGAAAAAAGATGGTAGATTTTCATATTTGTCTTGGATCCTTTGTGTAAACAACTTGAAGTAGGTGGATTCTTCCTTAATCTACTATTCTGGAACTTGTTGGATTGAGTTTTTCTAAAAAAAATTAATGCCTCGATGGAAATCCCTTGTGAAATTGATTTTGAAAAAACCCTTATTTGATTTTATTTCAAAATGGTTAGTTTTGAAAGATTTAATGTATGTTTAAATAAATGTTTTAATTAGAAAATTGGATAGATCATGGTTGTGAAGTACCACTATCAAAATGGGAAGTATCGTGGTTGTGAAGTACCGCCATCAAAATAGGATGGGGTATTTTCATGAAGTACCACTATCAATGTGTGACCCCAATCTTGCGTGTGTGTGTGTGTGTGAATATTTGAATTTTTATACGAAGTAAAAAAGAAATGGATTCAATAGATTTGTTAATGTATTTTTCTCATGTAAAACTTGTTCATATTTTTGATATAAAATGATTATTTTCATTCCAAATGTATTATTTAAAATGTGATGAATTTTTATTATACTAGTGGCGTGTGTTTGGAATTCTATGGGTATTATCTACTAATTGTTATGATCACTCCCAGCTTGGGATCTTTCGTGCATTTTCAGATGTTATCTACTAAGATATAAGGAAGGGGGAGGTTTTTTATTTCACTAGTGGTATTCCAAAACATTGTGGTTGTGTTTGGTGGAGTTGGAGATGTAGAGTGTTGATGTCCTAGTCAGTTGAGGTTCCACCGGGTTTCTTTAATCTTTTATCTTAGATTATCATTCTTGTATATTTTGTTATTTATTTTCATTTTCACTCTAATATAGTTTTTTATTGGTATTTTATTGAGTTGTGTGGTTTACCTCTCATGCATCATTTGTTGGTCTTGTTGTTAAGTATTTCTTTATAGGTTGTTTAGGTTCTTAGGGAAAATCATCCCCTGATTCTATCTTAATATCTTGTTATTTATTTCTATACTTTGGTGTCTTGGGGATTTCATCTATGGTTAGTAGCACTATGCCTCTTCTCAATCCAATGAGTAGGGGAAGAATTTTACAAATGGTATTAATCTTGTTTGGTCCTTGAGCTGGGTTGGTAGTAAGAAGATAGGAATGTTGGAACTTGTAATGTATAGATTTAAAATATTTATCTAACCATTTTATGTTGAACTTCAATTTACCAGGGTGGTTTGGGTACAATAGTGTTCCAAGACAATTTTAGGAAAGTTTTGAACTCATCATCATGGGTTCAGATGATGAGTGTAGCATATCATGCATTAGTGTTGTGAATTACCACTATGATTTTATTATTAATCTTTTGCTAAATGATTTTTGAAAAATGATTTAGAAGTATTAAAATGCTTAAAATGGTTGATTTTGAAAAAGGGAAATTATAATGATTATTTCTTATGGTAATTTGAAATTTTTTTCAAGTATTCAGTACCTATAGAGTGATAAATAAATGTTTTTTTATTATAATTATATAAATGGAACCTGGTAGACGCTATTGAAATTAGCAAGAAGAAGTAATGGAAAATATAGTTACACCTGAACTAAAGGTGGACCATCAACTTGTATAGAGTATTTTTTAATATTTTCAAGTCATTGACAAAGGTAATTGAGACAAAGAACCAAGTAAAGTGGATCATTTGGTGTTGTTTCAGAAGCAGAATCCACCAATATTACAAGGGTATTCTAAATATAAAAAATTAGAATAATGGATTAACTGAATTAATGGAATTTTCAATTTTCTTGTTACACTAGTAGAGCTGAAAGTAATGTTAGGGACATATATGCTTAAATTTATTATATGAAAATGGTGGTATTTAATTATCCAATCTAAAGATGACCAAGGACTTATATGGGACGAATTTGAGGAATTTTTCAACAAAAATTATATCCTCATCATTCAAGATATAAAGAAAAACATAATTCTTTAGCTTAAAGTGATCAATCCAATCGGTAACAGATTATGAAACTAAGTTCCTGAACTTGGTCTATTATGGTCCAAAAGAAGCTCCTAGAACATCCTTGTAGGCATGAATCTTTGAGTTGGGATTTCTATCATAGATTTGTTTAAAATTATACAGAGATGGTTAAGAGGAAACAATGGTATAAAGGGATCTTTCTAGTAATGTTTTTAGAGGTATCATGTTTATTTCCATGGGAACATATAGAAAATTGAGTGCTAGAAACAATGAAAAAAATAAATATCTATTCTCTAGGAGGTGGAACACCTCATAGTCGTACTTCTAAATAAATTAACTTTCTTACAAGTTCTTATAAAAATCAGGGTGTTTCAAATGAAATTCACTTATACATAGTAAAAATGAATGTTTTATACCATTGATGAATTTCCAACACTGTAGAAAGAAAGGGAATATCAATAGATATTTTCTTAGACTTCATAAATTAGTAGGTGGAACAAGTTTGACTTATCCTTGGGTCCCTTATACTCGAATAGAATAGTCCCATTAGACTAGTTTTCATCCACAAACACAGGTTAACCAATACACCTCCAGGAACACTTTAGTTTTCTAGTTGAAACCTCACCAAGGATGCAAGATTCATCATATTCCAGCTGATTGGAAACTTTATAGAGAAGATTAGGCTATCATGAAAGACCAATTGAGTCCCTCTATGGTGTGAGGTACCATTCTTTAGTACTAAACTCTTATGAATTTCTTGTTTGTTACTGGAACATCATGGTCTTCCCTTACTTCTTCTATGGTTAAACAATTTTGAATACATGTAGAAATAATTTTTTATATTATTAGTATCAAGAAACCCCTTAGATAGTGGGAGTGAAGAGGATTTAAAATCCCATCATGTTAGATTAATATTGATGTGGTGTAGTTTATATGGGAGTTTATGGTCTAAGATATAGAGGAGTTTGATTTGATCATTGATATGGACTAGTTGGTGGGTTTTAAATCTTACACTAACTTTTATGATCGACAAGTAATATTCACATCCCCATATGGAACCCTTCATGCATTCAAGGGGATTGGGATATAAATACTAGTAAATAATGACCATTGGAAATTGTGGATAGAACCATCTCTAGAAAATTAGTGATAATGACCTTGGTAGCAACTAATGAAACATGAAAATGGATTCTTCTAACCATAGTGAATTAATACTTTCATTCCTTTACAAAAAAAATCCATATGTTACCACTCGAGTAGGAAATCGAATTTTCTATAGATATACTCCCAGGAAATATCCCTACTTCATTACAATATTATAGAATGGATATATCAGAGTCATGAGAGTTAAAGTTTTAGCTTGAATATTTGGAAAGTGAAGGTTTTATCAGACCTAGTACTTTTCCTTGGGCTACACTAGTTTTATTCATGAATAAGGTATATGTTTCTCTCCTCTTATGTGTTAATTATCCTAAATTTAATCAAGTTATGATAAAAAAAATTTGTATCCTCTTCCTCAAATTGATGATCTGTTTTATCAATTAAATAGAACCAAGTGGTTCTCTAAGATTAATAGATACTCAGGATATCATTAGCAAAGATTTAGGAAATAGGATATTATACAGACTAATTTTCCAAGTGGATATTTCCATTGTGAGTATTTCATCATGCCATTTGGTCTAAAAAATGCAACTAAATTCTTCCTAGACTTGATGAACTATTTCTTTTATAGGTACTTTGAAACTTTTATTGTAGTTTTTATTGATGAAGTTTTAGTTTACTCTCAAAGTAGGAATGAACATGAGGAACACTTGGAAATTGTTCTGAGAACATTGATAGATAATTAATTGTATGAAAAGTTTTCTAAGTAAGACTTATAGATCTAATAAGTTTGTTCATTGGGAATTTCATTTTCGAAGAGGGTATATCAGTTGACCCTACAAATATTGAAGCAGTTGTCTCTTGGTATCCACTAATAATGATTTTGAGGTATGTGGTTTTCTAATATTAGTGGGATATTATCATCACATTATTTAGGATTTCTAGAGAATTTATTCTCCCATGAATTATTTTATAATAAAGGGTATTCAATTCATATATAACGATGACTGTCAAAATATATTTTTAGAGATTAAAACTCATCTTGATTCAGCACCCATCCTGATATTTTTAGAACTAGGTAAGGACTATGTGGTATATTTTGATGCATATAGATCAGACCTTGGTTGTGTTCTCATGTAGGAAAATCACATTTTAGACTATTTTATTTCAACTTGGTATACACACCTAGTAAAGGGAATTTCATGGCATATGTGTTGATTTGGAAACTGTATAGCAAAGTGGTCTGACAATATCATGAACAATGGCAGCTCATGAGTGTGATTTATAATATACATCTAGATTTTTCCGCATAGGATGAGCATACAATTTTCTTTCTAGTCAATCTTGTTTATAATTTGATATATTTAGTGAAAGAGGCTCACATAGAATATCCTGATTGTATCACCATTAAGTCAAACCTAAATTGTGGGGAGACTTATGATGGATGGACAGAGGATGCAAATTCCTTGTTACATTGTCAAGATTAAATTTTGGTTCCTCATTATTTCCAATAATAAATTATATATTCTTACCACTATTTAAAATGGTCTATTCATCTGGGTATTCAAAATATGTACTTGGAAATTAAATCAAATTTCTAGTGGTCAGTTATGAGATGAAAGATTTCAAATTATGCTATGATATGATTAACTTTTCAATAGGTAAAATCATAACATCAACAACTGGATGGTATGATATAGTATATGCTTATACTTGTATAGAAATGGGAATATATTGCTAGAGAATTTTTCAAAGTTCTACTAAAAATGTTATGTAAACATGATTCTATTTGGGTGATTGTGGATCGAATCACCAATTAGGAACACCTTCTTCCTATCAAATAATCTAACACAGTAGAGGAATTATAAAAGTTTTATATTTGAGATGTGGTTAGATTGCATAGAGTTTCAATGTTGATTGTATCTGATAGATATCCTTGATTCACTTCTAGATTCTATTGATCATTATTGTAGGCTCTTTAGATTCAACTAATCATGAGAATGATATATCATCCATAAATGTATGGGAAGTTGGGATGCACAATTCAGACATTGGAAGATATGTTAATAGCTTGTGTCATGGATTTTGATAGATCAGGGGAGGATCACATGACTATGGTTGAATTATCCTATAATAACAGCTATCGTGAGATGATATAGATGGCCTTGTTCTAGGATTTGTATGATCATCCTTATTGTTCTCCACTATGTTGGTTGGAAGCAGTAGATAGACATTTGATTGTATTGAGTCTTGTCCATGGGATTATAGAAAAAATATAAATGATCTTGAAGCAGATGGATATGGCTCAAATCCAATATAAATCATATGTATACAATATTCGTATATATTTATCTTTCATGGTGAGTAGACATGCCTTCTTGAAAGTTTCACCGGGACTTATTCAATGACTTTTGAGAAAATAAGGGAAGTTAGCACCACGGTATGTGGGACCGTTTGAGAATATGGAATAGATTGGAATTGCGGTGTATTAGATATAATTACCACCAAGATTCAGTGTATTCCATAATTTATTCCATATTTCTAAACTAAATAAGTTTCATCGGAATACTCATCATGTGTTTAGTTAGGATCACATTACTCTTGAACCTAATGTGAGTTTTATCTATGAACTAGTTTGGGTTCTAATAGATAGGAAAAACCTTGTGAGGGAGATCTATTTCCTTGGTGTGATTTTTGTGGAAGTGTGGTCCGTTTCAAGAGGAAACATTGGAAATGGAAAGGTTTTTGCGGGATCACGGGCCTGATTTGTTCCAACTTCCTAAGGAAGAAACCCTGAATGGTGGGGAGAATGTAGCACCCATGATTTGAGTTATGACAACATTTTATGCTTGTTGTTTTATGTTTGTACTTATTTGTATAATTATCTATGTAACGCCCCGACCCTAGTTACCCAGAGTCGGTGCATTATTACATAACATTGGTATGATCACGAGAAAGATCAAGTCTCGAAAGACCGATTAGTTTAGTAGCCTTGGAATAACTGGATACATCCATAAATTTTTACATTACATCAAAAAAACATCTTGTCTTCATATCCCCTCATACTATCCCTGCAGGTCATTCATAAATTACTTCTTCATAATCCTGGGGAAAATAAAACATTGAAAGGGGTGAGCTCAGATGCTCAGTAAGGATAACATTATAGCATAAGCATTCATAGATAAGCATAAACACTTAAGTCAGTTTATAACTAAAACAAAAGCCTTTTAAACTTGAACTTCAGCATAAAATGGAAAAGATAAAATAAAATAATGCCATTTACTTACTCACATGGATATTCTACTAGTAGAACAATCCCATTAAAATATCAATAACCACTTTCATAATGATGGAATGCATAATGCCAGACTATCATAACCACATAGCCAAGGCCTCGTGCCAAGACTACAAATAAGATTTTGTCAAGGCCTTGTGCCAAGACACTAGTTTGTCTCATGAGACCTACCGATGCATCGAGGAGCTATAGCGGGCTCCACCCGTCACTTATTAAGTCCAATGCATTCCTCATATGAACAGGTTTAAACATAACATAAACATTCGTATTAAAACTAGCATACAAAATGTCAATACTTTTACCACAAACCATGAATGGTATAAAAATAGCACATCCACCGTCAAACATAACTCATTCGATACAATATGGAAGATTGTATTGTATCACATTAACCTCAATCAATAATAATAAAGGATGTTGACATAGATGAAAATAATCATCAAAACTATTTGAGAGAAATATCCCCCTATTCTTGAAAACATTTATAAGTCACATTATTTTTCAAGAAGTCATTTAAACATAGATTTTTGAATCAAAGTGTCCCATACCACTTTGAAACTTTTAAAAGTAGTTTTAATTTTAAAACTTTAATGTCCATATAAATAAATCCTTAAAACCATTTTTTAAAACATGGACATTAATGAGAAAGATTTAGAAGAATAAGTCTTTAAAATATTTAAAAATGGTATTTTAGTTAGAGATTCTAACCAAAAGAGTGACACTTGAATAAAAATAATTGAGGTAATCAAAACTTTTTAATATCATGAGAATAAATGGATTCATGATATACTATGTCAAAGTACATTATATACACCACACAAAAGTGATTTGGTGTATAACAACAAATAAGTATCAATGGAATTTAAATTGAGATGAAATCTCTCATAAAGGCCGTATCCTTAGGTTAAGGATAAATCAACAACATAATTATGTGTGAAAAATATAAATACACTCAATATGATTGGATATTTAGTGTAAATCAATCAGATTATATTCACACATATTCTTGTAAAAACAACACCAATGAATTGGATATTTAACTCAACAAATGGATATTGAGTTAAAATTACTCTTATCAAGTTCATACCGATCACTTGAGAATTTATCAATGGAGTGATTATGTGTATCAAAATTATATCCACTGAAAGGGGAGTGGAAAATATGACATAAGAAAATGAATAGTAATTCCACACATAATCTCGGAGTAAAATAATCAATGAAGTTTGCGTAAAGCCGAATAATTGGAAATTGAGATTTCGAATTCCCTTGTCGATTAGGTAACATACGAAACAAACACCCATGAAAGAAGGATCATACAATGATGATGTAAATACCCATAAATTAAAGTATATTACACAATGAATACAATCATGGGTTGTACACATACACCACATTCAATAATTAAGTGGTGAACAATGGAATTCTCACGAAATTAAGAGTGAGATAAGAAACTCCTTACCACATTAATCAACTGAGTCGTATGGCCAAAAGTTAATAACCACCAAATTATTTACAGAATAACATGAATATAAAGAGAATCATGATAATATATATCAAATGGCAGTACACAATACACCACTTTCAATAATTTAGTGGTGAACAATGGAAATCTCACGGAATTGAAAGTGAGATAAGAAAATACCTTACTTTGTACTTTTTCATTGGTCGATGGTAGGTTTACCTCCTTTATAATGGTGAAATAATTGTTATTGAATTATACAAGAATCATTTACTTTAATATGATATCATATATGATCTTTTAACATTGATTTGTTAATAATATCTTAGAATTATCGTCATTTCGGGTGTTAACGGGTTCATTTTACTTTATATTATTTGTTATGTGAGCCATATTAGTTATTAATGGGATGTATATTATTCATATACAAAATGATATCAAGTCCTTAGATACTATTTTTAAATCATAAAATTATAATTATACTTGAATGTATATGATGGAGAATGAATCTCATCGCGTTCGTGGAGACCGTAGTCCGTACATACGCACGAGCGACAATATCATTCTTTTGATATTAAAATAATATATAATTGGATGTTATATCATATATACAGAATCATTATCATGTTATATTTATTATTTACATGAGTTTCACATCATTATTATACCCATCCAAATAATAATATATTGAATAACAATTACACCACGACGTGGAGACGGTAAGCCGTACGTACGCACGTATGGTGATATGTTATTCAAAGGATGGATAGAATACTGAATATGGTTGTACCATATTTATAATAAAATCACAGTATATATATGATACTAGAGTTATTATTTTATAATGGTAATAACAAATAAAGAGGAAGTGGAAGAAGAAAGGAACTTGAAAAGGGGTGGTGAAAACATTACCTCTTCTTCGGGTTCTTCCTTTTGATTTGATCAAAAGGGCTCCTTAGGTTGGCTTTCTGATCAAAATAAGGCCTCTAGGTTGTAGTTAGGGAAGTTGATATAGTATTTGTGCAGGGTTTGGCCGAACCAAAGGGATTTGAAGGTGTGAAGAAATGAGAAGTAGGAGTGCCCTTTTATAAGAGGGGTGAGGGGCACCTTTGGAAAACCTAGAAATATTAATTTATAATAAATTCATATTCAGTTTATAATGGCTCCAAAGTTTATTATTTAAATTTTAAGGTGGGGATGGGTCGAAAACAACTTAACCAATATAATTTAGACAGGTTTGGGTCATTATATTAACCTTATCTTTAAGTATTAACTCTTAGTTAATTAGTTTCACTTTTACAATGTCTCTTTGTATTTTTATATTATATGGTTAATAAACTTACTATATACATACAATAGACCCCCAAGTGGTCCATTAATGATTAACCTATCATGATATAAGTTTCTTGGACGAACCTTAGATTTTTAGGAATTTAATATCAATTAATAATATAATATTTTTTTAAGAACTCTTTTATGTCAATTTTGACACTATTCAATAGTTGATTTTTGTGAAACTCATAACAGATTGATTACTTATAAAAAAGTCAATTAAATCAATCCTAATATATCATATTATCCTAGAAAATTATTTTAATTCATTAAAAGTTTCATATTATATTTATTTGGGTATTTATAATATCAATTATCTTAATTGTTCACTATTAAAGTAATTAATCCATCATCATTGTGTCATAAATAACTTAAATTATTTAATGTCTAAAAATTATAAATAAACTATCCTTATGTAGGAAATCTTTTTATCTTTCTAATGAATATTTATAATCTAAAATCCAACATATATAACCCTAAGTAACAATTGTTTTTTTAAAAGATATATGCTTGTGTCATTTTTGTATTTATTTTAACTTAATTAAAATAAAGTGTCATTATCACTTACAAGTGGATCCTTGGGGTCCCAAAATCGACCCAAAGATGCCCATGGTCTACCATGTATCAACCAATATGGTTAAGACACGTTTTAGGGTAATTTAGTATTATTATAATATTATTTTTTAACCCTTGTTTACCAGATTTACCCTTTAACCATGGTAAATAAAATATTTACCGAAATAATTATCCAAAATGTTTAAAAATAAAAGTTACCTATTTACACAATTTGAACATCCTGATTCCAAATATGGAATCCATTTTTCCAAATTCAAAACACAGAAGTGGAAGAAATTAATTTAAAATTAATTCCCGTTGTTAAAACAAAAAGCGTGTTTTTTAGAGATAATAACTATCAAAAGATTGTCACTTGTTTATGTCTGGTTTAAATGTGAAATTATGTTCAATGACCCACATTGTATTACATGGTAAAAATATATTCTAAATATACTTTAAAACCACTCAAATTCATAATTTATCACTATTAATTATTTTGATTAAAAAAGTTGTTTTTAATTAAAATTTAGTAATTTTCACTATTCATCAAAATATGAAAGTTATCCGAAAAGTACCAAAATTTCACCCTAGGATAATTTTGATATTCCGAATCCAAAAATGAAGTCCATTTTGAGAGATAGAATTTATAAAATTTCAAAAAGTATGTATTACTATTCATAACGGCTAGTTTGATTGGTTATGGTGTGTTAAAATCTCGAAGTTGCGTACAATACACGCCATTGCATTATTCGAAAGGAAACATACCGTGGAATCTTGGGGTGTTACATTCTCCCCTCCTTCAATAAATTGCATCCTCGCAATTTTAAAATTGTGCTTGGGAATATAATGGAAAGTCCCACATCGGAAAAAGAGTCAATAAAACTATCACTTTAAAAGAAAGAAAGAGAGGTATAAGGGTCATCCAAGATAACCCATACTCAGATTCCATGTAGGAAAACATGGATATGGATGATAAACTAAGTGTCAAGTTCTGATGGAGAGGGATATAAATCATGATCAGGAGAAAGTTAACAATAAGAAAACCACAAAATTGTGTTGGGACAAACGACCATTAGTCTCTTAGTAGGAAAGTAAACGGACAACATTTTTTTTTTGTTTTAAGTTACATTACATAAGGACGAGGAATTCATTTATGATATTGACTAAGAACATTAAGATATATACTTACTTTTTAAGTAGAGTTTCATTCTTTAATAAATTTCCACCACTAACTCAATTTTTTTAAACGATGAGTATTCAAGAAGACTTGGTCACACTGGAAGAGCTAGAATAAACTTCTATAGAATCACATGATCCATGCAGGATAAACTATATATTTACATTGTCTTTGAAGATTAATCAAAACCAAAATGGTTAGTGAATGATCTAATGATCCCCCAAAAGGATATTCCTTGAGATAAATATGCACTAATCTTAATTTCTAAAATTAAACCAACAATACCCCAAAGTTAAATAAATACCATTCAATAATCAATTGTCCTTAAAATCATTCAACATAATCCAAACTAATATTGAAACCCAAAACATAGAAGAATTTGATTATGTAGTCTCCCATGTTAAATTGTATCTCCAAATGACATCAAATACTCTTAAAGTCACATACTTAAAAGTAATTAACATCATCACATATTCTCTGTTATAGGTTAATCATTTCCATAAATAACCCAAATCACTATAAATCCACAATAAAAATGTAGATAAAAATCTACCATTACTCTACAAATGAAACCCCATTGTATTCTATTTTCCTTGGGCATATATTGTTCCCAACAAAGCGAACATCTTCCAAAATAATATTTATCACTTAATCACCAAATCATTTTCCTATACCAAGGGTATTCATTTGATAAGACATAAGAACCCAAATCAACTTATTATTGATCAATAAAATCATTTAACTAAAAAAAATAGTCACACTAACCAGGGACTTCCCGTAGTCCAGTGGTAGGCGATAAATCCCAATCGCACTTTGGTTGTGGGTTCGATTCCCACAGCTTTGTCCGACGCGATGGGTTGTCACATGGTCTACGTGTTGTCCTTTTTCAAAAACTATATTTTATAATATTACCAAAATGAGATAAATTCCTCAAAATAACATAATTTAACCACAAATGTTATATCATACCTTGCATTTTCATCCCAAATTATAATAAATTATAATTTTCTCAAACCCCAATGATCATATAAAACCAAATGGTTATTTATACCTATATCCACAAGAGAAGAGACAATTCTTCCTCAAATATCATTCTCACATGGCAAACTGCGGGGTTACAAATACAAGAGAAAATTATTCCAAAGTAAACCCATCAACAAGGAGTGCTAATACTTTTTAAATTTTTCTCCAACCATTTATTTCCACATAGCTTCTTCTTTGACCAAGAAAATATCCTATAGAATAGGACATTCACTCAGGTAATGGCCAGGTCCCCTACATTTACGGCAAATGACTGTAAATGGACTCTTGGGACCATTTTTATCTTCTTCCATAGTACTCTTCATTTTTATTCGGCAATTCTTCACTTTATGTCCTTCCTTCCTGCATGTAAAACATTTCGTTGTCCCATTGAGACACTTTCCTGGGTGTCTCCTTCCACATTTCCTACATGATGAAAATTGAGGGTTCTTTTCTCCATGGTCTCCATTGCTGGAGCTCTTATCATTTATCACTTTTCTCTTCCTTGTTGAGTCTGGGAGTTTGTTAATATATATGTTGTTGATCATATTTTTGGAAAACTGATTTGGCATAAAGATGATATCTTTTACGCCTATCAACATTACATTTTTTTGCTCATTTCCACCACCGTTCCCACCTTGTACATCATTCTCAAAGTCACTATTACTTCCTTGGAATCCAGCCATTGACTAAAACCAGAAAGCATTGTGTGAGTAACAGTAGTCGTAAAATCATTTAGAGATTAAAATGTCACCATATTCTCAATTTGAAACATATTAGGATTAACCAAGGTCATTTACTCTCATCTTATATATATATTACTTAAATCGGTTTGTAAAGAAAATGTAAATTATCCTAACCATATCCCCCGGGAGTGTCGTAATCAAGAGTGCAGCAAGGCCCGTTGTCGTGCACCAGTTCCCGTTCGAGTCTAGCTCAAAGCGGTGTTTTCGGGTTTTACCCCTAGGTACATCTGTGCCAGAGCCGCCTCTACCTGCTCGTATCCAGACAGGGATGTATTGCTTGGAAAACTCACAAAATCTCTACAATACCAAAATTCTAGGAAGTTCTTCTATACTAATCCTCAAAGTTCATCTTAGGTCTACGTGCTCTAATCAGAGTTTATCTAAATCTAGCTTCCAAGGTTTGTACTAAACTTCCTCTGATACCAACTGTAACGCCCCAACCCTAGTTACCCAGAGTCGGTGCATTATTACATAACATTGGCATGATCACGAGAAAGATCAAGTCTCGAAAGACCGATTAGTTTAGTAGCCTTGGAATAACTGGATACATCCATAAATTTTTACATTACATCAAAAAAACATCTTGTCTTCATATCCCCTCATACTATCCCTGCAGGTCATTCATAAATTACTTCTTCATAATCCTGGGAAAAATAAAACATTGAAAGGGGTGAGTTCAGATGCTCAGTAAGGATAACATTATAGCAGAAGCATTCATAGATAAGCATAAACACTTAAGGCAGTTTATAACTAAAACAAAAGCCTTTTAAACTTGAACTTCAGCTTAAAATGGCAAAGATAAAATAAAATAATTCCATTTACTTACTCACATGGATATTCTAATAGTCGAACAATCCCATGCAATATCAATAACCACTTTCATAATGATGGAATGCATAATGCCAGACTATCATAACCACATAGCCAAGGCCTCGTGCCAAGACTACAAATAAGATTTTGTCAAGGCCTTGTTCCAAGACACTAGTTTGTCTCATGAGACCTACCGATGCATCGAGGAGCTATAGCGGGCTCCACCTATCACTTATTAAGTCCAATGCATTCCTCATATGAACAGGTTTAAACATAACATAAACATTCGTATTAAAACTAGCATACAAAATGTCAATACTTTTACCACAAACCATGAATGGTATAAAAATAGCACATCCACAGTCAAACATAACTCATTCGATACAATATGGAAGATTGTATTGTATCACATTAACCTCAATCAAGAATAATGAATGATGTTGACATAGATGAAAATAATCATCAAAACTATTTGAGAGAAATATCCCCCTTTTCTTGAAAACATTTAAAAGTCACATTATTTGTCAAGAAGCCATTTAAACATAGATTTTTGAATCAAAGTGTCCCATACCACTTTGAAACTTTTAAAAGGAGTTTTAATTTTAAAACTTTAATGTCCATATAAATAAATCCTTAAAACCATTTTTTAAAACATGGACATTAATGAGAAAGATTTAGAATAATAAGTCTTTAAAATATTTAAAAATGGTAATTTAGTTAGAGATTCTAACCAAAAGAGTGACACTTGAATACAAATAATTGAGGTAATCAAAACTTTTTAATATCATGAGAATAAAGGGATTCATGATATACTATGTCAAAGTACATTATATACACCACACAAAAGTGATTTGGTGTATAACAACAAAGAAGTATCAATGGAATTTAAATTGAGATGAAATCTCTCATAAAGGCCGTATCCTTAGGTTAAGGATAAATCAACGACATAATTATGTGTGAAAAATATAAATACACTCAATATGATTGGATATTTAGTGTAAATCAATCAGATGACATTCACACATATTCTTGTAAAAACAACACCAATGAATTGGATATTTAACTCAACAAATGGAGATTGAGTTAAAATTACTCTTATCAAGTTCATACCGATCACTTGAGAATTTATCAATGGAGTGATTATGTGTATCAAAAGTATATCCACTAAAAGGGGAGTGGAAAATATGACATAAGAAAATGAATAGTAATTCCACACATAATCTCGGAGTAAAATAATCAATGAAGTTTGCGTAAAGTCGAATAATTGGAAATTGAGATTTCGAATTCCCTTATCGATTAGGTAACATACGAAACAAACACCCATGAAAGAAGGATAATAAAATGATGATGTAAATACCCATAAATTAAAGTATATTACACAATGAATACAATCATGGGCTGTACACATACACCACATGCAATAATTAAGTGGTGAACAATGGAATTCTCACGAAATTAAGAGTGAGATAAGAAACTCCTTACCACATTAATCAACTGAGTTGTATGGACAAAAGTTAATAACCACCAAATGATTTACATAATAACATGAATATAAAGAGAATCATGATAATATATATCAAATGGCAGTACACAATACACCACTTTCAATAATTTAGTGGTGAACAATGGAAATCTCACGAAATTAAAAGTGAGATAGAAAATCCCTTACTTTGTACTTTTTCCTTGGTCGATGGTAGGTTTACCTCCTTTATAATGGTGAAATAATTGTTATTGAATTATAAAATAATCATTTACTTTAATATGATATCATATATGATCTTTTAACATTGATTTGTTAATAATATCTTAGAATTATCGTCATTTCGGGTGTTAACGGGTTCATTTTACTTTATATTCTTTGTTATGTGAGCCATATTCGTTATTAATGGGATGTATATTATTCATATAAAGAATTATATCAAGTCCTTAGATACTATTTTTAAATCATAAAATTATAATTATACTTGAATGGATATGATGGAGAATGAATCTCATCGCGTTCGTGGAGACGGTAGTCCGTACATACGCACGAGCGACAATATCATTCTTTTGATATTAAAATAATATATAATTGGATGTTATATCATATATACAGAATCATTATCATGTTATGTTTATTATTTACATGAGTTGAACATCATTATTATACCCATCCAAATAATAATATATTGAATAACAATTACACCACGACGTGGAGACGGTAAGCCGTACGTACGCACGTATGGTGATATGTTATTCAAAGGATGGATAGAATACTGAATATGGTTGTACCATATTTATAATAAAATCACAGTATATATATGATACTGGAGTTATTATTTTATAATGGTAATAACAAATAAAGAGGAAGTGGAAGAAGAAAGGAACTTGAAAAGGGGTGGTGAAAACATTACCTCTTCTTCGGGTTCTTCCTTTTGATTTGATCAAAAGGGCTCCTTAGGTTGGCTTTATGATCAAACTAAGGCCTCTAGGTTGTAGTCAGGGAAGTTTAGATAGTATTTGGGCAGGGGTTGGCCGAACAAAAGGGCTTTGAAGGTGTGAAGAAATGAGAATGAGGAGTGCCCTTTTATAAGAGGGGTGATGGGCACCTTTGGAAAACCTAGAAATATTAATTTATAATAAATTCATATTCGGTTTATAATGGCTCCAAAGTTTATTATTTAAATTTTAAGGTTGGGATGGGTCGAAAACAACTTAACCAATATAATTTAGATAGGTTTGGGTCATTATATGAACCTTATCTTTAAGTATTAACTCTTAGTTAATTAGTTTCACTTTTACAATGTCTCTTTGTATTTTTATATTATATGGTTAATAAACTTACTATATACATCCAAGGGACCCCCAAGTGGTACATTAATGATTAACCTATCATGATATAAGTTTCTTGTCCGAACCTTAGATTTTTAGGAATTTAATATCAATTAATAATATAATATTTGTTTTAAGAACTCTTTTATGTCAATTTTGACACTATTCAATAGTTGATTTTTGTGAAACTCATAACTGATTGATTACTTCTAAAAAAGTCAATTAAATCAATCCTAATATATCATATTATCCTAGAAAATTATTTTAATTCATTAAAAGTTTCATATTATATTTATTTGGGTATTTATAATATCAATTATTTTAATTTTTCACTATTAAAGTAATTAATCCATCATCATTGTGTCATAAATAACATAAATTATTTAATGTCTAAAAATTATAAATAAACTTTCATTATGTAGGAAATATTTTTATCTTTCTAATTAATATTTATAATCTAAAATCCAACATATATAACCCTATGTAACAATTGTTTTTTTAAAAGATATATTCTTGTGTCATTTTTGTATTTATTTTAACTTAATTAAAATAAAGTGTCATTGTCACTTACAAGTGGATCCTTGGGGTCCCAAAATCGACCCAAATATGCCCATGGTCAACCATGTATCAACCAATATGGTTAAGAAACGTTTTAGGGTAATTTAGTATTATTATAATATTATTTTTTAACCCTTGTTTACCAGATTTACCCTTTAACCATGGTAAATAAAATATTTACCGAAATAATTATCCAAAATGTTTTAAAAAAAAGTTACCTATTTACACAATTTTAACATCCTGATTCCAAATATGGAATCCATTTTTCCAAATTCAAAACACAGGAGTGGCAGAAATTAATTTAAAATTAATTCCCGTTGTTAAAACAAAAAGCGTGTTTTTTAGAGATAATAACTATCAAAAGATTGTCACTTGTTTATGTCTGGTTTAAATGTGAAATTATGTTCAATGACCCACATTGTATTACATGGTAAAACTATATTCTAAATATACTTTAAAACCACTCAAATTCATAATTTATCACTATTAATTATTTTGATTAAAAAAGTTGTTTTTAATTAAAATTTAGTAATTTTCACTATTCATCAAAATATGAAAGTTATCCGAAAAGTACCAAAATTTCACCCTAGGATAATTTCGATATTCCGAATCCAAAAATGAAGTCCATTTTGAGAGATAGAATTTATAAAATTTCAAAAAGTAGGTATTACTATTCATAACGGCTAGTTTGATTGGTTATGGTGTGTTAAAATCTCGAAGTTGTGTACAATGCACGCCATTGCATTATTCGAAAGGAAACATACCGTGGAAGCTTGGGGTGTTACAATCTAGGAGTGGTAGAAGGTATAAATAGGAAAAGAGTTGGGAACCTAACTAAAGAAAATACTACAGGAAAAATTCATGTCATCAATAGTGGTTTCATGACGTGAATCGACATGGGTATATTCTGTGAAATCCCTTTATAGCATGAAAGTTTAACCATGTGTTTAGATAAGGAAATTAATGATGTTAAAAAAGGTCACAACATGAATGGTTCTTATTAAAATAAAAATTAGGTGATAGGTTTTTCAATAGAAGTAGCATATCAGAGAATTCATGAAATAAATACACAATTCACATCATGAATTATTTGGGTTCAGTCAGTTTTATACAAACCTACGGTTGAAATTCCTCGCATAATTTCTCTTCCTCCCTATTGATTTCTAGGGATTCCCTAGTTTATTTTAAGAGAACTTCAATGTCCAAACTCTATTTACTTTGGATATTTGGACGTCCAATTTTGGAAATCAAAGGTTAGGGTCCCATTCTTCCTTCTTTTTTTGGATCTCATTGTATTTTCTTGATGGAAACCATATATTAGTGTTTAATAACCAAATATAAAGGTTTGAATTTTTATTTATGATATATTCCTAGGTTTTGATATAGTATTGAAAGTAAGAGGTTAAATTTGTGGATTTTTCTTAGATCCATTATGAAAACAACTAGAGATAAGTGGATTCTCTCTCACTCTTCTATTCTTGAAAATGTTGGTTTGAGTTTTTATAAATCATTCTTGTGCCTTTATGGATGTCCAATATGAAATAAATTTGTAAAAACTCTATATTTGATGTGATTTCAAAATTGTTATCCATGAATGATGGAATTTATGTATAAATAAATGTTTTAATTGGAAAATGGGATAGATAATGGTCGCAAATTAGCACCATAAAAATGGGATAGAGCATCATCATGAAGTACCACCATCAAAACGGTGTGGAGTATGGTCATGAAGTACCACCATCAATGTGTGACACCAAGCTTGTGTGTGTGTGTGTGAAAATTTGAATGTTTATTTCATGTGATAAGAAATGGGTTTAAAGTCTTTGTTAATGTTTTTTTTCTCATGTGAAACTTTTTCATAGTTTTGATATAAACTGGTTATCTTCTTTAGAAATGTTTTATAAAAAAATTATAACTTTTTATTTTACTATTGGAATGTGTTGGGATGTTTATGGAGATTATCTATTGAGTGTTATGATCACCCCCTTCTTAGAAACATTAGTGAATTTTCAGATGTCATCTATTGGGATACTGGGAATGAGAAGGTTTATTATTTCACTATCAGTATTCCTTAACATTGTGGTTGTGTTTGGTGGAGCTGGAATTGTGGAGTATTGATGTATTGGTCTATTGAGATTCCCCATATCTTCTTGATTATTTTATTTTATATTCCTCTTCCTATATCTTTTATTATTTATTTTTATTGTCACTCTAATATAGTTTTTTACTGGTATTTTATTGAGTTATGTTGTTTACCTCTCATGAAATATATTGTGGTCTTATTGTTAAGTCTTTCTTCATAGGCTATTTGGGTTCTTAGGGAAAATCATCCCCCAATTATATCTAATCCCTTGAAGTTTATTTCTAGCCATTAGTGTCTTAGGTATGTCATCTATGGTTAGTATCACTATGTCTATACTCATTCCAATGGGTTGGGATGGGATTTTATAGTCATTCACTAAACCACATTAAGACTAATAATTATTGACTCCCCAACTTCAGTCCAGCGCAATGTAGAATGATATGGTCATCTACACAATGCCTTGAATGTTTTCATGCTAATGGATGAGTAATATCTATTATTATTGGAAAACTAAACAAATGGTAATTTTTTTCCCCATGACCATCCAAAATCCAAGATTCATTCTTGAAAAACATCGTCTAGTGTCTGGATGATTCATTAGGTTTGTCTGTCTGTCTGGGGATGAAAAACAATGCTAAGGTGCAACTAGGAGCCAAAGGCATGCTGAAAAAATCTCTAAACTCATGAGGTAAAATAATGATCCTAATCATAATCGATGGTCCTTATCACCCATTTAATCTAATAACTTCTTCCACATACCAACTCATAAGATAATCTATGCCAATAAACTCCATGATGTCTAGAAAATAGGACAACTTCATCAAACGGTCCATGATTACCTAAATAGCATCATATCCTCCTTAGGCTTAGGGTAACTCAGTAAGGAAATCCATTGAAATTTCTTCTCACTTCCACTTTAGGATATCCAAGGGTTGTAACAAACCTTCAATAACATGATGCTTGGCTTTGACCGATTGAAAAACAAAATATCATTCCACGTACTCCGCTACTGACTACTTCATACCAAACAACCAAAGCTATCTCTTCAAGCCATGATACATCTTAAGAAACACCCAGGTGCATTTATAAGGTAGAGTTTTGAATATTATGGATTAATCCTTCATGTATCACCAATGTAATGAAAATCCTCCCCATAAACATTATTAGTTTCAAATTTTCCTTTGACCACCCCTCTAGAGAATCACTATGGCCAACATGGTCTCACATCACCTCCACCAATGAGTTTACCAACTAAGACACCTCCACCTACCACATAAAATATTATTCTACATTAATATAATAAATAAAATATCTACCACAGACCTCCTTTTCACTAAGATACATTTTTTCAAGATCTTCTATCCTTCTCCAATCATTATCAAACTCCTGAATAACATCTCCTCGTGACTTCCTGCTCAGTGCATCAGCCAAAACTTTTCTTTTCCCAAGGGTATAGAAACATCAAAATAATAATATTATAGAAAATCCATCTACCTATACTTTAAAAGATTCATATCCCATTGATAGAATTCATATCTTAGGATGTTGTCATTTAGAGAGACTATAAATCACTCACTGATAAGGTAATGTCGCCACAACTTTAGGGGAAAACTATTACAACCAACTCCAAGTAATGGGTGGCATAGTTACTCTAGTGAGGATGTAACTACCTAGACCCATAATAGATCACCACCCTTTTCTACATCAAGATGTATCCCAATCCTATATGATAATCATCACAAAATACCTCAAACGTCACCCTTTCCTTGGGAAACCAAAGTACTTGAGAATTCATAAATATCTCATTCAAGTAGTTTAAAGATACCTGAAACTTATCAGACTAGATAATAGTCTGGTACTTTTTGGTCAAGGTGTTTAATAGGGCTATAATCCAAGATAATTTAGACACAGACCTACAGTAATATCTTGCAAGACCAAGAAAACTGTGAAATCTTGAACATTCTTAGGTGTCTCCCAAGAAACAATTACCTATACCTATAATGATTCCATGGTCACGCCCTAATCAGACACCACATTACCAAGTAAATTCACTTCCCACATCCAAAATTTTTACTTGGATAGTTTTCCATATGGTCAGTGGTGTTAAAGAACCTATAGGAAAACTCTAAGATACTCTTCATGATCCTCCTCTGATCATGAGTATATAAGGATGTATTTGATAAACATGAGCATGAAATGTTCTAAAAACTCATAGAACATGGATTCCATGAGTCCCATAGATACTCTTGTTGCATTTGTGACACTTAACGGCTTGACCATGAACTCAAAGTTCCCATACCTGCATCTAGAGGAAGTCTTTAGGATACCCTCATCTTTTACTCTCATCTGATGATATTCATACTAGAGGTTAATATTCGAAAATCAGCTAGATCCTTTCATCTGACCAAATAGATCATTTATCCTTGTAATAGGATAAAAATTCTTGACCATTACCTGATTCAACCTCCGGTAGTCAATGAAAAAACTTAGAATACCATCCACATTCTTATCAAATAACATCAAAGCACCCCAAGGGGATATACTGGGTTGTATTAAACTCGTATGTATCATATCATAAACTTAGAGTCTCAACTCTTACAACTCTATGAGCGTAATCTGATAAGGATACATCAAAATTAAATATGTGTATTAGTGTAACTCTATTCGAAACTTGATGTCACATTGAGGGGGTATTGTCAAAACCTCAACCAGGAAAATATCCAGAAACTCCTCAACAAAATTAGAAATATCCACTACCTGGGCTTCCACTGACAACACAACTAACAGAGATAAAATAGGTTCCACAAAACTGCTTCAAATTTTATAGATTCTCTCACCAACAAACACCACTCATTGGTCTTCCATGTTTGAGAATGAAAATCTTCTATGAAATAAATCAATAACTTCATGCACAAAATATAGCTAGCCTATTCCAATGATAACATTATATGGTTGTATTTGCAATAAGAAGAAATCCCCCACCAACTGCTTGCTTTCCCATTGGGTCGGAACAGCCCAAAGGCCTTCATTTTTTATTATTTTTGATAATCTGACTACTAGAAATTAAGTCTATAGCCATGGTTTCATGGATCATGTATGGTATTGGCATGGATATAGGGAAAGTCTTATAGCCACAGTTTCAAACCCTAGCTAAATACCTATATCCACGGTTCAAACAGTGGATACATCCCTATAGCTACAATTTGAAACCGTGGTAGAACCTTAAGGCACACATGGACTATAACCACAGTTTTAAAATGTGTCTATAGGACTTCTAATTTCATAAAAAAAAACACCCCCATAACCCCCCCCCCCCCCCCACTCCCCCTGCATCCCATCCCTTCTCCCCTGGACCGACCCCCCCAGCACACCCTCCTTCTCCCCTTACCCCCCCCCCACTCTCCCCCAGGACAGACCACCCTTACACCCCCTGGACACCCCCTCCCCTAGAAACCCCCCTTAGGAACCCCCCCCCCCCCCCTGGACACCCCCTTGACACCCCCCCCCCAGACACCCCCTGGACACCCCCCCCCCCCCCCCCGGACACCCCCCTAGACACACCCCACTGGACCCCCCTGGACACCCTCCACCAGACCCCCCCCCCCCCCAGACACCCCTACCTTGGACACCCCCCTTGACACCCCCCTAGACATCCCCCACTAGACACCTTCCCCCCTGGACACCACCCCCCCTGAAACCCCCTAGACACCCCCCCTGGACACCCCCTCCCCCTAGACACCCCCTGGACACCGCCCCTCCCCCCAGACACCCTCCTAGACACCCCCGGACACCACCTCCCACCCTAGACACCCCCCAAAACACCCCCCCCCCCCCCCACCCCAGACACCCCCATGCATGCATATACATGTAAACATTCATATTAAGAAAAATAAAAAGGGAAATGAATAAGGAAAACTGTAAACTAAGAGAATGTATAGAATATTTTTTCTAAAAAAATATAAAGGTACAGTATTCAAAAGTGTGTACATGGGGATCAACTATCCAACCATGATATATAGAAATGTCCAAAAGATCGAATATTTCACATGTAGGAGTAAACTTGAAATCATCAATTCTTCAAGCATGGTGTATTACAAGTCAATTTGTTTAACAAAACAAATGGTTACTAATGTATGGCAAAAAAATGGTACAAAATAACCAATACCTCCTGAATTTTATATTAACGTCAATCCCGGTTGCTAGTTGTGGAAGAAAATCAATTACATCAGCAATGTTTTGTAGTTGGTTCTCTACATATCAATCATCCCTATCCTTATTACTAATAAAAGTCATAAAAATAAATAAATGATCGAAAAGGAAAATCCATAAGGAAGACAAAAACATGAATCCAAACTCTCTTTTGAGCTCTTTCACCTGCATACATTCCTGGATATCCCCCCTCTCCATGCACCCACACACCCCCTACCCTCCCTCCTGCACACTGCCCCCCCCCCCCCAGCCCCCTTCACCCCCCCTGGACAACCCCCCCCCCCCCACCTCCTGTACATCCCCCTCCCCCTGCCCCCATGCCCCCTTAACCCCCCCCCCCCCCCCGGACCCCCCCCCCCCCTCTCCCTGCACCCCCCACACCCCCTACACACTACCCACCCACCTCCTAGACACCCCCTCCCTACCCCCACCCCCCTTCACCCCTACAACCCCTACACACTACCCCCCAGCCCCCTTCACCCCCCCCCCCCCCCCCCCGAGGGATAACCCCTACCCCCACACCCCCCTACACATTGCTCCCCCAGCCCCCTTAACACCCCCTCCCCCCACCCCCACCCCACCCCCCACCCCCTAAACACCCACCTCCTGGACACCCCCCTCCCCCTCCTGGACACCCCTTTCCCCCTGCACACTCCCCCCCCCCCCCCACTTCCCCCTTAAGGAGATGATATTTCTTGAGAAACCATTAAAAATTATTATTGCATGGGTGAAGGACTCATCCATTCTTATGTTGATATTGGTGAATCATGTGCACTTGTTTAAAGTGTAGTCTGAGATTTGATGATATGATTCTTGTTTTTCATATTTCTGACACCTCTGTCAATATGGAGGTGTTCGACTGCTCATTATTTTGTGTTTTAGGGGATCTTTTGAAGGAGTTTCCAAGAGTATTAGTATCTTTTTATATTGTTTCTAGATCATTTCAATATGAACACTAGTTTCTTAAGAAAATGGCTCATCTTGAGTATGAGTGATACATGTAATTTGTAAAATACTTCATGGATAATGATGTCTTATATAAAATAATATACACATGAGGATGATGGGAAGTGATTTGTTGATGCTACTAAATCAGAATCCATTGAGCATGTATTACTGGGAGAACATTGGTTTAGTTGATGAGAAATTTATTGATTTCTAGATGGATAGAATTTAAGTTTATTGTTGAGTTTTAGTTGGAGTTTTTCAGATTGATCATTGAATGTAGCATGAGTTATAACATATTTTTAAGAGAAGTTATGCTAATGTTACTTGGGAAGTTACATAAGACCAGGAAAATGATTTCTCTCATTTGAGGGTCACCAAAGTAGGAGATGGTTTTGTTAGTGATATTCAGGGAGAATAAAAGGGATGCCACCCATTTCATTCAGGATATTAAGGATTAATTCAAGATATAGTTCCATATGAGAGAGTATATAGAACACAATTTTATAAAACCAGAGCAGACTGGTGGAGAGCGGCGCTGAGATATCTTTTGGAGAACTCGAAGAAGATATGATACTAATCACAGAGATGAATATTGAACACCGTTCACATTTCGA
This sequence comes from Viscum album, assembly GCA_963277665.1. NCBI lineage: Eukaryota > Viridiplantae > Streptophyta > Magnoliopsida > Santalales > Viscaceae > Viscum > Viscum album. The sequence continues at coordinate 462,214,817 of OY728134.1, read as the reverse complement.
ACACATGATTTGGTAATTTTTTAGTGGTTTATCCTTATGTTTTCTTATGGTAATTTCATTCCAAGATTTTATAATCTTCTTTAAAACTGTAATTTTTTCTGGATTTATAATTGTTAGATATGCGATTTTTGTTAAATAATTATTCTTCCATATTTCTATTTTATTTTCTCTTTCGTTCATTGACCGATACATTAGAAATAAATGATTATTTTTCATACAGTGTGGACTATTAGGTTAAACCGATTAGAATTTTGTTGTTCGATTATTTTGTTTGATGCTTGACAATTCATGATCAGGAATTGTGAGAACAGTGCTTCGACTCTGTCAATGTGTTTAGAAATAGTTAAATACTTTGACTATATATTAATGAAAGAAGGCTAAAACTGAGATCTTAGTTGACAACCTTGACTTCTCAAACTTAATTAAACATTAAGCTTAGTGATTTTGGACTATGTGTTGAGACAATTTATGGAAGTAATTCATTCAAATCAATGAAGAATGAATGAACCAATTGAGTAACTTGGAAATCCCACCAATTTTATCTAACATCTATCTAGTTTTAATTCAATATAGTTTGTTATATTTTGTTTAATATTTTTATGTCTTATAATAGTTTAAAAAAATTAGGTTAGTTTCTTTTCTTGTCATATAAACCCCCCTATGAAATTTAGTTTAGTAAAAATTATAAGAAATAAAAAACATGAAAAAGAATCACGGTAAATACAGTCTCATTGGAAGACAACCCTGGTTGCTACTAAATTATATTAGTTAAAAGATAAAAATATTGAAGAGGATTTAAGATGAGTTAAAACCCCATCTTCTAGTTACTTGATTGGTAAATCAATACTATGTGTTTTTTATTTATGATGAGATTATACTTTTAGTGGTTGTTGTTATAATACCATTAGTTTAATTTTCTACTTTATTTTTTAATTTTATTGTTAGATATGATATAATGATTGTTCTATTATTAATACATTTACCTTTATTTTTCTCTAATTGTTTGGGTATATTGGATCTTTATATTTTCAATATATTTAATACTTGATGTGGACAAAAAATTGTTAATTTTTTTAAACTAATATTCACCCCTTGTACTGTGAATATAATAAATATTTTGGGATAACATTTGGTATCAAAGTAGGTCTCTATTTTTGAGACCAAACTTGATGTAATCATTCTAAATATTCATTAATTTATCATATTTTTTATCGTATCACATTCCTTGCACTAACCTATAATGGAGAATGTATTTTCCTTTTTTTATGGTGGAAGTATTCCATGTCTAATATATTGAAAATATTAATCATAAAAGATCACTCATAGTTGATGTAAATGATTGTGAGTACTGAAGAGATTTGATGGAAATATTAATTATTCATATTGGGAGTGAAGTCCCAATAATCACTCAAAATGATATGGAAATTGTGGTTATGTTGTATAGAATTGATGATCGTACGACTTATAATGTCATATGAAAATGTTGTGCATAATCCTTTCCATTTATAAGATCAAATGGGGGTCACTTAGTGGTGAATTGTTCATTACACCACTTTCCTACTTGGGAAATTCCATCTTAAAAGTCTAACGGCACTTAAGGTGTGTTTTGGTTCAGAAAAACATTTTAATAAAAAGAGGGAAACCACCTAAAATTATATAAAAAGGGTCAAGTATGATGTGTGATTTATTACTAACAACAACATCAAGTATAAGGAAAACATAAATGAAATAATTTCAAGAAAGGTATACCACTTTGAGTTTTCGTAGACAGTGCACCTCTTTTGGAGGGGTTTTATTACAAAACCATGACATGTTTATCAAACGAAACAATTATCTTAACTAACACTTATTCAAGAATTTGAATTTAATATAATAAGAATTAAGAAGTCATATAAATTCAATTTAAAACATTCTTGAATTAAAGAGGCTATAAGAGGGACCCTACCTCAAAGGAGGCAAGCCACACTCAGCGCTTGACACTTTTATCAATGACAACTCTAAGATGATTCATCCATCCTCCAGGAATATACACCTTTTCATATACATAAGGATACCCTAACCCCTATGTATGTGTCTGCATGTCCTTGAACACGCACAAGAGGATCCTTATATATATTCTCACATGCATAAGCCCATTATCACCCACACTCGTATGCATTTTCCAAATATATACATAAGCACACCTAGCCCCTTATATATAATTGTAATTCCATGGGAGGATATACATAGAACAGGAGAACTTATTATATATATGCTTACCTATGCATACGCGGTGAGTCAACTTTAACTCTGGTTGTCGCAACTCACACGAATGGGTCCCGGGATACTTCAACAAAATGTGAGTGATCTAATTAATCATCATTAATTTAACCTAAAAATTAAAGTGGGGGGAACATGATTAGTGAGAAAGTAAATAATAGAACAGGTGATAATGATAATAGCATTAACACTTGAAGTGAAGGTTTCCTCTCTAATGAGGATCCAACATATCATTCAGTTTCAATTCATGCAATAGGGATGTGGAACATCCAATTTAACATCATAAATCAATGAAATTAAACATGAAATTTACATTTTACACAATTATAACATAAGAATATGTAATACATGTACACCAAATTATGGATTCTAAAATGGTAAACAAGAATTAAGACAAACATAACATTGTTTATAAAAAATAATTCTTTTCTAGATACATTAGAGATAGGTGAAACTACTTTTATGTTATGTGGGATGAGAATTTTATTGGTCTTATAATACCTATCAAAACAAGTCTCTAACTATTATATGGGTGGTAACTAGGTCATATTAATAAAATTATATGTAATAAACCATGTATAGTATTTTTCATAGACAATACATACCTAGTAAAACTTCTCTTAAATAGAAACTTCTAACATGTAACTAACCCAATAGATAGAGATAATAAATTAGAAAAGGAAGATGAATGGGAGAAACTTCCAACTAAAAGCAAGAAAAACACATAACATGAAAATGAACTGAAATAAAAAGTACCATGGACCTTAGTTGGTAAGCTCTATGATAGTAGTGACTATATCCCCATCGGTAGCTTTCAGAGCCATCACATTCTTGGCCTTGTAGACTCCATCATCTGTCATCACCAACTCGATGTCCTTAGTTTGTAAGCTTCATGCTTGAGATTGCATTAAAAAAATTAAAATGAATATAAATTATAAACATAGTTATGATATCTGACAATACCCCCCCCCCCCCCCCACACTGCACACCCCCTCCCCCCCCCCCTCCCCTTCACACCCCCTTACCCTACACTACACTCCCCCCTGCCATAAGCACACCACCCTTCCCCCTCCACACCCCCTACACACCCACACCCCCTACCCCTTGTACACCCCTGCCTTCTACCCCCTGTACACCACCACACTACCCCCTTCCCTACCCCCTACCCCCTCCCATGCACACCCCCTCTGCCTGCCACACCCCCTAACCTCTACCCGCTCCCCTAAATACCCCCATGCCCCCTCCCCTGCACTTCACCTGTCCCTACCACTAGCACACCACCCCACCCCCTACCCTTGTACACCCCCTACGCACCCACACCCCACCTTCCCCCCTTCACACACCCCATGCCCCTACCCCCTACACACCCCCACACTATCCCCTTCCCTACCCGCTACCCCCTCCCCTACACACACCCCTACCCCTTCCCATTGAACACCCCCCCCCCCCCCGCCCTTACCCCCCACACACCCACACCCACGTCCCCCTACACACCCCCTACCCATGCCCCCAGCACACCCCCTACCCCCGGCACACCCACACCCCCCTGCCCCTACCCCCTGCACACCCCCCCTGCCCCTACCCCCTGCACACCCCCTCTGCCCCTGCACCCACACCCCCTGTACACCTACATACCCCTTTCATCCTAAAATAGTATACACCACAACATATACTAAACACTAAAATCATTATATGATAGAATTCAAAGTATAAACCAAGAATAAAATTTAAATCTAAAATGTACCTCAATATCAGTATCACCAAAACCATCAAGACCCTCATTATCTTCTTTGGAAACACCAACATCATTATCTCCTCCTCTCAGACCACCAACATCATCAACATCTGCATTGGCATATGCACCTAAATCAATGGAAGGAGAAAAATATTATTCATAAATTGAACCAAAATAAATGAGAACACATTTAATTAATGAAAACATAAAAATATTATCACTAAAATAAACAAATCAATCCAGATTTATTTTAATCATAGAAAATAATAAAAAATGTGAAAATATAGAAATGCCAAGGATTTTAATAGAATTTTAGGGAATAAAACAATGAATTACATATAAAAATTATGAAACTTCTAGTTTGATCACTCCCCCACACATAGTTTATTGAACTCTAAGGCAATGCATTGTCTATCGGACTTCCTAAAAATGTTAAATACCTCAGGAATATGAAGTTCAAAGACCTATCAGGTCATCCAACAAAAAATTTTCAGAAATTGTAAATTGTATAATCCTACGCTGTCATTTGGCTATAACAATTCCTAATAATATAGAGATTATAGTCAACTAATCTCATAAACCTCAAAAAAATTGAACATTTTCATGCCTTGAGTTCCAAGCTACGTGTACTTATTTTAAGCCACAAAAATCATTCTTAAAAATGAACAATTTATTATCATAATCATTTATTTTAAATCCACATAGTTGGCCAATTTAAACTACCTTAAAAACTCCAATGATAAAAGAATAATTTTTATTATTTACATTAGATATACCTTGATATTCTCTATATAACTATGGTAAGAAACAATTTGATAACCTCAATAAAATAAATTGGTGAAAATATTTTATCTATAACCACACTGTCAATCAATGAATATCCCTTTTAAAAAATTATAACTATGAATTTTATAACTTCTCTATTTTCATTAAGCATATTTCTGAATACTTGTTTAGTGAATATGATATTTTCATCTATTGTTTGTGGAAAAAATTTCTATGTGTCATTATTTTATGTCTAATTTAACTCCCCATTCATATCTTTAATAAAATTTTAATCATTTTATGATTAATCAAATCTTTTTTTCTCAAATAAATATAATAGTGCATTTCTTTTAATTATATACATCCTCCTAGTTTATACTACAGCATATTTGTCTCCCAAAATGTTCTCTTCATAAATATGTTTAGTTATAGTAAATATTTTAGGTGTAATTGGAATCCATATGTCTTCTTATTTCTCATATTAATCAAAAATTTCTATGATGGAGTTCTCACTACCCCTAAAAAACTCTCTAGGCTCTTGTAAAGATTCACTTTTCACTACATTATCTTCAATACTCATTACATAGATTCCTTTTTCTTTCCTATCCATTATTACATATTTTATTTCCAGAATTTTAATGATAATCTTATTAAAAAATCTATAAACCTTGCTTATTAAGGAATATATATGAAATAGAACTTCATCGTGTTATTTCTATACTTTCCTTAATTCCCTTCCATAATAATAATATAGAACTTACTACCAAAGACTCATAAATACTTCAATGTTGGTTTCCTTTTATTCCTTAGTTCAAAAGGAAACTTTTTTACCTAGATAGAGGAGAAATCCATTATATATATATATCAGTTTAAACCATCTCTTTCTAGCGATACCTTGTAATATCACTAGAGATCACCATAGTTTGTGTTATATTATTGATGGTTCTACTGTACCTCTCAGTCACCCCATTATATTAGGTTGTCTACATTATAGTAGCTTGTTGAGAAATATCATACTTCTATAGATACTTGTTAACTAAATAATAAGTGAATTCAATTCCATTATTATAACTTGTCACTTTGATATTCATTTCAAGATAGATTTCCACTATCCTTTTATACCTTTAAAGATAATCAAGTACATCAATTTTTTATACATAGGAATAATATAGACTAAATAATTATATCCATTCAAAAATAAAAGATATTAAAATCATCCTTTTATTCTATTCTACTTCATTGGTCAACATGCATCGATATGAACTATGTCTAATACATGTCTATGTCTTATTTTCTTAGGATTATAATATTTACTTATGATGTTTCCATTTTTGAATACTTGGAAAGTATTTTCTATATCATTTTTTAGTTATGGAATATTGAAATCATTTTTTTACTGAACTAGTTTCTCCATGATTCCTTTATTGAGACCACTAAATATTTTATTCCATATATTGACTCCATCTTTCATAGATAAGATTAAATTGCTTTAATCCCCATCAATTTCTAGATATTTATAATCTAAAATTATTAACTATGCTTGTGACCTTGATATTTTTTACACCACCATTACTAAACTTAACTTTTTAATTCACCTTAGAATTTATATTTATCAATGGATTAATGTTTTCATATATATGTGTGGAAAATAAATTATAAAATATCTATGTTCCCTCACCAAAGGGTGTTTTGGTTCAAACAACTATTTTAATAAAAAGAGGGAAACCCCCTATAGGGATATAAAAAGGGCCAAGTATGATGTGTGATTTATGACTAACAACGACATCAATTATAATGAAAATATCAATGCAATAATGTCAAGAAAGTTATACCACTATGATTTTTCGCAGACAACGCACCTCCGTTGGATGTATTTTATTACAAAACCATGAATGTTTATCAAATGAAACAATTATCTTAACTAACACTTATTTAAGAATTGAAATTTAATATAAACATGCAGAATTAAGAAGGAAACTAAATGAAATTTAAAACATTCTTAAATTAAAGAGACTAGTAGAGGGACCCTACCTCAACCTCATGGCTTGTTTTCTTTTGACGACGACAACTCGAATCTTCTTTTTTCCTCTTTCACTCATATGCAACTTCACATATATATAAGGACGCATAGCCCCTATGAACATATTTTCATGGACAAATATGCATAAGGGGTCCTTATATATATGTTTATACTTTTATATACCCCTTTAAACTTAAACTTTTATAAATCCTTCATATCATTATATAAGCACACCTAGCCCCAATATATATATTCATACTACCATGAGGGAATATATATAAAGGGGGAACTTGTATATGTATATGACTACCTATGTATACACATGTAAGCCTTCTTCAATGGAGACTTGAATCCACCTCAATGAAATCCACTAAAAACAACATCAATCAATTTCCCCTTTTATCATGCTTTCATTTAATTCAGAATACAAAGAATAATAAATAACATAATCATTACATATTTCCATATTACAAGTTTATTTCCAACTTTAGGTTATTCATGAAATGTGGTAGGTGAATAAAATACTTCCACAACAATAAAAAATTTCTATATATCAAAAATTTCAATCATCTTAATAAAGACAAATTATTACTAATTAAACAATTTAAAATAATAATAATGGATAAGTATTGAATACCTTACCTCAATTGATGCCTCAAAAAAATCACAGCATGATAGCGAGGAATGAAGAATGGTCACACTAACAAGAACATGAAGATCCTTACAATATGTACAAAAAAACTCTTGTTGGATACAAAACCTAAACACACCAAATTATAAGGAATCCAAATACCATATACATCCTAAGAAGATAAAATAAGAAGGAATGGAGAATAAAAGTAGAGGGAATCACCTTGGATCTCAATGAGATCGATCACTTGAAGCTGAAAAATAAAGAGTAGGGTTTCAGATCGGGGGAGGATGGAGTAGGAGGGCGCCTCCATGAGAAGAGGTTCATGGATTGAGATGAGGGTCATTGTGAGAGGAGGGTCACCATGAGGAGGTTCGCTGTGAGGAGGTTCATCGTGAGGAGGGTGCCACCATGAGAGGAGGGTCTCAGATTGATAGGAGGGTCTCTGTGAGAGGAGGGTCACCGTGAGGAGGGTCGTCGTCGGGGGAGGATGGAGGAGGAGCCTCATGCGGGTGGAGCATTGATCGGGGGAGGATGGAGGAGGATCCCGATGGGTTTTGTTAAAAAAAATTGAGGACAAATTTTAGTCATGATTTATTAATTAAACCATGGATAAAAACATGCTATAGCCACAGACCTATAAAACCGTGGCTATAGGTTTGGGGTTGTAGCATAAATTTCTAGTAGTTCCCACCTTTCAAAGAGTGAGTTGAAACCCTTACAAGGCCTGAAGGCTTAGAGACAATTACATAACCCGTAGGAATTAGAGGGAATCACCTAGACAAGACAACTTGGAACTACTCCTCCCCAGCATATGTCATGATATCAGTACTCCACCTTCGCAAGGCTGGTCAACTAGTTGTCCTATTCAAATATAAACAAGCCTGGTACCGATGGAAATTCCAAACCCTCTCGTTCTTCCAATTATGTTTATCTCTGCTCTAGTGAATGTGTCTGCCCTAAATCCTCATCTGAAGCCTTGTCCCTTGTAGTCTGACTGGTACATCTGCATAATCATGTAGCCTGAAGGCCTTGGGTGGACCTAAGTCCTTAATGTGGCCCGAAGTCCTTGAGAAAAAATTGGCCTGAAGGCCTTGGGTGGCCCGAAAGCCTTGCAGGAATCAAGGACCAAACCGGTGGCCCAGAGGCCCAGATGGATGAATAGTTCTCGCTGCTATAATATTGAATAGAACCTGCTACAGTAATGCTATAGTACCCTGGAAATATGTCTCCACTCAATTTGATCTTGGGTCTCTTTGATGCACTTTCTGAGTCATCACCAACCGAGCTGAGGCTCATGTGAAAAATGCTTCCCTGTCATCATTCAACATTCCCAACACATATCAAATAAGAAATTCTAACCTCCAAATAGTGTGAATAACACCAAGGGCATGGGAATACTTTCCATCTATACTTCTCATGTGTGGACTAAATCAGAAGCAATGAAGGAGTGTGAAGATTCAAAATCAAACAAGTTATAAACTAAGGTATATGAAAAACTGATCATACCTCAAACAAAATATATCCCCTCTAAAGATAGAACATTCATAACATAAACTTACCCATTCCCATCACCTCTACCTCATTACTGATTTTCTATATGGACATACTCTAGTATAGACCCTTGAGAATAAGGAAAATCACAAGGTTGACCACTAACATTCCCATTTACCCTCTACTAAGAATAATCTCACTGACCTGGTTGTTGAAAAAAATCTAGTAGCCCCTTCAACTTGTACTACTTCATAGAAAACTACTAATTTACTTGGAAAGGGGAATGGCATCCCATATAATACTGACCTCCTTGAGCAGTTGGAAATTTAGTGGGATGATTATTTTGACCCGCACAAACATAGCACACAAATAGAAAGCCCCCAACAGATGCTCAAGAACTGTTGTCCCTAAAAATCATGAATCAAGATATAACGATCAACTCTCTATTGATCGAAACCTTGACTACCCGAAAATCCAAGATCCACTACCTAGATCTCTATTCCTTGAGATTCTATGCTAGCGCACTTCTCGAATCTCTCCTCCCTAATATTGCATCTACTTGATCACCTCTATTTTCTTATGCACTTCCAGTCATATAGGAATCATAAATGGGGTGACTTCATGTCTGATTTATGGTTGTAGCACCTCCTCCATAAGTCTTTCACTAGACTCCTCGTCTAGAAAGAGTTTGATAGTAAAATACAAAAGGTACTTAAAATTAAACCAAAGCTCTCATAGGCTAATTCTCTCCTATTTAAGGGAGAGTATCTCTTGACTCTTTACTAACTTCATTTTCAACAAAAAGAACTCAAGATGACAATACCTCTAGAATTAATCCCAAAAAAACTACCACTTATAGATCACCAAGATATGGTTCCCGCCACTGACGTACTTCTCCTCATATCTAACTAACTGACAATAGAACCCAGAACTCAACCCTGGATCGAATCATAGCAAAGGAGATCTCAAGATCCTCCAACCAATATTATATCTCTAGATTATAGATTATCCCCTCATACTTCATAGGGACTTTACACTAAAAAACATGAACATCCCTCTACCATGCATCCTACTCCTCTTTTAGATCAACCCTCCTATGGTCAACTGGATCTGCCTACTAAACCTCCACTACCTGGACTATATGTGGATGAAAATTGAGATCTATTTCTAAAAACTCATGGGATTCCCTAATTCTGATAGCAATGAATTTTGATATTCATTCAATTAAAATGATTTTAACTTCTCAAAACCACAATGTACAGTCACAATAACAAATTAGAATAATACATTCACCTCACCTAGATATCTACCCTATAAGTGACGCCACTTAACTTGGTCATTCAATAAGATCAGAGTCCTTACATTGGATCATGAGGGACCTAAAATCTCATGTCATATCTGGTATCCTTGGTCTATATCATGCACCAAGATCTAATAACAGTGTTCCCCTACCATCCCACGCATTCCTCATAGTACCTAACCCCAATATCAATCCTATCCTTCAAACAAAACCTCATATACCACTCCATCATGACCCCCTCCTTATAAAGGTATCTCTCCTAGACTGGTATTGAAGGAAGAGAGATAGTGACCCCCCGAGTCCTACCTCTATTAGGCCATATATTGGAAACTAGCACCGAGGGTATAAATAAAGTCACACATATGGGAGGAATTTCTATCAATAAAAAAGTAGTATCGTGATATATGATATCAACCACTAAAAATATCTATGACATAAAATAAAAATGATCGAAAAACACCCCATTATGCATGAATAATGTAAAATGAATAAAAATAACGCCTACCAAAAAAGTACCAAGAGACAATCTTGTGGCAGAAACTCAACAATAGTTCAAATTCCCAAGCTAGTAATGTCTAACAGAGCCTCCAAAGTCCTTCTAAAAACCTAATAATAGTTTATATATATGTAGGGTGAGCATAACATGTTTACTCATTAAGATCATACCCAAGGTCTCTCATACATATATGAAAAGAGAATACTAAAGCACCATTGAAAAAATAGTTGAACCAACAAATAACAAAACAAGCCATTTATCTATTCTGAACCTCACTATGGGACTCTCACCAAATAACGCATCTAATTATAATAACATGTCATCAAAATAATATAAGTAAAGGTAACATGTATCCACTTACCCTATATTTACCACTCTCATTCCAAAATCTAAAACACACTACGACAAATATGCCTTTTATCAGCGCTAGAAAGGTGAATTAATAGTGCTAAAAAAGCATTGTTAATTAAGGTGAATATAAAGGGGGGTCGCTTTTATCAATGCTCAGAAAAGCACTGATAAAGGCCTCTTTTATCAGTGCTAAAAAAAGCGCTGATAAAAGTCAAAAAAATCAAAAAAAAATTAAAAAGAATATATAATGTGGGGGAGCTTTTAACAGTGCTTGACCCCCCCCCCCCCTTTATCAGTGCTAAGCGGACCCCCTCCCACTCACCCACACATTGCCCATGCCCACACATCCCTCACATGTCCGCGTGCACCTCCTTGCTTCCACCCGAACACGAACCTGTGACCTCCCCCTTGTGCACCTGCACCTTTACCACTAATCCATTTCGTTTTTTATATATTAAATGATATATCTATTTATTTATATATATATATATAGTTATATTTATTTGTATATTAATATAGATTCATATTAAAATATAAATATATTTAGTTATATTAATACATATATATATTTATTAATATATTAATATATATATATATATATTTATTTATTTATTCGTATATTAATATATATATATATATATTCATATATTAATATAGATTCATATTAAAATAAATATATTTAGTTGTATTGATACATATATATTTATTCATATATTAGTATATATATATTTATTCATATATTAATTTATATTTATATTTATTTATATATATATATTTAGTTATAATTTTTTATCCATATACTTATTTGTATATTAATATATATTTATAAGATTAGTTTTAAATACATTTATAAAATATGTTTTTTATGTGTGTTTATAAATAAATAAATAAATAAATACATACATACATATATACAACACACACACACAGAAAGAGACACACACACACAGAGATATATATATATATATATATATATATATATATATATATTTACGAATAAATACATATATATATCTATGTGTGTGTGTGTGTGTATTTGAAAAGCCATAGAATGTTAAAATGACCATAACTTCTAATCCAGAAGTCTGTTTCAACTCCACAACCAGTCAAATCGAAGAAAATGAATCAATATTTGATATAATATGTGTTACATGCATAGAGGACATCTAAATAAGAATTTATAAATGTTAGAATGTTAAAAAATTGGGGTATCCCGGTTAAAAACTTAGTTTTGGAGGCCTTATGAGCCTCTTTGGGCCTCAAAAAATGTAACAGAAGGTTCCCTTGAGTCACTAGTGCATAGAGCCAGAGCCTATGAGTGGCGGTCTTCTCCCCCTCTCATGAACTAGGGTTTTCCCTCAGCGTCATTCTGGAGGGGGGAGGCTTGCGTCTTCAGTGTAGTGTTGGGGTTCCGGTGAGGTCTCCCCCTTCCTTCCACATCTATTTTTGTTTTTCTCTCACAGGTTAGAAATTTGGTGGTCTTCGTGACATAGATCAACTTTTTTTCTTCATTTCAGGATGATTGGTTTATGTTGTTACGGTTTTTCCACCATTGTTGTTCCCCTTCCCTCCTTGACGCTCCTCGTGGATGGCGCATTTAGGGCTCCGGTGATGGTCGCTCTGCGATTCTGATTTGTCCAGATCCAAGCCCAGAGTGGCGTTTCGTGGGAAGATCGGCTCAAATATCCTCGTCGGCGATTCTATCATGGTGCGGTGTTGGGTCTTCCAGTCCAGGGTGATGGTGTTCTGACCTCAAAATCCTTGGAATACTTTCCTCTTCAGGGCTTTTGCAGATGGGTTGTTGGAGAAGTCTCATGGACGATGGCGGGGATCTTCCAAATTCGGATGGATTTTGGGTTTCTATATTGATGGAGGAGCATTAGTGTGGGAAGTGATGTTGTGATAATCACTGGTTTCTGGTTGAGGAGATGAATTTGTTTGCTGATGTTTGATTTTGAGAATGGGTGCTGAAGTCGGAGGGCTTTCAGTTTGTGGATGATCACCCCTTTAGAGATGATGCCTGCCAGATTGCATTGGAGGATTGGCAATGCGGCCATCCAGATTACCATGGATTATTGGTGTACAAAGATGATGGTTCAAGCTGGTAGTAGGGGTTGAATCGGTTTAGAAGCTTCCTCAATTGGATGATTTTGATGAGTGAGGGATCTTGTGAAAGAATTGAATCTGGTGATATGTAGTAGTTGCAGTGCTGATTTTGATATCTCATGGATTGAGTTTTTTTCTATTTGAATATGTGAATTGGTGGTATAGTTATTGTGCTCATCTATTTGAATTGTGGTGATACAGTTGCGGTCTTGAGACAATACATCCAGTTCACTACAAGGGGTAGGTTCTAGAAGAGGATCAGAGCAGGGAGCTTTCACAGATCATGGCTATCCGGATTTGGAAGTTTGAGAGGGTATGGAATTTTCCATTGGCACCATTCTCATGCATTCTTGCATGAGACAACTATCCAAGCAGCGATGAGAACATGGAAGCTCGTCTTAAGGATTTTGATGCTAGGGAGGGGACCTTCTTTGAAGATTTTAATTGGATTGTTTTTGGCATTGGTACTTTGGACAATGGGGCTTAAATGTTTTTTTATGTCTTTGAAGTCTGTTAGGTTCCCCCTTACCCATTAAAAGGGGGCCTATCTTAATAAAAGAATTAATTTTCATTCAGTCACTGGTGTGTAGATCTCATCGCAAGCTTCGATTTGATATGCTGTAGATCTCGAACAGACACCCGGAACAAAAGTTATGGCCATTTGAAGTTTGAGTTACATTTTCAACTTATTTTAGATCTTTTATTCATTTATTTGATTTTTTGGGTCTTCAGATTGTTATTAAATGATTATTAATCAATTATAATTAGGAAATTTTTAATTAATAATATTTTTTAAAATATTTTAAAGACATTTTCACTAATTTTTTTATATATTAAATGTAATAGTCTATTTATAATTATCTAAAACATATTTAAAAAATATATATTATATTTATATCAATATAAATATACTTATATAACAATATATTATTTTTCATGATTTTTTTTAATATAAATTTATCATTGCTAGGAAAAAGTGCTGATAAATCCCCCCTTTATTAGCGCTACTAAAAAAGTGTTGATAAAGGGGTCCCCTTTATCAGCGCTAAAAAAAGCACTGATAATGGGGGGGCCTTTATCAGCCCTAAAAAAAACATTGATAAAGGGTCACTTTTAACAGCACTTTTTTAGCACTATTAAAAGTGACCCTTTATCAGCGCTTTTTTTAGGGCTGATAAAGCCCCCCTACCCCCCTTTATCAGTGCTTTTTTTTAGCACTGATAAAGGGTGGCATTGCAGAAACCCAGTTTTGTGGTAGTGACATCACGCACTCCCATCCCTTCCTTGTAACCACATCACATATCCATCCATATCTGATGTGGTTTGAGATTCATCACTACTTACCCCAGCCTCCCATAGGGACCAATATCTTGTGATGGCATCAATCAATATCCACATCAAAACCTCATCAAAAACTAGGGTAGTATGGTATCATTAATGTGAAGGAAATCAACCTAATTCCCTCCTCTTACCATGGATTACCCCACCACATATCATAACACTTTTATCACCAAGCATCTACAACGCCATTTTTCTTCATCACATAGAATCTCCAACACCATATTTCATTATCACAAGACATCTCCAACACTATTTTTCATCATAACAAGAAATATCCATCACTATTCACTATCATCATAGGGAATATATAACACCATCCATAATCATAACAGGGCATCTCTAATGCCATATTTCATCATCACTATTACTAAAGGAAGAGTGGGGAGGAGGGGGTATCTAGGAACCCATTCACCGTTATCCTGGATATTGCGAAAAAACCCAAAACCCAAAACATTTAGTTGTTGGTAAGTTTATTCAATTTTAGTGGGACACATATAGAAATAAAATTTAAACACATAATAGATTGATAACATGCCACACCTAACCTAGGGGTTCACATCCAACTCTACCAGCGCATCCCAGGACACCACTGCAACATCTCACAACCTCTAACACCAACTACTACCACCAATAATGCAACACACCACATAAAAAATCCACACATAAGCCACATTTCATTTTCTATTTTCAATTTAACCAATTTATATATTTACTTGTAACCAACAAACTTCCATTTAGTAATACAATTATCACACATTGATTTCCATCCACACTAATTTAATTTTTAACTAATGCTATTTTAATTTCATCATTAGTGTTTCATTCCTTTTATACTAGGAAACTAAATCAACATAATGCATAACATCCTATCAACCTCACACCAATAATCATCACATCTCAAGTCAAGATATCACTATACCCAAACCATCTCACCACAACAACCACATGTCACAACCACCACACATCATCCCACATCACATCTCATGCCAACCAACCATTGCTTAATTAACCAACACCTTCCACATCTGAAATCGGTCACCACCATTTCTGGACCATTTCCCACAAGATACCCACACAAAACACAAGGAAAAATATAGCAAGAACACAAGACCTTAGAATCAAATTTGTCTCCAAAAATCATTACTTTTTAATATTTATATAAAGGGATTTAATCATATAACTTCATAACTTTCATGTATATTCTCACACAATTATAGAATTTCATGGGAAACTAGTTCATTATCCATATACAAGCTATTATCCTTTTATTCATAGGTAATTTCATGAAATCAACACAACAAGGTTTCCACATCACAAAAACCACAACACATACTTAGACCACAACATCTATGATCTTAAGTAAGAAAACAAACAAGCATAACCTCATAGAAATAACACAAAACAAGTAAACAGAATCAAGAACTTCCATCCCCCTTCAATTTCAAAATTAATACAATTATTTATCAATTTATTTCATCCTATACTATCCACCCAAGGGAATAAAAATTAATTCAATTTTCTTATATTCACATATGATAAGGGGAAAATGAGGATCCCCTAACCTGATTGGAGCTTCAAAGAGAACCATGCTCACAATAGAAGAATCAAGGAATCAAACTTCACTAAGCCTGAAGGGAAACCCACCAGAACCTAATCAAGGAAAATAATCGTTAATACATGCTCTAAATATAACCCAAAAAAATAGATATTCGCTAAAAAAACCTTGGAAAGGAAGAAGAATAAAAAGAACGAATAAGGGATTGGAAAGAGGATTACCTCGACTCATGAGACTTCGATCTAGATGAACCATGTTGTTAAAACTCCTAAGAGGTGTGGATGGAAGGTAAGGAGAGGTCAAGGGGTTTATTAGGGTTAAATAGAATAAATAAAACTAAATTGAAAAGTTATGATACTCATTTTTATATAGAATTATTTTCAATCCTTCACCGTAGTGTGGGGTCTCACAAAATGCCCACGGTGGTCCTTGGTCAAAGGGTGGCTTGGAATTCAATATTCGGACACCCTAATTTCCACACATTTTAAAAACAATATCTTGACCATCACTAAAGCTTCACTATGGAATGTTCTAGGTCATATTGACTCCTCTGACACTTTCCATGACCAAAAACTATAGAATAGCACCAATAACTTGGTTGTTTTCTCGTTGTCTTGCCCAGGACCACAGTTTATTGAGATCTAGCTCCTTGTATTGCACAAGTGATCCCTTGGTGTTCCATGTTAAGAACCACACCCATAATAGGCCTTTTCAAATAGCATGTGTCTCATAGGGTGACCATCCAACCACTATGTCCAACAACATGGCCAATCGGGTTGTTTCACTCATCATGGTGCATCCCATCACTAAATAGCTAGCTCCATGGCCAACCTCTAAGCACTCAAGGACAACATGAGCTTACCCATGCTCAAACCTCTAAGTAGGAACCAAAATGGCCAGCACCACGCCCACCACCATGGCACGGTGACCCTCTAAGTGGACAGAACTCTCCTTTAGCCTATAGAACACCTCTAAACTCCCTCTCGACACCACCAAGCCCTATAAAAATGTAAACAGAGGGTTTTAGAGAATAGATCCCTCATATTTAATGATTAATTGAATTCTATAACATGCTTGAAAATAATTTAAGGATAAAATAAGTTTTATCCGGGATAAGAATGATATCAAATATACATTTTAAAAAATGAGGAATTTGAATTCTTCCTCCTATTAGTGGTATATTTTAAGGAATAAAATCCTATTTATATAATAATGATCTAAACATATAGAATACAATATAATATTTGGATAAAATAGTTTATTTTTTAAGTATTAAAACTAAAGTAAGTAAATTTTATTTCTCGAACACAAATGAGTTTGTGTATCTAAGCATGATAATATGAATAGAATGTAGTTTTTAAGAGGTTAGTGGGAGTATATTTGGATTCAGTGAAGTTAAAAGTATTTAAATAAAATATTATTATTTTCAAAATTTAATGTGTATGTCACTTAATATCCTAAAATATTTTATATTATATTGGTAAAGATAAATGTAAATAGTGATATTTAGTTACAGTAACAATGTTAATGATACTTTATATCCTAAAAGTGGTTTAGGATATATCGGTAAAGAAAAATGTAAGGAGTTATATTTTGTTACCAAAAATATGGAAAGGAAAAAATTTGATGGAAATCTTCCAATAATAATGGCAATGATTAACTTAGATGGAGTTGGAAGTTGAAAAAATAAGTTATTATCATTATAACATTTGTTGTTGAGAATTTAAGGCATTTGAATACTTTTTTAATGAGTTGTAGATAGGAATAGCATTCATATCGTGAACCAACCTAGGTCGACCCTAAACTGGTCACCCGAGCCAGACCACGGCATGTCCCAAAGGTCGTTCCCGATCCCCACGGGCTGGAAACGAGTGTCGGGCATCAAAATAAACTAGTTGGTAACGATTTGACCCATAAGAAAGATAGATAAATAATCATAAATTGAGAAAATAGATAAATAAAATAAAATAAATTGAAAAAACTGGCAGTGAAAAGAAATAAACGAAGCAAAGTGACATACCTCAAGTGGCCTCGTAGGTCACCACAGAACATAAACCACACTCGCTCCAAGAGAGATCCAAAACTAGAGGAACCTTAAACTGAAAAGAAAAATAGGCATGAGAACTGGTATTCTCATTAGGAATGCTATGATACAACAACACCTTATGCCCTTTCCTTTTATAAGAAATCTAAAGCATTCTAGTTTGAAAATAGGACATAATAAAATAATGTTCTTTATTATTTTGAAATTCAAGTAACAAGTTTGAATTTTCAAGTAAAGAATTTCTCTCCCACTACATTTAAAAAATAGGTTCTAAGCATGCATTAACATTTCAAAATGAAAAGAAACCAATTTATATTAAAATATGGTTTTCACAAATAAGACATCAAATATGAAAATATTGAAATGTAAATCACATCACAAGCACCAAGGGCAATCCCTAAGCATCTAGTGTTAGTTGGAGAGCTTGGATCCTCATACCTTAGTGAAACGTGGCATAGGAACCAAAATAATCTACATTCTCCTAAACGAGCCACTAGTAGGGAACACACCCATAACCTAGTGGTCTCCAATCATCACAAATGTTTAGTTAATGTTGTAGAATCAATCCTGCTAGACTAAACCAGGATGAACCACTTACGTATCATCTAGCGTACTAGTCCTAGTCCGCCCAACTAGATACCTAGGTTTCCCATTGTGCTCCATTTTAAGTGGTGGTAAGTTTTTGTCAAGAAAACATATATGTACTTATCATTTTCTTTACTTAAAAACACATACAAACTCTCACCACTAATCTCCCTCCTTGATCTCATCCCCCCATTTTTCTATCACACTAGAAATTCACAAACCTCTTTACTTGGAATATATTACAAATCACACATTCAACACACACATCATTTTCTAAACAATGGGGCATGCCTCAGGAGAGGTTTTTCGTTTTCATAAACCATACATAAGGAGCCAAATGGGCTTAATTACATATAAGGAACATTTTTTTATAACTAACTGGCCAGAAGGCCAAAAAACTTTGGAAATATTTATTACCAATTCAGAACCACATAGGAAATCACTTTTCAAAGAAAGTCACTTAAGACCAATGGGCATCAAAGATACATTTCAATTTCCAAAACAAAGGCATGATCATTTATATCAACCACAACCATATTTCATGGCATGTTTATATATCATAAATATAAAACATATTCTTAAAACAAGAAAGAAATTATGGAATTCAAATTAAAGACATAGGCATAGGGGGCCTACCTCAAGATGGAACCATGCCATCCACTTTGGCTCATGGCACTTTATAACTAAAATTTTCTGCTCCCTCACTAACTATATGCACATTCATATACATGTAAAGACACCTAACCCCTATTAACACACCCATATGGCCATGGACATATGCAAGGGGGTCCTCACACATATACTTATATTCATATACTAGTCGCCACTCACCTATGTCTTCATTTTCAAATATATATACATGGGAACACTTATCCCCATACATTTATATTCACTATAATGGATGACTATACATGCAAAAAGGGAACCCACATATATATATATATACATACACTTACCTATGAAAATTCAGGTGAGTCACCTTAGACCTGGTGACTCCAAACAACAAAGCAGGGACCACGCACTACAAATATAATTTAATAAAACAATTAAACACTTAAACAATCTATAAAACATTTCAAAATAACACACCAAGAGTTTTTATCAATAACACACTCAATTTCAAGTATGAAAAGACACATTAAAACCAAATGTACACTAAAGAGACATTAAAAACATACTTTCCATCTTTTAAAATAATTTACAATGCACATTGAGAAATGCACAACATTTCAATCATGCTCAAAGTGGTACATTTACTGTAAAACCCCTTTTTAAACACACGTGCACCTCAAGTACCCTCAAAAACACATTTTTAACTACTCAAACGATTAATTGAATACATCTAATGATTTTCACAACAAGTCACACACACACAAATACCACCATTTGAATACTCAAACCCACTTTTGAAAACATATTCACACCAAAACAACATCCAAACATGTTTCACACACTTTATAAGATTTCATGAACCACTTAATTAAGAAAAATATCAAAGTTGTATCACAATACTTTGAACACAAAATCACACCCAAAACTCTATTCTTAGGCCAAACACACACCAATAACATGTCAAAATAGAATTCACAGCCCTTGTGCAATATAATAAAACACTAATAAAAGACTAAACATGGGTTTTCATCACAAATGCACTCCAATCCATATAAACGTGATAAAAATGGATCAAATACATATTAAACTCCCTTAAAACCAAATTTTCATCAAATAATTTAATTAAATACCATGATAAGTTAATTTAAAAATAAAAATAAATCATCAAATAAAGATTATTCATAGAACTCCCTACCTTTGGTGTTGAAACCCCCAAATTTCGGTGTGAAACTTCAATTGCTCACCAATCACTCAAAAAAAATCAAATTGAACCCTAAAATCAAGAAATCGAACCAAACATCAAAACTAGACCAATTACAACACGAAACCCCAATACAAAAACCTACCAAATGGAAGAAACAAGAAATATATATAGAACACACCTACAGCTAGGGTGTTGGAGGCCAATCGAGTAAGAATATGGGCTTCCAGAGGTAAATTGTGCCTTAAGAAGGTCGTCGGAGGGTCCATCTAAGAAGGTGGTGGTGCAAGGGATGTGTGATGATGCAGTTTAGTGTAAGGCATCATGGGTGGTGCGCGGCTACTCGATAGGAGGGATTCGGGGGGAACCGGTTGGGTCTTGCCGGAAGTTAGTGGAGGGGGAGATCTGCCAAAGGGCAGGTTGGGTAGGAGGAAGGGTTTGGGGAGGGGTCTTGTTGCACAACGCGAGGGAGGGAGGGAAGAACAAGATGGTGGAAAATAAAGAAAAAGAAAAAATAAAGAAAAAAATAAAAACAAAACATAATTATAATAATCAACATCATCATCATCATAATAATAATAATAAATAATAATATTATCATTATTATAATTTCTATTAAAACATTTTTTCATATTATTTTATTTTTTTCAAAAGCCTGGAAAACTGCAAATAATTTGGCCACATGGTTGGCCAAACGTGCGCTGGTCATGCACCTCTACCGGAGACCCCAAAAATTTAAAATTTTAAAACAATTTTGAATCGAAACTCAAAAGAAAAACTAGATATAATTAAATAATTAATAAATCATGGTTGGGGTGTGACAATTCTCCCCACCATAGAAACTTTATTCCCACATAAAGTCACCCAGCCAAACAAGGAATCAAATTCTAGTTCAAAACTGAACGAGGCCAACAAAATCACAAACTCGGTGTTAATTTTCACTCCATCAGTCACAACCGACCAAATCTAAGGGAAATCATAAAGATAAGATCCATCAGGAAATGAGGAGGGTTCTCCCCACCATAAGAACCCGACTATCACAACCAACATTGAGACTCTCAGTATGGGATAACTCTAGAAGTACTAACTTGATCCAAAGAGGAAACCGCTAACATAGACCAAAACTCCCAGAAAAACCAACTCTCGAAGAAGGCATGGAAAGATCCATGGTGGTTCTTCCCACCAGTTATAAACTGAACAAATTAGGACAACTAGCATAGACTGATGCACAAAACCCAATAAAAACCGACCCAAGAACTCTCCGCACAAACCAAACCCCCTCCACATGGGTCCCCAACGAAAGACCCCAAACCGAATGGTAGACCAAACCCCTATTAATTATTTCCCATGACACGTGTATCACCAAAATGAGCATGTCCTAAAACAAGAATGGTTCACCAAAGGATCTATCCACACAAGAGAGACAATCATCTTGGGACTCATAGCCATAAAGAGACATCCTTCAAAGCTCCTATTTGAGGAGGAACAACTACTGGAATTACAAGAAAATGAGATCACCACGCCTTATTAAAACCAAAGTGGATATTCAAAGAACAAATAAAACAATGAGAAAATGATACCTCTATTCCTCTTATAGCAAAACAGAACCTTCAAAGTCAAGGGAGCTATAATAGAGAAATTTAAACTGTCCCAATATCAGCACTGGTGACAAAAGTTAGACCAAGGTGCCCCACACCCAACGATTCATGACTACATGAAAAGAATAACTCTGAGACTTGTGGTTGTAGATCTGATGTCTTGAAGAATCTACTTCCCCACAGTCAGGAGCTGACACCCTCCGGTCGAGACTCCTTCTGACGATGCCGCTAGTAGAACGTCTCCAAGTGTCCCAAACAGAAACATCGGCAATTAGACTTCAGAGGATGGTGACAAGGCAACTTAAAGTACCCAAACCGGCCACACCAAAAGCAAACAAGATAGTGTCCTGACTAATAGAAGATGGAATCGACAAGAATACTTGTCTGAAATAGGTTCCTATGTTTCACTCTTCTCACTGAATGGGGAACCTTCCTGAGCACCAAAAAGAATCGATCCATAAACCCTAGATGAAGAACCCATGCAAGAAAAACTTTAAATAATTCCATGACGCTACCTCTGGAGAAAAGGGAATAAACCCTTTGAAATTCCCAACGTAATACTTTACTGTTCATTGGATTTTTTGGACCCTCATGAGCTCTGAAACTTTCCCCTCCTTCACTTCCTCAAGTATAAACCATCGGATAAGAGTGGTATTAAACACCTTCCCAAACATCCCATCATTCATGATGCTAGGATTATATCCTCCACCAATCCAAAGTTGAACCCTGAAATGAACTTGAATTAGTACAAGCTCTCAAAGCTTTGGGAGTTCCCAATAACATGATAACACCAATGATTTTACCAAGCCAGTCCTCTATCTTTAATAGATCATGATCACCATTGAATACGTACAACAACCGAAAATAATTCAATTACACCACTCCTCTAAGAGTCTGGGTAGAACCAAAAACTAGAAGAGACACACTAGAAACCTATGGGACTTTTTTGGGCAGCAGACTCAAAAAAAAAAGAGGAAAAAATACAAAAAAAACTCATCATGAATCAAGATTCAGCACTTCAATCACAAACTCAAACTCAAACTCAAACCACCATTCTGACCACAATTCAGTATGTCAAAACCCAGAGCCCATGAAAAAGGGTTCCAAACAAGAATAGAGAACACTAAAAAATTGTTCAATCCCTTTTCAAAACAATTAAATTACCCTTTTTAAAAACCTTTTTTGAGCAAACAAAACAACTTAAATATCCACCATTGGTATTCCATGAAGTCTCACATATACATATACCCTTTTGCTACCTAATGAACCCATCCAAACATACCACCAATTATCCATGTGCCACATACGTACCTCTATAGCGGTGGCAGGGTATTGTAGCAGTGGCGGGAACTGTAGCAGTCGGGTTATTATTCACAGAATGGGCCTTAGGCCAAAAATTTGGGCCTACAGGCTATGTAATGGGATACAAGCCCACTGGGCCTTTGGGATATGTAATGGGTCTCCCTCTACCTTGTTAAAAGAGGTATTTTCTTTGCTTTAATAATAAAAATGAGGCTTCGACCCCAACCTTTAAAAAAAATTAAATCAACACATTTCTAAATTCCAAAATGTTTTCCATTTCAAAACCCATTTTTCCACTCCAAAAACCATATTACCTTTTGAAAACCCCTTTAACTAAAATAAATTTTCATTTTTTAGATCCACTCATGCTAACCAAAATAAAGGTTAGACATAACTCATATAAAAAATTTCCAAAAATAAGGGACTAGTAGCTATGCCAACTTAGTAACAAAGCTTAGTAGACTATGCTCTGAGCAAGCATCCACCAAAGGAAGTATCTTGAACTATGCACTCAGGATGTACATGGGTCACTACTCCATCCAAGATCATCATGTAGCACTGGATCACATCCTTTGTCATCCTTCATCCACACAGACCAAGGAAAATAAAAATTCAAATCTCAGACTACCCCTAGAAACTCGAGTCTCGGGACGGGAAAGGGTTCATGAAGTCCTTCCTGCACCTACCTCTCAAGTCTCGACACACCTAATAACCAATCTACCTGACACCCCAAATAAAAAGGGCCTCATTTGATACCATTTTTTCATGAACCAAGCTGGGCCGACCCTGAATCGGTCACCTGAGCCGGTCCACAGCATGGCCCGAAGGGCGTTCCCGATCCCCACGGGTAGGAAACTTGTGTCGGGCATCAAAATAAACCAGTTAGGAACAAAATTTCCAATAATAAAGATAGATAAATAATCATAAACTAGAAAAATATAATAATAAAATAAAATAAGCTGAATAAACTGGCATTAGAAAAAAATAACAAAGCAACGTGACATACCTAAAGTGACCCCATGGGTCACCACAAAACATAAACCACACTCCCTACAAGAGAGATCCAAAAGTATAGGAACCTAAAACTAAAAAGAAAAGTAGGCATGAGCACCGAGATGCTCAGTAGGAATGACAAGATACAAGAACTTCCTATTCCCTTTCCTTTTACAAGAAATCCAAAACATGCTAGTTTGAAAATATGACATAATAAAATAATGTTCTTCATTCCTTTAAAATTCAAGTAGAAAGTTTACATTTTCAAGTAAATAATTTATCTCCCACTACATTTCCAAAATAGGTTTCGAGCATGCATTAACATTTCAAAATGAAAAGAAACAAATCTAGATTAAAATATGGTTTTCACAAATAAAACATCAAATATGAAATGACTGAAATGGAAATCACATCACAAGAACCATGGGAAATCCCTAATCAGGTGGTGTTAGTTGGGGACCAAGGATCATCATACCTCAGTGAAATGTGTCATAGGAACCACAAAAATATAAATTCTCATGTATGAGCCACTAGTATGGAACACACCCATAAAATAGTGGTCTCCAATCATCACAAATGTTTAGTTAGTGTTGCAGCATCAATCCTTCTAGATGAAACTAGGACGAACCACTTATGTATCATCTAGTGTACTAGTCTTAATCTGCCCACCTAGATACCCAGGTTTCCCATTGTGCTCCATTTTAAGTGTTGGTGAGTTTTTATCAAGCAAACATATATGTACTTATCATTTTTGTTACTTAAAAACACATACAACCTCTCATCACTAATCTCCCTCCTTGAGCGCATCACCCCCCCCCCCCCTTTCTATCAAACCAAAAATGCACAAACCACTTTACTAGGCACATATCACAAATCAAACATTCAACACACACATAATTTTCTAAAACAAGGGGGAATACCACAAGATATGTTTTTCTTTTTCATAAACCATTATTGAGGAGACAAAAGGGATTAATTACATACAAGGAACATTTTTTATAACTAATCAGCCATAAGGCCAAATGCCTTTGGAAATATTTATTACCAATTCAAAACCATTTAGGAAATCACTTTTCAAGAAAAGTCACATAAGACCAATGGGCCTTAGAAATACATTTCAATTTCCAAAACAAAGGCATACTCATTTCTAGTAACTGTAACCATATTTCATGGCATGTGTATATAGCATAAATATAAAACATATTCTTAAAACAAGCAAGCAATTATGGAATTCAAATTAAATTCATAGGCATAGGGGACCTACCTCAAGGTGTAACCAAGTCGTCCACTTCATCTCTTGGTGTTTTCTAACTAAAAATGACACTCCCCCACTAAGTATATGCACCTTCACATACAGGTAAGAAAACCTATACCCAATACACACACCCACATTTCCATGAACATGTGCAAGGGGGTCCTTACACATATGATTATACGCATATACTAGTCGTCACTCGCCTACACATGCATTTTCATATATATACATGGGAACACCAAGCCCCATATAGTTATATTTACTACCATGGATAACTATACATGTAACGGGGGAACCCACATATATATATATACATATATATATATATATATATATATATATATACTTAACTATGAACATGTAGGTGAGTCGCCGTAGACCCGACGACTCCAAACCATGAAGTAGGGACCACACACTGCAAATATAATTTAATAAAACAATTAAACACTTAAAAAATCTATAAAAAATTTTGAAATAACACACCAGGGGTTTGTACTAATAACACACTCAATTTCAAGTAGGAAAAGCCACTTTAAAACCAAATGTACAGAAAAGCGACATTAAAAACATACTTTCCATATTTTAAAAGAATTTACAATACACATTGAGAAATGAACAACAAGTATAACATGATAAAAGTGGTACATTTCCAATCCCAAAACCCTTTTTCAACACACATGCACCTCAAGTACCCACAAAAACACATTTCACACTACTCAAATGATTAATTAAACACATCCAATGATTTTCACAACAAGGCACACACACACAAATACCCCCATTTTCATACTCAAACCCACTTTTGAAAACATACGCACACCAAAAAAACATCCAAACATGTTTCACACACTTTATAAGATTTAATAAACCACTTAAAATTTTATGAAACAACTCCAAGAGTTATCACAATACTTTGGACACAAAAGCACACAAAAAAACCTCCTCTAATGACAAACTCACACCAATAACATGTCAAAACAGAATTCACAGCCCTTGAGCAACATAATAAAACACTAATAAAATACTGGACATGGGTTTTCATCACAAACACAGTCCACTCAATATAAACGTTCTACAAAATGGATCAGATATATATTAAACTCCATTAAAACCAAATTCACATCACACAATTTAATCAAATACCATGCTAAATTAATTTAACAAGAAAAATAAATCATCAAATAAAGATTATGCACGGAACCCAATACCTTTGGTTTCGAAACCCCTATATTTTGGAGTGAAACTTTAATTTCTCACCAATCGTACCACAAAAAATTAAAATTGAACCCTAAAATCAAGACATCGAACCAAAAACATCAAAATCAAACCAATTAAAACATGAAAACCTAATCCAAAAACCTGCCAAATGGAACAAAAAATCAATCGAAGTGGAACGCACCTTTGACTAGGGTATAGGAGGCCAACTGAGAAGGAAGGTGGGATACTGGAGGTGAATCACGCCTTAAGGATTCCATCAGAGGGCCTATCCAAGAATAAGGGGTGGTATAAGGACTCTGTGATAATGCGGTTCGGTGCGAGGCAATAGGGATGGTGCACGGATACTCAACAGGAGGGATACAGGGGTACTGATCCGGTCTTGCCAGAAGGGAGTGGAGGGGGAGCACTGATAAAGGGGAGGTCGGGGTGGAGAAAGGGTTTGAGGAGGGGGCTTGTTGTGTGACTCGAGGGAGGGAGGGAAGAACAATAGGGGGGGAAATAAAGAAAAATAAAAAAATAAAAACAAAACATAATAATAATAATCATAATAATAATCAAAATAATAATCAAAATAATAATATTATCATTATTATTATTTCTTTTAAAACATTTTTTTCATATTCTTTTATTTTTTTCAAAAGTTTGGAAAAACACGCACAATTTTGCCGCATGGTTGGACAAACGTGCACTACCCATGCACCTCTACTGGCGACCCCAAAATTTAAAATTTTAAAAGGAGTTCAACCCATAAATAATAGGCAAAACTATATATAAATAAATAATTAATAAATCATGGTTGGGGTGTGAAAATTCCTATGTCTTTCCATTATTCAAACTATCTTACTTCATAAATTTTACTCACAAAATGAGTTTATTATAAAAGTATTATCATAAGGTCACTTAGAAATATGTTAGGAATTATATATAGATGTAATAATTTTAATGAAAATGTAAAAAGGAAGAAAATATATGGTCGATAGGGTGGTATATTTTATAGAAAATAATAATATGGGTGCTTATGTATGGTTTTTTATTAGATTTTAAGATATAAAATTCATCATTACATATAAAAGGAAGACTTCATTTCATCATTTCTTTATATTTATTTCATAAATTACATGAAGTTAAATGATAATTAACCTCTCAAAGTATGACATTGGGTTACCCCTAACCAATTTCCATCATGGATTATTATATGTTGTGATGAAGTATTAAGGTTGGTATGAGTAGTATTTCATATAGATATACGAAATATGATCATGAGGAATGAATGAAGTTTGTACGCTAGATGATCCTCCAAATATACCTGGTGGAGTGTAAAACATTGTGTCTTTGGTATACTAGGGGTGCATGTTTCATATTGGGAATTCTCCATACCTGAGGTTGGAAAGATACCTATCACGATAACCTTTATACGTTTAAACCATTCTTATGATATCCTTGAGGATTAGATAATCATGGAGAGGTTTGGTATGTTGTTAGCCATGTCATCAGTTGAGGTATAACCAAGATGTGATTTTTCCTCTTGTATGAAGAGTAAAACGTCTAGACCCTCGACTGAGATAGACTAATGGAGTGTATAGTTATACCTAGATAATATATTTGATGTACTTATCCATTAGATGAAAACCGTGTGATTTTTTCATCCATAAGGTTGAATGGTATATGCATAATTCACCAGCCATGTTAATCTATACTTAGATAATCCAACACATATGAGTAGCTATATGGGATTGAAATAATTTGTGTCTTGTGGTTATCTGATGTCTTAGAAAAAGGGATCATATAAAATTAATGATTGTATATGATAAAATTAGTGTAAATTAGTATAGATATACTTGGGTATGGTGGATATTATACCATCTCCCTTTGTAGCTTGAGTATCACTCGTTATTTAATAGGGTTTATACCTTTATAACATCTATGAATTTCAGAATTTATATTTTTTTAAATCTATAGAGGACCATGGGATCACACTTTGTGGTTAACTAAATGGGGATATAGTTTTATTGAACTCAAATAGTTTCACTAAAAGTGTTTAGACTTTATCCAAAAGGTGTTTTTGGATGGATATTCACAAGGTGTCACATATGAAGTAATACATAGTAAATTTAATGATAGCTTTCCAAAAGTGATTTAGAATATTTCTAGAATGAGTTTTGGATATTCACAAGGTTTTTATCTTGTATCATTTCAATTATACCTATCATATCTCTCTTCTCATCAATCCTTTTCTACCTGTGGTACTAATATACCATGGTTTCAAGGAGGGTCCTTCCCGAGTGTGAGGTGATTCAAATAATCCCATGGTTACACCATGGAGGGATGATTCTATTTGTTATTTCAAATGATCTTCATCAAACACTAATTGAATAATGCAGCAGCAATCGTCTTCAATGTAAGGAACTTGTTATTTATTTATTTTTATACATGATTTTAGTTTTTCATATTATGATTATATTGGGAATGATATTTCTATTGACTTATGCTACATTGAACAAGTGTTTATCTCAACATTGTGGAACTTAAAACTATCAAGGGAGATCCTCTCAACTATTTATTGTTACAATTATAGAGAATGAATATAAGGAGGGGAACAAGGATCATTTGAATTTATATTTAAATTATCATAAAATAAACCATGGCTTGGTGACCAAACCACATCATGATTTTTCCTAGTAACATAAATCCAAAAATATGGACTGTTATAAAACTCAAAATTTTAAAATCTCTTTGATCATTTTGTATATAAAAAATTTGGCTATGACTGAAGCCATAGAGTTTTTCCAAATATGGTGATTAAAATGACGTGGTTAAACTTCCTATAGTGACCAAAGACTCCACCAAACAAACCTCCAAACCACAACTTGGAAAATGAAAATCTTTAGACCAACCATGTTGTAGTAGAAAAAATATGAAGTGTTATATCCCTAAAATAGCCAAACTCAACTCTAATAATCTATATTCAAGAACAAAAATGAAACACTCTAGGATAATAACCAAAATAACAATCAAGGAGAAAACCCTGGTGTGGTAACACTAAACCATAATGTTTCTTAGTTCAGAAACCAAAACATAAGTATACTTCTTCATTTAACTCCTAATCTCACACTTACAAAATCCATCACCTTAATACCACAAAGTGGAGGTCCTATAAAATACTGTCCTAAATCACTTCATTAATTTTTTTCAATTACCCTAAATAAATTGATTAATTTTTAATATTATTTTGTTATAGGAGAATCATATTCAAATTAAATTTACATTAGTGATATAATTTCTGAATAACATGATTAATTATCACTAGTGCAGAAAACGTTTTTTACGTCACCATTTTTTACGTCGGTTATATAAAACCGACGTCATATTATGTAAAACGAGGTTTTTTACGTCGGTTATTTATTAACCGACGTAAATATTTGTATTCGGTACACCTTTAACGTCGGTTATTATTATAACCGACGTTATTAATCGCACGGCTTTGTTTTTTACGTCGGTTATAACAATAACCGACGTAAAACATGCGGTTTCCGAAGGCCTTTTTACGTCGGTTATTCAATAACCGACGTAACAAATGCGGTTTTTGAAGGCTTTTTTACGTCGGTTATAAAATAACTGACGTAAAAAAAGAATCCGCAGATGTTTTTGATGTCGGTTATTCCATAACCGACGTAAAAAAACGCGGATTTTGAGCCCTTTATAACGTCGGTTATAAACTAACCGACGTAACAAATGAATCGGAGGAAGGTTTTGACGTCGGTTATTGAAATAACCGACGTTATAAATGTTTTTAAAACAATTATCACGTCGGTTATTCAATAACCGACGTGATAATTCATTTAAAAATTTACCCAGACCCGTGGATTGTCATTCGCGGGTTTACCTTCGACAGTCGCGACTCGTCTCTCTCGCGCGTAAACCCGAATCGGCTCGTCCATTTCGTTGGTTTAGATTCGTTTTGCGATCATCGTTTCTCATATTTAATATCCTAGGATCAATCATCTAAACTCGCAGCACTCAGGTAATCCTCCCACTCGTTCGTTTTTTTTCGCGGATAGTATATATATATGTGTTGTGATTTTTTTGTTGAAACTAGCTAAGATTCTTCGATTGCGAACCCTTTTAACTCGTTTTGGCACCATAATCTTATTTATCATCCCTAAATCTATTTGTTCGACTTGCAATATTGAGTAATTTTATGATTTCACTAATTTTTCATCGTTTTCTATAAATCCCCGAGAGGGTTGGGGCGTGTCCATTTGGATGGGTTGCCCTTTTACAGTTGTTACTACTTTATTCACACACAACCATGGCATAGGTGCATGGATTTGGGGTCGGGGGGTGTCCAGGGGGGTTTACAATGGGGTGGGTGGGTGTGGGGGGCTGTCCAAGGGTGTGGGTGGGTGTTGGGGGGTGTCCAGGGGGGTGTCCAAGGGGGTAGGGGGTGGGGGGTGGTGTTTAGGAGGGGTGGGGGGCTGTCCAGAGGGTTGGGGGGTGTCCAGGGGGGTGTCCAAGCAGGTCGGGGGTGGGGGGTTGTGTCCAGGAGGGGTGGGGGTGCTTTCTAGAGGGGTCGGGGGCTGCCCAGAGGGGTCGGGGGGTGTCCAGGGTGGTGTCCAAGGGGATGGGTGGGTGTGGGGGGCTGTCCAAGGGGGTGGCGGCCTGTCCAGAGGGGTCGGTGGGGTGTCCAGGGGGGTGTCCAAGGGGGTGGATGGGTGTGGGGGCTGTCCAAGGGGGTGGATGGGTGTGGGGGGCTGTCCAAGTGGGTGGAGGCCTCTCCAGAGGGTATTTGGGGTTGTCCGGGTGGGTGGGGGGGCTGCCCAGAGGGTTGGGGGGTGTCCAGGGGGGTTTACACATCGATTTGTTTTATATTTCAAAATTGTTTACATTCAAATTATGATTTTTTTCATATAAATATATATTTGTCTTATCTAAAAAATATATATATTTTTGCTATTTGTTATAGGTAATAATGAGTCGAAGTTGGATTACGGCACATCGAATGAGCAATGAATATGAGGAAGGTGTTGATGCCTTTTTGGAATTTGCTAAACGAAATGTTCCAAGTAGTGACATTTTTTTCTGTCCATGCCTGAAATGTCTGAATATGAAGAAGATGAAAAGTAGAGAGATAAAAGATCATCTGATTTGTCATGGTTTCAATCCGAGTTACAACCCTTGGATTTGGCATGGCGAAACTGGACAGAATGTCACTGATGATAATGAATCGCAAGATGGTAACTCCGATGGAATTGAAGAAATGATTCGCGATATTGTAGCAGAACAAATTGAGATAGAACCGACAGTTGCACGTCTATATGGTGATGCCGAAAAACCATTATATCCTGGTTGTACAGATTTTACGGTTTTGTCGGCGGTGTTAAGATTGATTAACCTGAAGGCGAAACATGGATGGAGTGACAGAAGTTTTACAGAGCTGCTACAATTGATGAAAGACATTCTTCCAAAAGATAACGATCTTCCAGATTCACATTATAAGGCCAAAAAAATATTATGCCTGATGGGATTGGGATACAGGAAAATACATGTCTGTCCGAATGACTTCATTATATATAGGAAGGAATATGAATTTCTGAAAGAGTGTCCTAAATGTGGGACATCACGGTATAAGGTGAAAGAAAAATCACAAGCTGATGTAGAGATTACAAAGCTCCCTTCAAAGGTATTTTGGTATCTTCCTATAATTCCTCGTTTCAAACGTTTATTTGCTAATTCACATAATGCAAAAAGGTTAAGATGGCATGCTGATGAGCGGGTATGTGATGGAAAAATACGTCATCCAGCTGATTGTCCACAATGGAAGAAAATTGATGCCCAGTACCCTACATTTGGAAATGAAATTAGAAATCTGAGACTAGGCTTGTGCACAGATGGAATGAATCCATACCGAACCCTCAGTAGCACACATAGTTCATGGCCTGTTTTATTGGTAATTTACAACCTCTCTCCTGAAATTTGTATGAAGCGCAAATATGTCATGTTGAGTATCATGATCTCTGGTCCAAAGCAACCCGGCAATGATATTGATGTATACTTGTCACCGCTGATTGATGATTTGAAACTGTTATGGGCTGATGGTATTAGGGTGTATGATTCTTATAAAATGGAATATTTTCAACTGCATGCAATGCTTCTATTCACTATAAATGACTTCCCAGCATATGGAAATTTGTCTGGATACAGTGTTAAAGGGCATAAAGCATGTCCAATTTGCGAACAACAGACGTCATATTGTCAATTGCATCATGGGAGGAAAACAGTGTACATGGGTCATCGAAAGTTTTTGCCTATGGATCACCCTTATAGAAGACTAAAAAAGGCATTCAATGGCTCACAAGAATTTGATACTGCTCCTCAACCTTTATCCCCAGAATTGTATTTTGAGAGGGTGAAAAACCTTGATGTGACATTGGGAAAGACACAGAAATCTGGTAATGATAGACATATTTGGAAGAAAAAGTCAATATTTTTTGAGCTACCATATTGGAGGTATCATGAAGTCAAACATAATATTGATGTCATGCACGTGGAGAAGAATATCTGTGATTCTTTGATCGGAACATTGCTAGATATTAAAGGAAAGACAAAAGATGGGTTGAATGCAAGGTTAGACCTACTGTCAATGGGAATACGTTTGGAGTTAGCTCCCACTCCTAAAGGAAGACGAACATTTCTTCCCCCGGCTTGTCATACATTATCGAAGAGGGAGAAAAGTAGCTTCTGTCAGTGTCTTCATGATATCAAAGTGCCTCAAGGTTATTCTTCAAATGTAAAAAATTTTGTCTCATTGAAAGACTTGAAGTTGATAGGTATGAAGTCACATGATTGTCATGTCATGATGCAACAAATTCTACCAGTTGCACTGCGTGGAATATTGCCCATCCGTGTCAGAAAGACTATAATGAGGTTGTGTTATTTTTTCAATTCAATTTGCAACAAGGCGATTGATGTGAATGCTTTGAACATTTTGGAAAAGGATGCAATTTTTATACTTTGTCATTTGGAAATGTATTTTCCTCCAACTTTTTTTGATATGATGGTGCATTTAATGATTCATCTGGTTCGAGAAATAAGACTTTGTGGACCTGTATATCTTCGTTGGATGTATCCTTTTGAAAGGTATATGAAAATATTAAAGGGATATGTTAAAAATCCATATCGACCTGAAGCCTCCATTATTGAAAAGAATATTTCTGAGGAGGTAACAGAGTTTTGTACGAGCTACTTGGCTACGGCGCAACACATAGGTTTGCCTCCATCTCGCCATGAACGGGTTAATAATGAGGGAAAGGGGATTCGTGGCTTGAAAGTCAAATCACTGTCAGCTGAACATATGAAGAAGTTAGAATCATACATCTTGAATAACATAGCTGATGTTCAACCGTATATCACATTGCATATTAATGAGTTGAAACAATGTCATCCAAAGAAGAAAGAAATGTGGATTTTGAATGAGCACAACAAAACTTTTTTGCCATGGTTTAAAAAGACCTTGCTTGGTAGATCAGATGTATCAGAGACATTAAAATGGATAGTGGGTGGTCCATCTTTAAATGTGATAACATGGTCCGCTTATGACATTAATGGCTATACATTTCATACGAAAGCTCAGGACAACAGAAGTGCAGTTCAGAATAGTGGTGTATTGGTGTTTGCAGAAGCAATGCATTTTTCGAGTGCTAAGGACAGAAACCCAATTTCGGCATCAACTGCATATTATGGAGTGATTGAAGACATATGGGAGGCTGATTACTTTAAAATTAAAGTTCCCGTTTTTAACTGTAAATGGTTTATCGGTAACAACAGTGTCAGACACGATGAATTTGGAATGACACTTGTTAATCTGAATAGATTGGAAGACACAGCTGATTCTTTTATAATGGCAACACATGCCAAACAAATTTTCTATGTAGTAGATCAGTCAGATATGCAGTGGGCTGTTGTTTTACAAGGGAAAAACCAATATGTTGGTGAGGATGAATTTGATGAAGATGCTGATTTATGTGAGATCCCTACTTCCATGGAAAGATTAATAGAACATAATGATGAGTATGTTGAAGACATGGTTTGTGCCATAAGGAACGATCATGACGAAGGAATTTGGGAAAACAATCCAATTGTACATTCCTAAAATTACTGGTAACACAAGTTTATTTCTTGTTTACATTTAGTTTTTTCATATAATGTTAGATACTGTAAATTTTTTAGTTATTAAAACATGTATCAAACCAAAACGATAAAACAATAAAAAACGTAAAGAGGAGAAGTCCTGGGCGCACCGGCTGGCCGGTGGTGGATCACCTGTTGGCCGGTGGTCCAGAACAAAGCTCTGTCTGGTCCACCGGCCGGCCGGTGGTGATCCAGCGGCCGGCCGGTGGTCCAGACAGAGAGCCTCCCTCTCTGTCTGGATCACCAGCGGTCGGCCGGTGTTGAGCCAGCGGCCGGCCGGTGGTCCAGACAGAGAGCCTTCCTCTCTGTCTGGATCACCCGCGGCTGGCCGGTGCTGAGCCAGCGGCCGGCCGGTGGTCCAGACAGAGAGGAAGGCTCTCTGTCTGGTCCAGCGGCCGGCCGGTGGTCCAGACAGAGAGGAAGGCTCTCTGTCTGGTCCACCGGCCGGCCGGTGGTGAGCCAGCGGCCGGCCGGTGGCCCCAGGCAGTGGGCAAGTCTACTGCCTTGGTCCTCCGGCTGGCCGGTGTGCTCACACCGGCGGACCGGTGGACTCAGTGAGTCCACGTTTCAGCTTTCTTGGGCCAACACTTTGGCAACCTTTTGCCTGTGTTTACCATGTTTATCATTGTTTAACATGCATACCATATTACCAATGTTTACTATTATGTAATTTAGTACACTTTTCTATTTGTGAACTAATGTTTGTTTTTTTGATTTGAAGGAAAATGACAGATCAATCAGTTGATCAGCCACATGATTCTGGAGATGAGCATATTGGTCATACATCTGGGGAGGAACATTCACATGCTCCTATTACGAAAAAGAGTTCAAAGGTTGGTAAGCGTGGGTGCACACGTTTACCAAAATTATCACTTGCCCGTACGAAGGAGGAGAGGATAGTCGTGGAGTTTGATGATGATGATCTTCCTAGAGGTCCAAATGCTAAAGATTTTAAGGGTTTTGTAGCAACTCAGGCTAAGAGCAAAGTAAGCATTCTCTATGATGATTGGAGAAGTGTGGATAAGGCGATAATTTCTCAGCTGTGGGAGACCATTTTGGTAAGATCTTTTGCTATTGTTTGACTGTTCTTTAAATGTTTCTAGTATATATAATATTTTTAACCTCTTTTTTATCAGATGACATTTGATATTCCTGAC
Organism: Viscum album; assembly: GCA_963277665.1. Taxonomy (NCBI): domain Eukaryota; kingdom Viridiplantae; phylum Streptophyta; class Magnoliopsida; order Santalales; family Viscaceae; genus Viscum; species Viscum album. Next base: position 462,178,612 of record OY728134.1, on the reverse strand, counting down.
ACTGGAGGAGTCAGGAAGAAATGCTTATCGTTGGCTGCTAGGAGATGGAGGGATTTCAAATCAACCCTCTCATCTGATTTCATTTATGGTCATAGGAGTCGTGAGAATCCATGTCGTATATATCCTTTTATAGATGAAGACACATGGAGACAATTTTTTGAAAGTAGAAGAAAAGAATCATTTTTGGTAAGGGCAATGTAAACTTTTATAAGCTTTCTTATATAAATGATCTTATTATTGTTTTTTTAATGATTACTTATTCTTAATTTACAGCAAACAAGGAAAGCTCATCAAGAGATCCAATCTAAAAATGTATACCCTCATAGTTTATCTCGGGGAGGGTATGCATTATTGGAAGAACAAATGATGGCAGAAAAATTTCAACAACTAAGAGCTGAGTCTTCAAGCTCTGGAGAGGTGGCCCCTCCATCCCCTCCATCTAGACATGAGAAATGGAAAAGAGCTCGGAAGGGCAAAAAAGGACAATATCTTTCGGAAGAATCGAGACTCGTAGTTGAGAGGATTGTAAGATATCTATTTTATTTATTTAAGTTTACTATTTTCGTCATATATTTCCAATAATTATAGAAATGTTCAATTAATTATTACAGGACTCTCTTGAGGAGCAGAGTTCACAGGGGACATTTACACCATCTGGGAGGGAAGATATTTTATCTGTGGCATTGGGAAATCCCGAACATCCTGGCCGTGTAAGAGGATATCCGGCAGGTGTATCGGTAAGAAAAGTGTTGCCACGTTCCTCAACTTCTAACGTTGAGGGAGTTTATAAAAAAAAATAGAATCCTTGGAGGCTGAAGTCCATAATATTAATGCGACAATGGAGGACAAGATTAGAGCATCGGTGCAGTTAATGTTTGCAGACTTGCAAAGACAATTTCAGGGTGCAGCTCCCACTCCACCTCTCCCAGTAGCTCCCACTCCCCCACCTCAGCCTGCGGACCCCATTTTTGATCCTCCTCCTCCGCCGCAGCTACCTACTTATTGTGAGTTGTATGTTGATGATCCTCAACATCATATAGTTGCATATGGGATGGTATATTGTATAGGAGATACAGTTCATCATCAACAGTTAGAGGTAGAGAATCATAGGGTCACTGTACAGGATATTATAGATAGATCAGCTCGGATACCATTACCTACAGATGAGGTGACGACAGTTGGACATAGTATCGGCCATTTTTTACTTTGGCCATCCAGACTTCTTCGACTCATTACCATAGAGGTATGGATGTTATATCTTTTATTTTATATTTTTATTAATGTTTTATCATTTGAAAACTAATATATTTTTCAATTTATTTTTACAGGAATACTTCAAAGGTAAAGAAATACTGTATAGACAACAACAAAGACAGATAGCTATGACATCAGATGCAGATACTAGCAGTCTTGACAAATTGTCAAGATATTCAAATTTGTTGGCGGATCATTATGACTTTACAATGGAAGCTCATGTCTGTGGACGTGAACTATGTGTGGGGATTATGAAAACTGATATCATGGAGTTTGTCACTGGAGATAAGTTGGGCATCAACGTGGTGCAAATTTTTATCATGTAAGTCTTAACACCTTTTCCTTGCGTTATATTTATTAAAAATGTATACTTATGTCTGCTTTGTATTAGGTATCTGTATAAAATTTGTGAGAGGAATGAACTGACAGATGTATATGGATTCGTGGACCCACAATTGATTTCCCCTGAAGCATGTGCATTGGATGAGGAACAAAGAATGCTTTATATTGCTGATAGATTTGAAAAGAATGTAATCACACAGTGTTGGATGATGCCTTTTTGTGAGAGGTATGAAACACATCCCTCTCAAAGAGTTAATTATCTTTTAACATAAAAAACCACTAACGTTAAATTTCCTTTTATCAGGGATCATTGGATGTTAGGGGTTTTTTGCCCTAGGGAGAAAACACTTTATTGGATATGCTCTCTCCATGATGATGTGCGAGAAAGTTTTAAGAATATATTGGAAACGTAAGTTTCAATTTCACAATAGTTTTATATATTATAATGAATTTTAAATTTACCCCATTCGTATTATTTTCTAACAGGGCATGGGTCCACTTTCGAAAAAGCGCAAAGAAAAGGAATTTCAAGATCAAATATGTACATGCGAAGGTAAATATCCATTTATAATTTGTACATTTTGATTTATTACATAAAAATAATATATTGAATTTACACTCATTCAAACAGAAATGTCATGAGCAACAAGGCATCATCGAATGCGGATATTACATGTTAAGATTTATGTATGAAATAATAACAACTGGGACAGTTCTGATTTTTGACCTGGTAAGATTTCCTCTTTCTCATAATATTTCAATTTGATTTATTCATTATACGCGTTGACTACTATCCTTTTCCTTTGTAGCTTTTTGATGACCCTCAACCCTTTACTGCTGAAGATATCAAACACTTACAAGTGGAGTGGTCAAATTATTTTACAGGTTTGATTGACTTTTAGTTGTTTGTAATGAAAAATGTAATTTTGAATATTGTCAATGTAATTGTGTATTTCGTAGTCGTTTAGGTTGGATTTAGTTTTTTTTGAAGTTGATAGTGTAAGTTTTGAATGTTATATAAGTGAATGTTTAATTTTTCTCTACTTCTTGTTTTGGTCTACTGTTGATGGTTTTTCTGGTCTGGATTTTGGTATGGGGGGAGAGGTTCCAAGGGGGTGGGTGGGTGTTTGGGGGGTGTCCAAGGTGTGTTTGGGGCTGTCCAAGGGATATAGGAGGGGTGTTTGGGGCTGTCCAAGGGGCCGGTTGGGTGTAAAGGAGGGTGGGGGGGCTGTCCAAGGGGTGGGGGGTGTCCAAGGGGTGGGGGGGTGTCCAAGGGATATGGGAGTGGTGTCCAAGGTGTCTGGGAGTTCTGTCCAAGGGGCCGGTTGGGTGTAAATGAGGGTGGGGGGCTGTCCAAGGGGTGGGGGGGTGTCCAAGGGATATGGGAGTGGTGTCCAAGGTGTCTGGGAGTTCTGTCCAAGGGGCCGGTTGGGTGTAAATGAGGGTGGGGGGCTGTCCAAGGGGTGGGGGGGTGTCCAAGGGATATGGGAGGGGTGTCCAAGGGGTCTGGGAGGGCTGTCAAGGTGTGGGGGGGTTTCCAATGGGTGCTTGAGGCTGTACTAGGGGTCGTGGGGGTGTAAATGAGGGTGGGGGGGTTTCCAAGGGTTGTGGTGGGGCTCCAATGTGGTGGGGGAGGGCTGGCCAGGTTGTTAGGTGGGTATAGATGAGGGTGGGGTTCAGTTGGGGCTTGGGGGAGGGCTGGCATTGTTATTTTTGTTTGGTTTCTGGTTGCTTTTTGGTGAGAGCAGTGCAATTATTTAAAAAAAAAAAAAATCTTTCACGTCGGTTATTTTATAACCGACGTGGTAAATAAATCGCCAGGGGTTTATCACGTCGGGTTTTTATAGAACCGACGTGATAAACCGTTCCCGGGGCTTTTATCACGTCGGTTCTTAATATAACCGACGTGCTAAAAGGCCTGGGAATCGATTTACCACGTCGGTTATTGGATAACCGACGTGCTAAAACGTTTCCCAGGCCTTTTTAGCACGTCGGTTTCTTAAATAACCGACGTGATAATAGGCCTGGGAAGGGTTTATCACGTCGGTTATGTCATAACCGACGTGATAAACGATATCCCAGGCGTTTTATCACGTCGGTTTAGGGAATAACCGACGTGATAAAGCCCCCCCGCGCATATTTATCACGTCGGTTATTATATGAACCGACGTGATAACCACCGTTATTTTAGGGATATTACGTCGGGTTTTAAATAACCGACGTAAAAAACGTTATTTATAACGTCGTCTGTATTAACGTCGCCTTAAAACCGACGTAAATAATAAAAAATAACCGACGTAAAAAATGTTTTCTGCACTAGTGTATTTTCTAAATCACCTTGTGACATTAAACCTCAATGTATTGTTTTTTATTACCCAAAACAACTTAATTAATTTTTAGGTTCAGGCAATTTTAGGAAAAAATTATTCAGATTAAAGACAAATTAGTGATTCCATAACTCCTTTTGACAAGTAATTATAACTTATGTAATTTGTTTTCAAAAATTAACATAAATAAATTCATTTTCTATAATTTATTAATATTTTTAATAATTAATTTCAAATAAAACTTTATTATATAATTTTTTTCCATTAGTTTATGTGTACATTTTTAAAATATATAAAATAAAGTGTAAAATAAGGAAAAAATAATTTTTGATGTTTGTTGTAATATAGGGAATTACTTTAATGTTTTCTATTGGAGTTATGTTGGGTGTATAGAAAATTCTATAATAATTTTTTATATACTTTATTAAACCAAATAAGTTATGTAAAAGTTACCCTTTCACTAAAATCTAGTGCTAATAAAGGGAATTTTAATCATAACTAAAATTGTATTGATTAAATACTATCAACGTATTTGTTAATATTAGTTTTATGCTAATAAAAATATATATCCTTTATCGATAAAATATAAAAAGTTTTTAATGGATAAGAAAAACTATATTTTAAAGCTAAAAATGTATTTTTTATAGTAGTGAATAAATATTTTTTAGAGATAAAAAAAATTATGATTAGTGTGTTATGATTTTTTATTGAAACCTATATTTTGATTAATTTACAAGGATCATGTGAGTGAATGTTATGTTTTTACTAACTCAAACAAAAACATATAATCCACCATTTCAATAACACTAATGTATATAATGGTGTAGTAGGGTTGAGTTGTTAGAGGTAAATGATAGTATTTTCAATAATTAATATGGTATAGGTTTAGGAAGCGTCTAAAAAGTGTGTAGAGAATGTAATTATTAGAAAAGTTTGTTGATAAATTTTTTAATAATTAAAAAAGGTTTTAAATATTAATTTAAAATTATTTTTTTGATTCAAAACTACTAGTAAATTACTAATGGGACTTGTTGGTATTTAACATAGAGTTCATTTTAAATATTTTTTTGTTGATTTTATATATTAATTTCCATAATATTTATAATATAGAATAAAATATATAAAAAATTATAATTTGAACAACATTGGATAAAATTGATATGAAAAAAACTTTTATTTTTTTCCTATATTAATAACTAGAATTGGAAGAATATAAAACTGGTAGTATTTCACCTCACATACCTGAACTATTCAAGCTGGTAATTTTTATTTTAAGCATTTTATATTAATTGTGAAGAAAAAAAGAGTGAGTTATTTTCTTATATTAAAATATTTAAAGATAAAATAAATTATGGTATGTATATATATATATATATATTAAAAATCATGTTCTATATGGTTTTAATTGGTTTTTTGTACAAAATTAAATTTGATACCATTCACAATGCACCATTCCCCTTTGATCATGTGAGAGTTGAGATTCACATAGCTCATGGGTCAGGTGAAAAATCTATATGTTCTCATTAATGATATTTAAATTCATATCATGGAAGATATTACTGGAACTTTCATATAATTATTTCAAAATATTATATTTATTTAATATTATAAAGGGATATATCATTTTCAAACATCCATTTTTTAAAATATTTTATGACCTAAAAATATCTATAAATTAGTTTATAGAATTAACCTTAGGGAAACAAAAACATAGATTGAGAAAATATAATGAATCATTTATTATGACAATGATGTTGAAATACTTTCCCCACTCTAACTACAATAACCAATCTATAAAACTAATTGATATTAAAAATTCTTCCATATAAGGTATTATAGAATGGTAATACATGTGATGTTAAATTTTGAGCATATATCAATAGTTAAGAGACATAGAATTGTTGAAACTTAGGATATTAGTTAAAAAATTAACCATGGATGGTCATGATAAAGTATATTACCATATATATTAGGTAATTTGTTATAATTTTTATGCCTAATTATTTATTTTATTTTTTAATATGATTTTACTATATTCATTTTATTTCAAAAAAATTTATGGAAACTATTTTATCCTATTAGAAATGACTAAAACTTTTTTGTTTTTTAGTCCTTATATTACTTCTATAAAAAAATTCAATAAATACGATTATAATTCGATCACAATTAGAATCTAAGGTGACTATTGAAAGAGTGGAGCATAAAACATTATTCTTATAACCAAGAATTCAAGAGGAAAAAAATATTCTTAATATTATTATTATAATTTTTTTTAATATTATTTACTTATTAATTGTTACATAATTATTTAGGGAACATTGGGTGTTAATTATCATCAATCTTAAAAATATAGTTTCATATGTTTTAGATTCTCTACATAGAGATCTAAAATATAAACTAATCTTGATGAAAATTTTCAATTAACAAGGCCATATGTTTTATTTTTTATAAAAAATATTTTTCTTTTGTGTTATATAATATAATTCAATTTGTTTGTTTTATTCGATAGTGTAGTGTTGTTTTATCATACATCAAAAATTATGAAGATATTGAGCACATCCATGTCATCAAAATATTTCTATAAAACAACATCTATGAGAATATATATAATGAAACTTCACTATTTGTGTATATATTATAAAATTTTATATATTTATGCGTATCCAATGTTGATTACTGTAATTATTTCATAAAATTTATAAAATATTTATTATTTAATAGGAAACCAAACAAATGATATTTATAAGATGTATATTTTTTAAATATTTACATTTCAATTTAAATTTATATTAAATATTTTTTATAATGATTTATTTTGCGTACTTTGTAGACATTTATTGTAAATCAAACTCAAAAGATGAAATTTATTCATTAAACAAAAAAGATATCGCATTACATGATAATTGAATATTTAGATGTGTAATATGAATTTTTAACTTATCAAAAGATTTGTGGTTCAAATTTTATGATAGGTTTATACATGTTTAATTTTAAGATGAAACTACTATATAAATTATTATGCCTTGTAGTTGGGGGATTATCCAAGTGGTAAAGACTCCATGTAATCCTACATGAAACCTAGGTTTAAAATTGGGTGGGTATAAATTTACAAGTCATAATAGATGTTATTGTGTTTTTGTATTATAGAGAAGTACTATTCACCCAAATTGTGCTTTCAGTACATGTATTGGGTCTCTGAGACATCAATGTTGTGTGGTTCAACTATACTAGAGAAGATTTAGGACGATAGAGTATAGAAGTAGTAGTTACTGAGAATAACTTACTAGACACTGGATAGTTAAGGGACAAGGTGGATGCGCCTCTAGGTTTAGGCCTCACGTAGCTCGGTATGAGGAAAGGATAAGCCAACTACATTATCAGGTGGAGATATAGGAAAAGAAATTAAATAACGTGCTAGGGAGGCGTTATTTAAGTGTAGTTTATTCAAATGTGAATAGGTCTTTGTACCTCTAGGACTTTAGGTCATGTATTTGGGCCTTTGGGTTAGGTTAGGATTTACTTTAAACCAAGTTAAAAAGATTTATTATCTTAAAATAAAAAAAAATGGAATTATTAAGTAAGTAAGAATTATTTCACCCATTATTCCTCTAGATGAGTGTTTATTATAAATTTACCCTATGACTATAAATTGGTTTGTTGCTTCATTATGGTATTATCATAGGATTTTTATAAGGTATGATCCTTTGTGAATATTGAAAATTGTTTCCTCTCTATTTGAAAACAAAATATAATATTTTTCTTAATAATTGATTCAGCATTGGTTACCTACAACGTGATTTTTCATGACTATAAGTTTTCTAGTTATGCACATATAAACAATTGAAATGGTTTTGTTAAGTTCCTTAGACTACCTTAAATCATTTATTTTATTTTTAGGTTTAGTTTATTCTAGTAAAATGTATTTAGATTAATTTTATATGAGTAATGGCATAAATATTTTTAAAATTTTATTTTTCTAAATTATTTTGTTTTTTTCAAAAAATTAGGGAAATAAACTCATTTAATCACTATAAATATTTCTAAAATTTTCTTTTTAGAAAATAATTAAATATTTTTATATTTTTTGTGAAAATGAACTCATTTATTCTAAGTGATTACTATATTTGATATATAATTCCAAACTAAACATTATTATATAGTTTATTTTTTCATTATTTTATGTATACTTTTTATAATATGAAATAATAAAGGGGAAAAAGGAAGAAAATTTTGATATTGAATATTGTTGTAATTTAGGGTTTTGTTAGTTATTTTTTATTTTGTGTTTTTTTCATACCGAATATTATTTTAATTATTTTTATAATAGGTATCTTGAATAAAGGTTAATTATTTTGTATGTTAAGATCTAGTATTAGTAAAGGGTTTTTTATCATCCATAAACTAGTGGTGATAGTCTCCCCATTTTTTGTGCGATTACCACCATGTTAATACACTTGATCCAATTTGAACTCTGAAATTGAGCATGATTGGGTGAGAGTAGTGCTAGGATGGGATACCTCTTAATATGTACTTGTGATACACCCTTTAAAGAAAAATTAGAAATTATTTTTGATGAGGTGAATCTTGATTGGTACCACCCATATTCAGCATCCAAGAGTTGGGGATTTGTCCCCTGATTGACCCTAATTTAGGGGGGGTTCATAGGCACTATAACTGTACTATAGTAGTTATTGTGAAGCCACTATAGTATAATTGTATTAATGGTGGGTATTGTAGTAGTAGCAGGCGCTATAGTAATACAATTCACTGAATAGACCTTTTGGTCCATGTAATTGGACTTCATGCCCAGGGTATTCAAGACATAAAATTGTAATGGGACATTAAATCATAGGGCCTTTGGGCCATGTGAGGGTTCCCACTTAACCCATGAAAGAGGGTTTATAATGAAATAAAATAAAATTGGAATTAAAGGATACAATATCCCTATTATTAATGCAAGATAATTCAATGGGGTGATGAAAAAATTATTTTATCACTATAAATAGGATTAGTGTATTATGATTCTTACTAGGGAGTCATGATTTTATTAACTAAAATAGATTGAATTTAATAATTTTATTATTTAGGGCAGGAATATTTGGAACATGAATTTCTACTTAATAAAGGTGAATAAAGAGCTGGTTTATTAATGTTCTTCACAAAGAAGAAAAATAGAAACACGAAACCAAAAGAAAATAAGTAAATAAAGTATCATAAAATACCCAAACCAATATGAAAATTGTAGAAACCAAAATAAAATAAGTAAATAAAGTATCATAAAATACCCCAAACCAATTATAAAATTACATAAAGTAAACAAGACAAGGATGTAAAGTTTGTTGGACCACGTTGTCCCTAAAAACACAATAAGAACACCACCTAAAAATACCTTTATTATGAAAAAAATAAATCAGTGAACTAATAAATGAAGACAAAAAACAAAAACACAGATAAATAGAACCATATATACAAATAAAAATTCACTTAGGATATGAAAACTGAATAAAAAAATCACAACCCATAACTAGAATAATAAAAAAATATCATGTTTAAAAAAATAAGGCATCGACTACTAACCTAGAGACGAATCACTGGAAGAGATGTGTGCTATTGTCAGGGAGGAAATACTCTAAACACCATCATTATCCTCATATGATATTACAATGTGTGAATTCTTCACTATAAATAATATCCCATAATTTTAGGTGTGAGTGTAACTATAGAGAAAGATTTGGATCTTCCTTCTAATCTATAGATCCCTCTCTCTCTTTATCTCATAATTTCTCTCTATGGTAATTTTAAATATCCTTCACTGAAGTTCATCCTTGAGAATTTATAAAGGTGTATAAATCATCATACCTCAATATAATCAACACGGTAGTTAAATTTTTATAGAAAAGGCACATATATAAATTCATCATTACAATAAATCTAAAAAATCCCCATGTGAGAATCAGAGATTCACTATTTCGATATCTAGAAGGGATTAAGAACTACCAAATTCATTCTCCAGCATCTTAATCAAAAATCATTCAGTATGTTCAAATATTTTATTCTTTCATTATTTTTTAACTGTCTATATTGTATTGTATACACTTAGTGCATCTTTCATGGGGTTATACTACCCTAACAAAAGGTACATATGTGTTTGGTTTTCCACCTTAGAATACTGGTTTTAGTCTATTCCATTATAATACTAGGTTTTTCTTAACCTATAAAATATCATAGGAAATTAATTCTCCAGTCAGAGTATGGGTTTAGTATATCCCTTTATAAGACTAGTTTTCTATTGACCTGTAACATAGAAGAGTTTAGGACTGAGTCTGTGAAAGTATAGGTTGGGAATGCGCCTATAAAATATTAGGTTAGGTTTTATTCTATAAAAAATTGGGTTCCATATAAACCCAAAAGTGGTAAAATGTTGGGATTTGACCTTTAAAATTCTATGTTGGGTCTTATCCTATAAAATTTTTTGTTTTTGTCTAAACTTTTAAAAGATAATGGAATTGGTTTAAGCATCCTGGTGTAAAAAAGGCGGAAGTAAATAGTTGACACTCTCCTTAAAAAGTGATATATTACAGTGGGTTCCATATATCTTAGTTCGTGAGATGGGTGAAGAGTAGAGTAGGATCATTTAGATCTTAACCAATATAAAAATATCTTGTGTTCATCTTTTACTTTTTTTCAGTTCCTTTTCCCTTAAATTTCTTATATTAGTGTGGTGTAATTGATTAATAATTGAACTGATCACATTCCTCTCTTAAAGTTTAAACTCTAATTAATTTTATAAAGAAAGAAAATTAACCCCCACCCCATCCCCCTATTTTCCATTTACATCACATATTTGGGACCTTATATTTTGTATCAGAGCATGGATCTTATAAAGATAAGTTTAGTTAGCTTATTTTTCTGATACCTAACAACATGTATCATAGGAGGAACCTTTTTTATAATAAGTTAGTTTTCCACATTGTTTGATACCTCCTAAATTAGTATCACAACTTGGTTCACTTTGAGATATATTGGGATTCATTATTATTATATTAATTGTGATAACTTTTTATCCTACTCCTTAACAAGACTAAGGGAAATATCTTTTCAGTGAAAGATAACTTGAGGAATAATTTTTTTTTGAATTCTATATTTCCACCACATTTCAATGGTAGTAATTATTCTTATGGGATGATTCTAATGAAGTCTTATTTAAGGATTATTGATATTCTATTTTTTTATATTGTGATTAAATATTATGATTTACCTAAATGTAATCTAGTTGATTTTAAATTAGAAGATGATATTAAATATGATCTAAATTATAAGGTCATGAATATTATTTATTGTTATTTTACTTGAAATATTTTTGATAGAATTTATAGTTTTAGTACTTCTTATGATATTTGTAAACATCTTGAGACAACTACCTTTGAATAAGAAGATTCCAATAAATCTACTTTCCTTAATTATATAAACTCTGGACCCATAAAAAATGAGGTTCCAACCATGAAAAGGGAAAAACATCATTTTCCAAAATATTATATCATTCAAGTTAATTCAAATTTGAATTTAGATTGTTCCAATATTATTTTTTATGGGTACAGGAAGAGAGAAAATATTAAATCCAATTTTCCAAAGCTCAAAAAATTGTGGAAGGTCAAGAATAAAGAAAATAAATCCTTGACTACTTGGAGTGATTTTAAAAGTTCATAAAACAAGGATGAAAGTCCAAAAGAAACTATTAATGTTTCATTTATGGAAAAGTATTATAAGGTAACATTTTAACCTCCACAATATATTTTTAGTGATCTTCTTTCATATGCTAGAAAAACATTAAATATATGTGTGACAATAATAACTAAAGATAGTGATTATAGTTCTGATTCTAATGTTTCTATAAATTTTAAAAATAATGAGCCAAGAATTGAATATCTAAAGGAAATGTGTGATTTATATGAATAACAAATAAAACAAATGACTTCTATACATGTGTCACTCAAATAAAAATATATAAGGGTTCTTGAAAAGTAAAAGGATTTATCTCTTAAATTAAAAAATATTTATTATGAAATATTGAAGTTTAAATATGAAAATGATAGGTTTAAGGATTTTCTTTCAATAAATAATGAAGATCAAGAAATGTGGTTTTGTTTATTTTTGGATGATATGTCTAAAGTTGAAGATCGATTTAAGAATATTAAAAAAGAAAATGAAAATATTATAAACACTTATTATTCCTCACATGAAAAGGCTTGTGATGATTTGGAATTTGTTTAAAAAGAAAATAAAAGGTTGAAGAATGAATTAGATAAATTTAGAAATGAAATAGTTTACTTGAAAAGACCAATTTATAATAAATGTGGTTCAAATGTTAATTTTTTAAAGACTAATTATTTCAAGAAAAGTGATGATAAAAGGTATGAACTTATATGTGATTCATTTATTCCTATTATGTTTAGAAACAATTTTTTGAAAGGAAAGTTTGTTCGAATTTATTCAGATAATTGTTTTAAATTTAGATCTTATGGTCATTATGCTAGTGAATTTCCTTTGAAGTTCACTCAATATTTTGGTCACAATAGTAATTTTAGGTCTAAATATTATTTCAAGATCAAACTTTCAAAACCTTCTACGGCTTGGGTACCTAAATGTATGTATTCTTAGGATATAAAGACATTATTTATACCAAATTCATGTAAAATTAAACCATTCATTACACGTAGGTAATTTTTAATTTTGGTTTCATATATTCAACATGAATATAAATATATCTTTTATCCTTAGCATGCTGTAATAATAATTATGAGCTTTAGTATTTTATTTTGGATAAAATTTAATACTTTATATAATTCTGGGATGCTACAAAATCTTTAATTTTGGATTTCACTTTAATCTGGTTAATATATTTATATGTCTAGTGAATATGTTATTTTAGTTGTAAATTTTGGTATAATTTTATAATATTATCATTTGGTTGCATTCAAAATTCCTTAAGTGTGTTATAACATGTTTCTTGGATCCTTGTGACATTAAAGTGTGTTTTTGGAGAACTGTTCACTACTGGAATTAGAAAATTTCTTATAGTGTTTTGATATTGTAATTTTGAAAGGAGAGCATTAGTTTAGGGGGTGTTACTCTTTTTCTTGATTCTTAATTCATATTGGATACGAGGAAATATAATTTAAGGGGGAATAAATACGTGTTTCTTATTTTTATATTTATTTCATACTTATGAACTAGTTAAAATGTTCAATTTACATATTTTTTATTCATTTTTTTAAAGCCTATATTGTTTTATAGTGTCTTAACTAGTTTATCTAAGTTGGGATTTAATCTATGTATAATACTATTTTATTTATTAAAGATAAATTAATTTATAATTAAAGTGGAGTTTTGAGGCACAATCCAATGCATTAATTAAGGGGGATAAAATCTTATTTCAATTCTTTAATTTTCGCTATAAAAGTATTTTATTTTATGAATATTGGAATCTGATGTTCATTTTTGTTTGGGAATACTGAATTTGTAAGTATGTATATTAGTTCATAGAATGGTAAATTAAATGGAATTTGAAGTTTTTTTAAATATAATCAGTTATTCATAATTAACATGTGATATTTTCAATTTATAAAGTCTTTTTTATATATGTTTAACCATGAACTATTAGGGTTTTAAAATATGATCAGACTTTTTTTTAACATCTAGTTGTGTATACTGAAACAACTTTAGTTTTATTTTATAGAAACATTTTCATTCCATTACTCTCATAGAGAATCATACTTGATGCTCAAATTTAGGTGGATTTTGAGCATGATTATTTATATGATAAAATTTTCATATTTCCATACAATATATTGAAATATGGAATATTTATTTTCATATTGATAATTTTAATTTTTGTATATATTTTTGTATTATATTATTGTGTTTAGAATTATCATATGTACTAGATAATTTTGACTTACCATCTAAACTTTTAGTTAGAATAAAATGGTATTTTATTAATTTTTACAAATAACTTTTAAAATTTTTCTTGTTATATAGTGGTTTCTTGATACATATTTTGAAAATGGAAAGTTTTTTTGGTGCCTCCTTGATCGTGTTTGGAAATATGAATATTTCATAAATTTTTGTAATATAATGAGTTTCTCAAGTCTGTTTTTATTCAAAGGTAAATAATTTTTAAGTATTAATTTTAAAGAGAGAATTATTCTATTGAAACTTTCTGATAATTTCAATATTGGGATATTTTTTTAAATTATAATTTGTTTTTTAATTATAATAAAATGGGGAGAATGTTGAGTGTCTCCTTAAACCAATTTATGTTTTGATAATTATAATTATTTATTTATTTTATTTACTTTAAAATTCTTAGTAATTTGAATTATGTAAAGTAAGCTTAATCAAGATAATATCATAATATTTATTTTCTTAAAAAATAGTGTTTCAGTTTTTATAGTTCATAACATGTACTTCAAGTTTCATGAAGTGTTACTAGGCTAAATAAAGTCATTTGAGACCTTATAATGTCCTTTTACTTATTCTGGAACTAAATTTTGGAAAATTATAGAAATTGAAAATTTGGAAAAGTCTGGAACCTATTGTGGGAGTCAAATAACCATGTCACCTGACCATGTCACCTGAACGTGTCACCTGACCATGTCACCTGACTGTGTCACCTGAAAATGTCAACCTACCGTGGAACATACTGTGGGTGTCACCTAACTATGTCAACCTACCACATGAACAAAATGTACTGACAGTGGAACCTACCATGGGTGTCAACTGACCATGTCACCTGACCATGTCAACCTACCATGGGTGTCAACTGACCATGTCACTTGACCGATCAACCTACCATGGAACCTACCATGAGTGAAATTAACCTTTCTATTTTGGCTATAAATTGGGAAAAAACTCCAAATTAAGTGATTCTTGTTAAATTTTAAATTTAATAAAATTATCTACATTTAATTAGAATAAATATAAATCTGAATTGATCTCTATAACTAAAAAAAGTATACTGAAGTCGCTACTTTTTTTAGCCTAAATTCAGTGGTTTTCCAAAATAATGTTTCTACTGTATTTTATGGATAACCTGACCTGTAGAAGTAAAATTAAGATGATTCTTGATTCTATGGAATGATAATGAAGTTATCTAATTATAATTAAATTCTAGACACTGGTGAAAAAAACACATTTAAACATCTGTTTTTTTTCAATTTTAACATCAGTTTTTAACTAACATTTATAAAGGTGACATAAAAAATAAGGTTTTCAACATCGATTTCTAGTAAAAACCAACGTCGAAGGACCACTATTTTTTGAATTTTCAGTATCGTTTTTAACCAAAAACCAATGCTGAAAATTTATTCCAGACTTATTTTCAGAATTGGTTTCTTATAGAAACTGATACTGAAACCCTTGCATAGTTTTTTGTTTAAGTTTCTGCATCAATTTTGATAAAAAGCGACATCAAACGAGAAAAAAATTAGAAAATTTTCAATATTACATCCCCAAAAAATAATAATCCCTAAAATTGAAAAAGAATAAATCCATCAAAGAGAATGTATCATAGATTTAAAATCTATAAAAACAAACATACTTTTAACAACTTAATAAAAAATCATTATCTACGTGATTTTATTATAAAGTAGAATTAAAAAACACAAACCTAATAATTTACAACATATTCATTGGCATTTGTTATTGAAGCATTGTTTTGAGACCTTTATGTTCAAACACCTATTATAACAAAAGAATTGGTTTTTGAACACTTCTTATTAATAAAATTTAATATTAATCATAAACATTAGAATATACATACCTTGAATCGTAATCATACTTAAAAAATAGTTTTAAAATAAATATCAAATATGGGTAAGTTCATCTTTCGTATAAGACTCAGCATCATTGAATGTATACAATAACATTGAATGATATAAGATTAAAAATTAGAATACAATGAAAAAAATATAAAATAATTAATATAACTAACCTTATCAAATTTAATAGTTACCTTAGTTGTGATTATCTCATACATGAATCGTAGAACATAATAAGCACATTCAATATTTCCTTGTTGATGATGACAGTGTATTTATAAAACATTGACTTAATAATAAAAACTAATATATATATATATATCAAAAATTATAATAATATCTAATATAAAAAATAATTCCCATTACTTTCATATATTGGATTTCATTTGGGTTCTTTATCGACAAGTGATCTTTGTGAAATTTTTTCCATGACCTACATTTTCATATATATCAACTAATTATACATGTATATAAAATAAGAATTAAATATAATGAAATTATAAAAAATAATAAAACTTGATTTTCTAACACAGTGTTAAATTTTTTACGAACATCACCTAATAAAGACCAAAATCATTATAAGGTGAGTTCACTTGGGAAGAATGCGCTAAACATCCAATGCCCCCTAAAATATAAAAAGTTTATAATTAATGACATTATAATAAACATTAGTTCATGTTGGACTCCCCTATTTTGATAATCCCAAATCATGTTTTGATAATCCCAAATCGTGTTTTGATAATCCCAAATCTTGTTTTCATTTAAGTGAGAACCATGTTTTCATTATATGCTAATTATGTTTCATTAATATTTCCTAATTCTATTAAAGTAATTTTCATGTACTCTCAATCTCACTGCTTGATTGGTTAAGCTTACAGTGCACAATTTATCTTAGTACAAGGTCACCATTACAAGGCTACCGTTACAAGTTTACCGTTACAAGGTCACCGCTACAAGGTCACCATTACAAGGTTACCATTACATGGCTACCGATAAAAGGTTACCGCTGAAGGCTACAGATGAAAGGTTACAGTTGGAGATTGCTGAGGTGCACCTACTGTTGAAGCCTAACGATATAAAGGCTACTGTTACCAGTCTACCGATTCTTATCCCTCCATACTTTGTCAATTTCTCAATATTATTCTAACGGATATATTTGATAAATTAAATACTCTGAAATTAATTAATGCTAATTGTAAACGTTTCAGGAGACAATATCGTAGACAGTACCAGGTACGAGAAAGCATGCACGTGATCTACTCATTCCCATTGTCGGACCTCAAATATTAAAATGGAATACCACGAAATAAGAAAAGGATCGAGGGATACAAATGAAAAGAGACACATATGCGCAAAAAGAGAAGTGGATATACGAAGTGTGATAGAGCTTACTTTCTAGATCAAAGAAGAACCATACAGCACTAATACTCTAAACCCACAAGCATCATGAAGATCATTTTGGGACAAACTCACTTCTTCCATCTGTGCTTCATCAAATCTTAATCAACATCATAAGTAGAACACTGAAAGCTAGAACATGGAGTTGCGACAATCTGTTTTGGAAACAACTTCCATAGATTGACTCGAACTTCAACATTTTTCATTCCAAGGATTCAAGAGTTGAACTGCAAACACATAGATCCTTCTAAACTCTTTCTCATCATAACTTCTCTATTGTGTTTCTTTCTTTTACATTTCTAATAAGTGTGTCAGTCTATTTAACACACTATCTATTATGCTTGAACTGGAGGATACTGAATATCCTCACTTCAAACTTCACCTATTTTTGTTTCCCACGTATAACTGTGGAAGAGACCGTGTGTGGTATGTGTTGTTTGTCTTTCCCATGAAGAAAAGTGGTAGAGGGTGTAAACCCTGGATAGTTTGTGAAAACTATTGTAAAGCCCGATACAGGTTTTGTATCAAGTTTATTTCTAATATAAATTGCTTGGTGGAAGGTGATCACCAAGTGGAGAGGATTGGGTCTTGACTTGAGACTGAACCTCTAGTTTACATTATTGTAAAAATACTCATATACTCTGTTTTATTTTATCCACTACTTATATTTTAAAGATAGAAAACTCTTTTTACAGTCACTTTTATAGTTAGTTTTGGTTAGTGTGTATATATGATTAATTCAGTAAACCTATTTCAAAAGTGGAATTAGTGATTACATTGATTCAACTGAGGACTAATCAACCTTAGAGAAACCTATTGAGAAATTAAACATTTATATTTCTACTAGATTAATAGAATGGGATGTTTTTAATTGGGGGTTTTAATCATAATGTTTTTAATAGAAATTTTAATTGGAACTCAATTCACCTCCCTCTTGAGTATCCACTCCGACCAACATTTGGTATCAAAGGTTTTTATTTTCAAGTGTTCGAATTTTTTTCAACTAAGATTTTATTTGTATCTTAAAGATCTTAAAATTTCTATCATATCTAAATTTTCAGTTCTTTAAATACTAAGTAACTATGGAAACTAGAGTTGAGGATGTTGCTACTAACAGGCCACCTTTATTTAATGGTAATAACTATGCTTAGTGGAAATTAAAAATGAAAATGTATCTAAAGAGCATGGGACCTAAAATATGGGATACAATTGAAGAACAACATGTACTTTCTGCTACTACTAGAGACACATGGTCACAGTTGACTAAAGCTACATATAATAATAACTGTAAAGAAATGAATGCCTTGTACTGTTCTCTTGGTGATGAGGAATTCAATAGAATATCTTCTTGTAAAAATGCATATGAAATTTGGGATACTTTAGCTGTTTCTCATGAGGGAATAACTAATGTTAAATAAATGAGATTAAATACATACACTATTAAATATGATAATTATAAAATTAAGCCTAATAAACTTATTTATGAAATGTATGGTTCAAGTAAATAGTGAACACCATGAGTCTTCTTGGAATACCAGTAGATAGAAAGGACCAAATCATGAGACTACTTCGATGCCTACCTGACAGATGGAGGGGAACTTCTGTTTCTATCCGAGAATCGTGTGACATAGGAAAACTTCTAGTGAAAGGGATAATTTTAAAGCTTATGATGTACAAAGAATAGTTTAAGGTGAATCAAGAAGTAGATGAGGAACCAAGGAAGAAGTCAGTAGCATTCAATACTTCATCCTCAAAGAGAAAAGACAAAGAAAAAATTCAAGTTCTTATAGACACTTCCACTAGTGAAGAGTCATATTCAGACAGTGATGAGGAGATGGCTAATCTTGCTAGAAGGTTCAAAACGTTCTACCTAAATAATAAATTCTTTAGGAAGTAAAAATACAAGGGAAATTATGATAGTAAAGGAGAATGGAAGAAATACTGAACATGGAATGATAACTCAAATGAAATAATCTACTATGAGTGAAAACGGAAAGGTCATGTGAAGGAAAACTTATCCAAGATAAAATTTAAGAAGAAATATGAAGAAAAGGGAAAAGGATATAAAAAGGATATGAAAGCCACCTGGAGTGCTTCAAAGGATAGATAAAGTGGATCTGAAACTTCTGATATTGAGAAGAACAAACACGCCAACCTATGTTTTATGATAGAAACATCCGAGGTAACACTTAATTCTCCTGTACATAATTTTTGTTATTCTGAGAATGAAAGTGAATCAAACAATGATGAAAATATGACTAAGTATGAGTTATTTGAATACTTTGGAATGCTTGAGGATATTGTTAATGAGATCAAGGATAAATATAAATTATTTAAAAGACAGCATGATTTTAATGCCAATTATAAATCTGATCTAGATATTGAGAAAGAAAAATGTGCTCAGCTGTTAAAAGAGAATACTGAACCCAAAATATCAAATGAGCAATTAAAGAGAGATCTTGAGAAGTTTACTACCGGTAGAGATACCTTGACTCAATTTCTAGGAAAACAAATTGCCCCAAAAGATACAACTCTTTTAGGATATCAACCAAGACAGAGAAGTATCGTTAAAACTAAATTTATTCCAAAACCTGGACAATTCACAGCTAGTTCAAGTTCTGGACCGTTTCTTGAAAAAAATTATCTAAAGGACCAAAAAAAGTGTTTACGTCTCAAAATATATATGTTGATTTTTAGAAACTGATAAAGAAAATATGGGTTCCCAAAGTTTTACTTGCTAACCTCTATGGACCCAAGAAAATCTGGGTACCAGATTTACCCCATGCCTAATATGTTTTGCAGGGATGTTGCCTAAAGAGTTCCTGTAAGACTTTGTGGTACTTGGATAGTGGATTTTCAAGACATATGACAGGATATTATTATTGATTCAACAGCCTAATAAAAGTTTATGGTGGACATGTAACTTTTGGTGACAATGCGAAGGGAAAAATCATCGGCTTAGGCCAAATTGGTAACCCTGATACTGTATTAATTTTAAAAGTACTTTTGTTGATGGGTTAAAATACAATCTGCTAAGTATTTCTTAGTTGTGTGATGATGCTTTTAATGTCAAGTTTGAAAATGATGCATGTACTATTTTTAATTCCAAAAATGATTTAGTATTCACTTTCTGTAGAAATGAAAATGTATATGTTGTCAATTTAAATTCTTTAGCTAAGAAAAATGTTTCTTATTTAAATTAATTTCATAAGGAATCCTGGTTGTGGCATAGAAGATTAGGACACTGCAATATGCACTCACTTAGGAAACCGACTAGGAAAGGTTTAGTTAGAGACTTACCTAAATTAGAATTCCCTCTAAACAAAGTGTGTAATCCTTGTCAAAAGGGAAAAAAACACAAAGTTTCTTTCAAACCAAAGAAATAAGATTCTACTTCTCAACCGCTTGAGTTGGTTCACATGGACTTGTTTGGACCATCTAGAGTTTCAAGTTTAAATGGGAAGCACTATGTTTATATTCTTCTAGATGATTTTTCTAGGTACACTTGGGTATACTTTCAGGATCAAAAAAGTGAATCTTGTTCTTATTTTATCAAATACTCCAAGTCTGTAGAAAATCTTAGTGGACTTAGAATTAAGACCTAGAGAAGTGATCATTTCCGTGAGTTTGAAAATCAAGAGTTTGAATCTTATTACTCACACAATGGATATAGTCACAATTTCTCTTCTCCTAGAACACCTCAACAAAATGGAGTCTTGGAAATAAGAAATAGGACCCTTCAAGAAATTTCTAGGACAATGCTTAATGAGTATGATTTACCAATTTATTTTTGGGCTGAAGCTGTAAATACATCTTGTTATACCATCAATAGAGTCTTGATTATACCTATTCTTAAGAAGACCCCTTATGAGCTTTAGAACAATATAAAGCCTAAGGTTAATTACTTTAGAGTTTTTTGTTGCAAAGTCTTTATCCTTAACACTAAGGTCAATCTTGACGAGTTTGATTCCAAAAGTGATGAAGGAATTTTCCTAGGTTACTCGATCTCGAGTAAAGCCTATAGAGTATTCAATATGAAAACAAAATGTGTGGAAGAGTTAGTTCATGTCAAATTTGATGAGACTGATCCAGATGAACCCAAAACCTATCCTCAATATCTTGAGGAAGATATGTCAATTCTGGACCTTAATGATAATGATAGTGAATCCCCTGTAAAAGTAACCAGTTCTGGGAATCTTCCAGAATCTGCACCTGTTGAGTCTGAACCTATAAACGATCATGACGAGTCTAGTTCAACTCTTTCTAGAGGTATTAGAACTCTCAATAATCATCCTTTAGATGTTTTAGTAGGTGATTTAAATATAGGGACACAAAGTAGATATTCTATGAGAAACCAAGTTGAATATCAATATTTTTTCCCAACTTGAACATAAAAATATCAATGATGCAATAAGTGATGAATTTTGGGTGATGGCTATGCAAGAAGAGTTAAATAAATTTGAAAGAAACAAATTCTGGGAACTAGTTGAAGACCTAAGGACACTTTGACAATAGGCACAAAATGGGTTTTTAGGAACAAAGTTGATGAGTCTGGAAATATAGTTAGAAACAAATCTAGGTTAGTTACACAAGGATATAGTCAAGAGGAAGGAATAGACTATGAGGATACCTTTTCACCTATAGCTAGGTTAGAGGCCCTTAGGATACTACTTTCTTATACAGCCCATCTGAATTTCAAACTTTATCAAATGGATGTCAACAGTGCATTTTTAAATGGGTACATAGTTGAGGATGTATTTGTTGAACAACCCCCTGGTTTTAAAAATCCCCATTTTCCAAATTGTGTTTTTAAACTATCTAAAGCTTTATATGGTCTAAAACAAGCTCCAAGAGCCTGTTATGATAAAATCAGATATTTTCTTATTTCAAAAAGTTTTACTAAAGGTATAGGAGATCCTAATTTGTTTATTAAAAGGATTTTTAAATATGTGTTAATAGTACAAATTTATGTAGATGATATAATATTTGGATCTTCTAAAAATTCTTTATGTACTGATTTTTAAAAAATGATGCAAGATGAATTTGAAATGAGTTTAATGGGAGAACTTAAATTTTTCCTTGGATTTCAGATTTTTCAAAATAAAAATGGTATTTTTTTAAATCAAAGTAAATATACTAAGGATATTTTAAAACATTTTGGCTTGGGTAGTAGTAAAGGTAGTGATACACCTATGAGTACCACTTGTAATGTGGATGCTGATGAAACTGGTGAACCAGTGGATCAAACCAAGTATAGAGGTATGATAGGGAGTCTGCTCTACCTTACAGCTAGAAGACCTGATATTATGTTCAGTGTATGAATATGTTCTCATTTTCAAGATAATCCCAAATAGTCTTACTTAAATTATGTCAAAATGATTTTTAAATATCTCAAGTATACTATAAATTTAGGACTATTTTATCCAAGAGGACATTAGTTTGATTTAATTAGTTATTTAGATGTTGACTTTTCTGGTTGCAAGTTAGATAGTAAAAGCACCTCTAGAACATGTCACATTTTAGGAAAGTCACTAGTATCATGGTGTAGTAAGAAATGGAATTCGGTTACATTATTTACAGTTGAGGCTGAATACATAGCTACTGGTAGTTGTTGTTCCCAAATTCTATGGATGAAACACACTTTACAAGACTATGGATATCAATTCAAACATGTCTCTATAAAATGTGACAACACAAGTGATATTAACATCTCCAAAAATCTTGTATCTCATGCTAAGACAAAGCATATTGATGTAATACATCACTTCTTGAGAGATCATTATCAAAGAGGTGATATCACTCTTTAATTCATTGGTACTAACACCAACTAAATATATTCACAAAGCCTTTGAATCCTGAGAAGTTAAATTACAACAAACATGAGTTAGGTATGATAAACTATTAGAACCTCACCGTTAGACCTTACCGATAGGACCTCACTGTTAGACCTTACTAATAGGACCTCACTGTTAGACCTTATAGATAGGACCTCACCATTAGACCTTACTGATAGGACATCACTGTTAGAACTTACCGATAGGACCTCACCATTAGACCTTACCAATAGAACCTCACCGTTAGACCTTACTGATAGGACCTCATCGTTAGAACTTATCGATAGAACCTCACCGTTAGACCTTACTGATATAACCTCACTGTTGAACTTCATTGTTAGAACCTCATTGTTAGACCTTACAGACACCTCCTTACCGATAGATGACTTGAGTCTGGGACTTTTCATTTTTGTGCTCTCAGTTAGAATCGGAAATGTTTTCTTCATAATACTTATTTATTTTATCTATTTTATTTTTTGATCCCTAAATGATAAAAATAAAAGACAGATCACATCTCGATCCACATCAAACACTCTCCTGAACCTTTTTCTCCCAAATCTCGGAACCTAAACCTTTACTAAATCTCTGAACCACTCAAGATCAATGTCAAGAGTCAAAAGGTCATTGGATGCTAATGAAGGAGACGTGCCCGATCCTAAGAGACCTAGATCTGAGTCGAGTAGTGGCATCCAGAAAGTGGAAAAGGTATTGAACCCACATTTATTAAAAAGGGAAATAGTAGTTGAGAAATAGTTAAGTTTAGAGTGGCTACTATCAATCTAGTCTTTAGTACTTAAGGCACAAGAAGCTCGGGGATGGGTTGAATGTTTTTCAAACAACAATGGACCCTATTACCCGAAATTAGTGAAGAAATTTTATGATTATCTAAATTTTGAACAGTCTGAGGATGAGCACCAAATGACTTCCAGAGTAAATGGAGTAAATGTATGTTTCTCCTCTGCTGAGTGGGCTGACTGTCTGATGGTTCCACATGAAGGAATTTTTTATTTTTAATCAAAATTGGTGCCTCCCACAAGTGAGTTCTTCTACTATGAAGAAGCTTTAGATAAATTGACAGGGAATGGAATTCCTTGGAAATTAATTGATGCTGAAATGGAAGGAGAATATAAGTTGCTTTTCAAGTTTATTCATCATGTTTTAAGTCCCAGGAGAGGGAACTTCGCTGTTTTGAAGTATCAGGACATATTCATACTGTATTTGCTGAAGCATGGACATAAGATCAACCTGTGTAGGTCGCTGATGTCTCATTTGAAGATAGGACAAAGACAATTTATAAATCAAATGATATATTCCATGCTAAGTTGATATCCCTTATGTTGAAAGTGAAATGAGTTACTGGAGATAAGGAAAAAATTGTTGTTGTGCAAGATAACCATTGCATCACCAAAGTGATTTGAAAGATGATGAAGATTAATTGGAATCCATGGCTAAGGAGATGGGTGAATGATGAGGCCAAAGTGTATGAAAAGTTTAATATTGTGACTCGTCCTACTAGGCCTAAGAATAATAGAGACCTCAGTCTTAAGCCTGATGAAGTATAACCTTCTTATTCAGATGAAAAAGAAGAGGAAGTTGTTGTTGTGCAAGAAAGAGAGGATTCGCCTATGGATAACAGGAGTGACCCTGAACTTCCCTTCAATCCATGTGTGAATACTGTATCCTTTGGTGAGCCTATCCCATCAAAGAGAATGCCTAGAAGGGAGGCTGTCCTAAGGGACAGTGATAAGGAAACCAGTGAAGAAGAAGGGGGTGAAATTATCTTAAGAGATGTTAGAGATACTTCAGATGAGGATGAGGACTCTGAATCAAGTCATTCTGAACTTGATATAGTTGCTGCTGAAAATGAAGAGGAATGCCTAAGTCTTAGTCCTTCAATAGGACATACAGAAAGGGTACAAAGTAGAGATGATGAGGTTGTTGATTCAGTTGAAGATGGACTTGTTCTGGAAGTTGTTGAAGATTTTGTGGAGGAAGTGGCAGTGAACCTTCCTGTTGATGAAGTTGATCAAAGAGGTTAGATGGAGATAGATGTAGTTGTTCAGTATAATGCTCTAAGTGAGGGGGAGGAACCTGTTGCTACTAGATCAGTTGTTTTTGCTAATGATATAGAATACTGGACAGAAGCTCCTGGCTTTGTGGTTTTAGGCCTAGACTATAGAGATTCTAAAGATGACCAGCCTGTCAGAAATGCTCCAATTCCTACTGTCTTAGAAACTACCATTGTGTAGCCGGTGGTTTTGTTACCTCAATACTATATAAATAAGGATGAATTCGATTCTTTTAAATCAAAACTGAAGAGGTATATTGATGAGAAAAACACTGAGATAGTGAGAACAATATCCCACAATCAAGGACTCATGAAATTTTCAGTGGAAAGGATTGTCTCAACCTCTCACTCAGTTATGTTACATGAGGTCAAGGAATGTCAGAATCAAGTAAGAACTTTGGCAGAGTCTTTGAAATCAGTGAAACAATCTATTGCCAGCTTAGATGCATATATGGATTCAAAATCTTAGGTGGACAGAGACCTTAGATATATTAAAAGTGTGGTTCATCAAATGGTCACAGTGTTTGTGGACTTTAAGAAGTCTATGGAAACACATGTGAAAGTCCAAGATTATAATGTAAAAAGTGTGATCAGTGGGATGACAAAATCATTTAAGGAATTTGTGGCTTTCTCTATAGCACCTCTAGGTGTATCTGCTTCCACATTAGCCTCTCCTCTAGTTGACATTGAAGCCTTCAGGTCAATTGTTAGAGAAGAAGTTGAAAATTTCTCTGGTGATAGTACCTCAGACTCTCAGGTCATTTCCATCACCAGGGAAATTCATAACCTTGTGGGAAACTATTTGAGGAAAGCTTCTCAAGATCATAAATCCATCAAGGATCAAGTTGAATTATACTACAAAATGGTTTACACTAAGCATCAGATGGATGGCCACTTCAAGTTGTTGTTGGAGAACTTGAGGATTCCTCCTGTCACTCAGGCATTTAAGGATCAAGTGAGTAAGATTTGAGAGTTGACTCCTACTTTGGAGAAATTTATGGAGAATAAGGATGATTTTATTTCTACAGTGGAAAGAGGAGGAAGCATTGCTATGGACTTTAGGAATATTCTTTTGCCTTTCCTTCATGTGGACTGCACTCCCATCATTGTTCCTCCTGCTTTTCCTGCTTCCTCTGGTGCCTCGGGATCTGCCAGTGCAGCACCTATGATGACTCCTACCCAGGCCATCAGAAGTTTGACCCCAATGATTCCTCATAGATCTACTCACTACAGGTCTACTGATGCTTCTATTGCAGCTCCTCCTACACTACTAACTGCCATCCCTCGGCCTATACCTCCACCTTCAGAACTTGTATCCTCAGTTTCCAAGGACAAAGCTCCTATAGGCATATCTAATGTGGATTGAATGTGGACTGTCTTAGTTGATAGGGATTGGTGTATCTCTTTTTGTATAGTGTACTCCTGTTTTATTAATAAAGACTCTCTCTTTTCCCTATTTTTTTGTTCTGTATTATTTTTGTTAATCACTAAGGGAGAAAAGATAGGAGAAGATAGGAGAATATAGCAGAAGATATGGGAAGAAGAATAATATATTAACGGGTGAGAAGAGAAGATAATCAAGGAGAAAATATTCAAAACTTGAATTCTCTAAGAGGAAGAAGTGTTTATATGTGTTTATATATGTTTTGACCTAAATGTAATGTTTTCCATAATATTTTTTATGCTCACATCATAAATGACATTGTCAGATGTGTTTATCCTTGATTCAAAACTTTTAAATCTAAAGATTCGGTGACATAATTTGTGATTATCCAAAAGGGGGAGATTGTTGGACTCACTTATTTTGATAATCCCAAATCATATTTTGATAATCCCAAATCATGTTTTCATAATCCCAAATCATATTTTGATAATCCCAAATCTTGTTTTCATTTAAGTGAGAACCATGTTTTCATTTTATACTAATTATGTTTCATTAATATTTCCTGCTTCTATAAATTAATTTTCATGTACTTTCAATCTCACTGCTTGATTGGTTAAGCTTACAGTCCACAATTTATCTAAGTACAAGGTCACCGTTACAAGGTTACCATTACAAGGTCACCACTACAATTTCACCATTACATGGTTACCATTACATGTCTACCGATGAAAGGTTACCATTGAAGGCTACCGATGAAAGGTTACAGTTGGAGATTACTGATGTGCACCTACTGTTGAAGCCTACAGATATAAAGGCTACTATTACCAGTCTACCGATGCTTATACCTCCATACTTTGTCAATTTCTCAATATTAATCTAACGGCCATATTGGATAAATTAAATGCTCTGACATTAATTAATTCTTATTGTAAATGTTTCAGGAGACAATACCATGGACAGTACAAGAAAGCATGCACGTGATCTACTCATTCCCATTTTCAGACCTCAAATATAAAAAGGGAAGACCATGAAATAAGAAAAGGATCGAGGGATACAAACAAAAAGAGACACTTATGTGCAAAAAGAGAAGGGGACATATGAAGTGAGATAGATCTTACTTGCTAGATCAAAGAAGAACCATCCAGCACTAATACTCTGAACCCACAAGCATCATGAAGATCATTCTGGGAAAAACTTGCTTCTACCTTCTATGCTTCATCAACTCTTGATCAACATCAGAATCAGAACACTGAAATCTAGAACCTGGAGTTGCGACACTCTATTTTGGAAACAACTTCCAGAGATTGACTCGAACTTCAACATTTCTCATTCTAAGGAGTCAGGAGCTAAACTGAAAACACATTGAGCCTTCTAAACTCTTTCTCATCATAAATTCTCTATTGTGTTTCTTTATTTTACATTTCTGAGAAGTGTGTCAGTCTATTGAACAAACTATCTCCTATGCTTGAATTAGAGGATACTGAATATCCTCACATAAAACTTCACCTATTTTTGTTTCCCATGTATAACTGTGGAAGAGACCGTGTGTGTTATGTGTTGTTTGTCTTTCACATGAAGAAAAGTGGTAGAGGGTGTGAACCCTGGAAAGTTTGTGAAAACTATTGTAAAGCCCAATATAGGCAATGTATCAATTTTATTGCTAACATAAACTGCTTGGTGGCAGGTGATCACCAAGTGGAGAGGATTATGTCTCAACTTGAGACTAAACCTATTGTTTACAATTATTTTGAAAATCATCATATACTCTATTTTATTTTATCCACTGCTTATATTTCAAAGACAGAAAACTATTTTTACATTCACTTTGATAGTTAGTTTTGGTTAGTGTGTATATATGCTTAATTCAGTAAACCTGTTTCAAAAGTGGAATTAGTGATTACATTGATTCAACTGAGGACTAATCAACCTTAGAGAAACCTGTTGAGAAATTAAACATTTATATTTCTACTGCCTTAATTGACTGGTCTATTTTTAATTGGGGGTTTTAATCATAAAGTTTTTAACAAAAATTTTAATTGGAACTCAATTCACCCCCCTCTTTAGTATCCACTCCGACTAACAATTCATAATTATGTTTTTGTTCATACCCATGAAGAAATGGAGAAAACCAACACCCAATCTCTATCTTTAATAATCTCTCACATATATATGTAATTGTATCAGCAGTCTTCACATATTGAAAAGTCATGGAAATGTACTCCGGATCTATAAAACCATAAAATAATGTGATGACATTTTGAATAAGAAGCATGTGTAGATACATAATTAAAAATGTAATATATTTATTCAATTTAAACTATTTTTAATGAAAGAAATAAAAACCAAAACATCAATTTACTTACATGGAAAACAACTGCGATAGATTCACATTGATCTCTTCAAAATAAATTAGATCCAGGATATTTTTTTCAGAATATTCTCAATGGATAGTCTCTTCCACATATATTTTATGTCATACAAAACTCATAGATATTATCCAAGGAAGAAGAAGTATGAGATAATCTTTGTATCCCATTAGAAATATCAGAATTATATACAGTTGTTTTTTCCTAGACCTTTTGTTTCTTTTGTTCCATTTATTTTGATTTTAGATACTCTTATATAAGTTTAATATCAGAAAAAAAATAAGTAATTTTCAATCAGATGTAATTAATATTTAAAAAAATGCATACCTTATATGAAAGATAATGAATAAGGAAAGATAGAAAAAGTAAAAAATGACTCATACAATCTCCAATTATTGTAACCTCCTTAGTAGGAAATGGTAGTAGAGCAGTAGGATCAATAATATCATGTACTGATACTCTAACCCGACCCATTTTCATAGGCTGGTGATGTATAGAATCCCTTAAAAATGCATGACTATGAATGCTACAATATGTACATGAGGATCTCCAACATAAAACTCAATGTATAAAGTTGGGTTCAAGTGAGGAGGTGGAGGATCTAAGTAGGCAGGATGGGCAGACTGGTCAGGTTGGGAGGGATGTATAGGTTGAACAGCTAGCTGAAAAGTATGGACAGGTTGGGAAGGCTACGCATATTGTGATTGTATCATCAATTGTTCTAACATAGCCTCCACAGTTGATTGAATTTTATTTCCCATAGACTGTTTCATATCTTTCAGATCAATTTTTAAGGATTCAATTTCCGGTTCTCTTGATTGCTTAATTTTATAACCAAAAACTTTTTGAATACTAACACCCACCTCATGTCCTCTTATGCGGCTAGGGCATTCCAGATTTCTTAAGTAGTGGCTAGAATGTCCATCCTACCCTCAGGAATAAAATTACCCTGGGTCGATTTCTCCTTATGTTCATTATAAAATTAAAATTTAAAATGGTATATTAGTGTTGTTAATTTATAAAATAGAAAATTTTGTGAAAAATAAAAAATATTTACTTAAAATTCTTTCAGCTACTTCCGTAGTTTTCTCTATAAGATACTTTCTATTTTTTCTTCTTCTCACCCTTTTCCATTTTTCATAGCTGGTGGGGGAGATGGAGGACCGAATTGGAACTCATCAGAACAACTAGTAGACTAAGCTCTTGATTCTTCAAAAATTTCCTTAATCATTTTTTCTCCCATAAATGATACCCTCCACGTGATAATGTTTGAGGGTATATATTCTGAAACTGGATGTCTTGATGGGAGTTCTTAGAGGACTATTATATAAAAAGTAATATAATAAGTAATTAGGTATATATATATAATAAATTTTACAATATAATATAATTATCATACCTAAAAGGATTCATCATGTCGACTGCAAACAAATGTATTCCAAGTCTCTGTATCTAAAAACTCATACTTGAGGCATGGGTTCTCATTTTGTATCTTTCCAAAAAAATATTTTTTTGTCAACTTTGTTTGGAAATCTCTCCATCAAAATGCCACTAAAGAAAGACATATTTTCTTAATTTATTTTGTTTCATAAAAATTGAATGTCATATTTAATTGAATAAAATTAATATTCATTATTTAAAATATATCATATTTGAAAAATGAGATAAAATAAATCAATTGATATATTATACCATTACAGCCTCCCAAAGATGATATATCACAATCTTGTTCACTAACTTTCAATTAGGATATAAAATGTTAATCCTATAATGGCTCTGCATGCTGATATAGTTGATAAACTGAGTTTTAATTGGTTCAATTCCATTATTATTATCATCAAAAGTAATATGTAATCACTCATCTCCACAATTAAGTGAAAGTTTTGGTAAGCATGTAATTCCATGTTCACCAACTTAAGAACTCTATTTATTAATAGTAAAATCAAAAGAATCCACCATTGAAGTCTCATCAGTAGTCCTACAATTATTTTTTATAAATTAAAAGTTTTTTTATTAAATAATTATATTACTGGATGTTTAATAATATGAAAAAATAAAAATACGTCGGTACATGTTCCTCTGTCTCTATATTTGTATCCATAATTAAAATAGGAAAATGTAATGAAATTATTGTGTAGTTGCATATTATTAGACAAGTGAATAATTAGACAACAGGAAAAGAGAACTATGTAATTAAAAATAGTGGTAAACTTGTGTACATTTTAAAAAAAATAATGATGTTATGATTATTAACCAAAAAATATATACAAGTTAAACTATTAAATATAAACATTACTACTAAAATGATAAAAAAATTATAAATATAAATATCAAAGTTCAAAAAAGTGTTCTCATGTGCATAACTTTAACCAAAACATAATAATTTATGTCAGGTATTTCAATGAAAAAATGTTTAACCATAAATGTATAATATCAAACTTTAACAAAAAAATCATATAAATAATCAAATATATATAATTAAATATCCAATAGTTATTAAATAATACTGTTTTTACACATATAAATTTCAAAAAATAAAAATAATGTAAATAATTACCAGATTAATTAGGAGAGTAATTTTGTGTTTTCCCATATCCCTTCAACATGATCATTTCGTACTGTATGCACTATCTATAAATTCTGTAATAGATGAAGAAGCCTCTTATAAATCAATAACATCATCATCATCCTCATCATACAAATGGATTATTTTCCCTTTTAAAATGATAAACCACTAATCATTCGATGGATCAATGACATAAAATATTTTATTTACCGGTGTTGTCATGAAAAATAGTTCCTCATTACAACTAAATATTTTCAAATCCACCAGTTTAAACCCATATTCATCATGTTTTACACCACTATTACTTTCATCCCAATTAAACTTAAGAACAGTGACTTAAAATTTTAATATAATCAATTTCCAATATGTCTTCAAGAACTACAAAATATAAAATTGATGCAGAATTTTGGGTCATTATCTTTTGCATTCGAAAAGTGAAATTCTTTAGTGATGACCATTACACCGCTATTTTGAATGGTACTCTTTTAATCCATCTGTTTTGTGTAAAATTTGTACCCATTAATATCAAAACTAGACCATGTGATCACATTAAGAGATTGTCCCCATACCAACCATTTTAATGTTTCTGATACAGATATATTTGTGATGACTTTATTTTTAAACCATGAAACAAATGTTTTTATGCTCAATCATTGTCCACTTTTCATTTATTTTTGTATTTTATAACTTTAATTCAGCAATATGTGATGATATATATAATTAATCCTCATCTATTTTGTTCAAAATATATAAATTTTCTTGCATCACTTCATCACATGGAATGAACTTTACCTCTAATCCTAAAATCCCTCTACCTTCACTATCAATTATCATATGTCGAGATATAGGGAGACCAATATGCTCCACTTCGTATAAATAATCAGTACAGAACTCAATCAACTCTTCTGATACATATTTTTGAACAATATAGGCCTCTGTTCAATAAGTATTTTTAATATATCCCTTAAAAAATTCAAATATCTTTAAAAATGATACATCCATCATAAATAAATAGGCCCATATATTCTTATCTCATGCACCAAATGAATCACTAGATGAACCATTATATCAAAAAAAGTATGTGGGAAATACATTTCTAGTTGAAAATTTATAAGAGTTGCTTCATTCTACAATACATATAACAAATTTGGATCACCGACTATGCTAAAAATGGGTTTGAAAAAATTATATAACATGGTGATAGTATTTCTGACAGTTGTTAGCAGTATATCGTGTAGTGTGACTGGTAGAATTTATTGCATCAATGCATGAAAATCATGATATTTCAGACCTATTAATTTACAATCCTTTAATGACACTAAATTTTTCACATTTTAAGAATAACCACTGGGTACTTTAATACCATGAAGACACTGACAAAAATTTATCTTCACAATATTTCTTAATGTGTGAAAATCCATAGGTAAATATGTTATGTTTCCTTTCATAGTGGGAGCTAACTCTAAACATATTCCCATTGATATCAATTCCAATATATCATGAAATTAATCTTTTTTATTTTCTTTTATGTTTAAAAATTTTCTAATCAAACTATCACATATTTTTTTCTCAACATTCATAACATCAATGTTATGTTTTATCTTTAAAAATATCAATTAAGGTTGTTCGAAAAGGATAGATTGTTTCTTCCAGATATTTTTTTGAAAACCAAAACTTCTTTTCTTTCTAAATGTCAAATCAATATTTTTGACCATGTCATAATATTATTCAACTAAAAATGTTTATGGGGGAAGACTGTATTCATGTAAACTATTAAATTCTTTCTTCAATCTATGATAAGTATAATCAATTTTCAAAAATCTTCGATGTCCCATGTACATTGTCTTTCTTCCATTCTGTAATTGATAACATAAAGTCTCTTATTCACAAATTAGACATGCTTTATATCCCTTAACACTATATCCAGATAAGTTTACACATGAAAGAAATTCATTTATAGTGAACATTATCATAGCATGAAAAAGAAAATACTCTTTCTTGTATGCATCGAAAACTTTAACAAATGTCTCACATAGCAGTTTCAAATCATCAATCAATGGTGAAAGATACACATCAATATCATTTCCTGGTTGTTTTGGTCCAAAAATGAACTCATATAAATGTCATCTTAACCATTTATCATCAATTTAATTTGAAAATAAACGCTTCAAATGAGGAATTATTAGAAGGTTCCAAATTTATTTAGTAGGAGCTTTGATTCTGGTACCTGAGAATAAATCACGGTTTAATTATAGGAATTATATGAAGGAATTTTTGGATGGAATTATTAAAAAGTAAAAAAATTGATTCTGCATGAGGTTAGATGCTAGTACTTGAGAATGAATCTGAGTTTACTTTTTCATCCATCTTATAGCGTGATGTCTCGCATGTAGGACATTTTGATAAATATTCATATTCTTTCCTATACATCATACAATCATTAGGGAAAACATGTACCTTTTTATACCCCAATCCCATTGGGAATTATATTTTATTCACCTCATAATTGGAATCTCAAATCCTGTTGGCTTCTGGAAGTAGATATTTTAAAAGCTCAAGTAAGTTAGAGAAAAAAATTTCACTCCACCCATTTCTTTCTTTCAAGTAAACTAATCTCAAAACTACTTATAACATGATATATTTACTGCAGCCTAGGAATAATGGTTTCTCATAATCTCTATAAAATCATTCAATAGTTTCTATTTTTTGACGGTTTTAACACCTAAATCATGAATTAATTCTTAAATATGATCCTCTGCATCATTATAAACATTTTCATCAATATTAGTTGTTGAATTTTCAGTTCTTTCACCATGCCAGATCCAATGTGTATAATTAAGTCTAAAAACATAGCAAATGAGATGATCCTTTATTTATTTAGAATTTAACTTTCTTATATTCAAACACTTTACACATGGACAAAATATAAAATCTATGTTTTGAAGATTTCATTTAGAAAATTCCAAAAAATCATCAACTCCTTTTTCATATTCACTTGTGGTTC
This sequence comes from Viscum album, assembly GCA_963277665.1. NCBI lineage: Eukaryota > Viridiplantae > Streptophyta > Magnoliopsida > Santalales > Viscaceae > Viscum > Viscum album. Next base: position 462,144,250 of record OY728134.1, on the reverse strand, counting down.
TTTGTAAATTTATCTAATTATGATATATTCAATACCAAAGATCACAATATAATCACTGAATATATTAAAACATATAAAAATTTAAATATATATATATATATAAATGGATAAACTTTAAAAATAAACACATACAATAAAAATGAATCTTAATTTGATAGGAAACATCAATGTTTATTAGGAATAAAATAAAAACTAATCTAATAAAGGTATTTATTTTTGCATGATGTAAGTCATAATGATCCAATGTACATCACATTTAATAACCCCAGTAGAAATTCAAAGTAGAAAATCATGATTTTGTAAACTAATCTATCATTTGGTTTTAATTTATTTTTGTTTATTTCTATATATATATATATGTGTGTGTGATATACCCAATATAAAATCATGACTTTTCACTATATGTATGTTTTCCACGCATCATATTATAATATTTGGATGTTTATTTAATTTAATACCCTAATTTTTATGGTTGTGTTTGATAAAAGGTTACTTATTTTACTAATTAACATTCTAATATAGGGGGTAAAGTCTCCCCAAGGTAACTCCTTAGACTCCCACTCTAATCAAAAACCTATTTTTTACAGGGAGGCATAGCTAATGAATGTATCGATCATTGGTTTAGACATGTGATGGATATTTTATTGACAAACGATAACACCATATATCATTGTTCATTACATAATATCATCAAGACCATTTGATAATTTCAAAAAATAAAAAATTTCTCAAAATAAACAAACTTTAACAACAATATTTATAATTAACAATCAACTAAATAAAAATAATTTAAAGAATGACTCAAAATAATAAGTAGATGATAAATAATTTTTCTTCAAAATTAAAAAAAATAACTTACAAAATTCAAATTTCAACAAAGAAAATTGATCCATAATCTGAATTTTCTCCCTCAAATTTGTTAGAAGAATAAACACTGCAAGATCTAACAAATATGTTTGTAGAAACTAAAAATAAACATGAACAAAGAAATAAAATCAAATTGTGGTTAATGGTTAACCAGAAATGGTTCCTGAAGACAAAATACTTCCTTGGATGGGGAAACAAAGATAGAGGATGAAGAATCGAGACCATAGATCATGAAATGATGATAAAAATTTAAAGAAACTCAAGAATAGTGGATGTTGAGGATAAAAAGGTAGCCTTTGGATTCGTCACATTTTGAGAGAAAAATTCTTTGGTTGATCCAAAAATAAGGGTTTTGTGAGTTGTGGATTTTTTAATAAGTTTTTGGCATTGGTTTTTACTTAAACTGATACCAAAAACTGATTATTAACATTAATTTTACATAAACCGACTCCAATAATTATTATTTTTCAATTCATGGCATCGGTTTTTCTAAAAAATTGATGCCATAAATCCTTTTTATGGATATTTTTAGAATTGTTTTTATTAAAAAAATGATGACAAAAAATAAATATAAATTATTTTTTTCATTAGTTTTTGTTAGAACTAACACCAAAAAGTATCCAAAAACATTTTTTCATCGGTTTAAAAGAAATTTTGGTCATAATTTTGAGGTTAAATCCACTATTTACACTAGTGAGATAAAGTTGATTTTGTTGTTTTGAAGGTATGTTTTAAGTCTTAATATTTATAAGTTAAGATGTCTGTAAATTTCCTAAATCACTTACATAAAACCAGGTACATTAATTTCGTAGGGTATATTTGGATATCTAGAATCACCTATGTTAATTCCCTACATAAATATACTATTTGAAACCCATTCATATATTTTCCTACATGTTTTTTTGATTTTATATAGGTTTTTCTAAAAACTGGAAATATTCTCAGTTTTACGTAACATTTCACTTTTCCATTTGTTGCATGTTTGTTATGGATGTAATCAATGTTTTTTTTCTATAATTACTTATTATTTATTTATAATATATGAGAACATGTTATAAATTTTTTTATGATGAATTGAATATGATTCTTATGAAATTAAATATGTACTGATATTCAAGCTGAAAATTATGTAACTTGAAATATTTAAATTTAAATCTACTTGTATATAAATACTCTACCTCAATTATTATCAAGGAAATTTCCAATTATATTAATTCATGTTAAATAAGATATCAAGAGAAAGATCGTATGGATATTAATTATTTCTCTTTATCTGAAAAATAACCATGAGCAAAGTTCAAATTTGAATTTGGGATATCAAGAGTTGGTCTTGCCTAAATTATGGGAGTATTCCAAAAAATATTATTATCAACATTTATGGTTATATTTACTAGTGTATTAATAGTTTATTATTTTAACAAATATTTGTTTATAACATGATTCTCATTATCACTGTATAATTAAAATTTGCATCCATGTGAATTTTTTATCATTGGAATTCATGAAGGAGTTTCAGGAAATTTTCAATGGATAAAATAGATATTGTAATTTTTTTATATAAAAAGGAACATGGCATGCAGTGAATGATATAGACATGAATATTTTTTTATTTTATGTGATTCATGGTTTGAAACTAATTCCTGGAGATTCATCATTCAACTGCTAATTGAAGTAAACTACTGGATGCCCAAGCTTCACTGTTTTGACATCTAGAAGGGCTTGAGCACTGCTTGATTCATTCACTAGAATCTTTATCAATAATAATTCAATGTGTTAAACTATTTTATTATTTTATTGGGTTGTAACTATCTGGTTTTTATTTTCTACACTTAGTGTGTCTTGAATGGGGTTATACTACCCTACAAAATGGTACGTTTGGGTTTGGTTTGTCTACTTAGAAGATCAAGTTTAGTTTATTCCCTTAGATGAATGGGTTCTACTTAACCCATAAAATAACATAGGAAAGTATTACTCTTTTAAGAGTCCATATTTAGACTTTCCCCTTATAAGGCTGGGTTTTTCTTGACCCGTAACATAGAATTGGTTAAGAATTAGCCTATGAAATTATAGTTTGGGTTTTCACTTGTAAAATACTAGGTTAGGTTTTCTCTCTTAAAAAACATATTCTGTCTAAAAATGAAAAATGTTTGAGGTTAATATTGATCATGCTGACTCATTCATATCATAGGGTGAGGAAAGGGTAAATTTTATTTTCCTAATGTAGCATATAGGCTGACCAGGATCATATCACTTGAGGAGAATCATAGTCATCTCAATAAATAATTTTATTCCACCTAATCTAATTCTTTTTATTGTTTTTATTTATTTATGAAAACAATAAAATTTTAGCATTTTAGGTTTTCAAAAATAAATTCAATGTAATAAAATAACACTATCCTAACATGAAGATGTAAACATAATTAAATTAGGGAACAAAGGTCTTGGTCTTAGGGTTAGTTACACGGGTTCTTTTTTTATTTATTATTTTTTTAAATTCTATTTGATAATCCTTTTACATCATAAATGGATTTCTACTCTCTACCTTGAGGGGGTATTTTTCATGCCTAGGAAATTACTTCGGTGTAAAAAAAATCAACTTCCTTGCTAGTAACTATAAATGGATTCGAGATTCATGTCATGGTGGGTGTTCACCACACCCATGTATTTTACTATTATCCACCACAAAAAGAATCATATCATTAAATAATTTAAAGAGAAATAAAAAAGAACGCCATAAAACCTCCACCAGGGACAAGCCTCAAGTTAGTAACTTTTCATTATGAATTGAAAAGAGATCGTGGTGGAAAGAGAAAAGAGAGAGCAAAAGATATTAGGGTTAGAAGAGAAAGAGAAAAGAAAAAAGATGGAAACAGTTGAATTAAAAGATAAATGAATTCATTAAATAGAAAAATAAAAAAAATAAAAGGAAAAGAAAGAAATATTGAAGTAGTTTGTCCCAATAGCACAGCACAGTGGTGGATCATTGAGATCTAATCCCTTCTCCAATAGCCTATATTTGTATTTATATGGCTTCCAAGTGCTCGTTCTATCATAAATAGCATTATAATTGGGTATTTTGGGGTCTGAATTGTAAAAAGGGGTACTCTTCCATTATTACATCAAACCTATCCAATCTTGGTCCAATATGAATGTTTCACATCATGTAATTGTGTTTCACGATGTGTAATTTGTAGGGCCAAACTTTTGATTTTCGAAAGATTTCACATCATGAATAGTGAATTCATGATGTATAATGTAAAGGGATGAACTTTTCATGTCTTATTGCATGGATTGTTTCATAGCTTATATTACTTTAAGTTACAAACTTTGAATAACTTACACAATGTGTGATGTTGAATTATAGCATATTTTCCTCCATTTTCTCTTGGATTTTCAATTTTGAACCTTGGACTTGGTCCTTCACATGTCTTTTACTTTGTTTCAACATCAATATACCTTAAAAAATAAAGTTTCACTCCACACCTCATGATATTCATCTCTTTTGGTTCATTTTTTATTGAACTATGTATCCTTCCTCAATACATAAAAATAATTAAATACCATAAAGAATATTAAATTAAATTATAAAAACACTGTGTTTTATATTGAATAATATATGAAAAATATTAATCTTTCACCTATAAAAGTCTACATTGGGTCTTCTCCTATAAAATACTGTGTTTTTTCTGAACTCGTAAAAGACAAGGGAATTGGGTTAAGCCTCCATGTGAAAAAAAGTTGGATATAAAGAGTTTTCACTCTCTTTCAAAAGTGATATACCATAGTGGGTTCTATCTCTTTCATTTCATGATAAGGGTTAAGAGTGAATTAGTATCATTTAGATCCAAACCATTATAAAAATATCTTGTGTTCATCTTTTACTTTCTATAATTTCTCCTCTCTCTCATTTTTTATATTGGTGTGGTGGAATTGTTTAATAATTGAACCGATCACTTTCTACTCTTAAAACTTAAACTATGATTTTTTTTAAACAAATACTATTCACCCCCCCCCCCATTGTCCATTATCATCACCTATTTGGAACATAACATATCTTTCATGTATAAAATAATCCACCAAACACAACTGCAGCTCCCCCACCCCACGTCATATTAAGTGTCGTGACTACCTAGTTGTGGAGAAGTTATCTCACCAAATACAAGGGATATATAAGAATAACACACCTAAAAATTAATTTTCCAAAACACTACTCACATAAAGTAAATAAAACTATAATGATAAAAATATAATCCAACCATTTATGTACTAATTAAATATAAACTAAATATAAAATGTATGGAAAATAGAAATTTCATGCAATGTGGGGATACTAAAAAATTAATCAAAAAACTTAAAATTTAATTTATAATAAATCAAACATGATAAAAAAATCTAAACCTTATATATTAAAATTAAAATAGAGGTGATTTTTAGGTGGACTACTATATCTTATCCTATCAGTTGGTTTAGAAAATTTTCAATCAACAGAAAACCCAAGGCACTATTGTAATTAATCTTGTATGATTATATCCTTAACATGTGCCAAAGTGGTATATTTATAACCTTACTAGCTTATCTACTACTATCAACTACTAAACATGCTTAGAAAATATCATAATATAAGTAATAACATTAAATAGAGCATACCAACCCATATACCTTAGTCTCCACCTAAAGTGATGTCATATAAACCACCAAAGGAACCATGAAAGCCTACACCATAATATAAATAGAGATAATAATCTTCCTTGGTGGTTAAGATAATTATCTTGAAACTCAAGAGAAAAATGATCAAAATGAAATCAGTAAGGAAGTATAAAATATAAAGTAATCACAGTAATATGATAGGAGGCAAGTCTCCACCTAAATCAAAACATACCCAGATTCCAAACCATATTTACACTTTTCCTTCCAAGCAGGTTCTCCAATCAATCCCGTGTAAATCTAGTAGTAAGATTTAAGAATAAATGAAACCAATAAATACACTTAATTCTACTATAAGGGTCTCTATACGAACTCATAGAACATTAGCACTATCAAAACTGGAATATATCACATAGTTCTAGTTCATATTGTCCCTAGGTTTATTCATAGAATAGTATCTCTTAATTTGGATGATTTTACCACACTAATAGCACCTAAAAATCCTAAACAGACTTGCATCCACATTCTATTTTCTATTATTTTTGGGTTTACCATTAACACTAAGAAACTCGGGCCTAAAATTCAAACTGCTACCCTCCACCTTTAGACCATGCATTTGAATACCCCTAGACAAAATTGTAGACTCTTCCTCTTCTAAGGTAATAGAATCCATACCATTCATCATCAAATCCATAATAGGATTAAATGAATCATCTAATGAGTTTAAAAATATAAAACCTGAATCCTTATCCATTATTTGCATTTCCACATTGGTTAAGTCTTGAACTATCTTTTTAAAGTCATATAAATATACTCGAACAGGGGTAATAGGGACCATTTTAAAAAATTTAAAGATGAATTTTATTTTTTTACCTTCCAACAAAGGATATAGTCATATAAATATGTTTAAGTTTTAACTATATAGAATAAATAAAAGTCACACATAACACTTCATGCGGGAAATTGTCACCTAGGGTTAACAATAACAGGGATTAACCTTTCTTTAGAATTGTAGGGTCAACACCAACATAATGGGTTGAAGTTTTCCCAATGGGAGAGATGATGGTGATATTTTTTTATCCACATAGATAATATTCAAGTTCATTGTGGATAAGAAGATCATGAATCATAAATCTCCATGAATTAAAATAATTCTCTCTTTCAAACTTATCAATGTCAAACTTAGAAAAGTACATTATTTAAACAATATCAAATATCTTATGCTAATTATTGGATGGGTCTATGAAACATGAATATCCACTCAATAAAGGTAAATAAATATCAATTTTATTAATATTATTTACAAATAATAAGAAGATAAGAACAAAACCAGAAGCAATATGACAAATAATGTAGTAATAGAATGCCAAAAACTAGTAAAGAAAATTATAGAAAGTAAAGAATACAAGGATGTAACATGATTTGTAACACATTATACCTATATTCATGGTATGAATACCGCCTCACAATCTCTTTATTATGAAAAGAAACAATTAGCTGGCTTAAAATGATATGATAAATAAAAAAATAGATAAAACTAAATAAAAAAATACACATGCACAAATGAGACACAAACATAAAAAAAATTCACAACATAGTACCAAAATAAAAAACAAGATTGTTCTTACAAAACTATGTCTAAACCAAGAACATGTAGACGAATCACTAGAAGATACATGTGGTACTATTAAGTTGGAATTATTCTAAAAATCTACATCATCCTACTTTGATTTTTTAACATGTGAGCTATCTGCTATAATGAAGATCTTATAAGGTCAGGTGTTAGTGGCACCATCAGAAAAGCTCTAGATCATCCCTTAATTCTCTAGCTCTCTCTCTTTCTCTCTTAATTTCTCTCACTAGTAATAAGAAATATATCTCACCAAAGGCTAGCCTCTAGAATTGATAATGGTGTATCAATGATCACATATCAATATAATTGACATGGAAGTAACACATGTGTGAAAAAAGTTATCATAGATGAATCATTCATTGAAACAAACACTGATAATTGTCCTCATGTAAGAATAAGAACTTTAATTTCATAGCTACGAAGGATTAAACTTTCCTATCTGATCACATCATATAAAGTACCCTTTTATATGGAATAATTAAATGTTAGAAAAAATATCTATATAGGAATGAGTCTCCCCATTCTCTATCTATAAAAGATTAAATCCCGAACACTGGTGAAACTTCACATTAAAACCTTCCTCTGTGTAAGAATCAATACACCAAACATAAACATAGCTCCCCTACCCCATGTCATACCTTTCTATGGAAGGTTATCTCGTCGAATACAAGGGCTTTGTAAGAATGATCCATGTGAGAATCAACTATCCAAAACACACCTTGTAAAACCCAATTTCTGTACGAGTGTTCATAATTCAATGGAAATTTAAATTTTTCAAATTAATGATTCAGTTGAAATCTATAAAAAGATTCATAATTTATTTTTTTAGGATTAATACACCTTAATAGAGGTGTTTTACATGTGTTTGGAGGATCGGGAGTCATATCAAAGGCTCAAGGAGTCTTTGGATAGGTCAGGTGGCTATTGTAGCTAAGGCTGTAGTAGTGCCACTGGCTGGCCGGTGGGCACAACCAATTAGTCAATAGTGTTTGGAAGTATCAAAAGCTACTTCTAGTGGCCATTGTCTAGTTTGTGGTGGTATTAAAGGGTCAAAATAACCCTTATTACCCCCCTCTAGTTTAATGGTAAACCCCCTCCTTTCTCATCCCATAGAATGCGTGGTTGGGGTTTCTCCCCCCCCCCTCTTCTTCAAGCCTCGTCAAGGGGGTTCTCTTATTATCATTTTTCAGCAATATGAGGCAGGTATATCCCTTAAATAACCTCTAATACCATAATCCTCTCATTCTAATTTCCATTCTCCCCTGTTAGGGATTTGGTTTTAATTCTTCCAGAGAATGGTGGAATAGGACGAGTACGATGGGGATTTCACTCCACCTAGGAAGAGGGTTGTAACACCCGAGATTTTTATGAGTAATATTTTGTTTTTATATATATCATCAAAGGAATCTTTCACTATATACTATCTTGGCTTACTTTACACGCAACCGCGACCTTCCTCGATAGCTTGCGTCGTACGCAATACTGAGTTTCACTAAACAACGATATGCTATTAAAATATTATTAAAAACTAGCCGTTATGAATAGTAATAACAACTTTTTTAAATTTTATAAATTTTATCTTTCAAAATGGACTTCATTTTTGGATTCGAAATACCGAAATTAGCCTAGGGTGAAATTTTGGTATTTTTCTGAAAACTTTCAATTTTTGATGAATAGTGAAACCACTAAGTGGTAGGTTAAAAACTGAATTTTGCATAAAACTGAATTTTACCGCTTCTGTGAATGTAATTTCAAAAATCCGACAGACACGGTTAATATCAAGGACTAAAATGTGGTTCAATGAGATGAAAATAATTTTTGGTGAACAGTAACTTTTTACTTTTTTTTACCACGGTTAATAGTAAATAGGGTAACTAAGGGTAAATATGATATTACTATTACCCTAACACATGTCCTAATTCTATTGGATAAGTGTAGTTCGACCAAAAACAACCTTATCAATATAATATGACCATTTAGGTCCACTTGGATTAGATTATGACATTTAATATTATTTTATTTAATGAATAGTTAAAATAGTTAAAATCAAAGTTTAATAACTAAAACATTTTTAATATGGGGTTATACATAAGATAAATTCGACTATAAATATTCATTAGAAAGATAAAAGGATTTCCTACATGATGGTATTTTATTTATAATTTTTAGACATTAAATTAGTTAAGTTATTTATGACACAATGATGATGCAGTAATTATCTTATTAATGAAATATTGAAATAATTGATGTTATAAACACCAAAATAAATGTAATTTGAGACTTTTTATGAATTCCACTAATTTTCTAGGTTACTATGATATATTAGTGTTGATTTAATCAACTTGGTTAGAACATATAATTCTGTTATCACTTTCACAAAAATCATATATCAAATAGTGTCAAAATTGACACAAAATAGTTTTTAAATCAAATATTATATTATTAATTGTTATTTTATTCCTAAAAATCTAAGGTTCGGCCAAATGACTTAGATAAGGATATATATATTAATAATAAACAATTTGGGGTTCTTTTGGCATGTTATAGTAAGTGTATTAACCATATAGTGTAAGAAAACAAAAAGACACGGTAAAAGTTAAATTATTTAACTTAGAGTTAAATCTAATTGATAAGGTTAAAATAATAACCTAAACTTGTCTAAATCCTATTGGTTGATAGGATTTCGACCCATCCCCACTTTATCTTCGAAATAAGACCCTTTGGAACCATTATAAACCGATTTTGACTTTAATATAAAATAATATTTTGAGATATTCCTAAGGTGCCCCTCTCCTCCCTTATAAAAGGGCACCTCCTCCCCCTCCTCCTCACACCAATTTGAGCACTCAAGCTCGGCCAACCCCTGCCATTTTCTCCTCTACACTTCCCTAGAATAATCCTAGAGGTCCTGGTCTTCTTAAAAGACCAATCTTAGTTCCCTAAGTGGAGGATTCAAAGAAGCGTTCCAAAGAAGAGGTAATATCCATTACCGATATTTTCAATTTCTTTCTTCTTCAACTTCTTCTTCTTTAGTTATTTCATGATAAAGTAATAACATCAGTATTACTTACATACTGATATGTTATTATAAATATGAAACAACCCTAATTCACCTTCTATCCATCCTACGGAAAAATGAAATCACCGCGCGTGCGTACGTACGGAATACCGTCTCCACGCCGTGGTGTAATCTATTTTCCACCATCACCTTACAAGGATGGGTATAATGGTGTAATGAGTAACTATTTATGATTATTATAAATTAATATTGATACTGAAATAATATACATATACTCCAATACAATTCCATGATCATAGGAACGATATCATCACTCGTGCGTACGTACGGAATACCGTCTCCACGATGTGATGCGACTCGTTCTACATGATCATCATTACATAGTAATTATATAAATGAATTGAATGAATAAATATGATATATGTTAAACTAATACCATTCTGGATATAAGGTATCTATAACCTTAAAATAAGAATAAGAATTTATTCGGCAAAACACGCATAAGAACAAAAGGCAATAAAGACCCGAGTAACAAGTAACAATGAAATATTACTAACAAGAAGCTAAGAATATGACCATATATGATATCATATCAATATGTATGATTCTGTAATAAGTCAATAACATTATTTAAACCATTATACAGGAGTTTCGGACACGTACAAAGAAAATCGGACCTAAGGTAAGGGAAATATCAAAATCTCACTTTTATCCGAGATTGTTTTTACTTTGGTAATTACTGGGGTGTATTTTATCATCCACATCCATGTTCCCTCAATATGTAATATTATTTACTTCCTTCTACAAAATTTTATATCCAATTTTACCCTTCGGTGAGTTTTTAGTAAAAGATATGAAAGGAATCTTTTGGCGTTTTTCGTACGAGGTACTTTTTTGACTTTTCCGACAAAAGTACGAAGAATGTTTTTTTTTAACTTATACGACAAGAATGGATTTTTAAAACATTATTTCCAAGAAGCTTACTTTACAAGTTTTCAAGTTTATTTTTAATCAACTTATTTTAGTTTAAAGTTGTATGACATGTTAAGAAATGAAAAATTTTTTTGAAAAAGAAAGGATATTTTCCTCAAGAATGAAGTTCAAGTGTTTTATCAAAATTATTTTCCATCTAAGATAATAAAGGGTTCTGTTTATATCCCTATTATTACATGGATTTTATTATGTTGTGATGGAAATATTTTTATGAATTCCTTTATCTTATATGAATTGTTTTATTATGTCATGTTGTTTAAGAATTCCATTTTTATTACATGGGTTACGCTATGATGTATGGTTTATGATTATGTGGCGCACATAAGAAAGGATTCATTATAAGATGGGTGGGACCTATATATCCCTCCAATGCATTGGGTAAAGATTTATATCTCATGAGATAGACATGGCTGGAATGGAAGGTTATTTCGGTTCAGGGATACAGGACTGAAACGAGGAGTGAACTCGGTTCAGAAAGGGACTTTGTCCGCTAAGATAGTCTTGGCAATGAGTCATGACTAACAAGAAATGATTTTCCATGATTATGTGTGCATGCCACAAAGTTTCAAGTTTCATGTTATGATTATGGGGATCTCATTTTCACTTCTATGATTTGTTCCATGTTAAGATATTATGATCTCTTTTGCAGGTTATGATTTTCAAAAAAATATGATATGATTTTTATTTCCTTTATTTTCCCTTACTGAGCATTTGAGCTCACCCTTTTATGTTTTCTTTTCCCCAGGTCAGGAAGATGGATATTAAGTAGAATATGCTAAAAGGGACCCTAGATATGATGAAATAAATGGGAGACACTGTAGAAGATTTATTAACCAGTTGTTTATGTTTCCCAGTTTCTAAAGACACTATACCTATACGGTCCTTTGTGGTTTTGTCATATGTTGTAATAAGTGTACTTCAATTTTGAAGTATTAACAATGTATGTAAAGTATGGGTCGTTATAGTTGGTATCAGAGGAAAGGTATAGTCAACCTTTGGAAACTAGGATGTGAAAGCCTTAGTAAGAACCCTAAGGATAAGTCTAAGCATAGAACACAATCTTAGTGTTTTAGAAATGGCCATGAATAACCTAGGACAAGACCTTAAGCGTGAAAATTTTATTCTTGAATTATGTGGTTTTCCTATTATAATTAGTGTTGCTCACACTATTCTTTTTGGTTTTAGTCAATGGCTGGAACCCGAAGGAACCGTGTTAATGCGGAATGCGATGGGCAATGCAATGATTGTCCCCCTGAGCAACCAAACGATATGGGAGCTGGAATGAAAAATCTTGTAGCCATGATCACACAACTTTCTCAAGCTATGAATCATGCAGGACTTCCAAACGAGCAAAGGAAGGAGCAACATTCTGTTGAATCCTTCATGAGGCAGCGTCCACCTTCTTTTAGTGGGTCTACTGATCCATTAGTTGCTGAACAATGGATTAGTACTACTGAAAAGATATTTTCAGTTCTTCAATGTTCTGAACATGATAAAGTCATCCTAGCAGTGTATCGTTTGGAAGGAGATGCTGATCAATGGTGGAATCTTATTAAGAATACGAGGCAAAGGGATGAAATTGAGTCTATGGAATGGGACGAGTTCAAGAACTTATTTTTTAATAAGTACTTCCCTCGTATTCTCCGAACAAAGATGGAGAAAGAGTTTCTTGAACTGAAGCAAAGGGATGATGAATCTGTTGGTACCTATGAAGCAAATTTTACGAGACTTTCAAGGTACGCTTCTGGTATTATTATCCAACCTGAGAGTAAGATCGATCGATTCTTTAGTGGCTTAAAACCAAGTCTTCTAAGGGCGTTAGCCATAAGGGACTTCAATAGCTATGAGGAAATCGTTCGATGTGCTCTCAAAGTCGAGATGGAGATTGGAGTAACCCATCAGTCATATGGGTTTGATAAGAAGAGGAAAATGGAATTTAAAGGAAAATCTAAAGAGCACACTGAAAAGAAGATGAGCTTTCCCTTATGCTCAAAGTGTGGAAAGAAACATGGAGGGAGTTGTCTTAAAGGGACAAGTAAATGTTTCAAATGTGGAAAGGAAGGTCATCGGGCATTTGAATGCCACAATGATGGGAAGAAGATGTCTAATGATGCAAACAAAGGAAGGGATACACAGAATGAACCTACTACACTTCAATGTTTCAAGTGCAAGGAGATGGGGCATTATGCCAATCAATGCCCAAATCCAAGGGTTGATGATGATGGTCGACGTCAACAAACTCTTAAGGCTAAAGACAAAGAAAAGTCACATGCAATTTCTATCAGCGATGTGGAGTACGATAACGATGTGGTGAAAGGTACACTTACCATCCACTCTAAAGTAGCAAATGTTTTATTTGATTCTGGATCCACCCACTCTTTTATTTCTGAAGACTTTTCTAAGGGTATCACCGTATTACCTCAACAATTAGATGTTGAGTTAGCTGTGACAACACCTAATGGCACATCAATCGCATCAAAAGTTTATAATTCTTCTCCGATCGAAGTTTGTGGGAAAGTGCTTCCTGCAAATCTTGTGATCCTTCCTATAGTGGAATTTGATGTGATTCTTGGCATGGATTGGCTTTCTTTATATGGAGCTCATATCAATTGCCAAAGAAGGGAAGTCACATTTCATATTCCAGATCAATCTACGATCGTCTATCGATGCAAGGATGAATATAACCTTCCAGTGGAAATTTCTTCCATCTTATGGGTCTTGATTCCACTAAATGAAGGTTATTTATCTCAAATGGTTGGTGAGAAACTCACAATTAAGAATATGCCCATAGTACGGGAGTTTGATGATGTCTTTCCGGAGGAATTACTGGGTCTTCCAGCAAATCGTGAAGTTGAGTTTTCAATAGAACTCGTACCGGGTACTTTGCCTATTTCAAAGACACCTTATAGAATGGCCCCAATTGAGTTGTAGGAATTGAAGAAGCAACTCCAAGAGAGTCTTGATAAGGGATTCATACGCCCTAGTGCGTCACCTTGGGGAGCACCTGTTCTATTTGTTAAGAAGAAAGATGGATCAATGAGACTCTGCATTGATTATCGAGAACTTAACAAGATCACTATCAAGAACAAATATCCTCTCCCACGCATTGATGACTTATTTGACCAACTACGCGGAGCTCAATACTTTTCCAAGATTGATCTTCGTTCAGGGTATCATCAATTAAGGGTCAAAAGGGAGGATATACCAAAGACGGCTTTCCGTACAAGGTATGGACACTATGAATTTATAGTGATGCCATTTGGTCTTACTAATTCCCCTGCTATCTTCATGGATCTAATGAATAGAGTCTTTAGAGACTATCTTGATCAATTTGTGGTAGTCTTTATAGAAGATATTCTTGTCTATTCAAAGAGCAAGGAAGAGCATGAAGATCACTTGAGAATTATATTGAAGACCCTGAGAAAGGAGAAGCTTTATGCCAAATTTACCAAGTGTGAATTTTGGCTTCAAAAAGTTGCATTTTTGGGTCACATAATCTCAAAAGAGGGGATATCTGTGGATCCAGCAAAAACAGAGGTTATCGAAAGATGGTCAAGACCAACAACAGTAACTGAGATCCGAAGTTTTCTTGGTTTGGCTGGATATTATCGACGTTTTGTAAAAGATTTTTCACGATTATCTAATCCACTCACCAAGTTGACTCGGAAAGGAGTTAAGTTTGTTTGGACAGAGGAATGTGAAGAGAATTTCAAGGAGTTGAAAAGAAGGTTATCCAGTGCACCTGTGATCACACTGCCTTGTAGTGGAGAAAGGTTTGTGATCTACAGTGATGCATCCAAGAAGGGATTGGGGTGTGTTCTTATGCAAAATGATATGGTGATAGCTTATGCCTCACGACAGTTGAAAATCCATGAGCAAAATTACCCAACACATGATTTGGAGTTGGCTGCGGTAATCTTTGCATTAAAGATTTGGAGGCATTACCTTTATGGTGAAAGGTGTGATATTTATACTGATCATAAAATTTTAAAGTATATTTTCACACAAAAGGAGCTGAATATGCGTCAAAGAAGATGGTTGGAGCTGATTAAGGATTATGACTGCTCAATCCATTACCACCCTGGGAAAGCAAACAAGGTGGCAGATGCATTAAGTCGACAAGACCATGCTAGTTTATCCATGATGAGGATCACAAAAGATCCAATATTTATGGATTTACAAAGGATGGATCTTGGAATTATAATGGAAGGGGAAAAATCTTATCTTTCTCAAATGAATGTTCAAACATCTATACATGTGAAGATTAAATATGCACAGAAAGAAGATGTCGAGTTACAAAAGAAGGTGAGAAATGTTCCTGAATTCAACCTTGATTGTGATGGGATAATAAAGTTCAGGAATCGGGTTTGTGTTCCTCCCATCCCCGAATTAAAGAAGGAGCTGCTGGATGAGGCTCATAGTTCTTCATTCTCTATTCATCCTGGAAGCACGAAGATGTATAGGGACCTGAAAGAGTACTTCTGGTGGGATGGCATGAAAAGAGATGTTGCTGAATATGTCTCTCGATGCTTGGTTTGTCAACAAGTTAAAGCTGAGAGACAGAAGTCTAAGGGGATGTTACAACCATTACCCATACCCGAATGGAAATGGGAAAACATCACTATGGACTTTGTCACAGGACTTCCTAAAACATCCAAAGGCAATAATGCTATCTGGGTCATAGTTGATCATCTTACAAAGTCTGCACACTTCATTGCTATTAGAGAGGATTTCTCTCTGGATCAGCTTGCCAGGATATATGTAAAGGAAGTGGTAAGATTTCATGGAGTACCACTTTCTATTATATCTGATCGGGATCCGAGATTTACCTCGAAGTTCTGGCGAAGTCTTCAGCATACTCTGGATACAGAGTTGAGTTTCAGCACTGCTTATCATCCTCAGACAGACGGTCAGTCTGAGAGAACAATTCAAACCCTAGAAGATATGTTGAGAGCTTGCTCTATGGATTTCAAAGGAGGTTGGGATCAACACCTACCCTTGGTGGAATTTTCTTATAATAATAGCTTTCACTCCAGTATTCAGATGGCTCCTTATGAAGCTCTCTATGGAAAGAAATGCAGGACTCCAACTTGCTGGGATGAAGTTGGGGAAAGAAAGCTATTAGGACCTGATCTCGTAGATGAAATGGCAGAAAAGGTAAGATCTATTCAACAACACATAAGAGCAGCTCAGAGTCGACAGAAAAGTTATGCCAACAACCGAAGAAAAGACCTAGAGTTTGAAGTGGGTGATAAAGTGTTCTTACGAATATCTCCCTGGAAGAGGGTTATGAGATTTGGAAAGAAGGGGAAGTTGAGCCCTAGATATATCGGTCCTTTCGAAATACTGGATCGTGTTGGAAAGGTAGCTTACCGATTGGCGCTTCCACCGAATCTCTCTCAAGTTCACGATGTGTTCCATGTATCTCTCCTGAGAAAGTACATACCTGATCCTTCACATGTACTCAGCTCAGAAGTTGTACCGCTGGAGCAAGATCTTTCTTATGAAGAACAACCGATAGAGATTCTGGATCGTAGCGAAAAAGTCCTACGAAACAAGACCACTCGATTGGTGAAAGTTTTATGGAGGAACCACCAATTAGAAGAAGCTACGTGGGAGCTTGAGGATATGATGAGGGAGAAGTATCCTCATCTGTTTGTTACAAAGTGACGAATTTCGAGGGCGAAATTCTTTTTAAGGGGGGTAGAATGTAACACCCGAGATTTTTATGAGTAATATTTTGTTTTTATATATATCATCAAAGGAATATTTCACTACATACTAGCTTAGCTTACTTTACACGCAACCGCGACCTTCCTCGATAGCTTGCGTCGTACGCAATACTGAGTTTCACTAAACAACGATATGCTATTAAAATATTATTAAAAACTAGCCGTTATGAATAGTAATAACCACTTTTTGAAATTTTATAAATTTTATCTTTCAAAATGGACTTCATTTTTGGATTCGGAATACCGAAATTAGCCTAGGGTGAAATTTTGGTATTTTTCTGAAAACTTTCAATTTTTGATGAATAGTGAAACCACTAAGTGGTAGGTTAAAAACTGAATTTTGCATAAAACTTAATTTTACCGCTTCTGTGAATGGAATTTCGAAAATCCGACAGACACGGTTAATATCAAGGACTAAAATGTGGTTCAATGAGATGAAAATAATTTTTGGTGAATAGTAACTTTTTACTTTTTTTTACCACGGTTAATAGTAAATAGGGTAACTAAGGGTAAATATGATATTACTATTACCCTAACACATGTCCTAATTCTATTGGATAAGTGTAGTTCGACCAAAAACAGCCTTATTAATATAATATGACCATTTAGGTCCACTTGGATTAGATTATGACATTTAATATTATTTTATTTAATGAATAGTTAAAATAGTTAAAATCAAAGTTTAATAACTAAAACATTTTTAATATGGGGTTATACATAAGATAAATTCGACTATAAATATTCATTAGAAAGATAAACAGATTTCCTACATGATGGTATTTTATTTATAATTTTTAGACATTAAATTATTTAAGTTATTTATGACACAATGATGATGCAGTAATTATCTTATTAATGAAATATTGACATAATTGATGTTATAAACACCAAAATAAATGTAATTTGAGACTTTTTATGAATTCCACTAATTTTCTAGGTTACTATGATATATTAGTGTTGATTTAATCAACTTGTTTCGAACATATAATTCTGTTATCACTTTCACAAAAATCATATATCAAATAGTGTCAAAATTGACACAAAATAGTTTTTAAATCAAATATTATATTATTAATTGTTATTTTATTCCTAAAAATCTAAGGTTCGCCCAAATGACTTAGATAAGGATATATATATTAATAATAAACAATTTGGGGTTCGTTTGGCATGTTATAGTAAGTGTATTAACCATATAGTGTAAGAAAACAAAAAGACACGGTAAAAGTTAAATTATTTAACTTAGAGTTAAATCTAATTGATAAGGTTAAAATAATAACCTAAACTTGTCTAAATCCTATTGGTTGATATTATTTCGACCCATCCCCACTTTATCTTCTAAATAAGACCCTTTGGAACCATTATAAACCGATTTTGACTTTAATATAAAATAATATTTTGAGATATTCCTAAGGTGCCCCTCTCCTCCCTTATAAAAGGGCACCTCCTCCCCCTCCTCCTGACACCAATTTGAGCACTCAAGCTCGGCCAACCCCTGCCATTTTCTCATCTACACTTCCCTATAATAATCCTAGAGGTCCTGGTCTTCTTAACAGACCAATCTTAGTTCCCTAAGTGGAGTATTCAAAGAAGCGTTCCAAAGAAGAGGTAATATCCATTACCGATCTTTTCAATTTCTTTCTTCTTCAACTTCTTCTTCTTTAGTTGTTTCATGATAAAGTAATAACATCAGTATTACTTACATACTGATATGTTATTATAAATATGAAACAACCCTAATTCACCTTCTATCCATCCTACGGAAAAATGAAATCACCGCGCGTGCGTACGTACGGAATACCGTCTCCACGCCGTGGTGTAATCTATTTTCCACCATCACCTTACAAGGATGGGTATAATGGTGTAATGAGTAAATATTTATGATTATTATAAATTAATATTGATACTGAAATAATATACATATACTCAAATACAATTCCATGATCATAGGAACGATATCATCACTCGTGCGTACGTATGGAATACCGTCTCCACGATGTGATGCGACTCGTTCTACATGATCATCATTACATAGTAATTATATAAATGAATTGAATGAATAAATATGATATATGTTACACTAATACCATTCTGGATATAAGGTATCTATAACCTTAAAATAAGAATAAGAATTTATTCGGCAAAACACGCATAAGAACAAAAGGCAATAAAGACCCGAGTAACAAGTAACAATGAAATATTACTAACAAGAAGCTAAGAATATGACCATATATGATATCATATCAATATGTATGATTCTGGAATAAGTCAATAACATTATTTAAACCATTATACAGGAGTTTCGGACACGTACAAAGAAAATCGGACCTAAGGTAAGGGAAATATCAAAATCTCACTTTTATCCGAGATTGTTTTTACTTTGGTAATTACTGGGGTGTATTTTATCATCCACATCCATGTTCCCTAAATATGTAATATTATTTACTTCCTTCTACAATAGTTTATATCCAATTTTACCCTTTGGTGAGTTTTTAGTAAAAGATATGAAAGGAATCTTTTGTCGTTTTTCGTACGAGGTACTTTTTTGACTTTTCCGACAAAAGTACGAAGAATGTTTTTTTTAACTTATACGACAAGAATGTATTTTTAAAACATTATTTCCAAGAAGCTTAATTTACAAGTTTTCAAGTTTATTTTTAATCAACTTCTTTTAGTTTAAAGTTGTATGACATGTTAAGAAATGAAAAATGTTTTTGAAAAAGAAAGGATATTTTCCTCAAGAATGAAGTTCAAGTGTTTTATCAAAATTATTTTCCATCTAAGATAATAAAGGGTTCTGTTTCTATCCCTATTATTACATGGATTTGATTATGTTTTGATGGAAATATTTTTATGAATTCCTTTATCTTATATGAATTGTTTTATGATGTCATGTTGTTTAAGAAATCCATTTTTATTACATGGGTTACGCTATGATGTATGGTTTATGATTATGTGGCGCACATAAGAAAGGATTCATTATAAGATGGGTGGGACCTATATCTCCCTCCAATGCATTGGGTAAAGATTTATATCTCATGAGATAGACATGGCTAGAACGGAAGGTTATTTCGGTTCAGTGATACAGGACTGAAACGAGGAGTGAACTCGGTTCAGAAAGGGACTTTGTCCGCTAAGATAGTCTTGGCAATGAGTCATGACTAACAAGAAATGATTTTCCATGATTATGTGTGCATGCCACAAAGTTTCAAGTTTCATGTTATGATTATGGGGATCTCATTTTCACTTCTATGATTTGTTCCATTTTAAGATATTATTATCTCTTTTGCAGGTTATGATTTTCAAAAAAATATGATATGATTTTTATTTCCTTTATTTTACCTTACTGAGCATTTGAGCTCACCCTTTTATGTTTTCTTTTCCCCAGGTCAGGAAGATGGATATTAAGTAGAATATGCTAAAAGGGACCCTAGATATGATGAAATAAATGGGAGACACTGTAGAAGATTTATGAACCAGTTGTTTATGTTTCCCAGTTTCTAAAGACACTATACCTATACGGTCCTTTGTGGTTTTGTCATATGTTGTAATAAGTGTACTTCAATTTTGAAGTATTAACAATGTATGTAAAGTATGGGTCGTTATAAGGGTGACATGGGGCATTGCCTACATATGTTATATTATTGATTTGACTAAGGTTAGTTGTGCCATAAATTATTTTATTTTATTTTATTGAAATTAAATTCAAATTACTGCAGATTTGGAAGTAGTTGTAGGGACTTTCACTTGGCATGTGGTTGAGGGTGTGAGATAAACCCTTGGGGTGTCATTAGAGGTGGTTTCGGTGTGGTGCGATAACCTGATGAGTTTTCACTAAATATTATAAGAATTAATTGAATTAATTATTTAATTATAAATTTTATAATTGATTAATTATTAAGGTTTTTTATTGAGTTAAGAGATCAGGTAACTAAGATAAGTTTTCTTGATCATGGATGAGGCTAGATGGTCTTGGATGGGCCTCAAAAGCTAATTCCAGACCTTTGGGATTAATATAAAAGGATTCCAAAAAGGTAGGTGGTCTTGTTTACTATCCCTATGTATTATATTTCTTTTATGTTTAATGTGTATCCTCGGGCAAGCCACTAAGGGTGATTCCATTGGTTTATTTAATTAAATGGAATTTTTTTAATTAAATTAAAATATCTAGATTAAATGAATGATTGTCGGGGGTCATGAACAACCATCATGTTCCAACATGTCACCTCAGCTATTAATGGTCAAGGATGGTACTTTTGACACATCGGTTGGCCTCCAAACCTCCATATAGGTGAGTCTGGACCTAAATGAGACTGATTAGCCCATGTTTAGGGGCTTAAGACACCTCTAAGTTGGGGGGTGAGTGTGGGATTAGAATACATTGATTGAGTGGTTCCTATAAATACCTTTTGGACTTTAAAATATTCAGTATCATCGAGAAGTGGTTAGGATGCGTGATCCTCTCTTGTCTGATGTGACCTGGCCTGGGTCGATAGACCTTGTAAAGAATGGGATTGGGTTGGGTGAGTGGACTGACCCAAAGTGTCCCTGGGGATCGTGATAGGTCATGGTCCATCTCTTACCTATTGTCTTTGTGGTGATACCCTGTATATCCTGAAAGTCCATGATACCCTGATGATGATTTCATGGGATGTGATATCCTTAGAGAGTTGGGTGTTGACTCGAGACCTTATAAGAGACTAAGTAATCCATGTGGAGTGCCTTTAATTGGTTTGACTAGAGTGACCATATGGGTTCCTGTTGACATGCCAACCCTGAGTGGGTATGTATGGTCATGGGTAGTGGTGGTTACGGATTTCACCTAGAAACTGAAACAATGTGCAGGCCCAGCGGGTTAGATATTATGGTGATGTTCATGGGTGTTCAACCAACCATTATGTTTTCTTGATTTGTTGTGGGTTATGGAATACACCCTTAGGTAAATGTGACAAGGTGGGTCCTCCATGGAAATAGAGCTGGATATATGGATGGGATACCATGTTTTGGGCTGGATTCATGGATGGTAGCTACCACATAGTTGGATCTCTATATTGATCTACCTTATATTAAGAGCTTGGCAATGGTTATTACTACCACATATTTGGATTCAAACATACAGACTATCATGGGATGGGTCCTCAGAACCTTCAAATACTTATAGTAGCTACCATGGATTTGGAGCTAAACATATGGAATACTATAGGATGGGTCCACATAACTATCATGTACCTATTATGGATACCTTTGTTTTGGATCCAAACATATATATTATCATGGTATGGGTCCCCATATCCATCAGATACTTGTTATGGCTACCATGGATTTGGATAAATATGTATAGACTGCTGAGGTATAGGTCCTCGATGTCATAGGATACTTGTTATGGCTTCCAAGTATTTAGATGTGGATTTATAAACTACTATAGGATAGGTCACCAAAGTCATCAGATACTTTTTATGGATACCATGTATTTGGATTCAAATATACGAACTACCATAAGATTGTTACCCAGAGACTTTGGATGCACTGATTGAGCTACAATGTATTTGGATCATAGATGTTGGACTATCATGGGATGGGAACCTAGAGTCGTGAGGATTTACAAGAGATACCATGGATTTAGATACCATAGGTTACTTAGGTGTAATGGGCCTTAATATGTGCTTAGAGACAACCCATAAATTTCTGGATAAGGTATAGTCGATTGGGGTCATGGATCTAAGGATTGATGCTATTTTATTTATTTATTTTTGTGGGTTATGTTTATTTAAGTTGATCATGTCACATTCACATATCACAGTATATTCCAGTTAGTATATGACTTTGTTGGTGGTTCCCTACTAATTTTTTAACTCACACTCTGCTCAGGCCACCACTGCACTTCTATACCCAAGCAGACGTTCACTTGGTTATAGGCACGGGTTGGGTCAAGGCCTAGGGTTTGATAAAGTAGTGTGTCTTAAATGAGTACATGTATCTTAGGAAATGGTATGAACTAAGGATTTTATAGTTTCAGCATCTTTATTTTTATTTTATTTTGGTTTGTATATGTAATCATCCAAGTGGGTGGTAATTTTTATATGAGACATGGCTATTTAGGACTTTATTTTATTCATTATTGTGGGATATTTTATTTACCCTATGTACTCTGATGTTTATTGGTGATTCATGATGTTTTTTTATTTTCATTTGTCAATGTAAACTATGATATGGGGGTTAAGTCTCCCCACATCCCCACCTTAGACCCCCCGATGCTAGTTAGTTTCCACTTGAATATGGGGAGGTGTGTCGAAGGTCACGTGTCAAACTATCATGGTTACCATTCATGGAGTGAACTAGGATATGATGTTACAAAGTTGTATCAGAGCTGTTTTATTTTAATTTTATTGTTTTGGGATGTGGTAGTCATAAGACATAGGAATGTGTCAAATCCTATGATGGATATTTTATTAGTTCATCTATAACACTTGATTCATTAAGAAGTCCTAGTTACCATGGATAGGATTATTGTTTTGGTAATCTATGTTACATTTGTATCTATTTTTTCCTTAAGTGACACACATTTGGTTTGGGTTTTTTTATTTATGATGTATTTTTATCTCTTGGACCATTTTAAAGAGGTCATTGGTTTAATTTTGACTCTTATCCTGTAGAAGAAAGAGGCATCTCATGCAGCATATCAAACATGTAGGATTCATGTGACATATAGTCCTGCTTTTGTTTGATTTCATTGATGACTGGGGCTTAATTGTTTAAAGTGTAAACAACTGATCATATTGAATTTTAACAAATAAATACTTAGTGGTATTCTAGTCAACTGGGAGAAATTATATGGGTATTCCCTTTTGATGGTAGGTCATGTTGATCTATGGTGATATGCCCATTGTTGATGACGATGACGATGCAGTCCAGGTGCACTGGAAGTGTAGTGACCCTGGTGGTTTGGTATGGCACTAGATGGATAATGATGAAGCCTTTGTGGGTTGTTCTTGTCTAGGTTTGTTTATTTAATGTGACCAGTAACAACCAATATGGAATTTTTCCATATATATTGGAATGAAATTATACTTCACTAAACTATTTGATTGTATTTCCCCTAGTATGGGCTATCTAAGACGATGTCATTGGTTATGGATTGAGTCGACTAGAGAGTTTTGATCCTATAAAGAGTGTTCTAATGTTTAGATACTCCGGGTGGTGGGTTCCCTAGTTGTGGGTGGTGGTTTTGGAATATAATGTTTTGTGTACATGGGACCCATGAGTGGGTGTTTGGGAATGTATGTTGTTATGGGTTGAGATGGGATCATGGATAACACCCTATGAATTGTGATCTTTTTCAGGATTTTGTGTTGGGATGGGTGGTAAGTCCTAGTGTCCCAGGAATGATACCTGACTGGTAGGGATATGTGGGAGAACTAGAGACCCTTAGTTTTTCCTTTGAGCTTGGTGGATCAATGTTTGGTTTGATCAAGGGTGACACATCAGAGGGGTCAGTTCGGGTTTGTGTTTTCATTAGAGATGGAAGCACAAATAGGTGCGTCGGGGTATGAGAATGATGTTTGGGAGGTGCTCATGGTTTTGAAGGAAGGACTAGGGTGACGTTTGGACCAGTGTCTTGGGTTCAATTTTAGTGTCATGGTTAGGGTATGGGTGGATTCCTGTAACTATAATAGTTCCAGATAAATATTAAGCGTGTGGATGAGACTGACATTCCTTAGTCCAAGGATGGGCATCTACATTGTGAGAACGAGGTCATGAGGTGGGTGATCATTTGAGTGGGCATGGAATGGGTGAGTTTCCCAATTTTGAAGAGGAGTTTCAAGGGATATCCTATAGTGTTGAGAATAACATTCCATGAAGCATGGTGAGATGATGGTTTAGGCATATCGCTCAAGTTTCAATAGTGTTGTGTGACTCATGGGAGCGTGATTTAGGATCTAGGAATCGGGTGGTATGGGAGAAAAATCTCATTGTATCTAAGTAATATAGAGGTGACACAAACTCTTCATATGTGGAACCTATTTAAATTGGAACCAGTGAGTGGTTGGGTGTGGTATGAAGGTCGATGGAAATTAATTAAGTGCTTGCAGGCATAGTGGTTTGGGGTTTTGTGTGAAAATTTGAGATGTCCCTCTATAGTAGATAGGATGTGATTATGGATCAGATTCATGGAATGGTTGACCCAAAGGCGGACCTACATTTTTAGGGAGACATGGTGTTAGGGGTGGGTATTTGGTGATTATTTCTTGAGAGGAGTGGAACGAGTGGTTTGTTATGGAATCCATTGTGGGTTGTCACTGAAAAATGATTGGTATTTTCCATGCTAATGGTTATATATGGTGATGTATGGGGCATGGGTTGTGGTGATAAAAAACGTTTTTTTAGTAGTGTGATGATAAGGATGATCCTATGGTGGAAATAAAGATGTTATCCACAAGCATGTGACCCTCACGTGAGAAGGGTCATGAAAGTATGGGATTGGAAATTGGATAATTGTTTTGGAATTCTGATTCCAGTGAATAAATAGATCTTAGTACCACTATATTCCTCGGTAGATGTTAGGTATAATTCAAATATGATATCAGTAAGAGACTAAGAATGGGAATCTTGTTCAGTGTAGCTTATTAAAATTTAGATGTGTTACATCAAGAATGCATCGGTGCTTGTGGAAAGAACGATATGGTTTCAGTCTATTGATGTTCCAACCATGATATTTCACCATAGGTCAGGTACAGACTTTGATGATCATGAAAAAACAATCATGGGATTCCATCGGGAATAAAGGCATCATTATCATGTGTTATGGTGATGAATATATGGGTGAAGCCAAGTTTTTTCAGGAAGGATGGGAAGAGGTGGTTTGAATCACGCTCTCTCAATTGGAGTTTGAATGATTTAGATCAAAATCAAGAGCTGGGAATGGTGTTCTCTTATATTTTCAGGCAAGATGAATTGGGAACCACGTTGGACCCATCATTGGAACATGGGTATAGAATTTCTATAGTCAATTCCATTGGTGGAAGCACCAAAGCATTTGGAATTAGAATTATGACCTAAGTACTATGGTGGGGAGAACCATAGGTTGGGTGATGAATTAGGAAATGATGTGATCATTTCCCAAGTTAGATGGGCATGGGTAAGTATCATCTCATTTTTTTTATGGTGGATACAGGTGTTGGATTATTTTTTGGTGATTTTAAGTGTTGTGTGTTCCAATAGAACTTTAGAAGCACATTGGGAGTTCAAGGAAGGAATGTGTCTATTTGAGTAGGAATTCATGACTGTTAAGGGTCATGATGTTTGGATGGATGTCCACCAAGACTTCTCAAGGATGATAAGTAATAAAGTTGTGAGGTTGTGAAACCCATTTTCCGTACGGATGTTCAAAATACAGTGGAAATTTTAATTTTTTGAATTAGTTTTCAGGAAGAAATCTATAATTATATTAAAAATACACTTCCAAAGGATTTTTTTTACATGTTTTTAGAGTCTATGGATTCATCCTATGGGCTCAGGGGAGCCTCGGGAGAGGTCAGGTAGTTGTTGCAGCCAAATTTGTAGCAATGCTACTGGATAGTTGATGGTGTCTGGAAGTACTAGGAGCTACTTCTAGTGGGGTATTAAAGGGTCAAAATGATCCTTATTTTCCCCTAAATTTTAATGGGGTGTCCCATCCTTTTTCCTCCCATGGCATGCATGGATAGGGTTTTCTCCCCTATTCCCTCCTTCAAGCCCTATCAATGGGGTGTTCTTCTTGGTGTTTTTTGATAATCTTAGGTAGGAATCTCCCTATGATGACCTATTATACCTCCCTCCTCCTCTCATTCTAATTTCCATTTTCCTTTTTTAAGGATTTATTTCTGATTCCACTAAAGCATGGTGGAATTGATCGAGTGTGATGGGGTTGTCACTCTGCCTAGGAAGAGTGTGACCTGGGACATCGTCTGCATATGGTTGCACATTAATTCGACTAAGGTGTGTTGTGCCTTCAATTTATTTTAGGATTTTTCTTGAAATTAAATTCAGATTCCTACTAATTTAGTGATGGTTGTTGGGGGTTTCACTCAACATAGCACTGATGATGTGAGACGCACCCTTAGGTTCTGTTAGAGATGGTTCTAGTGCGGCATGACTACTCGGTGAGTTTTCATAGAATATACTAATGTTTATTTGAATTAATTAGTTAATTATAGATGTTATAATTGATTAATTATTGAGTTTTAGCTTCAGTTAAGATCTTGGGTAGCTGAGATGATCTCATTTGATTATGGATGAGACTAGAAAGGCTTGGACGGGCCTTAGAATTTTTGTCGGTCCTTCGATATAAATTTAAAAGGCTTAAAAAATGGTAGGTGGTATCACATAATAACCCTATGTATTATGATTCTTTTATGTTTTATGTGGATTCTTGGGCACACCATTGTGGGAGATTCCCCTAGTTAATTTAATTCAATGGAATATTTTTTATTAAATTAAAATATCTAATGTAAATAAATGAGTTTCAGGGATCACAAACAACCCTTGTGGGATAAATTTTCTCCTTGGTCACCGATGGTTGAGATTGGGAATATTGAGACATCGGTTAGCCTCTATACCTCCTGATATGTGAGATAGAACCTAAATGATACCTATTATCCCATGCTTATGGTCTTGAGAAAACTTCAATCTATGCGTGATTGTGAGATTAAAATACCTTTACCAAGTAGGTATTAGGAATCCCTTTTTGAATTTGATCTATTTAGTCTTATAAATACAAGGGGGGATTTATCCTCTCCCATATTATGTGACTTGGCCTAGGTGGATAGACCATAGATCGACTAGGATCGGGTTAGTTGAGCAGACCAACCTAGAGATACCCTGGGGATCAAAATATGTTGTGGATCATCTCTTGATTTTTGACTTTGTGGTGAGACATTTTGTAGCCAAAAAGGCTATTCCACGCCAATGATGATTTTATAGGATGTGATTTCCTTATATCATTGGGTGCTGACTCAAGACCTTGTCTAAGACTGAGGAGTCCATGTAGAGTACCTCTATTTAGTTTTACCGCAGGGACCTCAGTGGGTTCTCATTTATAGATAGACCCTGAGAGGGTATGTATAGCTATGGGTGGTGTTGTTTTGGGTGTCACCAAGTACCCAAACAAATGTGTAGACCTGGTCGGGTGGAGATGATGGTGATGAGCATGGGCATTCATCCATCCATCATGTTTTACTTATTTTTTATGGGTTATAGAATTCACCCTTAGGGAAGGTGTGAAAAGGTGGGGATTCCATAGATATGGATCTAGGTACATAGTTGGGATACCATGTTTGGAGTCAGATTCATGGACGGTAGCTTCAATGGAGATGGATCTTGGTATTGATCCAACTTGGATCAGGAGATCGGTGATGTTTATAGCTACCATAGATTTGGAGCTAAATGTATGAACTACCAATATGGGTCCCCAAAACCATTATATACTTGTTATGGATGCCACAAATTCAGATTTTGACATGCATACTATCACAGGATGGGTCCATTCAGCCATCGGATACTTATTATGGATACCATGGATTTGGATTCGGACATAAGGACTAACATAGGATGGGTCCATGGAGCTGTCAGATAATTATTATGTCTATAAAATATTTGGATCTAGACATGTGAATTACCACTAGATAGGTCCCTAGAGCCATCAGATACTTGTTATGGCAACCATGGATTTGGATTCGGATGTACGAACTATCATGGGATGGGTCCCTAAAGCTATCAAATACACTAATTGAGATGCCATGGATTTGGAGATTAGATGTTGGACTATCATGGGATGGGACCTTAGATTCATGAGTATTTTTTGGGGATTACATGGATTTTGAGTTCACACATAACTTAGGATTCATGGTCTTCACAATTTTCTAATATACATCCTAGAACTAGTTGAAGCATGCATGGTCGATTGAGGTCACATACCTAAGGATTGGTGTTCTTTTATTTATTTATTTTTGATATTTTTCTTTATTTTAGCTGAGAATTTCACATGCATATATCATATTATATTCCATTTAGTATGGGACTACATTGGTGGTTCCCTACTGAGTTTTATACTCACACCCTACTCAAGCTACTGCTGCACTTGGATAACTAAGTAGAAAATCTCTTGGTTTCAGTCACAGGTTGGATCGAGGCATGGGGTTTGATTGATCAGGATGGATTGAATGAATACATTGATCTTGGGATGAGGTATGGCTTAGGTATTTCAAGGAGACAACATATTTATTTTTATTTTATTCTGATCTGTATATGTAACCATCCCAGTTGGTGATCAGTTGTACGTGAGACATGGTTATTCAGGCCTTACTGCATTTTATTTATTATTATTAGATGTTTTTTTACACTACATACTATGATGTTTATTTATGATGTATAATTTTTGTTTATTTCCATCTATCATTTCGCACTATGATACAGGGTGTATAGTCTCCCCATAATACCACCTTAGACCCCCACTACTAGTCGGAAACCTATGGTGTATAGGGAGGTTCACCTGAGGTCGTGTGGAGAACCAGTCCAGTTGAAATTCATGGAGTGAGCTGGGACAGGATGCTACACACCTCATGTAAGTTGAATCAAACTATACCAAGAAATATAGAATCCAACCATTTATAAAACAATTTCATAATAAACCAAACATAAAATTCATGGAAGAAAATAGCATGCAACATGGGGATGATAAACATGAAATAAAAAATATATAATTTAATTTTTTTATAAAAAAATAATTCCAAAAAATAGTTATTCTTATAGTGTTCCAAACATAATGTCAACAAAATTAATTTGCAGTAAGTCATTACTACAGATTTGGAATTTCAAATCACATAAAAAGGTTATTATCAATGCTTTAAAACTACTTATAATGTGAGAAATAATAAAGGAATTTAGAATTTATCAATGATAAAAAAGCACTAACAAAAGAAATGTTTATCAATGCTATAGTTAGCACTAATTAAAGGTTTATTCTATTAGTTTAACTTTTACTGATGATAAAAACATCTTTTATCACTGCTAGTTTTAACATTGATAAAAGGTACTATTATCAATACTATCTCTAGTACTGCTAAAATTCCATCTTAGATGAAGTAGTGTGTTGCTACATGAATAGAAAACTACATCAATCAATGAGTAAACAATAAAAATACATTAAAATTAAAAATAAATTTACATTATAATAAATTATAATTAAGTTTACATTACAAACATTTCAGCACGTTAAAATTAAATTGATATATACAATTTATTGCAAACATTTACAATTTCCAACCAACTCAAAAGAAATCCAACTCATAGGATACCTTATCCATGGGTTATCCCAACATTGAAGAAAAGAAGTGTGTACATATAATAAAAACAATGCTTAATTTAGTAATACTATAAAAATAAATAAAACATAAATATGTTTTAATAATGTATAAATAAA
The DNA here is from genome assembly GCA_963277665.1 of Viscum album. NCBI lineage: Eukaryota > Viridiplantae > Streptophyta > Magnoliopsida > Santalales > Viscaceae > Viscum > Viscum album. Next base: position 462,113,909 of record OY728134.1, on the reverse strand, counting down.
AAATAAATAAAAATTAAAACATAAATTATAAAACATAATACATAAATAAAAAGGATAATATAATATATATATATATATATTAAACATATAAAAATGTAATATGACACTCCTAGTACATTTTCTCTATTTTGAGTATGTTACACTTTCAGTTATATCAGTCACACCACAAGTTAGATTGAAGTGAATTTAATTACTATATTTAAAAAATGGATAACCAATTGTTTTCCTAAAGTGTCACTATAATATGAACACATTTTCTCTTTTTTGTCTATGTTAAGTGTGTTTTGAATGAAAATTACAATTTTAAATTGAAAATGCACACTTTCAGTTATATCATTCACACTACATGTTTAATTAACATGAGTTTGATTCATTCATGTCTCAAATGAATAAATGATCATTTTCCTAAAGTATCATGACAATTTGAGTGTGTTTTCTTGGTTTTATATATGTGACACGTTCTTTGAACAAAATTGTCACTTTTAAATGAAAACATGTGCATTCAGTCATATCGACCACACCATGTGTCATATTAACATATGGTTAATTCCAAAACATCTAAAATGAATAATAGATCTTTTTTCTAAAGTATCAAGACAATATGAGTGAATTTTCTCAGTTTTGAATATGGGGTGTATGTTTTGAACAAAAATGTAACTTTTAATCTAAAAATATGCACTTTCAGTCATGTCGTCCATACTATATGTCATATTGATGTAATTTAAATTACTATACATCAAAAATGAGTCATTTATTTTTCATAAATTATCAAGAAAATACAATCTAATTTTCTTTGTTTTGAGTATGTAACATGTGTTTTGATCTAAAATTTCAATTTTAAACTAAAATCACACACTTTGAGTCATACCAGCCACACCGTATGTCATATTGATGTGTTATTGATTAATAAACATCACAAAATAAATATGGATCATTATTATAAATTATTAAGAGAATGTGAGCATGTTTTCTTGGATATGGTTATACCACCGCTAATTTTTTCATGTATTACTTTGGAATATTATATATATTATTTTTTGATCTAGGAACTGAGAAGGCATGAGATTACTTGGCCCATTGAGCTTGGAATTAATTTTTGAGATTGATTTTATTAATATTTTCATGACTTTTTATATACTCCCTTTACTGATTTTATATAAAATGTGCATAATTTGTGTGAAATATTAATGTTTTAATACTAAGTATAATTTTTGAGAATTTTTTAGAAGTAGTCCAATTGAGTCATTTTACTATTTTATTTATAAATCTCACCCTACTAATTAAAATTGTGTGGTTATTGTCTTTTAGGATTCCTTATACAATTTCTCACATATCATTAGAAGGAATCATGGGCCAATTCTGCCATTTGAAGGCTCATATGGTCAACACAAGATGACCCAAAGAATTTGTGATGAAATTGGACCATCAATGATGATTGAGTTACTGGTCTAAATCCCGAAGCCCAAATTTTATGAGACTCCACCATATGTTCTAGATTATACAAGGGAATCTTGTATAAAAATTTTAAGGTCCAAGTACAAGAAAAATGGGCCCAAATAATGCCTTGAAATCCAGCCCACCATTCTGGACGAGAATTAAAATCCGGACACTATTCGTGACATATCTCATGATTTCATACTCAAATAGAACTGAGATTTTTTAGTGTGAAATAGGGGATATAGGAAGACTACTTTTTTGAAGAAATAATTCGGTTTTGAAGGCATATTCCTATTCAAAAACACTTTCACATTTTGGACATCAAAAAGATTGGATTGAAATGGTAGATTAAAATTGTTTAATCAAACGGAAATAAATTTGGCTCCATAGGTTCAAATGACTCCAAATTTTTAGAGTGGTCGGAAAACATTATTTTCTAAAAAATTTAAGAAGGATATATCTTGAGATCCAGCTTTCTGGATGTCCAAATCGTCTATTCAATTGGAGAGACAGATTGGGAATGCAAATAGTTCACTTCCTTGGGCTATAAATGAATCTCCCTTTTCTACTTCAAAGGGGTTGTCATTTCAGAAGAGAAGAGCACATATTGGAAAAAAAAGACTTTCCAAAGGCTTGGGAGGACCTTCCATATTCAAGTTTTCACTTGAGATACTCTTCCTCCTCTCTTTGTTTCCTTTCACTTTTGTGTTGTTTTTCATTTGTAATCTTGTAAGTTTGTGTTTTGTAATTCTGTTTTAATGCAAGTTTATTCTTAAATATCTATTATTCTCATCCACCTTTTGTAGTTTAATATTAATGTTCTTCAAATAGTTTAAATACAGTTGAATCCCCTTCCCTTCTTTTTCTTCCTCATTCAATCGAAAATTCATTTTTAATTATCATCATTGTTCGTGTGTGTGTGTTTGACGCACCACTCTTTTCTTATCCCTTTATTTTTCTTCTCTTCATAAATTATAATCATAATCATTATAACCATATTATTAAACACCCAAATGGATGAGTAAATATATCATTGGGGTGAGTTATAATTTAGGTATGTTAAGTGATTGAGAGCTTTTTCTCGATGAATATTCTTTGAATTAGCATTGTGTATGTTGGACATAACATGTCATGGATTAATGAATTATTTTGTTTAACATGTGGTTTACATGGATTATTGGAACCATAAATACACCACCATCAATAATCTCTAATTGAGATTAGAACCTTAAGTTAATTTAAGGCTTGGATTAAAGCCTTAACACTTAGGAATTTTAATCAACGTCATCTTGTGGCATGGGTGTTAATTTAATGCAATATAAAGCAAAGCTCAAGGATATCACAAGCTTAACTAACTAATGATGAACTCATCCCAATATTTATTAATTTTTTAAATCAAACATCATCCATAAATTATTTCATAAGCTCTGCAAACAAACCCCCCAATCAGAATACAATTAACTAAAAACAACCGACTATTAAAAATTATCATCGTCGGGGATTCGACTCGAGTGATGCTATACACATTAGCAGAGCATCGGAATTTTGACCGGTCGATAAGCGATAATATTCCGTGTGTTTCAAATGGAGACGTTTCTGGGGATGGTGCTTTAATTAGTCATTAGTTTTTGGTTATTGTAAAGAAAAACAAAAAAAACAAAATTTAAAAAAAATTGGAAAAAAACACAAAGAAAAACCCACCTTCCTCATAAAAATCATAAACATAAAACACAAAAAAAAAATTGTCTTCATCTTTCTTCCAAATCTTTTTGAATGCCCCGTAGCCTCCCAAACAATCCCTCGGATTTGTTTGACCCTGAAATTGAGAAAACACTTCTCCAACTTAGGAGTAACATAAGATATAATCAAATAATTCGAGAACCAGTCCTTGTCCAACCAATTTAATTAGATATGGACAATCCTAGGGAACAAACACATAAAGAAATCACTACCCCTGATATGAATTACCAACCTCTTGGTATTTAATATCCAAATATAGAAGCTGACTTCAAACTCAAATCGGTTTTGATTCATCTTCTTCCTCATTTCCATGGGCTAGCTGGTGAGGATCCACATCTCCACCTTAAAGAGTTCCAAGTAGTGTGCTCTACCATGAAGCCTCAAGCCGTTTTTGAGGAACAAATAAAACTTTGAGAATTACCTTTATCCCTAGATAACACTACTAAGTCATGGCTCTACTACCTTCCTCCTGGTTCCATAACTACATGGAATGACATGAAGCGACTTTTCTTAGAGAAATTATTTCCTGCTTCTCATACTGCTTCTATCCGAAAGGAAATAAGTGGTATCCGTCAATTCCCAAGTGAATCACTCCATGAGTACTGTGAGAGGTTCAAAAAGATTGTTTCAACCTGACCACACCACTAAATCCCTAATCAACTCTTGATCCAATACCTCTATGAGGGTTTATTGTCTATGGAGAGAACTCTCATTGATTTCGCTATTGGCAGTGCTCTTGTTGATAAAACTCCTGTAGCTGTAAGAGATCTCATAAGTAACATGGATGAAAACACACAACAATTCCATACTAGAGCATATGCTCAAGTCAAACTATCCCAAGATAATCAATCAATTGAGCCGAACAAGATGACCGAGTGGATGAGTGAACTTGCAGGTCTTGTGCTACAACTAGTTGTGGATACCAAATCCCCAACCACATCTTCTCTGCAATCAATATTTCATGGACCTATTAAAAACTATGGAATCTACAACTCTTCATCTCATCCAACAGACACATTTCCATAACTTCAAGAGGATCAATCCGATTCATCTGGACCAATGGAGCTCAATGTAGCATATGCTCAGCGGAACACCAACCCTCAACTATCAGGTTAGTTTGTTAGAAACTTCAACCAACCTCACTTTGAGCCCTTCTCTTCTTCATATAACTAAGGTCGGAGGTATGGTAATCCCGTCTCTCATCCCCCTCAATTCCCTCCTCAAAACCCAAACCAGTTTCAATATGGTCAAGGTGTTGGTAACTTCCAACAACCTTATCCTTTTATTCCTCAACCTCAAAGGAACAATCCTCCTCCTAGATTCCAGTATCCTATTGAGCCTTCCCAATTCCAAAACCAATACAATTGCTTTCCCAAGAACTAAAATCTAGGCAATCCCAATCTGGGACAAGCCTCTTCTTCCAAGAAACCATGGGAAAGTGCAGTGGAAGATCTTTCCTCCTTCACCTGTTCCAGCCTCAAGAATATTGAAACCCAAATTGGTCAACTTGCATCCCACCTTAGTCAGCAGCAACCATCCAATTCTTCCCAACTCCCAGCTCAACCATTACCCAACCCCAAGGGTAATGTAAGTGCATTTGAACTTAGATCAGGAAAGAAAATTTCTATACCTCAAAATAAGTCATATAAACCACCTTTAAATTTTGACCTAGAAAATGAAAAAAAAACTTGAAAAGGAACCTGAATCCATTCCCTCACCTCCTTCTATTCCACATAGGAACCCAATTCCTTTTCCTCAAGCCGTTTCTAAGCCAAAGAAGTCCTTTCAACCCGATCCTGAAATGATCAACATGTTTAGACGTGTTGAAGTAATCATTCCCCTCTTAGATGTCATAAAACAAATTTCTAAGTATGCCAAGTTTCTCAATGAGTTGTGTACCCACAAGAGGCAACTTAGGACCTTCGAAAATGTTTAAACCCAAGTGTCCATACCCATTAAGTGCAAAGATCCAGGGACCTTTACGGTTCCATTCCAAATTGGAAGTTCCAACTTTGATGATTCACTCATAGACCTAGGAGCCTCAATTAATGTCATGCCCAAATCCATATTCTCCAACCTTGGTCTAGGTCCCTTACATCCAACGGGTGTTGTCATTCAATTGGCCAATCGAAGCACAGCCATTCCTGAGGGAATTATTAAGGATGTCCTTTTTCGAGTCAATGATCTTATCTTCCCTACTAATTTCTATGTCCTTGACATGAAAGGTGAGACAAAATCTTCTCGATCTCCCCTAATTCTAGGAAGACCATTCCTCATGACTTCGGGAACAAAGATTGATGTCCATTCAGGAATCTTATCCCTGGAATTCGGTGACCAACTAGTCAAGTTCAACATTTTACAATCCATGTGATACCCATTTGTGGATCACCCTACATTCTCAATCCATGCTTACAAGGACACTTCTAAGAGTCAATCGAACCCCAATCCACCATGTTCTTTATGTTCTAATAAAAAAGGATCTTGTGAAATCTGCACCATGATTAACAAAGTCATAAATGGTCAAGTTGATGTAGACCTCTCATTCATAGACTCTATCAATCTAGAGGATCTTGAAAACTCTCTTGAATCCCACATCAACTCTGATCTCTACTACTCCACCTTGGACAGTATTAAGGAAAATTAATCTGAAGCAACTGAAGTTCCTTCTTCCATTCCTGAGTTGTCTAACCCAAAAATGAAAGATGAGACTGATCTAAAACTTCTTCCTGAACACCTGAAATATGAATTCCTTTTTCTTTTTCACTCATATCCTATCATTATCTCTGCTTCACTTACTGAAACCGAAGAGTCCAAACTTGTTCAGGTGTTAGAGGAAAACAAAAAGGCCATAGGTTGGACCCTATATGACATACTAGGAATCAACCCCGCCCTTTGCATGCATCACATCCATCTTGAGGAGTCATAAAAACCAATTATAAAACCACAAAGAAGACTCAATCCACTCATAATTGAGGTAGTTAGGGAAGAGATCACCAAGCTTCTTCAAGATGGTATTATCTACCCAATTTCTGATAGTGAATGGGTTAGTCCAATTCAAGTTGTACCTAAGAAGGGTGGGATAACTTTTGTCACAAATGAACATGGAGAGGTAATCAAAACTCAGGTGAAGAACAAATGGTGTGTGTGCATCGACTATAGGAAATTGAATGTTGAAACAAGAAAAGGTCACTACCCTCTTCCATTCCTTGATCAAATGCTGGAAAGATTAGCCGGAAAGTCACACTATTGCTTTCTTGATGGATACACCAGCTACTTCCAAATCCCAACCACACCTCAGGACCAGGAAAAGACTACTTTCACATGCCCCTTTGGAACATATGCATATAGAAGAATTCCTTTTGGCATTTACAATGCTCCTACAACATTCCAGAGGTGTATGATGAGTATCTTTTCTGAATTCAATGAACACTGCATGGAAGTCTTCATGGATGACTTCACCATTTATGGTGAGTCATTTAAATCTTGTTTGAATTCACTCTCTCTAGTCCTCCAAAAGTGTGTCAAGTGTAACCTTGTGTTAAATTTTGAAAAATGTCACTTCATGGTTGCAAATGGGATTGTTCTAGGGAACATAGTTTCAAAAGATGGTATTGAAGTCGATCCTGCCAAAATTAAAGTGATCCAATCAATTCCTTAACCCACTTCTGTTCGAGACATCCATTTATTTCTCAGTCATGTCGGTTTCTATCAGAGATTCATCCATAACTTCAGTAGTATTTCCTTACCACTCACTCAGTTGCTCCAAAATGATGTCACTTTCTATTTCGATGATGTTTTAAAGAGATCCTTCATTGAACTCAAAACTTATCTTACATCTACCTCAATAATCCAACCCCAAGATTAGTCCTTACCCTTTGAGTTGATGTGATATGCTTCAGATAGAGCCGTTGGTGCTGTTCTTGGTCAAAGAAGAGAAAAGATTCCTCATTTCATCTATTATACCTCAAAAACATTGTATGAAACTCAATCTCACTACACTATCATTAAAAAAGAACTTTTATCAGTGGTTTTTGCCTTAGATAAATTTCGGCCCTATCTCTTAGGTGCCAAAATCATCATCTTCACAGACCATTCTGCTATAAAGTTCTTACTCAAGAAAAGTGATTCCAAACCGAGGCTAATAAGATGGATCCTAATGCTCTAAGAGTTTGACCTTGAAATCAAAGATAGAACAGGAAAAGAAAACCATGTGGCTTACCACATGAGTAGAATTTATAATTCTTCTCATTCTGAAATCATCGATCCTGAATTCCCCACTGATCACCTTTCATATCTCACTCAAAAAATACCATGGTATGCCCCAATTGTAAATTACTTGGTTTCTGGTGTTTTTCCTAAAAATTTCAAAAGAAAAAAAAATAAAGTTGAAAAGTGATTCAAAATACTATTTTGGGGAAGAAAATAAACTTTGGAAAACTGGGGCTGACATGGTAATAAGGAGATGTGTCGATGAAAATGAACATTCGTCCATATTAGAATTCTGTCACTCGATGCTTGGTGGTGGACACTTTGGACCCCAAAGGACCTCCCGAAAGGTCCTAGACTCTGGATTATTCTGGACTTCACTCTTCAAGGACTCACATGAGTTCTTTCAATCAGGTCCCACTTTCCAAAAGTTTGGCACAATTTCAAAGAGAAATGAAATGCCCCAAAACCATTAATTTTCTGTGAGATCTTCGATGTTTGGGGCATCGATTTCATGGGACCATTTCCCCCTTACAATGGATTTTCATACATCCTTATTGCGGTTGATTATGTTTCTAGGTGGGTCAAGGCCAAACCCACTAGAAATGATTATTCACATATTGTTAGTGAGTTCCCAAAGACACACATCTTCCACAGATTTGGCACGCCTTGTGCCTTGATCAGTGACTTAGGAACCCATTTTTGTAATAGAACCATGGAATCTCTTTTGAAAAATATTGGGGTTGTACATAAAACTTAAACTGCATATCACCCCCAAACAAATGGAATGTCTGAACTTTCTAATAGAGAAGTGAAAAGAGTGCTTGAGATAATTGTAAAACCCACCAGAAAAGACTAGCCTGAAAGACTTGGTAAAGCACTTTGGGCTTATCGAACTGCCTATAAAACACCCATTGGGTTGTCTCCTTTTAGGCTAGTTTTTGGTAAAGCATGTCATTTTTTAGTTGAAATCCAACATAAGTCATTTTGAGTAGTGAAAACTTGTAATTTTGATCTTGAAAATTCCGGTGAAGAAATATTGTTGCAATTGGCTGAACTAGAGGAGCTTCGACTTGATTCTTATGAGAATTCGAATATCTACAAAGAAAAATCCAAGGCACTCCATGATAAACACATCCTGAGAAAGGTATTTCATGAATTTGAAAAGGTAATGCTCTTAAATTCTCTATTTTTTCTTCACCTAGGTAAGGTTAATTCTTATTGGGAAGGTTCCTTTGTTATTACTAATGTTTACCCATTTGGTGCAGTTCAAGTCCAAGACCCCTCTTCCAAAAGGACATTCACAGTTAATGGACATCGGTTAAAGCATCACCATTATAGGATGCACAATCCTAGATCAACATATACTTCCACTGGATCCCCAACTTCTACAGTCGACCCACCACTAGATGGAGATGGCGACCCACAAAATCCAAACCAAAGGTCACCTATTTCCCTTTAACTCTCTCTATCTCTTCCTCTCTCTCACTCTTTCTTCTGTTTCCCTTCTATTTAATTTTTTTACCACTTTCTTCATCAAACCCTTTCTTTTTCTCTTTCTCTTTTGTGTGGGTGTGTATTTTAAAGAACACTAAAAAAACTAAAAAAACTAAAAAAAATGTAAAAAAAAACAAGAGTCATACTTACTCACCTTTAATATTCAAATTTTTTCCAACCATTTTGGGGAGTCAAAAGACATGGTTTCATCTCAAAATTTTTTTTTTTTCATCATGTATTTGGATAAAGAATTTTTTGTCAAGAATAATACATTTTTAATGCTCAGTTATTGATTTGGAAAATGCTTTTCCCCAACTGTGAGAACCAACATTAGATTTCATACCAGGGCTACCTATGGCCATATTTTCAAAATGTGTGTTTTCACCCCAATTTATGAGTCTTGAGTTTGTGGGCCTTCAAGATGAATTTCCTACTTTAGTGTGCATTAATATGATAGAGTCATTTACTGAACCACGTGAGAATCACAATAGCCAAATAGCCTCCCATTTATCTTAAATTAATCCTCCTTTTGAAAGCCCCTTCGATCCTTTAAAAACATTTTCTTTGATAGCCACATTACAATCCCAATAACTTTTCCCACCCAATATCAACATGGGTTTTTATTTGAATATTTTTTTCTAAAATTTAAATGTGGGGGGAATGGATTTCATTATGGGTACCCTTTGTTGATTTCACTATGTTATCATATGCTTGAGGGAAAGCATCCATTTCATTGTGGGGGATATGTTGTCATTCAGTGTGTTTTGGGGAATGTAATGTACTTTAATTTATGTAATTTTGTAAATTTTATTGACAAGTGTTCAAAAAAACAAAAAAAATAACAAAAATAACAAAAAAAATTGGGTTGTTTCTTTGGTAGGTCAAAAATCACTCTTCCTCAACCTTTTATCTTGTTATAACTATTAAAATTAGTGTCATGAGGAGATCAATCATGGGTTGTGATATGGGTGTGAGATCTTTTCCAAGTTCAACTTTCGAAAAAAGAGAGAAAAAAAAAAGAAAAAAAACTTGCATTATATTCTTATGTCATTGGGAGAAGTTTTGTGGTTCTTAAATATTTAATCTTCTCATCCCCTTCAAATTTTCGTCCTCTATTGTTCCTTTCTTCACACAATCATTCCCTTTTAAATATGTGTTTTCATTTCCTTCCATGTTTTATTTCAAAAAAAATGTGCATTTCTTTTTCTATGTTGGTGTTTTACCCCTCTTCTTCTCTCTCTTGGACATTATATTCCTACCGTACCATAGCCATAGAAAAAACCCCTTAAAAAGACATCTTGATTATTTTTCACTTTGGATAGGTATTGGAAGCTGAGAACTATTTCAAACTCTAAGATTTTCACTTTTGGTTGGTGAAAGAGTGAACCTCCACAAATGAATTTTATCACTTTGAGAGGTGTGAGTTTTGAGTGTCCACATTTTCCATTTCTAAATTTGAGCATGAAAAAATGAATTAGTTTTGGAACATTGTTTCTGTAACAACTTGTGGTGGAATTCAAAATGTATGAGTGAAATAGTCTAAACCTCCCCTGATTGGAGAAAACAAAATTTTAATATTTGTTGGTGAGTGAAAATGATTATGTTATGTTTTTATATTTATTGCACATGAGGACATGCACAAGATTAAGTGTGGGGGATTTGATGTTATTAATATTTTCATGAATTTTTATATACCCCCTTTACTAATTTTATATGAAATGTGCATAATTTCTATGAAATATTAATGTTTTAATACTAAGTATAATTTTTGAGCATTTTTTAGAAGTAGTCCAATTGAATCAGTTTACTATTTTATTTATAACTCTCAAAACTAATTAAAATTGTGTGTTTATTGTTTTTTAGGATTCCTTATTCAATTTCTCACATATAATTAGAAGGAATCATGGGCCAATTGTGCCATTTGAAGGCTCATATGGTCAACATAAGAAGACCCAAAAAATTTGTGATGAAACTGGACCATCAATGATGATTGAGTTACTGGTATAAATCCCGAAGCCCAAATTTTATTAAACTCCACCATATGTTCTATATTATCCAAATTAATCATGGATAAAAAATTTAATGTCCAAGTACAAGAACAAGGGGCCCAAATAATGCCTTGAATTCCAGCCCACCATTCTGGCCTAGAATTAAAATCCGGACACTATTTATCACATATCTCATGATGTAATCATCAAATAGATCTAAGATTTTTCATTGTAAAATAGGAGATATAGGCGGACGACTTTTTTTAATAAATCATTCGACTTTGAAGATATATTCCTATTCAAAAACCATTTCACATTTTGGACTTCAAAAAGATTGGATTGAAGTGGACAGATTAAAATTGTTTAATCAACCAGACATAACTTTGGATCCATATATCAAAATGACTCCAAATTTTGACAGTGGTCGGCCAACATTATTTTATAAAACTTTTAAGTAGGAGATATCTCGAGATTTGGCTATCTGGATGTCTAAATCGTTGATCCAATTGGAGAGACAGATTGGGAATTCAAACAGTCCACTTCCTTGGGCTATAAATGCATCCCCCTCATCTCCTTCAAAGGGGTTGGAATTTAATAAGAGAGGAGCACATATTGGAACTACCAAAGCATTTCCAAAGGCTTGGGAGGACCTTCCATATTCAAGTTTTCACTTGAGATACCCTTCCTCCTCTCTTTGTTTCCTTTCACTTTTGTGTTGTTCTTTGTTTGTAATCTTGTAAGTTTGTGTTTTATAATTCTGTTTTAATGAAAGTTTATTATTCAATATCTCTTATTATAATCCACCTTATTTAGTTTAATATTAATGTTCTTAAAATATTTTAAATACAATTGAATCCCCTTCCCTTCTTTTTCTTCCTCATTCAATCGAAAATCCATTTTTAATTATCATCATTGTTCGTGTGTGTGTGTTCAACGCACCACTCTTTTCTTATCCCTTTCTTTTTCTTCTCTTCTTAAATTATAATCATAATAATTATAACCAGATTATTAAACACCCAAATGGATGAGTAAATATATTTTTTGGGTGAGTTATAATTTAGGTATGTTAAGTGATTGAGAGCTTTTTCTCGATGAATATTCTTTGAATTAACATTGTGTATGTTGGACATAACTTGTCATGGATTAATGACTTGTTTTGATTAACATGTGGTTTACATGGATTATTGGAACCATAAATACACCACCATCAATAAGATCTGATTGATATTAGAACCTTTAGTTAAGTTAAGGCTTGGATTAAAGCCTTAACACTTAGGAATTCTAATCAACATCATCTTGTGACAAGGGTGTTAATTTAATTCAATATAAAGCAAACATCAAGGATATCACAAGCTTAACTACCTCATGATGAACTCGCCCCAATATTTATCAATTTTTTAAATCAAACATCATCCATAAATTATTTCATAAGCTCTGCAAACAAACCCCCCAATTAGAATACAATTAACTAAAAAAAACCGACTATTAAAAAGTATTATCGACGAGGATTTGACCTGAGTGCTGCTATACACAATAGCAGAGCATCTGAACTTTGACCGGTCGATAGGAGAAAATCGGCCGCGTGTTTCAGATATATATTAAAAATATTAAATATCAAGCATGTATAATTTTATTGAAAAAATGTAATAACTTCTAAATGAATACTTGGATTGAAAATCTGAGGTTGTTGTTAAGTTAAGAGCATGGTCTTTACCCTAGCTGTTACATAAAATTTTTTGTTGTTGGATGTTTGGTTAAAAACCATTGTGATCATATATAATAATATAAATTAATTTATTTATTTATATTATTAATTTATGTAGTGACCTAGTTTTCTGTCTATAAATATGATACTATGGACAAATCTCAGGGTTAGTTGTATAACCCTAGATATTTGTGAGAGAGTGTTGTAGGATCGTTCTCTAGTGGATGAAAAGCGTATTGTGGGTCATCGATAAATGTGCAGTGGATTTTTAGGATCTCACCAATGACAACGATTCAGATTTTTTCTTCATAATGGATTGATCCATATTGAGTTAGGACATTTTTTTATTTAGATTTATCCTTGTCCGTTTATTCTTATGATGAATGTGAATCAATCAACTAATGAATTGATTCATGGATTGTGTGTATTGCGGGTATTGGGTAGATATTTTTTGTAATTGGGTATTTCTTTGTGATTATTTTATAATCTATTCATTCTTCATTCTAACAGAGATTGATTGAGTCCAACCTTAACACGGGTGAGGTTCATTCCTCTTCTATGATTCTTGGTTTTCTCCCACCATTCCTTGTGCATTCATCACCGTTGTTTAATTTTATTGGTGTTTTGAAAAATACTGGATAATAAATCATTGTGCACCCATTTCTTGGCACAATATATTAATTTCGTAGATCCGAGTTTAGATCGATGATGGGATCAAGTTGTGATAATGGTGATGATGTATTTGGGAAGGGTTTGAGACTCTCAACTCGAGCGGGGCATACGATGGAAACGAGGACCAATGAAGCCCATTTTTCCCTATGTGTTTTTCAATCCAGATTCTGGTGAGCAAAAAAGGTGAGGCTCGGTCAGTCCAGATATGTGATCTCTGAGTGAGATCAGTGGTTGAACCAGTGCTGATGACAATACGACATATGTAGAGGAATAACCCACAGGTTCTTTGAAATAAAACATTACACTACGTGTATTCTAGAGTTACACGTTGTGTGGGACGCCCCCCTATGAGGCTCTAGGGTTTTGGCATGTAGATAGGTATCACATGCCATGTGAACCTTACCTAGAGACTTAATGTGTACAATAGATGGTACATAGAAATGTCCAGGAGTACACAGGCTTGGACATGTCATGTACTCATGCACAGACATGACCAGGTCAGGTGTACATGGGCAGAGTCGTGTACTTGGAAACGTTCAGGAGTACATGTAATTGGACACACCATGTACTTAGACACAAACACAAACAAGGGCATGGGCCATGATATAAGGGTTGGACCTGGTGCCGAAGGGATACGCCATGTACTCTTTAAAGAATTTCTTGGAGCCATTGTTGTAGAGACCCGAAGCTTGACGTACATGGATATTACATTACTTTTTCAGAATACTTAATACATAACAAAAACAGACACACAAGGATCGTAATAGTTTAGTGTCTTTGGAAACTTGGAATATAAACTTCTAATCATGTTGAAAGATCTTCAACAACTCCCATAACGATCTTCCCTTTTTGTTTCCTTACCTAAAACCTTTCTTTATTTCCTGGGGAAAATAAAACATAAAAAGGGTGAGCTCAAATGCTCAGTAAGGGAAAACATAGAGAACATAAAACAATCCATAAACATTTGAAATAAAAAACTTGAACATGAAATTTAAACATCAAAATCTTGAGAAAAGACATAAATCATGGAAGTACGTAAGGCATATATCATAATGGAACATCAACCATGATAAAATATAATGGGAATAAAACATGTAATTGTGGAAACCATTCATCACATTTTATGATTTCCATAGTAGCCAAGGCATTGCTACCAAGACCATCTTAGTGGACAAAGTCCCTTTCTGAATTGAGTTCACTCCTCGTTTCAGTCCTGTAACACTGAACCAGATTAACTTACCATTCCAGCCATGTCTATCTCATGAGATATAAATCTTTACCCAATTCATTGGAGAGAGATATAGGTCCCACCCATCTCATAATGAAATCATTCTTACTTGTGCCACAAAATAAACATACCTCATTCATAATAACCCAATGAATAAAATGGGTTTCAAAAACATCATCACATCATCACATAATCCATATAAAATAAATGGATATCATTTCATAATAAGAAAAGTGAAACCATGTAAATCATAGAAACATTATACTTGAAACATACACATATGAAATAATGTCATCTTAGATGGAAAAATGGTTTTGATAAAACACTTGAAATGAATTCTTGAGGAAAATATCCTTTCTTCTTCAAAATCAATTTCTTTTCACAAAATGTCATGCAATTTTAAAAGAAAGAGATTTTGTTGAAAATATTCATGAAATATTTTGGAGGAAGCTTCATGAAAATAAGTCTTTATAAAACCGTAAAAATCCTTTCATGTCGTATAAGTTAAAAAAACATTCTTCTCGTACTTTTTCCGGAAAAGTCAAAAAGTACCTTATATGGTAACCAAAGGAAAGATTTCATCCATACAATGTGGTAAAAAGTCAATAAAGGGTAAAAATGACTTTAAACATTCATGGAATAATAGTAAAAAATTTATGAAAACATTTTTAGAAAACATGGTCATGGATGATAAACGTAACCCCAGTAAATACTTACGTATAAGCAATCTCGAATAAAAATGAGATTGAAAATTTATCCCTTACCTTAGGTACGATATGCTTCGTATGGATCCGAACCTCCTGTATAATGATTTAAATAATGTCATTGACTTATTACATAATAATATTAATTGTTATGATATCATATATGTTTCACTTATGACTTTATATTACCCATTCTTTTTTAAATTCCATGTTAAAGCAGCGTTTTGGGTAAAATCATTTCATTTATCGTATGTGTTTCGACTTGTCGTTCTTGATATTATTACTTATATCCTTATTTAAATAATTCCATAATGTAAAACATGATTTATATATAATATATATTCATCATATACATATATATTATAGATCGATAAAAGGAATGAAATACACCGTTCATGGAGACGGTAGGTCGTACGTACGCATGAACGCTGTTTTCGTTTCTTTATTGAATTGAATGAAACTAAATAGATGACATAAATATCTATATACATACATCCAGTAGAATTATTATTTCATATATTTAATTATTATTCATTATATAAACTTTATGATCATTCATGTATGGTTAACATGGAGAATGAATCTCATCACGTCGTGGAGACGGTAGTCCGTACGTACGCACGAGCGATGATATCGTTCCCATAATCATTGAATAGAATTGGAGTGGATGGTATAATATATCAGAATCAGTATGATGTTATAATAACCATATATAGTTATTCTTTACACCATTATACCCATCCATGTAATGTGTTGGTGGAAAAACAGATTACACCACGGTGTGGAGACGATATTCTGTACGTACGCACGCGCGGTGATTTTGTTTTTCGTAGGATGGATAGAAGGTGAAATAGGGTTGTTTAATATTTATAATAACATATCAGTATATTAGGTATACTTATGTTATTACTTCATAATGAAACAACTAAAGAAGAGGGAGTAGAAGAAGAATGGAACTTGAAGAAAACGGTAGAAGGTATTACCTCTTTCTCAAAGTGCCTCCTTTAAACTTTCTCTTATGGAACTAGAGTTGGTATTTTGAGAATAACAGTACCTCTAGTAGGTTTATAAGGAAGTGGGGAAGTGAAATGGTCAGGTTTTGGCTGATCTTGAATGCTCAAATTGGTGTGAGGAGGAGAGGGAGGAGGTGCCCTTTTATAAGGGAGGAGAGGGGCACCTTTGGAAATATAAGAAATATTAGTTTATATTAAATCCCAACCCCACTTAAAAACTTCCAAAATTACTCATATATGAATATTAGATGATATAGGTTTGTAATATAATCAACCAATAAAATTTATACATGTTAGGAATTTATTTTAAACATTATCAACTTGATTTATCCTTATTTATCAATTTAATTTTATTTGTGGTAATAATATTCTAAATTTTAAATTATTATAAATAATTACATATGTGTTGTGAATTTTACATAATTTGACACTTTATGACATTTTAGACCATATAAATTTTAATTTATAATTTTTAAATATTTTTGTGATTTTTAAACAATTTTATAATATGTTATTTTTATAAAATAACAATAGTGTCAATTTTGACACTATTCATTTATTTGAATTTAAATAAATTATATATAGAAGATATATTCGAAATAAAATATTTAATAGATTAATAAAATGTCATATGTATCTATAAAATTAGTGTACCACATTAAATAGTTCATATAATATTTATTTTAATATTTTTAAGATCATTTATTTGATATTTCAATCAATAAAATAATTTCAACATCACTATTGTGTAATAATTAATGATAATAATTTAATCCCTAAAAATTATAAATAAATTCATATGATGTATATAATTGTATTATCTTTCTGTATACTATTTATATCCTAAGTTTCATGAAGTTTATCACTAAACTAAAATTATTATACTTATAAGATTTAAGAAAGTGACATGTTGTCACTTTCTTTGGTTTTAATAATAATTAAATTATTTTCATGGAAAAAAGTCCATTAAATGAATCTAATCCGACCCTTAGGTGATATGGGTCTACTTGTAGTAATCCAATAGGATTTTGTCAGGTTTTAGGGTAATTTTATAATATTATATTTACCCTTAATTACCCGATTTACCTTTAACTATGGTAAATAAAATTTACCGTAGTTACTATTCATAATTTCCAAAAAATAAAAAGTAGCCTATTAACATAATTTGGACCCAATGATTCAAAATATGGAATCCTTTTTTTCAAATTCAATACACAGAAGTTGCAGAAATTAAATTAAAATTAATCCCGTTGTCGAAAGAAAATGGGTTTTTGTTTAAAACATTGCAAAAAATTGAATTGATTTAACCTACGAATTCAAGGTAAAATCAATGCTAATAACATAAATTATTTTAAATGGTAAAAATATATTCTATTTAAACTTTAAAACCATTCAATATTATAATTTAACCATATAAATTATTATGATGAAAAAAAATTGTTTTTAATTAAAATATAGCGTGTTTTTACTATTCATTAAAATATGAAAGTTATCAGAAAAATATCAAAACTTTATCCAATGTAAATTTTTATATCCTGATTCAAAATAATAAGTTTATTTTGTAAAATTAAACTTATAAACATGTTAAAAACTATATTTAATGTGGGTGCGCCATTAAAAGGCGGCAAAACTGCATTTTTTTGAAAAATACTTATTTTACCCGAAAAAATTATTTTGTTCACATACCATGTTCTAGAAAATGTGTAAGATGAAATAATAATGTTATAACATTCAAAATTTAGTTAATACTATTCATAACAGCTATTTCATAATAATATTATAACCATATATCATTGTTTAGTGAAACCTGATATTGCGTACAACACATGCTATCGAGGAAGGTCGTGATTGCGTGTAATGCAAGACAAGTCAGGGTTGCGTGTAGTGAAAGACTTCTTTGTTGTTTTGTATAAAATAATCCAACCATATTTCATTTATACATTTAATATATATATATATATATATATATATATATATATATTCACTCAATGTTGCGAACTTGAAATTGTGTGTAACACGATCCAAGAATAGTGTTATGTATACTACAAGCTAATACGGTGTTGCGTATAGTACAAGCTAATATTGTTGTAGTTTATAATAGAAGATCAAAGAAATTAAAAATAATATATCTCATAAAATATTGGTTTGTTACAATTTTCCTCTTTATCTTAGAAAAGTTTCATTAGGTTATGTTCCCTTAATCCGTTACCTGAGGGTTTAGTATGGATTTGTGTCCTATGTATAGGATTTTAATCCCCTCTGAGAAACTTCTATCTTGGATATAGTTGTTGGAATCCTTTTGTGAGACCTGAAATGAGATCCTCTATCATCATTTCCCTGGGTGGGGTTCTTGGTATCATTGTGAACAACACTGCAAGGGCATTGATCCCCTATTTAGTGGGTTAATATGGATTGGTTTCTTGGTATACTCCATGTCCTTGGGTGTGATCCCCATCTGTGTATTGTTCTCTTCAGACTTCTAGTGTGTACTTATTATGGCGAGACCCGATGATCATAACATCTCAGATGGATTCCATCAGTGCTATCTAACTCATGGAGTGTGTTCTCCTAGATGAGTTCTATGTGGAAACTTAGAGCTAGAATCCTAGGCTAGTAATATGGTTATAATATTACCTTGATACTATGTGTCTACTATGAGTATATTTGGATGTTATTTTTATATTTCATTGACATATACCTATAATGATCTTGTTATTATTCTTGAAGTTATATGTTTAGTGATTTTGAGGTGTCCTACTAGGTATTTTTATACTCACCCATGCATGGACTTTACCTACACGTGTCATGTATTATGTATATTATCAAACTTTTGATGAAGCCATAGAGGGACCAGGACTAGGAAGAGCTTATTGAGCCAGATAGATCGAGTTGTATTCATGGGGTTACTTTGATAGCAGTCCCCAATCACTTTATAGGTTGGAATTTTTTTCATTTTCTTTGTGGTGGATTTTTATTTGGCCCTTTTTTCTTCCTCGTATTTGTTTTCTTACTTTGATGGTGGGATTCTAGATGTATACATGCATGGTTATCATTTTTTTACACTTAGTATTGTATGGTCTTGGAGATTTGTGTGTGTGTATAGGTACGATAGGTTAAGGCCTCCCATGTGTGTGATATGCCTACTCAACATTAGTCGTCAACCCCTGGCCTATTGGATGTGGGTTTGGGGTAGTCATAGTACGAGACCAGTTGGGATGGTTTGTGATAGAGTGGTATCATAGGATTCAGTTCAACCTTAGGACTGGATCCTATGATATTGGTTTAGATAAATAGTGTTAAGTGTTTCAAATTCGTCTTTCAGGATAGGGACTCTGGTGTTGGTGCAGCATCCGATGTATCCATACACCAAGACTCTGAAAACCTTCTTATTGAATTGATACATGTAGGCACTAGTTATAGGAAAAACATTTGTGCATACATCATATAGTAATGAGTTATTTTTTCCATGTCCTTCTTGATTCATCTCTCTAGATATACTCATTTATTGTAGTATATCTTTTCTATTTCAAAATTCCTACATGATTTTTTCTAGATAGGATTCAGTATTAGGATCATGAGGATGATCCCCTCAGTGATGAACCTTTGATACTGGTACTTGTTAAAGAGGTTTTACCTCCATGTGGTTCACTAGTCTTACCACTTCCTGTTTAGTAGTAGATGATATTGGCAGTACCAATGGATGAGGTGCACAGGCTGAGTGCACTTCATGAGTTTCAGTGAAAATGACCCCTCAGGTTCTGGAGTGAGACCAACCCACAAGTGGATGAGGACTGGCTTGAGGTAGTTACATGATTTTTCCATCTTTTCAGGACATCAGCATACAAGATGGTGATCCTGGCAGTGAGCCTTCTCCATGGCTTTGTAGGACAATGTTGGGGATTAGTGACCCAATCATATAATGAGACAAATATTTCATGTTCAGAGTTTTATAATATGTTCATATAGGATTTTTCTCCATCTACATTGAGTTATGTGCACATCAAAGAGATTCTGAAACTTCAGTAGGGTAGTATGACCATGGCTGGGTATTCGTCGAGGTTCACTAACTTCTCTCGATACTTGATGGATATGGTGTGTGATCAGTTATTTTAGAATAGAACTATGAAAATACATATAATAAAGTGTGATACCTCTATGAATTCCTACCTATTTTGGAGTTCTAGATCATGCTTTAGTGGTTGAGAGTTTTCTGGATGAGCAGACACAGACAGTTGGTGCTGGCAGTGGACACATGGGAGCTAAGACTTCAGCAGTAGGGAGATAAAGCTAGAAATAAGGACCTAGTAATATGATACATTTTAAGAGGTGATACCAGGATAGAGGGTATATGGTTCAGGTATCACGGGATGGATCTAGTCATCCTAGAGAAAGGCGATGCTACTCTTGTGATGGTTAGGGACATCTTGCATGAGATTGCCTGACCTAGTGTGTGGATGATAGAGATACAGTGGATGGGACACCTAGGAAGAGGTAGTGGTAGTATTGGGTAGGTACATAGGGAATTGTATGTGACAGAGGAGTTGGTATAGTAGATGGAGGTGGTAAACTTTATGACTTGTTACCACCACCTCCCTCATGTGGTCCCTACTAGGCTCAGGGAGCTGGTGGTCAGGGGAGAGAGCAGCTATAGGTAGTCGAGGCTTATGAACCAAAGGATCTATGGATGATACAAGGTATGATATGTGTACTTTATACCTTAGATAAAGTATTGATAGACACAGGTGAAATTCATTCATTTCTTTCCACTTATATGGTTGGAGACTTAAATATTCTAGTTGAGCTTTTGGATCTAACCTTGTTCTTAGAGACTCCAACTGGAGGTGACTCATAGATCACACACTTTTGTCAAAGGTGTGACCTGAATCATGGTAGTGAGAGTTTATTTTTGGGTCTCTTTGTATCAGTGATGAGGATTTACAATTTCATCTTAGGAATGTATTGGTTATTTATAGTTCATGTCTAAATAGACTGTTTCAGGCAGTGGATGCAGTGTTTCTACAGTTATGGGACAATTTTTTCCTTCATGGATGAAAAGGAAACCTAGGAAGAGTAGGATGGGCTCATGCATATGAGGGTTCATATAATTACTCATCATTTGGATATCATGACCCTTAGTTTAGTGGATGTTATGATTTTCCAGTTTCCTATAGTGGTGGCGGAGTATGAGGATGTCTTTCCTGAGGAAGTTCCAAGATTACCTCCCTATAAGGAGATATATTTCTGCATCGATCTACACACTAGTACGCCCCCAATATCTACACAAGTATATTGGATGGCTTCTACAGAGCTTCATAAGCTAAGGGTGTAGTTAGAGTACTTTCAGATGAAGGGACTTGTCAATCCCATTTTTTCACCCTTCGGAATGCCAGTTTTGTTCACCAAGAAGGTGGACAGGAGATTGAGGTTGTTTGTGGGTTACCATCATCTAAACTAGGTGAACATAAAGAATAATTATACACTATTGATGATCGATGACCTCTTTGATTAGTTGAGTGGGGCATGATGGTTCTCAAAGATTGACCTCAGATCAGTATATCATCAGCTACAAGTACTGGATGAGGATATACTAAAGATGGATTTTTCATGTTGTTGCACTCACTATGAGTACTTGGTGATGCCGTTTTTCAGGATGAATTCCCCAAAAGTGTTTGTGGGACTCATGAACTGGATATTTCATCCTTTATTAGACTAGTTTTTGGTAGTCTTCATTGATGATATCCTAGTGTACTAGGCGTCTAAAGAGGAGAATGTGAGACACTTTAGAATGGTCCTGGATATACTCTAAGGGAAACAGATTTATAGGAAACTCTCAAATTTCTAGTTCTAGATTTAAAAAATCCTCTTTTAAGGACATGTGATCTTAGCAGACAGTTTAGTAGTGGACCCGGTGAATGTTGAGGTAGTGTTAACTTGGGAGACACCTGAGAGCATTATGGAGGTGTGGATCTTCCTTGGATTGGAAGGCTACTATCAGAGATTTGTACCCCATTTTTCTAGGATATCATCTTCCTTGATAGCTTTTACCTGAAATGGGAAACCTTTCATGTGGTCATAGAGGTTTCAATAGGCTTTACAATCATTGCGGCAGAGATTGAAAAGCGCTCCCATATTGAGATTTCTGGAGGATGATATTGAGTACGTAGTGTTCTACGATGAATCAAGGATTGGGATTAGTTTTTTATAATGTAGAGGTGGGTGGTGATTGCCTATGGTTCATTCCAATTGAGACCACATGAAAATAACTACACGACCCATGATCTTGAGTTACCAGTGGTAGTCTTTACACTGATGATGTGGTAACACTACCTGATGGGTGAGTAGTTTATTGTTTATTATAACCATAAGAGTCTCAAGTATATCTTCTCTTAGAAGGATCTTATCTTGAGATAGAGTATATGGTTATAGTTCATCCAAGGGTATTAATTAGACATTTTTTATACCTCTGGGAAGGGGAACATGGTAACATGTGCTCTCAGTAGGAGATCTTATTCATAGCTACTGAGCGAGGTATCAGATTAGTTGGCCACAATATAGTAATCCTTTATGGATGGGGATGAAGTATCTTACCTCCAATCGATGATTATTAAACCCCCCCCCCCACCTCACTTTTATAGTGATTCGTGGAAACATAACTTGGGGATACCAATTGTGAGACCCTACATACTCAGATATCCACTAGATATGCTTTTGATGGATTTTATGAAGGTGGGGATCACATTTTCTTCTTATAGGATGTATGATGGTACCGGTGATGTTTTGGGATGTGGTTATAATGTATATTCATATATCTCCAATGGAAATACATCCAGGTGTGGAAAAGATGTACCAAGACCTCCTACTTTAGTTCTAGTGGCTAGGGATGAAGAAAGGAGTTGTAGGGTTTGTCTCTTGATGCCTTGCTTTTCATCAAATAAAGGATGAGCACCATATTATGGTGGGTTTTTTCCAACCCCTTAAGGTTCTAGAGTGGAAGTTGTAAGGGATATCCATGGAATTTGTGATGATGTTACCATATATGTCCAGGGGGCATAATTCCATCTGGGTGATCATATACCGACTCACCTAGTCATCCCACTTCCTTGTTATTTGATAGCAGAGTTCAGTTGAAATCTTGGGACGCCTCTAAGTGTAGAAGATAGTATGGATCCATGGAGTTCCCTCAATTATCATTTCTAAATTTGATGCTTGCTTCACATCTCAGTCATCGAAGGGATTGTAGGAGGCCTTTGGGAATCAGTTGCATTTGATCATGGTGTTTCACCCCAAGACTGATGGCTAGACTGATCGAACCATTCAGGTCTTGGAGAACTTTTTTGCGGGCTTACATGTTAGACTTTAGCCATATTTGGGAGGATCTCCTACCATTGGTTTAGTTTTTGTACATAAATATATACCATTCCACCATTGGTATGGATCCATTTTAGGCCTTTTACGGGCGACTCTATAGGTCAATGCTATGCTAAACTGACCCAAGAGTGTCAGCACTTGTGGGCCCAGTGTTGGTGTGAGCCATGAAATAGAAGGTGAAGATCATCCAAGAGAAGGTGAGGACTGCACAGAGACATCATAATTCTTATACAGACAGATTATGGAGGCCTTTTTAGTTTGATTAGGAAGACCATGTGTTCATGCAGGTCTCACCGTGATGTAGATTATGGATATTTGGTCGGGGTTTCAAGCAATCTATGAGATTCATTGGCCCTTTATAGATATTTTGTAGATTTGGTGAGGTGGATTACTTCTTAGCTCTACTGTCGTAGTTAGAATGGGTACATGAAGTCTTCCACATGTCACAGATGAGGAGCTACATGCATGACCTATCGCGTGTTATTGACTAGGAAGAGCTAGACATCGATGATGGAGCTACTTTTGCAGAGTACCCAGTAGAGATTGTGGATTGGAAGGATAGGATCCTCCATGGATGAGTTATTACTTTAGTTCATTTCTAGTGGTATTATGGGAATCTTCAAGAGAGTACTTGGGAGTGGGATACCTAGATGCATGCTCAGTACCCACATCTCTTTATGTAGCCTTTTGTTTTCACTTTCCGAAACATAAATCCCTAAGGTGGGGATAATTTAATGACTCTAATCTTTCCATGTATTGCTTTTTAATATTATATGAATTATTTTTTGAGCTATCCACTAAAACGGCGTGAGATTCTGAGATCTGGTGAGCCTGGAATTAATTTTTGAAATATATTAAATATATTAAATATCACTCATGTGTGGTTTTTCTAAAGAAGTGTGAAAACTTTTAAATGGAGGCTTGGATTAGAAATATGAGATCTTCGTTGAGTTAAAATCATGGTATTTAACCTAGGTGCAACATAAACTTTGTTGGCGTTGATTGTTTGGTCAAAATCCATTGTGGGCATAAATAATAAAATAAATTTATTTATTTATTTATTTTAATAAGTGATGCAGAAACCTAGTTGTTTGCTTATAAATATGCTGCTATGGACAAATCCCAGGGTTAGCTATATAACCCTGGAGATTTTTTAGAGACCGTTGGAGGATCGTTCTTGGGCGGATGATAACCGGATCATGGATCATCGATCGGTGTATAGAGAATTTTGAGGATCTCATGAATAACATCAAAATTGATTCGTTCTTTTCTAGTGATTGATCTATATTGAGGTATGATTTTATTTTATTTAGATTTATCCCTACTTTTTTATTCCTATGATGAACATGAATCAATCAACTAACTAATTGATTCGTGGATTGTGCATATTGTGTGTATGGGATAGATATTATTTGGGATTGAGGATTTCTTCATGATTATTTTATTATCTCTTTTTTCATAATTATAATGAAAATGGGTCAATTACAACTCAAATATGGTTGAGGTTTTTTCCTATTTTATTATTCTTGGTTTTCTATCATCATTCCTTATACGTTCATCACTGATGTTTCTTTTTATAGGTGGTTCAAAAAATAATGGATAATCAATTCTTACATACCAATTTCTTGGAACAATGGATTGATATCATAGATTTAGATTCAGATTGATGACAAGATCAATCTGCGATGATAGTGACGATGGATTGGGGACCGATTTGAGAAGCTTGGTTCAAGCGGGCTTGCGACGATGATGAGGACTAATGACAGTTGTTTTTTCGTGCATTTTTGTATTTGTATTGGTGTCTGGATTCTGGAGAGCGATGAAGGTGAGGCTTGGTTAAAACAAATCCATGATCTCTATGTGATATCAATATAGGAGTTGGAGGTGATGATGGCATTGTGTACACGGAGTAAGAACCCACGGGTTCTATGAAATCCTATATTACACGATGTTTATTCCAGAGTTACATGCTGTGTGAGACCCCCTCCCCCCATGTAGAACTAGGGTTTTGCATAATAGATAAGTATCACATGTCATGTGACCCTTACCTGGCAGCTTAGCATGTATCTCGGAGGGTACACATACATGGTCAGGAGTACGGGGCATGGACATTCCGTGTGCTCAGACACAGACATGGACCAGCCAGTTGTACATGGGTAGATATATGTACTTGGACACATTCAGGAGTACATAGACTCGGATACACTGTGTACTCAGACATGGAAATAGAAACTGGAACAGGACATGATACACGGGTAGGACCTAGTGTTGAAGTGACACGTTGTGTACTTCTAGTACATGTTATGTTCTCTTTAAAGAATAGATTTTATCCCTTGTCATATTCATCTTGGAAAAGTTTTGTTAGGGTGTTTTCCCTTGATCCGTTCTCTAAGGTTTTAGTATATAGTCACTTCCTATGTATAGGATGGTGATCCCCTCAAAGGAACTTCAGTCTTGAATAGAGTTGTTATAATCCTTCCATGAGGCCCAAAATGATACCCTCTATCATAATTTCCCTAGGTGGGGTTCTTGGTATCTTCGTGACTAAAACTATATGTGTGTTTATTCCCTAATTAGTGGGTTAATCTAGATTGGATTATTAGTATACCCCATGGCCATGGGTGTGATACCCATCTATGTATTTTTCTCTTCAGACTTCTAATGTGTACTTTTTATGGTGAAACCTAACAAGCATGACATCTCGGATGGATGCCATCAGTGCTATCTAGCTCATGGAGTGTGTTCTCCTGAACAAGTGCTATGTGGAACATTAGAATAGAAATCCTAGGCTGGTAATACAGTTGTAATCTTACCTTGAGATTGTGTGTCTACTATGGATATATCTGGGTGTTCCTGTTATATGTCGTTGATATATACCAGTGATGAGCTGATTATTATTCTTGATGTTATATGATTAGTGATTTCAGGGTGTCCTACTGGTTATTTTTATACCCACCCCTACATGGTATTTACCCACACATGTAATGTCTTATGTGGATGATTAACCTTTTAATGGAATTCTAGAGAGACCAATACTAGGTGGAGATTAGTGATCTGGATAAACCAAGGTGTGTTCTTGTGGTTAATTTGACAGCAGTTCTCATCCACTTTACAGGTTGGGCTTGTTTTCAGTTTCTTTTTGGTGGGATTTTATTTGGACCCTTTTTCTTACCAGTATTTTTTTTTTGTACTCTAATGGTGGTATTATATATATATGCATGCATGGTTATCAATTGTTTTACATTTCAGCATCGTATGGGCTTGGAGATGTGTGTGTGCATATAGTTACATTAGTCTAAGGCATCCCATGTGTGTGATATTCCTACTCAGTGCTTGTCACCAACCCCTAGCCTATTGGAGGTGGGATTAGGGTATTCAGGACATGGGCCCAGATGGGAAGGGTCATGACATTAAGCATGTGATTCATGTTTTGAACTAAAATGTTATTTTAAATGAAATCATGTACTTTAAGTCATATTGGCCACACTGTATGTGGGATTGATATGATATTAAATCCTACACATAAAAAATGAATTAACAATTCTTTTCCTAAAGTGTGAAGACAATCCAAGTGCATTTTCTCAGTTTTGAGTATGTGATGTTTGTTTTGAGTTAAAATATCACTTTTAAATATAAAACATGAACTTTACATTATAAAGGAACTCATTATGTGTCAAATTGATTATAGTTAATTCTAAAATTTCACAAATAAATAACCAGTTATTTTTCTAAAGTATCATGATAATTTGAGAATTTTTTCTCAATTTTTACTATGTGACATGTTTTTTTAAACAAAGATATAACTTTTAAATTGAAAATAATAAAAAAAATTACCCTTTTTCAGTCAGTGAAATTTATTTAATTTTTCAATGTATACAATATTTTGAGTCATATGACATGATTTTAATCATAAAAAACAAAAATAAATGTCACCAATAATGATAGTCAATGATAAGAAAATTAACTAAATAAGAAGTATTCAAAAATCCTTGTTGTGATCTCTATGAAATAAAAAAATACAAATTTGATAGATAACTACCTCTTTATGATGTATGTAAACATTCTGAAACCATGTACGATTTCCATTCATTCTAAAAAATATATATTTCCTTTTTTGAATATGTAGATATTTTACAATAATTATAGTATTGGAAAAATATAGATAAAATAGTTAATAAAAATTTTAAATTAAAATCTAGTTACATTCAGAGATATCTCTTTAATGATTCTAGTCTGTGGATGGAATATTTTTCTTTTATAAATTTATAAATTTAATAACCAGAATCGATATGATTAATTTGTCCCAGACACCGCATAAACATGGAGAAAAATAAGTAACTTTTTTGACATATTTTTTGAAAGTGAAATATTATTATATATAACATAATACTTATCTTGTCGTAAAAATTCATAGGTTTCTTGTACGTATTGACCATCTTCATACCATAGTTTTAAAAATAAGTAATCATCATTTATTCATAATATAATGATTGTTAAAACATAATATAAAACATATAATTTGAAGTTTATTATTAAAATTTTGAATGTAGTGTATTAGAAATTCATAATGGAGATCATGTGATGTCGATTTGTTAGATATCCATGCATTAGATCCAAAAAATATATCTCTAGAGTATCTAAATTGATCAAAATGAGCATCCATTGAGTTTTAAAAAAAAGGAATAGGTAATGGAAAAAATGAAAATATATTTTATACAATTAGAGTGTAGAGTTTTACCCCTGTATTGTGAGTATTAAGAAGAGCACATCATCAATTATTTTATTTTCAAATGATATGGCCAATTTTTGTGCTCTTATTAGAATTCTATCTTTATCCATTAATTTTTTTCTGTATAAGTGACATGAGGACTAATGAATCCAAATTTTTCTTCATAAGGTCTTCCCTTTACATTAGTGTGATATATATGCTTATAAAAAATATGAATAATATTTAAATAAAATAAACATAGTATATCAATTATTAGAAGAAAAAAATTATGAAAATGTATGGAATGTATACATTCACAACTGAGTTTCCCAACCATTCATACTTGATAATTTAATTTACATTATCAAGACCAATCATGTCAATAATGACCTATCCATATATTTGTTCATCCTATTAAATTTAGTCCATATTTATATTTTGGAATGTTGTATCAACATGAACTTGTAACTTTAATAAATGTAGTAGTATAATTGGTGGGCTAAATGTTCCCTCAAAAGTCCTTTTGATATATTAGTTGATCCTTTATATTGTCTTGACTCGGCCTTTTATTTCCTTTTCTGTTTCTCCTTTTGTAATAACATACCTCAATTCAGACCTTTTTTCATTAATTGCAAAAAAAATCATATAAAATAAATTGCAAAGGACATACCTTGGTATATTCATGTATCTTTATAAGATTAAAAAGGAATTCTATGATTTGAAATAGCAAGTTCAATCATGTGAACATCAAGATTATCAAGGGGACCTGGTAGCTCGGTGCTTGGTTTATGAGCTATGTCAATCCCTACTCTCAAGTGGTCTTTTTAAAGTTATTTGTTATATAGAATATCACATTGGATATTTTGCATTGTACCTCTCACAATAATGCGATGAGTGGGTGCATATATATATTAATCAAAATCAATTTCACCCTACATAATTTTAGTATAAGAAAGGTATTAGTAATAGTTTGATTCACATTTAATTGAAACTATTATGAAAAAATTGATTATTTGGGGTATGGAAGGCCTTTGATGAGAATGGATAGCCTTAAAACTGAGGGTGTGTGGCTCTTCAGGTTGTGGCTTTTATTGTGTTGATTCTTCTCATTAATCCCTTCAAATAAACCAGTTTATCACATCAGCCTACCAGCTAAATTTTTTGTTGTTATATCTATCTATGCCAATATTATTTTCAACTTATCATTTTTATGAACTTTTATACTTGGTTTCTCAAATTATTCTCATGGTGAAACTCTAAAACATGCACCTTTAATGCAGCTATATTGTTCTGAATGCTTCAAAATACACTAAAAGTTAGGGGTTTCCAAGCCCAACCTGGCTCAACCAACCCAACCCGACCTGACTGGGTTGAGTCAGGTTACATGCATGGTATAGTCAAGTTGTTTTAGTTTGGTTCAGTTCTAGTTCAGGTCGGGTCAGGTCATGGATTTGTAAAATTCTGACCCAACCCGACCCAACCAACCCAACCATATGTATATATATAATAAATAATAACTAAAAATTAATATTAATTGAAAAATAATTAATAAAAATAACTAATAATTGATAATTAATTAATTATAATTTTAATAATTGATAATAATTAATAAAAAAATATACTAAATAATAAATATTAACTACCATCCATTAATAATAATTAACAATAAATAATAAGATTATATAACCCATATATAACATAAATATAACATTTTATTTACATTTTATTTATGTTATATTTATGTTATATTTATGTTATATTTATGTTATATTTATGTTATATTTACATTATATAACTTTATATTTACATTATATAATGTTATATAATATTATATTCACATTATATAATGTTATATTTGTGTTTTATAACATTTGATTTATGGAAAAAAAATCTACATATATTTCATAATATGGTTATTCATGTTCATAGCTTCCAAATAAATGATTAGGTTATAACAGTCATATTTAAATAATAATATTTTAATAGTATATCACAATTCATTTCAATCTTGGTATTGTGTATACCACATGCTATCGAATATAGTATTATTTAAAGTAAATACATTCTAAAATCTTTGGGTTCTACAATAAGTATTTCATATGACCTAGAATTTTTAACCTTTATTTATTACTTTAATAAATTTTACTAACACTGTCGAGCTACGCCGCTCCTGCCTTTTTTCATCCATATCACTTTTCCCCACTTGCTCGCCTTTAAGATATTTTCCACCTCCATAATGTTTTTCACATTCTAACATGTGCTCAATTTCAACATTGAAACTATGTTGTTCTTTGAGATTAGTATCATTAGTAGGTGTAAAATCCATTATTTTCAAAAGTTAAACTTTTAATTTAGATTAAATAAATATAGTATTGAACACATAAATTTATGAGGAAAAATATTGTATATAAAAAACTAATTGGATACATTTAACATGTTGATTTAACTATTGTTTTTCTTTAAAGGTTAAAGAGATTTTTCCCCTTTATCAAGTATCTAAATCCCCTATTTATAGTCCCCTATGAAATATAAGACATTGTATACATTGTGACCACCATGAAATTATTGCGACGTCCTCATGAAAGGGTCGGCCTTAATGGAATATTCATTTGACCCAGTAGTTATTTTAGTAGAAAACAAAATAATTGAACAATTTTTGTTTATGGGATTTAAGGTATAAAATACTTGTACTGACTTTGATTCCATTATGTATGGTTTAACCATGTGTCCTTACTAAAATTCACTTCCGCAAATATCAATTCTTCAATTTTAACTACACTATTGTTATAAACTCATTTTTATTGAAAAATAGGCAGTTGGAGTATTGTCTAATCCAACTCCCATATTTTTTCAATAATACCAATGTATGACATAATCGATAAAATGGATTTCTATCCTTAGTACCAGATACATGCATTGATTTTACCACAAAAGTAACTCTA
Source organism: Viscum album (assembly GCA_963277665.1). Classification (NCBI taxonomy): domain Eukaryota; kingdom Viridiplantae; phylum Streptophyta; class Magnoliopsida; order Santalales; family Viscaceae; genus Viscum; species Viscum album. The sequence continues at coordinate 462,082,701 of OY728134.1, read as the reverse complement.
CTATTTTTCATCATAATATGTTTATCTTGTTCCTCTATATAAAATTTATAATTATTAATTAAATAATAATTGTAATATAATACATGTACACTTAGTCCTTTAGATATCCATCGAAGTTGTTTTGAAATTGAGTTTGTATTTGAGGATAACTCCTTAAAAATATGGTCTCAAAACCATCCTATAATTTGTTGATTATGTGTGTTTTATATCCATCATTCATCCCTTGATGTATTCAAATTACTAAGAATTTCTTTTTGAGTTTCAATATATAACAAAACCTATATACTATTATGTAAAACATAAAGGTGAGCCTGCTCCCACTCTATAATGTTAATTATAACAACATCTCTTTTAGAAATTCCTTCACCCATAAGATGTATGTTGTAATGAGATTTTGGGAGACCAATGTTATCTATATAGGGTAGGTAGTTGGTATAGAATTCAACATATTTCTTAATAATATATATCTCTATAATAAAACGTTCTGAATGACTTCTATTTTTTAAATACCCTTTAAAAATATTTATATATCATTCAATGGTGTATATCCATCTATAATGCACAGGAACAAATGTTCAAACCTCTCTAACTAATTGAACCATCAATTAAACCATTATACCAAAGAATAATGGTGGGAAGAACATATCTAATTCAAATAATATGATACCAATTTCATTTTTCAAAGTTTGAAACTTTGATAAGTCTATAACTTCACTGCATATAGCTTGGAAAAAGAAGAAAATTCTTGTTAATGTGTGTTAGAAATTTTTAGGATGATTTCAATATAAATCCATAGGCATTAAATCTTGTATTAGAACATGATATTCATGTTATTTTAATCCCTTTAACTTCAAATCAATCATAGATGCAATATTCTTGATATTTGATGAATACCCCTTTGGAACCATTACACCATTAAGGAGGTTTCAAACCAAAAATATCTCTTTCCTAGAAATATCATAAGTCGTTGGAGGAATAAAATTCCATCTTTCACTCTTCAGTAGTGAAAAATCTTCATTTATCCCAATATTAATCATATAAAAACTATCCTTAATGTCATTTTTTATGAGTGAATTTAGTAACATGGAAATGAAATTATCACATACATTTTTTCTACATGCTTGAAAACCAAAAAATGTCTGATGTATAAGCAATTCCAATACAAAAATTAAAAAAAATGATCTCTTTTTCCAACTCATTTTTATAAGGTTTTTCAAAAAGGTTTTACCAATAATGGTGATAATATCCTTTACTTTCTTAGAAATTTCATATCCTATTAATGGAGAAGTTGTTATACCTTCTTTTAAATTATCATCGAATGATGTAGTACAATATCGGTATTTATTTAATTGGGGTAAAATTTTAAAATTTCCTAAAAACAATATTTTCAATGAATGTTTCAACCTAACTAAGTGTGTACCTTCTTCACACAGGGGACACCCTAACATTCCTTTAATGTTTTATCCTGATAAATTTCCATACACAAGAAAGTTATTTATCCTCCCAAACAACATGGATCTCAATATGAACTCTTCATTTTTATGAGAATCATACAACATAACACTTGAATCCCACATCAATTTCATATCTTTGATCAATATATCCAAATAAACATTGATATCATGGACAATACTTTTTGATCCTGATATAAGTAGAGGAAACATAATGTAGTTGTGATTTATGTATAACCGTGATGGAAAGTAATAATTTGCTAACATAACCAGCCATGTTCTATGAGTGAAACTTTGTACATAAAAATGATTCATTCCATCTATAGATAGCATAATAACGAGGTCTCTTGGCTCATTTACAAATTCAGGTTACTCATGGTCAATTTTCTTCCACTAATGAGAAACTATTGGGTAAAGAAGTTTATCATCTTGAATTATTGTATCTACATGCCATGTCAATTGTCATACATTATCCTCACTTCTATATAGTCGTATAAACCTTAGAATGAAAGTACCATACAAATTTTTAATAACTTGATTCATATTTATTGAATCAAGATACACCACACTTGAGGTATTTTTTAAGTGATTCATGGTCCTTGAGAAATAATATACATTCATTTGGAAAATCATGTATTCATTTAGATATCATACCCATTGAATATTACATTCATTTAGAATTATATATTCGATAAGTAAGATCATTATCTTCTGATAACGTAACATTCATCAAGGAAATTAGTTCATTAAAGCAAGTTTCTGTAAAGACCCGTAAATTTCAAAGAAATTTTTTTTCTTAATTTTCTTTGGAATTTTACAAGAATGCAGTTTCTAACGGCACTTAATTCCGAGGCCCGGTGTGCCCGGAATCATTTTCTGAAGTTTGGCTCGGGTACGTTCAGTGAACGAACGAGCGGGTTTTGCTAACTTTTGAACCGGTGCTCGGAATCAAATTCTGAGGGCACCGATGGAATCGCATCACTGGTATTTGTTTAGAAACGCCTCTTCCGAAGTTGCGTTTTCTCGGGTGTGGTTTTTAAATTTTTTGGGGTTAAGTTAAGAAATAAAATAAAGTGTACGACAACTTTATTTTTATTTCACTTGAAGCCACTTAAAATCCACTTAAATCTGCTTAAACTGAGTTGAAGCGGATATGGTGCAATTCAAAATATCCTACCCTCTTGGTAGGATATTTGTGGGGTGGGGCCCGCACGAGCCCCACCGTTTCCTTTCCTCTAAGTAACTCACCTGCGAAAACCCCTTTTAAATGAAATTCAACTGACGCGTTTTCTAAATTCTTAACGCCCCTATTAATTGGGCGGTTAATTCATTGAAATTAATTCTATGAATTAATTTTGTTCGTTTCTTAACACATTTTCAACTTGTTGGCATGTTAATAAAATAAGTCCAACACATCTTCTTCTTGGATGTTGTGTTAAACCTTTGGAGAATCTCTAAATATCTTCATCCTCCTTCGTGAAGAACGCGAAGAACGCAAAGACGAGAAGAACACGAAGAACGCCGGCCTCCGACGAAGGGAGATGAAGAACGCCAGACCCCCAGAGATCGACGACATGACGCCGACGATTCTCCCTCTACGACGCTTCTTCCACGACGATCTATCCCCGCGACAATCTTCGATCGGCATCTTGAGGTAGGGGATTGCGGTCCTTTTAATTATTTGTGGATTATAACATCAACATGGATTTAATTGTTATAATTAAATCTGTATGTTCTTGATCCTCGGAGTTTGTCTACGCAACGCCGAGTACCCTGCGACAGCGACGCCCTTCCGCGACGCGACGATCCTTTTCTTCTGCGACGGTCAATTCCGCGATGAACTCGCGTCCGACGACGACGTTGAGGTAGGGGTCATTTTGAAAATGATAATACCCATGTTTTTTCCTCCAAGGCAAGAATGCGGACCAACCAATTAACAAGTTGGTCCGCGGATTATTATTGCGGGTTGAGGTTTATCAATTGCTGGGATTTATGGTGTTGTTTCAAACCGCTAACGCGGTGGGTGCGGACCAAAGAACAAGTCCGAACCCACCGCTCTTTTGTTCTTGGTGTGCGGAATGGCGGACGATGACAAAACGGGCCGCAGAGACGATTTGTTGATTCTGTAGTGAAGAACGGGACCCGGGATGAGCTACGGCGCAGACGGAAATGAAATCGGACCACCGGAGCAACTCCGGTGGCCCGAGGACTCCACCGGCAGCCGGAGGCGGCGGCGCCCCGGCGCGCCGCCGGATGGACCCACCCCGGCTGAAGCCGCGGTGGCCCGGCCGCGTCCGCTGGCAAGGGCGGCCCCACGCGGGGCCGCGGCTTCTCTTCACGCATGGGCAGCCCGCCCCCCGCGGTTTCCCTTGCTCGGCCGCTCGGCCGAGCCGAGCTAAGCCGACCCGCCGGCCGGGTTACGCCCAGGTCGGGCCGGGTCACGCCCAACCGGTTCGGACTCGGACCCGGGTCGGGTCGACCCAGTTCGGGCCGGCCCAGGGGGGTCGGGCCGGGTCGGTCCGGGCCCAGATCCCCCCATTTCCGGACCTTTTCGGTATTTTGCTCATAACTTGAGCTACAGGCCTCCGAACGATGCACCGTTAACGGAAATGCGATCCTTGGATCGAGACGGTCGTTTTGGTATATCACACTCAAGGTTTCGGAATACTTTGGGTTTGGCCGGGTTGGTTCGTACACGAAACCAACCGGGCCCTCGGAGCGGAAACGCTCACATATTGAGCTCCGGACGTCCGATTGACGTACCGTCGACTTTGATGGATTCCTCTAAGTGAGACGGATCTTTTGGCTTACTCCTCCCGAGGTTTGGACGTAGGTGGAGTACGGTCGGGTTGGTTTTGCCTTAAAAACCAACCGGGCCACTGGAACGAAAAAGCCAATAACTCTCAGACCGGGCGTCCGATTGACGTGTCGTCTGCGACGTTGAGTTCCTGTTGATGATACGGAACTTTTTGATACATCAACTCTAGACTTTGTTTCAGTTGATGTATCAGCCTCTCAGCTCGTGGAGCAGACCCTCCCGAATGAGCTTGCTGTGTGCAGGAACCCTAGAGCTGGCTGCGACTGCTACTGTGACGACGACGACTGTACAGAGATCCTCAGTGGATTCGACGGCGACGACTATAGCACTCAGCGATCCTTTTTGGGTCAGTGCTACCGATCTTGTGTGGGTCTGATCCTGTGTGGGTCCGATCCTGTGTGGGTCCGATCCTGTGTGGGTCCGATCCTGTGTGGGTCTGATCCTGTGTGGGTCAGCGCTCAGCGGTCCTGTGTGGGCCAGCGCCTACAGATCCTGTGTGGGTCTGATCCTGTGTGGGTCATTGCGGGGGTTAGTTACCTATCGATCCTTTGTGGGTCAGATCCTTTGTGGGTCATTGCGGGGGTTAGTTACCTATCGATCCTTTGTGGGTCAGATCCTTTGTGGGTCATTACGGGGGTTAGTTACCTATCGATCCTTTGTGGGTCAGATCCTTTGTGGGTCATTGCGGGGGTTAGTTACCTATCGATCCTTTGTGGGTCAGATCCTTTGTGGGTCATTGCGGGGGTTAGTACCTATCGATCCTTTGTGGGTCCGACGGCTTAGATGAATCAGTGGAAATATCTGGTCATCTTTATCGTCATATGAAGAAGTATTCCTGTGTGAGTTGAATCCTGTTTACTTTCCTTTGTGGATTGTGTTGTGCTATCCTGTGTGGATTTACGTTTTGCTTTTCTGTGTGGACTGGGTTGTACATGGGCTCGGAAGTTGGAGCGTACTGGAATTGATGACTTAGGTATATGTATGGGCATATACCTAAGCAGTGTCGAATTTTACTTCGTGACTGTATCTTTCCTTTGTGGATTATCCTTTGTGGATTCTGGGAGACCTTCGGGGGTCTCGGGGTCCCTACTGAGTAGCTTATACTCACCCCTGCATGGGCTATGCCCGCACTACATTGTGTTGGTTGCAGACGACGGACAGCGTTGATCGTGGTTGAGGCTTGCGGAGCAGGACGGTACCTGGAGGTGGACCACTGGGCGGGACGTACTCGGAGCGGTCGGCTGGACCCGAGGAGCAGTGGAGGCTTTATGTACCCACCCTTCAGGTGGGATTTCCAGTGGACAGCTCGACGTTGCGGCTTTACTTTTCAGTTGTTGTTTTCCCTTTCCAATTGTACTTTACTTTCAGTTTGGGCTTGTATTCCGGCCCACTTACTTTTCCACACTTACTGTTGTACCAGTTTTTACTTAGTGTTTACTTCTTCCTGCTTACTCTATGGGGGTTGTTGTTTACTTTACAAAGGCAATGCCTTCCCTTTTTCTGGGATTTACGCCTTGGTGCTAGTCATCAGCCCCTGGCCTATGGAAGGCGGGCATGGGGTAGTCACGGCACGGGCCCCGAGGATGGGTCGTGACAGTTTCACTCTATCCATTATCATTTTTCAAATTATATAGCTTCAGTGTGGCTGACAATGTTGTATATTTATTACAACCAGCATATAGTTTCATCTTTACATAGCTCTTTAATTTTTAAAATAGTTTCGGACTGTCATGGAGATTATCTTCAGCTATCATTTTCATTTCCTCAATATGATATCCATCGCCATTTACATTCGTACACATATCAGACGATCCATAAATCATAGTGTTATCTCAGTCATTAGCTACATTCAGTTATTCCATGTGTTTAATACAATATTTATGATTTCGATCTATTTTGTGACATATAAAGTGTTCTTGCAACTCATTTGGACAAATTCATCTTGAATAATAACAATGTAAACATGGAAAAATGATTTGATAAAGGTTATTTCCATTCTCTTTTTCAAACTTGATGATCTATTTAATCTCATCCTTGTATTCTTTGGTCATACGATTAGAATCTATCCATTTTTTATTTACATTCATCATGTTTGGTTTAATAATATTCATATTTAACAGTAAATAAATACACATAAGATATTCATATAATGTATCATTTTTTACATGTGTAAATTATATAAAGTATAACTTTAAAAAAATATAATTATAAATTATAATGCATACAAATATAAAGTATTTAAAAGAATATATATATATATAAAGCCTATGTTTTATATTACATTGAGAAATATATATAGTTTATATCTATAACATATGTTTTGTGTTAAATTGAAATCATTTTAAAACATAATGCATATTTTGTAAAGGATTTTTTGTATGCTTCTAAGATAAATTATCAAATGTACAAACACATAACATATATTCAATTTTTACTAGAGAAATTGTGTTATATTATTCAATTGAGATAAATTTCATATGTTACATAATAAAACATTTCATAGAACAAATGTTCCCTGATGAAAAGTTACATTTTCACAATTTAAAACACAAATCATTCATGAGTAAAAAAAATACATGTTAAATATGTTATGTGTAAGTTTAAATTCATTTAACAATATAAAAAAGTATTTCCCAAAGAAAATGATTTGTGCTTACAAAATAAAATTTCAAACACACAACATATAATATATATATATATAATATAAATTCATAAATATATATACAAAAACCAATTTATATACATGTTTATATATACATATAAAAATATATTAAACATAAACAAATTTATATGTGTGTGGGTGTCTATGTGTCCATAAATATATAAATTGATATGGGAATATATATATATATATAGATACATACGCAGACACATATATATACATATGTAGAGTAGGGATAGAGAAGTAAGGTTTAGGGATGAACCGCAGGTCGAAGATCACCGCATACATGAAGAACCATACAAAAAATCACTAAAAACACATCACAATCAGAGGATATATCATTAAAATGTAGGTTTTTAATGTCATTCCTTTGAATTTGTAATTGGAATAATCCATCAAATGATTAAAGGGGGTGTGGAATATTATGTCTTACACGAGAGCTTGAACGGTAGGGTCGATAGGTAGCGTAATTAGGGTTCTTTTAAAAAGATAGTAAGGGCTTTACCAACGCTTACTAAAAAATTCTAATAAAAGATTATCTTATCAGTAAAAAAATTTTAAGTGGTGATAATATAATATTTTATCAATGATACTTTTAATGCAGATTAATATCGATCTATATCAGTGCTAAATTTAACGCTGATAATTCCTAGTTTAATCTTACGCAACTTCAGAAATTTAGATTTTTTCTTACGCGACTTTGGTTTAATCTTACATATATATAGATATATTTATGAGTGATAAAATTAGCATTGATAATGATCTATTCATAAGATTAAATCGAATCTATATAAGAATAACTTCAAATTTCTGAATCTCTTTAAGATTAAAGAAGTAATAATCAATGCTACATTTAGCTCTAATATAAGTAGATTTATCAGCACAAAAATTAGCACTGAAAAATCCTAAAGATAAAAAAATACAATAATAGTTAAAATATGTATATATTATTAATTGTATAAAAAAAATTAATAGTTAACATTTTTATTTCAAGGTAACTAATTTTATTTTTTAAAAAATAATTATATAAATGTGTAAATATGTTTTACTATATTTTATAATAGGTACATGGGATTACAAGCAATCAAACAACACACACACACACTCACTCACTCAAGAACTCCAATGGGTAAAGCCTAATCCCTCCTATAGGTAGAGGGGATTACAAGAAACCAAAAAACACACACACACATTCAAACACCTCAATGGGTCAAGTCTTATCCCTCCCCACAATGAATGAGAATCACTCACTGGATCTATTTTATTATAATACATGGTCTTAAGGTTCGAAGGCCTTAGAACATGGGTGGCCTGGAGGCCCAATGACCCGAAGGCTGAATACATGGTTCCCCCATATGAGAAGCATGCTTTATGTTGTGTCGCCAATTTTACTATATATTATTAATTATATAAATTTATAACTAAATATAAAAATATTAAAAATTACATAAAAATATGAAAGATTTAAAATAAATTAATAATTATATAAATTTATATAATATTAATAATTAATAATTGTATTTAAATATTTTTAATAATATTAAAAACTTTTATTTATTATATAAATGAATAAATATTTAATATTACAAAAATATAAACTTCTATTTAAAAATATTAATAAATATATTTCAATTTACAAAGGATTATTTTCAATATATTACTGATTAATATTAAATGTATTATCGACTCTATTTAAAATAATATTATATTATTATTATTTTGAGAAAATATATAGAAATTAAAAATGTAATAATATAATATTTTTTATCAACTACGTTAAAAATATAAATGTATAATTTTTTCACAATATATTATTGATTATAAAATTTCAAAATTCAAATTGTGAATTTTAATAATTATATTTAAATATATTTATAATTTTTAATGTGTAGATATATTATTATTGTCAATGTGGTTGTAGGTAAGTGGTTTATACACCATGTCTCTCGCATCTTACGATGGGGTATCAAGTCCCCTAACTATCCAGTTTCCCCTCAATTATTGGTTGTGGGTTTTCTTCTCCCATGTGAATTCGCACATGGGATTGGATGAAGGTGACCCCACTCAACTCAGGGGATGGCGGTGGCAAAGGATCGCACCCCGCTCAACATGAGGGTGGCAGAAAAGGATGGTGCCTTCTTGTCGGCAGGGGTAGATAGCGAACAAAACCCCGGTTCGACAATGGGGGTTGGTAGTAATGGAGAGCTGTGTAGCACGGATGACATGGGGGTGGTGTCGTCAAGCAAGAATGTGGGAGACGTCGATAAAGGATCACACCCCGCTCGATGCGGGGGTGGCGGCACAAGGTGGACCCTGCTCGTCATCAGGGTTCGGTGATGAACAGAACCCTCGCTCGACAAAAGGGGTTAGTGGCGACAGGAGATCTGCATAGCACGAGTGGCCTAGGGGTAGCAACGTCAAGCGGGAACATGGAAGGCATCCGGTTGCAAATGAGGGGCATTGAACCCTCAAGGGTGGAGGGAATTGGTCCAATAAAAATTCAAAATATTCAGGGCCTTCAGACCAGTACTAAGGCTTATATGTCATGGGTACAGCCACAAATACCCCTTTTATCAGTGCTATAAAAAAAATTTATCAGCGCTTTTCAAGTGCTGATAATCTAAATGCCATTAAAAGGGGGTCCTTTTTATGAGTGCTATTTAAAATGGGGTCCCTTTTATGAGCACTATAAAAAAGGGAGTTTTTTATGGGGATTTAAAAAAATAGAAAATGGAATGAGATCTCTAATATTTGAGAATATGGGTTCGGAGAAGCGTGAATGGGGTTCACGCCTCCTGGCTGCCCATTTCTATAAAATGAGGTGCCTCCCCCCTTGATTTTCCCTTATTCGCCTCTATATTTTGTTTCAAATACCTACTGGAATTATTTCTCAACATATATTTTCATCTTTTAAGAAGGTAAAATTTCTATTTAAAATTTTAATTGTCTATTTTTTTCTTTGTATGATTTATTTATTTAATATGTGTAAATGTATGAATGTATAGATGTATTAATTATTGCCATTTGTGTGATTTAATTTCTGAATGAGTTATTGTTTTTTGTATGATATAATTTAAATTTAATGTTTATGAAATTTAAATATGGTGTTTATATAATTGAAATGTTATGTATAAAATATAATTTATATTTAGGGAAATAATATTGTTTTAGAAAATGTATATATTTTTAATTTAAATAGTGAGTAACTAGATTTGAATAGATTTATATGTATATAATATATATTATATTTAAAGTAATAGAAATTTAAATTATAATATTCTAAACACATAGGTAATTGGCTAAATATTTTATAAAAAATATATTATTAAAAATATACTAGTTATATTAAGTATCAAATTTAAATTTATTAATATATTTATATAATATTATTTTTGTTAAAGGTATAAAAAATTTAATAAAAATAATAATTTGAAAATATATTAAGTATAAATAATTATTATTTCAAGTAATAAAGTATAAAATATAATTACTTTAATTTTGAAAAGTAAAAATATGACAATATATATATATACATATGCAATTTTATAAAATTGAAAATAACATAACTTTAGAGTATTTTAATGGTTATTATGTAAGTATAAATTATATTACTTTTATTTACAATAAATAATAATTTTAAATTATATTAAGTATAAATAATTATTATTCTATATAATAAAGTATAAAATATAATTACAAGTATGACACAAATTTTATATATACATATATAATTTTATAAAATTGAAAATAACATAAGTTTACAATATTTTAATGGTTATTATGTATTTATAAATTATATTACTTTTATTTATTATAAATAATAATTTTAAATTATATTAAGTATAAATAATTATTATTCCAAGTAATAAATTATAAAATATAATTACCCAAATTTCGAAATGTAGAAGTATGAAAAAAAAATTATATATACATATGTAATTTTATAAAATTGAAAATAACATAAATTTATAGCACTTTAATGGTTATTATGTAATTTTAAATTATATTACTTTTATTTACTATAAATAATAATTTTAAATAATAAATTTAAATTATATTAAGTATAAATAATTATTCTTCCATGTACTAAAGTAAAAAATATAATTACTTAAATTTTGGAAAGTAGAAGAATGACAAAAATATTATATATACATATGAAATTTTATAATATTGAAAATAACATAAGTTTATATTATTTTAATGGTTATTATGTAAGTGTAAATTATATTACTTTTATTAATTAAATTTAATAAAATTTATTATTAAATATATATATATACACATACACATATTCAAAATTTAAAATTTTGGAAAGTGGGTGTAGATATTTATTATATATTAGATATAGTTATAGGTAAAGCTATATAATATGTAGAACATAATTAGAACACCAAATAATATGTTAATATTATTGTGTGAGGATTGATCTTGAGATGACCGTCCAATGAATAATTTAAATTGCATGTCTTTTTTGTGTATGTGGTTATATAATTTATAATATTTTCATTTTTTTCCTCATTGATGACCTATGAGTCATCCCTATATAAGTATGTAAGGACCTGTGTTTCTGTCTAAAAAATGTTATGTATTTCATACCCCTAGAGCCCTTCACTTTCATGTGAGTAACTTTGTAATAAAAAGGCTTTCTACAAGAGGCGTTTGACAAGAGGTGTTCGACGAGAGTCGTTATTGTTTGAAAGGAGATTGATGGTTGCTAAAATATGCGATAATAGAGGCTCTAGGAGTTCACCCTTAGGTTTTGGTTAGTTTATAAAATAATGATAAACTAATCCATAGAATAAGTCTCAAGATCAAGTCATAATTATTTATTCATAAGTAATTAGTATTTCTGAAACATTTGATGATGTGGTATAAAAATATATAACGTTTAATTAAATTTTCTTTTTTAATAATGTCACCATCAATATACTTTAACAGTTAGGTTATTTATATTGATCAAGGTTTTAGATATAGTTTGTCACATATAACAGGGACAAATCTTTTTGAAAGTATTAATATAAATATATGTGTATATATATATATATTATTTATTAAATATAGTTATAAGTATGGTTATAATATTTAGAACATAGTAAATATCTCAAAAAAATATGTTAACAATCTAGAATGTTTACTGATCTTGAGATGACCGTCTAATGTATGATTTAAATTGCATGTTGTATTTTTTGTATCCAGTTATTTAATTTGCAATAATTGGATGATCTTGAGATGACTGACCAATGTATGATTGAAATTGCATGTCCAATTTTTTCAGTTATATAATTTTTAAAATTGCATTTTATTTTCCTCGTTGATGACCTACATTTTATCCCTCTCTCTAAGTATGTAAGGACCTGTGTGTCTACTTAAAAACATTTATGTATCTAAAACCACTAGACCCCCTCACTTTCATGTGAGTATCATTTTAATAAAAGGGAATTCTACAATAAGTGACTGATGGTAGCTGAAATCTAAGATAAAATTTAATAAAATTTATTTGAAGTGGTATTTTTACACTATGTTTGAGAAGATACTGATGGTAGCTGAAATATGAGCTTATAGATGCACTAAGATCCCCCTTAGGTATTGGTTGGTTTATCAAATAATGATAAACCAATCAATAGAAAAAGCCTCAAGATTATGTTAATTATTTAATCATAACCAATTTTTTAAAAAAATCATGATGTAGTATATAATATTTTATTAATTATTATTTTATAGGTAATCATGTCAATGAAAATATATTGCAACAGTGAGGTAATTTATACTAAGGAGGGTTTTAGCTATAGTTTTCCACCTGCAAGAGTGTAAATTCTTCATGATTGTGTGACATTGGATGAAGTTCACAAGAAGATTCATAGTTGATTAAAACTGATGGATAATCAATCAATTACTTCAATTATATATAGACATATTCAATATCCTTAATGTTTATGGCACACTGAGTATCCTATGGTCAATGATAAGGATTGGATGGATGTATCATTTTTATTTAGGAAATATTGTAGTAATGGTATAATAGAATTATATGTGGTGATTTCTAATAATGATGTGGTGAAACCTACTACTACATAACCATGTTTTGTGAGCTCTGTAGAAGTCGGTCCTTCACAACACTCTCATTCATTTCTTACTCATATGACATCTGTGATAGAAAAAAAAATATAAAGAAGATAATCAGTATTTGGAAGGAAATGTAGGGGAAATCTATGTGTGTACTCATGATATACTGAATGATAGTTTATCTAATGAGGAAGTATCTGGTGAGGTATTAAGAGATGATGTGGGTGAGGGTGATGTAGGGAATAAACCTTCTAAGGTTCCTCTAATAGATAGGCATCCACCAGTTAGTGGCAATCATTCTGTACTATTGACTTCTTTAGTTGAAGTAATTTCATGTGCTCTTCATTTTGATTGGTATGTCATTAAACCAACTACTGAATTCCTTATCATTATATGGAATATATCTACATCAATCGATAACACCATCTATGTCAGGAAATAGTTTGAAAGTAAAGTTGTCATGAAAATTGTGATAAAACAATACCACATAGAGCATCATTTCTTATTTGTTCTTGATAATTCAAAGAAGGAAAAATATCTCATTTGATGTGAAAAATATGGACCAAAATGTAAATTTCAATTGAGGGTAATATATGATAAATTTTTTTCATGTTGTAAGATAACCAAATTAGAAGTCTCGCACACTTGTGTACATCGAAGCTTGTTATGGGATCACTCTTCACTTGATGCAGAGTTTATATCAACTTTTATTGTAGATATGATTTGAATGTATCAGGATGTTCTTGTGTCCCTTTTTTAGGCATGAATACAATAGTTTTTTAACTATAAGATATCTTGCAGCAAAGATTAGAATGAAAAAAAAGTGATTGTAAATGTGTATGGTGATTGGGATGAATCATATGAAATGTTGCCACAACTTACGGAATTATTACCTCTCAAAAATCATATAATTTATCATTTGGACATTGTTGAGTATTTCTCCCTCAATCACTGAGTTGATCAATCAAAGGTGAAGTTCAATATGATGTTTTGGGAATTCAGGCCATGTATCACTGGTTTCCCCTATTGTAAACAATTCATTCAAGTTGATGGAGCTTTTATTTATGGAAATTATATAGGTGTTATAATTATTTCTACCACGCATGATGGTAATAATTCTCCTCTACCACTTTCATTCACTATTGTTGAAAGGGAGAATTTTGAATCCTGGAGTTGGTTTTTAGCATTTACACACATTCATGTTGCACAAAACCAAGGAGTGTGTCTGATATCTAATCACTATAGATCTTTTAAAGAGGTTGTTAATAGCGATGGGGTTTCATGGAGAGAACTAAATTCTAATCATCAATAATTTATTATCCATATTTCAAGTAATGTGCATAGTATTTTAGATATGAGGTAATAAATAAGGTGATCATCAATTTGGGTATGTTTTTAACTTACTTTTTTTTAAAGAAAATTTAATATCCTTTTAAATACATTATTCTCTTATGATTTCAACATAAAATCCCCAACAAGAAATTTTTGATCGTCATCTTGAAAAAATTATAAGGGTTAATAAATATGTGTATGATTATATGATGAAAATTTCAAAGGATAAATGGTCATTAACGTATGATGGTGGTAGGATATATGGTCATCTGACCACTAATATAGTGGAGTGCATAAATGGGGTCTTCAAGTTTGTGCGCAAACTTCCAATCATAGGGTTAGTGTAAGAGACATTTTATAGATGTGTGAAGTAATTTTTTGAACTGTCCCAATAGGCCTATCAGATGATGCAAAATGGAATGTGTTTTACTCAACATTTCCAAAGTTCCATTGATTATATACTACATGATGCATCGAGATTGTATTTTATAACCTTTGACTGGGTACAGATCCAATTTCAAGTAAGAGAGTTCTATGATCGGGTTACATGAAACAGTGGTCAAGTGTAGGTAGTCATGTTGGATAACAGGTATTGTGATTGTGGTAACTTCTAAGTATTGAGATATCCTTGTGCACATGTTATTGTAGCTTGTACATTGATGAACATATCATGGGAGGCTTATGTTGACTTGGTGTATCACGTGATCACTCTAGTTAACTGTTATAGTGCATATTGGATACATGTTGGTGACTTTAATTCTATCACATTGTCTATTGATTAGCCGACTGTCATCCCTGATATTTCTAGATTTCGTATTTTGGTTTTTTTATTTATGATTTTTTTTATTTTTGTAATTTTTCAATTATTGGATTGATATTACCAGGTTATGCCCTTGGGGAAGACCAAAGTATACTATAATCATAAATGATATGGACTAGCCTCAAAATTGAGGAGGGGGCTATAATGCAGCATTTGTCATGCAAAATGGCAAACTCATAAGAGATTTCCACAAGTGGCTGGATAGAGCTCCACTTCCCATCATCTATGATCAATTCTATGTATTTTATCATGAATGTGGATATATTTTTTGTATGCATACGTTTCGTTCATGAATCCTTTTATTTTTGACTTGCTCTATTTCTGACCTATTTCAACTCTGGTTTGTTTCATTTCTGGATTCAATCAGAAAATTTTTTTTGATACTATAACTATTAAAAAAATAAACAGACAGCGAAAATGAATAAAAATAGATTCAACCTCTAAATGAATTGTCTTAAAATATTTCCTTAAATTCACATGGTTGATTGAATATATCATGCACCCGCATGTTCTATGTGGGGTTTACATCATGGGTGATTTAAATAAAAATATTAAGAAATAAATTAAACATGATTAGAGATCAATAAAACAAGAAATTGATAGACTAAACCGACAACATCAGTCACATATATTTTTTATCTCTTTTTCATCATGATGTTTAATTATACATTCTAATTGTCTACCTCATTTTTCTTGTAGTAGTTTTAAAAAGATAGTTTTCAAATTTTATTGAATTAACTATAAAAAGTAATGATGATATCAAATGTATAGATAACAGGACCTTCATTGCTCACATTCTAGGATCGGCATGTTTCACGTCTGGTTTTAGAGGGACGTCTAGTTCCTCCTTTGAGTATATGAAGATCTCATTATTTCCATCATGTTTCCCCACCTCCCAATATCATCCCCCATCTTCATCATGTTGGTTTCTATAGTGTTGCTATGTGAAACTTCACATTTATCGATCATCATCTCATTTTTGTGATCATAGAGAGATGGAGGTCAGAGACACATACATTTAATTTTACAGAGGAGAGATGACTATCACACTCCATGATGTATCCATTATGTTGGGCCTCCCGATCAACAGTGTGGTAGTGATAGGTCGAGTCATAGAAAATTGGTTTGAGGTGGTTCATAGATTATTGGGCATTGGGATCCATGACAATGGTCGGTCCTTCATCAGTAGTATATTACACATGTCATGGATAGACCAACACTTCACTAATCTAGTTGACGCTTCTAACGAGATCATCGTGTTGAAATTTTCATGTATATACATTTTGAGGTTTATTAGTGGCATTATATTCATTGATCATTTGACCACATTTGTACATTTGATGTATTTACCTTTATTGAAGGACTTGGACTGGGAAGGCCGATATAGTTAGGGGTCTACATGTCTCACATATACATACAAGGTGATATGAAGCGCATTTCCTATTGATAAGATATAGATTATAGGATGAATTATTCTTATACAGGTGTGGATATGAGAGTGAATCCCTCGCTTAGCTCTACATGCACGTGCGCTATTTTCTACTGATATTTTAGCAAAGTATTTGCGTGGATGATGGTATGTTATTCCTTCATTCTAATGTCTAAATCAAATGTATAACTTTCTATTCTGAAATATAACTATAAAAATGTTATCTACAGGTGGAGTGAGGTGCGTTGACATTCACATATAGCCATACATGATGTCTATGGTTACAGAATTATATTGGATAGTCTTCGGCCAGATGATGTAAGTGGTTATTATTTAAATAGTTAAATCTTTATGTTGTGTTATACATGTCTTTATTAATTGATTATTATTTTTTTAGATTTTATGGATGTCATATACTAAGGATATCATCCAGAGTCACCCACCATATTGTATGGTGATGCTTGATGTCTGCTCCTACATCATTCCTATGATTCATTTACATATTGTTTAGTGGCATCATACTGATAGGTTTATGTGGTAGTTCGGATTCCATCAGTCCATTCTTGTGTCGCATAGTCAGTTACTTTTACTTCATTCCCTAAATATGTCAAGGAAGAGAGACTTTTACTGGAGGAGATATATTGACCTGTGGGACAGATGACATGAGTACTTATTATGAGAGGCAGGCATAGTACATATGCATTTATTCGATTAGTTGGATTATGCGCCCTAGTGTCGCATGTCCCCACTTATATTTCTTATGCAGCGCGGATGGGGATATCATGACTTAGTAATAATTTTTTCTTCTACTGTTACACAGTTTTTTATTAACATTACATAACAGCATAATTTTTTTTCAAATGATACTCATATCACCCATCTCCTTCATATCTTTGATCGGGTAGTGGGAGGCGCATTTGACCAGGCATATTTTTAATGATTTTTGACAGAGTTGCTTCCTCACATAGATGAGATTTATCATAGTATTTTCTTTAATTTTCCAGGCGATGCCGAGGATGTTGAGCCTGGTCTAGATGTTTTAGGGGAGTAACGATCCTATTATGGATAAAAATGTGCCATGGGAGGAGGGTGTTCATCATGATCAGCCAGATGCCCCTCCATATCCTACTACATATGAGCCACACACATAGACAGAGGCACAAGCATAGACGGGGTTTGTTAGCATGTCATATATTTTTGCACAGATAGATGATGAGTGGTCTGTGTTGCATTATTTATTAGCCTCTGATCCACAGACATCTGCAACATAGCAACCATCTTGTTCATATGTTAGCAAGAGTACCATCCAGCAGCTACTATTCTTAGAGGCGGGATAGGGTACAGGGGGCGAGACTGTACATCTATCGCTAGCCACATAGGATGATGTGTCGGTGGGTGCCAGTGATTATATATAGGAGCAACATACAACATAGTAGAGATGTAGACAGACACGGTGTGGATACATTATATATACACTCGACTGTGGAATAGAAGAGCATTCAGGTCACAAACGTAGATTAGATTGATAACATATATTGTATGTTTTTGAAATCATTATTTATACATTATTTAAAAACATACTAATATTTTACAAAATGTTGCATAAATCAATTAATTGAGATAATTGGAAATTAATAAAAATAATTTTGAACAAATAAGAAATGTTAATATTAATAACTACATTGGTAATATTAATAATTACTATTTGTTAATTATATTAATACTTCTTGGTATTATTTTCCATATTATGTATAACAAATAATATTCTTAAATTTCTTATTAAGTATTAATAATATTATTATTTTAATTCAATAAATATTATTAATATTTAATAATTTATTTAAGATGATTATTTATTACATATAATATGGATTATAATACTAAGTATTAATATAATAAATAATCATCTTAAATTAATTATTAAATATTAATAATGTTATTATTTTCAATTCTATAAGTATTATTAATATTAATAATAAGTATTAACTTATTTATTATATTTTAAATTAATTAATAATATAACATAATATATTAAGAATAATATAATTATTGATTAGTATATATTTTTCTAAATACAAATTATTTTATTTACATTATTATACAATAAATATTATCTATAATGCTATTAATTATATTAATACCATATTAATATATTATTAATTAATAATAAATAATAAAATTGATAATTAATAAATAATTTATATATTAAAAAATACTAATAATTATATCAACATAAAATTTAACAAAGATTTATAATTAAAATCTTAAAATAATAATATAATTAATAACTAGTAAATATTTTTCTAAATAAAAAATATTTTATTTACATTAGTATACAATAAATATTATTTATAATGCTATTAATTATATTAATAACATAATAATCTGTTATTAATTAATAACAAATGGTCTTGTTGATAATTAATAAAAAAATTACATATTAACATATTATTAATAATTATATCAAAAAAAATAAACAAAATTTTATAATTAAAATATTATAAATTTTAGTTTTTTTTACTATTAATTAATTAATAACATAATAATATAATATTAATTAGTAATAAATAATGTAATTCTTTATTGATAAATATATTATTTATTAACAAATTGGTAATATTTTATATCAATAAAAAAATTAACAAAAAATTATAAGTAATATTCATAGAAATTAATATTAATAATAAATATTATATCAAAATAATATATATACATATATATATATACAAAGAGGCACGAATGGTGTTCGCACCTCTTTGGTTAAAAAGAAGAAGGTTGAACCTCGTTCATACTTCTCTCTCGAAATGATAAGCGTGAATGGGTTCATGCTTCTTGGGACACATTTTTTAAAATACTTTATACCCTATTCCTTTAAAAATACCTATATAAAAAAATTATAAAAAAAGTGGTGATAAAATTCAAAAAAATAATTTAAAAGGTTACTTTTTATCACTTCTCGACGCCCACCTCTGCATTGCCTCCCCTTTGATTCAAACCTAAGACCTCACCCTCAAGCATCTTTACATTTACCACTCCTCCATGTTGCTTTGTTCTCTATTTTATGGTATATCTATTTATTTATATATATATAGTTATATTTTTTATCCATATATTTATTTATATATTAATATGATAGTTTTTAAATGCATTTAGAAAATATGTTTTTTTTGTGTCTGTTTATAAATAAATACATACATATATACAACATACATATTATTGACCTCCTTGGTTTAATTATCAATAAATCATGATTCTAATGATATTAATGAGTTTCATGTTTTCCATAAGCATCTTATAATTTGAGACAGGTGATGAAAATTGTTAAGTATGAGTCACCACCAGGGATGACTCGCCACCAACCTTTTCTCACCACCAAGGGTGAGTCACCGTTGAGATTAAGACACTGTTGAGGATGTGACACCGTCAAGATTGACTCACCACCATACAATGTCTCACCTTTACCCATGAATTATCGTTACCACAACACACCGCCAGCATGGAAAATTGACAAAGTACTAAAATGACACACTGCCAGTATGTCATACCATTAGAACGGAATTTTGACAAATTATGAGACACCACCAGCCTAACCTACCATCAGAGGGGTCACCTCCAGAAGGATGACTCACTATTAGCTGAGAAACCACCAAATGTCTCACCGCCAGAACAAGACACCTCCAATCTGGGACACCGTTAATGTCATGTTGCTAGACATAGATGTCGCTACAGAGAAACACCATTAAAAATACATATCGCCATACTTTGAGTCACCATTCATGACTCACCGTCACTATTTCTTAAACTTATCTTTTTTAATTAATTTCTCTAACATCTAATTTATGGAATTTAATTCCAAAAAAAATTAATGATTGTATCTTAAATGATCGACAAAATGCATTGATTTATGTGTCAGACATGTAGTGCATGGAATCAGAGAGGATCTACATTTTCTTGATGCTTCTATTAAGAGCAGAAGCAGACTCCCTCATGCATGTGTGAAGGAATATAAGAAATACACACACAAAAATCTATTCAAATACAGAGCTTAACCTGATTTCAAGAACATACATGTTTCATCCCACATCTTGTTCATTCAAATGAGGAAGCTAGAGATCATTATGCATCCAGTCCCTTCCTACAGTCAAGAATGGAAGCTTCCACACTACTCAGTTTTACTAAATTTTTCATGAGAACATGAATCGAGCTCCACTGCCAATCAAAATCAAGAGTCATGAGTTGTAATGTATAACAAATTGAGCATTTATATCCCTTCATACTGTTACTTCTCAGTTTTTTATTGTATTTTACATTATGAGCAGTTTGTGTTATACTCTATTTTATATACGCACACTGTCTCTTGCTATAACTGGAAGATACATAAATATCTTCTTAACCCTTTTTACTCTAGTACTCCCATGTATAAATATAGTAGAGGTCCCTATGTGACCTGTTTGTTTGTACTCCCATGGATAATAGTGGAAGAGGTCATGTGTGGCCTGGATAGTTGTATACTCTTGTAAAACTCAATTCATGTTGTGGATAAAATTATTTATTTATATAAACTGCTTGGTGGAAGGTGATCACCAAGTGGAGAGGACTAAGTATTGGCTTGAGATTGAACATCTTGTATTAAAATTTCTATTGTGTGTGTTTTATTTTGTTTTAATTTGAATATATTCTTTAAAACTGAAAAAAAAAATGTAAAAAAAATTAATACTTTTATAGTTAACATTAATTAGTGTTTTTATATGATTTTAATGAAGTAAATTGATTTCAAAGGTTTAAGTAATATTGTATATTACTTATCTGAGACCTAATCAATATTCTAAGAATTATTTTAAAAGATTGGAACTTATAAAAATCTGCTATTTTTGGGTAACTAGGACATTTTTAAAATAATTGGGGAAATATTTTTAATCCATTTTGAACAGAAATTTTTATTGGGTACTCAATTCACCTCCCTCTTGAGTAACTCACTTCGACCAACATTTGGTATCAAAGGATATTTTCTTTAGTATTAAAGTTTTCAAATATTTTTAACTGTTATTTTAGTTTCACTTTAAAGATCTTAAATTTATGTTATTTCTAAATTTAGTTCTCTAAATGGATTCTAGAAAATAAGTTTCTATTACTCAAATAGCTACCTTTTTTAATGGAAACAATTATTCTCAATGGAAAATCAAAATGCAAATTCACATATAAATTATGAGTTTTGAAATTTGGACTACCATAGAAGATAAATATAAACTGCATGCAACTACTAGAGCTACCTGGGATGATTCTACAAAGCTTTCTTACAATAATGATTGTAAAGTAATGAATTCTCTTTACTGTGCTTTAGGAGATGAAGAATTTAATAGAATATCATCTTGCAAGACTGTATATGAAATTTGAGATACTTTATCTATTTTACATGTGGGAACAACAAATGTTAAGGAGATGAGACTTAACACATGTACTATTAAGTATGATAACTTTAAGATGAAGCCTGATGAACCTATTTCTAACATGTATCTTAGGTTCAATGAGATTGTGAAAATAGTGATCCTACTTGGGAATCTTGTATCTAAAAAGGACCAAATCATGAAACTGCTTAGATGTTTACCTGAAAGATGGAGAAGCACATCTATGTCAATTATAGAATCATGTGATATAAGCAAGCTACCCATCAAAGAGTTTATTGGTAAGTTGATGATGTATGAAGAATAATTAAAGGTAAACCTAGAAGATGATGAAGAGCTAAAGATAAAATATGTAGCCTTTAAGACTACTACATCTAGACAAAAAAAGAGAAAGAAAAAGAGAAAGCCCAAACTGTAAGTTTAAGTGACAGTGAATCTCTACCAGATAGTGATGAGGAGATGTATCATCTAGAGATACGGTTTAAGAAATTTTATAGGTAGAAAAAGTTTTTCAGAAATACCAATTATAAAAGGAAAATATGATTCCAAGGGAACCTGGAAGAAATGCTGGAAGAAAGATAAAAATGAGGTTGTCTGCTATGAATGTAAGAAGAAAGGTCATGTAAAGACCAACTGTCCAAAGTTGAAGTATAAAAAGAGATATGATGAAAAGGATATATGATACAAGAAATCAAGGAAAGAAAAATGGAGTGCCTTATAAGATATCTCCAGTGATTATGATTCATCGCATGAGGAGAAACCTGATAGATCCAATATGTGCTTTATGAAAAAATTCAATGAGTTACCTACCATTTCTTTTACCTGTGCATAATGATGATATTTATGAAAATTAACATGTTTATGATGACATGAATAAGGAAGAAATGTTTGAATATTATAGTATGAAGGAAGATAATTTTAATGAGATAACAGATAAATATAAAAATTTTAAGAGACAACGTGATCTAACTGCCAGTATGAAATCTAATCTATCTATGGAAAAAGAAAATAATTCTCAACTTTTAAAAGAGAATACTGAACTTAAAATTTCTAATGAGAAACTAAATAAAGACTTGTAAAAATTCAATAATGGTAGAGAAACTCTCATATATATTTTAGGAAAGAACGTTGCACCTAAATATGTTATTGGTATTGGATACCAACTTGGATAGAGGAGAGAAGTAAAGAGTACTTTTTTACCTAAGTAAAAACTTGAAAGTTCTTATAACAATTATTTTTCTAGAGGACCTAACAAAGTCTTTATTTCAAAAAGATTTCAGTATATTTATAGTAAACCCATTAAGCATTTGTGGGTTCCCAAACCTTTAATTACTAACATCTATGGACCCAAAAATATTTGGGTACTAAAGTCATTTCTTGCATGAATTTTATTTTATAGGGAAACTATTTGAAGACCTATAAGAGTCTATGATAATTGGATAGCAGTTGTTCAATACATATTATAGGATATTATTCTTGATTTAAGAACCTTATTAAGGTTTATGGTGGACATGTCACCTTTGGTGACAACGCTAAAGGTAAAATTATCGACCTTGTCCAAATTGGTAATAGTAATTCTGTTTTGATTTCTAAAGTATTTTTTTTATGGTTTAAAATATAACCTACTTAGAATCTCACAATTATGTGATGATGGTTTCCATGCTGAATTTGAGAATAATGCTTGCAATGTTTTTATTCAAAATATGTTTTAATTTTTACTATATTGAGGAATGAAAATGTTTGTGTTGTTGATTTAAACTCTTTAATTTCTATAAAAAAAATTCTGCTTGAGTGCATTTCACAAAGAATCTTGGCTTTACCATAAGATACTAGGCCATTACAATATATACTAACTTAGGAATATTATTAGGAAAGTATTAGTTAGTTATATACCTAAAATTTATTTCCCAACTAATAAAGTTTGTAACCCCTGTCATAAAGAGAAGTAGCATGAAGTTTGTTTTAAATAAAAGAAAGAAGTGTCAATTTATCAACCTCTCGAGTTGGTTCACATAGATTTGTTTGGACCATCTAGAGTTTCTATTTTTAATGGGAAGCACTATATCTATGTTTTAGTAGATGAATTTTCTAGGTATACTTGGGTATTCTTTCTAGATCACAAAAGTGAAGCTTGTTCTTATTTCACCAAGTATGCTAGATTTGTAGAAAACTTAAGTGGACATAGAATTAAGACCTTAAGAAGTGACCATGGATGTGAGTTTGAAAATAAAGATTTTAAATCTTTATGCTCATAAAATGGTTATACATACTCATAAATTCTATACTCCAAGGATCCCACAGAATAATGAATTTATTGAAAGGCGAAATAGAACTTTGCAAGAGATAGCCAATACTATGTTAAATGAGAATGACCTACTTGTCTATTTTTGGGCAGAGGTTGTGAATACAGCCTGCTACATAATAAATAGAGTGTTAATTAGACTAATTTTGAAGAAGATCACTTATTATCTTTGGAATAATAGAAATCCTAAGTTTAATTACTTTAGAGTTTTGGTTATAATGTTTTTATTCTTAAAACTAAGGATAATTTGGACAAGTTTGCTGCCAAAAGTGATGAAGGAATTTTCCTGGGTTATTCAATTTCTAGTAAATCCTATAGAGTTTTCAATAAGAGGACCAAGACTATGGAAGAATATGTCCATGTAAAATTTGATGAAACAGATCCACATGATCTCAAGACCTCCTTAGAAAACCTTGATAATGATTTGTCTTCTATGGACTTAAATTCTAAAACTTCTAATTTTTTTGTCAAATAAGAAGAAAAATCATCCAGTTCATAAGCATTTCCAGAACTTCCTGAACCCAAACCTGTAGAAAATCCTGAGGTGACCTGCCCTACTTTTTCTAGATCTGTTAGAACTCTTAATTATCATCCCTTGGATGTTGTTGTAGGATACCTAGATTGAGGTACATAAACAAGAGCTTCTCTTAGAAATCAGGTTGAACATCAAGCATTCATGTATCAGCTAGAACCTAAGAAAATTAATGAATTTATTAATGATGAATTCTAGGTTATGGAAATTCAAGAAGAATTGAATTAATTTGAAAGAAATAAATTATGGGAACTAATAGATATGCCCAAGGACACCTTGACTATAGGTACTAAATGGGTGTTTAAGAACAAGGTAGATGAGTTAGAAACTATAGTTAGAAATAATACAAGACTATTTGCACAAGGTTATAGTCAAGAAGAAGGGATAGACTATGAGTAAACCTTTTCACCTATAGTCAAACTTGAATCCATAAGAATCATGCTTTCCTATACAGCATATTTAGATTTCAAAATTTATCAAATGGCACTACAAAAAATGATCCGATTAGAGGGGGGTTAGTTTAGAAGGGGTTATAACCCCATCTAAACACATTTGTAGTGGTTATAAGGAATCGATGTTAATGTGCCCACCTACTATTGTTAGAGGTGGTTTTGAAGAACCTTTGGTAAAGTAATGAGAAAATCAGTGGCAGTTAGATTAGAGGGGGTTAAAAACACCTCAAATTTCATCACAGAATCTCATATTATAGGGGGTTTTAACCCCCTCCAATCTATTTACCAGAATAGAGGTGGTTGGAAACCGCTGTTATTTGAATATTAAGTTTCATATTAGAGGCGGTTTTCCAAAACTGTCTCTATTTAAGGCAAAATTAGGGGGTTTAACCCCCTCTAATTAGTTATTTTTAAAAAAAAATTATGAGTAACCCACCCCCAACCCCTCTCCTGTTCCCACCCTGCACCCCCACCCCTCCCGTTTTGGTCTGGTCTCACCCCTCCCGCTCTAGTCTACGTCGTCCATCCTCCTCCCATTACGATCTGGTCTCATTGTGCACCCATGTTCCGGTCTTCCCCACCGTGTACCCTCTTCCCTCCTGTTCTGATCTCACCCGTCCCTCCCTTCATGATCCCCCATGCTCTATGTCACCCCCCCCCCCTTTGTAAAATATAAAGTTGCTGGGTTTTGAACAGCTAACCTGCAGCATAGACAGCGTGCCACCTCACCACTATGGCAAACTGGTTTTTTATATCATTTACACATTATTATATTTATATATATTAGAAAGGTGATTCAAATATATATTATTTGAATAAATATTTAAATAGATATAAATATTTATATATGATATATTTATGTATAATATTTATATGTAATATATATTTATGTATAATATATATATAATGTATTTTTGTATAATATATGATGTATATATTTATCTATAATATATATATATAATATATATATATATAATATAATATATATTAGATACATAAATATTAGATAATATATAATATATTTGTGTATAATATATCTATATATATATATATTATATGTGTATATATAATATATATATAAATAATTATATTTACATATATAAATATATATTTATACATATATTTGTAAATACATTTATATTTGTGTGTCTGTATATTTATGTATTTATATAATATTTATAGATATAATATAATTATAGTATATATATTTATATAATCATTTTTATATATTTTTATATATGTACGTGTGTGCGTAACAATAATATTATTAATTTTATTACACCTATGTTTTAAACTATAAAAATTATATGTTGGTTTTATAAATACTATACATTTATATATTTTATGATTTATATTATACATATATTATATTAAATACATTTATATTATACATTTATGTATTTGATTATATATATTTATATTATATCATATATATATACACACACAAAACTAAATACATTCATATAATTAGAAATATATAATATAATTAAATGATATATATATACTAAATTAATTTATAATTAATATGGTATACTGAAATATATATAAAATAATTATATAATATATATAAATTTATATATAATTAAATATTTATAATAATATATATTTATATATATATTTAATTTTGTCTATATTATATATATTTGTATAAATAATATAATATAAATGTATTTATACAAAAATATACAATAAAAATGTATTTAATATAATATATGTATAATATATATCATAATATAAAATGTATAGTATTTATAAAACCATATATAAATTTTATAAATTTGAATAAATATATTTATAATTACATTTATATTATGTATACCAATATTTATATATGTATACATTTTTGTTTATATGTATAAGTATTTATTTAAAGTATTTATATAATATCTTTATATATATTTATATTGTATTCAAATACATTTATATAATGTGTTTATGTAATAAATATATATATATACACATAAATGCGCACGCACACATATATATATTATAAAATTTGAATTTATATGAGATTTATTTTAAAAAATAAATAAAAATTTAGAGTGGGTTTAAAACCCCCTCTAATCAAAGTAATTAGTAGCGGTTCATGACCTCCATCAAATTTCTTGAATTGGAGAGTGTTTAAAACCCCCTTTAATGTCATTAATTAGAGGGGGTTCAAACCCCCCTCTAATGCCATCAATTGGAGGGGGTTCAAAACCCTCTATATTCTAAGGTATTAGCGGCAGTTCATAAAACCCCTCTAATATCTTAAATTAGAGGGGGTTATGAACCCTCACTATTTCATTTTAAAAAAATCAATTATATATATATATATCCAAATGAATATTATATATATATAGCTCCTCTAAAATCCAACTGAATATATAGTGACATTAATTATTGAATTAGTGGTGGTTTTGATATAACCACCTCTAAAATCAAACCAAATACTAAAAAAATAATGCTAAAAAATTTTGAGTGGATTGTGAACCCCCTCTAAATTTGATGATTAGAGGGGGGTGTGCATAACCCCCTATAAAATGAATTTAGGGGGGGTTAGTCATAAACCCTTCTAAAAAACTACTACTAATCTACTATTTTTTGTAGTGTGGATATCAAGAGTTCATTCTTGAATGGTTTTATAGTTGAGTATGTTTTTGTTGAACAACCCCCTAGTTTTCAAAATCCTCATTTTCCAAATCAAGTTTTCAAATTAACTAAATCTCTATATGGATTGAAACAGGCTCCCAGAGCTTGGTATGATAGGCTCAAAAAATTTCTTATTTCAAAAGGTATAGCTGATCCTACCCTTCTTATAAAATGAATTTAAAAAGATAATTTAGTAGTACAAATCTATGTTGATGATATTATTTTTAGATCTTCTGAAAATTCTCTGTGTACTTCTTTTTTCAAAATGATGCAAAATGAATTTGAAATGAGTTTGATGGGTGAACTCAAATTCTTTCTTGAATTTCAAATCTTTCAAAATAAGGAAGGAATTATTTTAAATCAAATTAAATATATAAAATATATTTTAAAACATTTTAACTTGGATATCATTAAGAGTAGTGACACTCCTATGTGTACCACCTATAAATTGGATCTTGATGAAACTTGTAAACTGATGGATCAAACCAGTTATAGAGGTATGATTGGAAGTCTTCTCTACTTGACTGTTATCTGACCTAATATAATGTTTAGTGTGTGTATGTATTCTCATTTTCAAGAAAATCCAAAAGAGTCACATCTTGTTTTTGTTAAAATAATTTTCAAATACCTCAAGTATACAGCTAATTTAGGATTGTTTTACCCTATAGGACAAGAATTTAATCTAGTTATTTATTCTAATGTTGATTTTGGTGCATTCAAGTTAGATAGAAAAGCACCTATGGAACATGTCACTTTTTAGACAAGTCTTTAGTTTCATACTGTAGTAAGAAACAAAATTATGTTACATTGTCTACTACTAAAGCTAAATACATAACTGTAGGCCATTTTTGTACACAAATTTTGTGGATGAAACACACTTTACTAGGATATGGATATAAATTCCAACATGTCCCCATATAATTGTGACAATACAAGTGATATTAAAAATTTTAATAATCCTATTTTTCATTCTAGAACAAAACATATTGATATAAAACATCACTTTCTAAGAGATCATTTTCAAAAGGGTGATATCAATCCTGCATTTATTGGTACAGAACATCAGTTAGTTGATATTTTTACAAAGACTTTAAATTATAAGAGAATAAACTATGTCAAACATGAATTAGGAATGATAAATTTTGGTTAAGTTTAATTTTGGGTGGCACACCATTGGGTGACATACCATTGAGTATGACACACCATTTTAGTTGTCTCACTGTTGTATTTGTCTCGTCGTTTTCATTGTCTCATCGCTGTGAACCTCACACCATTAGTTTTCATGCCTTTGTGAATATTTCACTTCTTAATTGTTGAATCGGTGGGTTTTGGGTTTTAAATGTTTCCAGTTTATTATAATCCAAAAACCTAATTTGAATCTTTCCCAATACTCAATTAGATTTCAAGTATTATTTCAATTTTTTTTAAATGTATAAATCCCAAATGATATATCCTTGAAAGTTGTCTAATTCCAACACATGTTTACTTTAACACCTTTGTCTCTCGAGCCCAGTGTGACCTCTCTTCTCCCAAACCTTTTGACCTTCATCTTCAACCGAGCTTACCGAACTGATTTGCATGCCAAGAATGAATCATCCTTCTGAGTCATCACCATCTAAGCCATGATCTGTTAAGAAGCAGAAAGGAGAGTCGAGTCATCCCGCTAAAGTTGCACCAATTAATCCTAGGCTTTCAAAAAGTGTTGTAGTAACAGAAAAGGAAGTTGAAATTGAATGGTTTCTCTCAAGTAAGTCAGTAGTGCTCAATGTTCTTTATAACCAAGGTTGGTTAGATTGGTTCTCTTAAAATAAGAGACCCTTTTATCTTATGCTTGTTTATGAGTTTTTCCAATATGTTGAGTTTGGTTTTAATGATGGGGAAGAATATTGGATGAGGAAAATAGTCAATAGTCACAGAATAATCTTTTCTTCAAAGAAGTGGGCCAAATACTTAGGAGTTCCTCATGAAGGTGTATATGATGACTACCAAGGATTTATTCCTGAGGATAGTGACTTTTTTATTTATGAAAAAACTCTTGAAGAGATGACTGGTAATGGGATATCTAGAAGTCCAGTAGCTTCAAAAATTGATGGAGAGTGTATACTATTGTTCAAATTTATTTAACATATGATTTTCCCAAGAAAGGGTGATTTCATAATGCTAAGGTATCAATATTTCTATCTTTTAAGTCTTATAAAAAGAGTACTTAAGATCAATCTGAGTAGGTATCTTATGGTTCACTTTTCTGAAATGATCAAGCCTTTGTCTAGATCCAATTCTCTCATTTATCTGAAGATTATCTCTACTATGTTAAAATAAAAAGGCCATGTTTCATATGATAAGGAAACAATTGTTGATTATGTTGGTTTTTTCATTTAAAGATAAATAAATTTTCTCAATAATGTGGATTAGTTGGAACCCCTAGAAGAAGCAATGGGTAGCTGAAAATGAAAAAATCTATGCATATTTTAACCCATTGGACCATCCTTCAGGGCCAAAAGATATTTTTTATCCTAGTTTTGGAATCATATGTATTAGTGGAGTATTCTGATGAAAATAAATAATATTATGTTGGTGAAAAAGAAGAATATAATTATCCTATTGATGAGGGCAGTGACCCAGACATATCTCCAAAATCACCACCTATCACTTATGGAGCTCCTATTCCTCCTAGGAGACTTCCAAAAAGAGAAAAATTTGTGAAGGTTAATGAATAAGTAACTGAAGTTTTTGGAGAGAAACAATTTAAAATTAGTTTAAAGACTAATGATGGAGATGTAAATGTGTTAGAGTTGGTATCCTGAGAACCAATTGTTTATACTTTGAGTACATGAATGTACACTTATTATATATTGTTCATTGTTCTACATGACTATAATATAATAATGTCCTGGAATATTTGTTGCATTAATAAGGTCATGGAAGATCCTCACTATGATGAGAACCTTGAAATGCTATAACAATATTCTTAAATAAAGTTCTACAGTTGGATGACATACTATGATAGGACACATAGTATACAGACTGTTATGTGCGAGTACTCATAAGAAGACGAGACTCTCTCTCATGGAGTTTGCACTTGGTAATCTCCAAGATGGGAGATTATGATAACAGACCCGCCAGTAGTAATTCTGCATGTCTTGGTGTCATTGGACATTGCTATCTACTAGTGTGTGTAATGGTCCTTAGACTGGAATATTATCATTAATTCATGTCATGACTCGCACACTTAGATTTGCTAATGAAAACTGTCTTGAAGATAGTTGGCAGGAAGTAGGGTACATTGGGTACATCACAAATGACATGTTGTTAATGGATAATTCGAGGAAGGATTTGTACCTTCCATATTTATGGAAGTACATATCTCAGGCCCTTTGATTGAAATAGAACTGTCGCCCAAATTACATGGCCATGGTGTCACGACGAGTTTATTTCTGGAAGTCAAAGAATGACGGATCAAGCATATAGGTTTATGACACTACCATGAAATATGCTTAATGAGATATTGAGACAAAGGGATTAAATTAAACGGTAATCATTTGTATGAGGTGACACATCAATGTGGCATCAACTTCTTTCTCTTGGGTTCCATGACCCATTGTTAGATAGTAATCTTGGACTTTAGGCAAGCCCGCCTAATGCCAACGAGAAAGAGGCCTAGAGGGTCACACACTAAGTGTATCCAAGTATCTCAAGTAGAATAAAGATTATTCTTGTATTTGGTTTAATAATTATTCAAGGAATCCTAAATCATTTTAATGTTGGAGGAAGAATAAAATGAAAACAAGATATACACGTCGTGTACATTGAATGTACACGCTGTGTAGTTTTCATTTTGGAAAAGAAATGAAAAATGAGTACACGTGGTGTATTAATGATTACACACCGTGTAGTTTTTTCAGTCGGGATTTTGAGGAAATAATATCGTTTTAGTAAATGATATTTATTATAATCAGCGTGGGATCATGTCAAGGAATTAATGATTTGACATGGGGGTTTTCAATAAGAGTTAATGAAATAAATAAAACGCGTAACGCGTTTATTTATTATCATAACTCTATGACCTCAAACCCAATTATAAATATCCTCACCACACCAACAATTTTCCCTAATGGTTGTGCACAACAATTCTGGAGAATTATCTCAAGGCTGAAAGAACTCCTTCCTCCAAGAACACCCTCAAGACTGAGAGAGATCCTCCTCCATCGAATCAAGGCGATCTAAGGCGGACAACGCAAGCAAAGGCTTCTCCACGCTAGCACCCGGAGATTCCTTTGGAAACGTCCAGAGATATGTGGTGCACATGTGGATCACCATTAGAGGAATTATACACTTGGATTCTGCGACGCAATGATGAATCACATCGGAACGTGATCAGAAATATCAATGAATAAATAACACCATAAAAGGTAATTCTTGTCAATTAATTAAATTAATTATAATCAACCTGTGATGATCCTCCTTTGTGGTTCTGGGAATATTCTTCTTCTTTGTCTATTTCTGTGATTCGATCCGTGGAGTTTGGCATTTATCGTCATATTGATCCAGGATTGATCATTGCTAATGACAAAAAGTCAAGTGGGAACATCCACCCATGAGCTTCCGTTGTGCCCGAGACCTTCAAGTGGTATCAAAGGGGTCACAAAGTTGATTATAGTTATTTAATTTTCATTGATAATTTACACAATTATATTTGATTCAATTCAAGATAAATCATTTTATAAAACTGAATGAATGAGATCTGTTCTTCCTCCTTCTTTTCTTGATTCACATCATAGAAATGGCCTTTTAATTTTAATTTTGATTAAAATAAAAATGAGGAACTCATCCAGAGGAGCCGCTCTTTATGTTTTTACAACACAAGAATACACGGTGTGTAGTGAAAACTAAATGTCGTGTAATAAGGTTAAACGAACCGATACTGGTCCGCCAAACCACGTCGTGTGAATTGAGCATACCTGAGTTTTTAATACACCGTGTTGACCAGAACTGAACGGCGTGTGGAAACCAGAATACATGACGTGTATGTTGAATCAACATGTTGTGTAGTCCGATCCGGCCCAGGTGAAACTGTGTACAAGGAGAAGTCGTGTACCGCGTACACGGGATTGCCAGTTTAGTAACCGCTTAACAAGGAAGTACACACCGTGTTAGATTTATCTACACACCATGTACTCTAAAATTTCCAAAGTACAGAAAACACGCCAAAGCCCCCGACGTGTACTTTGGATAAAGGGTAAAAAAAATACACGCCGTGTAATATAGCCTAAATGTCGTGTACTTTCCAGAAATGGAATTTCACTAGGTTTCCTCCAAAGTACAAAGACCCGTACAAGGAATATAAATGAGAAGAATCTCAAGGAAATTCAGAAAGGAATTTAAGATAAAGAATTGATTAATTATAAGATAATAATTAATTGAATTCAAGTGAGAATTATCTTGAATAAAAGAATGATTAAAATAATTTGAATACTAAATATGTGTAAATGTTATTGCATGCTATGGATGATCATGAGCTAGACTAAAGACCCTTTGTGTGTGTATGTTTTCATTTAAATTTATTTAATTTAAATTATTTGTCCTGCGAGCCTTCTTCCAATAAAATGTAGGGTCTGCGTGCCCATGGTTTCTTTAATGTAAACCCCATGTAATGGAGGATCTCCCAAGCCAGAGGAGACGGTTCAAAATCCGAAGCTGAGGAGAAACCAACCTAAGAATATACTAAGGTGGACTGGTGGGAGCTGCAAAACACAAACCATCGGGTTCAAGGTGTTTTTCCCTAGGTCAGGGTTGGATTATCAAAATCGCTAGATAATATAACCAATAGAAACACATGATCATTCCATGTTATTTTATTTCTGTCTGATTGCATGGTTTATTTATTATGTATGTGTTTTCACGATCACATAGTTAATGAAATAAACAAGTATGCAAAGATGGAATAAAATAAAAACCAGACTATGCGTAAATATTATCATAACATGGTTAATCACTTAATCAAGCACCACTTAATATTAACAAGAATGTTATAATGTGAAACTAAGAATAAAGGATTGAAATCCCTCATATACCATATTAAGTCAGACGAATCCATTTGTTACTTGATTAAGGTCGAGACTCAATAAAACTATGTGTTTGACCAACCCTTGTTGGGACACTTACTTTTATAAAGTAAGATCTTATGAAAGTTTCGGGTTGACTTAAACATTTTACATCAAGAGGAGTAGCCCTTAATAGACTTATTGTAAAATAGAGGCAAGTGTTGCGGAAATCCAAGTTAGGATTTCAGGATTGGGGAGTCCACTCAACAGATCAAGGAACTGTAATCTCATGGTTGGCAAAGAACTGACTACCTAAATACCTTTAAATAGTTTGACCAACCCTTGTTGGGATTATGCGAAGGGGAATATGGATCCTTTCCACTAGAATAAGTTTAATGGTGAGGGTCGTTGGGACATGATAAAATGGTGGGAGAATTAATAAATTCATTTATTATTTTTCATAAAATGTAATCAAAAGGTTCTGATAAATCTGCTCTTTTAATTTGTATAATCAATATGAAAAACTTGTCAACCACATTTTCTCTATGATCAATTATAGATAAAGACAATATCCTCACCGGTAGTAACTTTTAGGAATGGTTTAGGCACTTTTGGGTTATCCTACTCCATGAATGAAATTTTTACGTGTTGGAGTCCTCGCTTCCTGATTCGCCTGCCCAAGGGGAAAGTGATGAAAATTTCCTGGTCTATGATCAACATTTGAACAATGCACTTGACATTCAATGTTTGATGTTGTCATCAATGTCTATTGATCTCATGAAGTCTCATGAAGGCATGGATTCTTATAGCATTCTCGAGCACCTCTGTGGTCTATACCAGGAGAGAGATAGACAGGAAAGGTTTGAGATCTCCAAGGCTCTATTTCAGATCAATCTTGGAGAGGGTGCCCCAGATGGGCCTCATGTAGTCAAGATCATTGGCTACATTGAGTGCTTAGAGGTTCTAGGGTTTAAACTCCCTGAAGAACTGGGTACCGATCTCATTCTTGCATCACTCCCCCATAGCTTCTCTAACTTTGTTATAAATTTCAACATGAACAACATTGAGAAGTCTCTATCTGATCTTCTTTACTAATTCTCCAAGTGGACAATGATATAAAACATGAAAATCCTTTTGTTCTTATGGTGAATAAAAGGAAAGGTAAGGTGAAGAGTTTTAATCCCAAAGCTTCTTCAAGGCCTTACAAGAAAAGGAATATCAAAGGGGAGGCAAGAGAACAGGAGGTTGTTTGTTTCGCATGTGACAAGAAGGGCCACTGGAAGAAAAATTACACCCAGCCAAGGAAGCAAGGGGAAGTTTCAAGTGAGTTTGTTATCTAATTCAGTCTATCTATTTCTACCAATTGGGTATTAGATACTTTTTGTGGTGTTTAGATCTGTATCCAAATATAGGAACTAAGTAGATTCAGAAAGATTGACCGAGGTGTGGTGGATCTGTGAGCAGCCAACGGATCCAGACTCACTGTTGTAGCTTTCGGAGACTACCACCTCGCATTGCCTACCGTTATATTCTTGGTATTAAAAGGATGTTATTATATACCCTCTATAACCAAAAACATTATTTCAGTATCCAGATTAGATACTGATGGATTCATCTTCAAGTTCATAAATGAATGTTGCTACTTTTATAAAGATGGCATTTTTTTTGGTAGGGCACATTTATATAATGGCCTTTATGTGTTAGAATACACAAACCAAGTAATGGAAATCAATGAAAAAGTTAATTCACATGACTCATACCACACCCAACTTTGGCATCACTGGCTAGGTCATGTCAATGAGAAACGTTTGACAAAATTACATCAAGATGGGTATTTAGATTCTTTCGAACTAAAACCACTTGGTGTATGTCATGTGTGTCTATAAGGAAAAATGACCAAAGCCCCATTTAGTGGGAAAGGTGAAAGTGATAAAGAGCTTCTTGAATTAGTTCACACAAATGTGTGTGGACCATTTCCAGTTGAAGCAAGGGGTGGGTTCTTGTACTTCATAACTTTTACTAATGATTTTAATAGATATGGATATATTTACTTAATGAGGTATAAGTCATATTCTTTTGATCGGTTCAAAGAATATAAGAAATAAGTCGAGAACCAGCTTGGTAAGAAGATTAAGAAACTCCACTCAGACATAGGAGGAGAATATCTTAATCATAGCTTCATTGATTTCTTACGGGAGTTTGGGATTCTATCTCAACTCACTCCTCCTTAAATGCCTCAATGGAATGGTGTAAGTGAAAGGAGGAACCATACCCTGTTGGACATGGTGAGATAAATGATGAGTCATGCGAGTCTTCCATTATCCTTTTGGGGATATGTATTACAAATAGCAGCAGACGTACTAAACCAAGTACCAACTAAATCGATAAATGGTATTCCATACGAGTTATGGAGTGGACGCAAAGCCATGTTATAAAATTTACATGTGTGGGGTAGAGAAGTATATGTTAAGGCCTCTTTAGGTAACAAACTTTCACCCCGAGGCACAAAGTGTACCTTTATAGGATATCCTAAGGAAACAAGGGGATATTACCTATACAACCCCTCGGATAAAAAGGTTACAGTGGCAAGACACACCATATTCCTTGAGAGGGAGAACATCTCCAAAAGATATAGTGGGAGCGACATAGACTTTGATGAAGTCGAGGCACAAGATACACAGGAGTTGGTATAAGAACAGATTCCACAAAGCCCCGTGAAAGAATAATCTGTTCCAGAGACACAAGAACTACGTAGGAGCACGAGAGAGGTGAGAGAACCAGAATGATATGGTTTTCTTGTCACTGAGGATGGTGAATCATTATTGGTTGACAATGATTATCCTCTTACCTACAAGGAAGCAGTTGAAGGCACAGATGTTTCCAAGTGGAAAGAAGCCATGAATTCTGAAATGGATTTCATATACCAAAACCAAGTCTGGATTTTGGTAGATCCTCCAGTTGATGTAAAGTATGTTGGTAATAAATGGGTATTCAAGAAGAAATTGGACATGGAGGGACAAGTCGGCACCTATAAGTCACGACTGTTTGCAAAAGGTTTTAGACAGCGTCAAGGAATTTACTATGATGAAACCTTTTCACCGGTTGCGATGCTGAAATCCTTCAGAATCCTATTGTCCATTGTTGCTTACCATGACTATTAAATTTGGAAAATGGATTTCAAAACATCATTCCTTAATAGGAACCTCCAGGAAGATGTCTACATGACACAACCTGAAGGGTTTGTGACTCCAAAGGATGCCAACATGGTATGCAAGTTGCAGAAATCCATTTATGGATTAAAGCAAGCATCAAGGTCATGGAACATTCGTTTTTATGAAACCGTGATAGAATTTGGATTTGTTAAGAATGAATGTGAGCCTTATGGATACAAAAGGATTAGTGGAAGTGCAGTCATTTTCCTAATAGTATATTTTGATGACATATTACTAATTGGAAACGAAGTACCTGTCTTATAGTAAGTTAAGGCATGGTTGGATAAATGTTTCTCTATGAAAGACATGGGCGAGGCAGCATATATTCTTGGGATCAAGATCCATCATGATAAATCCAAGAGAATGCTGGGTCTAAGTCAAAGTACATACATTGACAAGATACTGAAGAGATTCAGTATGTAACAGTCCAAGAGGGGATTGTTTCCAGTGTCACATGGCATTCATCTTTCCAAGAAAATGTGTCCTCAGACACATGAGGAAATAAAGAAAATGGAAAGGATCCCTTACGCATCCACGATTGGGTTATTCATGTATGTTATGCTATGTAAAAGGCTAGATGTTTCTTACACATTAAGTATGGTAGGCAGATATCAAGCTGATCCAGGAGACCGCCATTGGATGGCAGTCAAGACTATCCTTAAGTATCTGAGGCGTACTAAGGATATGTTCCTGGTTTATGGAGGAGATGATGAACTAGTCATCATAGAACATGTAGATGATAGTTTCCAGACTGATCAAGATGACATGAAGTCACAGACTAGGTACATCTTCAGTTTGAATGGAGGTGCAGTGAGCTGGAAGAGCTCAAAGTAAGGTGTGGTCGCAGATTCTACAGTAGAGTCCAAGTATATCGCATCTTCTGAGGCAGCTAAAGAAGTAGTATGGATGTGAAGCTTCATCCAAGAGCTGGATGTAGTACCTAGCAGTAAATATCCTATCACACTCTATTGTGATAATACTGCAGTGGTGGAACTTACAAAAGAGACAAGGTCACATCAGCGGATAAATCACATACTTCGAAAGTATCATCTCTTGAGGGATTTTTCTCATAGAGGTGACGTTGCAGTGAGCAGTATTTCTATGGAAGACAACGTGGCGGACCCCTTGACTAAAGCCTTGACTCGGCAGAAACATGATCATCATGTGAGGTCTAGCGGACTACAAGTCGTAGGCAGTTGGCTCTAGTTCAAGTGGGAGTTTGTTAGAGTTGATTTCCTGAGAACCAACTATTTATACTTTGATTACATGAATGTACACTTATTATATATTATTCATTGTTCTTCATGACTATAATATAATAATGTCATGGAATATTTGTTGCATTAACAAGGTCATGGTATATCCCCGCTATGATGAGAACCTTGAAATGCTATAACAATATTCTTAAATAAAGTTCTATGGTTGGATGACATACTATGATAGGCACATAGTATACATATCATCATGTGTTTGTACTCGTAAGAAGACGAGACTCTCTCTCATGGATTTCACACTTGGTAATCTCCAAGATGGGAGATTATGAGAACAGACCCGCCAGTAGTAATTCTGTATGTCTTGGTGTCATCAGACATTACTATCTACGAGCGTGTGTAATGGTCCTTAGACTAGAAGATTATTAGTAACTCATTTCATGACTCACGCACTTATATTTGCTAACAAAAACCGTCACAAAGACAGTTGGTGGAAAGTAGGGTACGTTAGGTGCGTCATGAATGACATGTTGTTAATGGATAAGTCGAGGAAGGATTTGTCCCTTCTATATTTATGGAAATAGATTTATCGGGCCCTTTTATTGAAATAGAACTGTCTCCCAAATTCCATGTCCATGGTGTCACAACGAGTTTATTTCTGGAAGTCAATGAATGACGGATCAAGCATATAGGTTTATGAAACTGCCATGAAACATGCTTGATGAGATATTGAGACAAAGGGATTAAATTACACGGTAAGCATTCGTATGAGGTGACACGTCAATGTGGAGTCAACTTATTTATATTGGGTGCCTTGACCCGTTTCTAGACAGTAATCTTGGACTTTAGGCAAGTCCTCCCAATGCCAACAAGAAAGAGGTCTAGAGGGTCACACACTAAGTGTATCCAAGTATCTCAAGTAGAATAAAGATTATTCTTGTATGTGGTTTAATAATTATTCAAGGAATCCGAAATAATTTTAATGTTGGCGGAATAATAAAATGAAAACAATATGTACACGTCATGTACATTGAATTTACACGCCGTGTGGTTTTCATTTTGGAAAGGAGATGAAAAACGAATACACTCCGTGTATTAATAATTACATGCAGTGTAGTTTTTCCAGTCGGGATTTTGAGGAAATAATATTGTTTTATTAAATGATATTTATTATAATCAGCGTGGGTGCATGTCAAGGAATTAATGATTCGATATGGAGGTTTTCAATAAGAGTCAATGGAATAAATAAAACGCGTAACGTGTTTATTTATTGTCATAACTCTATAACCTCAAACCCGATTATAAATATCCTCACAACCCCAAAACTTTTCCCTAATGGTTGTGTGCAACATTTTTGGAGAATTATCTCAAGGCAGAAAGAACTCCTTCCTCTAAGAACTCTCTCAAGACTGAGATAGATCCTCCTCCATCGGATCAAGGCGATCTAAGGTGGACAACGCAAGCAAAGGATTCTCCACGCTAGCACCCGGAGATTCCTTTGGTGATGTCCAGAGATATGTGGTTCACATGTGGATCACCTCTAGAGGAAGTCTACACTTGGCTTCTACGACGCAATGATGAATCAAATCGGAACATGATCAGAAATATCAACGAATAAAGAATGCCATAAAAGGTACTTCTTGTCAATTAATTAAATTAATTATAATCAACCTGTGATGATCCTCCCTTGTGGTTCTGGGACTATTCTTCATCTTTTTCTATTTTTTTGATTCTATCCATGGAGTCTAGTGTTTATCGTCATATTGATCCTGAATTGATCATTGATAATGACAAAAATTCAAGTGGGCACATCCACCCATGAGCTTCCGCTACGCCCGGGACCTTCAAAATGGTGATGAAGAAGAGGAAGAATAAAATGAAGAAAATGGTAGTGGAAATGGATATGATAGAAATGGAATTGATGATAATGATGATTTTGAACCTATGGTTTAGTTGGAAGAATTATAAGGAAAGATTTGGAAATGCCTCTAGAACTTTCTATTTCTCCTGGTCCATCTAAATATGAAGAAATACCTAGCCTTTTTTGGGTTTGGACAGAACTCCTAGAAGAGAAGTAAATTATCTTGTTGAGGGGAGAAATCCCCAAGTTTTGATGGTGAGACTGTTTCTGACTCTGCTATGCTTGAGAAGATGGTCGTCATAGCTGTTGTTGAACAGCATATAGCTGAAGATACAAGGAAGGAAATTATTGAGGAAGAAGACAGTAATGAACAGTTTGGTGATATGTCTACTGAGAAGCTCTTTGTTGATGTGAAGAAGGAAGCTGAATCAGTTTTTGATGTTCAAAAAGGTGATGTTTAGATAATGGAAGCACCTGCTACTGGTGAACAGGTTGCTACTGCACATAGTCCAGATAGGCAGAGAAGTGTTGAGACAATTGTGGTTGTACCTACTGTTATGATACCTCCTGCCTCTATACCTGTTGTTTTTGAAGTTTCTAAGAGTTAAGTTGATCCAATGTTTTAAGAGTGGGATAATTTCTCAAGTGAATATGATGTCCACCAAAGGATGGTGGACCTGAGGTTCGAAAAGAAAGAGATCGTGAAGGATCTATGGTGGCTCAGATTGATTTTGATGGTCTATTGGAAAAGTTTGTTTTTGTTAGAGCATTACAGCCTGCACCTACTGCTCCAGTCCCTACCATCCTAGTTGAATTAGTCACTAAGGGTGACTTGGAAAATTTCGGAGAAAATTTATTGTAATATTTTGATAAATTTTTGAAGATTCAAGAACCTATCCTGACTAAGTTAAGTGAAAATTATGCAAGATATCTATTTGAGTTGGTGATTCATCATATCCAACCTAAAATGATGGATCATATTCAAGAGATAGAAATAGAGAATAAGAGGATCAGTGGTGATCTGGAATCGATAAAATATTTTATTGAAGAGTTGAAGTTGAATTTTACTACCTCTTTGGATGGAATTATGAAAAGTCTTGAGAATGTATCTTCAGATACTTCTACCTCCATTGTTTTACCTCAATGTTGATGTTGATCATATCAGAACTATAGTTAGAGAAGAAGTTGTAGTTTTGTCCAGTGTACCTACTAGTGGAGAACTCGTGATACCATTGGAGATTTAGATGAAGTTTGAGAAAAGTACTCAACATGATCATATGATGATCAGATCATATTCCAAGGGTATGAATGCTAACCGAGATACAATTACCAAGTCCATCAAATTTTACCTCTCAAGAATTTATACCAAGCATGTCATCGGTGAAAATTTCAAATTTTTGGCTGATAATCTATGGATGTATCCTATTACTCAAGCCTTTAAGGAATAGGTCAGACAGTTGAAAGAGATGACTCTAGTGATTCAAAGATTTATGGAAAATAAGGGTGACTTTTTCAATGCCATGGAGCGAGGTGGTCAAATCATAATGAATTTCATAAACCTTATGAAACCATTTCTCCATGTGCATGGTACTGTAGTTGTTACTCAGAAAGCAATTCCTATTACTCCTTAAGTATCTCTCAGACCAAGAGTTACAAGGGATCCCACTGCACCTCTACCTTCCAGATTCCAACATTTTCCTCTTCCTCCTACACAAGATTTGAGACACCTTAGACCAATTATTATGTTAGAACATCAACCTCCTTGAGCTATAGCAGGACTCCCAACTGGTGTTCCATCTACCTTTCCTAGAGCAACTGTTTTAGACCCCGCTGCACCTTCTGTCTCAAATCAAGAGAAAGACGAGGCCAAAGGAAAAGAACCAATGGACCCTTCTGCCCATCCTTGAAGATGTTGTTGAATTGGACCTTTTGTTTTGATGGGAAACTTTTTGTAATAACTTTGTGATTGAAACTTTTGGTTGACTATTACTTCTCTTTATAAATTATTTATCCTTCTGTTCTTTATATTTCCTTTCTTACTACCTTTACTATTTTTGTATTGATTGTGTTTTACCTTTTTGATAATTCCAAAAGGGGGAGAAGAAGAAAATTATGACATTTACATTTATTTTCTGATTTATTTCTGCCTATTACCGTGATCTATCTTTAATAATATTTCCTCCATTTCATTTATACCACACTTATATAATTTCTCCTTAATATCATGTTTTAATCTTACATTTGATGTCATGATTTGTGATCATCAAAATGGGAGAGATTGTTGACCTCCTTATTTTAATTATCACTAAATCATGATTATAATGATATTAATGAGTTTCATGTTTTCTGCAAACATCTTATAATTTGAGACAGGTGATGAAAATTTCTAAGTATGAGTCACCACCAAGGATGACTCACCGCTAACCTTTTCTCACCACTAAGGGTGAGTCATTGTTGAGATTAAGACGCCGCTGAGGATGTGACACCATCAAGATTGACTCACTGCTAGAAAATATCTCACTGTTTCCCATGAGTCACTGTTGGCACAACACACCGCCAATATGAAAAATTGACAAAGTGTTGAAATGACACACCGTCAGGATGTCATACCTTCATAATAGAATTTTGAAAAAGTATGAGACATCATCGGCCTAACCTACAGTCAGAGGAGTCACTGCCAGAAGGATGACTCACCATCAGCTGAGAAACCACCAAATGTATCACCATCAGTATGAGACACCGTCAATCTGAGACACCGCCAGTGTCACACCGCTAGACATAGATGCCACTATAGAGAGACACTATTACAAAGACATACCACCAAACTTTGAGTCGCCGTTAATGAATCACTGTCACTATTTCTTAAACTTATATTTTTGAATTAATTTCTCGAACGTCTAGTTTATGGGATTTAATGCCAAACATTTTTTTAATGATTATCTCTTAAATGATTGATAGAATGAATTGATGTAAGTGTCAGACATTAAGTACGAGGAAGTGGATAGGATCTGCATATTCCTGTTGCTACTATTAATAGGAGAAGCAAACTCCCTCATGCATGTGTGAAAGAATAGAGGAAATACACAGAAAAGTTATTCACATAGAGAGATGAACATGATTGCAAGAACTTACATGTTGCATCCTGCATCCTTCTCATTCAACTGAGGAAGCCGGAGCTCATTACATATCCACTCCCTTCCTCCAATCAAGAACAAAAGTGTCAATGACACTCTGTTTTACTGAAGTTTTCACGAGAACCCGACTCGAGCTCCGCTACCGATCAAAATCAAGAGTCGCAAACTGCACTGCATAATAAATTGAGCATCTCTATCCATTCATACTCTTATTGCTTAGTTTGTTTATTGTATTTTACATTATGAGCAGTGTGCACTATACTCTGTTTTATATATGCACACTATCTCCTGATATAACTAGAAGATACATAAATATCTTCTTAACTTTTTTTACTCCTATACTCCCACATATAACTATGGTAGAGGTCTATGTGTGACCTGTTTGTTTGTACTCCCACAGATAACAGTGGAAGAGGTCATGTGTGACCTAAATAGTTGTATACTATTGTAAAACCCTATCCAAGTTGTGGATCAAATTGTTTATTTATATAAATTGTTTAGTGGAAGGTGATCACCAAGTGGAGAGGACTAAGTCTCGACTTGAGACTGAATCTCTTATATTCAAATTTCTGTTGTGTGTGTTTTATTTTATTTTTTTTTGCATTGAATATATTCTTTAAAACTGAAAATTGTTTTAAATTGTAAACAAATTTATACTTTGATAGTTAACCTTAATTAGTGTTTTTATAATATTTTAATTAAGTAAATTGATTTCAAAAGATTAAGTAATATTGTATATTACTTAACTGATACCTAATCAATATTCTAAGAATTATTTTTAAAGATTAAAATTTATAACAATCTATTGTTTTGATTAACTAGGTCATTTTTAAAATAATTAGAGAAATCTTTTTAATCCATTTTGAACATAAATTTTTATCGGACTCTCAATTCACCTCCCTCTTGAGTAACTCACTCTGACC
Source organism: Viscum album (assembly GCA_963277665.1). Taxonomy (NCBI): domain Eukaryota; kingdom Viridiplantae; phylum Streptophyta; class Magnoliopsida; order Santalales; family Viscaceae; genus Viscum; species Viscum album. The sequence continues at coordinate 462,038,425 of OY728134.1, read as the reverse complement.
AACACACACACACACAAATATATATATATATATATATAATTATACATATTTATATTTACTTACATATATTATATATTAATATTTATATGCATATATTAGAATATATAGATAGTATATATCAGTTTGTTAATACAGACACACATAAAAATATATATACACACACACATATTATATAGCTATATAAATATTAATATATTTTTATTTTAAATAAAATTGATATTGTTTTTTATTTAGATATGCTTTATATATTTAGAAAGATATTTTATATGAAAATATGTTTACATGTTTATTTATAAAATTAAATTTTTATGTGTGAGTATATAAAAATATGCATATATTTTTATATATTTTAAACTATTTTTATTAAAACACACGTAAGGAAACAAACCGGCCCAGGGACTCGATCCCGTGACCGCCACCCCAAACCCCTAACCCCTTGCCACTACAGCCAATTGCGTGGGGTATATGTTTTTATATATTTAATTATAAATAACAGTACAAGATGAAAAATGGTAAAATTTGAACGTCATAATATTCATATCAGGGTAATCCTTAAGAATAAATTGAGTCTTCACCAAAATAAGATAATAAGACTCCATTAAACGATGATGAAATTCCATGAAATGTTAGAAAATGGGGGTATCCCGATAAAAAAACTCAGTTTTGGAACCTTTCTAGGACTTTTTTGACCAAAAAACAATGATTGGGGTTTCCTTGGGTCACCACGACATAGAACTTTTCACAAGTTTCGATTTGATATGTGGTATAACTCAAATAGACACCCGGATCAAAAGTTATAATCGTTTGAAGTTCAAGTCATGTTTTCAACTTATTTAAGATCATTTATTAATTTATTGAATTTTTCTATATTCGAATTGTTATTAAATTACTATTACTCAATAATAATTATCAAATTTTTGTTGTGAAATTGATCGAACGCCGATTGAAACTGCAAAACATTTCGAAACCGGAAATATAAGATCGATCGTAGGCGAAACGCATCGTTGAGAAAGCAGATGTCGTATTTGCGTATGACGATGATAATAACAAATGGAAATACAAATACAAAATAAAAACAAGAAGTAGAGAACACACTGTAGAGCCAAAACTCCATACCATTTTATTAACATATCACCATATTTATAGAGTACATGAGATCTAATTAAATGGTTCAAATTAATCCCTATAATATTTAATCCAACGACTAGAATACCAATGGTTTGAGAATATTTAAGGTTGTTCATTAAGAGGGGAATTAATTGGGAATTGAGGTGTCATCATTATTGTCATAATTATGACATCCATTAATAATATTTCATAACACTCCCCCTTGGATGTCATAATTTCATGGAACCTTATTTAATATTCACTTAAAAAAACCCATGTGGGAAAAATAAGTGAAGCCAAAATAAAAGAATTCCATGTCATGCTGCCTCATTAAAAACCTTATCAGGAAAACCCAGTGGGAAAAAACCTGATGAAGGGAAAAAGAGTGCAGCATTCCCAACTCCCCCTGATAATATCATTTAGTTGTGTCTTCAGGACATCAATTAATATTATTATTTAATTATGTCTTCAGGACATGGGAGGAAGACCATAGGTAATAATGAATGGTCTCATTGAAAATTATGACTTGTGGGGAAAACACTTGATTAGGGAAAAAGAGTACAATAACATCAAGTCCCCATAGTGTTTCCTCGTTAAAAACTTTATCAAGAAAACTCAGTGGGAAAAACTTGACTAAGGGAAAAAGAGTACAATGGTTACATCTCCCATTCATAATGATCATCATTTATCTCATAGAATGTCCATGATCAATTCATAACCAAAACATTCAGTTTTGAATTTTGGAATAATAATAACTTATACCCTTTAGATTTCAATGAATGGGTAAGAACATTAACTCGCATCATAATATGATTTATTATTATTTGAAAGGTACATATGCATATGTACAAGTATATCCTTCAAGGATACATAAAATGTGCATTTATATTTAATCCTTCTGGGATAAGTATGTTCTTCATCAACCCCTTATGTATGAAATCTATCACTCTTGGAAGCAAGAGATTTAATTATCCATTAAGGGTAAGACCATTCCAAAATTTAATATTACATATTCAAGATGATTAATTAAAAATATAAGGACATTCCATGTAATTTCATAATCAAATAATTCATTGATTTTAGAAAACTCTTCAAGATTTTAGATGTTTTTCAAAACACCTAAATAATATGATGAATACAATGATTCATACATGAGATGATAAATTCAATTTATATTCTTCATTAACTTAATATGGATAAATCTTATTCAGTTCACCGCATAATTTATCAGATTGGGTGAAACTTCCATAATTTTGAATATGCTTCAGGCATTTCAAACCCTTCTGGGATTCATATAAATATCCAAATAAGGAAGAATATAAGATCATTTATATTCAATAGTCTTTATAGTTTGGATAATCAATCCAGAACTTTATATGTTGAAAATTTCATAAGTTCCTTTAATAATTTCTGTCCAATTATTATGATGTTGACATCTGTCAAAATCCATTTTCATCAATGAGTTTTAAAATCATTCATAGAAAATATATCATCAACAACATTTGATTGACATCTCATAATTTTTATGGTACCAGTGTCACTTCAGGGGAAATATCTAAAAAGATATAATGTTTCCGATATATTCATTTTCCTCTTCAAGGGAAAATATATTTATTGCTTTCTACTCATGATGAACAATGATTTTATATAATCAGTTCAACCACACTTCAGGTGTGTATAATCAGACTATTTATTTCCAACACTTTACATTCATGTAAGTGTTGTGAGCATCTTGTCAATGGTTCTGCAGGACCATATAATATATTATACTCTGTATTTCTTTTAATCAACATGCATAGCCTGCAATGTATACTCACCAGCAGCAAATAACACATGTGATCATTTTAGTGGATGCATCTTTCATGTAGATGGGTCACATGGTGTGTGGGCGCGCCCATATATACTTCTTCATAAGTATATGGGAAATTTATTTCCATAATAACTGCTGATGATATAAATAATTTACCTCAAAAATGGGTACCTCAGGGTAAATTATTATACAAGGGGAATTCATAATGACTTAATGATAATAAATTCATTGATAATTTTGTAGACATGCATCCATTAAATAAATTCATCATTCTCCCCCTGATGGATGTCTACTATGTTATCAATAAATCGATACTCGTGTATACTTGAATCAATATCTTTCATTATAATTGATCCCAGATGGCCTAAATCATCATGTCATATATTTTAAGTTCCAGGATCAGTAAACTTATGGTTTACCATTATTGATTCGATTGTACATAACAAATTCTTTATTGCTGTGAAATTCGTCGATTGAAGGCGAAGCGAAGCGAAAGCGTATGGCGATGTCAATTGCTCGGGATGATGATGGTGAAGTAAAATGTCTCAATCACTGTACAATAGAACAAGAAAGATAGAACACAAGTATATGGCCACACAAAATCCACCCATTTCCATTATCATACCACCATATTTATAGATTACAAAAAGTTGATCCAACGGTCAATATCAATTACAAAAAACCAAATCTAACGGTGGGAATACCAAAGGGTTGGCCAAATGAAGAGTCTTGTTGGGAAAGTAAAAAAGGCAGCATTTATTATGATTGATGACATCCACATAATTTAATAATTCACAACACTCCCCCTTGGATGTCATAATCCCATGGAATCTAATATAAATCTTCACTTAAAAAAACCTTGTGGGAAAAACAAGTAAATCCAAATTAAAATGATTCCATGCTATGCTGCCTCATTAAAAACCTTATTAGAAAACCCAGTGGGAAAAAACTGATTAATGGAAAAAGAGTACAGCGTTCCCAACTCCCCCTCACAAAATCATGATTGACTTTCCAGTCTTCGCATTCCAATTTTATAAATCAATTTCTCAAATGTTGAAGTTGGCAATGCCTTTGTGAAAAAATCTGCGAGATTGTCACAAGACCTTATTTGCTGGACATCAATCTCACCATTCTTTTGAAGGTCATGGGTGAAAAAGAATTTTGGTGAGATATGTTTTGTTCTGTCACCTTTAATAAACCCACCTTGCAACTGTGCTATGCAAGCAGTATTATCTTCATATAATATGGTGGGAATATTATTATTCATATCTAATCCACAGCAATTTCGAATATGATTAATCACTGATCTCAACCAAACACATTCTCGACTTGCTTCATGAATAGCAATCAACTCAGCATGGTTGGAAGAAGTCGCAGTAATTGTTTGTTTTGTAGAACGCCAAGAAATAGCAGTTCCACCATATGTAAACACATATCCAGTTTGAGATCTTGCTTTATGTGGATCAGACAAGTATCCAGCATCAGCATAACCGACCAACTTCGGTTCTGAGGATTTGGAATAAATTATCCCTCGATCCTTTGACCCTTGAAGGTATCTTAATACATGTTTGATACCATTCCAATGCCGACGAGTAGGAGAAGAACTATATCTTGCCAATAAATTCACAGAAAATGATATATCAGGTCTTGTATTATTTTCAAGGTACATCAGTGCTCCTATAGCACTCAGATATGGTACTTCAGGACCAATTAGTTCTTCATCATCCACTCGTGGTTTAAAAGGATCATTATCACGATCAAGAGATTGTACAACCATTGGTGTACTTAATGGATGCGATTCATTCATGTTAAATATTTGTAGGATTTTAGTAGTATAATGCGATTGATGAACAAAAATGTCATCCTTAAGATGCTCAATTTGTAATCCAAGGCAGAACTTTGTCTTTCCAAAGTCTTTCATTTCAAATTCTTTCTTCAGATATTCCACTGCTTTGGAAAGTTCATCATTAGTCCCAATCATATTTAAATCATCAACGTATACTTCAATGATCACAAATTCAGATCCAATCTTCTTAATGAAGACACATGGAAAAATTGGATCATTTTTATAACATTCCTTCATCAAATATTTACTCAGACGGTTATACCACATACGCCCTAACTGCTTTAATCCATATAATGATTTATTCGGCTTAACTGAATAAAGATCTCGAGATCCAGGATATTTTGCCGGAAAATTGAATCCTTCGGGGATTTTCATGTAAACATCATTATCAATATCACCATAAATATATCCAGTCACTATGTCCATCAGGTGTAATTCAAGTTGCTCATGTACAACAAACTTCATGAGGTACCGAAAGGTTATTGCATCCATTACAGGAGAGTATGTTTCATCATAATCAATCCCAGGTATTTGTGAGAAGCCTTGAGAAACCAGTCATGCTTTATATCTCACGACTTCATTATTTTCATTTCTTTTTCTCACAAATACCCATTTGTATCCAACAAGATTAATCCCTTCAGGGGTTTTCATGATCGACCCAAAAACCTCACGTTTAGCAAGTGAGTCTAGCTCATATTGGATTGCAACTTTCCATTGATCCCAATCTGGCCTTTCACGACATTCATTAATAGTTTTAGGTTCTTGATCCTCATCCATAATTTCAAGGGATACATTGTATGAAAATGTGTTATCAACAATGGTATCCACTCGGTTCCAACATCTTCCAGTGTTTGTGAAATTTATTGAAATTTCCTCTTGATCATGTTCATGTACTTCTGGTACATTTACATTATCTTCAAATTCATTTATATCTTCAACCAACATAGGTTGTTTCCCCTTTCTTTGATGGGTATTTTTATCTTTTGAACCAAGTGGTCTTCCACGCTTCAGGCGTGGGTTGGAAGCATTGTTGGAAATACCATCAAATTGTCCTTCTGGGACATCAATTCTTATCGGTGCATTCACAGTAGGTATATATGATTTTGTAACTCGTTTTGAATCATTGAACGCATCAGGCAATTGATTTGCTAAATTTTGAAAATTAATGATCTTTTGAACTTCAAGTTCACTCGTATTTGTACGAGGATCAAGTTGTAATAATGAAGTTGATTTCCATGATATTTCTTTTGAAGTCGATTGATTTCCCCCTTTGAGTGTTGGAAATAATTTTTCATCAAAATGACAATCAGAGAATCTTGCTGTGAATGCATCTCCTGTCATAATCTCAAGATATTTAATGATCGAGGGAGATTCAAAACCAACATATATCCCCAATCTCCTTTGGGGTCCCATTTTTGTTCGTTGTGGGGGTGCTACAGGCACATATACAGCACAACCAAATATCCTTAAGTGTGAAATATTTGGTTCATGACCACAAACTAATTGCAAAGGGGAATAATCATGATAGCTTGATGGCCTTATTTAAAGCAGTGTTGTTGCATGCAAAATTGCATGTCCCCATACTGAAATGGGCAATTTAGTTTTCATAAGTAATGGTCTAGCGATAAGTTGTAATCGCTTTATAAATGATTCAGCTAGACCATTTTGTGTATGAACATGAGCTACAGGATGTTCAACACTTATTCCCAATGACATGCAATAATTATTAAAAGCATGTGATGAATATTCACCAGCATTGTCAACCCTAATATGCTTGATTGAATAATCAGGGAATTGCGCCCTTAACCTTATTATTTGGGCAAGTAATTTTGCAAACGCATGGTTGCGAGTGGACAATAAACACACATGGGACCATCGAGTTGACGCATCAATCGTGATCATAAAATATCTGACTGGTCCACATGGTGGATGAATTGGTCCACATATATCACCATGAATTCGGTCCATGAACATCGGGGATTCAATCCCGATCTTTGATGGTGATGGTCTTATGATTAATTTTCCTTGAGAACAAGCAGCACACGAGAAATCATGGGGCGTAAGAACCCTTTTATCAACCAATGGATGACCATGAGTACATTTAATTATTTTCCTCGTCATTATTGATCCAGGATGACCCAAACGGTCATGCCATACAATAAATGTATCATGGTTGGGAAACTTCTGGTTTGCCATGTTTGATTCAATTGTACAAATATTGATAAAGTACAATCCAGACGGAAGTCTCAAAAGCTTTTCTTGAATCAATTTGTGCTCATTTTTAATGCTTGTTATGTAGAGTTATTTAGCACCTCCTTCATCCATTGTCTCAATGTGATATCCATTATTACGAATATCTTTAAAACTTAGCAAATTGTGTCGAGACTTGGGAGAGAACAAAGCATTGTTTATCACAATCTGGGTACCACCAGGTAGACATATTTTTGCTCTTCCGGAGCCTTCAATTAATTGCGCACTACTGGTTAAAGTACACACATGAGCACTACCCATTTTAATGGTGATAAAATATTTCTCATGTTTAAGGATTGTGTGCGTCGTTGCGCTATCAACAAGACAAATATCTTCATCATGGAAATTATTCCCAACGGACCGATTTATATCATCCATTTCTAGTAAAGAAAATAAACATGCATATAAGTAATAAAATAAAAGAAACCAAAATCAAACATGCAATATTTAAAAATATTACAAAACCATAAAATCATTGTTCATTTCAACCACAAACATACAAAAACCAAAAATCAAACTTTGATTCCTTCATGAGCATTCATGCTTGATCAATATGCTCATCACCTTTAGGGTGTGAAAAATAGTCGGAAATATCAAAGTTTGTAATATCATCATCATATTTCAAAGCCTGGTCAGCAAAATTCGCTTCAGCATTCTTTTCCTTTCCTTTGATAGATTTTTTATAGAGATCAACAAAATGTTTTGGCGTACGACAGGCACGCGACCAATGCCCTTTCATGCCACATCGAAAGCAGTTACTTTCATCACTCTTAGATTTCTTAATTTGTGGTTATTCATCATTGGACCACTTCTGGTAGTGCCCCTTCCTCTTCTCATTTGGTGTATGACCACCTCGAGCAAATGACTTTCCTCGGCCTCGATTACGTCAGTTCTTCCCACGACCTTGATTAAAAGCAGTCGCATTCGCTTCAGGGAATGGAGTCTCACCAATAGGTCGGGATTCATGATTTCTCATCAGGAGTTCATTATTTTGTTCAGCAACAAGAAGGCAAGAAAGTAATTCAGAGTATTTTGTAAAACCTTTCTCACGATATTGTTGTTGTAGAATGACATTTGAGGCATGGAAAGTAAAATATGTTCTTTCCAACATATCGGTATCAGTGATAGTATCTCCACATAATTTGAGTTGCGATGTTATTTTAAACATTGCGGAATTGTACTCACTTACCGATTTATAATCTTGGAATCGCAAATGGCTCCATTCAAACTTTGCTCTTGGTAGTATTAAAGTTGAAGGTGATCATACCTCTCCTTGAGATTCTGCCACAGCACCAAAGGATCTTTCACCGTGAGGTACTCATTTTTCAGATCCTCATGGAGGTGATGGCGGAGGAATATTAGGGCTCGGGCACGGTCTTGAGTGGAAGCGTGATTGCCTACTTTAATTGCTTCACCGAGGCCGTTTGTATCAAGGTTCATCTCCGCATCCAGAATCCACGACAAGTAATTCTTCCCAGAAATTTCAAGAGGGAGAAATCCATGCTTTGCAATATTTTCCATGTGAAAATTTATCTTACCGAGATGACTAACCTTTTTACTTCGCAGAGCAGTCGTGCTGATAACGTGTTGTGAAATTCGTCGATTGAAGGCGAAGCGAAGCGAAAGCGTATGGCGATGTCAATTGCTCGGGACGATGATGGCGAAGTAAAATGTCTCAATCACAATAGAACAAGAAAGATAGAACACAAGTATATGGCCACACAAAATCCACCCATTTCCATTATCATACCACCATATTTATAGATTACAAAAGTTGATCCAACGGTCAATATCAATTACAACAAACCAAATCTAACGGTGGGAATACCAAAGGGTTGGCCAAATGAAGAGGCTTGTTAGGAAAGTAAAAAGGCCCCATTTATTATGATTGATGACATCCACATAATTTAATAATTCACAACATTTATAATCATTTTTATGAATGCTTGTTACATATCGAGGTACCTCTTTTGTCTTCATATGATATTCATTTTCAAGAATACCATTCATATATCTCATTGAGACTTTAGATATAACAAAGCATTAAGAATTTGTACTACTAGGTAGGAATATATTCGCTCTTCTGGAGTCATTTATTAATTTTCACTACCGATAAATGTACGTATATGAGCATATACTAATGCATATATGTGTTCTTTTGAAGCATTTAATCAAAATAATATTTGTAAATATTTTGATTCAAGAGTGACGCATATAAGATATCCAGGATCATTCATTGTGCAAACTCATATCGTTGAGAAAGCAGATGTCGTTTTTGCGTATGACAATGATAATAACAAATGGAAATACAAATACAAAAGAAAAACAAGAAGTAGAGAACACACTGTAGAGCCAAAAGTCCATACCATTTTATTAACATATCACCATATTTATAGAGTACATGAGATCTGATCCAATGGTTCAAATTAATCCCTATAATATTTAATCCAACGACTAGAATACTAATGGTTTGAGAATATTTAAGGTTGGTCATTAAGAGGGAAATTAATTGAGAATTGAGGTGTCATCATTATTGTCATAATTATGACATCCATTAATAATATTTCATAACAATTTTTAATTAATATTATTTTTTAATTATTTTATAAACCATTTACACTAAATATATTATATATCAAGTGTGATTAGACATTTCATATTATAAAAAACATATTTTATGATGGCAGTTACCGGAGTAGAGAGTACAGCAAGAGCAGCGAGGACAACAAGATCAGGGATGACGGCAGTTACCGGAGGAGCGATGACGGCAGTTACATGAGCAGCGATGACGGCAAGAGCAGCTATGACGGCAAGAGCAGCGATGGCGGCAGTTAACGGGGTAGCGAGGACAGCAAGATCAGCGATGAAGGCAGTTAGAGCAGCGATGATGGCAAGAGCAGCGATGATGGCAGTTACCGCAGCAGCGAGGATAGCAAGATCAACGATGAAGGCAGTTACCGGAGCAGCGAGGACAGCAAGATCAGGTATGAAGGCAGTTATAGGAGCAGTGATGGCGGCAAGAGCAGCTTTGACGGCAGTTACCGAAGCAGCGATGACGGCAGTTACAGGAGCAGCGAGGACAGCAAGATCAGCGATGACGGCAGTTACAGGAGCACCGATAACAGCAAGAGCAGCGATGACGTCATTTACCGGAGCAGCGATGACGGCAGTTACCGGAGCAGTGTTGACGGCAAGAGCAGCGCCCATGGCGGAGAAGAGGGTCTCAGTAGGGAATGGACGGATTGGGGGATTGGGGGAAAAAGAGTGGGGGGAGTGGTTGATTTATAGGGCGGGAAGTTGAAGCGATAAGGCCTACCAGCATCTAATTATATTTTACCATTTCCGAGGCTCAAGCGTGCATCCGTGTATCAATGCTGATATGCCATCTGCTCGTAAGTTTAAAATTTAAAATAGTTGCCCTTCGTTTATATTTGTTTATATCATAAATAATTAACCAAACTAAGAGATTGAGATTTTTAATTTTTTTGTAATTACTATAAAAAAATCTATATGTTTATGGTTTTGATTTAGTTATAATTCGTCCCCTTCTTATTGTAGTTGTGACATATCGACAAGGCAAAATGAATACTTGGTATATTGAATAGATTTATGGGCATCTAATAAAACTGAATTTACATTTATTTTAAAATGTTTTGTGATGGGATGGTTGGATTAATTGGGGAGGGTTGTTTTATTATTTCCGGTTGGGCCTTTTCTATGTAGGACTATTCCCTGCACTAGTTTAGTGGTTTTGCGGAGCCCTTAAATGGGAAAAACTAATCATTGGCAACATGGCTGAAACCCTCACGTGGAGAAGGAACACTACCAGACAACCATATTGGTGGTTGTTGTGAATAGGATTAGCGACCGCTATAGGCAGTTGTTCATGTTGTCAAAGATTAATACTATTATGGACCGTCATAGGTGGCCACAAAGGCTAACCATATAGCGACCGCCTTTGACCCCGTATATTTTTTTTTAAAAAAAATCACCTTTTTTACACCCACCAAATACCGAAATCAAAAAACAACCACCAAAGAAAAAAAACATCAAATACAAAATAGCAATTCGGACAAAATCAGAGATCCAACAACTACAAATCCTTCCAATTTTATGTCTCCATCAACCTATGTGATAATATACAAAAAACAATTAAACAAATCAAATACAAATTAATATATTTAATATATAATCAAAACAGTTTATACAGTGTTGCGTACAGAAACCATCATAAATACAAAATTGAGGTAAATCTAATCTTAAATATCTGATATTTATCAATTAAATAATAACTATTAAAAGTTGAAAACCAAGTTTTTCACATACCGATCAATCCGAGCATCATATTGACGTGTCATTGATTCCAATAGATCATAGATGATTCGAGGAATATTCTCCTAGTTTCGAACATCAATCAGAAGTTGTTTGCTCCTTTTTGACCCCCCTGATGGGAGATATGTCATTTTAACAACACAAGACAACATTACTCATCATTTTCCACCATATCAGACGACACGAGCATCCATGCTATAGTTACCACATTGAGACAATCTCACATGGAAATCATTGTGTGGCATATTTGAGAGAATCTTGTCTATCAAACTCAAAGAGACAATCTCACATGGAAATCATTAAGTGGCATATTCTCACCACATGAGGATTAAATTTAGTTGAATATAATTTAGCCGAATCAAAATTTAGCTTGGATGAGCTGGATTAAGAAACTCAACCTAGAGTTACTTGGGTGTTGTGCATGAGTAGCACTTCAATGATTCATTCTAAATATCCAATTAGATAAAGTCATTTTAATTGGAGTAAAGGGATCATTTTGGAATATAACATTATGTTTATTCAGAAATCATGGCCCCGAGTATGTGTGTGAAAAAGTAAAGCCATGAATAATTGTTAAGAGAAATTTAAGATTTGGTTATCATGTATAGCTTCCATGCCATAGTTACCACAATTAACCTCAAGGGATGTTTTCTATTTGGAATGGTTTGGTTCTAGATTTTAATATACTCATTACATGAATAGTTGTTAATTATACATAATAAATGGATTAATAAAAATAAATATATGCATGTTGACAATGTTCCTTGTTATTAAAGTACATGTTAAGGATGGGGAATACTGAACTCTAATGTCTAATAGGCAAATGAATGTATTTGATTAGTTATGTAGTGATTGTTTAGGGGAAATTAGGTTGTAGGGTGAGAATCTTGAATGAGAAGAAACTAAAAATGTGTTATTATATTAATATTAGGATTCAAATAATTCTTTCCAATTAACATTTGATAACCCAAGCCTCGTACATTTGATGAAATGAATGCTCACCAGAACTTTTTATTGCAAGAAATTACTCGAAGTAAAGTAGTATCTCAATTATGGGGATACGATTAACATATTTTTTTCTTATCATAGTTTACATATATTTTATGGTTTTTTGTGTTTTATTATATGAATATTATAGGAATTTTTGTTTTATATTTTTCTGGAAAAAAAATCCTTTAATTATTTTTACTCTTATTTTTGTGTCATTTTTCATGCATGTATATATCAAAAATAGAGACAATAAATATACAAAAAAATGATCACAAAAAGAAACATTTTTAAAAAGGTTTTAAACTGAAGACCATGAAAATAATCATACCTTTCATTAAACATGCAAATTGACTGTTTCACCTTCAACAATCTCTCTAACCTAACGAGTATCTTCTTCACATTGAACTACGGTGTGTTGATCAAGCTGCTGCGAAACAAAGGCAACAACCTTGGGTTTATCTCCTTCAATTGAAAACACTCCTTGTCTTGACTTTTTCACATCAACTTTCCAATTTGAATTAGATGACAAGGTAATGAATAAAACTTATTCTACTTCTGATGCCAAGATAAAAGGTTCATTACTAACTCGTTCATCTCTATATAACATACCGTTAAAGTTCACCAATGTAAACTGATATTGATCGACTTTACTTCCACAGACTGGATCAACTCAATTACACTTTAACAATATGTATTTCAACTCGTGGGCATATACAGCTTCAATTATTTCTTTCAATTGACCATAGTAATTACCATAACTGACAAATGGGCAACCAATGCCACTGTTTTTTGTTTCCCATTTTTCATCGACATCTTTAATGTGAAACCAAAATCCATTATCATCTTAAGCTTTGTAACAATGAGCCGTTGTAGATGGACCCTCATCTAGTACGTTAAATTTTTCAGTTACTGTAGGGTCACCTAAATCCTGCAGGTTATTGACTTACATATTTCACAAAATTAAATAAAAAGTTATGCAGAAAAAAATTAGTACTATGCTTCAATCATAATGAAAATCTATTTATATATAAAAATCATTGAACCAATCATGAAATAATGTATAATGGGACTGTTTAATTTTATAATCACTCGCACGAGACATCTCTTCTTTTAGCTCATTAATTTGTTTCCTACAAATGATAACGCCGTGTTTAAATGATCAACTTATATACGCAAACAAAACATAAAAAAGTTAAACAATAAAAGTGATAAAACACTTACTGCATCAATGGTGCAACTAATGGAGTATTGAGTCAGATATTTCAATGAGCATATACCCACTCAATATCGTCCATATCAAATATAGTTCCTTCTCTAACTGGACCATCATGAATATGAGAGGGCTTATCTAATTCTTTTTTCAACATCCATAAGATATTCTGCACAAATAGTACATTCATCCATCAAACAACCATTGGTTATTGATGCATCCGAACAAGCTCTGCTACGTACGAATCATTTCAATGTATTCAAATACCGCTCAATAGGATACATCCACATGAATTGCACTGTGTAGAGACCGGGTTTTTTCCTTGTAAGACTTTAATGTATTTATATATATATTTCTAAAGCTAGGCGCTGAGACGACATGCAATTTTGAGACCCGGTGTTCTCGAAATTAATTTTATAAAAATATTAAATATATTTTATATTGCGCACGCATTGTTCCTTAAAAAACAAAATAACTATTAAATGAAAACTTAAATCAGAAATCTGAGACCACAGTTAAGTCTGAAACACATTATTTACCCAAGGGGTGACCTAAAATAGGTCATCGTGGGGCGTTCAAACACCTCACTCGTTGGCGGTAGGTTCAGTGGATTAATTAATTATTCAATTAATTAATTAATTCATTTTTGACCTAAACGGAATGTTTATAAATATATTGTCATGGTGATTCACCCAAGGTTAGTCTCATAATCCTGGGATCTTGATTAATTCATTTTTGACCTAAACGGAATGTTTATAAATATATTGTCATGGTGATTCACTCAAGGTTAGCCTCATAATCCCGGAATCTATCGAGAGCTTCTCCTTCCTCCTTTCTTGGGGAATCACTATGGATGACGATGAAACACTGGATTAGAGTAGATCAGGATGTAGCGAACCCAACGACTTCCTTTGATTGTTGGCAAGCACGTTCTTCGATGAAGAATGATCCAATCTCCAATGACTCGTCAATTTTTGGTTTACGCCCATTTTGATTAAACTGATTGAGCAGATTGATCCTTTCTATCGATCTGCGCCAATCGTGGCCTAAGCATGTGCCTACGTACCAGATAAATTTGGTTTTTGAATTGTTATATATCTCTGGTATCACCGTTCTTGATCGTTGGCCAAAAATGTTTGGCCAATGATGGTTAAACCTTTGTTATGGTGCATTTCCCCCAAAATTTCTTCATGTTCATCAATGGTAGGACCCCAAAGTCTCGGTTCGACATTGTCGGGCGGTACCGAGCTTGATCGGACCCCTGGAATCATGATGAATCAATTAATGAGGCTTAGATTGAGGAGCACCTAGATCCGCTAATCTCGGGTGGATTCGAGGTAGGATCAGATTTTCGGTGAAAGATGGCTGGAAACAATGAGCAGCGCCTAGATCCGCTAATCTTAGGTGGATTCGAGGTGGGATTTGCGGTGGATTGAACTGATTCAACACGTGGATCGTGGATCTAGATTTTGGAAGAAAACCCGACTACACACTGTGTACAAGGATGAACACACGGTGTGTAGCCCCTTAAGTGCATCAACTATGGTTTCAAGAAATCATAAGGATGACACGACCTGTAGCCTTCCTACACACCATGTACCATGTCCATGGGCGGGCGAGCCATGTGATGGGTCACATGGGCAGGACTCCGTGTGGGAGTACACACCCAGACACATGGTCGTGTACCGAAGTGCACAAACATAGCCAGAGCACGCGCACACAGGTGGCACCCTCGTGTGGAGCAACATGTCGTGTACCGAAGTACACAGACACGAAGTCAGTACATGGACACGGCCCAGTCCCGGTTAGCTTGGACGTGTCGTGGAGTCCACCCGCACGGCGTGTACTGCTACATGTATTTGGAGCTGTGTACCTCTAGGGACATGGTCAGGCGGTGGAGTGGGACCACACACCGTGTGGGTCCCCTCACACGCCGTGCACCCCTTGGTTTTTTTTAGGAAACTTCAAGGTTCAACTCGGATTTTGAATCGTGAGTAGCTTATCCTGAGTGTTTTTCTGCGTAGAACGTGATAGTACCCTCACTTGTGGCTTTCGAAATATGATGTGAAATGTTCTGGGCATGACTCTTACTGAGGCGATACTCGACGATGACAATGATCAGGTAGGATCACCGGAGGCTTACAAAAATATACACTTACATTTAAAATATCAATAACTTTATTTCAATTTACAGAGGATTATTAAATTTAATGTCACCTATATCTAAAATAATACTATTATTTAAAAAATATATATATAAATTACATATGTAATAATATAATATTTTTTGTCAAGTTCATGAAATATATAAATGTATAACTGTTTTTCATAATTTATTATTAATTATGAAATTGTAAAATAAATGAGTAATATTTTTAAAAAATTATATTCAAATAGATTTACAATCGCTGATATATTGATATATTGTTTTTACTAAATAAATATATAAATGTAAATATTATATTGATATAAAAACAAAATTAATTATTAACAATTTTAAAAATTATTAATTATAATTTAAATATTTATATTTATATAAATGAATAAATATTTTTTTTTAAATATCATTAATTAAATAAATGTGTAATTAAAATAAATGAGTAATATTTTTTTTTAAATATCATTGATGAGGGCAGTTACCGGAGCAGGGAGCACAGCAAGAGCAGCGCTGGCGCCGACATCGAGAAGTGGGTTGATGATGAGGGCAGTCGCCGGAGCAGCGAGGACAGCAAGAGCGCTGATAAGTGGGTTGATGATGAGGGCAGTTACCGGAGCAGCGAGGACAGCAAGAGCGCTGAGAAGTGGGTTGATGAGCTTGACAAGTGGGTTGATGATGACGGCAGTTACCGGAGGAGGGAGGACAGCAAGAGCAGCGCTGGCGCCGACCTTCAGAAGCGGGTTGATGATGACGGCAGTTACCGGAGTAGCGATGACGGCAAGAACAGCGCCCATGGCGGAGAAGAGGGTTTCAGTAGGAAATGGATGGGGGAAAGCAAGAGGGAGAGTGGTTTATTTATAGGGCGGGGAAGTTGAAGCGATGAGGCCTGCGCCTGCCAGCATCTAATTATATTTTACCATTTCCGAGGCTCAAAGCGTGCATCCGTGTATGCCATCTCCTCCTAGATTTAAAATTTAAAATAGTTGCACTCCATTAATATTTGTTTCTATAATAAATAATTAACCAAACTAAAATAGTTGCACTCCATTATCGACCGTTATAGGTGGTCACAAAGACTAACCATACAACGACTTCTATAGGCCTTACGATTTAAAAAAAAAAAATCACGTTTTTTACACCCATCAAATACCGAAACCAAAAAACAACCGCAAAAAAAACATCAAATACAAAACATCAATCCGGACAAAACCAAAGATCCGAACACCTACAGATCCTTTCAATCTTTGTCTCCATCAACCTATGTGATAATATACACAAAACAATTAAACAAATCAAATACAAATTAATATATTTAACATAATTCAAAATTATTCACTTAATATATATATATAATAAAAACAGTTTATATAGTGTTACGTACAGAAACCATCATAAATACATAAATGAGGTAAAGCTAATCTTAAATATCTAATTACACTATTTATCAATTAAACAATAACTATTAAAAGTTGAAAACCAAGTTTACCAAATACTAGTCAATCCGAGCATCATATTAACGTGTGGTTGATTCCAATAGATTATATATGATTCGACGAATGTTTTCCTAGTTTCGAACATCAATCAGAAGTTATTTGCTCGTTTTTTGACCCCATGATAGGAGATATGTCATTTTAACAACACAAGACAACATTACCCATCATTTTTCATCATATCAGGCAACACAAGCATCCGATGGATGCATCATTGATTTCAACATGTCAAAAATGACTCGGTGATTGTTCTCCCATGATTTCGTATCAATCTAAGTGTATTTATTGGTATCGGCCCCTTTTACGTGATTTGTCACTTCACTTAAAATCTGAAGGACAAACATCATTTTCAATCATACCGAACAATTCAGGTGTCTGATCCGCATGTTGATGATTCCTATTGATTTTAAATAGATTACAAATCGTTGTCCTAAAATTTCATGCTCATTGGAGCTCGTTTGGTCGATTTTGACCCCTACACACATGATTTGTCCATTATTACAAAAAATATAATAAATATGAAAATGAACTTTTAATTTTACCAACTAATCCAGGAATCAGATTGATGCACATTTGATTCCAATATATCACATATGATTCGAGGAATGTTCTCCTAGCTTCGCACATCAATGAGAAGTCGTTTTCTCATTTTTTGACCCATGATGGGAGATATGTCATTTTAACAACACAAGACAACATTACCCATCATTTTCCATCATATCAAGTGACACGAGCATCTAATGAATGCAACATTGATTTCAACATGTTAAAAAAGGCTCAGTGATTGTTCTCTCATGATTTCGTATCAATCCAAGTGTGTTTTCTTAGTATCGGCCCATTTTACGTGATTTATCACTTCACTTAAAATCTGAAGGACAAACGCCATTTTCGATCATATCAAACAATTCAGGTATCTGATCCACATATTGATGATTCTTATAGATTTTAAATGCCTTAAAGATCGTTGTCCTAAAATTTCATGCCCATCGGAGCTATGTTCTCCGAGTTTCGAACATCAATCATAAGTCTTTTGCTCCTTTTTGACCTCCCGATGGGAGATATGTCGTTTTAACAACAAAAGACAACATTACCCATAATTTTCCATCATATCAGGCGACACGAGCATCCATGCCATAGTTACCACAAAGACAATCTCACACGGAAATCATTGAGTGGCATATTTGAGAGAACCTTATCTATCAAACTCAAAGAGACAATCTCACATGGAAATCATTAAGTGGCATATTCTCACCACATGAGGATTAAATTTAGTCGAATATAATTTAGGTGAATCAAAAATTAGCTTGGATGAACTAGATTATGAAACTCACCCTAGAGTTACTTGGGTGTTGTGCATGAGTACCACTTCAACGATTCATTCTAAATATCCAATTAGATAAAGTCATTTTAATTGGAGTAAAATGATCATTTTGGAACATAACATTATGCTTATTCATAAATCATGGCCCCATGTGTGTGTGTGTGTGAAAAAGTAAATCCATGAATAAGTGTTAAGAGAAATCTAATAGCTCATTATCATGTATAGCTTCCATGCCATAGTTACCACAATTAATCTCGAGGGATGTTTTCTATTTGGAATGGTTTGGTTCTATATTTTTATATACTCATTACATGAATAATTGTTATGCATAATAAATGGATTAATAAAAATAAATATATGCATGTCGAAAGTGTTCCTTGTTATTAGAGTACATGTTAAGGATGGGGAATGTTGAACTCTAATGTCTAATAGGAAAATGAATGTATTTGATTAGTTATGTAGTGATTGATTAGGGGGAATTAGGTAGTAGGGTGAGAAGCTTGAATGAGAAGAAATTGAAAATGTGTTATTATATTAACATTAGGATTCAAATAATTCTTTCCAATTAACATTTGATAACCCAAGCCTCATACATTTGAGGAAATGAATGCTTAGTGGAACCTTTTATTGCAAGAAATTACTTGAAGTGAAGTAGTATCTCAATTGCGGGGGATACGATTAACATGTTTTTTTATTATTTTCTTATCATAGTTTACATATATTTTATGGTTTTTTGTGTTTTATTATATAAATATTATAGGAATTTTTGTTTTATATTTTTCTAGAAAATTTACTTTAATTATTATTACTCTAATTTGTGTCATTTTTAATGCATGTATATATCAAAGATAGAGACAATAAATATACAAAAAAAAATTCATAAAAAGTTAACTGATTTTAAAAAGGTTTTAAACCGAAGAGCATGAAAACAATCATACCCTTCATTAACCATGCAAATTGACTATTTCACCTTAAAAAGTCTCTCTAACCTAATGAATATCTTCTTCACATTGAACTACGGTGTGTTGATCAAGTTGCTGTGGAACAAAGGCAACAACCTTGGGTTTATCTCCTTCAATTAAAAACACTCCTTACCTTGACTTTTTCACATCAGCTTTCCAATTTGAATTAGATGGAAAGATAATGAAGAAAACTTAATCTACTTGTGATGCCAAGATGAAAGGTTCATTACTAACTCATCTATCTCTATATAACATACTGTTAAAGTTCACCAATGTAAACTGATATTGATCGACTTTACTTCCACAGACTGAATCAACTCAATTACACTTTAACAATATGTATTTTAACTTGTGGGCATATACAACTTTAATTATGTCTTTCAATTGACCATAGTAATTACCAGAACTGACAGATGGGCAACTAATGCCATTGTTTTTTGTTTCCCATTTTTCATCGACATCTTTAATGAGAAACCAAAATCCATTAGCATCTAAAGCTTTGTAACGATGATACGTTATGGATGGACCCTCATCTAGTATGTTAAATTTTTTAGTTAGTGCAAGGTCACCTAACTCCCACAGGTTATGAACTTATATATTTAACAAAATTAAATAAAACTTTATACAGAAAAAAATTTCGTACTATACTTTGATCATAATGAAAATCTATTTATATATAAAAAATAATTGAACTAATCATGAAATGATGTATAATGGGACTGTTTAATTTGATAATCACTCGCACGAGACATCTCTTCTTTTAGCTCATTAATGTGTTTCCTGTAAATGATAACGCCATGTTTAAATGATCAACTTATATATGCCAACAAAACATGTAAAAGTTTTACAATAAAAGTGACAAAACACTTATTGCATCAATGGTGTAATTAATGGAGTATTGAACATGATATTTCAATGAGCATGTACCCACTCAATGTCGTCCATATCAAATATAGTTCCTCCTCTAACTAGACCATCATGAATATGAGAGGGTTTATCTAAATTTTTTTCAACATTCATAAGATATTATACACAAAAAGTAGTACACTCATCCATCAAATAATCATTGGTTATTGATGCCTCCGAACAAGCTCTGTTGCGTATGAACCGTTTCAATGTATTAAGATACCGATTAATGGGATACATCCACCTGAATTGGACTATGTAGAGACCCAGTTTTTTTCTTGTAAGACTTTAAAATATTTATATATATATTTCTAAAGCTAGGTGCTGAGACGAAATGCAATTATGAGGCTCGGTGTTCCCAGAATTAATTTTATAAAAATATTAAATATATTTTATATTGTGCACCTATTGTTCCTTAAGGAAAAAAAACTATTAAATGGAATCTTAAATCAGAATTTCGATACCACGGTTAAGTTTGAAACACATTGTTTACCCAAGGGGTGGCCAAAAATAGGTCGTCGCGGGGTGTTCAGACACCTCGCTCGTTGGCGGTAGGTTCAGTGGATTAATTAATTATTTAATTAACTGATTAATTCATTTTTGACCTAAATGGAATGTTTATAAATATAATTCCATGGTGATTCACCCAGGGTTAGCCTCATAATCTTAGGATCTACCGAGAGATTCTCCTTCCTCTTTCCTTAGGGAATCACCTTGGATGACGATGAAACACCAGCTTAAAGTAGATCAAGATGCATCAAACCCAACGACTTCCTTCGATCATTGGCCAACACATTCTTCGACGAAGAGTGATTCAATATCCAGGAAGGACTTATCAATTTGTGGTTTATGCGCATTTTGAATAAACTGATTGAGCATATCGATATCTTCTATCAATCTACACCAATTGTGGCCCAAGCATGTGCCTATGTACCAGATAAATTTGGTTTTTGAATTTGTTATATAACTCCGGTATCACCGTTCTTGATCATTGGACAAGAATGTTTGGCCAATGATGGTTAAACCTTTTTTATGGTGCATTTCCCCCAAATTTTCTTCACGTTCGTCACCGGCAGGACTCCGAAGTTCAGTTTTGACATTGTCGGGCGGTACCGAGCTTGATCGGACCCCTGGAATCGTGATGAATCGATGAACGAGGCTTGGATCGAGGAAAGAAGCACAGATCTGGGATTATTACGAGAAGATGTTTGTTTTGATGATCAGTGAAGGAATCATTGTTGAAGTAAGGCTTAGTGGCATGCAGAACTCACAACGACTTTCACGTGGGCTTATGGATCAGATATTTGGCAAACAATGGCTAGAAACAATGAGCAACGCCTAGATCCGCTAATCTTGGGTGGATTCGAGGCAGGATTTGCGATGGATCGAACTGATTCAATGCACAGATCATGGATCTAGATTTTGGGAGAAAACCTTACTACACAACATGTACAAGGATGAACTCACGGTGTGTGGCCCCTTAAGTGCATCAACTATGGTTTTAAGAAATCATAAGGATGGCATGGCGTGTAGCCTTCCTACACGCCATTAACCTCATGTTGGATTTAGTGGCCTAGAACCAAATACTTTGTACTTTATTCATTAATAAATACCTTATCACATCTTGATTGTTCTTCTGTGTGACAATGCATGTGATAATGTCCTAAGGACAACTGTTGCATTAAAGGGTCATAGCAGATCCCTGTTATGATTAGAATCCGGAAGTTCCATAACACTGTTCTTGAATATATATTCTATGGACGGATGATGTTATTTGAGGGACACAAATAATACAGACCATTAGGGGTGAGGACTCATAAAACTTTGAGGCACCTTCTCATGGTGTGCGCCCTTCAAAATATCCAGGAGGATATTATGAGAACGAGACCCGCCAGTAGAAAATCCACATTTCATAGTGTCATTGGATGTTCCTATTTACAGACATGTGTATTGGTACTTATACTTTAAGATTATTATTAATGGATATTACAACTCACGCACTTAGATGTATTGATAAAACCTATGACGAAACACTATTCACAGTGAGGTAGGATACGTTGGGTGCGTCACGAGTAATACTTTATTAATAGATAATGCGTGAAAGGATTTGTCCCTTCTGTTACATAATGGAAGTAGATATCTCATGCCCTTTGATGGAATTGATATAGCCTAAATAAATCCATGGCCATGGTAAGGTATGGACGAGTTCAATTTCGGAAAGTCAAGAAAGAATAATCGAGCACATGGGTTGATGGCACTAGAATGCAACCCGCTTGATTAGAGATATCGAGACAAAGGGATTATATTACATGGTAAACGTTCGTAGGAGGTGACACGTCATTGCGACATTAACTTCTTTTTCTATGGGTACCTTGGCGTGTTGCTAGACGCTAACCTTAGACTTTAGGTAAGCTCCGCCAAATGCCACTGAGAAAGAGGCCTAGAGGGTCACACACTAAGTGTGTCCATGTATCTCAATTAAATATTAATTTAACAAGTTGAATAAATATTATTCTCGACTGTGGTTTAATAATTATTCAAGGATGCCTAATCGCATTTATTTCAACATTAGTTATTCAAGAGAATATATTGCGGGCGAAATCATATATTTATTAGCGAGTAATGCAGTTACATTTATTTCAGAAATAAATAGCCATTACTTAAGGACTAATAAATATGGTAGAGGAAATAAAGAAAAATGGAAAATAAAAGTAAACACTGTGTATATTGAATATACACGCCGTGTAGTTTTATGGGAAACAAGTACACGCCGTGTATTAATGATTACACGACGTGTAGTTTTTCCAGTCGGGATTTTTGAGGAAATAATATCATTTTATTAAATGATATTTATTATAATCAGTGTGAGCGCATGTCAAGGAATTAATCATTCAACATGGGGGGTTTTCAATAAGAGTTAATGAAATAAATAAAACGCGTAACACGTTTATTTATTATCATAACTCTATAACCTCAAACCTGATTATAAATATCCTCACAACCCCAACACTTTTTCCCAATCGTTGTGCACAACAATTCTGGAGAGTTCTCTCAAGTCTGAAAGAACTCCTTCCTCCAAGAATGCTCTCAAGACCGAGAGAGATCCACCACCACTGGATCAAGGCGATCGAAGGTGGACATCGCAAGCGAAGGTTCTTCTGCGCTAGCACCCAGAGATCCCTTCGGCGATGCCCAGAGATACGTGGAGCACGTGTGGATCACTGCTAGAGGAATCCTACACTTGGATTCTATGACGCAACGACGGATCACACATGATCGTGACCGGGGACATCAACAAAGAAAGAATTCCATCAAGGTAATTCTTGTCAATTAATTAAATTAATTATAACCAACATATGATGATCCTATCTCTATGGTTCCGGGACTCCCTCTTTTGTTTTTCATTCTTCGTTCTATTCCGAAGATTCAACGTTTTACATCATGACGGATCTCAGATTGATCATTGTTAACGCTAAAATTAAAGTTGGGCACTCCCACCAACGCGCTTCCACTGCACCCGAAACCTACACCTCGTCCCTGGGTGGGCGAGTCGTGTGATCGGTCACATGGGCAGGATTTCGTGTGGGAGTACACGACCAAGCACATGGTTGTTTACCAAAGTACACTGACATACCTAGAGCACACATGTGGCACCCAGTGTGGAGCAACATGTCGTGTACTGAAGTACACAAACACGGAGTCTTATATGGACATGACCCAGTCCCGGTTAGCTTGGACATGTCGTGTAGTCCACCCACATGACCTGTATTTGCTAAATGTATTCGAAGCTGTGTACCTCCAGGGACATGGCTGGGCGGTGGAGTGAGATCACACACCGTGTGGGTCCCCTGACACTTCATGTACCCCTTGGCCTTTTTTTAGGAAACTTCAAGGTTCGGTATCTCTTTAGTGTGAACTCGGATTTTAACTCGCAGGTAGCCTATCCTGAGTGTTTTTCTACGTAAAACGCGATGGTACACTCGGTTGTGGCTTTTGAGATCTGATGTGGAATATTCTGGGCATGACTCTTACTGAGGCGATGCCCAACGATGACAGTGATCAGGAAGTTACATTTAAAAATATCAATAACTTTATTTTAATTTACAAAGGATTATTAAATTTAATGTCACCAATATCTAAAATAATACTATTATTTTAAAAAATATATATATATAAATTACATATGTTATAATATAATATTTTTTATCAAGTACATGAAATATATAAATGTATAACTATTTTTATTAATTTATTATTAATTATGAAATTGTAAAATAAATAAGTAAATTTTTTAAAAAATTATATTTAAATAGATTTACAATCGCTGATATATTGATATATTGTTTTTACTAATTAAATATATAAATGTAAATATTATATTGATTGTAAATAAAAAACAAAAATAGTTATTAACAATTTTAAAAATTATTAATTAAAATTAAAATATTATTATTTATATAAAGGAATAAATATTTTTAAAAATATATAATTAATTAATTAAATGTATAATTATATTCGAAAATATTAAAATTTTATTTTTTATTAATTTGCATATCTATATTCTCATATATAGATGTGGGGGTGTGTGTATTAATAGGAACCCAATATACACGTCAATATATCCAAAGTGAGTATGTATATAAATAAAGTAAAATTAATTAATATTTATATGTATAAATATGTTATATGTATATATACAATGCATATAATATCAATTATATTATAATTTTTATATAAAATAAATTAAAATTAATTAATGTGTGTGTATATATATATAGATCTAAAAAATATAAATTATAATATCAGTAAATATATAAATATTTTATTAAATAAAAAAAATATTTTATCAGTGTTATGATTGTGACGATGATAGACTTTAATGTAGAGTTCGTTTTACTTTTTTTAGTTAAAAAAATGAAATGTAAAAAAAGGATAAAATCAAAGAGTATATTATTATGATGGCATGGATGACAGAGAATAGTATAGATAAATAAGATTATGAGAGAAAGATAATTTGAATAAATAATGTTTATTTTACAAGTTTATCATTTTGTTAGCAAAAATTGGGGTATGAGTTTTTATTTATTTTTCTATTTTGTGTTTGGAATATGGGATGGGAGTTACTGATTATTATTAATTATTAATTATATAAAGAATCATATTATTAATTGTAAGTCAATAAATGATAATATTAATTATTAATATTAAATGTTAAGTAAATAAATAATCATATTAATAATTAATAATTAATAATTTTTATTTATATTAAATCGATTTAATTCAAATTATAAAATAATCAATTTAAATATTGTTTAAAATTTTGATATATATATATATAAATAATAATAATAATTTTTAAAAATATACATATTTTTTAAATATTGTTTTTTATTTATATATATAAATAAAAAACACTGTAAGATTTAACACCCAACATCAGAATGGAAGAAGGAGATGAGAATATGTTTATTTAATATTTAAATGGGGACACAAAAAGTGAGGATAATGGGATGGCGAGAAAAGGGAGATGGGAACATAAAGCAGATTATATAAAGATAACTACTCAACGAATTTACTGACGAAGATTCTGGAAGTACTCCTGGGGATTGTTTTCAAAAATAGCTCTGGGAATCTCGGTATCGCCTTTCATCAGGGCGGGTGGAGTCACCACAAAAGCAACCCATTTGGTGGCTACCTTGATAAGGGGTTTGATGACAAGGGTGATGGAGGATCGATGACAGTGGTAAACTCAATCGCACACACACAGATCACTTGAGGTGATCGCAACAACATAAACACACTAGACGAAAACTGGTATTATTTCTTCAACTGGAATTCTTATTACAACCAGAGTCGGCCCTTGGGCAAGCCCAACAAACCCCTGGGCTTGGGAAACCAAGGATATTTCCACTGTACATGAACTGTACATACACTGTAGCAGCTTGGAAGGGTCAATATTTCGGCTCCTGGTCTTGGGAAACACAATTTCTAAGGGGTTTTCGGGCCGGTCCTGATTACAACTCATGCAACTATCACTACTTATAGGGATAAAAAACACACAACAAAATCAAAGGAAAAACAAGTCCACATTTGGTTGCGGTAGGTGACGCCCAAGCCTCCAAAGCCACACACGTCAAGCATCCTTTGTTGAATCTGTCATGCCTCCATTCCAACAGTGGATGGTAGGTGTCATCAAAGGAATAATGAGTTTAATATCCAACATCCCCCCTTAAAATCATTTTCCTCGTGACCCAGACATTTGCATCATCTCCAGGTGGGTAACCAATGGGTATAATGACTTCAGCATAGTCATGAGCTGTAGTAAAATCAATAACACATGTGGCACCAAATAAGCAGATCACTGGAGGTGATCACGGGAACAAAATATCAGCAACATGAAACAAATTGGGTTGTATTGCTTCAATTTAGAATTCTTTCACCTTTTACTCCTCTTCTAGGATTAGATTCTTGTTCACGAAACTATCTGTCTTGGGTTTGGGTTCTTCAAAATGCCCCCCTTGCTGCGGAATTTCATCGGGACTCAGATGCATTGGAAGGAGGCGTCGCTATATTTCACCAGAGGAATTGACACGGGGATTTGATGCATTAAGAAACCTGAATCTGTGGATGTTTCTCTAAATACAACGTTGATGTCGGTCTTGACTTTTTGGAAGACGTATGCATTTGATACAAACTCCAATTTTTCAATGCCTTTTTGGAAGGCGTCTATGATAGATAGCAACTCAATTTCTTCTACAGCTTCTGGTGCTGACAATTGATTCAGCTTCGGGAGAATAGACGAAGGCGGGGGGTGTCTGTCATCATCATCAATGTCCGGAAATAAGTCGAAGGGATCGATGAAATTAAATTCAATATCCAAAAAATCCATTTTTCTGGATAGTGCAATTGTTTTTTTTTTCTGAATTTCAAAATTCCTCTTTTTTTCAGAATTGATGATGATTTTTTTTTTGAGAATTGAAGACTACAACAATATATTTTTTGGAAATACCTTAACAATTTTTTTTTGAATCTAAGAAGGCAAAGAGGGGCAAGAGGGAAGGAGTAACAAAAATTTTGGTGATATTTTATCACTACTAAAAATCTGACCTTTCCCAACGCTTCTATACCAATGGTTCATAAAAACCGTTGGTATAGGTTCCCTTTCCCAATGGTTTGGACAAACCATTGGGAAATCCCACTTTGAGGCCACCTTTCCCAACGGTTTGGGCAAACCGTTGGGATAGCCCACATTGTGGACACCTTTCCCAACGGTTTGGGCAAACCATTGGGATAGGTATACCCTTTCCCAACGGTTTGCCCAAACCATTGGGAAAGGTCACCCACAAATCAACCTTGCACCCAAAATCAAAATCCAGAATCAAAATCTATACCAACGGTTGTCAAAACCGTTGGTATAGATCCTTTGAATTTTTATCATTTCTTCTTACCCAAAACATTATATAAATCAAAATTTAAAATAATTATGAGAATACATATATATATTTATGTAATTATATTCACAAAAGTAATGTTAGGTTAGTGGTTAAGTCGTTCAATAATAAACTAGGGGTCCTGGGATCAAATCCCAGCGAATGTTTTTTTTTTTGAAATACATATACCAACGGTTCCATAACCGTTGGTATAGATTTTCATATTAATTATACCAACGGTTTCCAAAACCATTGGGATAGGTATATACTGAAGGTTTTGGGAAAACCTTTGGTATAGACCTATCCCAACGGCTTACTTAGCAACGGTTCTCCAAGACGTTGGTATATGCTATACCAACGGTTTGGAGGCCTATACCAACAGTTCCAAACAGTTGGTATAGGTTAGTTTTCCAGTAGTGTATCCCTTCAAATAGGGAATAGATGAGAATGTTAGAGGAGAAAAAAAGGAATAAAAGTAGGATTGAAACCAATTTCTAAAAGGAGAATAGAAATTTGGGAAAAGAAAAAGTGATTTTATACAAAGTTAAAAGTAGACCCTTTTTTGTTTTGTTAACAAATGGGAAAATCAAACTTCATTTTGAAAAATTAAAAAAAATTCAAACCAAAGTGGGATGAAATTATCACACACGGATTATGAATAGTTGGGACTATTCATCCTCTTCTTTAATTAGCTGCTACAACTGATTAGAAGGGGATATCACGGATCCCTCTCGGTGCTTCAACAGACAGATTAGAAGCACAAACCATGGATCTATGTCTGCTCAGCTCACCTTCAACCCTCTGATTCCACTAAAGGTATTTTTTGGCAGCGAAACCTTCAACCTTCCTCGGATACCACTGATGGAGGATCGATGGTAGTGGTAAACTCAATTGTGCACACATAGATCACTTGAGGTGATCCCAACAACATAAACACAATAGAAGAAAACTGGTATTATTTCTTCAACTGGAATTATTATTACAACTCACACAACTCTCCTTATTTATAGGGATACAAAACACACAACAAAATCAAATAGAGGAAAAACAAGTCCACAGTTGGTTTCGGTAGGTGCCACCCAAGCCTCCAAACCCACACACGTCAAGCATCCTTTGTTGAATATGTCATGCCTCCATTCCAACAACAGATTGTAGGTGGCGTCAAAGGAATAATGATTTTAATATCCAACAGAGAGCTGTCATAGGAGGAGCTGAGAACAGCAAGAGCAGCACCCATGGGGGAGAAGAGGGTTTCAGTAGGGAATGGATGGATGGTGGGATGGGGGGAAAGCAAGAGGGGGAGTGGTTGATTTATAGGGAGGGGAAGTTGAAGCGATGATTCCTACGCCTGCCTGCATCTAATTATATTTTACCATTTTTGAGGCTCAAGAGTGATCTGTGTATCAATGTTGATATGCCATCTCCTCATAAATTTAAAATTTAAAAAAATCGCCCTTCATTTATATTTGTTTCTATCATAAATAATTAACCAAACTAAGAAATTGAGATTTTTTTAAATTACTATAAAAAATATGTGTCTATGATTTTTATTTAGTTATAATTCATCCCCTTCTTATTGTAGTTGTGACATATCGACAACGCAAAATGAATACTCGGTATATTGAATAGATTTATGGGCATCAAATAAAACTGAATTTACATTTATTTTAAATTTTTTTGTGATGGGATGGATGGATTAATTGGGGAGGGTTGTTTTATTATTTTCGATTGGGACTTTTCTATATAGGACTATTCCCTACACTAGTTTAGTGGTTTTGTGGAGGCCTTAAATGGGCAAAACTAATCATTGGAAACATGGCTGCAACCCTAATCACCTGTCGCCTCTAGCCCACCTCTGCTTTGCCGCACTGAATGAGTTTTTTGGAATGTGTCTATAATTTCATTTGGGATTGAAATGTTAGAAAATGAAAAAGAATGTGGATAAGGAACACTACTACAAACCAATAACTTTTGATTTTTCGCAGCTGACCCGTCGTTAAGGGGCGATATCGACCACCATTAGTGGTCGCTATAGGGGTCTACCAGACGACCACATTGATGGTCGTTGGGAACATGATTAGAGACCACTATAGACAGTTGTTAATGGTGTCAAAAATTAATACCATTAGCGACCATCATAGGTGGCCACAAAGGCTAAACATACAACGATTGCTATAGGCCTTACAATTTTTTTAAAAAAATCACATTTTTTACAGACACTGTCACAACCCATCCCCCGGGGCCCATGCTGTGACTACCCCAAGCCCGCCTTCCTTAGGCCAGGGGCTGGAGACTAGCACCAAAGGCGTAAATCCCTAGAAGTGGGAAGACATTGCCTTTATAACCTGTAAACACACAACCAATCACACAACAATATACGAACTCAAGTAAACTGAACAATAAACAGAGTGAGTATAGTAAGAAAAAGGGTCCAAAATACAAACCCAACTAGAAAGTACAAGGAAAACTATAAAGTAAAAGATGGTTGATAGGTGAAAAGTATTTCCTGGATCATCCACCTCGATTCCTACCTGAAGGGTAGGTACAAGTCGCCTCCTTAGCACTCCACGTCCACCCATCTCCTTTGCGAACCAACACGCCGTATGGTCCACCTCTGAGCACCGTCCAGTCCTGGTACCCTCGTACTAAGTCAGTGTTGTCCGTCATCTTCATCCAACACGAAAAGGTGCGGGCATATCCCATGTAGGGGTGAGCATAAAGATACTCAATAGGGACCCTGAGACCCTCAAGGTCTCACAAAATCCACCAAGGATAAAACACAAAGTATGAAATCAATAGATAACCCTACTTAGGTATATGCCCATACATATACCTGATTTTTCAAGTAATCCATCTAAATCATGAGGAAAACACAGAGGTACCAACTCAGATCACACTAGGTATAACTTTAGGTAAGGTAGTAGAGATGATTAGTTATAAATACTGAATCATCTTATTCCGTTAAGAGGATTTGCTGCCGACCTGTACAGAATTGCTAGGAGCTGACCCCCACAGGATCTCTAGGAGATAACCCACACAGGATCACTAGAAGCTCACCCATAGATTATTTCTAGGAGCTAACCCACACAGGATCGATAGGAGCTGACCCACACAGGATCGATAGGATCTCTCTTCTCGTTACAACCAGCTACTGGGTTTCCGCACTAGGCTTGCTCGTCTCCGGGAAAGTCCGTTCCCCAAGCCACTAGTCGATTCTCCAACTGCCACGATGTCCCACGAAGAAGTATCTCAAAGGTTCTCCACGTCATAGGGGTCTCAACGCAACATAATTCGTGTCAATCGGACGCCCGGTCTGTGAGTTATTAGCCTTTTAGACCCGGAGGCCCGGTTGGATTCGTGCTCGATCCAATCCGACCATATCTCAACTTTACCCAAAACTCCAGTGGGGTATACTCAAAGGGACCGAATCACACCAAGATTTCTATCACCATTGACAGTTCGTCAAACGGACGTCTGGTGCCAAAGTTATGGTCCAAGTAAAGTAAAGGGTCGTATCAGGTTTGGGTCCGGTCAAACCCGGTCGGACCGAACTGACCCGACCTGGCCAGGGTCGACCCGGTTTGGGTCGACTCGGAACGTGGTCTGCCCCGGCCCACTGGGCGGCCCAGCAGGCCGCGAGGGCCGCGAGGGGCCGCGGGTGCTGTGGGGCGGCGGAGGCCGTGGTTTGGCTCGGACGTGGACGGCGACTCGACCGTGGGGGTGCCGTGAGGGTGTGGGGCGGCTCGGCCAGGCCCGGGGCGGCTGGGCCGAAGCAGTTTAGGGGCCACCGGGTGGCTCGGCAGAAGCGGCTTGGGGGCCGCGGGGTGGCTCGGGCGGAGCCGCTCAGGGGTCGCGGGGCGGCTCGGCCGGAGCGGCTGGGGGGCCGCGGGGCGACTCGACCGGAGCGGCTCGGGGGCCACGGGGCGACTCAGCCGGAGCAGCTCAGGGCCGTGGGGCGCCTTGGCTGAAGCGGCTCGGGGCCGCGGGGCGACTCACCGGAGCAGCTTGGGGGCCGCAGGGTGTCTCGGCCAGAGCGGCTCGGCCGCGGATGGTGGCCCGACCGTGGGGCGGCTACTCGGTCACGGGGGTTTTGCCGCGGACGGCGGCCCGGCCGCAGGGCGTCGGCTCGGCCACGAAGCGTCACAGAGGCTGTGGGCAGTAGTGCTGTGGGGCGCGGAGGCCGCGGGGCGGCGCCGTTGCGCTGTCGCCTTCATTGCAGCTGTTGGAGGTGCCACCCGCCATTCTCGTGCCTCATCGGTGCAAAAAACCCACTCCGGTTGTCGTCTTCCTCCATCACAAAGAACCCCACATATCATCACAAGAAAATTGCAGAGAGGACGGACCATGTTTTTTTGGCCCGCACTCTCCGCATTAGAGCGGTAGCAAGCATCTCAACGTAATCATGAAACAAGAACGAGTATGGAAGATATTTAAAATAAAACATCAATCCCCACAACCCTCGTCAATCTCTATTCCCAATCCCGCAGAAGAATTAGAAGGGGAGTACATGGGAAGTGATAATCATATAGAAATAAACCCCTACCTCGTTTTCTTGATGATGTCGACGAGGTCACGAGGAAGAAGACGAATCGTTGGGAAAAGACGGACGCCGGTGTCTTCAGCGTTTTCCTTGATTTTTGGTTTGTGCATCGTCCTCTTGCTTGATTCTGAAGAACGTTATTCGATGACGTTCTTCTTTCAGAGAAGAAGGTATTCGTTGGCGTTCTTTGTTCAAAGAAAGTAATCCTCCAAGAGCTCTCTCCTTTTCCAACCCAAAGGAAAAGCTGTGCCAATATAATTTAACTTAAAAAGAAATTAAGTTGGCACACACACACAAATTGGAAAAATTAATGTATGGCGTTGACACAATTAATGTGGAGGAATCTCAGGAGTCTCCTCCACATTAAAGAGGGAGTTGGGAGGTTTCTCCCTCATTAAGAGGGGAGTTAAAGAGGTTTAAGCCTTGGGTGGTCCCCACCACCATAACCTCCCATGGAAGGTTAGGCTCGGGTGGTCCCCACCACCATAACCTGTCTTGGGAGGTTAATTAAGGTAGTCCCCACCTGTGAAACTTTCACATGGGAGTTTCAAAACCAAATAAAATAAAATGTTAGACACTTTATTTTATTTTATTCTTTTCACGAAGAACCCAGAAATTAACTTTCACCCTCGGCCAACTGTCATTTAGGTGAAATTCTTCTTAAGTGAATACTGGCGTTGCGAGTTCAACGATGCCCTCAGATTTCAATTCTGAGCACCGGTTCAAAAGTTAGAAAAACCCGCTCACATGTTTACTGAACGTACCCGTAAAAAAATTCAGAAATTCATTTCAGGCACTCTGGGCCTCGGTGTCACATACATGACTTATTTTAAAGTTAAATTTCATTTAATTTCCATTTATGCTTTGTTTTTGGGTTTCTCAAGTTTTTATGGTGGAATGGGTGAGTTTTCGTGAATTGGGCCAAACCGTGAGCTCAATTCCAGATTTAAAAATAAATTTTGTTTCTTTTATAAATTTTTCTTTTTTTAATATTTTTCACCCATTTAAATTCCTAAATGGTCTCCCCTGACATATTAACACCACCATTGTAGTTTGTATCCTTTAGAAATCCATAACCAAGGTGTATATGGGTTTTTATTTAAGGGATTGGGTCTGCCCGAAAGCCAAATTCCAGTTTCAAAAGTAAAATTTGATTAATTAATAACATATTCAATTTTAAGGATTTTTTGGTGATTCCAAGCCTCACACACGCCCATTGAACCCAGATGCACTCCCAACCTATCTATACCCTCTTTGGAGCTCTTATTCATCTCGATTGAGTGCTTAACTTCTTAGGGTTTCTAAAATCGGGCAGATTTGGGGAGGTAAGTTCTTTCCCTCATAACTCTCTCAATTATTACTCTTTTTCCTCCATTACAGTTTCTAAATGACCTCCTCATCCTTCTTCAAACCTTACCTAAAGTTTTGACTGTTTTAAATTTTATCTACTAGTGTATTTGGGTCGATTCTTCAAGATCCCTCAAGTAAGTGAGTCTCTTCCATTCCTCTTTCAAATTGCTTAGAGTTTCATTCTATTTGCTTGGGGTTTCTTCCATTTTAATTGAAGTACCAAATGACCAGGAGGTAGGGTTTCGAACCTAGGATTTAACCTTTGGTTTTCTTGGTCTAATTTTGTGGTTTTATATTTGTTCTAAGTCCCTCTTGGTGCGGTGGTGGTGCGACTTGATTTTCGCACGTTGATTCAAGGGTTTTCATTACTTTGGTAGGTGATTCCACTTTGTATGCAATCCTTGTGACATAGATACAGTGTTTATTATATTTTCATGTTTAACCCATTGATTTGGTACCGCAAAAATTGGTTTTAGTGGTGTTTGTAATGCAAGTGAATTTTAAGGGCCAATTTCATGTGAAATTTGTGCTTTTTTTAATATAAATCTTTTATTGGTTGATTAAGGGATTCCTTTTAATTATTTAGTTGAACTTATTGAACTGTATTATGGCTGAAAATAATGTTTTAAATGTTATTATTCTTTGTTTGTTGCTGAAAAATTGGTTTTGTGTGACATTTGTTAAGAAAATGATTTTTGAGTACCAATTTGGTGTTGAATTGGGTGTTTTACATGGGTATTATATGTGATGCTTATTGGGATTGTTTTATAAATAATATAATGAGTTTAAAGAAATGTTTAAGGTGTGGTGGATTTTGTTTTGGTAAATTTGAGTTTTCACATGGTGTTAAAGTTTGGTTTTCAAAAAGGTTTTGGGTGAAAAACAAAGAAAGATTTGGAGAAGTTGTTTTATTGAAACTCAAAGTGTTTTGTTGTGTGTTTTAAATAGTATAAAAAGTTGTGTAGATACTGTACTGATTGTATGTGACCATTAGTTGTGTTTTATATTAAAATAGATATATGTATCATTCTGAAATTGTTTGAGCACAAAGGGGGAAGCTCGGGTACCTAGATGGGGCAGATGTGTACTAGTACGACTAGTGAACCGGATGGGTTTTGTCCCTGTTTCACCTAGAATTTGGATAAAGAAAACTCTAAATAAACTATGTGGATGATGATTGGGGACCAATAGGTTATGGTTATTTTCCCTACTAGTGGCTCGTACATGAGAACGAGTTTTACTATGGTTACTCTACACCGAGGTATGAGGTACATGGGGCCCGACACTATCTAGTGCCCAGGGGTGTTCCCGATTTTGTTGCTCAATGTGTTTGTGGTGTTTTCACTTATATTGGGGTGTTTTTGGTAGTACATTAAATTATATAAAATTTCTATTTAAATGTGTGAACATTCTGAAAATTTTAGCTTGAAAACTGTTTCCAATTGAAAGTTGCATTTCTTGAATTTTATCACTGCTTTTCTTTGCATATTAAAATTGCTTGATTTTTCACATTATATTACATTATATTTGGAATCATTGGGTGGTATACTATTGGGATTAGATTCACACCCTACTTACACCTCTGGGTGTAAGTAGACTTGGTTATTTTTGTTTTCGTAGGTTTGGTACAATTTTTTTTGTTCCAGTGGTTCGAGTTTCTAGCAGGTCCTTGGTGGTGAAGTCTTGTGGAGATGGCTTAAGGGCGGTGCCCCTTTCCATGAGGGTTCTTGGGCTATTTCCTTTTGATTTTGTATCTTTTTTATAGTCTTATTGAGTTGTTTTAAAATATGTAATTCTGTTCTGAATTTTTGTAAAAGATTGTTTGGTTTGAAAAATCCAGATTCGTTTTATTGGATTCTTTTGTTGTTTTAAGTTTATAAAATTAGGTAAATTGTTCCCAATTCTCATTTTATGATACCTGGCCACTTGTGCTAGCCCATGGGGATTGGGAACACCCTTCGGGCCTTATCACGGGCTGGGTTTTGTGTCGGGTTTAGTGGTGACCATATTCGGTTCGTGACCCTCAGAATCACACGCCATAAATTTTTGCAGACTCGTAAAATTCCCATTTAATTAAAAAAAATTACATTAAAATTCTGGGTCTTTACATTCTCCCCACCTCAGGGCTCTACATCCTCGTAATCCACAACTCAAACTAGTTAAACAAGTGGGGGTACTGAACACGCATCTGAGCCTCTCACTCTCATGTGCTCTCCTGAAGGTTCTCGTGCTGCCAGCGAACGCGTACCAGAGGTATCAATCATCCATGAAGGACCCGCTCCTGTCGATCCTCAATCTCTACTGGAAACTCCGTAAAAGTCGCAACATCGTTGATGTCCAGCTCTCCATGGCTGATGATGTGAGAAAGGTCATCCAGGTATCTCCTCAACTAGGATACGTGGAAGGCATCATGCACTTGGTGCAACTGAGATGGAAGAGCTAAGCAATAAGCCACCTTGATAATTCTATTGAGGACCTGAAAAGATTCGATGAACCTCAGAGATAACTTGCCACCTCGGCCAAATATCTGCAACCTCGTTGAGGTGAGACCCGTAGAAATACGTGGTCGCCATCCTCGAACTCCAGAGGTCTCCGTATCCTGTCGGCATAAGACTTCCACCTGCTCTGTTCAGTCTTCATCTGCTCTTGGATGATCTGCACCTTCTCTGTGGTATCCCATACCATCTATGGTACCACTAGTGCTGACTCCTCTGGGTCTGTCCAGCACAAAGGTGATCTGCAAGGTCGCCCATACAAGGCCTCGAAAGATGTCATCCCAATGGTGGAGTGATAACTGTTGTTGTATGCAAACTCCACCAACGACAAGTGATCCTCCCAACTACGTCTGAAATCGAGGACACAAGCACGTAGCATGTCCTCGAGGGTCTGAATGGTCCTCTTAGTCTGACCATCCGTCTAAGGATGGAAGGTGGTGCTCAAACAAATTTGTGTCCCAAAATCCTCCTAAAACCCCTTCCATAGCCGAGAAGTAAAACGTGCATCACGATCGGAGACAATCGTCGAGGGTACTCCATGTAGCTGTATAATATCCTGCACATAGAGGCATCCCAAGATCTCTATTGAACCCTGCTCTCTGATCGGTAGGAAGTGGACTGACTTGGTGAGTCGGTCAATGATCACCCAAATCGAGTCATGACCCCTGGATGTATGTGGAAGTCCCTTCACTAAGTCAATATATATCCCATCCCACTTCCACTCTGGGACCTCTAAAGGTTGAACCAAGCCTACTGGTACCTGATGCTCCGACTTCACTTGCTGACAAGTGAGGCACTGAGAGACAAACTCTGCTACTACTTTCTTCATCCCCAGCCACCAGTACTACCGCCAGAGATCTTGGTACATCTTCACCACTCCTAGATGTACCGCTATTGGGGATGTGTGTAACTCCCTCAAAACTTCCTCCTGAAGAAACATTGGTACCATAGTATATCCTCTGAAGAGGATGACGTGCTCCCCACCTTCAAAAAAATCCATCAGGTGTCTGTCCTGTAGATATATGAGCACATCATGTCTCGCAGTCAGCGTCCCCACGCTGCGCCTCCCTGACTCGCTGAAGAAGTGGAGGAGTGACTATAAGAGACTGAAAAAATCTGCTCAATCTCTATTCACAAAGGATATCTGCAAAGCAGCCAGCTGCTTCATCGCCTTGCCTAGAAGCTGTATACCAGATCTCCTGCTGAGTGCATCTGCAACAATGTTCCCCTTCCCAAGAGTATAGACTATCTCGAAGTCATAGTCCTGGAAGAACTCAGGCCAAATTCGTTGTCTCAGGTTCAAGTCCTTCTGAGAGAAGATATACATGAGACTCTTATGATTCGAGTAGACTGTGAAACGCTCACCCATCAAGTAATGTCGCCACATCTTCAAGGCGAAGACCACTGGTGCTAACTCCAGTTCATGAGTAGCGTAGTTCTGCTCATGCTGTCTGAGCTGTCAAGAACCATATGCGATAACTGCTCTCTCCTACATCAAGACACATCTGAGTCCAGTCCCTGATGCGTCGCAGTAGACTACGTACCCTACACCCTCCTCTGGAAGCCTCAAGATGGGGGCACTAGTCAGCCTCTGTCTCAGCTCCTAAAAACTCTGCTGGCATCTCTCTGACCACAAAAAAGGTTGCCCCTTCTTCGTCAACGCTAAAACTGGTGCTGCAACTCTGGAGAAATCTGGCACAAATCTCCTGTAGTATCCGGCCAAACCTAGGAAACTCCGTACTTCCGTCACACTCCCGGGTGGATCCCAAGCAAGTACCACCTCAATCTTCACTGGATCCACTGCAACTCCAGCCTCCAATATGACATGTCCCATAAAGTGAACCTCTCGGATCCAGAACTGGACCTTCGAGAGCTTACTATAAAGCTGGTGCTCTCAGAGTGTGTCCAGTACTACATGTAAATGATAGGCATGCTCCTCCTCAGTAGTCGAGTAGATCAGAATGTCGTCGATGAAGACTACTACAAAGAGATCAAGGTATGGATGAAAGATCCTATTCATGAGTCCCATGAACATTGTTGGAGCGTTGGTTACACCGAATGGCATAACTAAGAACTCATAATGGTCGTACCGACATTTGAATGTTGTCTTCTGCACATCCTCATCTCGTACTCTAAGCTGGTGATAGTTTCATGACCCATCCCCCAGGGCTCATGCCGTGACTACCCCAAGCCCGTCTTCCATAGGCCAGGGGATGACGACTAACACCAAAGGCGTAATCCCCTGAAACTGGGAAGGCATTTCCTTTATAACCTGTAAACGCACACAACAGAGCACACATCTGGATACAAAACACTAAGTAAACTGTATAACAAAAGAGTGCTGAAAAGTAAAAGGGGGTGGAAATACAAGCCCAACTATAAAGTACAAGGAATTGGAAGTACAAGTATAACTGAAGAAAGGAAAAACAACTATTGGGTCGTCCTCCAGGATTCCCACCTGAAGGGTAGGTACAGATAGCCTCTTCAGCACTCCACATTCTTCAGTCTCCTCCGTGTATCGACTCATCGTAAGGTCAACCTCCAGGTACCGTCCAGTCCTAGTACTCTCAGCCTTAGTCAGTGTTTTCCGTCGTCTGCATCCAACACAACAAGGTGCGGGCATAGCCCGTGCAGGGATGAGTATAACGATACTTAGGAGGGACCCTGAGACCGTCAAGGTATCACAAAATCCAACAAGGATAAACCACAAAGTATGAAATAAATAGATAACTCTACTTAGGTATGTGCCCATACATATACCTAAGTTATTAAGTCATCTGCCTCAATCATAAGGAAAACACAAAAGTACTGACTCAGCTCAACCAGGATTTTATTCACATTATCGAAACCTCGGCTGCTGGAGAACTCCTACTCAATCGAGTATAGTGGGCCTGCTGCGACACCAAGCACGCTTCCCACTAACCTTGGACTGCTGAGGTACTCCTCCTATCGAGTATCATGGGTCTGCTGCGTCACACAAAGGCGCTCCCCACCGCGGGTCTACCACCACACCTAGACGCTCCCCCTCCTATCCTGCTGAGGTACTCCTCTTGTCGAGTACCGTGGGTCTACCACCACAACTAGGCACTCCTCCACCGTGGGTCTTCCACACAACCAGGCACTTCCCACTGGGCTATTAGAATCACTCTGAGTCAAATGATCAGTAGTCATCAGGTCTCAGCCCGCTACTAGGTCTCCGCACTCTGCTCGCTCTTCACTGGAAGGATTCACTACACAAGCTGCTAGTCGATACTCCAAATGTCACGAAGTCCCACAAATAAGTATCT
The DNA here is from genome assembly GCA_963277665.1 of Viscum album. NCBI lineage: Eukaryota > Viridiplantae > Streptophyta > Magnoliopsida > Santalales > Viscaceae > Viscum > Viscum album. The sequence continues at coordinate 461,998,941 of OY728134.1, read as the reverse complement.
CAAAGGTCCTCCACGTCATAGGGGTCGCAAAGCAATTGACGACACGTCAATCAGACGCTCGGTCTGTGAGTTATTAGTCTTTTAGTCCTGGAGGCCCGGTTAGATTCGCGCACTATCCAACCTGACCATATCTCAACTATACCCCAAACTCTAGTAAAGTATACTCAAAGGGACTTTCATGCTCCAAGATTCCTAGCGCTATTGATGGTTCGTCACACGGACATTCGATGCCAAAGATATGGCCAAAAGAAAGTAAAGGGTCATAGTGAGCCCGGATCCGGTCCGACCCGGCCCGAACCAGTTCAGGTCGACCCTGCCCATTGGGTGGGCCAACCCATTGTGTTCGGCATGGCCCACTAGGCCCAGACCAGCAGGCCGCGAGGGGCCGCGGAGAGCCGAGAGGGCCCGAAACGGCCGTGAGGGTGCGGGCCGGCCGCGGGTCAGCGTGAGGGTGGTTTGGGCCAGAGGGCACTGTGTTAGCGGCTCGTCCCGGAGGGCTTCGCGAGGGTGGCTTTGCCCGGGGCATAGGGCCGGTTCGGCTCGGAGGGTGCCGTGAGGCCAGTTCGGCCGGGAGGGCACCGCGAGGCCGATTCGGCTGGGAGGGCACTGTGAGGGCGCGACGGCTCGGGAGGCCTGCGGGCGGTGTGAATCAAGGTGGCTCGGTGGCTGGAAGGGGGTGAGGCCAGGGCGGCTCAGAAGGCCAGAGGTCTGGCGCGGCCAGGGCGGCTTGGGAGGCCGGCGGGCTGGCGTGGTTCGGCCTGGTGTGGCGGAGCCAGTTCGGCCGGGGCGCCGGAGTGTAGCGGGGGCGACGCGGGTCGCGGAGGCCACGGGTGGCGCGGTCGTTGCCTTCGTCGCCTTCGACGCCATTTTCACCTTCCTCTGTTTCGAAGAACACAACAAAGAAGAATGGAGGGGGGTCGGGCCAAGTTAGTTTGGCCCGCACCCTCCACATTTAGAGTAGTGGCAAGCGGTTCATCAAGAAAATAAACAAAGAACGATCATGGAAGATATTTTAAAACATCAATTCCCATAATCCCTTGATAATTTATATTCCCAACCCCAAAAAGCAAAAAGAGGGAAGAACATGGAAGTGTTAATCAAATAATGAATAAAACCCTACAACTTCCCACAAAAATTTATTCCCAACCTACAAGGAAAACCTCCTCGGATCAACTTGATAATAATTTGATCTGTGTTCTTTGTTTTTAGGAGGAAAGAATCAAGGGAATAAAATCATACTTAATTAAAAACCCTACCTTGTTCAATGTTGGTTGATGTTGGCCCGAGAAGGCATAAGTCGATTCGTTGTAGACGAACACGTCCTACGTCGAAGGAAGTTCCGATGAAGAAGGTCGAAGTTGTCGACATCTTCATGGAGGAAGCGTTCTTCATTGGAGAAGCTTTCTCCCAAGAGCTCCTCCTCTCCCCAATTCCACCCAAGTGAATTCATAGCCAAAATAATAGATTGAAATATCTATTAAGTCATTGGCATAATATTCAAAAAGGATTAATTAATTAATTGATGTGTTGGATCAAATAATTAATGGGGAGGATTTGGAATAACAAATTATGTGTGTTGGCACAATTTAAATTGTAGAGGAGGTCAAGAGGCTCTCCTTCATTAATCGTGGGAGTTGAGGGTTTCTCTCAATTAAAGGGGGGTTTCATCTCGAGTGGTCCCCACCACCATAACCTCTCATGATAGGTTATGGTTTGGGTGGTCCCCACCAACTTAACCTCTCATGGGAGGTTAAGGTCTGGTGGTCCCCACTTCCAACTTCCACGTGGAGGTTTAGTTCCGGTGGACCCCACCTGAAACATCCACATGGAAGCTCAAAATAAAATAAAATGAAGTTTATTTTATTTTATCAATTCCATGAAAAACCCAAAAACTAACTTTCACCCTCATCCATCTATCGTCGAGATGAACGTCTCTTTAAGCGAATATTGACGTTGCGAGTTCAACAGTTCCCTCAGATTTCAATTCTGAGCACCGGTTCAAAAGTTATAAAAACCTGCTCGTACATTTACTGAACGTAACTGAAAAAAAGTTCAGAAATTCATTCTGGGAACTCCGGGCCTCGGAATCAAGCGCCGTAAATTTTCACGGACTCGTAAAATTCTCATTTATTTAAAAAAAATACATGGAAATTCCGGGTCTTTATAGATAGCCTGATCTGAGGTCTATCTTCGAGAACCATCGTGCTCCCTTCAGCTAATCAAAGAGGTCGTCAATCATCAGAAGTGGGTACTTGTTCTTCATGGTCACCTGATTCAGGCGTCGATAGTCAACACAATGCGTCAAGCTCCCATCCGCCTTCTTGGCGAACAAAATTAGGGCTGCCCAAGGTGAAACACTGGGCCGAATGAATCTCTTCCCCTGCAAGTCCTCTAGCTGTAACTGAAACTCGTGAAGCTCCGAGGGAGCCATCCAATATACTGGTGTAGATATCGGTGTCGTCCCGGGGTACAAGTCAATGTAAAAGTTCATCTCTCTACAAGGAGGTAGACTCGGGACATCATCAGGGAATACATTCGTGTACTGGTCCACCACTACAGGATAATTCAGACTCTCCACATCAATGGACCTGAGGGTAAGGCTAGCCAACTGATGAGTGATCGGATTCACCCTCCTCCGAGCAAGTCCATCCTGTGCTGCAAAGGCTCCCTTCTCACCAGTGAAGGTGAACATGGTCCCATCCGTGCAGACACACCGCACTTTGTGCCGAATATAATCTATCTGAGCATGGACTGTAGATAACCAGTCCATACCCATGATGACGTCGTAAGGCCTCGACGCTGCTACTAGGAGATCTCAGCTGAAGTTATCGCCTCCTAGAGTAAGCTCGCACTGCCGGTACCAGTGCGTAATCATCGAATCTGCTCCCATAGGAGTCTCTAGCCGTAAGGATCGAGCCAACGGCTCCATCGGAATCTCCGAGCTCTGAACGAGGGCAGTGAAAATAAAATAAAGTTTGGAACATGTGTCTATAAGAACTACAGTTAAGGTGGAGTAGACAAAAATCGTACCTCGTATCATCTTTGAAGCATCGTGATCGTAGGCCTCAGCTGCTTGGAGCTGAACTCGCCTCTGCCCACATGCTCCCTATGGTTGGGGTGGACCTCCTGGTGGTGGTGGTGGTAACATCTCGAAACGTCGCCCACCGCCAGCTTCACGGCCCGCTCCTCTGCCATGTCTTCCTACTCCCTGCGGACCTCCTCGGTCGAACCTCTGTCTCTGCCTGGGCGGTCCGTCGACCGTCTACTGATCATCCATACGGCGGGTCGGACAGTCATGAGCCATGTGACCCTACCCACCGCATGTGTAACACTGCCCGCTCCTGATATGACTGGCTCCACCTTGGGTACCCTGCACAACCGACCTTGAGTCATGCGGTCATCCACCTATAGTTTTGGTCGTCTTGGACCTCTACGACATCTGTCTGCTACCAGCTGTAGAAGACTCTGCTATGAGAGGACTGGTGGTGGGTCTCGCTGCTGATGACTGCTCAGCAAGGAAACTCTCCACTAAGAGGGCTCTCTCTAACACCCCCTCCTACGTCGGGATGCTGAGTGATATCATTGAAGCCCTAATCTCCTGCCTGATCCCCTGCTCGAAGGTCTGGGCCCTAAAGAATGGGTCTCGTACCATATCTGTGGAGTAACGTGAGAGGTTAGTAAACCTCGCTGAATACTGAGTTACAGTCATGTTTCCCTATTGCAGATAAAGAAAATCATGTATGTGCACCGCGCGAAGAGTCGCTGGGATAAACTCTGCCCGAAACAGGCTCTCGAAGTCTGTGCAGAGAAGCGTCACCTCGTCGTGAACCTGGAGCATCAAGCTCCACCATCTGCCTACTGCTGCCTATAGAAGGCTGGTGGAAAGGATCACCATGAGATCAGATGGCATCCCAACTAGTCTGAAGACTCTCACTATAGCCTCCAACCAATCCTTAGCTGCCTGTGGGTTCGTCTCTCCCCTGAACCTGGGTGGCCTCTGGCACTGGAACTTGTGCAACGCGCTCAAGCGGCATACACCGGTGCCTCTACTGGAAAAGGGCCATGCACCAAGGCCTCATCGCTCGGTGGGATATTAGTGCATACTATATCTGAAACCCTAGCTAGTTGCCTGCATGGAAGCATCCTGAAAATAAACAGGTGCGCCACTGTCAATAAGTTATACCCGGTGAGCTGACTCAAAGAGTTCACAAATAAGACTCTTGAAAACACACACACAATCAGTGTTTTCGTGCACTGAGTTAGAAATCAGAAGTCAGGGTCCTGGTGTATGGATACTTCGGCCGCCGCACCAACACTGGATTCCCTAAACTGATAACCACACTCACTACAATTAACACTATTGCCATTAAAATAAAGATCAGAGTCCTATGTTCTAATGTAGAACTGACTCCTCTGATATTAATTTGCCACGACCCATCCCCCAGGGCCCGTGCCGTGACTACCCCAAGCCTGTCTTCCTTAGGCCAGGGGCTGGTGACTAGCACCAAAGGTGTAAATCCCTAGAACTGGGAAGGCATTGCCTTTATAACCTGTAAACACACAACCAAGAACACAACAAGATACAAACTCAAGTAAATTGAATAGTATACAAAGTGAGTATAGTAAGAAAAAGGGGCCAGAATACAAGCCCAACTGGAAAGTACAAGGAAATATGGAAAGTACAAGATGACTGATAGGTGAAAAGTAGCTCCTAGATCGTCCACCTCGATTCCTACCTGAAGGGTAGGTACAGATCGCCTCCTCATCATTCCATGTCCAATCGTCTCCTCTGCGAACCAACATGCCATATGGTCCACCTCCGAGCATCGTCCAGTCCTGGTACCCTCATCCTCAGTTAGCACTGTCCATCGTCTGCATCTAACACAACAAGGTGCGGGCATAGCCCATGCAGGGGTGAGTATAATGATACTCAGTAGGGACCCTGAGACCCTCAATGTCTCACAAAATCCACTAAGGATAAACCACAAAGTATGAAATCAACAGATAACCCTAATTAGGTATATGCCCATACATATACCTGTGTTTTCAAGTAATTCATCTCAATCATGAGAAAAACACAGAGGTACTGACTCAACTCACACCAGGTATAACTTTAGGTATGGTAGTAGAGATGATTAGTTATAAATACTGAATCATCTTATTCTGTTAAGAGGCTATGCTGCTGACCTGCACAGAATCGCTAGGAGCTGACCCACACAGGATCGCTAGGAGCTGACCCACAAAGTATCGCTAGGAGCTGACCCACACAGGATCGCTAGGAGCTGACCCACACAGGATCTCTAGGAGCGGACCCACACAGGATCGCTAGGAGCCGACCCATATAGGATCGCTAAAAGATGACCCACCCAGGATCGCTAGGAACTGACCCACACAAGATCACTAGGAGCTAACCCACATAGGATCACTAGGATCTGACTCACACAGGATCGCTAGGAGCTTACCCACACAGGATCGCTAGGAGCTCTCTTCTCGGCACAGCCAGCTACTGGGTTTCCGCACTAGGCTTGCTCGTCTCCGGGAGAGTCTGTTCCCCAATCCACTGGTCGATTCTCCAAATTCCACGATGTCCCACGAAGAAGTATCTCAAAGGTTCGCCATGTCATAGGGGTATCAACGCAACAGATGGTGCGTCAATCGGACGCTCGGTCTGTGAGTTATTAGCCTTTTAGTCCCGGGGGCCCGGTTGGATTCGTGCTCGATCCAACCTGACTGTACCTCAACTTTACCCAAAAATCTAGTGGGGTATACTCCAAGGGACCATCTCACTCCAAGATTTCCAGCGCCGTTGACGGTTCGTCAAACAAACATCCGGTGCCAAAGTTATGGCCTAAGTAAAGTAAAGGGTCGTCTCAGGTCCAGGTCCGGTCCGACCTGGACGGACTGACCCGACCCGACCCAGCCCATGGTGCGGCCCGGCCCATAGGGTGGCCCGATAGGCCGCGAGGTCCGCGAGGGGCCACAGAGGCCACGGGGCGGCGAAGGCCACGGGTTGGCTCGAGCGCATATGGTGGCTCGGCCGTGGGGGTGCCGCGAGGGCGCGGGGCGGCTCGGCCGGAGCGGTTCGGGGGCTGAGGGACGGATTTTTCGGAGCGGAGTGGGGCCGCGGGGCGGCCGCCCGGCCGCGGGGGATCGGCTGCGGAGCGGAAACCTGGTCGCGGGGCGATGGCTCGACCATAGGGGATTGGCCGTGGACGGTGGCCCGACCGCGGGGCGGCGGCTCAGCCGTGGGGCGGTTCATCCGCAGAGCGGTGCGGAGGCCGCGGGCGGCGGCGTCGCGGGGCAACACTATTGCGCCTTCGCCGGCGCGAATGGCGGAGGTGCAGACCGCCATTCTCGTGCTTCATCGGTGCCAAAAACCCGCTCCGGTTACCGTCTTCCTCCATCGCAAAGAACACCACATATCATCACAAGAAAATTATGGAGTGGACGAGCCATGTTTGTTTGGCATGCACTCTCCGCATTAGGGAGGTAGCAAGCGGCTCAACGTAATCATGAAACAAGAATGAGTGTGGAAGATATTTAAAATAAAACATCAATCCCCACAACCCTCGTCAATCTCTATTCCCAATCCCGCAAAAGAATTAGAAGGGGAGTACATGGTATGTGATAATCATATAGAAATAAACCCCTACCTCATTCACTTGATGATGTCGACGAGGTTGCGAGGAAGAAGACGAATCGTTGGGAAAAGACGGATGTCAATGTTGTCGGCGTTTTCCTCGATTGTAATTTTGTGCGTCATCCTCTTGCTTGATTCTGAAGAACACTCTTCGATGGCATTCTTCATTCGGAGAAGAAGGTCTTCATAGGCATTCTTCGTTCGAAGAAAGTAATCCTCCAAGATCTCTCTCCTTTGCTAACCCAAAGGAAAAGCGATTCCAATATAATTTAACTTAAGATGAAATTAAGTTGGCACACACACACAAGTTGGAAAAATTAATGTATGGCGTTGGCACAATTAATGTGGAGGAAGATCAAGAGTCTCCTACACATTAAAGAGGGAGTTGGGAGGTTTCTCTCTCATTAAGAGGGGATTTCAAGTGTTTTAAGTCTCGGGTGGTCCCCACCACCATAAACTCTCATGGGAGGTTAGGATCGGGTGGTCCCCACCACCATAACCTCTCATGGGAGGTTAATTAAGGTGGTACCCACCTGTGAAACTTCCACATGGGAGTTTCAAAACAAAATAAAATAAAATGTTACACACATTATTTTATTTTATTTTTTTCACAAAAAACCCAAAAATTAACTTTTACCCTCAACCAACTATCATCGAGGTGAAAGTCTTCTTAAGCAAATACTGGCGTTGCGAGTTCAATGGTACCCTTGGATTTCAATTCCGAGCACCCATTCAAAAGTTATAAAAACCCTCTCACACATGTACTGAACGTACCCGTAAAAAAAATTAGAAATTCTTTCAGGGAACTCCGGGCCTTGGAATCACGTGCCATCAATTTTCACAGACTCGTAAAATTCCCATTTAATTAAAAAAAATACATGGAAATTTTAGGTCTTTACATTCTCCCCACCTCAGGGATCTACGTAACCGTAAGGCACAACTCAAACAAGGTAAACAAGTGGGGTTTCTGAGCACGAATATAATCTTCCCACTCCCATTTGCTCTCCTGGAGGTTCCCGTGCTGCCAGGGAACGCGCACTAGAGGTATCAACCATCCATGAAGAACACGCTCCTGTCGATCCTCAATCTTTACTGGAACCTCCATAAATGTCGCCCCATCGTCGACATCCATCTCTCCATGGTCGATGATGTGATAAGGGTCATGCACGTATCTCTTCAGTTGGGATACGTGAAAGACGTCATGCACCCGATGTAACTAAGGTGGAAGAGCTAAGAGGTAAGCCACCTCGCCAACTCTACTGAGGACCTAAAAAGGTCCGATGAACCTCAGAGATAACTTTCCACCTCGGCCAAATCTCCGCAAACCTTGTCGAGGTGAGACCCATAGAAAGACGTGGTCACCATCCTCGAACTCCAGAGGTCTCCGTCTCCTGTCGGCATAAGACTTCTGCCTACTCTGTGTAGTCTTCATATACTCTTGGATGATCTGTACCTTCTCTGTGGTATCCTGTACAATCTCTGGTCCCACTAGTGCTGACTCCCCTGGGTCAATCCAGCACAAAGGTGATCTGCAAGGTCACCCGTACAAGGCCTAGAAAGGTGTCATCCCAATGGTGGAGTGATAAATGTTGTTGTATGAAAACTCCACCAACGGAAAGGGATCCTCCTATTTGCGTCCGAAATCGAGGACACAAGCACGTAGCATGTCCTCGAGGGTCTGAATGGTCCACTCAGTCTGACCATCCATCTGAGGATAGAAGGCGGTGCTCAAAAGAAGTTACGTCCCGAAAACCTCCTGCAACCCCTTCCATAGCCGGGAAGTAAAACGTGTATCACGATCAAAGACAATCATCGAGGGTACTCCATGTAGCTGCACAATCTCCTGCACATAGAGGCATCCCAAAATCTCTACTGAACCCTGCTCTCTGATCGGTAGGAAGTGGGCTGACTTGGTGAGTCTGTCAACGATCACCCAAATCAAGTCATGACCCCTAGATGTATGTGTAAGTCCCGTCATGAAGTCGATGGATATCCCATCCCACTTCCACTCTGGGACCTCTAAAGGCTAAACCAAGTCTGCTGGTACCTGATGCTCCGTCTTCACTTGCTAACAAGTGAGGCACCGAGAGACAAACTCTGCTACTGTTTTCTTCATCCCCGTCCACCAGTGTTGTTGTCGGATATCTTGGTACATATTCTCCACTCTTGGATGTACCGCTGGAGGGGATTTGTGAAACTCCCTCAACACTTCCTCCCGAAGTGACATTGGTACTATAGTACGTCCTCTGAAGAGGATGACGTGCTCCCCACCTTCATAAAATCCATCAGGTGACTGTCCTATGGATATATGAGCATGTCGTGTCTCGTAGTCATCATCCCCACACTATGCCTCCCTGACTCTCTGAAGAAGTGGGGGAGTGACTGTAAGAGACTGAAGAAAAGCTGCTCCATCTCTATCCACAAAGGATATCTGCAAAGCGGCCAGCTGCTCTGTCGCCTCGCCTAACAGCTGTATACCAGACCTCCTGGTGAGTACATCTGAAACAATGTTCCCCTTCCCAGGAGTATAGACTATTTCGAAATCATAGTACTGGAGAAACTCAATCCAACGTCGCTGTTTCAGGTTCGGGTCCTTCTGAGAGAAGATATACCTGAGACTCTTGTGATCCGAGTAGACTGTTAAACGCTCACCCATCAAGTAATGTCGCCACATCTTCAAGGAAAATACCACTACTGCTAACTCCAGATCATTGGTAGCATAGTTCTGATCATGTTTTCTCAGCTGTCGAGAACCATATGTGATAATTTCTCACTCCTGCATCAGGACACATCCGAGTCCGGTCCCTGATGCATCGCAGTAGACTACGTACCCTACATCCTCCTCTGGAAGACTCAAGATGGGGGCACTAGTCAGCCTCTGTCTTAGCTCCTGAAAACTCTACTGGCATCTCTCCGACCACACGAAGGGTTTCCCCTTCTTCGTCAATGCTGAAAGTGGTGCTGAAACTCTGGAGAAATTTGGTACAAATCTCTGGTAGTATCTGGCCAAACCCAGGAAACTCCGTACTTCCGTCACACTCCCGGGTAGCTCCCAAGCAAGTACCACCTCAATCTTCACTAGATACACTGCAACTCCAGCCTCTGATATGACATGTCTCGAAAAGTGAACCTCTTGGATCCAGAACTAGCACTTAGAGAGGTTACCATAAAGTTGGTGCTCTCGAAGTGTGTCCAGTACTACCTGTAAATGATAGGCATGCTCCTCCTCAGTAGTTGAGTATATCAGAATTTCATCGATGAATACTACTACAAAGTGATCAAGGTATGGCTGAAAGATCATGTTCATGAGTCCCATGAACACTACTGGAGCATTGGTTACACCGAATGACATAACCAAGAACTCATAATGGTCGTACCGACATCTGAAGGTCATCTTCTACACATCCGTGTCTCGTACTCTAAGCTTGTGATAGCCTGATCTGAGGTCTTTCTTCGAGAACCACCGTGCTCCCTTCAACTGATCAAAGAGGTCATCAATCCTCAGAAGTGGGTACTTGTTCTTCACGGTCACCTGATTCAGGCGTCGATAGTCAACACAAAGCCTCAAGCTCCAATCCTCCTTCTTGGCGAAAAAAAAACGGGGCTTCCCAAGTTGAAACACTGGGATGAATGAATCCTTTCCCCTACAAGTCCTCTAGCTGTAACCGCAGCTCACGAAGATCCGCTGGATCCATCCGATACACTGGTGTAGATATCGGTGTCATCTCGAGGTACAAGTCAATATAAAATTCCACCTCTCTGTGATGAGTTAGACCTGAGACATCATCAGGGAAGACATCCACGTACTGTTCCACCACTATAGGATAATTCAGACTCTCCACATCAACCGCCTCGAGGGTAAGACTAGCAAACTGATTAGTGATCGGTTGCACCCTCCTTCGAGCAAGTCCATCCTACGCTGCAAAGGCTCTCTTCTCACCGGTGAAGGTGAACCTGGTTCCATATGTGCAGAAACACCACACTTTGTGCCTAATATAGTCTATCTGAGCATGGACTGAAGATAACCAGTCCATACCTGAGATGACGTCGTAAGGCCTCGATGCTGCTACTAGGAGATCTCAGCCGAAGCTCTCACCTCCTAGAGTAAACTCTCACTACCGACACCAATGCGTAATCGTCGAATCCTCTCCCATAGGAGTCTCTAGCTGTAAGGATCGAGCCAACAGCTCCGTCAGAATCTCCGAGCTCCAAATGAGGGCAGTGGAAATAAAAGAATGGTTGGCACCTGTGTCTATAAGAACTGCAGCTAAGGTAGAGTAGACACAGATTATACCTCATATCATCTCCAGAGTGCTGTGATCGTAGGCCTCAGCTGCCTAGAGCTGAGCTCGCCCCTGTCCACCTACTCCCTATGGTTGGGGTGGACCTCTTGGTGGTGGTGGCGGTAACATCTCGAAACATCGACAACCGCCAGCTTCACAACCATCTCCTCTGCCACGTCCGCCTGCTCCTTGCGGACCACCTCGGTCGAACCTCTATCTCTGCCTGGAGATCCCTTGACCGTCTACTGATCATCCGTACGGCGGGTCGAACAGTCACGAGCCATGTGACGCTGCCCGCCGTATGTGTAACACTGCCCACTCCTGGTATGACTGGCTCCACCTCAGGTACCCTACACAACTGACCCTGAGTCATGTGGTCGTCCACCTGTAGGTCTGGTCCTCTTGGACCTCTGTGACCTCTGTTTATTTTCAGCTGCAGAAGACTCCACTACGAGATGACTGGTGGTGGGTCTCGCTACTGGTGACTACTCAGCAAGGAAAATCTCCACTAAGAGGGCTCTCTCTAACAACCCTGCCTGCATTGGGATGGTCAGTGAGATCATTGAAGCCCTGATCTCCCACTTGAGCCCCTGCTCAAAGGTATGGGCCCTGAAGAATGAGTCTCGTACCATATCTGTGGAGTAACATGAGAGGTCAGTAAACCTCGCTGAATATTGAGCTACAATTATGCTACCCTATTACAGATAAAGAAGAACATGTATGCACACTGTGCAAAGAGTCACTGGGACAAACTCTTCCCAAAACAGGCTCTCGAAGTCTGCCCAGAGAAGCGTCACCTCGTCGTGAACCTGGAGCATTAAGCTCCACTATCTGTATGTTTCTACCTATAGAAGGATGGCGGTAAGGATCACCATGAGATCTTCTGGTGTCCCTACCAGTCGGAAGACTCTCACTACAACCTCTAACCAATCCTTAGCTGCTTGTGGGTCCAACTCTCCCTTGAACCTGGGTGGCCTCTGGCGCTGGAACTCGTGCAACGCACTCAAGCGGTGTGCACCGTCTACTGCTGGGGCTGGTGGCATCGGTGGCCTAATGGGGAATGGTACCGCAGGTGCCTCCGCTGATGCCTCTACTGGAAAAGGGCCCTGCACCGAGGCCTCATCGCTCGGTGGGCTATCAGGGCGTACTATATCCGAAACCCTAGCTGGTTGTCTGCGTGGAGGCATCCTGAAAAGAAACAGGTGCGCCACGGTTAATAAGTTATACCTGGTGAGCTGACTCAAAGAGTTCATAATGAAGACTCTTGAAAACACACACGCAATCAGTGTTTTCATGCACTGAGTCAAAAATCAAAAGTCAAGGTCATGGTGTATGTACTACTACAAAATCAGGCATTAGCGACTGCCATTGGCAGTCGCTATAGGCCTATAGAGACCGCCCAGTGACCGCCTGGCGGTCGCTACACTGGGAATTTTTTTTTAAAAAAAAAATCATACTGAAAGAAATATATATATATATATATATTTATTAAATAAAATATATATATATATATATTAAAGAAAATATTTATATATATAATATTAAATAAAATATTTTAAATATATATATATATAATATGATTTAAATATTTTAATATATATATATATATATTAAAGAAATATATATATATATAATATTGAATAAAATATTTTTCATTTTTTTAATGAAATGTACGAATTGTGTTTTTTTTTCTTCACGGTGCAAAATCAGAGAAAACAAGGTAACAATCATTAAAAATGGAAAACAATTTCAAACAGCATAAAAATCAAGATCATCATAAACGATAAACGTGCTTCAACAATCTAAGCAGATCCATCTATTTCAATCTTCTGCTTCAATAAACCTACAATAAGAAAAAAAACAACAAAACAAAACAAACGTAAATTGAACATAATTATTCAGTTATTATATACATATAATAAAATTAAACCTGACATAAAATCATGGTTCTATAATAATTTAAAACCCCCAATTTAAGAAATGCTATCATTTCAGGTCATTCGGAGCACGTTTACTCCGAATTCGACCGCCTCACGCCGTTTTTGGTGTTTTATGACACCAGAAATGCGTTTCTAGTCACCGTGGTCAAACGACACCTCCAATTGATGTTCCGTCTACCCGACCATTTCAAAAATCACGCAACGGATGATGTCTTACGGTTTCATGGCATTCCGAGGTCGTTCGGGTGGTTTTGACCCCCCAACGCGCCGTTTTAGCGCGCACCGAGCTGCTGAAAACGACACAATCAGCCGTACCGCGCGCACCGCACATCTGATGGGTGCACCGTCTCCTCCTACATGTCACGAATAATATTCCTACTGTTTTTGTGTGGTTTCAGGTCATTCGGAGCACGTTTGCTCCGAATTCGACCGTCTCACGCCGTTTTTGGTGTTTTATGACACCAGAAACGCGTTTCCAGTCACCGCGGTCAAACGACACCTCCGATTGACATGCCATCTACCCAACCATTTCACAAATCACACAACGGATGATGTCATATGGTTTCATGGAATTATGAGGTTGTTCGGTTGGTTTTGACCCCCCAACGCGCCGTTTTAGCGCGCGCCGAACTGCTGAAAATGACACAATCGGTCGCACCGCGCGCACCGCACGTCCGATGGGTGCGCAATCTCCTCCTACATGTCACGGATAATATTCCTAATTTTTTCATGTGGTTTCAGGTCATTCGGAGCACGTTTTCTCCAAATTGGACCGTCTCACGCCGTTTTAGTGTTTATGACACCGGAAACGCGTTTCCGGTTACCGCGGTCAAACGACACCTCCGATTGACGTTCTGTCTACCCAAACATTTCATAAATCACACAACGGATAATGTCGTACGGTTTCATGGCATTCTGAGGTTATTTGGGTGGTTTTGACCCCCCAACGCGCCGTTTTAGCGCGCACCGAGCTGCTGAAAATGACACAATTGGCCGTACCACGTGCACCACATGTCCTATGGGTGTGTCGTCTCCTCCTACACATCAAGAATAATATTTCTAATGTTTTCGTGTGGTTTCAGGTCATTCAGAGCACGTTTTCTCCGAATTCGACCGTCTCACGCCGTTTTTGGTGTTTTATGACACCGGAAACGCGTTTCTGGTCACCGCGGTCAAACAACACCTCCGATTGACATGCCCTCTACCCGACCATTTCAAAAATCACGCAACGGCTGATTTCGTATGGTTTCATGGCATTCTGAGGTCGTTCGGGTGGTTTTGACCCCCCAACGCGTCGTTTTAGCGCGCGCCGAGCTGCTGAAAACGACACAATCGGTCGTACCGTGCGCACCACATGTCCGATGGGCACTCCGTCTCCTCCTAAACGTCACGAATAATATCCCTAATTTTTTCGTGTGGTTTCAGGTCATTCGGAGCCCGTTTGCTTCGAATTCGACCGTCTCACGCCGTTTTTGGTGTTTTATGACACCGGAAACGCGTTTCCGGTCACCGCGGTCAAACAACACCTTCGATTGATGTTCTGTCTGCCCGAACATTTCAAAAATCACACAACGGCTGATTTCTTACGGTTTCATGGCATTTCGAGGTCGTTCGGGTGGTTTTGACCCCCCAACGCGCCGTTTTAGCGCGTGTCGAACTGCTGAAAACGACACAATCGGCCATACCGCACGCACCGCATGTTTGATGGACGCGTCGTCTCCTCCTACACATCATGAATAATATTCCTAATGTTTTCGTGTGGTTTTAGGTCATTCGAAGCACGTTTGATCTGAATTCGACCGCCTCACGCCGTTTTTGGTGTTTTGTGACACCGGAAACGCGTTTCCATTCACCGCGGTCAAAAGACACCTCCGATTGACGTGCCGTCTGCCCAACCATTTCACAAATCACACAACGGCTGATGTAGTATGGTTTCATGGCATTCCGAGGTCGTTCGGGTGGTTTTGACCCCCCAACGCGCCGTTTTAGCGCGCGCCGGACTGCTGAAAATGACACAATCGGCCGTACCGCGCGCACCGCACGTCTGATAGGCACATAGTCTCCTTTTACACATCAGGAATAATATTCCTAATGTTTTTGTGTGGTTTCAGGTCATTCGGAGCACGTTTTCTCCGAATTCGACCGTCTCACGCCGTTTTTGGTGTTTTATGACACCAGAAACGTGTTTCCGGTCACCGCGGTCAAACGAAACCTCTGATTGATGTGTCGTCTACCAGAACATTTCAAAAATTACACAACGGCTGATGTCATACGGTTTCATGGCATTCCGAGGTCGTTCGGGTGGTTTTGACCCCCCAACGCGTCGTTTTAGCGCGCGTCGAGCTGCTGAAAACGACACAATCGGCCGTACCGTGTGCACTGCAGGTCCGATGGGTGCTCCGTCTCCTTCAACATGTCACGAATAATATTTATAATGTTTTAGTGTGGTTTTAGGTAATATGGAGCATGTTTTCTCTGAATTCTACCATCTCACGCCGTTTTTGGTGTTTTATGACACCTGAAACGCGTTTTCGGTCACTACGGTCAAACGACACCTCCGATTGACGTTTCGTCTGCCCAAACATTTCAAAAATCACACAACGGATGATTTTGTACTGTTTCATGGAATTCTGAGGTCGTTCGGGTGGTTTTGACCCCCCAACGCACCGTTTTAGCGCGCGCCGAGCTGCTGAAAACGACACAATCGGTCGTACTGGGCGCACCGCACGTCTGATGGGCGCGCCGTATCCTCCTACATGTCAAAAATAATATTACTAATGTTTTTGTGTGGTTTCATATCATTTGGATCATGTTTTCTCTGAATTAGACCGTCTCACGCCGTTTTTGGTGTATTATGACACCGGAAACGCGTTTCCGGTCACCGCGGTCAAACGACACCTCCGATTGACATGCCGTCTGCCCGACCATTTCAAAATTCACACAACGGCTGTTGTCGTACGGTTTCATGGAATTCTGAGGTCGTTCGGGTGGTTTTGACCCCTCAACGCGCCGTTTTAGCGCGGGCCGAGCTGCTGAAAAAGACACAATCAGTCGTACCGCGCACACCGCATGTCTGATGGGCGCGCCGTCTCCTCCTACATGTCACGAATAATATTACTAATGTTTTTGTGTGGTTTCAT
Source organism: Viscum album (assembly GCA_963277665.1). NCBI lineage: Eukaryota > Viridiplantae > Streptophyta > Magnoliopsida > Santalales > Viscaceae > Viscum > Viscum album. The sequence goes on along the minus strand of OY728134.1, from coordinate 461,982,938 downwards.
GTCATTTGGAGGGCTGTCTGGGGTGCGTGTGGGCTGTTTGGGGTGCGCGTGGGCTGTCCGGGGTGCGGGGAGGGCTGTCCGGGGTGCGGGGGGCCTGTCCGGGGTGCGGGGGGCTGTCCGGGGTGCGGGGGGCCTGTCCGGGGTGCGGGGAGGACTGTACGGAGTGCGGGGGGCCTGTCCGGGGTGCGGGAGGGCTGTCCGGGGTACGGGGAGGGCTGTTCGGAATGCGGGGAAGGCTGTCTGGGGTGCGGCAGGGATTTCTGGGGTGCGGGGAGGGCTGTCCGGAGTGCGGGGAGGGCTGTTCGGGGTGCGGGGGGCCTGTCCGGGGTGCGGGGAGGACTGTACGGAGTGTGGGGGGCCTGTCTGAGGTGCGGGAGGGCTGTCCGGGGTGCGGGGAGGGCTGTCCGGAGTGCGGGGAAGGCTATTCAGGGTGCGGGAGGGCTCTCCGGGGTGTGAGGAGGGTTGTCCGGAGTGCGGGGAGGGATGTCCGGGGTGCGGGGGGCTGTCTGGGGTGCGGGGGGGCTGTCCAGGGTGGGGGGGCTTGTCCGGGGTGCGGGGAGGGCTGTCCGGAGTGCGGGGAGGGTTGTCCGGGGTAGGCCGGGGACTACAAATAGTGAACTCAGCTCATTCATCAAAAACAAGTTTAATGATTTATATTAGGAATCACGTGTTTTTTTCAAAAATATTATAGAACATGCAATTCTAAACATTGAAAATTAAATGAACAAAAAATATCCAAATCAATAATTTGTTTCATGGTTACTTCTCAATTCGTGCACACAAACATTGCATGAGGCCAAAACATACATGATACCTCCAAATCACAAAAAAAAACTCACTAGAAACCCAACATAAATATCAATAACAACCCCACCATTAAAAGCAAAAACACACCTCGTGAATATGATGCGTCATGCGTGTTCATCACTGACCTCCATCTGGTGGGCCAGGGGCCTACAACAAATAAACATTATAAATATTTTCATAACAAAAATAATTGAAATTAAATAAATAAATAGAGTATAAACCTACGTCGTGTGATCCCCTGCACCATCACCTGGACGCACATATTCCCGTAGTGCTCTAACCTCAGCAGCCAATTGCGCATTTGCCTCCTCGGAAGCCCACAGCCGTGCCTCGAAATCTGACAACTGCTGTGTCATCTAAGCAACAGCAGGACCGACAACCGCAGCACGTGACACTATAGAATGAGGAATCCCTGTTCCATAGGTCAAACTATATCCATGCCCATCCCGACCAATGATGCGATGAAAGATCTCATCCCTTCGCATGGGAAGCTGTCACTGGTCCTCTCGCAGATGTTCTAATTCAGCTTCAAATTGAGCCTGTGAAATATTTAAATATATATACATATATTAATATACAGATTTTATGTAAGTATTGGTAATGAGTACATGCACTTACTATCAATGCTGCAGCCTCTGGATCATTGCGATCACAAGTCCTCATCCACACCGACATTTTATCAGTTGGTGCACCTTGCTCCCGCAACTATATATGAATAGAATATAAACACAAAACCGTATTAATTAAAAAAATTAAAAAATAAATAATAAATACCTCATGTCGGATCTGAGACACGTGACGAGTCCCGAGCCTGTGAGGTGGTCCCTGCAATGCTCGATTCTCAGAATGGCGTGTAGACACCTCCTACATTCAATTCATTCAAATATCAAACAAATCACACATTCTTGAAAATATATATACCAAAATAAATATACAAACCGAAACACCCTCAGTAGACCAATATGCAACTAAATCACGCCACTGAGCCAGTAGGACACCTCTCGGGACTTTTTTCAGAATGTCTGGGGCACCCACATTTGGTACCCAGTGGTCCCTCTTGACTTTGCCTTTATAGCCTTTCCACATCTTACGACATTTGCTCATACACACTGGCCGAAACTCATCGGGACATACTTTCAAATTTTTCTATTAAAGAAAAAAATCACATATGTTATTGTTGTTTATACATAGGGAATAAAGTAAAATGGTCTTCTTACCTGAACCTCCCTCCAAAGACGATCTAATGTGTCCTGAGGGATAGAAGCCCAGTCACGCGTGGTCAATGGAAATCGATGTGGATCACGTATGATATGACCCAACTGACGAATAAATGCAGGGGAATTCTGTCCCACAGGATGAAATACCTCATCAAATGAAACATCAAAAGTCGTGTCGGAATTCCATGATAATATACCACGACCAGGGCCTCTCCTGCGAGAGGAAGAAGCAGTCGAGTCTGATCCTGTTGAAAAAAAATTTATATACAAATTGACAGATGTTATAAATATATATATATATATGTGTGTGTGTGTGTGTGTGTGTTTATTAATTACATAAAAAATAGCGACAATGACATTCCAACATACCTCGAACCTGAGACGTAGATGCCTCAGATGGATGATGTGAATCTTCTGCCTCTTCCCCTGACATGCCTGCAGTCATGGAAAACATTAGTAAGGGGACTATCCAAAGTGTCCAAATGATAAATTGGATTATTTTTAAAAAAAATCAAACTTGTAAAGTTGTTAATCAAACAAAAAGGGATTGAATAATTAGTTGTGAATGAATTTTAAAAAATTAGAAAGTTCACAAAACAGATATACAAATTATGTACAAAACCAATCAATGCATAGCCAAATTTCAAATTGAGTTAATAAAAATTCAAGCAGCACATGAACCAAATGAATAATGCCTCAATGGGAAGATACACCGACAATAACATCAATATAACATGAGTTAAATCACCCTAAATATTTATAACTGAATAAACTTCCAAAAGTGAGGATTAAAAATTACAAGGATTTATAAAAATTTTAGATAATTTATGATATCTTAGGCTGAATCGCGGGAAAACAATTATACCTTTCATTAAGCATGAAAATCGACCGTTTCTCCTTCAACAGTCACTCTGACCCAATAAATATCTTCTTCACGTTGAACTACGGTATGTTGATCAAGCTGTTGGGAAACAAAAGGAACAGTCTCGGGTTTATCTTGTTCAAATACAAACACTCCTCGCCGAGACATTTTGACAACAACTTGACAACTTGGATTCGAAGGCAAAGTAACGAAGAATACTTGTTCTGCTTGTGATGTCAAAATGAAAGGTTCATTATCAACTCGTTCATTTATGTATAACATATAGTTAAAATTAACCAATGAAAATTGATATTGATCAACTTTACATCCACGCACTGGATCAACCCAATTACACTTTAACAATATGTACTTCAACCCGTGTGTGTATACAAATTCAATGATTTCTATCAATTGACCATAGTAATAACCAGAATCGACAAATGGACAACCGATGACACTTTTTTGTGTTGCTTGTTTGTCGTCAACATCTTTAATGCGAAATCAAAAACCATTAGCATCTATAGATTTATAATGACGAGCTGTTATAGATGGACCCTCAGCCAGTTGGATAAATTCTTCAGTTAGCGTGGGGTCCCCTAACTCCCTCAGCTTATGAACCTATATAATTCATAGAATTAAATAATGATATATGAAGAAAGAAATTAGTATAATACTTCACTCATAATGAAAATCAATTTACACGTACATGATTATCGCTCAAATTTACCCAAGAGAAGAAGGTAAGACGATCCTTGTAGTTTAGCTTGGGTTATCGAATCCACAGGGACCTAAGAAGAAACCTATAGACACGTACATTCTATGGAATGTTTTCAGCTATGAAGTGGCCAACTTGGATTGATTTTGTATGGGTTTTAAAGATATCTAACAGATTTAAGTGAATTCAATTTAAAAGAATGAGTTGATCCTAGGTTATCGCTCGGGGTGGATTGGACGTATTTTCTTTTTAATGATTTCAATTTCTTAAATTTGAGATGGGTTCATTTAAGGAGATAAAAAAACATCATCACTTACTGGTTTAATACCTACACCCTTTAATACTAATCACCTATACACTTGAAGGATCAAAGTTTTGAGCACTTCAAGGTAAAGGTTCGTATTAGTACTTGAAGTGTGTGGCCTTAAATTCAACAAGGACGATGGAGTTTAAAAATCATCAAATAAAAATCCCAATTAAAGAAGTGATTATACATTAATTAGGTGATAAATAACATCCAATCCAGCCCCTTGATACTCCCTTGTATCAACCCATAAGTGGGTTATCCCTCCATTGATCCCATGGTTTCAATGGAAGCGGAAAGTAGACTCATGAGAGAGGAAATGGAGAAGTAAAGAAAACAACAAAAATAAAATGATCACTCCACCGTTGTGTGAATAATTTCACAAGGGTTGGTGTGAATAAATTCACACCTTGATCAAACGGTATCAAAGTGATATTAAGAAAAATAGAATAAGGGTATAAGAAGAACTTTTATTAAGAAACTAAAGTGAATTGAACAACTTACATGTGAAAGACAAATTTGAGGCAACAAAAATGCAGCATAACATTACAATTGAACAAAGCATCCAAATATCCTTCAATACTCCAACACCACTGCCTTAAATAGGCATTTTTTAGCCCTTGGGTCGAGCCTCCAAAAGTCCAAGTCTCCTCAATTAATTGAGGTAGGCCATAGGTGGGTGGAAAGTAAGGGAGAGTTGATTTTTCCACCCTTGACCCGAGGTGGCAGCCAGCTTTCCTTCACCGAACAGACGTGTATGAAATACCTTCTATATGGCCGAAGCAGAGTGGTCCATATAAGAATAAAATGGATCTAAGGATGTCTTCTAACCGCCTGTAAAATTTTGGCCCATTTGGAGTTTCTGATTCCGAGATATGATAAAATTAGTGGACTGTTTTTCTGGGCCGCAGAATCTGGCCCAGAATTGTATCTCTAACTTGGGCCGCCTAAATGACCACCATGGAGGCCGAATTAGCATTAACTCCTGAAGAGGGATTTGTTCCTATACATGTCTTATATAATATCACTAAATTTGGGATTAATTTAGCCTATATGTTGGGCTCCACAGTCTCATCCGTGGGCTGGTGTCCAATATGCCTTCTCCAGAATTGCTTCCTTTCATTTCCAAATATCTCCATCATCATCCATGAATTCTCCACTGATCCCTAAATAAAAAATGTTCATATTTAAGTGTAGATCAATTTACAAAAATATAAAATTAAAATATGTATAATTCAATTCCTTAAAATCAGATGAACCATTGGGTACTTTAAATGATGTTAAAAAATGTACCACATAATAGTGCATTTTAAGAAGGTATTATAATCATAATGTGAAATGATGTTCAAAGTGTAAAATGCACTAAATGGTGTTTATGAATAACAAAGAAAATGAATATTATGTATATTAACAATTAATATTATCCTCATTTAGTGGATAATCACACCCCCCAACTTGAGTTTTGCTAGTCCCGAGCAAAATATATCTCAACAATATGAAATTCGAATTCCCTTTTCCAAAAACATTTTAATACACAATGATCACCAAAAAACCTTATACCAAAAAATCATGAAACCCATCAAAATATTTTAATACAAGATAGTTTTATAAGCATATCCCAATCCCAAGCTCATTCCTTTGTTCAAATTCATTGCCATATTTCATCCAATATCAATTAAGTATGAGGATGTGTTGTGCATCACAATAGACATGGGGGTTCATCTTTATTCAAGGGGGAAATTACGGAAGCGCTAGGTTGAATATCATTTCAATATTAAGATGAGTATTCATTTTTTTTGTATAATTTTTTATTGTTTTTGTTTTTGTTTTTGTTGTTGTTTTTTTTTTGCAATTTTTCCCTGGTAATTGAAGTTGCACTCAAAAGAGTCAACCCCTGTAGCGAGACTTTGCCGATGACTCCTAGGCTCAAGGACCTTAGGGAACCAAGTGAAGCTCACATACTCGGGCATCATCTCGAGTTAACTCAGTCAAAAACAAATTCAAATTACCAAAAATAGAGATAAAATTATTAACTCTGGGCCAGACAACTATGGAGTCACGATCCCCAAGTACCGAAAGCCACGCATTAGGTCATTTCATTGCTCTACGCGCAAAAAAAAAATTAATTTTTTTTTGAATACTCATATTAAACTAAAATGATCACCAAACCTATGCTATTTATTTAGGGGACCCCATGAACTTAAACTAATACCCCACTATCCAAAGGACGTGCATTGTGATTTTTTTATTTGGATGAAAATATAAACGATGAAATATCACATTGGACAGCCACACTTTCTAAAATCTATGCTCATGAAATTATACAAGGATTAAAATCAGAATCAGGGTATACTAAATTATTTGATATTCAGTTTCAAAGTGTGCAATGTTTATTATCATGTTTAAAGTTAAAGGAATTTTTCCTTCCATTTATTTTTTTTCAAATCATTCATTTTTTTTGACACAAAAGCATTTTTTTTATTTTATCTCCCCCCCAACTTAAAATAACACTATTCCCAGTGTTTAAATAAAATAAAATTTAGAAGGGGGTAGAGGTAGAGAATGAAAGTTCAAAAAGGAAATTGAAAATGAGGGTCATGGAATGAAGTCACCTGGTGGTTGAAGTTTGAAGTTCTTGCTGCTCCAATTTATTCCTTTGATATCCATATCGCTTGAAAAGTTCCCTAGTGGAAAAAGGAAAAATAAAACAAAAAAAACAAACAAAAAAAAACAATATATATATATATATATATATTTATATAATAAAGGAAGTAAAATATAAGTATATATATAAAAATTATAGAATAAGGAAGCACAAGAAGCCGCAGGTCAGTGGTAAGAGCGCGCCCCTGTCTCCCTTTGGTCCCGGGTTCGAGTCCCCGCGGCTTCGCCGGTTGTGACGGGGTTTGCCCCATGGCCTATGGCGTGGACTTTTTTATTATATTTTTATTTATTTATTTTTGTTTTTTAATTTTTTAACCTAAAAACACATCAAAAAAACAAAATGATGATACATTGTATTCTTTTTAAATTTCTGGGTAAGGTATTACTCAAGGATCACACCACGTGACACGGATGAATATGGTGCTCCCCTTTCGTACCCATCCATACTCATTATAGAAGAACATGTCAACAGTTTTTTTTCGAAATATCAAAATGTCTCATTAACCCTATTTAAAATATAAAGTTGATTAAAACAACGAAATTATTGGAAACTTTAAAACCATGGGTTTCCTCCCATTCAGCGCTTTGTTTAACGTCATTAGCCCGACATGGACCCTAAATCTATTAATTTGTTCCTGGTTCATAGGTTGGCTCAGTTAACTCAACCTCTATTTCCTGTTTATTAAACGATTCAATGAATGGTTTTAACCTTTGACCATTGACATTGAAAATGTAACCACTTGTGGGATCTTGAATTTCTACTGCCCCATGGGGGTACACATAATGCACTATGAAAGGTCCTGACCATCTAGACCTTAACTTTCCCGGGTGTAAATGAAGTTTTGAACTATACAAGAGCACAAGTTTTCCCGGTTCAAAATGTTTGACCTTGATATTCCTAGATTGGTAAGCTTGAACTCTAGATTTATTGATCCTTGAATTTTTATAAGCCTCCATCCTTAGTTCCTCCAGTTCATTGAGATCTAATTTCCTTTTTGTTCCGGCCAATGAGAGGTCATAATCCATTTTCTTAATTGCCCAAAAGGCCTTATGTTCAATCTCCACTGGCAAATGGCATGCTTTACCATAAACCAACCTATATGGGGACATTCCTAAAATGGTTTTATATGCAGTTCTATAGGCCCAAAGAGCATCTAAGAGTTTCTCAGACCAATCTTTCCTAGAGGGGTTGACAGTTTTTTCAAGAATTTTCTTAATCTCCCTATTCGCTAACTCAGCTTGACTATTGGTTTGAGGATGGTATACAGTGGACACTTTATGAGAAATACCATACTTAGACATGAGTGAAGTGAATGGGTGGTTGCAGAAATGGGTTCCTTGATCACTGATTATAGCCCTAGGAATTCCAAATCTTGAAAATATGTTCTCTTTTAGAAATCGAATCACAACTTGATGATCATTGGACTTAGTGGGAATGGCCTCAACCCATTTTGAGACATAATCAATAGCTAAGAGTATGTAGAGGTATCCCCATGAGTTTGGGAAGGGACCCATGAAATCAATTCCCCAACAGTCAAATATTTCAACCACTAAGATGGGAGTGAGTGGCATTTGATTCCTTTTTGTGATGGACCCTACTTGTTGACACCTAGGACAGCTTTGACAAAATGTGTAGGAGTCCCTTGAGAGGGTGGGCTAGAAAAGACCACATTGAAGAATCTTAGTAGATATTTTCTTAGAGGAAAAGTGACCTCCACATGCCTCACTGTGACAGAATTTAAGGATGGACTCTTGTTCAGATTCTGGAACACACCTCCTAATGACTTGGTCAGGGCAGAACTTATAGAGGTATGGATCATCAAACACATAGTGTCTAACATCAGAAAGAAATTTCCTTCGATCTTGAGTCCCTAAGAATTTTGGAATGACTCCTGTCACTAAGAAATTTGCTATGTCAGCATACCTAGGGTAGTCACTCACAAAGTATAGGTGTTCATCAGGAAACGAATCAGACACAGAAAGGTGATTTGAGTTGTCTTTGAATTCCATCCTAGATAGGTGATCAGCTACAACATTTTCAACTCCCTTTTTATCCTTGATTGTGAGGTCAAATTCTTGTAAGAGAAGGACCCACCTAATCAGTCTAGCCTTAGCATCTTGTTTTTGGAAGAGGTATTTTAGTGCAGAATGGTCAGTGAACACAGTTATGGGGGATACTAAGAGGTAGGACCTAAACTTCTCTAAATCAAACACAATATCAAGTAACTCCTTTTCAGTAGTGGTGTAGTTGATTTGGGCATCATTTAAGGATTTACTTGCATAAGCAATGACATAAGGAGTTTTATCACAACGTTGTCCTAACACAGCTCCTACAGCAAAGTCACTGGCATCACACATAAGTTCAAAAGGAAGGTTCCAATTTGGAGATTTCATAATGGGAGGAGAGGTGAGAGAGGATTTGAGGGTTGAGAATGAACCCTCACAGCTTTCGGTCCAAACAAATGGAGCATCCTTTACTAGGATAGCACAAAGGGGACGAGATATTGAACTAAAGTTCTTGATGAATCTTCTATAGAAACTAGCATGTCCTAAGAAAGAACTCACTTCCTTGACAGTTTTGGGTGATGGAAGGTGACGAATGATGTCAACCTTTGCTTTATCAACTTCAATCCCCCTACTCGAGACCAGATGGCCTAGAACAAGTCCCTCTTTAACCATGAAATGGAATTTTTACCAGTTTAGGACCAGATTCTTTTCTTCACATCTTGACAAGACTCTCTCCACATTCTGTAGACATCCCTCAAAAGTATCCCCAAACACAGAGAAGTCATCCATGAAGACCTCTAGAAAATCCCCTACCATGTCTGAGAGAATTCCCATCATGCACCGCTGGAAGGTTCCAGGGGCATTGCATAACTCGAAGGGCATGCGTTTGAAGGCAAAGGTACCGAAAGGACATGTGAATGTAGTCTTCCCTTGATCCTCTAGGGAGACCTCAATTTGATTGTACCCCGAGTACCCATCTAAGAAACAGTAGAAGGCATGACCTGCCACTCTCTCAAGGACTTGGTCAATGAATGGTAAGGGGAAATGGTCCTTCTTGATGAATGAGTTCAGTTTCCTATAGTCAATGCAGACCCTCCATCCACTACTCACCCTTGTTGGAAGAATCTCTCCATCCTCATTGGTTATCACTGTGATTCCAGCCTTTTTTGGAACCACTTGGATTGGGCTCACCCACTCACTCTCAGCTATGGGATATATGATACCAGCTTTTAACAATTTCAGAAGTTCCTTCCTTACTATCTCCATGAGATTAGGATTGAGTCGCCGTTGAGGTTGATGACATGGCTTTGAATCAGATTCCAGAACAATCCTATGAGTCCCGATAAGTGGGCTAATCCCAGGAATATTAGAAAGGGTCCAACCAATGGCTTTCTTATTCTTACTAAGGACATCTAGAAGCATCCTCTCATTATTGGCTTCAAGAGAAGAAGAAATGACAATAGGATGTGTTTGATTTTCCCCTAGGAAGGCATACTTTAGTACAGCAGGAAGTTCCTTCAATTCAAGATCTGGTTGGTTCAGAATTTCAGCAGAATATTGGGACATTGGATCAAGATCAATTTCTTTTTTTAGAGTTTCAGATAGGATTGATTCCCCACATGTAGAAGTTTCAGCTACTAGATTGGCTTGATCAGATTTAGGGAAGGAAATTGGAGTGGTCTCCATGAAAGTGGTTTCTTGAAAGGTTTCACTGATTGTTGGACCTAAGACTTCATCATAAGAGAAATTTGAAAATGATTCAAGCCAAGGAGATAAACTTCCTTCATGTGAACAAAGGAAATCAATCTCATTTTGACTTAAAAATTCATCAAATATTCCTTGATGTTCCATGGATTCATTATCAATGCTTCCTATCATGTTTACTTCATGAATGTCCTCATCATCCCCTATTTGTGAGCTTGCATTATAGATGTTCAAGTCTAGACTCATGTTCCCAAAGGTGATGGTCATGTTCCCATTTTGAACTCGGATAACAGAGTTGATTGTTGCAAGAAAAGGACGACCAAGGATGATTGGGGTTTGTTCCTTATTTCCTAAGTTTGGATGGTTGTCAAGGACAATGAAGTCAGCAGGGTAGATGAAGTTTTCAACCGTTACCAGAACGTCCTTTAAAATCCCCTTTGGAACCCTAATGCTACGATCAGAAAGTTGAAGTGTGATAGATGTGGGTTGGAGTTCTTCTAGGCCTAACTGGCAGTACACAGCATATGGGATGAGATTGACACTAGCACCTAGGTCACACAAGGCCTTGACAACTTTGCTTTCTCCTATTTCAACATTGATGTAAGGGCAACCTGGGTCTTTCAACTTAGGAGGAATGGTCCCTTGAATGGTGGTACTCACATTAGCAGCCAAAAGGACTTCGTTCTTATGTGAAAATTTTCTTTTAAAAGTGCACAAGTTCTTAAGGTACTTTGAGTAGGCAGGTATGGTTTGGATTGCATCGAGAAGGGGTATGTTCAACTTGACTTGTGAAAATATTTCTCTCAACGTTTCACTCAGTTCAGGCTTGGGTTTCCCCCTCATGCGTTGAGGAAATGGTGCAGGTTGTGGGGTTGTTTGTTGAAGAGTTGTTTCCTTGACAATGTTATCAGTTTTCTCAGTTTGATCTTGGGGTTCATTTGAATTTTCATCCAAGTTTGAATCTTCATGTGGGTTCTGAATTAGTTGTTTAGGTTTCTCAATTGATTTCCCACTTCTTAAAACAGTCACAGCCTTTAGTTGTTCATGAGTTGTTTGAGCACAACTTGACTCTCCCCTTGAAGTTTAGGATGGCACCGCCTGAGTAGGCATGGGTGCCTTTCCAGTTTTGATGGTTTGAAGTTCTTGTTTTAGGGAAGATACCTCCAAGTTCATCCTCTCCATTTTTTTGCACAGTTGTTCTAGTAGGCTTTGTGGAATAGTTTGGGTGGGTGCTTGATTAGGTTGGTTTATCCCATGGGGATATTTTAGAGGTGGGATGGTTTGTTGAAAATGGACCGGTGGCTGTTGGTATTGGATAGGTTGGGTTTGGAACTGGTTATGGGTTTGGTAGTTCTGATGGGGGTAAGGATTTTGTCCCTGTAGTTGGCTAGGTTGTTGGTTATCTTTCCAGCGGAAGCCTGGGTGGTCGTTATACCTTGGGTTGAAGTTGTTTTGGTATTGAGGATTTTGAAAGTTCAAATCATTTACTTCCGCTGGGGGTCCTTCTAAAAGAACATCCTTGATGGATGGAATGGTTGGGCAGTTGTCTGTATTATGGTCATGTTTGTCACAAATTGTGCAAACAGGGTCAACAGTTTGGATTTCATGGACTTTCCTAAGGTCTATCTCTTCAACCTTCCTAGAGAGTGCTGCGAGTTTATCCCTAAGGCTTTCCTCTTCTCTAAGTGTATGAATTCCAGTAGTTCTTTGTGGATTTTCAAAATAAGGCGAAGTTCCCCATGTTTGGTTTTGTTCAGAAAGGCTTTCTAGATACTCGTAAGCATCATTTGGGGCTTTGTTTTTAAATGTTCCATTACACATCATGTCAATGAATTGTTTGTTCCCCGGACCCAACCCTTCATAGAAAATTCTCACTTGTTCAGGAATAGAAAAACCATGGTGTGGAACCATGTTTAGAGTGTCTTTGAACCTCTCCCATGTTTCATAGAATGACTCTCCCTCTTTTTCAAAAAATTTTTGGATACTCTTTTTAAGTGCAATTGTTTTGTGGTGGGGAAAGTATTTTTTGTAGAATTCTCTTTGTAGTTGGTCCCAAGAGTTTATGGATGATGGTCTCAAATTGTTTAGCCAATTTTTAGCTCGATCCTTTAAAGAAAAATTAAATAGAATCATCTTAGCAGATTCTCGTTGATGTGGGGGACACATGGTTTCTATAGTGTCATTGAACTCCTTAATGTGCAAGTATGACATCTCGGACTCCATTCCATGGAATGTGGGAAGGTGGTTTAGGACATGGGGTTTAAAGATGTAGTTGGCATCTACTAGGGAATTGTGTCTAATGCATGAGGGGGAATTGGTCCAGGAAGGTGTGAGGTAGTCATTCATGGTTTGATCAATTGCATTCCCCAAGTTTGGGGCTGCCTCATTTGGGTTTCCATTTTGGTTCCCACCCGGGTTTATGAGTTGGTTTCTTTGAATACCTTCCATTGAAATGGGCTCAATTTTTGACTCGGGGGTGTTTGGAAGATTAGGATATAATTGGAAGAGTTCCCTTGGTGTACTTGACTCCCCAACCCCAGGACTATCCACCCTAACTAGACGGTTTGATTGATCGCGGGTGTAGGCGGACATGCGCCAAAAGAAAAAAAAACGAGAAAGGGACAAGATAAGAGAATTTGGATGAGAAAAGAAGAAATGGTGGAGAATAGAATGGGTGTTTAGATTACTTACTTGGGTCCCCGACAACGGCGCCAAAATTTGATTCTCTCTCAAATTTACCCAAGAGAATAAGGTAAGACGGTCCTTGTAGTTTAGCTTGGGTTATCGAATCCACAGAGACCTAAGAAGAAACCTATAGACACGTACATTCTATGGACTGTTTTCGGATATGAAGTGGCAAACTTGGATTGATTTTGGATGGGTTTTAAAGATATCTAACAGATTTAAGTGAATTCAATTTAAAATAATGAGTTGATCCTAGGTTATCGCTCGGGGTGGATTGGACGTATTTTCTTTTTAATGATTTCAATTTCTTAAATTTGAGATGGGTTCATTTAAGGAGATAAAACAACATCATCACTTACTGGTTTAATGCCTACACCCTTTAATACTAATCACCTATACACTTGAAGGATCAAAGTTTTGAGCACTTCAAGGTAAAGGTTCGTATTAGTACTTGAAGTGTGTGGCCTTAAATTCAACAAGGACGATGGAGTTTAAAAATCATCAAATAAAAATCCAAATTAAAGAAGTGATTATACATTAATTAGGTGATAAATAACATCAAATACATACCCTTGATACTCCCTTGGATCAACCCATAAGTTTGTTAGCCCTCCATTGATCCCATGGTTTCAATGGAAGTGTAAAGTAGACTCATGAGGGAGGAAATGGAGAAGTAAAGAAAACAACAAAAATAAAATGATCACTCCACCGTTGTGTGAACAATTTCACAAGGGTTGGTGTGAATAAATTCACACCTTGATCCAACGGTATCAAATTGATATGAATAACAACAGAATAATAGTATAAGAATAACTTTTATTAAGAAACTAAAGTGAATTGAACAACTTACATGTGAAAGACAAATTTGAGGCAACAAAAATGCAGCATAACATTACAATTGAACAAAGCATCAAAAGATACTTAAATAATCCAAAACCACTATCTTGAATAGGAATTTTTGAGCCCTTGGGTCAATCCTCCAATATTCCAAGTCACCTCAATTAATTGTGGTAGGCCATAGGTGGGTGGAAAGTAAGGGAGAGTTGATTTTTCCACCCTTGACCCGAGGTGGCAGCCAACTTTCCTTCACCGAACAGACACGTCTGAAAAACCTTCTAGATGGCCGAATAAGAGTGGGCCATAGAAGAATAAAATGGATCTACAGATGTATTCTAACTTCCTGTAAAAGTTTGTCCCATTTGGAGTTTCTTATTCCGAGATATGATAAAATTAGTGGACTCTTTTTCTGGGCCGCAGAATCTGGCCCAGAATTGTATCTCTAACTTGGGCCGCCTAAATGAACACCATGGAGACCGAATTAGCATTAACTCCTGAAGAGTTATTTGTTCCTATACATTTCTTATAGCATCCCACGAAATTTGGGATTAATTGGGCCTGTATGTTGGTCCCCACAGTCTCATCAGTGGTCTGGTGTCCAATCTGCCTTCTCCAGAATTGCTTCCTTTCATTTCCAAATATCTCCATCATCCTCCATGAATTCTCCACTGATCCCTGAATCAAACATGTTCATATTTAATTTTAGATCAATTTACAAAAATATAAAATTAAAATATGTATAATTAAATTCCTTAAAATCAGATGAATCATTGGGTACTTTAAATGATGTTCAAAAATGTACCACATAATAGTGCATTTTAAGAAGGTATTACAATCATAATGTGAAATGATGTTCAAAGTGTAAAATGCACTAAATGGTGTTTATTAATAAAAAAGAACATGAATATTATGTATATTAACAATTAATATTAGCCTCATTTATTGGCTAATCAGTACATAATCCTTGAACCAATCATGAAATGACGCATAATGAGACTGTTGAATTTGAAACTCAGTCGCACGATACATCTCTTCTTTTATCTCATTAATGTGTTTTCTGCAAATTATAACGCAATGTTTAAATGATCAACTTATTCAAACAAAACATGTAAAAGTTAAACAATAAAAGTGATAAGATACTTACTGCATTAATGGTGCAACTGATGGAGTATTGAACAAGATATATCGATGCGCTTGTATCCACACGATGTTGTCCATATCATATGTGGTTCCTTCTCTAAATGGACCATCCTGAATCCGAGAGGGCTTATATAATTTTGTTTCAACATCCGTAAGATATTCTGCACAAAAATTAGTACACTCATCCATCAAATAACCATTGGCTATTGATGCCTCCGGACAAGCTCTGTTGCGTACAAATCGTTTCAATGTACTCAAATACCGCTCAATAGGATACATCCACCTAAATTGCACTGGATCAGCAGCCATTACTTCATCATTTAGGTGCACTGTCAAGTGGACCATAACATCGAAAAATGAGGGGGGAAATAGTTTCTCAAAGTGACAAAGTGTAAGTACAATTCGGTCCTGTAAACTTTTTAAATCACTCATTCGTTGATTTATTAAACAAAGCTGTCTAAAAAAATTACTCATCTCAATCAACGACTGAACAACATTGGGGGATAAACAATCACAAATTGCGATTGGAATCAACTGCTGAAGTAGTATGTGATTGTCATGACTTTTCAACCCTTGCAATGTCTTGCTCGTCAGATTCACACACTTTGAAATATTAGAAGAGTAACCATCAGGAACCTTGAGCATCTTCAAAATGGAAAGAAATGTATCTTTCTCCTTTGTAGTCATCGTATACTGTGCAGCAGGCATATATGCCTTGTTTCCCTCAGCTAACTGTAAATGAAACTGTTTCCTTAAACCCATTTCTTCCAAATCACGGCGTGCATTAACATGGTCCTTTGATTTCCCACTGACACCTAAAATGGTCCACAATATGTTATCACAAACATTTTTTTCAATGTGCTTGACATCCAAATTATGCCTCAGCATGTTAGTTTTCCAATACGGAAGACTATAAAAAATACTTTTCTTTTTCCAATTGTGACTGCGCTGCCTACCCGCAGCTCGAATATTACGTACCGGAGGAGCCACCAAATCCTGAATTTCATATACCGTGCGGATGTTTTCTTCCTCAATCTGCGATAACATTTCAACTCCTATCATGATCTTTGGTGCTGGGCTGAACTCTCTAGAACCATCAAATTCCACTCTGTCCTTTCTGAACCTGTGCTAAGGGGGGAGAAAACGTCTGTGACCCATGTATGCCCATTTTTGGAATGCTTAATCCATACAGATTTTTTAATTTTGTTGCAAAAAGGGAAAGAAAATTCCCCTTTTGTACTCCATCCTGATAAATTTGCATAAGATGGGAAGTCATTGATTGTCCACAATAAAGCAGCATACAGTTTGAACATTTCATTCGTTTCACAGTCATAAGTCATCACACCATCGCCCCAAAATTCATTCAACTCGTCAATCAATGGCTGAAGGTAAACATCAATCTTATCCCTCAGACTTTTAGGTTCATCAATAAGAGTGTAAAGTAATATAAATTGTTGCTTCATACAAATCCACGGAGGAAGATTATACGGAACCAACACCATGGTCTATGTGCTATGAGTTGCCCCAACCATAGACTTGAATGGATTGAAACCATCTGCTGCCAATCCCAATCGGACATTACGAACATCTTTGGAAAATTCGAGATGTCTCTTATCAAAATCCTTCCATGCATGAGAGTCTATCGGGTGGGTTAACATATCACTTTCATGAAATCTTTCTGCATTCCATATCATTAAATTAGAAACTTTAGATGACATAAAAAATCTTTTCAACCTTGGTTTAAGGGGAAAGTAATGCATTTGCTTTACGACAATCGGTTTCCCCTGTATCACAATCTGACTTTGATGATTCTGATTTCCCCTGTTCTCTTTCCACCTGGAAGCACCACAAACCGTACAAATATCCAAATGGGTAGTTTCCTTTCTAAACAACATACAGTTGTTTGCACATGCATCTATGGTATCATATGTAAAACCTAAGTTCTCTGTCATCTTACGAGCATGGTAATACGACTCGGGAATCTTAGCGTCGACAGGAAGAACCTTTTTCAATAACACCAACAACATGTCGAATGATGTGTCTGACCAATGATTCAAAGTCTTCAAATGCAACAACTCCACAATAAATGACAATTTATTGAAAAAAGTACATCCAGGATATAATTCTGTTTTTGCATCGTCAATTTCTTCATAAAACCTCCTCGAATCACGATCTGCACCAGAGCGAAGATTTATCTCACTGGTCTCAAGATTCTGGATGTCAATGCCTTCAGGATCTAACCCATGTACCATTTCAGTAAGCATTTCATGCATTGGATCATTCATCCTTGCATCAACATCCATCTGAACTGTATCCGTATTTTCACAACGAACATATTCTTCTCCATGATGAGTCCAACTCTTATAATTTCTCAGAAATCCATTAAAGAATAGGTGCTCCCTCACAGTAACTCGTGTGAATTGATATCTGTTAGCACATTTTCTACATGGACAACTAATATAGTCACTTTCAAATCCTCTGGTGAAGTCAATAAACTGCATAATGCCATTGAAATACTCGCTAGACGTTCGATTTGGAAGATCAATCCAACTCTTATCCATAATAAGATCCCTATAACAAACATTTACACAAGACTTATTACATTTTCATTTTTCATATCAAATATATTTAAAATAAATACTAATTAATTGTTTGTGAACCATTTATAAAATAATAATGTAAGTGAAATCACATGTCATACCTGATTGCGCTATAAACCTGGAAGGGAGGGGAGCTGAAGGTGGTGCTGCGAGGGAGAGGAGAGGCAGCGGTGGGGAGCCGGAGCCGGAGCTGGTGCGGCGAGGGAGGGGACGGTGAAGGAGGGGACAGGTGGCGATGGTGCGGCGAGGGAGGGGACGAAGACGAAGGGGACATGGGTTGGAGGGGTGCGGGGGGGGGGTGTTCGGGGTGCTGGGGGGGAGGGACGAGGGGGAGGAGGGCGGAGGGCGGAGGGCGGAGGCCGAAGGGGATGGAGGCTGAAGGCCAAAGGGCGGCCGGAGGGCTGTCGGAGGCAGGTGTCGGGAGGCCCGAGGGCAGAGGGAGGCCGCAGGGCGGAGGGCAGCTGGAGCCGGAGGGCGGAGGGCGGGGCCGGAAGAAGGCGGCCAGAGGGCGGCCGGAGGGCGGGGCGGCGGAGGGCGGGGCGGCGGAGGGCGGGCCGGCGGAGGGCGGGGCGGCGAAGGGCGGGGCAGCGGAGGGCGGGGCGACGGGGAGGGTGGGGCAATGGGGAGGGCGCGGGCGACAGGGGGGGGGGGGGGCTTCGCGAGAGGAGAGAGGGTTCGGGGGGCACATAAGCCTTTTTTTTAGGGAAACGTAGTGACCACCATTAGCGGTCGCTATTGGTTACCTATAGAGACCGCCGGTGGTGGTCGCTATAGGTAAAGGGGCTCAAAAGCCCATATTTCTAGTAGTGATGGATTCGTCGGCCGCCGCACCAACACTGGATTCCCTAAACTGATAACCACACTCACTACACTTAACACTGTTACCGTTAAAAGAAAGATCATAGTCCTATGTTCTACGGTAGAACCGACTCCTCTGATACCAATTTGTCACGACTCGTCCCCTGGGGCCTGTGTCGTGACTACCCCAAGCCCACCTTCCTTAGGCCAGGGGCTGACGACTATCACCAAAGGCATAAATCCCTAGAACTGGGAAGGCATTGCCTTTATAACCTGCAAACACACAACCAAGCACACAACAAGATACAAACTCAAGTAAACTGAATAGTAAACATAGTGAGTACAGTAATAAAAAGGTGCCAGAATACAAGCCCAACTGAAAAATACAAGGAAAAATGGAAAGTACAAGACAGCTGATAGGTGAAAATCAGCTCCTGGATCGTCCACCTCGATTCCTACTTGAAGGGTAGGTATAGATCGCCTCCTCAGCACTCCACATCCACCCATCTCCTATGCGAATCAACATGTCGTATGGTCCACCTCCGAGCAACATCCAGTCCTTGTACCCTCGTCCTTAGTTAGCGTTGTTCGTTGTCTGCATCCAACACAACAAGGTGCAGGCATCACCCGTGCAGGGGTGAGCATAACGATACTCAATAGGGACTTCAAGACCCTCAAGGTCTCACAAAATCCACCAAGGATAAACCGAAAAGTATGAAATCAACAGATAACCCTACTTAGGTATATGTCCATACATATACCTGAGTTTTCAAGTAATCTATCTCAATCATGAGGAAAACACGGAGGTACTGACTGAGCTCACACTAGGTATAACTTTAGGTATGGTAGTAGAGATGATTAGTTATAAATACTGAATCATCTTATTCCGTTAAAAGGCTCTTCTGTTGACCTGCACAGAATCGCTAGGAGCTGACCCACACAAGTTCGCTAGGAGCTGACCCACACAGGATCACTAGAAGCTAACCAACATAGGATCGCTAGAAGTTGACCCGCGTAGGATCGCTAGGAGCTGACCCATGTAGGATCTCTAGGAGCTGACCCACGCAGGATCGCTAGGAGCTGACCCACGCAGGATCACTAGGAGCTGACCAACGCAGGATCGCTTGGAGCTGACCCACCCAGGATCGCTAGGAGCTAACCCACCCAGGATCGCTAGGATCTGACCCAAACAAGATCACTAGGATCTGACCCACACAGGATCGCTACAAGCTGACCCACACAGGATCACTAGGAGCTGATCCACACATGATCGCTAGGAGCTCTCTTCTCGTCACAACCAGCTTCTGGGTTTCCGCACTAGGCTTGCTCGTCTCCGGGAGAGTTTGTTCCCCAAGCCACTGGTCAATTATCCAACTACCACTATGTCCCATGAAGATGTATTTAAAAGGTTCGTCACGTCATAGGGGTCTCAACGCAACAGACGGTGCGTCAATCAGACGCCCGGTCTGTGAGTTATTAGCCTTTTAGTATGAGGGGCCCGGTTGGATTCGTGCTCGATCCAACCCAACCGTACCTTAACTTTACCCAAAACTCCAGTGGGGTATACTAAAAGGGACCATCTTGCTCCAATATTTTCAGTGCCGCCGACGGTTTGTCAAACGGACATCCGGTGCCAAAGTTATGGCCCAAGTAAAGTAAAGGGTCGTATTAGGTTCGGGCCTGGTCCGACTCGACCCGACCCGACCTGGGTCGACCCGATTCGGGTCCACCCAGCCTGTGGTGCGGCCCGACCCGTGGGGCGGTCCGGTAGTCTGCGAGGGCTGCGAGGGGCTGCTGAGGCCGCGGGTGCCGCGGGGCAGCGGAGGCCGTGGGTCGGCTCGGGCGCGGACGACAGCTCGGGTGTGGGGGTGCCGAGAGGGCACAGGGCAGCTTGGCCCGGCCCGGGGCGGCTCGGCCGGAGCGGCTCGGGGGCCGCAAGGTGGCTCGGGGGCCGCGGGGTGGCAGCTCGACCGCGGACGGCGGCCCGTCCGTGAGGCGGCGGTTCGTCCGCGGGGCGGTTCGGCCGCGACGCGGCGCGGAGGCCACAGGGCGGCGACGGGCGCGGGGTGACGCCGTTGCGCCGGCCCCTTCGTCGCGACCGAAGGAGGTGTCAATCGCCATTCCCGTGCCTCATCGGTGCCAAAAACCCACTCCGGTTTCCATCTTCCTCCGTCGCAAAGAATACCACATATCATCACAAGAAAATTACGGAGAGGACGGGCCATGTTTGTTTGACCCGCACTCTCCGCATTAGAGTGGTAGCAAGCGGCTCAACGTAACCATGAAACAAGAACGAGTATGGAAGATATTTAAAATAAAACATCAATCCCCACAACCCTCTTCAATCTCTATTCCCAATCCCGCAAAAGAATTAGAAGGGGAGTACATGGGAAGTGATAATCATATAGAAATAAACCCCTACCTCGTTCGCTTGATGGCGTCGATGAGGTCGCGAGGAAGAAGACGAATCGTTGGGAAAAGACGGATGTCGGTGTCATCGGCATTTTCCTCGATTGTCGGTTCGTGCGTCGTCCCCTTGCTTGATTCCGAAGAACGTTCTTACATGGTGTTCTTCGTTCGGAGAAGAAGGTCTTCGTTACCGTTCTTCGTTCGAAGAAAGTAATCCTCCAAGAGCTCTCTCCTTTGCCAACCCAAAGGAAAAGCGGTGCCAATATAATTTAACTTAAGAAGAAATTAAGTTGACACACACACACAAGTTGGCAAAATTAATGTATGGAGTTGACACAATTAATGTGGAGGAAGCTCAAGAGGCTCCTCCACATTAAAGAGGGAGTTGAGAGGTTTCTCCCTCATTAAGAGGGGAGTTCAAGAGGTTTAAGCCTCGGGTGGTCTCCACCACCATAATCTCTCATGGGAGGTTAGGCTCGGGTGGTCCCCACCACCATAACCTCTAATGGGAGGTTAATTCAGGTGGTCCCCACCTGTGAAACTTCCACATAGGAGTTTCAAAACAAAATAAAATAAAATGTTACACACTTTATTTTATTTTATTCTTTTCACAAAAAACCAAAAAAATTAACTTTCTCCCTTGACCAACTACCGTCGAGGTGAAAGTCTTCTTAAGTGAATACTGACGCTATGAGTTCAACGGTGCCCTCATATTTCAATTCCGAGCACCGGTTCAAAAGTTAGAATAACCCGCTCGCACGTTTACTGAACGTACCCGTAAAAAAAATTCAGAAATTCATTTCGGGCACTCCGGGCCTCGGAATCACACGCCGTCAATTTTCGCGGACTTGTAAAATTCTAATTTAATTAAAAAAAATCGTGGAAATTCCAGGTCTTTACAGCCACCAAATACCGAAATAAAAAAACAGCCAAAAAAAACATCAAATACAAAACATCAATTCAGGAAAAACTAAAGATCCAAACACCTATAGATCCTTCCAATCTTATATCTCCATCAACCTATGTGATAACATACACAAAACAATTAAACCAATCAAATACAAATTAATATATTTAACATTATTCAAAATTATTCACTTAATATATATATATATAATCAAAACAGTTTATATAGTGTTGTGTACATAAACCATCATAAATACAAAAATGAGGTAAAATTGATCTGAAATATCTGATTACACTACTTATCAATTAAATAATAACTATTAAAAGTTGAAAACCAACTTTATCACATACCGATCAATTTGAGCATCATATTGATGTGCGATCGATTTCAATCGATCACATATGATTCGAGGAATGTTCTCCTAGTTTCGAATGTCAATCAGAAGTCGTTTGCTCGTTTTTTACCCCTTGTCGGGAGTATGTCATTTTAACAACACAAGACAATATTATAAATCATTTTCCATCATATCAGGCAACATGAGCATCTGATGGATGCAGCGTTGATTTTCACATGTCAAAAACGGCTTGGTGATTGTTCTCCCATGATTTCATATCAATCCAAGTGTGTTTTCTTAGTGTTGGGCCATTTTACGTGATTTGCCACTTCACTTAAAATCCGAGGGGCAAACGCCATTTTTCGATCATATTGAACAATTCAGGTATCTGATCCACATGTTGATGATTCCTGTAGATTTTAAATGACTTAAAGATCGTTGTCTTAAAATTTCATGCCCACCAGAGCTCGTTTGGTCGATTTTGACACCTACACACATGATTTGTCCATTATTACAAAAATTATAATAAATATGAAAATGAACTTTTAATTGTCCTGGCTAATCCGGTCATCAGATTGATGCACAATTGATCACATATGATTCGAGGAATGTTGTTTAGTTTCATACATCAATCATAAGTCGTTTTTATTTTCGACCCCCTCACCAGAAATATGTCATTCTAATAACACAAGACAACGTTATCCGTCATTTTCCATCATGTTGGGTGACACAAGCACCCAATGGATGTAGCTTTGATTCCTACAAATCAAAAATAGCTTGGTGAACATTCTCTCTTGATTTCATGTTTATCCAAGTGTGTTTGCTTCGTATCCGCCCTTTTTACATGATTTGTCACTTCACTTCAAATCCGAGGGTCAAACAACATTTTCGATCATACCAAACAATTTAGGCATCGAATTGTCACACCCGGATTTTATTTTAGCTTGGGTTCCGACTCGGGTCAGGGATTTGGGGGAGTCTTTGTTTAAAATTTTGAATTTTTATTTAACAACCAGTGTTTTGGGTTTAGTGGTGCCGAATGCACGGGCAGGGCATGGTTCGGAGACCGTGCGACCTGCCCAGTTTTCAAAATAATTTAAATATTTAAGAGCAATGAATTGATGTTAAAATGTGTGTAAAAAATAAAATGAAAAAAAGTAAAATAGAATTAAAGGTTAATAATATTATCAATGGGATTATTATTATTTTCAGTATTAATAATTAAAAATTGTATTGGTAGAATTTTTATTATCATTATTATCATTAAGATTATCATTTCCATAATTATTAATAAAAATGAAATGAACATTGTTATTATTGATATAGTTATGTTATAATTAATTAATTAATTAGGATGATCTGCGGGCACCACACTGTTAGCGGAGGCCGTGTGGTCAGCCCGGGCACCCGTGCGACTGCTTTTGGATCAGACAGAAGCTACCACACGGTCCGCGAATAGGTGCTTGAGTTGTGCACGGGCCGCGCGGTTGCAGTATCCAAATAAATAAAATAGATTAAAACAAATGAGAAACAAAATTAAGACAAGTCTATTAATAATTATAATATTCACGGTATAATTATTGTGATCAAATATTATTATAATTATTACGGTTGCTATGAATGCTATTAATTAATATTTAGATTTTTAGCTATTGTCGTTATAAATATCATAATTAAAACCAACATTATTATTGAATTTGGTCATTGTCATTATTATTATTAAAAAATTCTATCGTCATTATTTTTATTAAAGTTGATTTTGTTATTAGTATTAAAATTATTTATATCATTAGTATTATTATTAATGTATTATTATTAGTAGTATTTTTTTAGATTCTTTTTATTTTCTTTAATTTTTTTTTGGTTTGTTTAGGTTCCCACGAGCAGCCCACCTTTCCTCAACCCGGCCTGCGCGCAGTGCCCACGGAGCACCCCACCCCCCTTGCGGCCCTCTCTTCCTCGCCGCCGCACGATCCGGCGACCGGCCGCCCTCCTACCTGCTTCAGCCAGCCGCTCGCCGCTCGCCGCGCGCCCTCCATGCCGAGCCGCCCGCCGCGCGCCCTCCTAGCCAAGCCGCACCAACCCGCGCACCCCTTCGGTGCGTTTCCCCTATCCGGCGACCTCCCTCCCGGCCGCGCCTCTGTCCGACGACCTCCCTCCCATCAGCGCCTCTGTCCGGAGACCTCCCTCCCGTCCGTGCCTCTGTCCGGCGGCCTCATTCCGCTCCGACCACGGTTTTTCCCTTCGGTAAGGCTTTGGTTTGAGTTTTATTTATGGGGTTTGAGTTTGCTTAAAGCCCAGTTGTTGGCGTTCAATTTATTGAGTTAGATCCCTCAATTATGGGTTCGTTTTGGTTGATTTAGGTTTGGTTCAACTTCCCGCTTAATGTTTCACACCGATTTTCCGGCGTTCGGTAGGACCCTGTGCACGTTGACTTTTAAAATTTAGATTAAATTGTTTGCTTGATTTTTATGCACACCCCCTACACTACTAAATAGCGTTCTATTATTTTTAGAATGGTTTTATTAAGTGAAATGAGGTGTGAATATGGTCTATGTTGGAATTAAGTATCTGTTGGGTTCTGAAGTGGTATTTTTATGTAAAATTGGACGTTTTATGTGTATAAACCCCCAATGTGTCATTTGACATTATTTTATAAATCATTAAATTGTTTTGTTAAATTATGTACAGGCTACAAATTGCGTTTTGATATGGCATCGATGTGCATTTGGTTTTTAAAGATGGTTTTGGGTGTGTTCTTGATATGAAAGCCTTAAGGTGTTATTTAAAATTGTTTTATAAAGTGTTGTATTGGTTTATTCAACTATGCAAGGGTGCGTATTTTGTTTTGGTGTGTGTGGGTGTGCGTTTAATCACAAAAGGGGTTTTTGAATGTGTTTGGTTTGTATAAAGTTGTGTGTTTCTCTTTATAATTATTATATATACATACATACATATATATATATATATATATATATATATATATATTAAAATGGTTTATTAAATAATATGAATAGTGCGAAACATGTTTTGAGAAATGTGTAAGGTGCATATGATTTTAAAAGTGAATTTTTAATGTGGTGTGTTTTTGTCAAGAGTGTCTCCTAAGTGTTTTTTCTCTAAATGGCCCGATTGGCTCTTTAAAATGATTGGTGATTCGTTGTAGCATGGGTTGG
Source organism: Viscum album (assembly GCA_963277665.1). Classification (NCBI taxonomy): domain Eukaryota; kingdom Viridiplantae; phylum Streptophyta; class Magnoliopsida; order Santalales; family Viscaceae; genus Viscum; species Viscum album. Next base: position 461,957,772 of record OY728134.1, on the reverse strand, counting down.
TTCTATAACACGGTTATGAAGTGCAAAGTGGTGCTTTAAGTCTTTAAATGGGTTTTGCACATCAAGTGCCTAATGGTATATGCCCCTTTGGCCCTTACAGTGTGCTTATGATTTAAATGGTGTGCGAGATTGATGAAATGGACTTTCAAATGTGTGTTTGGATGCGAAAGTGGGCTGTGTGTTATTATTTATGAAATGAACTGCTTTGTGAAATGGTTGGATGCCTGTTTGGCGCCTTTGAGTGTGTTGTGTTTGTTTTAAAATAGAGCTGTGATAAAATGGATTTGAGATAAGGGCCATGTTATTATAAAAATGATGTTTGGTGATGTTTTGGAAATGGTTTTCGAGTGTTTTTGTTAAATGATTAAATGTTATGAAGCTAAAGGCTTGTTTGGTATTTTTGAAATGGTTATTTGGAAAACTCCTCTTGAGTTGGGTCTCATGCCGAGCTGGTTGGTCGTGAGTTGGGAGGGTCCTCGGTATGAGACTTCCTTCGCATGGTAACTATTCTATGGCAGGGGGATATGTTTGCTATTATTGCTATGAGATTGGACCTCTCGACAAGGCTTGGTAGGGCGACGGTCGGGCGTTAGGGCGTTATGATGTCATTGAGTAGGGCACACTTTCAGGACGAGTCACATGCATTAGTACATTCTGATTTTCCTCTGAGTTCCTAGGATTTCTCGTGCCCCTTTGACACTAGTACAATTAGTACTGTTGCCCTCACTATATGAAGTGATATCCCTTCTACTTAGTTTTGGTGTTTTCTTGTAAAATTGTAAATGTGTGGTTTGCTAAAGATCATTTCAAGAAAAATGTTTTAAACGAACAATCACTCTTTACTTTGGCACTTTTATGAAAAATGAATGATTCATTTTTGATATCCTTTTCTTTCCTCCTCTTGAACCTTATTTTAAACTTGAGGGAAAAGGATTATGATTGTGATTTGTTTACCTTAAATTGAATAGTGTAAAAAATTATATATTTATAAATTGTATTTCAAACCTGAAATCAATGTGTTCTTTATTTAAAGAACGTGCACTGAGAATAGAATTAGTCGGGCCTACCTGCTGAGTTTTAATACTCATGCCTATAGTGTTTTCTTATTTTTAGTTTCTCTTGCAGGTTCGAGCTCTGTTTTGGATCGCCTTGGGTGATGTTTGGTCTCGGTATTGGAGAGTGTAAAGACCCGGAAATTTCAAGGAATTTTTTTTCTTAATTTCTTTGGAATTTTACGAGTCCGCAGTTTCTGACGGCGCCTGATTCTGAGGCTCGGTGTGCCCAGAATCAATTTCTGAAGTTTTGTTCGGGTACGTTCAGTAAACGTACATGCAAGTTTTTATATCTTTTGAACCGGTGCTCGGAATTGAAAACCGAGGACACTGATGAACTCGCAGCGCCGGTATTCGCTTAAGGAGACCTTTACCGCAGTTGTGTTTTATACAAGATGAAAGTTATAAATTGAGGTTTCTAATTAAAAATTAAAAATTAAATAAAAATGTGTGTCAACACATTTTTATTTGAAAGGTGGTTAAAGTCTCTAGGTGGAGGTTAGGGGTGGGGCCCACCACACCCTAACCTCCCTTGGGAGGATATAACTAGGGGTGGGGCCCACACGAGTTTAAACTCTTTTAACTCCCTAAACCTCCCCTTAATTCTCTTTAAATTTTGAACTTCCCTCTTGATGTGCCAACTCTCCCTTTAATTAAATTGGAGCCTCTTAATCTCATCCCTTCCATTTAATGAGCCAACCCATCTATTAAATTAATAGGATGCAACTTAATTCAAATCTTTTTGAATTCATTAAGCCATCCATTTTAATAGGTGTGTTATTTTTATTTGGTTTTGGTTGTACATTTTACCTTGGGAAAGCTTTGGAAAGAAAGTGTTCTTCCACGAAGAACATCTCCGACGAAGAACGCCCATCTTCTTTCTTCTTCCTCCGCGCCAAGGGAGAAGACGCCACCAGCGAAGAACATCGCCAACGACTTTCCCTCCGACGTTGACGGGACGACACCGTCTTCCGCGACACCGTTTTCCGCGACGCCGTTTTCCGCGACTACGACGAACGAACCTTGAGTCGAGGTAGGGAGGTTTTGTATAATTTTAAGTGAATAAAATTATATCTCGTTCTTGATGAATGCTTTGGATTGTCTTCGACCATTTGTTATCGCCTAACGTGGAGGGCGCGGGCCGAACGAACACGGCCGATGACCCTCCGTTAGTTCTTGATTATTTTGGCGGCGATGACCGGAGGTGGCGGCGACCGGAGGCGGTGGCTGCGTGGAGGAAAACCGCTGCCCGCAACCGCGGGCCGCTTGGGCTGAAGAACCGGCCGGCCCGCGACACCGGGTGCCACGTAGAGGGGAGACCACAACCTGCAAAGCGTGGGCCGCTTGCTGGACGAACTGGTAGGCTACGGCCGGCCGAGCAGAAGACCGCGACGCCTCTTGGCGCCGCGCTGCGGAGGAACCGCGGCTCGCTTCCGCGGGCCGCGCGGCGGGCGAAAATGCCAGGCGGAAGAAATCGCGGCGCCGCTCGCGCCGGACAAACCGGACGCCTTCGGCCGACCGGGCAGCAAGGAGGGGCGGCGCTGCTCGGCGCCGCCAGGCGAGCCGAACCGGCCTGCGACCCGGGCCGGGTCCGCGGGTGGGCCGCGCCCCACCGGGCTGGGCTGACCCCCTATCCGGGTCGGACCCGCCAAACCAGGTTGGGCCGACCCGCCAGCCCACTGGGCTTGACGGGCCGGGCCCGTTTTGCTTAAATGCGAATATCTTCTAGACCGTGCGTCCGATCGACGAGCCGTCTGCGGCACTGAGATCCTCGCGACGAGGCGGTCCTTTTGTGATACTCTAAGTGAGTTTTGGACAACTTTGGAAAACAACTGGGTTTGAAACGAGCGTAAATCCAACCGGGCCCCTGGAACGAAAAAGCTAATAACTCTCAGACCGGGCGTCCGAATGACGCACTGTTTGTCGCGTTGAGTTCCTTTTGATGAGACAGAACTATGGGATACATCAACTCAGGACTTCGTTGATGTATCGTTTCTTGACTCGAGGAGCGGACCCTCCCGGAATCGAGCATGTTGTGTGCGGGAACCCTAGAGCTGGCTGCGACGACTTCTGTACCGAAATCCTGTGTGGGTTCGACAGTGACGACTACCATACTGGAATCATCCGTGGGTTCAACGATGACGACAACTGTACCGGAATCCTGTGTGGGTTTGATAGTTCTGACAGAGTAGCTGGTCCTGTATCCTGTGTGGGTCCGATAGCTTAGATGAATTAGTGACTACATCTGATCATCTATATTACTCTAGAATATCTGGACTGTATCCTGAGTGGGTCCGACAGCTTAGACGAGATAGCTGGACTGTATCCTGTGTGAGTCCGACAACTTAGATGATCTAGTGGCTACATCTGATCATCTATATCTCTCTACAATTGTGGCATACCTGTGTGAGCTGAGTCATGTCTTTCAACCATTATCATCATGATGTTTGACTTTACTTCCTGTGTGGACTGAGTTGTGCTTGGGCTCGTGAGTTGGAGCCGGACTGTGACTGGTAACTTAGGTATATGTATGGACATATACCTAAGTAGGGTTGGTTGATACTTTGTGGTTGTATCTTTCTTCTTTTTCTTATCCTTAGTGGATATTGTGAGACATCGCGTGTCACGACCCCCTCCCCACAAAGTGTACCCCTCCTGGGCCGACAATGTGAAAAGGGAGATAATGACCCCCGAGTCCCGCCTCCAATAGGCCCCGGGTTGGCGACTAGCACCGAGGGTATAATAACGTACAAATGAGAGGCATTACCCTCTAAGAGAACACAAGCAGAAGAGAGAGATAGAATAGACTCCAATCAACTCCAACTCAGAACTGAAATATAAAAAGGAAACCAAGTACATATATGAAATGTCATGCAAAAGTACTACAACTGAAAGGGAAAACTAAAAGTACCCAAAAGAAAGAAAAACGCTAGCGACCACAAGCCCGAACATCTCCTCCTCCAACCGCAAGCTAGTAGTAACCAGCTTGATCTCCAACCTGCTCCAAGTGACCTGAAAAACAGTTTATATGTACATAGGGTGAGTATAACAGTATACTCAGTAGGATCCTCCCCAATCCTCTCGTGCAAAAGTAAAGAAAGCATGCTAAAGCCCAGTGAACAACAAGTGAAACTAACTCATTACCTAAACAGGTATACTAAGTTCCCAACCTCACCATGGCTACTCCCACCAAGTAACGCATACAAGAAAATAGCATATAGTAAAGAATATCAAGGGTACCCCGCTACTACTTCCCCACTGGTTTGCCGCTTTGCCCCAACGACATACGTCCTGTGCATCTCTCTCCAAAGGCTTGCCCGCAGACACCTGGGCTAAGCTCCACAATCTGCACCTCGTGCACCACCAAGGATTGCCCGCAGACACCTGGGCGAAGCACCACACCGTCCTCACAACCAAAGTAACCAGGTAGTTTCCGGGAGCCACCATAGCTCGTATAACGTGTATCATACGTCGAGTATTATTCCTCAAGTCATCACAGCCCATACGCCGAGTAAGGATCCTCAAGCCATCACAACCTATACACGTTACACCTATAGTATTCCATATGATACTATATCCAGAGTATATGTGTGTGAAATAACCACAAGCCATTACAACCCTCTACACACATATATGGGTAAAACTAACCAATGTGCCTACCAGCACAAGGATCTACCAAGAGAAGAGAGCGGGGCCAAAGGGGGTAGTCAGCCATTCAACCTCCCATCAGAATGTTGGGGAAAACACCCCCCCAGGGCTCAGAATCCCCGGGGTGTCAGTTGCCCTTACCGACAAGGTGGAGTAGCGTATAGAAACACAAAAAGTACAGAATATATAAGTAACTCACATCCACACTATGAGCATTACCTAGTCTTAGATACAACTGCAGCTAACGTCTCTCAGACTCCAGGCTGCTACTTCTAAGACTAGGTATCCTATAAGCACACAAACAATGAAGAGCTTTATTAGATTACTCCATTCTCATTTATCAGTTCCACTGTACATTAATTAATTCTTTAAACATTAATTAAGAATGAAGAATTCCACATTAAACTGAAATGGCATCACTTTCAAAAACAACTGCTCCTTTTTAAGATTCACATCACCTTTAAATTCCAGCATCTCCATCCTCGTGGATTTTCACCATTTAATCAAACATTCATTACAGAATTACTTTTCCACATTTCCAGGCATTCTAGAAAAACATCCTATGCTTCTAAACACAAAGGAGGCTCAACACGGTGAGTAGATATACTACCCGTCGAGTCTTTTCCGCCTATAGAAAGAGCATAGACCCATCCTCCATCGAGATGCTAAACACGGAAAGCACGTGGCATACCCCGCGTGTCTTCGCCTCCTTCGGAAAGAGGGTAAGCAAGACCAGCTGCCTTGAGCAGTGGAGAAAAGTAAAGCAGATAAGCAACCAAACCAAACCACCAACATCAAACCATCACATTCATCTCATACCATCACCCTTGGTGTCCTCCCCGACACCCATATGCATAAACCGATGCATCTCGCCACACTAGGCGTCATCCGCTGCCACAACCACAAGTCTCCATGCCTCTACATATCACAACAGCCATCCAGGCTCACATCACAGCACAAGCAACAGGAAAACAAACATCACAAAGTGGGCTCTCGGCCCTTTAACAAACAAGAGGGTAACTCAGAACCCTTTTAGAAATTCCCACATAATCTGTTCTCTAATCCATATTGAATTAACAGACTTGTTATTCATAGGTTCCAATCATGGATACCTAATCAGTAAGCTATCACAATTTAAATAACCATGCTTACTTCCCTAATTTGATTATCCTCAAATTAGAACAACTACAACAACGGCAATAACCAGATTAATTTACATGCTTCTTTATCTTTAGCCAATTAATTAACAATTAATTCCGACTTTACGTTCATTATCAATTTCCATCATGAACGAGCAACAAATTAAAGAAAATCATAGATATCACTCTATCTAGGAAAAAAAATATGAGGCAAACCGTTATCACGATACAAAGTAACAACATACGATCAACCAATTCTTTTAATCCGGTTCAAGTATTTAATTAGGTCAATTTCATTGTGATCCAAAGGACTAAATCATGCTAATTCTACGATTGCACATACACAATTAGAGAAGCCATGAATCCCCTACCTCGAAGAGTTCTTGACGTCCTTTATCCACACAACGGGTCACAGTCCTCTTCTCCTCACGACAACTGCATCCACCGGAGGATGCCACGGTACGACAGTACCAACCAACCCCAAGAAAACCCATTAGAACCATGGAGATTACATGCTAATATGGAAGGAAGAACAAGAGAAGGTGATCCCCGAAGGAACGATGATAAAACATACCTTATATCGAAGAACGATCGACACAACTTGGTTGCATCAACAGAGCGGAACTGATCTGAGTAACGTTTGATTGTGAAACTCCTACGAGAATGATTGCAAGGTTCTAGCGTCTCGTAGATGAGAACCAGGAGGAAGAACAATGAAGAATGATATCTCGTTCCTTTTAAAAAAAATTGGAGAGGCGACAGTTTAAGATCCGGTTTATTCTCCATTAAAAACGGATCGCATTAACCCACGCGGTTTGACCAAGTAAAAACATCCCGGCGTTAGGAATAATTAATATAGGATTTATGGCCTTTGAATCGGCCTTAAAGTCCTTAAAATAAGGTTTTAAAAGTATTTTACGTCAAAGAAAATGTCAAATTTGCGAAGCTGGAAACACTGTTCACATACTCAAAATTTGGCAAAGTATGGAATCGGTAGCTCTTATGGAGTCTGGAAACACTGTTCATTCGTGAAATTTGGCAAAGTATGGAATCGGTAGCTCTTATGGAGTCTGGAAACACTGTTCATTCGTGAAATTTGGCAAAGTATGGAATCGGTAGCTCTTATGAAGTCTGGAAACACTGTTCATTCGTGAAATTTGGCCAAGTATGGAATCAGTAGCTCTTATGAAGTCTGGAAACACTGTTCATTCGTGAAATTTGGCAAAGTATGGAATCGGTAGCTCTTATGAAGTCTGGAACACTGTTCACAGAACTAAAAAAATTGGCAAAGGAAAGAAAAGCTCACCGATAGAGCCTTACTGATAGAAACACAAGTCTACTGATAGATCCTCACTGATAGAAGTTCACCGATAGGACCTCACCGATAGAAACACTGTTCACTGAACCTCACCGATAGAAGTCAACCGATAGGATCTCACCGATAGAAACACTGTTCACAGAACTAGAAATTTGGCAAAGTGTTAGCCGAGATACTGCTGGACTGCGACTACCAGTATACCGAGCTATCAGTATGCCGTGGCTACCGGTAAACCCAGCTACCGGTAGGATGCGGCTACCGGTAGACCGAGCTACCGGTAATCAGCAGCTACCGGTAGACCGAGCTACTGGTAATCAGCAGCTACCGGTAGACCGAGCTACCGGTAATCAGCAGCTACCGGTAGACCGAGCTACCGGTAGGCAGCAGCTACCAGTAGACCGAGCTACCGGTAATCAGCAGCTACCGGTAGACCGAGCTACCGGTAATCAGCAGCTACCGGTAGATCGAGCTACCGGTAATCAGCAGCTACCGGTAGACCGAGCTACCGGTAGGCAGCAGCTACCGGTAGACCGAGCTACCGGTAGACCGAGCTACCGGTAGGCAGCAGCTGGGGGATAAGTCACCTTGTCCTCCCGGAACACCTCCAACACCACATTTTCACAAAGTAATGGACCAGGGAGGTCCGGGCCATTACATTAGATACCTCTCAAAACATTCTCGTCCTCGAGAATTAAAAACCAACCCAGAAGAAAAGAGGGGTCTGAACAACCACCCCATAAGATACCTCTCAGGGGAAAACCACCATGAGTTGTTCAAAAGCTGGAACAAAACTACGACATCCGAGAGTATGGAAACAAATAATCCATAACCAAACAATTCAAACATAACATCACATCAAAGGTACATAAATAAAACATGAAAGGTCTAACCATAAAGGAAACGTCATTACATGGAAAGAGTTAAACATTAAACAACTCTGGGTACTGAGCACGTATCTGTGACTCACGCTCCCAGGTACTCTCCTCCATGCCACCGTGTCGCCACAGGACACGAACTAAGGGGATAGAACGCCCACACAACACCTTCTCCTTGTGGTCTTGGATCTCCACAGGTCGCTCCTCGAAGGTTGCATCATCGTCAATATCGATCTCTCCCCAATCGATAACATGAGATTCATCATGAAGATAACGACGGAGCTGTGATACATGGAAAACATCATGTATCCGACTCATCTGAGGGGGAAGTGCTACTCGATACGCCACAGATCCAACACGAGCTAACACCTCGAAAGGCCCAACAAACCGGGGAGAAAGCTTACTTCCACGACCAAACCTTCGCTGCCCACGACGGGGAGTCACCTTTAGAAACACATGATCCCCAACATTAAACTCTAACGGTCTCCTTCTTTGATCAGCATATGATTTCTGACGATCCTGTGCTGTCTTCATCCTCTCACGAATCACCTGAACCATCTCTGTTGTATTCTGCACTAGTTCTGGTCCGAGGATTGCTGACTCTCCGACCCCAGTCCAGCACAACGGAGAACGGCATGGCCGGCCATACAAGGCTTCAAACGGCGCCATACCGATGGTAGAGTGAAAACTATTATTGTAAGCGAATTCTACCAAGGGTAAGTGCTTCACCCATGAACCTCCAAAATCAAGAACACAAGAGCGCAACATGTCTTCAAGAGTCTGGATGGTTCGCTCTGTCTGACCATCCGTTTGAGGATGAAAAGCAGTGCTAAGGCATAGTTGAGATCCAAAAGCATGTTGGAGACCTCTCCACACCCTAGAGGTAAAACGAGGATCTCGATCAGAAATGATCGTCCTAGGTACTCCGTGAAGCCTCACCACCTCCTCCAGATACTGCCTCGACAAAACCTCCACTGAGCTCGACTCCTTGATTGCTATGAAGTGGGCCGATTTAGTTAAACGATCAACTACCACCCATATAGCATCATGTCCTCCCGGAGCTCGAGGTAAACCTGTAACAAAGTCCATTGAGATGTCCTCCCACTTCCACTGAGGAATCTCTATGTGTTGGAGAAGACCACCAGGAACACGGTGTTCGACCTTCACCTTCTGGCAGACTAAACATCGAGACACACACTCTGCAACCATACGTTTCAGCCCAGGCCACCAGAACTGACTCCTTAAGGATCGGTACATCTTCGTCACACCAGGATGTACTGCCAAGGGTGAACTATGGAACTCTCGGAGAACCGTCTCGCGCATCACCAAGGGAACAAAAAGGCTGCCATGATACAACACTCGGTGTTGTTCATCCTCCGACCAACCATCAGGGGCCTCCCCACAAACAACTCTCGTCGAGGGGGTAAGGATACAACCTCTTCTGGAAAGACATCAGGGTACTCCTCTACGACCCTAGGAAACGCCAACTGTTGAACCTCTGAAGAACTCAGCATCATCCCAGCCATCATGGATGATAAGGATGAAACCCGTCTATGACTCATTCGAGGATCTCTCTCACCAACAAACACTACTTCCTCTCCATCTTCATCAAAGAAAACGACCTTCTTCCTGTAGAAATCCACAATAGCCTGCACCGAATACAACCAATCCATGCCGAGGATGACATCATATGGTTGTATTCGTAAACATAGGAAATCTCCCCAAGAGCGGTGCTGCCCCAACACTAGCTCACAATCTCTACATACTTCAAACAAGCTAGCTCGACCTCCAACTGGCGTAGTCAACGCCAAGGGCACTGGAAGCCTCTCTACCTCAAGTCCCAAAGCGTGGACAAGGGTAGGGGATATAAAGGAGTGTGTCGCTCCTGAATCAAACAAGGCATACACCAAGGTAGAAAACAAGCAAAGGGTATCTCGGACGACGTCTGGCTCGCCTGGGGCTGGCAACACTAGAGCATGAAGCTGACCACGACCACCTCCACGACCTCTCTGACCCTGATGACGACCACCACCACGGCCGCACTCTGCTCTCTGAGGACGGGGAGCGTCATGGGGCTGTCCTCTGCCTGCTCCATCTACCCTCTGGTGATCTAAAGCTGGTGCAACCTGCTGCTGCTGCCTCGGCTGGAACTGCCTCAACGGAGGAACCTGGAGTGGAGCGCCTGGTGCACGATGACTGCTCTGAAAAGTCGGGCACTCCCGCTGCTGATGACCACGACCACCACAAGAAAAACAAGCGCCTGATCCCTTGGCATAGGCCTGAGAGTTGCTGCCTCCGGAGAAACGAGATGGGAAGGGCTGGGACCTACCCCCAGGTGAACGAAAACTCTTCTGCCCTGAAAACTGGGAACCCCGGACCACAGCTCTGCTTCGTGAGGAATCATGACGATTCCCCTCTCGTGACGATCCGGTCCTGGTCAAAGTCCTCTCAACAACCTCTGCCCTCGCCAGCACCTCAAGATATGTCTTCAGCATAAATGGGGTGACCTGGCGCTGGATCTCTGGACGCAAAGCCTCCTCGAAATGCCTCGCCCTGGCCTCCTCATCTGGTAACAGGTCTGAAGCATATCGTAGAAGGTTCCTGAAACGGATTCCAAACTCTCGAACACTGGAGCTCCCCTGTCGAAGGGTAAGAAGCTCCTGGCGACTGGACGCCTTCGCAGTCGATGAAAGAAACTCGACTCTAAACCTGTCTCGAAACTCCTCCCACGAGATCGCTGACTCCTCACGATCCCCGAGGAACAAGAACCACCACTGTCTCGCTGCTCAACGCAACATCGTCACAACCAAGGACACCCAGTGTTCCTTCCGAGCACGAATCGAACTGAAGCCTATCTCGACCTCCTCCAACCAGTCTTCTGTGACTGCATCTGAAACGGAGCCCTCGTACTTCTGTAGACTCTGGCGCTGAAACTCTCGGAGTGTCTTCCTCCAAGTGTCATCGTCGCCAACCTCTACCCGGCGGCGATCTGCTGGAACAGCCTGCTGGGCACCTTCTGCGCAAACCTGACGAGGACGTCGACCTGGAGCCATACCTTTAAAATAACAACTGTTAGAGCTCCTAAGCCTGGAATATGGAAGACTCAACATTAATTAATTAATTAATTTGTTTTATTAATTTTAGGTTACCTATCCCAAGGTCTACCCATTCAAACACAGGCGCAAAGAATAATGATGCATGATCCTTTCCTAGGTCTCTACCCTGCAACCAGTATCACTTTGTTTAGTAGCCACCGTAAACTTAAAGGTCCGTGCAACGGATCATAGGGGGCCCTGAACGCCTATGTCTCTGCCGGTCTCCAGTGTTTACCCCACTTGCTAAACATGAATGACACCGTTGCCCTACCATCCCATGCATCCTCACCTGTGCCTAACTCCAAACTCCATCCTATCCCTCAACCAGACCTTTGATACCACTCTGTCACGACCCCCTCCCCACAAAGTGTACCCCTCCTGGGCCGGCAATGTGAAAAGGGAGATAATGACCCCCGAGTCCCGCCTCCAGTAGGCTCCGGGTTGGCGACTAGCACCGAGGGTATAATAACGTACAAATGGGAGGCATTACCCTCTAAGAGAACATAAGCAGAAGAGAGAGATAGAATAGACTCCAATCAACTCCAACTCAGAACTGAAATATAAAAAGGAAACCAAGTACATATATGAAATGTCATGCAAAAGTACTACAACTGAAAGGGAAAACTAAAAGTACCCAAAAGAAAGAAAAACGGCAACGACCGCAAGCCCGAACAGCTCCTCCTCCAACCGCAAGCTAGTAGTAACCAACTTGATCTCCAACCTGCTCCAAGTGACCTGAAAAACAGTTTATATGTACATAGGGTGAGTATAACAGTATACTCAGTAGGATCCTCCCCAATCCTCTCGTGCAAAAGTAAAGAAAGCATGCTAAAGCCCAGTGAACAACAAGTGAAACTAACTCATTACCTAAACAGGTATACTAAGTTCCCAACCTCACCATGGCTACTCTCACCAAGTAACGCATACAAGAAAATAACATATAGTAAAGAATATCAAGGGTACCCCGCTACTACTTCCCCACTGGTTTGCCGCTTTGCCCCAACGACATACGTCCTGTGCATCTCTCTCCAAAGGCTTGCCCGCAGACACCTAGGCTAAGCTCCACAATCTGCACCTCGTGCACCACCAAGGATTGCCCGCAGACACCTGGGCGAAGCACCACACCGTCCTCACAACCAAAGTAACCAGGTAGTTTCCGGGAGCCACCATAGCTCGTATAACGTGTATCATACGTCGAGTATTATTCCTCAAGCCATCACAGCCCATACGCCGAGTAAGGATCCTCAAGCCATCACAACCTATACACGTTACACCTATAGCATTCCATAGGATACTATATCCAGAGTATATGTGTGTGAAATAACCACAAGCCATTACAGCCCTCTACACACATATATGGGTAAAACTAACCAATGTGCCTACCAGCACAAGGATCTACCAAGAGAAGAGAGCGGGGCCAAAGGGGGTAGTCAGCCATTCAACCTCCCATCAGAATGTTGGGGAAAACACCCCCCCCAGGGCTCAGAATCCCCGGGGTGTCAGTTGCCCTTACCGACAGGGTGGAGTAGCGTATAGAAACACAAAAAGTACAGAATATATAAGTAACTCACATCCACACTATGGGCATTACCTAGTCTTAGATACAACTGCAGCTAACGTCTCTCAGACTCCAGGCTGCTACTTCTAAGACTAGGTATCCTATAAGCACACAAACAATGAAGAGCTTTATTAGATTACTCCATTCTCATTTATCAGTTCCACTGTACATTAATTAATTCTTTAAACATTAATTAAGAATGAAGAATTCCACATTAAACTGAAATGGCATCACTTTCAAAAACAACTGCTCCTTTTTAAGATTCACATCACCTTTAAATTCCAGCATCTCCATCCCCGTGGATTTTCACCATTTAATCAAACATTCATTACAGAATTACTTTTCCACATTCCCAGGCATTCTAGAAAAACATCCTATGCTTCTAAACACAAAGGAGGCTCAACACGGTGAGTAGATATACTACCCGTCGAGTCTTTTCCGCCTATAGAAAGAGCATAGACCCATCCTCCATCGAGAGGCTAAACACGGAAAGCACGTGGCATACCCCGCGTGTCTTCGCCTCCTTCGGAAAGAGGGTAAGCAAGACCAGCTGCCTTGAACAGTGGAGAAAAGTAAAGCAGATAAGCAACCAAACCAAACCACCAACATCAAACCATCACATTCATCTCATACCATCACCCTTGGTGTCCTCCCCGACACCCATATGCATAAACCGATGCATCTCGCCACACTAGGCGTCATCCGCTGCCACAACCACAAGTCTCCATGCCTCCACATATCACAACAGCCATCCAGGCTCACATCACAACATAAGCAGCAGGAAAACAAACATCACAAAGTGGGCTCTCGGCCCTTTAACAAACAAGAGGGTAACTCAGAACCCTTTTAGAAATTCCCACATAATCTGTTCTCTAATCCATATTGAATTAACAGACTTGTTATTCATAGGTTCCAATCATGGATACCTAATCAGTAAGCTATCACAATTTAAATAACCATGCTTACTTCCCTAATTTGATTATCCTCAAATTAGAACAACTACAACAACGACAATAACCAGATTAATTTACATGCCTCTTTATCTTTAGCCAATTAATTAACAATTAATTCCGGCTTTACGTTCATTATCAATTTCCATCATGAACGAGCAACAAATTAAAGAAAATCATAGATATCACTCTATCTAGGAAAAAAAATATGAGGCAAACCGTTATCACGGTACAAAGTAACAACATACGATCAACCAATTCTTTTAATCCGGTTCAAGTATTTAATTAGGTCAATTTCATTGTGATCCAAAGGACTAAATCATGCTAATTCTACGATTGCACATACACAATTAGAGAAGCCATGAATCCCCTACCTCGAAGAGTTCTTGACGTCCTTTATCCACACAACGGGTCACAGTCCTCTTCTCCTCACGACAGCTGCATCCACCGGAGGATGCCACGGTACGACAGTACCAACCAACCCCAAGAAAACCCATTAGAACCATGGAGATTACATGCTAATATGGAAGGAAGAACAAGAGAAGGTGATCCCCGAAGGAACGATGATAAAACATACCTTATATCGAAGAACGATCGACACAACTTGGTTGCATCAACAGAGCGGAACTGATCTGAGTAACGTTTGATTGTGAAACTCCTACGAGAATGATTGCAAGGTTCTAGCGTCTCGTAGATGAGAACCAGGAGGAAGAACAACGAAGAATGATATCTCGTTCCTTTTAAAAAAAATTAGAGAGGCGACAGTTTAAGATCCGGTTTATTCTCCATTAAAAACGGATCGCATTAACCCACGCGGTTTGACCAAGTAAAAACATCCCGGCCTTAGGAATAATTAATATAGGATTTATGGCCTTTGAATCGGCCTTAAAGTCCTTAAAATAAGGTTTTAAAAGTATTTTACGTCAAAGAAAACGTCAAATTTGCGAAGCTGGAAACACTGTTCACATACTCAAAATTTGGCAAAGTATGGAATCGGTAGCTCTTATGGAGTCTGGAAACACTGTTCATTCGTGAAATTTGGCAAAGTATGGAATCAGTAGCTCTTATGGAGTCTGGAAACACTGTTCATTCGTGAAATTTGGCAAAGTATGGAATCGGTAGCTCTTATGAAGTCTGGAAACACTGTTCATTCGTGAAATTTGGCAAAGTATAGAATCAGTAGCTCTTATGAAGTCTGGAAACACTGTTCATTCGTGAAATTTGGCAAAGTATGGAATCAGTAGCTCTTATGAAGTCTGGAAACACTGTTCATTCGTGAAAATTGGCAAAGTATGGAATCAGTAGCTCTTATGAAGTCTGGAACACTGTTCACAGAACTAAAAAAATTGGCAAAGGAAAGAAAAGCTCACCGATAGAGCCTTACTGATAGAAACACAAGTCTACTGATAGATCCTCACTGATAGAAGTTCACCGATAGGACCTCACCGATAGAAACACTGTTCACTGAACCTCACCGATAGAAGTCAACCGATAGGACCTCACCGATAGAAACACTGTTCACAGAACTAGAAATTTGGCAAAGTGTTAGCCGAGATACTGCTGGACTGCGGCTACCAGTATACCGAGCTATCAGTATGCCGTGGCTACCGGTAGGATGCGGCTACCGGTAGACCGAGCTACCGGTAATCAGCAGCTACCGGTAGACCGAGCTACCGGTAATCAGCAGCTACCGGTAGACCGAGCTACCGGTAATCAGCAGCTACCGGTAGACCGAGCTACCGGTAGGCAGCAGTTACCGGTAGACCGAGCTACCGGTAATCAGCAGCTACCGGTAGACCGAGCTACCGGTAATCAGCAGCTACCGGTAGACCGAGCTACCGGTAGGCAGCAGTTACCGGTAGACCGAGCTACCGGTAATCAGCAGCTACCGGTAGACCGAGCTACCGGTAATCAGCAGCTACCGGTAGACCGAGCTACCGGTAACCAGCAGCTACCGGTAGACCGAGCTACCGGTAGGCAGCAGCTACCGGTAGACCGAGCTACCGGTAATCAGCAGCTACCGGTAGACCGAGCTATCGGTAATCAGCAGCTACCGGTAGACTGAGCTACCGGTAGGCAGCAGCTGGGGGATAAGTCACCTTGTCCTCCCGGAACACCTCCAACACCACATTTTCACAAAGTAATGGACCAGGGAGGTCCGGGCCATTACATCGCGGGTCTCGGGGTCCCTACTGAGTATCGTTATACTCACCCCTGCACGGGCTGTGCCCACACCTCGTTGTGTTGGATGCAGACGACGAACATCGCTGACGGAGGTTGAGAGCGCCACGATTGGACGGTACCCGGAGGTGGATCTTGCGACGAGTCGACACACGGTGGGGACTGACAGGCGTGGGTGCTGAGGTGGCCATCTGTACCTACCCTTCAGGTAGGAATCCCCGGAGGACGATCCAGGAGCTGCTGTTTACTTTCAGCTATTTGTCCCTTTACTTGTACTTGTTGTTCAGTTGGGTTTGTATACTGACCCGTTTACTTTCCAGCACACTCTTTTGTATACAGTTTTACTTAGTGTTTACTTCCTGTTGCGTACTCTGTTGTGTTTGTTTACTTTTATAAAGGCAATGCCTTCTCAGCTTAGGGATTTACGCCTTTGGTGCTAGTCGTCAGCCCCTGGCCTATGGAAGGCGGGCTTGGGGTAGTCACGACACGGGCCCCGAGGACGGGTCGTGACAAATTGACATCAGAGGAGTCGGTTCTACCGCAGAACTCAGGACTCTGATTATTCTTTTCTGTGAAGCAATAATGTTAAGAGTATTGAGTGTGGTTTTTAGTCCAGGGAGTCCAGTGTTGGTGCAGCGGCCGACGTATCCATACACCAGGACCATGACCTCTGATTTCCGGCTTAGTGCACGAAAACACTGATTGCGTGTGTGTTTTCTTTGAAAAGTTTTCTTTGTGATTATTTTGTGTCAGCTCACCAGGTATTCTGTTTAACCGTGACACACCTGTTTCTTTTCAGGATGACCTCACGAAGGCAGCCAGCTTGGGTTCCGAGTTACGTACGAGATGGTAGCCCACCGAGCGACGAGGCCTCAGTGCAGGGCCCCATTACAGTGGAGGCACCAGCGGTACCACTACCCGCTGAGCCACCGATACCACCAACCCCAGCAGCAGAGAGTGTACGCCGCCTGAGTGCGTTGCATGAGTTCCAGCGACAGAGGCCGCCCAGGTTCCGCGGAGAGACAGACCCACAGGCAGTTGAGGATTGACTGGAGGCTGTCGAGAGAGTTTTCAGATTGGTAGGGACACCAGCCGACCTTACGATGATCCTTGCCACGAGTCTCCTGCACGTAGCAGCAGGTAGATGGTGGAGCCTAATGCTCCAGGTGCATATCGAGGCATCATTACTCTGGACGGACTTCGAGAGTCTCTTCCGCTCAGAGTTTGTTCCAGCCACCCTTCGTGCGGCGCAGATTCAGGAGTTACTACATCTGCAGCAGGGCAACATGACAGTAGCTCAGTACTCAGTGAGGTTCACTGACCTCTCACGCTACTCCACATATATGGTGCGAGACTCGTTCTTCAGGGCCCGGACCTTCGAGCAGGGACTCAGGCATGAGATCATGGCTTCGACGATTCCCCTCAGCATCCCGACGCAGGTGGGGGTGCTAGGGCGAGCCCTTTTAGTGGAGAGTTTTCTCGCTGAGCAGTCACCAGCGGCGAGACCCACCACAGCGCGACACGTAGCAGAGTCTTCTGCAGCCGACAATAGATAGATAACGCAGAGGTCCAAGTTGACCAGACCATCAGGTGGGCGACCTCAGGATACAGGTTCGGTTGTGCGGGGAACACGAGACATAGTCAGCTATACGAGAAGTATGCAGTGCTATGCATGCGGCGGGCAGGACCACATGGCTTGTGACTGCCCGACCCGCCATGCAGATGAGCAGCAGACAGTAGAGGGACCTCCCAGGCAGAGGCAGAGGTTCGACCGTGGTGGTCCGCAGGGAGCAGACAGACGTGGCAGAGGAGCTGGCCGAGCAGCGGGTGGTGGACGACATTTTGAGGCTCTACCACCACCACCACCACCACCAGGAGGTCCACCTCGACCACAGGGAGCTGGTGGACAGAGGCGGGCTCAGTTCCAGGCAGCCGAGACCTACGACCACAGCGCATCTGAGATGATTCGAGGTACTATCTGTGTCTACTCCACCCTTGCTGCAGTACTTATAGACACATGTGCGAGTCATTCTTTTATTGCCGCTGCCCTTGTTCGGAGCTCGGAGATTCCGACGGAGCTGTTGGCTCGATCCTTACGGCTAGAGACTCCTACGGGAGCAGACTCGACGATTACGCACTGGTGCCGGCAGTGTGAGCTTAATCTAGAAGGCGAGAGCTTCGGCTGAGATCTTCTTGTAGCGGCGTCGATGCCTTATGACGTCATCTTGGGTATGAACTGGTTATTCACAGTTCATGCTCAGATTGGCTGTATTAGGCGCAAGGTGCGGTGTATCCGCACGGATGAGATCAGATTCACCTTCACCGGTGAGAAGGGAGCCTTTGCAGCGCAGGATTGACTTACGCAGAGGAGGGGGCATCCGATCACAAATCAGTTGGCTAGTCTCATCCTTGGAGCGGTTGATGCGCGGAGTCTGAGTTTTCCTGTTGTGGTGGATCAGTACGCGGATGTTTTCCCTGACGACGTTCCATGACTACCTCCTCGCAGAGAGGTAGACTTCTATATTGATCTGTACCCCGGGACAACACCGATATCTACTCCAGCATATCGGATGGCTCCCGCCGAGCTTCGTGAGCTGCGGGTACATCTGGAGGACTTGCAGGGGAAGGGATTTATCCGACCCAGTGTTTCACCCTGGGCATCATCGATTTTGTTCGCCAAGAAGGCAGATGGGAGCTTGCGACTGTGTGTCGACTACCGTCGCCCGAATCAGGTGACCGTGAAGAACAAGTACCCACTTCCAAGGATTGACGACCTCTTTGATCAGCTCAAAGGAGCACGATGGTTCTTAAAGATAGACCTCAGACCAGGCTATCACCAGCTCAGAGTTCGAGACGAGGATGTGCAGAAGACGATCTTCAGGTGTCGGTATGACCACTATGAGTTCTTGGTTATGCCCTTCGGCGTAACCAACGCTCCAGCAGTGTTCACGAGTCTCATGAACATGATCTTCCAGCCTTACCTCGATCGTTTTGTCGTAGTCTTCATCGACGACATACTGATTTACTCGACTACTGAGGAGGAGCACGCCTACCATTTACGGGTGGTACTGGATACATTCCGAGAGCACCGGCTTTATGGTAGGCTCTCGAAGTGCCAATTCTGGATTCGAGAGGTTCACTTCTTGGGACACGTCATCTCGGAGGCTGGAGTTGGGTGGATCCAGCGAAGATCGAGGCAGTACTTGCTTGGGAGCCACCCTGGAGTGTGACAGAGGTACGAAGTTTCCTGGGTCTGGCTGGATACTATCATGTTGGGTCGGAACAAAGCGAGGAAAGATGGAAAGAGGGGGGTGAATTGCCTTTTAAAAAAAGACTAACAAATTAAAATCAGAGTTGAAAGATGCAGCGGAAATAAAGAAGGCAAGACACACGAAATTGATAACGGAGTTCGGCCAAAAACCCGGCCTACGTCTCCGCTCCCAACTCAACCGTTGAGAGATTCCTACCGCTTGCTTTTCAATGGTTTTAGCAAGAAACCCACTAGGCTTTGAGGTAGCACTAGGACCTATTACAGCTTGCTTTTGTGGTTTAGCAAGAACCCACTTGCTTTTGATGGTTTAGCAAGAACCCACTATCCTTCTTACAGGTGAAGGATAGCTCACCTATGTCTCAAGCTATTTAAAGGAAAGCTTGGCAACCTTGTCACACCTTAGTGGTGATGTGAAACCCAAAGAAAAGAGGGGATGAGAAAATTGGGAGTTTGTAGGCACAAACTCAAATTGAAGCTCAAAATAAATAAAACACGAAAAACCGTGATTGGGAAGACTTGGGCGCCAATTGGATGATGGAGTTGATGTAGCGTGCTTTCCCAAGCTTCTTGAGTGGTGCTCTTGGATGTGGAAATGGATGGAGCACTTGGGGTTCTCTTGGAACAATCCGCCGGAGCTTCGCCAAAATGATCAACAATGTGTCCGGTGGCTTTACAATAGTTCCGGTAGGTGTCCGGGGCTTCCTTGGCCTTTATTTATAGGCATGGAACCCATTGGGGGCCTTCGGAGCCGTTGGAGAGGTCTTCGGAGCCGTTGGAGGCCAAATGAGAGTTGACTGGTCAAACCCAACGGCTAGTTTGACTGGCCTACCGGCTGGCCGGTGCAGGGCCACCGGCTGGCCGGTGCCTTGACAGTGGCTGAGAATTCTGGTCCAGGCTCCACCGGTCGACCGGTGCCAGAGCCACCGGCTGGCCGGTGGTGAGGCAGTAGCAAACCCTGTTCATTCTGGGTGCCACCGGCTGGCCGGTGCTTGGCCACCGGTTGGCCGGTGTGGAGGCAGTGGCTCTGCCTTTTTCCCAGGGTCCACCGGTCGACCGGTGGTGAAGCCACCGGTTGGCCGGTGGACTGATTTTCAGTCCACTTTGCCTTCTTTCTTTCTTGGCCCAATTCCTTGGCCACCTGATTTGATTCCTATCAACCAAAAACACTTGAAAGAGGATTAGATAAATATGAGGGTGATTGTGATCATGAAAATAAAACCTTGAGGGGTTCGAGAGGTACAACAATCTCCCCCTATTTTGATGATCACAATCACCAAAACAAACAATGAAAAATACTAAAATTGAAAGGAAATGCTTAACCATGATGAAAAGGATTCTCCCCCAATCAATCAAGAAATTTCTCCCCCTTTGTGATTATCAAAATAGAGTGGGGCATAAAACTTGATTGAGGGAATCGATGAAAAACGAGATTTTAAATCAATTGAAAATGGTATCAATTGTTGAAAATGAAAGTTGAATAACAGTTTGAATTGAAAGTTTTGAATCAAAATTGAGATGAAAAATTTGAATTGAAAGTTTTGAATCAAAAACCAAATGAATTTTGAAATTTGAAACCAAGAGTTGAAATTGAAATTTTGAATCGAAAATTTTGAAATTACAAAAAAGCTTAAAAGATCCTAACTCCCCCTAGATAAAAACAAAAAGTCACCGGGGAGAGGGATTTTGGAAAGAGATGATTTTAGGCCCGGAGAGACTCGCTAAGAGGGATTTTTCAATCCACACTTGCCTCATGGCGGGTCTTCTCCTATAAAATTCGTCCGAATAAAAAATCGATTTGGGTTGACCGTACCGGGCGTTTTTACAATTACATTCATAAATAAGGTGCCCGGGTTTTTTGCAATAATTACAAAATTTAAATTCGGAGCTCCCCCTTACAAAAATAGTGGGTGCATGGGAGGAGGAAGCTCGGTTGGTATATCCTAACCCTTGGGTGGTTCTAGATATACGTTGGGAACCAAGCAAATTGTTCAAATTTTGTTCCCCTTGGGTGAACTTAGCAAGGGTCTCCCTAAGGTCTTTGATGGTTGATTCCATGGAATCAACATTTGGAAAATTTTGGATTTTAAGGGACATCTCCTCCTTCTCTTTGAGAAGTTGTTCTTTTTCGGAGGAGAGTTTTTTGAAATTCTTTTTTAAAGCAACAAATTTTGACGATAAAGCATGAAAACCTTTTTCTAGTTGGTCTCTAGCGTGTGAGAGTTCTTCATAAGATAAATGATTTAAAGAATTTGAATTTGAAGAACATGAGGAAGAGGAATCGGAAGATGTTACCTCATGAAATGCCATTAGGCATTTGTTACCGTTGTCGCTTGAGGAGGAGGAGGAGGAGGATGATGAGGTGTCACTCCATGTCGCCTTGAGGACCTTTTTCTTTCCTTTCTCCTTAGCCCGTTTCTTGTTGAGTGGGCAATCGGGCTTGTAATGGCCCTTTTCGCCGCACCCGTAGCATTTTACTTTGGGCTCGGATCTTGCGGTGGGTTCTTGCTTTCGCGCCTTGCGAGATTTCTTTTTCTTCTTGTGCTTCTTCATAAACTTGTGCATTTGGCGGGCGAGATTCTCCATTTCCGAGTCGCCGCTTGATGATGAGGAAGATGAGGAAGGATATGAGGAAGAGGATGAGGAGGAGCTTACTTCCTTTTGTACCTTGAGGGCAATGTTCTTTGGTTTCTTGATTGGTGTGCCCTCCTTTTGAGCTTGCCTCCTCATCGTGATCTCGTACGTCATTAGGGATCCGATGAGCTCCTCTACCGGCATATTTTTGACGTCCTTAGCTTCTTGGATCGCCGTCACCTTTGGTGCCCATGAGCTCGGAAGGACCCATAGGATCTTCTTGACCATTGCTTCAGCTGAAACATCATCACCAAGGGACTTTCTCCCATTGCACACGTCAGTAAATCGTGTAAACATTTCAGAAATTGATTCATTTGGGTGCATGGAAAAAGACTCAAAATCCTGACGGTACATGTCCAATCGAGTATCCTTTACTTTGTTGGTCCCCTCATGGGTAACCTCCAAAAGTTTCCAGATTTCATGTGCGGAGGTGCATGTGGAAACTCGATTGAACTCGTTTCGGTCAAGGCCGCAATGAAGAGCATTCATGGCTTTGCCATCTAGCTCAAAATTTCTAATGTCGGCTTGGGTCCATTTGGATTCGTCGGGGGTAGACAAAGTGTAACCTTGCATGACAATTTTATAAATGGGATACCCTATACTTCTAAGAAAAGTAGTCATGCGGGTTTTCCAATAATTATAGTCGGACCCATCAAAAAATGGAGCCCGACCCAAAGAGTAGCCCTCGTTGTTTGATTTTCATGATCACAATCACCTTTCTTTTTTGTCTAACCTTGTGTTTTAAGTATTGTGGATGATAGGCAAGAGAACCCCAAAGGAATGGCCCAAGAAGAATCAAGAAGTGGACTGAAATTCAGTCCACCGGCCAACCGGTGTGATAGCACCGGCCAGCCGGTGGACCTGGCAGAGGCATTGCCCACTGCCAGGCTCCACCGGTCAGCCGGTGGCTTGACCACCGGCCAGCCGGTGGCACCCTGACTCAAGGCTGAGCCACTGCCTCCCCACCGGCCAACCGGTGGCCTCAGCACCGGCCAGCCGGTGGCACCCAGCCTCAACAGTGAGACCTACTGTCTTGCCACCGGCCAGCCGGTGGCTCCTCCACCGGTCAGCCGGTGGAGCCTGGACCAAGTTCCCTCTCCTCTGATACCAATTGTTGGGTCGGAACAAAGCGAGGAAAGATGGAAAGAGGGGGGGTGAATTGCCTTTTAAAAAAAGATTAACAAATTAAAATCAGAGTTGAAAGATGCAGCGGAAATAAAGAAGGCAAGACACACGAAATTGATAACGGAGTTCGGCCAAAAACCCGGCCTACGTCTCCGCTCCCAACTCAACCGTTGAGAGATTCCTACCGCTTGCTTTTCAATGGTTTTAGCAAGAAACCCACTAGGCTTTGAGGTAGCACTAGGACCTATTACAGCTTGCTTTTGTGGTTTAGCAAGAACCCACTTGCTTTTGATGGTTTAGCAAGAACCCACTATCCTTCTTACAGGTGAAGGATAGCTCACCTATGTCTCAAGCTATTTAAAGGAAAGCTTGGCAACCTTGTCACACCTTAGTGGTGATGTGAAACCCAAAAAAAAGAGGGGATGAGAAAATTGGGAGTTTGTAGGCACAAACTCAAATTGAAGCTCAAAATAAATAAAACACGAAAAACCGTGATTGGGAAGACTTGGGCGCCAATTGGATGATGGAGTTGATGTAGCGTGCTTTCCCAAGCTTCTTGAGTGGTGCTCTTGGATGTGGAAATGGATGGAGCACTTGGGGTTCTCTTGGAACAATCCGCCGGAGCTTCGCCAAAATGATCAACAATGTGTCCGGTGGCTTTACAATAGTTCCGGTAGGTGTCCGGGGCTTCCTTGGCCTTTATTTATAGGCATGGAACCCATTGGGGGCCTTCGGAGCCGTTGGAGAGGTCTTCGGAGCCGTTGGAGGCCAAATGAGAGTTGACTGGTCAAACCCAACGGCTGGCCGGTGCCTTGACAGTGGCTGAGAATTCTGGTCCAGGCTCCACCGGTCGACCGGTGCCAGAGCCACCGGCTGGCCGGTGGTGAGGCAGTAGCAAACCCTGTTCATTCTGGGTGCCACCGGCTGGCCGGTGCTTGGCCACCGGTTGGCCGGTGTGGAGGCAGTGGCTCTGCCTTTTTCCCAGGGTCCACCGGTCGACCGGTGGTGAAGCCACCGGTTGGCCGGTGGACTGATTTTCAGTCCACTTTGCCTTCTTTCTTTCTTGGCCCAATTCCTTGGCCACCTGATTTGATTCCTATCAACCAAAAACACTTGAAAGAGGATTAGATAAATATGAGGGTGATTGTGATCATGAAAATAAAACCTTGAAGGGTTCGAGAGGTACAACATATCAGAGATTTGTGCTAGACTTCTCCAGAGTTGCAACACCGTTTTCAGCTTTAACGAAGAAGGGGCAACCCTTTCGTGTGGTCAGAGAGATGCCAGCAGAGCTTTCAGGAGTTGAGGCAGAGGTTGACCAGTGCGCCATCTTGAGGCTACCAGAGGAGGGCATAGGGTACATAGTTTACTGCGACACATCAGGGACCAGACTCGGGTGTGTCCTGATGCAGGAGCGAGCAATGATCGCGTATGGTTCATGGCAGTTGAGACAACACGAGCAGAACTACGCTACCCATGACCTGGAGTTAGCAACAGTGGTCTTCGCCTTGAAGATGCGGCGACACTATCCGATGGACGAGCGTTTTACTGTCTACTCTGACCACCAGAGTCTCAAGTATATTTTCTCGCAGAAGGACCTGAACCTGAGACAGCGGCGATGACTCGAGTTCCTCCAGGACTATGACTTCGAGATAGTCTATATTCCTGGGAAGGGGAACGTTGTGGCTGATGCTCTCAGCAAGAGATCGGGCATTCAGCTGCTAGGAGAGGCGACATAGCAGTTGGCCGCGTTGCAGATATCCTTTGTGGATAGAGATGGAGCAGCCTTCCTTCAGTCTCTCACAGTCACTCCTCCACTTTTTCAGCGAGTCAGGGAGGCACATCATGTAGACACTGACTGTGAGACACGACATGCTCATATATCCACATGACAGACACCTGATGGATTTACTGAAGGTGGGGAGCATGTCATCCTCTTCAGAGAACGTACTATGGTGCCAGTGTCACTTCAGGAGGAAGTGTTGAGGGGAGTCAGCACTTGTAGGACCAGAGATGATGCAGGCTACGACGGAGAAGGTGCAGATCATCCTGGAGCGGATGAAGACAGCACAAAGAAGGCAGAAGTCCTATGCTGATAGGAGACAAAGACCACTGGAGTTCGAGGATGGCGACCATGTTTTTCTACGGGTTTCACCTCGACGAGGTCTACAGAGATTTGGCCGAGGCCGGAAGTTATCTCCGCGATTCATCGGACCTTTCCAGGTCCTCAACAGAGTAGGCGAGGTGGCTTACCGCTTAGCTCTTCCACCTCAATTGCACTGGGTGCACGACGTCTTCCACGTATCTCAGTTCAGGAGATACGTGCACGACCCATCACACATCATCGACCACGGGGAACTGGACATCGATGACGGGGCGACATTCACGGAGGTCCCGGTGGAGATCGAGGATCGACAGGAGCGAGTCCTATGTGGACGGTCGATTCCTCTGGTGCGCATTTGCTGGCAGCACGAGAACCTCCATGAGAGCACATGGGAGCGGGAGGCTCAGATGCGTGCTCAGTACCCTCATTTGTTTCCCTAGTGTGTGTCGTAGCTTTACGGGGACGTAAAGCCCTGAGGTGGGGGTAATGTAAAGACCTGAAAATTTCAAAGAATTTTTTTTCTTAATTTCTTTGGAATTTTACGAGTTCGCAGTTTCTGACGGCGCCTGATTCCGAGGCCTGGTGTGCCCAAAATCAATTTCTGAAGTTTTGTTCAGGTACGTTCAGTAAACGTACATGCGGGGTTTTCTATCTTTTGAACCGGTGCCCGGAATTGAAAATCGAGGACATCGATGAACTCGCAGCGTCGATATTCGCTTAAGGAGACCTTTACCGCAGTTGCGTTTTATACAGGATGGAAGTTATAAATTGGGGTTTCTAATTAAAAATTCGAAATTAAATAAAAATGTGTGTGCAACACATTTTTATTTGAAAGGTGGTTAAAGACTCTAGGTGGAGGTTAGGGGTGGGGCCCACCACACCCTAGCCTCCCTTGAGAGGATATAACTAGGGGTGGGGCTCACACGAGTTTAAACTCTTTTAACTCCCTAAACCCCCCCTTAATTCTCTCTAACTTTTGAACTTCCCTCTTGATGTGCCAACTCTCCCTTTAATTAAATTGGAGCCTCTTCATCTCCTCCCTTCCATTTAATGAGCCAACCCATCTATTAAATTAATAGGATGTAACTTAATGAATTCAAATCTTTTTGAATTCATTAAGCCATCCTTTTTAATAGGTGTGTTATTTTTATTTGGTTTTGGTTGGACATTTTATCTTGGGAAAGCTTTGGAAAAAAAGTGTTCTTCCACGAAGAACGTTTCCGACGAAGAACGCCCATCTTCTTTCTTCTTCCTCCGCGACAAGGGAGAAGACGCCGCCCGCGAAGAAAATCGCCAACTACTCTCCCTCCGGCGTTGACGGGGCGACACCGACTTCCGCCACACCGTTTTCCGCGATGCCGTTTTCCGCGACTACGACGAACGAACCTTGAGTCGAGGTAGGGGGTTTTGTATAATTTTAAGTGAATAAAATTATATCTCGTTCTTGATGAATGTTTTGGATTGTCTTCGGCCATTTGTTATCGCCTAACGTGGAGGGCGCGAACTGAATGAACACGACCCGACGACTCTCCGTTGGTTCTTGATTATTTTGGCGGCGACGACCGGAGGCGGCGGCCGCGTGGAGGAAAACCGCGGCTCGCAACCGCGGGCCGCTTGGGCTGAAGAACCGGACAACCGACCGGCTGACCCGTGGAGGACCGCGACACCGGGTGCCGCACGGAGGGGAGACCGCAGACCTCAAAGCGCGGGCTGCTTGCTGGACGAACCAGCCAGCTACGGCCGACTGGGCAGAAGACCGTGGCGCCTCTTGTCGCTGCGCTGCGGAGGAACCGCGGCCCGCGGAGCGGGCCGCTCGACGGGCGAACTGGCCGGCCGCCTGCCGGTCGAGCGGAAGAAACTGTGGCGCCGCGTGGGAGGACAGCGACCCACTGTGCGGGCCGCTCGCGCCGGAAAAACCGGCCGACTTCGACCGGTCGGTCGGGCAGCAAGGAGGGGCGGCGCCGCTCGGCACCGCCGGACGAGCCGAACCGGACCGCGACCCGGGTCGGGTCCGCGGGTGGGCCGCGCCCCACCGGGCTGGGCCGGCCCCCTATCCGGGTCGGACCCACCGGGCCGGGTCCCTGGGTGGGCCGCGCTCAACCGGGCCGGGCCAACCCCCAGCCGGGTCGGACCCGCCAAATCGGGTCGGGCCGACCCGCCAGCCCACTGGGCTTGACGGGCCGGGCCCGTTTCGCTTAAACGCGAATATCTTCTAGATCGCGCGTCCGATCGACGTGCCGTCTACGACACTGAGATCCTAGCGATTAGGCGGTCTTTTTGCGATACTCTAAGTGAGTTTTGGACAACTTTGGAAAACGGCCGGGTTTGGAACGAGCGTAAATCCAACTGGGCCCCTGGAACGAAAAAGCTAATAACTCTCAGACCGGACGTCCGATTGACGCGCCGTCTGTCGCGTTGGGTTCCTTTTGATGAGACAGAACTACGGGATACATCAACTCAGGACTTCGTTAATGTATCGTTTCTTGACTCGAGGAGCGGACCCTCCTGGAATCGATCATGCTGTGTGCGAGAACCCTAGAGCTGGCTGCGATGACTTCTGTACCGGAATCCTATGTGGGTTTGACAATGACGACTACCGTACTGGAATCCTCCGTGGGTTCGACAACAACGACAACTGTACCAGAATCCTGTGTGGGTTCGACAGTTCTGACAGAGTAGCTGGTCCTGTATCCTGTGTGGATCTGACAACTTAGATGAATCAGTGACTATATCTGATCATCTCTATTACTCTAGAATAGCTGGACTGTATCCTGTGTGGGTCCGACAGCTTAGACGAGATAGCTGGACTGTATCTTGTGTGGGTCCGACAGCTTAGCTGGACTGTATCCTGTGTGGGTCCGACAGCTTAGATGATCCAGTGGCTACATCTAATCATCTATATCTCTCTACAATTGTGGCATACCTGTGTGAGCTGAGTCATGTCTTTCAACCATTATCATCACGGTGTTTGACTTTACTTCCTGTGTGGACTGAGTTGTGCTTGGGCTCGTGAGTTGGAGCCGGACTGTGACTGGTAACTTAGGTATATGTATGAGCATATACCTAAGTAGGGTTGGTTGATACTTTGTGGTTGTATCTTTCTTCTTTTGCTTATCCTTAGTGGATATTGTGAGACCTCGCGGGTCTCGGAGTCCCTACTGAGTATCGTTATACTCACCCCTGCACGGACTATGCCCGCACCTCGTTGTGTTGGATGCAGACGACCGACAGCACTGACGGAGGCCGAGAACGCCACGACTGGACGGTACCCGGAGGTGGACCTTGCGACGAGTCGGCACACGGTGGAGACTGACGGACGTGGGTGCTGAGGTGGCCATTTGTACCAACCCTTCAGGTAGGAATCCCCGGAGGACGATCTAAGAGCTGCTCTTTACTTTCAACTGTTTTTTTCTTTACTTGTACTTGTTGTTCAGTTGAGTTTGTATACTGACCCATTTACTTTCCAACACACTCTTTTGTATACAATTTTACTTAGTGTTTACTTCCTGTTGCATACTCTGTTGTGTTTGTTTACTTTTATAAAGGCAATACCTTCTTAGCTTAGAGATTTACGCCTTTGGTGCTAGTCGCCAGCCCTTGGCCTATGGAAGACGAGCTTGGGGTAGTCACAGCACGGGTCCCGAGGACGGGTCGTGACAGAGAGTAACCCCATGGGGTTACGTGGAATCTTAGTTTGGACATGTTAGTCATGTTTTAGTCGTTCTTTCCTTTCCTGTCGATTATTTATCTTGCGTTCTATTTTATTTCTACTGCTTATTTTTTTTCATTGGGCGAAATCGTTCCTTTTGTACTCTGTTGATGCCTTGACACTTGTCGCCAGCTCGAGAGGATCAAGAACGCCTCTCGGGCCTTGCCATAGATTGGCTCGGGTGATTGGTTCAGGGTTGACCCAGGTTGGTTCGTGACACGAATACACATGCTGATGATTCCTATACATTTTAAATGACTTAAAGATCATTGTCCTATACACATGTTGATGATTCCTATACATTTCATGTCAATCGGAGCTCGTTTGGTCAGTTTTAACCCCCACACACATGATTTTCACATTATTACAAAAATTGTAATGAATATTAAAATGAACTTTTAATTATACCGACCAATCCAAGCATCATATTGACACACGATTGATTCCATTAGATCACATACGATTTGAGAAATGTTCTCCAAGCTTTAAACTTCAATTAGAAGCCGTTTGCTCGTTTTTTGACCCCCTGACGGGAGATATGTTATTTTAATAACACAAGACAACATTGCCCGTTGTTTTTCCATCATATCGGGTGACATGGGCATCCAATCGATACAAAATTGATTTCTAGAGATCAAAAATGGATTGATGACCGTTCTCCCATGATTTCATGTCAATCCAAGTGCATTTTCTTGGTATAGGCCCCTTTTACATGATTTGCCACTTCACTTTAAATCCGAGGGACAAATTCAATTTTCGATCAAATTTGAAAAATTTAGGTATCTAATCCACATGCTGATGATTCTTACATATTTTAAATGAATCAGATATCATTGTCCTAAGATTTTGTGTCAATTGAAGCTTGTTTGGTTGGTTGTTACCCCCACACACATGATTTGTAATTATTACAAAGATTGTAATAAATATGAAACTGGACTTTTAATTGTACCGACCAATCCAAGCATTGGATTGACATGCGGTTGATTCTAATAGATCACATATGATTCAAGGAATGTTCTCCTATCTTCGCATGCCAATCAGAATTCGTTTGCTCTTTTTTAACCCCATGAAGAAAGATATGTCATTTTTATATCACAAGACAACATTACTCATCATTTTCCATTATATTGGGTGACACGAGCATCCAATGGATGCAGTGTTGAATCCTATAGATAAAAATGGGCTTGGTGATCATTCTCGCATGATTTCATGACAATCTTAGTGTTTTTTCTTCGTATCATCCCCTTTTACGTGATTTGTCACTTCACTTCGAATCTGAGGGACGAACACCATTTTCGATCATACCGAACAATTCAGGTATTCGATCCACGTGATGATGATTCCTGCATATTTTAAATGACTTAAATATTGTTTTCCTAATATTTCACTTCAATCGTAGCTCTTTTAGTCAATTTTGACCCATACACACAAGATTTCCCCATTATTACAAAAAATGTAATAAATATGAAAATGAACTTTTAATTATACCGACCAATCCAGGTACAATTGATTCCAATAGATCACATATGATTCGAGGAATGTTCTCCTACATTCAAACATTAATCAGAAGTCTTTTGCTCGTTTTTGACCCCCTAACAGGAGATATGCCATTTTAATAACACAAGACAACGTTACGCATCGTTTTCCATCATATCGGGTGACATGCGAATCTGATGGATGTGGTGTTGATTCCTACAGATCAAAAACGGCTTAATGATCATTCTCCCATGATTTCATGTCAATAAAAGCGTGTTTCTTTGGTATCGTCCCCTTTTATGCGATTTGTCACTTTACTTCAAATATGAGGGACAAAAGGCATTTTCGATCATACCAAACAATTCAGGTATTCGATCAACATGTTGATGATTCTTATAGATTTTAAATGAATTAAATATCATTGTCCTAATATTTAATGTCAATCAGAGCTCTTTTGGTCAGTTTTGGCCCCTACACACGTGATTTTCCCATTATTACAAAAATTATAATAAATATGAAAATGAACTTTTAATTGTATCAACCAATCCATGTATCAGATTGACACACAATTGATTTTAATAGATCACATATGATTCGAGGAATTTTCTCCTAGATTTTCATGTCAATCAGGAGTCTTTTGATCATTTTTTTACCCCATGATAGGAGATATGTCATTTTAATTACACAAGGCAATGTTACCCGTCAGTTTTCATCATATCGGGTGACACGAGCATCCAATGGATGCAATGTTGATTCCTATAGATAAAAAACTGCTCAATAATTTTTATCCCATGATTTAATTTAAATTCAATTGTGTTTTCTTGGTATATTGACCCATTTTACCTGATTTTTCACTTCAAATTTGAGGGACAAACGCCATTTTCGATCATACCGAACAATTTGGGTTTGCGATCCACATGTCGATGAAAACTACATATTTTAAATGACTTGTAGATTGTTGTCCTAAGATTTCATGTCAATTAGAGTACGTTTTATAGGTTTTGACCCTTACACACATGAGTAGCTCATTATTACAAAAATGGTAATAAATATGAAAATGTACTTTTAATTGTACCGACCAATCCATGTGGTTCATTCCAATAGATCACATATGATTCAAGGAATGTTTTCCTAGATTTTTCACATCAATTAGAAGTCATTTTCTCATTTTTGATCCTCTAATGAGAGATATGTCATTTTAAACAATAGAAAACATTACTTGTTGTTTTTCATCATACCAGGCGAATAATGTGTCTTAGTTGAGAAGGGGAATTGCATGTTGTGTTGGTTTTTTGATGAGGTTGTGACATATATGTTCCTAGGAATTGAGTAATTGTTTGATGTGATGAATTAAATTAAAGGATTTGAATCCTTGAAGACCTTGGTAGAAGCATGATATATGTTTTGGTATTTTTATATTCACTAGGTCCTTTATATTGGTGATTTATTTAGGTGGGCAATGGTCGTACAAGTAGATTTATTTAGAGAGTTCCCTTCAGAGAGATAACTACTTGTTTATGAAAATGTACTTGTCAAGTTACTTGTGAATGAATAACTACTCGATAGTGGCGATGCATTCAAAGAGTTCCTTATAGGTGTATAGCTTATTGAGCATAGTGAAATTTTGTATGGTGCATTTGGGTGGAAAACTATATTAGCATATTATAGTGGGATCATTAAGAGTGAGATCCTTAAGAGTGGAAAATTTATTCATTTTTAGATGTAGTTGGATGGTGGTTGTAATATAATGGTAGTTATACCATTATAAATCTTGAGAAAAGTGTTGTTATAAAGTGGTATGTTTATGTGGTATGAAAATGAAGAGGTTAAATGATTGAATTTTGGGAGATTTTTTTATGTTGATTGTTGTATTTTATTTATTCCATACATTGATGCATTATTATGTTTAATTCACATTGATGAATTAGAGTTCTGTGGAGGAACCTATTGATTTTTTTTATATTCTTAGCCTTTAAAAATAAATTCCGATGACCATACATTTCTTGAAAATTTTGTTGAAGATAAAATCAAAAGGATCCTCCCTATTAGATTTAATAATGCACGTATAAAATATTAAAACTGTAGAAAAAATTGCATCCCATTATAAGAACCCAGATCTTTATTTCAGGTATGGATCTTCATTTCTGGTGTTTTTGAGGAAAAAGGAAGAAATGAAAGTTTTATAAGTTCATGCCATGTACTTAGGAGTACACGCTGTGTACCTGGGTACCGCATGCAGCCGCGTACTGGCTATGTAACGGTCGAGTACATGGCTGTGTGGGTGACCTGACCGACTGCCTAAATCAGGGGTCGGTTGAGGCTAGTACATAACATGTACATTAAATGAACACACCATATACTTTCTTTTTATTTGATAAATCGGAGCGAGGTTGCATCTCATATCCAGAACACCCTTCTTCTCCCTGTGTTTCATACAGGAGAGCGACGAATGACCAAAGAACTTCAAGCTCCTCCTGTTTCTCCGTCCGACCTCTATTTGAGACTCCTTCGGGTGCATTGGAATCCCGCCAGTGAGTTCTACTTTATTCTAGATCCTTTCTTCCTGATTCCTCCTCTCTCGTGAGTATTTTGAGGATGGTCGTTTTTACCCTTTTTATAGATCTACGTCGTTCTAGGCCGATTCAAGGGCTGACATTCAAGAGGATTCCTCGTACAACATCAAGGTAGGTGGTTTGTGCATTTCTTTGATTGTCTTTGGATTATATATGCTTAAAGCGACGAATACTCATGCTTGGGGTATTGTGTGTTTTGGAATTTAACCCCATTATTTACCTGCTATGGTTTAATTAATTAAAAAGGGGTTGTAACATATGTGTAAGGTTTGATTCCTTGTTTACGGGGCACCCCATGGGTGCGTTTCCCTAGTTTTTCCGTTTATGACCGTTTGACCTAGGTTTCTTATGAGGCGTACCTTGTTTCCATGCCTTGAATTGTTTAGGATGGAGTTTGATTGATTATATGAATTGCATGTGTTATGCTTGTGAGTGTTATCCATGTAGTAGTTATAGATTACATCTTTTGCCTTGTTGTAATATGCACGCTGATCTTCCAATGGACTGTGAGATCCTTGGACCAGGAAAACTGTGGGGGTTTCCATGTTTATTTACACAAGGCCATGAGAGCATTGGTGTAGACTTTGACCCAGGGGTATTGATCATGAGAGCTACCCAGGAGGTCGTTTATGATTATCTATGCTATGTTGACCCAGAGGGTATTGATCGTGAGAGCTACCCAGAGGTCGTTTATAAATATTTGATGCCATGTTGACACAAGGGTATTGACTGTGAGAGATGCCCAGGTGGTCATTTGTAATTGCGTAGTGCTATGATGAACCAAAGGGGTATTGACCGTGAGAGCTACCCAGGTGGTCATATTTAATGAAATGAAGTTATGTTAAACCAAAGGGGTTAGACCACGAGAGCTTTCCTAGATGGTTGTTTATGGTTAATTGAATGATTGTGACGAGTCTGCCATGCCAAAACACAAGCTTGGGATCGGTCTTATTAGATTGTTAGATCGTCTTCTGAGACATCTGCTTGCTTTTTCACAGGGGATACAGAGCTTAGGCTAGATCTCAGAAATTCATTATTCAACAGTTTGAATAATTAATAAATGTAAATGAATGTAATTGAAAATTGTAGGATTGTTTACTTTTGAGTACTTCCTAGTTTATTGCTTCATTTCTGCATATTACCTACTATATATATTCACTTACTGTTAGGCACAAATATTTTGGTGGTTGCCTACTGGGATTCGTCTCTCACCCTGTTTGGGTCATGCTTTTGGACCCAAACAAATTATATGATTGCAGGTATGGATAAGGGAAAACACCCTTCTTCATCATGTACTTGATTGCTATTAGAGCTGGAGAGCACGAGAACAAGCTGAGCCTTGTGATGCTATTGGAGTTTACTTACTTTTATGTACGTTGGTTTCTGTATTGTATTCCCAACATTGTGACTTGTCTGACTGCTTTCCTAGACACATGTGACATGCATCATATATATATATATATATGCTATAGTTGTTTTATTACTGTTAGTCTTTCGCTATTTACTGTTGTATGTATTACTGTTTCTGCTACTATTGACTTTATGTTATTCTGTTGTGAATACTCTGCCAATGATGGCATAGTTTCCCCACTATCATACCTTGACCCTCATTGCTAGTCGGTTGCCTCTGGTGTTTGGAGAAATGTGCTTGAAGTCATGTGACCAATCGGTTTCGGGGCACCTTTGGGCGTCACCCAAAATCGGGACGTTACAAAGTGGTATCAAAGAAACTTCTTTTCTTCTTTGTCTTACTATTTGGAGCCTATAGACAGAGATAAGAAGGAATAAGTAGTTGGTAATAAGCTGCACCTGAGAGTAGCTAACCTGTATACAGGAAAAACCAAGTTACCTCGAATATTGCAATTTTTCTAGTTTTGTAATTGTTACAATTGATTTGATTTCACTGTTGGGAGATTCACTTATTTTGTGCTGTTATGATTTATATCATTGTAGTTCTATTTCTGTTGTAACCCGACCAGAGGAGGGTATGCCATCTCATGTATCATATAGACACTTGCTAGAGATCACATGTCATGCATTCTTATCATGCCATTTAGGGTGCATTACTAAT
The DNA here is from genome assembly GCA_963277665.1 of Viscum album. Classification (NCBI taxonomy): domain Eukaryota; kingdom Viridiplantae; phylum Streptophyta; class Magnoliopsida; order Santalales; family Viscaceae; genus Viscum; species Viscum album. The sequence continues at coordinate 461,922,996 of OY728134.1, read as the reverse complement.
TGAATGCTGTTGTGATAGATGTTTTTCTAGATATGCATGTTGTTGTGATAGAAATACCTGTTATTTTGATAGGGTATTGGTATATGTAAAGTTTCATTTGGATGGACGCCAAACTTTGGTCCCCGAGGTGTTATGGGCCCTCTGGGATCGAAATTTGGTGGATCATGTTTGAACATTAATTGAATTTTTTCAAGTTATGATGTGTAATAGGATTCCAAACATTGATTCGTGGGGAGTATGGGCTCTCACAGGTCGTAATTTGGGATGCCTTGGACAAAATTTTAAGTTTTTAAGGGTTCCGAAGAAGTTTCAGAGGCTTACTGTCTGGAAACTCTGACAACACGGCGTGTGATGTTATGAACACACGGAATGTGTTCTTCTGTTTTGAAAGAAACAACTTTTCTTAAGTATACTCCATGTACCGTGTGTACACACCGTGTAGTCTTTAACCGTGTGATTGACTGTGTGAACAGTGACACGGGGTTGATAAAACTTTGGCAGAACACGCCATGTCTATATTGTACATGTCGTGCTATAAAGAACCACATATCTGGCTGTGTGACAAACGACACAGGTGGATGAATTTCGGAGGGTACACACTGTGTCCATATTGAACACGCTTTGTGGAAATTGACTGTGTATCTAGCCGTGTGACTAAAGAAATGGGTGGTTAGAACTTAAGTAGTACACACCGTGTTTAGGGTGAACACGTCGTGTAATGTTACACCGAGAGAGAACCGATGTAGTTCTAGCCATGTAGAAGAACCTAGGAAGGAGGAAAAATTCAAGCACACACCATGTCTCAGGAGGAACACGCTGTGTATATGAGATGTTACACAACCAGGATTGGCAGAGGTACACGCCATGTTAAAAGCTTAAGGGAACACACCGTGTAGTGTTTATACATGCCGTGTAACCCTGTTTTGTAAAACTTGAATGCTTTCTTCTCCTGTTCCCTTCTTGCACTTTCGAGTTGTTGTCCTTGATAATCTTGTATTGAGGTGTGCGCTTGACCTTGCAAATTCATGCCACCAAGACGTCCTCCAGTTATATGCCAGATACAGAGTAATGATCAGACACCAGAAATGGTAGATCAGAGACTACCAACAGATCTTCCCATCATGCCCGTCTTGGAACCGACTGTTATACCGGACATAGGTGCTGATGCACAGTTCTGTGAAGGATTTTTGAGGATGTTACACACTTTTTAGGGAGCACCACATCCTACCTCGTCTATGGCAGAGTTGACGTGAGTGTTCCAGCAGCAACATCCTCCCGCTTTTTCAGGGGTTGGAGGACCACAGGCTGCATAGTCATGGTTAGAGGTCATGCTTTCTATCTTCAAGCATCTGGAGATGCCTCCAGAGAGGAGGGTGAAGCTCGCGACGTACATGTTACGTGATTCCGCCAAGAGATGATGGGATGTTGTCTCACAGGCAGGATGTCATCGGGATATAGTTTGGGAAGAGTTTCAGAGGACCTTAAATGATTACTTCTATCCCGAGACGTTGAGGACTGATCAAGCCTGAGAGTTCATGCATTTGGAGCAGGGCACTCTTTCAGTGATGGACTACTCTTCTCGTTTTATAGATCTTCAGCGCTTCACACCTGTTCTGGGAGGTGACAAGTTATCTTTTGCTAGAAAGTTTGAGGATGGTCTTAGGTATGACATCTGATCGCAGGTGAATGTTTTCAGGATGACTTCGGTGATAGCTATAGTGAACTAGATGCTGATTACTAAGCGCAATCTGAGGGAGTTGGGAGCTGCGAGACAGAGCGGTTCAACATCCAGGGCCGATAGTCTTTTGTTTGATAGCAGGAAGCACCACAGGGAGCCTTTGTGTGGTGATTCTATTGGCAGGGATGTTTCTACGGGTAGCCAGGTGAGGTGCTACCTGTGCAGGAAGAGTGGACACACGAGACCTTAGTGCCCGAGAGACCCAATTGGGTGCTGATCTTGCAGCAAGATGGGTCATCTTTAGTGTTTTTTCCGGATTTCCTCACCAGCAGCTAGTGAGAGGGGATCAGTTATGACTCCACATTCAGGAGCAGGACCACCGGTTTCTCCTCAGTCAGGGAACTAGAGTTCGTCAGGCCGTTCAGGAAGAGGAGGTGGTTGTGGCCGTGGTAGTCAGGCTACAGGTTTTCAGCGACAGTAAGGTGGATCTGCTCAGGGTAGTTAGGCAGGGTCGCAGGGTCGCGGTATAGGTTAGACTTTTGCAGTGGAGCAGACCCAGCAGGAGCAGGATCCTGGACCCTCTACAGTTAGAGGTACGATTCTAGTTGCCTCAATTTTAGCTTCTGCTCTTTTTGATACAAGGGCATCTCATAGTTTAATATTTGTTGCCATAGCGGAGAGCCTTGAGCTTTATATATTTACTTCTGAGGATGTTATGACGCTAGAAACTCTGTTGGTGATTAGAACGGATAGTGTACATCAGTGCAAGAAGTTCCCTCTTGAGGTTGGTGGGCGTCACTTCTTATGGGGCCTCTATGTCTTAGAGATGATAGACTTCAACGTCATTCACGAAATGGACAAGTTGGTCTCTTTCCATGTAAAGACCCGGAAATTTCAAGGAAATTTTTTTCTTAATTTTCTTTGGAATTTTACAAGAACGCAGTTTCTAACGACGCCTGATTCCGAGGCCCGGTGTGCCCGGAATCATTTTCCGAAGTTTGGTTCGGGTACGTTCAGTGAACGGACGAGCGGGTTTTTCTAACTTTTGAACCGGTGTTCGGAATCAAATTCCGAGGGCACCGATGGAACCGCAGCGCCGGTATTTGCTTATGAACGCCTATTCCAGAGTTGCGTTTACTCGAGAGAAGTTGATAAAAATTGTGGAAGTTAAAAATAAAAATTTAACAACAATTTTTATTTTACTCTAAGTGTTTAATCCTTTGGATGAAAGTTGGGTAACTACCCAACCTCCCTTGGGAGGTTATGAGGGTGGTGGGGCCCACACGAACTCCACCCCTTCATATCCTCTAACCCCCTCAACTCACCATTAATATTGTTAACTTAAGTTAATAACTTATGACATTAATGTAGTGAGTTTAATGTGAGTTTTTGAAATTCAAACACCTGAATTTCAAAAGCCATGTTGAGTTAATAAATTAAGTGTGGCTTAATTTATTTTGGGTTAGTTCCTTTGTTGCTGGAGAGGACTTGGGGGAAAAAGAAGGCAAGGAGCTTAGAGATCATCTTCTTCATCTTCGACGAAGAACGCGAAGAACGAACGATTCCCAACGAAGAACGCTGAGCCCTCGGAGACCGTTTACCGCGACGCGTCACCCTTCGTTCTTCTTCCCACGTCAAAGGAAGGGAGACGACGTTCCATCTTGGACAATCTCCGTCAACGTCTTTGAATCCTCTTTCTGCGACTCCGCTCTTGAAACCGAGGTAGGGGGTTTACGTGATTTTTCCTTACGTGATTCTCTTCCGTCTTTTATCCGCGATATTTGGACCGCTTGATATCAGTTAACGAGAGGAGGCCGGACCGCACAAACACGACCGTCCCCCTCCCTTATTGTTTTTCTTGTTGTTGCGGATCGAATGAAATTGAGGCGGTGCCGTCGCACCGCGCGGGATCGAGCGGCAAGGATGCGCGACATCGTCACGCCGCGCGGGATCGAGCGACAAGAATGCGCGACGTCGTCATGCCGCGCATTCAAATTTTAAACTCTCGTGCGTGGGTTTTTGATTGCAATGTGTTCGTATAATTTATTTTGGATAAATTATACCCTCGTCAATGATTAAAATCATGTGTTTATTGTTTGCCAATTGATAACACCTAACGCGGAGGACGCGGGCCGAACAAACACGGCCCGACAACCCTCCGCAGCTTGTTAATCGATGTGCGGATCAATGGACGATGATGAAGCATACCGCTATGGCGTTTGAACCCCTTCGCAGTGAAGGTCTGGTCCCGGGAGGACCGTTGACGAAGACGGCAGGAGAAACGGACCACCGGAGCGCGTCCGGTGGTCCGCGGAAGGCGGTGGCGGTGGCGGTTCGCCGCCGGCTTCAATCAGCGGCGAGGGGTGGGGGGGGGGGGGGGGGGTCGGGCCGGGTCGGTCCGGGCCCAGACCCCCCGTTTTCGGACCCTCTTTGGTCTTTTGCCCATATCTTGGGCTACGGACCTCCGATCGACGCACCGTCAGTTGCGTAGCGATCCTTGGAACGAGACGGTCATTTTGGTATATCGCACTCAAGGTTTCGGAATACTTTGGGTTCGGCCGGGTTGGTTCGGATACGAAACCAACCGGGCCCTCGGAGCGGAAACACTTATATCTTGAGCTCTGGACGTCCGATTGACGTGCCATCGACTTTGATGGATTCCTCTAAGTAAGAAGGATCTTTTGGCTTACTCCGCTCGAGGTTTGGATGCCGTCGGAGTGTGGTCGGGTTGGTTCGCTCACGAAACCAACCGGGCCCCTGGAACGAAAAAGCCAATAACTCACAGACCGGGCGTCCGATTGACGTGCCGTCTGTCTCATTGAATTCCTCTTGATGAGACGGAACTTTTGGTATTCTTCGCCCGAGTTTCGGTTGCTGTTGGATAGTGGCCGGGTTGGATTGTACCCGAAATCCAACCGGGCCCTTGGAACGGAAAAGCTGATATCTTTTAGACTGGACGTCCGTTTGACGAACCGTCAGCGGAGTTGGTGATCACGTTGAGAAACGGTCCCTATGAGTATACCCTATGAGAGTTCGGGGTACAATTGAGATACGGCTGGGTTGGTTCGCTCACGAAACCAACCGGACCCCTTAGACGAAAAAACTAATAACTCACAGACCGAGCATCCGATTTACGCGCCGTCTGTTGCGTTGAGACCCCTATGACTAGGCGGTCCTTTGAGATACTTCTTCGTGGGACTTTGAGATACTTGGAGTATCGACCTGTAGCTCGTGGAGCAGACCCTCCCGGAGTCGAGCGTGCGGAGTACGAAGACCGTGTAGCCGACTGAGACCTGACGACTGCTTGACCGACTCGACTTGGAGTGATTCGACTAGCCCAGTGGATGGAGCACTACTTTGTTTGGGTGCAGACCCATGGCGGACGGAGCACTACCTGTGTGACAGTGCAGACTCGCGATACTCGTCCGAATAGTACCTCAGCAGGCTACTAGTGGGTGTGCACTACTGTGTTTGGGTGACATACCTCGGCGGGAAGAACTACTGTGTTTGGGTGGCTGACCCGCGGTACTCGACAGGAGGAGTACCTCAGCAGTCATAGGTTAGTGAGCAGTACCTCGGAGTCGTGACATGACCACTGTACACTCCAGAGACGGGGCTCTTCAGCAGTTACGGTTTCGATAATGAAAATCCTAGTTTGAGCTGAGACTTTTGACCTTTGTGTTTACCTCATGATTGAGATGAGTCACTTGATAACTTAGGTATATGTATGGGCATATACCTGGGTAGTGGTTATCCGTTGATTTCCTGATCTTGGTGTTTTCCTCATGATTGAGATGAGTTACTTGATAACTTAGATATATGCATGGGTATATACCTAAGTTGAGGTTATCTGTTGAGATCTTCTTTGTGGTTATCCATGTTGGTTTAGTGAGACCTTGAGGGTCTCGGGGTCCCTACTGAGTATCGTTATACTCACCCCTACACGGGCTATGCCCGCACCTCGTTGTGTTGGTTGCAGATGACGGGCAGTGCTGACGGAGGCCGAGTGTTCGAGGACTGGACGGTACCCGGAGGTGGACTACACGACGAGTCAGTATCCGGAGGTGGACTTTATGGCGAGACGACACACGGAGGAGGTTGACGGGTGAGAGCGTTGTGGAGGCTATATGTACCTACCCTTCAGGTAGGATCCGTGGTGGACGATCCAGGAGCTGCACCATCTGTACCTACCCTTCAGATAGGATCCGAGGAGGAAGACCCAGGAGCCGCTTCCGTTCTTCCAACTGTTGTCTTTTTCTGTTGTACTTTGTTCAGTTGTAGTTGTACTTTCATTTGGGTTTGTATTCTGGCCCATTTACCTTTCAGCACTTCTCTTTGTACTTAGTGTTTTACTTCCGCTTGTACTCTGTGGTGTTTTTTTTTACATTTATAAAGGCAATTCCTTCCTTGTTATCGGGATTTTCGCTTTTAGTGCTAGTCGCCAGCCCCTGGCCTATGGAAGGTGGGCTTGGGGTAGTCACGACACGGGCCCCGAGGACGGGTCGTGACAAATTGGTATCAGAGGAGTCAGTTCTACCGCAGAACTTATAACTCTGATGTTTTCTTTCTGTGAAGAAATAGTGTTAAGAGTACCGAGTGTGGTTTTCAGTTCAGGGAGTCCAGTGTTGGTGCGGGCGGCCGACGTATCCATACACCAGGACCCTGACAACTGATTTCCGACTTTGTGGACGAAAACACTGATTGTGTGTGTGTTTCCAGAAGTTTTTAAATATCAGCTCAAACCAGGTCAGCTCACCAGGTATAAACGTTTGACCGTGTCACGTTGTTTCTTTCAGGATGCCTTTTCTCGGACGACCAGCTAGAGCCCAGAGGGATGTGCGCACTGACAGCCTGTCGAGCGACGAGGCTTCGGTACAGGGCCCTCTTGCAGTTGAGCCACCAGTGGAGGCACCAGCGGTACTACCATACGTTGGGCCACCGATGCCACCAGCCCTAGTAGTAGGCGATGCACGCCACTTGAGTGCGCTGCACGAGTTCCAGCGCCAGAGGCCACCCAGGTTCCGGGGAGAGACGGACCCGCAGGCGGCTGAGGTTTGGCTGGAGGCTGTGGTGAGAGTCTTCAGGTTAGTAGGGACGCCTGCAGACTTCATGGTGATATTTTCTTCCAGCCTTCTTCAGGCAGCAGCAGGCAGGTGGTGGAGCCACTTGTTCCAGTTTTGCGACGGGATGACCTTCACATGGGAAGACTTCGAGACCTTCTTCGGGGTTGAGTTTGTGCCAGTAGCTCTACACCCCGAGCATGTACAGGAGCTTCTGCCTTTGCCGCAGGGTTTTCGATCAGTAGCCGAGTCATCTGTGAGCAGTATACAGATGATGCAGAGGTCCAGGAGGACCAGACCAGCAGTTGGACGATCTCAGGTTTTAGGACCGGTGGTGCGGGGCACCCGGGGTGGGGTCAGAGCCAGGCGTGCCAGAAACAGACAGTGTTACTCATGCGGCGGAAAGGGTCACCTGGCACATGACTGTCCGACTCCTCGTGCAGTTGATCCGCAGGCTTTGGAGGAGCCACCGAGACAGAAGCGGCGGCTGGTGCTTCAGCAACAGCCGAGCAGTGGATAAGGCAGTAGAGCTCCATGAGCAGGTAGACAGGAGCAGAACTAGTGGATACGTCCCTTGTACTTCTAGTTCCATGTTGCTGTTGTTTTCGTGTCTTTGTACCATGAGATGCAATAATAAAAAGTCACTTATCTTTGTTTGCTTTCCTGTCCTTTTGTTTGGTTGATACTGAGTGGTCCCGGTTAAACTGTTGACTTGACCCTCACTTTCGAGATTTCTACTGGAGGAGACCCAGTGACCTCACACTGATGCCGACAGTGTGAATCGACCCTTGGAGGCGAGAGTGACAGTTGGATCTCTTGGTAGTTACGTCGAGACTTTACGACGTCATCCATGGCATGAATACATCATTCATGTCAGGATTGACTGTATTAGGCAATGGGCGTGGTTCATCCAGGGGATGAGACCGAGTTTCTCTTTTCGGCAAAGGAGAAATTTTAGCAGCTCTTCCAGATCATAGGCATAGAAGGTGCAGATCATCCAGGAGCGGATGAAGACTGCACAGTGCAGTAGGAAACAGGAAACCGTCTCCAGTCTTAGAGACTCGAGCGTGTTAAATGTTTAAAGAGAGGAAGCTTTAAGGAGAGATGAGTCTGCGGAGCAGCAGACGTGGAGGCAGAGCTAGGAGAGCAGCATGAGGTGGTGTACATCTTAACATGCTACAACCACCCGCCTTAGTTATCCCCGCCAGGCTCAGGAAGCTGGAGGGCGGAGGAAGAGAGTAGCTGCATGAGGTCAAGGAGTGTGACCCAATGGCTCTAAAAATGATTCAAGGGACAGTCTGTGTCCACTACTAGCTGCTGTAGTAATAGACGTCGATATGAATCATTCCTTGCTTTCACAAATCTTGTTCCAGACCTAGAGTTTCCGGTAAGCCGTGGACTTGACCCTCACGTCTGGAGATACCTTGGGAGGAGACTCGATAATCACACTTACGCCGACAGTGTGCTCAGACCCTCGAGGCGAGAGTTTCGGTTGGAATCTCTTGGTGGCAGCGTCGAGGCCTTACGACGTTGGTCTGAGTATGGATTGGATCCACAGTTCATACACAGATTGACTGTATTATGCTAAAAGGTTGTGGTTTAACTACGATGTCGGGATGAGTTTTCCTTGGTCGGCAAAAAAGGAAACCCCAGGCAGCGCAGGGTAACTCTTGCACAGGAGGGTGCGACCGATCACTCTTGAGTCGGTCAACCTTACCCTCGTGGCAGCAGTCGTTTTGAGTTCCAGTTCTAACAGGAATTGGAGACCTCTAGAGTTCAAGGATGACGATCACGTCCTTATACGGGTCTCACCTCGACGAAGTTTACGGAGATGTGGCCAAGGCGGCAAGTTATCTCCGAGGTTCAACGGACCTTTCTAGGTCCTCAGTTGGGTAGGCGGGGTGGTTTACCGCTTGACCCATCCACCTCAGTTGCACCAGGTGCACGACGACTTCCACGTATCTCAACTGAGGAGATACGTGCTCGACCCTTCGCATATCATCGACCATGAGGAGCTGGACGATGGCGATGGGGTGTCTTTCACGGAGGTTCCAGTGGGGATCGAGGATCGACAGGAGCAGATCCTACGAGGACGATCGATTCCTCGGGTGCACTTTCTCTGGCAGTACGGGAACCTCCAGGTGAGAAAATGGGAGCGAAAGGCTCAGATGCGTGCTCTGTACCACTTTTGTTTCCCTAGTTTGTGTTATAGATTTACGGGGACGTAAAGCCCTGAGGTGAGAGTAATTTAAAGACCCGAAAATTTCAAGGAAATTTTTTTCTTAATTTTCTTTGGAATTTTACAAGAACACAGTTTCTGACGGTGCCTGATTCCGAGGCCCGGTGTGCCCGGAATCATTTTTCGAAGTTTGGCTCGGGTACGTTCAGTGAAAGGACGAGCGGGTTTTTCTAACTTTTGAACCGGTGCTCGGAATCAAATTCTGAGGGCATCGATGGAACCGCAACGCCGGTATTTGCTTATGAACGCCTATTCCAGAGTTGCGTTTACTCGAGAGAAGTTGATAAAAAATGTGGAAGTTAAAAAAAAAAAAATTAACAACAATTTTTATTTTACTCTAAGTGTTTAATCCTTTGGATGGAAGTTGGGTAACTACCCAACCTCCCTTGGGAGGTTATGAGGGTGGTGGGGCCCACACGAACCCCACCCCTTCATATCCTCTAACCCCCTCAACTCACCATTAATAATATTAACTTAAGTTAATAACTTATGACATTAATGTAGCGAGTTTAATGTGAGTTTTTGAAATTCAAACACCTGAATTTCAAAAGCCATGTTGAGTTAATAAATTAAGTGTTGCTTAATTTATTTTGGGTTAGTTCCTTTGTTGCTGGAGAGGACTTGGGGGAAAAAGAAGGCAAGGAGCTTAGAGATCATCTTCTTCATCTTCGACGAAGAACGCGAAGAACAAACGATTCCCAACGAAGAACGCTGAGCCCTCGGAGACCGTTTACCGCGACGCATCACCCTTCGTTCTTCTTCCCACGTCAAAGGAAGGGAGACGACGTTCCATCTCGGACAATCTCCGTCAACGTCTTCGAACCCTCTTTCCGCGACTCCGCTCTTGAAACCGAGGTAGGGGGTTTACGTGATTTTTCCTTACGTGATTCTCTTCCGTCTTTTATCCGCGATATTTGGACCGCTTGATATCAGTTAACGGGAGGAGGCCGGACCACACAAACACGACCGCCCCCCTCCCTTATTGTTTTTCTTGTTGTTGCAGATCGAATGAAATTGACGCGGTGCCGTCGCACCGCGCGGGATCGAGCGACAAGGATGCGCGACATCGTCACGCCGCGCGGGATCGAGCGGCAAGAATGCGCGACGTTGTCATGCCGCGCATTCAAATTTTAAACTCTCGTGCGTGGGTTTTTGATTGCAAGGTGTTCGTATAATTTATTTTGGATAAATTATACCCTCGCCAATGATTAAAATCATGTGTTTATTGTTTTCCAATTGATAACACCTAACGCGGAGGACGCGGGCCGAACAAACACGGCCCGACAACCCTTCACAGCTTGTTAATCGATGTGCGGATCAACAGATGACGATGAAGCAGACCGCTATGGCGTTTGAACCCCTTCGCAGTGAAGGTCTGGTCTCGGGAGGACCGTTGGCGAAGACAACAGGAGAAACGGACCACCGGAGCGCGTCCGGTGGTCCGCGGAAGGCGGTGGCGGCGCGTCGCCGGAAGGCCGGCGGCGGCGGTTCGTCGCCGGCTTCAATCCGCGGCGAGGTGGGGGGGGGGGGATCCGCGCACCCCGCCCGCGGCTTCCGGTCGGCCGCGCTAGCCGAGCCGCGGCTGGCCGGGCCCAGCCGGGTCGGACCCGGGTCGGGTCGACCCGGTTCGGGCCGACCCAGGGGGGTCGGGGCGGGTCGGTCCGGGCCCAGACACCCCGTTTTCGGACCCTTTTTGGTTTTTTGCCCATATCTTGGGCTACAGACCTCCAATCGACGCACCGTCAGTTGCGTATCGATCCTTGTAATGAGACGGTCATTTCGGTATATCGCACTCAAGGTTTTGGAATACTTTGGGTTCGGCCGGGTTGGTTCGGATACGAAACCAACCGGGCCCTCAGAGCGGAAACACTTATATCTTGAGCTCTGGACGTCCGATTGAAGTGCCGTCAACTTTTATGGATTCCTCTAAGTAAGACGGAACTTTTGGCTTACTCCGCTCGAGGTTTGGATGCCGTCGGAGTGCGGTCGGGTTGGTTCGCTCACGAAACCAACCGGGCCCTTGGAACGAAAAAGCCAATAACTCACAGACCGGGCGTCCGATTGACGCGCCGTCTGTCTCATTGAATTCCTCTTGATGAGAGGGAACTTTTGGTATTCTTTGCCCGAGTTTCGGTTGCTGTTGGATAGTGGCCGGGTTGGATTGTACCTGAAATCCAACCGGGCCTTTGGAACGGAAAAGCTGATATCTTTCAGACTGGACGTCCGTTTGACGAACCGTCAGCGGCGTTGGTGATCACGTTGAGAAACGGTCCCTATGAGTATACCCTATGAGAGTTTGGGGTACAGTTGAGATACGGCCGGATTGGTTCGCTCATGAAACCAACCGGGCCCCTGGGACGAAAAGGCTAATAACTCATAGACCGGGCGTCCGATTGACGCGCCGTCTGTTGCGTTGAGACCCCTATGACGAGGCAGTCCTTTGAGATACTTCTTCATGGGACTTTGAGATACTTGGAGTATCGACCTGTAGCTCGTGGAGCGGACCCTCCCGGAGACGAGCGTGCGGAGTACGGAGACCGTGTAGCCGACTGAGACCTGACGACTGCTTGACCGACTCGACTTGGAGTGAGTCGACTAGCCCAGTGGACGGAGCACTACTTTGTTTGGGTGCAGACCCATGGCGGACGGAGCACTACCTGTGTGACAGTGCAGACCCGCGGTACTCGTCCGGAGAGTACCTCAGCAGGCTACTAGTGGGTGTGCACTACTGTGTTTGGGTGACATACCTCGTCGGGAAGCACTACTGTGTTTGGGTGGTTGACCCGCGATACTCGACAGGAGGAGTACCTGAGCAGTCATAGGTTAGTGAGCAGTAACTCAGAGTCGTGACAGGACCACTGTACACTCCAGAGACGGGGCTCTTCAGCAGTTACGATTTCGATAATGAAAATCCTGGTTTGAGCTGAGACTTTTGACCTTTGTGTTTACCTAATGATTGAGATGAGTCACTTGATAACTTAGGTTTATGTATGAGCATATACCTGGGTAGTGGTTATCCGTTGATTTCATGATCTTGGTGTTTTCCTCATGATTGAGATGGGTTACTTGATAACTTAGGTATATGCATGGGCATATACCTAAGTTGAGGTTATCTGTTGAGATCTTCTTTGTGGTTATCCATGTTGGTTTAGTGATACCTTGAGGGTCTCGGGGTCTCTACTGAGTATCGTTATACTCACCCCTGCACGAGCTATGCCCGCACCTCGTTGTGTTGGTTGCAGACGACGGGCAGTGCTGACGGAGGCCGAGTGTTCGAGGACTGGACGGTACCCGGAGGTGGACTACACGACGAGTCAGTATCCGGAGGTGGACTTCATGGAGAGATGACACACAGAGGAGGTTGACGGGCGAGAGCGTTGTAGAGGCTATCTGTACCTACCCTTCAGGTTGGATCCGTGGTGGACGATCCAGGAGCTGCACCATCTATACCTACCCTTCAGATAGGATCCGAGGAGGATGACCCAGGAGCCGCTTCCGTTCTTCCAGCTGTTGTCTTTTTCTGTTGTACTTTGTTCAGTTGTAGTTGTACTTTCATTTGGGTTTGTATTCTGGCCCATTTACCTTTCAGCACTTCTCTTTGTACTTAGTGTTTTACTTCCGCTTGTACTCTGTGGTGTTTTGTTTACATTTATAAAGGCAATGCCTTCCTAGTTATCGGGATTTTCGCCTTTGGTGCTAGTCGCCAGCCCCTGGCTTATGGAAGGCGGGCTTGGGGTAGTCACGACACGGGCCCCGAGGATGGGTCGTGACATTCCAGGCTTTTGTTGATTGCTATCGCCACATGGTGGGTTTCACGTCACCAAAGGGTGGGTCTTTTCTACACAAGGGAAAATGAGATGTCCAGACAAGCAGAGTTGGACTCGAGAATCATGGATTGAGAGGAATTACAGTCCAGATTGCTAGTTTATATCTGGGTGACCAGGGGACTTCATAGATGGATTGTCCTCCAGTGGTAGATTGTTTCAGAGATGTATTTCTAGATGACTTTTTAGGTTTACCTCTAGAGTGAGAGGTATATTTATCTATTGATCTTGTGCCAGAAGTGGCACCAGTGTCCATTCCTCCATATAGGATGACTACACCATAGTTAAAAGAGCTTAAGAAACAGTTAGAGGAGTTGCAGACAAAGGGTTTCATCCGAACCAGTACTTCTCCTTGGGGTTCGCCTATCCTATTTGCTAAGAAGGCGGACGGTACCCTCAGACCTTGTGTAGATTATCAGAAGCTGAACCAATTGACGATCAAGAACCGATATCCTTTGCTGAGGATTGATGATCTCTTTGATTAGCTTCGAGGAGCTCAGGTGTTCTCAAAGATTGACTTGAGATCCAATTATCATCAGTTTCACGTTAGACCATCAGATATACCTCTTACATCCTTTCAGAGTAGGTATGGTCTATACGAGTATTTGGTTATGCCGTTCGGTCTCATGAACGTGCCAAAAGTTTTCATGGAACTGATGAACTGAGTGTTCCATCCTTACTTGAATTCTTTTGTGGTAGTCTTCATGGATGATATCTTGGTGTACTCTCACACTCGACACAACCATGTCATCCATCTTGAGATCATATTGAGTACACTGAGAGAGCATCAGTTATATGCTAAGCTCTCAAAATGCCACTTTTGGATGGACCAGATTCACTTCTGTTAGGACCAAGTTGGATGGAGAAGTAAGTAAGAAGAGTTTGTTATTATAGAGTGTTGTCTTTTGTTGTGAAAGAAGATAAATCGATTCACTTTGTAAAGGAATTGAAAATCAGACGATGCTTTGCTGATTTTTATTTCACAAATATCATAAGTTAGGAGAACTTATGATGCAAGCTTGGTGAAGGAAAGGGGGAGTAAAAGTGCTGCCATTCATATTTAGTTTTGATTGGAATGAAAGATGTTGGTGGAAGAAAGGAATGTTACAGTACTTTCCATGGAAAATCTGACGATGTTAAAGCTACTCGATCAAAGGATACATATCACAATAGTGGAATTCGTGATGAAAGTTGAAGAATGGTTATGGAGTGTAGTGAATAGAATCATGACAAAGGAATGGATGATCTGGAGGTGGAAAAAAAGAACATTTTAATATGGATTGGTATGTTGTGCGCAAGTGGAGTTCCAAGATCTTAACATCAAAATCTAGCAAAGGAATGACCCGCATGAAATATTGAATTTTGCGCGCAAGATTGAAGGGAGTTTGGAATGTTGCGTGCAAGGCATGATTTGTGAAAAAAACTTTGAAAAATGGAAAAGGAATGAAGTGCATGAAAGATTTCAAAAGTGTGCGAAAGATGAGGTTGGTGCGAAAGAGACTTATGCGCCCAATGCGACGTCAAATGGGGTGTTTCACGACGCGTCAAGATCTTGCGCGACACATCGGGGTTTTTTCACGTGGGGTTCGACGAGGTCTATAAATAAGAGGTGACCCCCTCACATTTGTTAAGCTCGACACTTAGAGAAATCTCAAGCTCTAAGGCATGAAAGAATTATAAGTAAAGAGGAGTGAACGAAAGAAATAGAGTTGCACACAAGAAGAGAGTTGCACACAAGATTCAAGTTGCGCACAAGAGGTGTTTCGTGACGAAAGTCAAATCTTGTGCGCATGGCATAAAAGTTACGCGAAAGACACCTACGAGGGTGCGTGAAAGATTTGGGTTCATCGCACGTATTCATTTGTGCGTGAGATAGTTCTTACCAGCTTTTGGGTAAGAAAGTGAATATTTTTACTTCAAAGAATACACCTGTTCAATTATAAAGAAGCACTGAAATACTATAATTCCCTATTTGTGCTAAGTGGGTGCACACACACTTGCAGATTGTTTTTCAAGTGCTACACGAGTGTAAGGGTATATCCTACTTGTTGTATTCCACATTAAAGGATTGTTTTCTAGTGGATTGCGTGGTACTGAATTTTCTCCATACCATACTAAGGACGTAGCTACTCGTGTTGAGTAGTGAACCTTATAAATCTTGTGTTCCTGTGGTTGTGTGTTTTGATTGCATTCATCAGGGAAATAAATCTTTAACAGGAGGCAAAAGTCGTTTAAAAAAGAAGCATAAAAGAAAAAGATATCACTGATTCACCCCCTCTCCTTTTCAGCGATACTTAGATCATGACTGGGAACTTCAACTTCTTGGGTCATGTCATCTCAGAGACAGAAGTATCAGTAGACCCATAGAAAGTGAGAGTGGTAGTTTCCTGGGAGCAGCCGAAGAATATCTTTGAGGTACGAAGTTTTCTGGGGATGGCTGGTTACTACATGCATTTTATATAGGACTTTTCACGCTTAGCAACACCACTGACGAGCTTGACTAAGAAGGGTGCGAAGTACATGTGGACAAATTCTTGTGATTCAGTCTTTTAGGAGTTGAAAGGGAGATGAACTTCAGCACCGATACTGATTTTACCAGAGCTGGGCAAGAGTTACACTGTTTACTGTGATGCATCAGGTATCGGTCTAGGAGCAGTACTTATACAGGGGAAAGGAGTCATTGCGTATGAGTCTCAGTAGTTGAGGTCACATGAGAGGAATTACCCGGCGCACAATCTCGAGTTAGCTGCAGTTATGCATGCTTTACGCTATTGGAGACATTATCTTTTGGGAGATCTTTTTGTGTTATACACTGACCACAAATGTCTCAAGTATATCTTTACTCAGCGTGATCTGAATTTGAGATAGAAAAGGTAGGTTGAGTAACTTCAGTCCTTTGAATTTGAACTTGCCTACACGCCTGGGAAAGAAAATGCAGTGACTTATGCGTTGAGCAGGAGGGCTCAGATACAGGTTGTTCATGAGGCCAGTAGTGAGTGTTAGCTTATGGCTATGTTCTCTGAGATGTATTTGGATGTGAATGATAGACAGGGGCAGACGTTTCTTTCTTCTATGGTTGTTACCTCTACTCTACTGGATCGAGTGCAAATGAGGCAGCTATCAGATTCCAAAGGCCTAGTCCTAAGGGAGAGTGTGTTAGGTGAGGACCCTACTCCTAGGCGGACCATAGGAGAGGATGAGGTTTTGTGTTTTTATGGGTGCGTATGGGTATCTTTAGACATACGCGAGGAGTTGTTGTGAGATTTTCATTCATTAGTTTGGGCAGTTCATCATGGTGTCACCAAGATATATCGAGATTTACACCGTCAGTATTGGTGGCCAGATATAAAGAGAGATATAGCTGGTTTTTTCATCATATGTTCCACCTGTCAGCAGGTTAAGGTGGAGCATCAATGATCGGTAGAGCTTTTACAACAGTTACCCATTCCCGAGTGGAAGTGGAATGATGTCAATATGGATTTTGTGACGGGTTTAATGAGGTTTACTTGAGGGAATGATGCGGGTTGAGTTGTTGTAGAAAGACTCAAAAAGGTTTCACACTTCTTGCCAATCAATAAAACTTTTAGTGTTGATGAGATTTGAAGGTTGTACATCTGAGAGATTGTACGTTTGCATGGGGTTCCACACTCTATCATTTCAGACAGGGATACCTGGTTTACTTCTCGTGTCTGGAAGGGACTATAGAGGGCTTTGGGTACAAAAGTACTTCTGAGTACAACTTACCATCCCCAGACAGATGGCCAGTCCGAGCACATGATTCAGGTTTTAGAGGACATACTTCGAGCATACGTTCTATATTTTGGGGGCTCTTGGGAGAGACACATACCCCTAGTGGAGTTTTCCTACAATAATATTTTTCAGGAAACAATTCAGATGGAACCTTATGAGGCTCTGTACAGTAGGCCATACCGATCAATCCTATATTGGATGGAGGCAGGAGAGGCAGTTATGCTGGGACCTCGTCTTTTCCAAGAGACTACTGAACATGTGGAGTTGATTCAGAAGAGGATAGTTACTGCACAGCCTTGGCAGAAATCTTATGCTGATCGACGAAGATAGCCTCTGGATTTCGAGGTCAGAGATCAGGTTTTCTTACATGTCACACCGAGGTTGGGACATAGGAGGATTAGGAGACAGAGGAAGCTTTCACCAAGATACGTTAGGCCATTTGAGGTTTTGGAGAGATTCGGGCCGGTTGCCTATTAGTCGTAGTTACCTCAGAGGTACTAGGTTATGCACGACGTCTTTCATGTTTCTCAGCTAAGGTGTTACTTTTCAGACCCATCTCATGTCTTTCAACTCGTGGAGGTTGAGTTGGAGGTGGATGCATCCTACGAGGAGAACCCTATTTGTATTGTGGATCGCAACATGAAGGTTCTCCATGGCTGGTCTATTCCTTTAGTACGGGTTCTATGGCAGCACGAGCGAGTACATGACGAGACTTGGAAGAGGGAGGCCGACGTACGATCACAGTGGCTGGAGTTGTTTGGAGTTTCTTCTTCACCACCCTTGGAAGGGGAATTCGGGGATGAATTTCTTTAAGGGGGGAAGTTTGTAAGAATTTGGATCTTCATTTCAGGTATAGATCTTCATTTTGGGTGTTTTTGAAGAAAAAGGAAGAAATGAAAATTTTATAAGTACACGCCGTGTACTTAGGAGTATACGCTGTGTACTTGAGTATTGCATGCAGCTGCGTACTAGTCATGTAACAGCCGAGTACATGGCCGTGTGGGTGACCTGGCTAACCGCCAAAAGTAGGGGCCAGTTGAGGCTAGTACATGATGTTCACATTAAATAAACACGCCTTTCACTTTTCTTTTTTATTTGATAAATTAGAGCGAGTCACATCTCACATCAAGAACACCCTTCTTCTTCCCGTGTTTCATACAGGAGAGCGACAAATGACCGAAGAACTTCAAGCTCCTCCCGTTTCTCCATCCAACCTCTGTTTGAGACGCTGTCAGGTGCGTTGGAATCCCACCAGTGAGTTCTCCTTCCTTATAGAGACTTTCTTCCTGATTCCTCCTCTCTTGTGAGTATTTCGAGGATGATCGTTTTTACCCTTTTTGTAGATCTATGTTGTTCTAGGCCGATTCAAGGGCCGACATTTAAGATTGTTCCTCGTAAAACATCAAGGTAGGTGGTTTGTGCCTTTCTTTGATTTTATTTGGATTATATATGCTTAAAGTGAAAAATACCCATGCTTGGGGTATTGCGTGTTTTGGAATTTAACCCTATTATTTACATGCTATGGTTTAATTGATTAAAATGGGGTTGTAGCATATGTGTAAGGTTTGATTCCTTGTTTATGGGACACCCCATGGGTACGTTTCCCTAGTTTGACTGTTTATGGTCGTTTGACCTAGGTTTCCTATGAGGCATACCTTGTTTCCATGCTTTTAATTGTTTAGTATGGAGTTTGATTGATTATATGAATTGCATGTGTTATGCTTGTGAGTGTTATCCATGTATTAGTTATAGATTACATGTGTTGCCTTGTTGTAATATGCGCACTGATCTTCCAATGGACCGTGAGAGCCTTGGACTAAGAAAACTATTGGGGTTTCCATGTTTATTTACATAGGACTGTGAGAGCCTTGGTGTAGACTTTGACCTATGGGTATTGACCATGAGAGCTACCCATGAGGTCGTTTATGATTATCTATGCTATTTTGACCCAGGGGGTATTGACTGTGAGAGCTACCCGAAGGTTGTTTATAAATATTTGATGCCATGTTGACACAGGGGTATTGACCGTGAGAGCTGCCCAGGTGTTCGTTTGTAATTACGTAGTGCTATGGTGAACCAAAGAGGTATTGACCGTGAGAGTTACCCAGGTGGTCGTATTTAATGAAATGAAGTTATGTTAAACTAAAGGGGTTAGATCGTGAGAGATTTCCTAGAGGGTTGTTTATGGTTAATTGAATGATTGTGATGAGTCTTCCAAGCCAAAGCACAAGCTTGGACTCAGTATTACTAGATTGTTAGATGGTCTTTTGAGATATCTGTTTTCTTTTGAACAGGTTAGGCTAGATCCCGAAAATTCATTATTTAACGGTTGGAATAATTAATAAATGTAAATGAATGTAATTGAAAACTGTAGGATTGTTTAATTTTGAGTACTTTCTAGTTTATTACTTTATTTCTGCATATTATATGCTATATATATTCACTGACTGTTAGGTATAGATCTTTTTGTGGTTGCCTGCTGGGATTCATTTCACACCCTATTTGGGTCATGCTTCTGGACCCAAACATATTATATGGTTGCAGGTATAGATAAGGGCAAGCGCCCTTCTTCATCAGGTACTTGATTGCTGTTGGAGAAAGAGAGCATGAGAACAAGATGAGGCTTGTGATGCTGTTGGAGTATACTTATTTTTCTGTACTTTGGTTTCTGTATTGTATCCCCATCATTGTGACTTGTTTGGATACTTTCTTATACACATGTGACAAACATCATATATATATATATATGATCTAGTTGTTTTATTATTATCAGTATTCCGCTATTTACTGTTGTATGTATTACTGCTTCTGCTACTGTTGACTTTTTGTTATTCCGCTGTGCATACTCTCCCAATGAGAGCATGATTTCCCCACTATCAGACCTTGACCCTCGCTACTAGTTAGTAGCCTCTGGCGTTTGGGGAAATGCGCTTGAGTTCATGTGACCAACCAGTTTCGGGGAACCTTTGGGCGGGACCTAGAACCGGGACATTACACCATTATAAAAAACTAGATAATTGAAATAACAACAATATTTCAACTGCAACATCCTCTTCGAAGGTGGCTCAGTGGTGAAGGTGAGTGGCCTAAATCAGTTGTTCTTTATGAGGGTTAGGGTTCGAATCATGGGAGTATTCTTTCGGGGTGAGCCTCTCCCCCGGGATCCACCCGTCTTTTCGGGTCACCCAGTCCCTGATCGGGTGGGTGTGAGGCGCGACCCACCTATGCTAAAGGATTGTTGTGTCGAACCATTGTCGCTCGGGCCGCAAACCTCAAGGATGCTCTATCATCTCGGCTAGCATTGGCTCCTTCCTGACTAGGGCCTCTCCGGAGTGACCCCTTCGCAGGGAGGGGGTTTCCTGGTGTGGAGGGTTCGAAAAGGCCACGCCTGGGAATTCCCTTTGAAAAAAATCTTTTAGTTGCAACATCTTAGAAGTGGAAAAATCCCATCTCAGATTTGTTCCACCAATAAGGATGACAAGTCTATTACTTTAGGAAACAAACACCCTTGTTCTAGGTTACAACCTACCACAAGAAACACTCAATCCAAAAAATTACTAAATCTTTCACCCATCCAACAATCAACATCATTTGAGAAAACATAACCAACCTAAAACCTATGGACTATCCCTTAAAGATATTGTGTACACCCACATGCTTCCCATCATCATGAGAAGAATCCAATTTCAAAATAGTTAAGTCTATTCCCAAACCCAACACACTAAAATTTCAATGACCATAGAAACATCAAGCTTTCAATGAAGCAAGCCCGCAAACCTTCATTCACCCCTAGAATATTCTCAAGGAGACTCAAAAAGAGAATCCACACATAACACGCATTAGGTTCACTAAAACCAAATCCCTTTCATCTTGACAAGATTCCAAATAAAATATATCAGACAACCTTCAGACATTATGAATCCTAAAACTAGTAGTGACACCAATTTACCAATATCCAAACTAGGATGAATCCCATCATAATGGTTTACCACCAACAAGTCAAGTAAAAACCAACCAATTATAGTAAACGGGTTATAAAAATGTAGAGACATAATCATTCACCCCAAACAAAAGAAGAATCTAGAGAAAAAAAATTATTCATCCAAATTATGTTTTCAAATTGCATTAGATTTTGACCTTGTACAGATATATGTTAAGGATCCGACCTATTAAATTTCTTCCTCTTGGATAATGATTGTGTCTCTAGAGAGTAATGGGCCATGGATTAACATTATCACCATCTGGGAGATCTTAAGTGTTTAGAGTAGCAGGGTGCTCAACCACAACCTGTACTTGAATTTTAACCGCCCTATTGTTAATAATATATGGTTGGGCCTCATCATTAATAAATTTAGGTGTCATAGACTTCTGAGAATCCTTAATTTTTCTACCTCTCAAAACATTATACTCTTTATTATCCTAATGAGTAGTAAATGACAATCCTTGAGAGTAAATTTCTTGCAGGTAAAGGCCCCAACATCATTCACTTGACCAGTCACCTGCTCCAAAATAGTAGTTCTCCTCGTTGTAAGGTTAATTACCAAATTAGGATTGATGCTTTCCATACTACATAGTCATAGTAGACTATTGTCATCCAAGATGACTCTACACTTGGAAACCAGAAACCCTCTAATCTTTTTCTATAAGATGACCACAATTGGTCCCTACAACCAAGAGGTTCTTCTATACATGAATAGTTGTATACTCTCCAATCTCAATTCTAAGTTATTGAAACCTTGAAACATTAACACTTTCATGCATCTACCGATGACCTGATGAATTCGAACCCTGACCCTTTTGTTGAGATGCAACACCAATTCCCTACTTACCTACATCCAACATTTGATTTTCCACTTTAATCCATTCAATAACAGGTCATGTAGTAGGTAGATTCTAATATAGTTACGACACTTATTATTTAAGACCCATATCTGATATAATAGAATGATTATTCTCACTCATACCTAGGTTGACACCTTCACTAGAAATCACTATAGTAGCCTTAGTATAGACATTCCCAACATTCTTCCCCTTCTGAATATAGTCCTTATCAAGATTTCCTCTAAGAGAAAAATTCCCATATATGATAATTCTATGATAGTTACTCTTTCAATGACCAACAACACAACAATCTACAAAGAATAAAGTTACTTTCTCATACTCAATTATAAAATTTATCGCATCATCATGTAGGGAGAGTATTTCCATATCAATACAAGTAGCACTGAGATCAAAATCCACTAATATCCTAGTACAATGGCCAAAATTTTCCATTTCAGTCTCCCTATCCAAATGAATTGGAACCTCAAATGAAGTAGTGATTTAAATTCTAGTGAAGTTCACACTAAGAGTGTGGTGATTGCAGTGGGATGTTGGGTGCTCTAGGAGGCTTACATCGAAACCAGACACATGAGTCCTTGGGTGAACGTAGGCTCCTTGAAAAGTAGGAATCTTCTCTTGATTGTGGAGTTGAGTTCACTGTGTAATGGAAGTTCTTTAACTGCTAACTTTTTGGATGCTCCAAATGTGACACATGGTTGAAATTTAAAGATTAAAGATCACTTATTGATTATTTTCCTAAGTTTTCTCATCAATATAAATGTATTTAGTTGGTTTTGAATCCCTACTTGGTCAAATTTAATTTTAATAAAAATGTAAATGTGATTTTTGACTTTACTAAAAATACAAAAATAAAATGAGGCAGTCAATTTGAACGAGAAACTAGAAAGATAAAATAAAATACACCTCCTGAATCTGATGCATCAGGTAGGACCATGGATGCTACCTGTGTTTGGTATAATAGGGTCCTACAAAAAATAAAAATAATGATGATAATAATAATGAATGTATTAAAAAAATACAGTATAAACATGTGTCATAGGATCCCTTTCACTATCACCCCAACACATATACTCCTGCAGTGCTCTAACCTCAGATAACAGCTACGCATTTAACTACTCGGAAGCACGCATCCATGCCTCAAAATCTTTCACCTAATGTTTCATCCCAAAAAAAAATAGGATCCACAACCTCAGTGCGTGAAACAATAGAATGAGTAATCCTTGTTCCACATGTAAATATGTAGTCATACCCACCACGACTAATAATGTGATGAAATATCTCATCCCTTCACATGGAAAGTTGTCATTGGTCCTCTGGAAGCTCTGCTAACTCAACCTCAAATTGAGATTATATAATATATAAATATAAATATTCATCTATATACAAATGTTTGTAAGTATTGATAATTAGTATAAGAACTTACTATAAGAGCTGCAACCTTTAGATCATTTCGATCACAAGTCATTATCCACACTGACATTTAATCAATTGGTGCACCCTACTCCCATAACTATATACTAATAAGATATAAATATAGAACACAAAACCATATTAAATAGTATATTTAAAAAGTGAATAATAAATACATCGTGTCGAATCTGGGACAAGTGATGAGTCCCAAACCCATGAGGTGGTCCTTGCAACACACGATTCTCAGAATGATGCGCTACCACCTCCTACATTCAATTAATTCAAATTTCAAACATGTAAAATGATGCATATTCTTAGAAATATATAAACAAAAAATAAATAGACTCACTATTGTAGCCTCATTGGACTAATATGCAACTAACTCATGCCACTGATATGAGAGAATGACTCTCGGGACTTTGTCCAGAATGTTCGGGGCACCCACATTTGGTAGCCAATACTCCCTCTTAACTCTACCTTTATGATATTTTTATATTTTATGAAATTTGGCCATAAAAACTGGCCGAAACTCATTGGTAAACACTCTCATATTATTCTATTTAATTTTTTTTATCACAAATGTAATTATTTTTTAAACATAGCTAAAAAACTAAAATGATCCTCTTGCCTAAACTTCCCTCCATAGCTAATCTAATGTATCATGGGGGAATAAATCCTAGTCATTTGTAGTCAATAAAAATTGGTGTGGTTCACATATTATCTGAACCAAGTGGTGAATAAATGGAGGGGCACCCACTCCCATAGGATGGTATGTCTCATCAAATGATATGTCAAGGGTCGTGTCAGAATTCCATGATGAAATACCACGACCAAGGCGTCTCCTATGAGAGGAAGAAGCAGTCGAGTTTGATCCTATTGAAAAAAATTCCATAAAAAATTAGAAATATGTGCATACACATACACACACACACACACACACATATATATGTATGAACGCTTAATTAAAAAAATAAAAACACATTTACATTTATACATACCTCGACCCGCAGACACAGATAGCTTTGTATAATGATGTGGATATGGTGCATATTCCCCTGACATATATGCAGTCATAAAAAGCATTAGTAAGGAAAGGATTCATTTCCTATTACAGTTACATATAATGTGAACTACAAAGGAATCATGTACTTTTTATTTATTTCACACATATTTCATCAAATATAAAGGTGTGTCTGTATCAAAACACATGTCTAGGAAAAGATATGATATTTCATTTTTTCATAACCTTGAAATCCCAAAGAAAGGATAAAGATCTAATATCCATTCATTTAATTCATTAATAATGAGAAATTCATAAAAAAATGAGTTTCTCAACACCAGGAAATAAAAGGTGTTGAATGTTTCTTTCCACTACTAACAATTAAATATCATCACTATCATATATTGGACAAGAGGAATCTATATGAATGAAAATAAAATATGATTTCATATATCATAAATAGAGGTATAACACTTATATAGGTAGAATATTATTGAAAAGTATAGAAAGTCCATTCCACGAGGACCACTCAATTTTAACTAGAGCCACTGATTTCAACTGAATTACATGTTGGTATCATGATAATATAAATAATTTTTATAGAAATATTTCCCCCTAATTTAGGTAAGGTTATTATAAGGGACACACAAACATAGAATGTGAAGAGAGAGATAAATAAAAGGTGGTTGTTGAATCACACTAGTTCTGAACACTCAATTTTAACCAGAGCCACTAATTTCAACTGAATTACATGTTGGTAGCATGATAAATAAATAATTCTTATAGAAATATTTCCCCTAATTTAGGTAAGGTTATTATAAAGGACACACATACATATAATGTGAGGAGAGAGATAAATAAATGGTGTTGGTTGAATCACACTAGTTATCTATCAATAATTGGGATGTAAAGAACCTCATAGAATAATGTAGAATTATAAGGGGAGTGTGTTACATGAAAGTGATTAGGTGAAAGAAGAAAATTCTCATGGATATACATTGGAAGGTTGAGAAATATAAAGGAGATACTTTAGGTCTGAAGTCCATAGACCAAAATTAGAAATTTAAATTTCAAATAGGAGAAGATTGAAAGGATACATTTTTTTTCAAGAGGCAAAAAAGGAATAGAAAATAGAATATTGCCTCAAGTTTGACATTATAATAGAGATTTAACACAAAATAAATTTTTATTATGTAATTCTTACACATGTTTCCCACACTTTTGTGTGTTTTCATCTATTAGTATCTCTTATTTATTTACACATGCCTCCTTCCATAGCACATGGAGTAGGATGGAAGTGGCTTTGGATTTGGATTCATCAATATGCATATAAACATAGGAACATAATTATGGTGTTGGTTCATGTCACATAAAAGTATTACAGTAGATTTAAAATATGTACCATTTTTTTTTCTAGTGAAGTGTACCCCAACCTTGCTTTATGGTAGGGATACGTTGGTTTTTCTTCTCATTCCTTATTTCCATCACTTAGTTACTATTTCATAAAAAAAATGTCAATTAAAGTGATGAATACAGGTATCATCAAACAACGTATTACTAGACATAATGTACTTGAAAAGAGACATCCACATGATAGCCAATAAATGCATCCCACACTTCTTAGGTTATCAGGTGTGCATAGATACATGGAAGGTGTGGGTTTATTTTCCCTTCAACATCTTTAAGATATTGTCTTGTTAGAATTGTGTGAAATCCTATGTTAATCCTTCCAGTAAGTATTAATACACATTTCTTGTGGGATTTATCTACTATAAATGCACTCTATAGTGGATGATGAAGAGTAAATCAATGTTTCATTATTTTATTTTTTAGTAAAATAAAGAAATGATATCATAATGTTACTGTAATCTCCTCCCACATCAGTGTATGAATACAAGATACATCATCGTTCCATGAATCTACATCCATCGCCACACGTTTTTGAGTGAAGATTCCAATATAACTGCTGAACATGGCCTTATTTAGGTTAACATGCTGGCCCCGTGCATTCCATCCGACCTCATATTTGATGCATTTGGTTTTTTCCTTGATAGTTTTTGCTAACACCGTCAAACTATGGTGCACCTGTTTTTTATAAGTCGCCAGTCCTTCATCGCCCACTATTTCCCCAGAATCAACATCGTCAATATTTTCCTCTAGAGCAGTAGCATCAGCATGTGCATATGGTTGTTGTACCTCTACACTAGGAGTAACAGTAAGTTGATAAATTTTTTGTTCCTCAGAAATGAGAGCACCGTCATGTACAGAATGTCATTCCTTTGCAATGGGAGTAATAACATGTTGAGAGAATTGTTGTTCCTCATGGGAGAACCATCACGTGCAGAAGGTCATTTCTCTGCTCTGAGAGTAGCAACAGGTTGAGAGAAATGTTGTTCATCGGTATTGGGATCACCAACACGTGCGGGAGTCATTACCTATAGAAGTGGTTTAACATTTAATTTAGAGTACATAAATGCATCAGAAAACTGATAATAACATGAGGTAACATGATGTATATTATAAAAAAAGTAACATGATTACTGAACCCTCATTTTATTTTTTAAAGGAGAAAGGGATTTGACCCCTTTATCAACGATCCAAATCCCTTAATTGTGGTCTCCTCTAAAATACAAAATGTTTTCTACATTGGGAATGTTGTGAAATGATTGTGAAATCCCAATGAAAGGGTCATCCTCAGTTGAATTTTCATCTGGCCCTTCAGTGGTTTTGGACAATAACAGAATAATTGGACACTTTCAGTTTGTGGGATCTGGAACATAAAATACTTGTACAGCCTGTAATGCCATTATAAATGGTTCATCTTTATACTCTTCCTTACTGAAATCAACTTTCATGAATCCCAATTCATATATTTTAACATCACTTCTATTATCAACCCACTTGCATTGAAAAATCGGCACTTGGAATGTTGTATAATCTAACTCTCATATTTGTATGATAATTCCAAAGTATGAAATATTCACATAAATTGGATTTATGTACTTAGTATCAGAAACATGCATTGATTCAGCCACAAGTGTAACTCCAATATTTTGCATGGTACTATCTTCATCATGCTTATTTGTATAGAATATATAATCATTAATTACATATCCATTGTAAGATAATACAGACACACTTGGTCCTCCAGCTAGACATCGAAGCCACTCTAAAATTGAATCGGGGTTTTCATCTAACTCCTTTAAAATATGGTCCCAAAACCATCCTATAAATTGTTGATTATGTGTGTTTTATATCCATATTTCAGCCCTTGATGGATTCAAATTACTAAGAATTTCTTTGTGGGTTTCAACATATGGGGAAACCTCCAAAATGTTATGAAAAACATAAAGATGGTTTCACTCTCGATCTGTAATATTGATTGTGACAACATCTCTTCTAGAAATTCCTTCACCGGTAAGTTATCCAATGTGATGAGATTTTAGTAGACCAATGGTTTCCACACCAGATAGGTATTCAGTATAGAATTCAATAGCTTCCTCAACAATATATAACTTTGAAATAAAACCCTTTGGTCGACTTTGATTTCTGACATATCCTTTCAAAATATTCATATACCATTTAATGGGGTTCATCCATCTATAGTGTACATGACCATATAGTTGAATCTCTCTCACCAAGTGAACCATCAAATGAACCATCATATCAAAGAATGTGGGTGGAAAAAACATTTTCAATTCACATAATATGACGACAATTTCTCTTTCCATAGTCATCAATTTCAACAGGTTTATAACTTTTTTGCATATAGATTTGAAGAAAAAATAGAGCTTGGTTAATGTATGACGGGCATTCTTGGGCAAAATGAAACGTAAATCTATAGGCATTAGATCTTTTATCAAAACATGGAAGCCATGTGATTTCATACACTTTAAATTTAAATCGATCATTGACACTATGTTCTTGATATTCGATGAATACCCCGATGGAACCGTTACATAATTCAAGAAGTTTTAAAACTGGTATATCTCCTACCTGGAAAGAGTGTAAGTAGCTAGAGAAAGATTTTTTTTCACACTTCACTGGTGCCAACTCTTCTCGTATTCCCATGTCAATCATGTCTAAACTAGCTTTAATTTCATCCTTTGTTTTGTCAGGTGCATTTATCAACATGCTGATGACACCATCACATATATTTTTTTCAACATGCATAGTATTAATAAAATGTCTGACGTTCAGACAATTCCAGTATGGTAATTCAAAAAAAAAATTGGCCTATTTTTCCAAATGGTTTTTGTAAGGTTTTTCAAAAATAGTTTACCAAAAGCAGTGCCAATATCTTTTACTTTATCAAAGAATTGATCACCTATTAGTGGAGACTGTGTTTTATGTTCTTCTGAACTTCCATCGAATGATGTAGTCCAAGATCGGTACTTATGTCATCGAGGTAGAAATCTATGATGTCTTAGAAACATGATTTTCAATGAATGTTTCAACCTAATTGACTGTGTACCTTGTTCGTATATGGGACACCCTTGTGTTCCTTTAATGCTATATCCTAACAAATTTCCATAAGTAGGGAAGTCATTTATCATCCTGTACAACATGGTTCTCAACATCAATTCTTCATTTCTGTAATCATCATACAACGTAACACTTAAATCCCACAATAGTTTCAAATCCTTGATCAATGGAGCTAAATAAACATCAATATCATTACTCGGTTGTTTTGGTCCTGATATAAGCATAGATAACACGATTTATTTTCATTTCATGCATAACCACGGTGACAAGTTATTATTTTACCAACATAACTGGCCATGTATTGTGAGTTCTGCTTTGAAAACCAAAATGATTCACTCCATCTATATATAATGAAAGACAAAGGTTTCTCAGATCATTTCCAAATCCAGGATACTCATGATCAATTCTCTTCCATTGAGGAGAGTTTGTGAGGTGATGTATTTTTTCCATATTTAATTCTTCTGTCTTCATGCCACGTCAATTTCCCTGCAGTCTCCTCACTTCCATATAGGCGCTTAAACCTTGGAATGATTGGAAAGTACCATTCAACTTTCGTAGGACCGAGTTAATATTTCTTGTATAGAGAAGCACCATACTTTGAGAATTTTCTAAGTGATTTTATATGGTCCTTGCGAAATAGTATACAATCATTTGGGAAGACATTTATTCTTTCAGAGATCATACTCATCGAGTGTAGCATTTTTTTTCCATCGTATGTTTGGCTCGGGAGCTCATTAACTTCTAGGAGCATGTCATTCAAGAGAGCAAGTAATTTCATAAAAATGGTGTCACTCCATCCATTGTCTGCTTTTATATTATAAAGATTCAGTAAGGCTGACAATGTTGTATATTTAGTGGAACCACCATACAATGGTGTCTTTGCATAACTCTTTAACTTCTCAAACAATTTTGGGCAAACACAATGTTTATCTTCAACCATCCTTTCATTTCCTCAATACGATCTTTATAATCATTACCATTTGTAATGAAATCCTTGATATAATCTTCTTCATTGTCTACACTTATAATCATATCAGATTACCCATAAAACATAGTGTTATCCCAGCCACTAGCTACATTCATTTTTCCCTATGTTTATTCCATCATTTATAACTTCGATCTATTCTGTGGCAGATCAAATGTTCTTCCAACTCCGATGGACTAATTTTTCTTGAATAACAACATCATAAATATGGAAAAAGGATTTGAGAAGGTTCATATGCATGATGTTTTGCAAATTTGATGAACACTTTCACTCAATCTTCATACTCTTTTGTCATATGATTGACATCCATCCATTATTTATTCATATTCATCCTATTTTATTTGGAAATATTAATATTTAACAAAATAAATACACAAAAAGTTGATATAAAAATTAACCAAGACTAAATAAATTTATAGACTTTAAGCATCCTTCAATATTTATCCCCAATATCCACTTTCCGAAACCAAGGTCCTTAATTTGTGATCTTCTAGATAAATCAATCTTCGGCTCTTCTAGTATTTCCTTCATTGGTCCAACTAAATGAAATTCATCCACATAAAGAAGTAAAATGATAAAACTCCCATCATAATACACCTTCATATAATATCAATGATTTACATTACCCTGTATGAACATTATTTTTACCATGAAATAATTAAAATTCCAGTTACACTATCTTGGTGCCTACTTGAGCCCAAAAAACTACATTTGAGACAGGAACCGAACCTTCTATTCCATTTATCATGAAACCTTCCAGTTGATCTATTCACATCTCTTCCTTTGAAGATCCATGAAGGAATATAATCATGTCATCCATTTGTTCTAGAAATAAACATTCAATGGAAACCAAGCCGAGAACCATCTGAATTATTATATGCTTCACAACATGAGATAAAATCTAACTAAAATATAATCCTTTGAATTATTAAAATAAATTTAACCTTTACATGATGTTATTATCGATCTAATTATCTTCCCTATATAATGAAATGGTTTTCCTAATTCTATAAAAATCTAAACTTAAAATATTATGGAAAAACTACATTTTAGATGTCCTTATAAAACTATTTATAAATTCATAGTTGAAATCCTATTAGAAAAACCAACAATTTACATAAATACCTCTTTAAAATAATGCACCCATTTTAAAATAAACCAATAAGTTCCAAACACTCTTTCACAAAACCCCAATTCCATTTTTTAAAATCATTCAAGGAAACTTCATGACCCAATATTCTTAATCATTTAAAATGAGCGACAACCCTCTATATTTTACTTATTTTAATTTAAAAATTCACACACCCCTTGTTAAAATGAAACCAAAATTACATACAATTTCAAAAACATTCACCTCCCTTTATGAAATCCAATCAGGTGAGTTGACAAACACTTGTCATGCAACCTAAGTCCATGCCAAGTGTCTAAATCATTTTAAAGATATTTAAAACCAAAAAAGGGAATGTTGAACACATATAATTTTTTAAGAAATGTTTCAAAATAGTTGAATCATTTTAAAAGATCCACTCAGGAATTATCATGTCTCTCATGAATAAATAGTATGAATCCTATAGTTTACTCCAGTAATACTACTGAAAATTGAATAAGTGATAGATAAAGATATAAGTATCACTTGGGAAGTTTCTCTTATGTGTCCTTAATTGTCTAGACCCATAAGCAACCACATGACCTTCATGGACTGGAACTATTCAAATCCTGACTCCTGACACATCATAATATAAGTCATACTCACTACCCAACTCATTTATGGTTAAGATTAGTGTTTTCATCAATCTCCCATTAAGATATTAGAATGATATCTCGTGAATATCTAAGAAAAGGAACCATAACACATTCATGGTTAAGGTCTTTTTATCACTTTCAATCACGAAGAATCCCGGCTGACCGTCTGGTAATAACTAGAAATTCCCAAAAATATTTGGATCTCAAAAACATTCTTTAGCCTCTCTAAATAAACTATAACATTAAACTTCTCAGGTTCTAAAAATATTCTATTCAATAATATCATTTTACCCATGAAGTGTACATTATCAATCCAAAACATGCACATTGAGATCATGGCATATAGTTGATGTTCCTTAAGTTTTCTCAAAATGATCTCCAGATATCGAGCATGTTCCTCCCTCGATCTTAGAGAACACTTAAGCACCTCTAAGTTGATCAAATAGTCCATCAATACGTATAAGAGGATATGAGTTCATTTCTATCACTTAGAATAACCTCTAATAGTCCACACATATTCTCAATTATCCATTTGAATTTTCATGGAAAAAACTAAGGCACCCCAAGGGGACATAATCATTCATCTGAACCTCTTCACCTCGAAGTTGTTCAATTGAGCTTTCTTCTCTCATAGATCTATAGGATCTATCTTTTATGGTGGAATAGATATATGCTCCACACCTCTTAAGAACACAATCATAGACTCAACCTATCCCTTGGGTGGTAACCTAGAGAAGTCCTTGAGAAATTCATCTATTATATCTATTAAGATGTTATATATATATAAGTATGGGTCTTTATACAAGGGGTGGTATTAATACTGACGATAGGGACTCTTCTCATAATGAACATAGAAAAATATAAGCCGCTACATCTTATAAGGTCATACATGAGAGTAAATTTACAATTTTACCAACATAGTGGAACAAGACCTACAAAAATAAAAATACATAATCTCTTACTTTCGTAAAATGTAAGTCACTACATCTTACCAATAATTAATCCATGTAATCTATATACTATTAGGGATACATTATCTCTTACTACCAGGGATAGATATTTTCATCTCCACATAAAAATCTCTATACTCATTCTTATTCTTCTAGGGGCAAAGAAAAGGGTGTAAGCTCATGTCAGGTAGATTATACCCTGATTCGACACCAATTATCTTTATAAAAATTGACCATCAATCCACATATTAGGAATAAAACCAATAACCATAAACATAATCCTTATATTGTTCCATAATGAAGGGTGCCAACAAAGAGAGAATTATTGAACACACCTTTATTGAGAAACGTAAAAACTAAATGCTCACATAAATTGTTAAAATTCTCCTGGTTGTGATATGATTTATTCATATGAAAGAAACATATGATTGTATCATGAAACAATGTCAAAATCATCAAACCATTATACAACATACCCGAAGCTTATTGGTTACCCAATCTACTATAATTTCAAGAAGACAATGATAATTTAGATAACCATACACTATAGGCTATAGACCTCTAAATAACACCTAACAAACTCGAGTGACTATAAATACAACACTTAGAATGAAATCATTCATCGAGTAGCTAAAATATCCACACATGAGACACAAATTATCCACTATTAACATAGTCTCAAAAAATAGGGATCATGAATTTTAAAATAAACTTCACTACCCTTGATGAGCCTTTACAATAAATTAATTAATTTATAAAAGAAATAAGAAATGATCCCCGCCATTAAAAGAATTCCTAGAATCAAAATAATCCATAATATAAAGATTCCAAAATGGTTATCTCATGTTCATATATAGAAATTGGATAGTGGAACTAATGAAAAATAGTTAATCTCTTCAGCAATACCAAATATCAGAGTCTAGCTTCTTAGACCTCAAAAACACCCACTAATCATAGAAAAAATTACTAGGGGTATAAGATACCACAACGCCAATGTGAAATCCAAATGATACTGACAATGACTTATATATAAGTAAAAATCATGAACATTGGCCCTAAAGATGATGTGGAGCATGAAACCTGTGTATGAGAGTCGAGGGATGAGGAGTCGGCAACGAAGGAGTCGGAGGAGTCGGCGGAGGAGTAGTCGACGACAGTGGCGGCGGCAGAGGAGGAGTCGGCGGCTACGGTGGCAGAGGAGGAGGAGGAGGAGGAGTTAGCGGCGGCGGTGGTGGAGGAGGCATCAGAGGAGAAGGAGGAGGCATCAGAGGAGGAGGAGGAGGCGGCAGAGTTCGGCTTCCACAAGAGCTTGAGGCGTATGAGAGCAGTAGGAGATTGTTTGGGTTTATTTATAAAAGCGGGTAAATGTTTTATCAGTGCTAGTTAAAAAGTGATGATAAAGGTATGTTTTATTAGCGCTAAAATAGAAAGTGCTGATAAAACATGTCTTTATCAGCGCTTTTTAGCGGTGATAAAGATAGGTCCTTATCAACGCTAAAAAAGCGCTTATAAAACTATAATGATAATAAATTATTTATATTTTTATATATATTTATAAAATTATGTCTAATAAATAAATAAATATTTATTTATAATAATAACTGTCAATAAATATTTATTTATTAATATATATATATAATAAATAAATATTTATTTATAATTATAAATTTATAATAAATATATTTATTATATTTATAATTATATATAATTAATATATTTATTATAATTTTATAATTACTTACATATATCTATATTTATTTAGAATTATAATTGTAAATATTTGTATATATTTATTATAATTTTATACATATATACAAATATTTATATTTATAATTATAAATAATATATATACATATATGTAAGTAATTTTAAAATCATAATAAATATATTTATTATATTCATAATTATAATTATAAATTAATATATATTTTAATTATAGTCATAAATATAAATAAATTTATATATATATATATATTTTTAAATACTTATGAAATTAGAATAAATATATTAATTATATATATATTTATTTATATTTATGAATATATATAGTCAATATTTTTATTTTTATTTCACAATTATTTAAATATACATATAATTTTTTTTATATTTACGGCAAGAGCAGCGATGACGACAGGTAACGGGGAAGCGAGGACAATAAGATCAATGATGACGGTAGTTACTGGGGCAGTAAGGACATCAAGATCAGTGATGACGATAGTTACAGGAGCAACGATGAGGGAAAGAGCTGCAATGACAACAATTACAGGAGCAGCGAGGACAACAAGACCAGCGATGACAATAGTTACAGGAGCAACGATGGCGGTAAGAGCAGTGATGATGGCAGTTAGCAGAGCAACGATGATGATAGTTACAAGAGAAATGATAACAACAAGAGCAGCGATGACAACATTTACCGGAGCAGCGATGACAACAGTTACCAGAGTAGTGATGATGGAAAGAGCAGCGCCCATGGAGGAGAAGAGGGTCTCAATAGGGAATGGACGGATGGTGGGATTGGGGGGAAAGAAAGAGTGGGGGAGTGGTTGATTTATAGGGTGGGAAGTTGAAGTGATAAGGAGTGCATACATCTAATTATATTTTGTTGAGTTTTGACGGAAAAAATATTACGATCCAAATAGTTGGTGGCCACCCAAGAAGAATTTTAGCAGTGGGTGAGTGCCATGGAAGATCCAGCCGCCGAAGAAGACTCACTACAGCAGTTAGTGACCGCCCAGAGAAAGCTTGCAGCAACCATCTTTGCTTTCTCTGCTGCATCCTGATTATAAATATGGGTTGCCGTTATGTGTGAGAGAAGAGGAGAGATTGAGGTAATTTGTAATATGTTTTTCCCATTTGTATAATAAGTTTATGCTACCTTCCCCGTGGACGTAGGTCATACGACCCCAATAAAGTGGGTGAAGGGTGAAGCTTTTGACCCCAACAAAGTGGTATCAGAGGGTTGTGTTCGATTACCTGGGAAGAAATTGGGTTGTTGTCCGCGCCTCCGCACCCTCTTTGCTGCTTGTCCAGGCCTCTGCAACCCTATAACTGTTGCTGTCCGAGCCACCTGGGAACCCCTACTGTTCCTGCTTCCTGTTGGAAGCTGTTTTCCACACTCGGGAAAATCTATTGTTATCCACTTGTGCAAATCTGCATCTGCCCCATCGCCAACCTACTACTATTCTCACATCTGCAACTCACTGCTAGAATTTTCGATTATTCCGGATTCATCGGTGGTGTCTGTTTTTGGAAATTCTGATATGTTTTTTTGATGGAGAATCCTGAAACCGAAAGTAGTTCAGTACCACCCCAGGAGCACCAGGAGTCTATTCCAGCTACACACGCCGGTACTGCAAATACTTCTGGATATAGAAGTATGGTGTCCAGAACCAAATTTTAGGTGGAGAAATTTGATGGGACGAACAATTTCAGCATGCGGCAATGTGAAGTTTTGGATATTCTAACTCAACAAGAGTTAGATATCACCTTGGAAGAAAATCCCATCGACATCTCTGATGGTGCTTGGAGGAGACTCAACCGTCAAGCCTGTAGTACAATTCATCTTTGTTTAGCTAAAGATCAGAAATACAGTGTGATGCGAGAAACTTCAGCAAAAAGTTTGGGGAGTATTTTTGAGAATAAGTATATGTCCAAAAGCATTGAAAATCGGCTATACCTGAAAAAGAAATTGTTCAGATTTCAGTACAAGCAAGGTATTTCTATGATTGAGCATCTTGATTCGTTTAATAAAATCCTGGAAGATTTTCAAAGTTTGGAAGTAACAATCGGAGATGAAGATAAGGCTCTGTTGCTGTTGAACTCTCTACCAGAGAGTTATGATCACCTTACTACAACGTTGCTGTATGGTAAAGATGAGGTGAATTTTTTTGATGTTTCAAATGATTTAGTTAACAATGAGTACAATAGGAAGGAAAAATATGACCATTGGGATTCCGCATCAGAGGGATTGATGACAATTAGAGGAAGGTCATTTGACAGGAAATCCGGAAGATTCAGAAGAGATGAATCTCGATCGACATCAAAAGGCGAGTCCAGCTTTAGACGTCTAGAAAAAGATGAGTGTTCCTACTATCATGAAAAGGGGCACTAGAAGAAGTATTTTCCCAAAATTGGGAAATTGAAGGAAAATGTTGTACAGAGAACCAAGGATGTTGAAGATGTTGAAGATACTATCGTCGTTTTCTCAACGGTCAACCATTCAGAAGGTTGGATTCTTGATTCAGGGTGTTCATTCCATATGTGCATGAATCGAGATTGGTTTTAAAATCTCAATGAGTCAGATGAAGTTGTGGTGATTATGGGTAATAACCACCCTTTCCACATGAGAGGTATTGGAATGATAAGGTTGAAGATGCATGATGGTACAACTCGACGCCTTACAGATGTAAGATTTATACCAGAATTGGAGAAGAACCTCATATCGCTTGGAGTTTTGGATAATCTTGGTTACCAGATAACTATTGGAGATGGATTCATGAAAATTATCTGTGGTGCACTCCTTGTGATGAAAGGTATTCAAAAAGTTAATTTGTATTATTTGAATGCTGATACTATTATAGGTGGAGCAGTGACATATGATAAAATTATCACTACTGTTAGAACATGAACGATTATACGAAGACCTTACAGGTATGGAAAATTGGTTAGCTTTTCTCTTTCTGTAGTTGAAGGTGGTGTTCTAGATTGCTATCGAGATGTTTTGGATAACAAATAATTCAACCAATGGAAGTTTTTTATGGAATAAGATATGAATTCACTACATCCGAATATGATATGGGATCTTGTTCCTCTTATGAAGGACAAGAAAGCTAATACATGGATCAAGTTCCAAAATTGTTTGGACTTGATCAATATGACTCAAACTTGAGATGCCTACGGGAATTAGGAAGGCAGCAGCAGACAAAAAGATTTGTTTCAGCAGCAACATGATTTTTTTTCCAGTTACATGATGATTTGTTTGAGCAGTAACATGGTGATATTTTTTAGTCAAGGTGGATTTTGTTGAGTTTTGACAGAAAAAATATTACTATCTAAATAGTTAGTGGCCGCCCAAGAAGAATTGTAGCAGTGGGTGACTGCCATGGAAGATCCAGACATCAAAGAAGACTCGTTGCAACAGTTGGTGACCGCCCAGAGAAAGCTTGTAGCAACCATCTTTGTTTTCTCTACTGCATCCTGATTATAAATATGGGTTTTCGTTATGTGTGAGAGAAGAGGAGATATTAAGGGAATTTGTAATATGTTCTTCCCATTTGTATAAGAAGTTTATGCTACCTTCCCTGTGGACGTAGGTCATCTGACCACAACAATGTGGGTGAAGGGTGAAGCTTCTGACCCCAACATATTTTACCATTTCCGAGGCTCAAGAGTGCATCCGTGTATCCATGATGATATTCCATCTTCTCGTAAGTTTAAAGTTTAAAATAGTTTCCCTTCATTTATATTTGTTTCTATCATAAATAATTAACCAAACTAAGAAATTGAGATTTTTTTTGAAATTACTATAAAAAAATATATATGTTTATGGTTTTCATTTAGTTATAATTCATCCCCTTTTAATTGTATTTGTGACATGTCGACAATGAAAAATGAATACTTGGTATATTGAATAGTTTTATGGGCATCCAATAAAACTGAATTTAAATTTATTTTAAAATGTTTTGTGATGGGATGGTTGGATTAATTGGGGAGGGTTGTTTTATTATTTCCGGTTGGGACTTTTCTATGTAAGACTATTCCCTTCACTAGTTTAGTGGTTTTGCGGAGGCCTTAAACGGGAAAAACTAATCATTGGAAACAAGGATGAAACCCTAATCATCCATCGCCCCTATCCCACCTCTACTTTTACGCACTGAATGAGTTTTTTGGAATGTTTGTCTCTGATTTCTTTTGGGATTGAAATGTTAGAAAATGAAAAAGCGCATGGAGAAGGAACACTACTACAAACTAATAACTTTTGACTGTCACAACAGACCGTGCGGTTGATTCCAATAGATTATATATGATTCGACGAATGTTCTCCTAGTTTCGAACATCAATCATAAATTGTTTTCTCATTTTTGACCCTATGATGGGCGATATGTCATTTTAACAACACAATACAACACTACCCATAATTTTCCATCATATCAGGTGACACGAGCATCTGATGGATGAAACATTGATTTCCACATGTCAAAAACATTCTCCCATGATTTCGTATCAATATAAGTGTGTTTTATGGTAGAGTTGGTGTCCTAGAACCAACTATTTGTACTTTGATTACATGGATATTTAATGTATTACATATTTTTCATTGTTCTACATGACTATGATGTAATAATGTCCTAGAGTATTTTTTGCATTGATAAGGTCATGGCAGTTCTCTGCTATGATGAAAACCTTGAAATGCTATAACAATATTCTTAAATATAGTTCTGTGGTTGGATGAAATACTATAATGGGACACATATCATGCATATCGTCAGGTGCGAGTACTCATAAGAAGATGATACTTCCTCTCATGAAGTTCACATTTGGTAATCTCCAAGACAGGAGATTATGAGAACAGACCCGCCAGTAGAAATTCCGCATGTTTTGGTGTCATCAGATATTCCTATCTGCGAGCGTGTATAATAATCCTTAGACTTTAAGATTATCATTAATATATTTCACAACCCACACACTTTGATTTACTGACGAAAATCATCACGAAGACAGTTGGCGGGAAGTAGGGTCCATTGGGTGCATCATGAGTGACATGTAATTAATGGATAAGTAGAGCAAGAATTTGTCCCTTCCATTTATAGAAGTTGATATATCGGCCTTTTGATTGAAATAGAACCGTCATGTGAAATTCCATGGTCATGGTGTAATGAAGAGTTTGTTTTAGGTATTCAAAAAATGACGTATCAAGAATAAAAGTTGATGACACTATAATGAAACCTGCATGATGAGATATTGTGAAAAAGAGATTATATTACATAGTTAGTGTTCGAATGTGGATGTCGTTATTGTGACTTTAAGTTCTTTCTCTTGGGTGCCTTGACCCATTTCTAGACAATACTATTAGTGTAAGGGTTGGTGTCATGAGAACCAACTGTTTTGTACTTTGATTACATGAATGTTCACTTATTGTATATTGTTCATTGTTCTGTATGACTATAATACAATAATGTCCTGGAATATTTATTTCATTAATAAGGTCATGGAATATCCCCACTATGATGAGAACCTTGAAATGCTATAACAATATTCTTAAATAAAGTTTTTCGATTGGATGACATACTATGATAGGACACATAGTATACAAACCGTCATGTGCGAGTACTCGTAAGAAGACGAGACTCTCTCTCATGGAGTTCGCACTTGGTAATCTCCAAGATGAGAGTTTATGAGAACAGACCCGCCAGTAGTAATTCCACATGTCTTGGTGTCATCGGAAATTACTATCTACGAGTGTGTGTAATGGTCCTTAGACTGGAAGATTATCATTAACTCATGTCATGACTCACACACTTAGATTTGCTGACGAAAACCGTCACGAAGACAGTTGGTGGGAAGTAGGGTACGTTGGGTGCCTCACGAATGATATGTTGTTAATGGATAAGTCGAGGAAGGATTTGTACCTTCCATATTTATGGAAGTAAATATCTTGGGCCCTTTGATTGAAATAGAACTGTCGAACAAATTCCATGGCCATGGTGTCACGACGAGTTTATTTCTGGAAGTCAAAGAATGACAGATCAAGCATAGAGGTTTATGAAACTACCATGAAACCTTCTTGATGAGATATTGAGACAAAGGGATTAAATTAAACAGTAAGCATTCGTATGAGGTGATACATCAATGCGTCATCAGCTTCTTTCTCTTGGGTGCCTTGACCCATTGCTAGACAGTAATCTTGGAATTTAGGCAAGCCCGCCTAATGCCAACGAGAAAGAGGCCTAGAGGGTCACACACTAAGTGTATTCAAGTATCTCAAGTAGAATAAAGATTATTCTCGTACGTGGTTTAATAATTATTCAAGGAAGCCTAAATCATTTTAATGTTAGAGGAATAATAAAATGAAAACAAGTACACACCGTGTATTAATGATTACACGCCGTGTAGTTTTTATTTTGAAAACAAGTACACGTCATGTATTATTAAATATACACATCATGTAGTTTTCATTTTGGAAAGGAAATGAATAAATTAAAAACAAGGTATACGCGCCGTGTACATTGAATGTACACGCCGTGTAGTTTTAAATGAAAAACAAGTACATGTCGTGTATTTATTAATACACGCTGTGTAGTTTTTCTAATCGGGATATTGAGGAAATATCGTTTTATTAAATGATATTTATTATAATCAGTGTGGGCGCATGTCAAGGAATTAACGAATCGACATGGGGTTTTCAAAAGGGAGTTAATGAAATAAATAAAACGTGTAACATGTTTATTTATTGTCATAACTCTACAACCTCAAACCCGATTATAAATATCCTCACAACCCCAACTCTTTTCCTAAGACAAGTGAATCGTTGTGCACAACAATTCTGGAGAATTCTTTCAAGGCCTAAAGAACCTCTTCCTCTAAGAACGCTCTCAAGACCGAGAGAGATCCTCTTCCATCGGATCAAGATGATCTAAGGTGGACAACGCAAGCAAATGTTTCTCTACGCTAGCACCCGAAGACTCCTTTGGCGATGTCCAGAGATACGAGGTGCACTTCTGGATCACCGTTAGAGGAAGTCTACACTTGGCTTCTGCGACGCAACGACAAATAACATCGGAATGTGATCAATAATATCAACGAAGAAAGAACACCAAAAGGTACTTCTTTTCAATTGATTAAATTAATTATAATCAACCTATAACGATCCTACTTTGTGGTTCCAGGACTTTCATTTTATTTGTATATTTCTATGATTCGATCCGTGGAGACTGGAATTTATCATCGTATTGATCCCAGATGGATCATTGTTAATGACAAAAATCCAAGTGGGCACATCCACCCACACGCTTCCGCTGTGCCCGGAACCTTCAAATGGTATCAGAGGGAGGTTACAACATTGATTATAGTTATTTAATTTTTTTTGATAATTTACGCATTTATATTTGATTCAATTCGAAATAAATCGTTCTATAAATCTGAATAAACGAGATCTATTCTTCCCCCTTCGTTTCTCGATTCATATCATAGAAATAACCTTTTTAATTTTAATTTTGATTAAAATAAAAATGAAGAACTCATCCAGAGGAGCCGCTCTTTCTGTCTGTACAACACGGGAATACACGGCGTGTAATTAAAACTACACGCCGTGTACTTAGGTTCAATGAACCAGTATTGGTCCGCCAAACCACGCCGTGTGAATTGATTACACCTAAGTATTTATTACCCCGTGTTGACCAAAATTAAACTGCGCGTGGGAACCAGAATACACGATGTGTATGTCGGAGCTACACGCCGTGTAGTCCGATCCAGCCCAAGTGAAACCGTGTACAAAGGAGAAGCCATGTACCACGTACATGGGATTGCCAAGCCATTTACAGTGTAACAAGGAAGTACACACCTTGTATGATTTATCTACACACTGTGTACTCCAAAATTTCCAAAGTACTTAAAACACGCCAAAGCCCCCAGCGTGTACTTTGGATAAAAGGTGAAAGAAATACACGCCATGTAAATATAAACTACACGCCGTGTACTTTCCAGAAATGGAATTTCACCAGGTTTACTCCAAATGTACAAAGCCACCGTACAAGGAATATGGATGAGAAGAATCTCAAGGAAATTCAGAAAGGAATTTAAGATAATGAATTGATTAATTATAAGATCATAATTAATTTAATTCAAGTGTGAATTATCTTGAATAATATAACGATTAAAAGAATTTGAATTCTAAATATGCACGAATGTCGTTGCATGCTATGGATGATCAGGAGCTAGACCAAAGACCCTTTGTATGTGTATGGTTTCCTGTAAATTTGTTTAATTTAACTTCTTTGGCCTGCGAGCCTTCTTCCAATAAAATGTAGGGTCTGCGTGCCCATGGTTTCTTTAATGTAAACCCCATGTAATGGAGGATCTCCCAAGCCGGAGGAAACGGTTTGAAATCCGAAGCAGAGGAGAAACCAATACAATAAGATACAAAGGTGGACAGGTGGGAGCTGTAGAACATGAACCATCGGGTTAAAGGTGTTTTTACCTAGGTCAGGGTTATCTTATCAAACCACTAGATAAGTTAACTAATATAAGCTCATGATCATGCCATCTTATTTTATTTCTGTCTGATTTCATGGTTTATTTATTATGTATGTGTTGTCGTGATCACATAATTAATAAAATAAACAAGCATGCAAAGATGGAATAAAATAAAAACCGGACTATGCATAAACATTATCGGAACATGGTTAATCACTTAAGATAGAATCACTTAATATTAACAAGCATGTGATAATACAAAACTACGTATAAAGATTAAAATCCCTCAATACCATATTAAGTCAGACCAAGCCTTCCATTACTTGATTAAGGGAAAGACTCAATAAAACTATGTGATTGACCAACCCTTGTTGGGAAACTTACTTTTATAAAGGAATCCCTTATAAAAGGTTTTGGGTTGACTTAACCATATTACATCAAGAGGAGTATCCCTTTCTAGAATTGATGTAATATTGGAGGCAAGGGTTGAGGAAATCCAACTCAGGATTTCAGGATTGGGGAGTCCACTCAACAGATCAAGGAACTGTAAGCGTTGGCAAAGACCTGCCTACCTAAATACCTTCAAATAGATTGACCAACCCTTGTTGGGGTTATGCAAAGGGGAATATGGATCCTTGCCACTAGAATGTCAAAGAAACTGGACATTCCGAGTTCAATGGTGAGGTCCATTGAGACTTGATAAAATAGTGGGAGAATTAATAAATTCATTTATTATTTTTCATAAAATGTAATCAAAAGGTACTGATAAATCTTCTCTTTTAATTTGTAGAATCGAAATGACAAAATCGTCAACCACATTTTCTCTATGATCAATTCTGGATAAATACAATATCCTCACCGGTAGTAACTTTCAGGAATGGTTTAGGCACCTTCGGGTTATCCTATACCATGAACGAAAGTTTTATGTGCTGGAGTCCTCACTTCCTAATCCGCCTACCCAAGGGGAAAGTGATGAAGATTTACTGGTCTATGATCAACATTTGAGTGATGCACTCGACATTCAATGTTTGATGATGTCATCAATATCTAGTGAGATCATGAAGTCTCATGAAGACATGGATACCTATAGCATGCTCGAGCACCTCCGTGGTCTATACCAGGAGTGCGCAAGACATGAAAGGTTTGAGATATCCAAGGCTCTATTTCAGAGAAATCTTGGAGAGGGTGCCCCAGCTGGGCCTAATTTAGTCAAGCTCATTGGCTACATTGAGCACTTAGAGGTTCTAGGGTTTAAACTCCCCGAAGAACTGGGTACCGATCTCTTTCTTGCATCACTCCCCCATAGCTTCTCAAACTTTTTTGTGAACTTCAACATGAACAACATTGAGAAGTCTCTGTCTGATCTTCTTATCCTCATTCTCCAAGTTTACAATGATATGAAGCATTAAAAGACTTCCTTACTCATGGTGAATAAAAGGAAAGGGAAGGCAAAGATATTTAAGCCCAAAGCTTCTTCAAGGCCTTCTAAGAAAAGGAAGATCAAAGGGAAGGCAAGGGAACAAGATGCTGTTTGTTTCGCATGTAGAAAGAAGGGCCACTGGAA
The DNA here is from genome assembly GCA_963277665.1 of Viscum album. Lineage (NCBI taxonomy): Eukaryota > Viridiplantae > Streptophyta > Magnoliopsida > Santalales > Viscaceae > Viscum > Viscum album. Next base: position 461,879,275 of record OY728134.1, on the reverse strand, counting down.
GAAAAACTGCACCCAGCCAAGGAAGCAAGGGGAAGCTTCAGGTGCGTTTATTATCGAATGCAATCTATCTGTTTCTACCAATTGGGTATTAGATACTGCTTGTGGTGCTCACATCTGTATCCAAATATAGGAACCAAGTAAATTCAGAAAGATTGATCAAGGTGAGGTAGATCTACGAGCAGCCAACAGAGCCAGACTTGCTGCTGTAGCTATTGGGGACTACCACCTCACATTGCCAACTGGAATGATCTTGGTGTTAAAGGGTTTTTATTATGTGCCTTCTGTTACTAAAAATATTATTTCAGTATCCAGATTAGATATTTATGGATTCATCTTCAAGTTTTTAAATGAATGTTGCTACTTTTATAAAGATAGAATTTTTCTTGGTAGGGAACATTTATATAATGAACTTTATGTGTTATACTACACAAACCAAGTAATGGAAATCGATGAAAAAGTTAATTCACATGACTCATACCACACCTAACTTTGGAATCACTGACTAGGTCATGTCAATGAGAAACATTTTACAAAATTACATCAAGATGGGTATTTATATTCTTTCGAACTAAAACCACTTGGTGTATGTCATGCGTGTCTACAAGGCAAAATGACCAAAGCCCCATTTAGTGGGAAAGGTGAAAGGGATAAAGAGCTTCTAGAATTAGTTCACACAGATGTGTGTGGACCATTTCCAGTTGAAGAAAGGGGTGGGTTCTCGTACTTAATAACTTTTATTAATGATTCTAGTAGATATGGATATATTTACTTAATGAGGTATAAGTTGGATTCTTTTGATCAGTTCAAAGAATACAAGAATGAAGTTGAGAACAAGCTTGGTAAGAAGATTAAGAAACTTCACTCAGATAGAGGAAAAGAATATCTTAATCAGGACTTCATTGATTTCTTATGGGAGTTTGGGATTCTATCTCAACTCACTCCTCCTTACACACCTCAGTGGAATGGTGTAAGTGAAAGGAGGAACCGCACCCTGTTGGACATGGTGAGATCAATGATGAGTCATGAGAGTCTTCCATTATCCTTTTGGGGATATTCATTACAAACATCAACACACATACTAAACCAAGTACCAACTAAATCGATAAATGGTATTCCATACGAGTTATGGAGTAGATGCAAAGCCATGTTATCGAATTTACATGTGTGGGGTAGAGAAGCATTTGTTAAGGCATCTTCAGGTAACAAACTTTCACCCCGAGGCACAAAGTGTATCTTTATAGGATATCCCAAGGAAACAAGGGGATATTACCTATACAACCCCTCAGAAAAAAGGTTACAGTGGAAAGACACACCATATTACTTGAGAGGGAGCACATCTCCAAAAGAGATAGTGGGAGGGAGATAGACTTCGATGAAGTTGAGGCTCAAGATACACATGAGTTAGTACAAGAATAGATTCCACAAAGCCCCGTGGAAGAACAATCTGTTCCAGAGACACAAGAACTATGTAGGAGCACGAGATTGGTGAGAGAACCAAAACGATATGGTTTTATTGTCACCGAGGATGGTGACTCATTATTGGTTGGCAATGATGATCCTCTTACCTACAAGGAAGCAGTTGAAGGCACAAACATCTCCAAGTGGCAAGAAGCCATGAATTCTGAAATGGATTCCATGTACCAAAACCAAGTATGGATTTTGGTAGATCCTCCAGTTTATGTAAAGCCTATTGATAATAAATGGGTGTTCAAGAAGAAACTGGACATGGAGGGGCAAGTCATCACCTATAAGACACGACTGGTTGCAAAAGGTTTTAGACAACATCAAGGAATTGACTATGATGAAACCTTTTCCTCGGGTGCGATGCTGAAATCCATCAGAGTCCTATTGGCCATTTCCGCTTACCATGACTATCAAATTTGGAAAATGGATTTCAAAACAACATTCCTTAACGGGAACCTCCAGGAATATGTATACATGACACAACCTGAAGGGTTTGTGATTCCAAAGGATGCCAACAAGGTATGCAAGTTACAGAAATCCATTTATAGATTAAAGCAAGCATCAAGGTCATGGAACATTCATTTTGATGAAGCTGTAATAGAATTTGGCTTTGTTAATAATGAATGTGAGCCTTGTGTTTATAAGAGGTTTAGTGGGAGTGAAATCGTTTTTCTAATAGTATATGTTGATGACATATTACTAATTGGAAACGAAGTTCCTATCTAATAGTCAGTTAAGGCATGGTTAGATAAATGCTTCTCCATGAAAGACTTGGGCGAGGCAGTATATATTCTTGCGATCAAGATCTATCATGATAGATCCAAGAGAATTATAGGCCTGATTCAAAGTACATACATTGACAAGATACTGAAGAGATTTAGTATGGAACAATCCAAGAGGGGATTGTTTCCAGTGTCACATGGCATTCATATTTCCAAGAAAATGTGTCCTCAGACACATGAGGAAAGAAAGAAAATGGAAAGGATCCCTTACGCATCCATGATTGGGTCATTCATGTATGCTATGTTATGTACGAGGATGGATGTTTCTTATGCATTAAGTGCGGTAGGAAGATATCAAGATGATCCAGGAGAACGCCATTGGATGAAAATCAAGACTATCCTTAAGTATCTGAGGTGTACTAAGGATATGTTCCTGGTTTATGGAGGAGATGAAGAACTAGTCATCAGAGGACATGTAAATGCTAGTTTCAAGACTGATCACGATGACATGAAGTCGCAGAATGGATACATATTCAGTTTGAATGGAGGTTCAGTGAGCTGGAAGAGCACAAAGAAAAGTGTGGCAGCATATTCTATAGCGGAGTCCGAGTATATCGCAACTTCTGAGGCAGCTAAAGAAACAGTATGGATGCGAAGCTTCATCCAATAACTGGATGTATTACCGAGCAGTAAAGATCCTATCACACTCTATTGTGATAATACTGCAGTGGTGGCACTTGAAAAATAGACAAGGTCACATTAGCAGACAAAGCACATACATCAGAAGTATAATCTATTGAGGGATTTTTCTCAAAGAGGTGAAGTTGCAGTGAGCAGTATTTCCACAGAAAACAATGTGGTGGACCCCTTGACTAAAGCCTTGAATCAGCAGAAACATGATCATCATGTGAGATCTAGGGAAATAAAAGTCGTAGGCAGTTGGCTCTAGTCCAAGTGGGAGTTTTTAAGGGTTGGTGTCCTGAGAACCAACTGTTTTGTACTTTGATTACATGAATGTTCACTTATTGTATATTGTTCATTGTTCTTCATGACTATAATACAATAATGTCCTAGAATATTTGTTGCATTAATAAGGTCATGACAGATCCCCGCTATGATGAGAACCTTGAAATTCTATAACAATATTCTTAAATAAAGTTCTGCGGTCGGATGACATACTATGATAGGACACATAGTATACATACCGTCATGTGCGATTACTCGTAAGAAGACGAGACTCTCTCTCATAGAGTTCGAACTTGGTAATCTCCAAGATGGGAGATTATGAGAACAGACCTGCCAGTAGTAATTCTAAATGTCTTGGTGTCATCGGACATTACTATCTGCGAGCGTGTGTAATGGTCCTTAGAAAGGAAGATTATCATTAACTCATATCATGACTCGCACACTTAGATTTGCTGACAAAAACCGTCACGAAGACAGTTGGCGGGAGGTAGGGTACGTTGGGTGTGTCACGAATGACATGTTGTTAATGGATAAGTTGATGAAGGATTTTTCACTTCCATATTTATGGAAGTAAATATCTCGGGCCCTTTTATTGAAATAGAACTGTCGAACAAATTCCATGGTCATAGTTTCACGATGAGTTTATTTCTGGAAGTCAAAAAATGACAGATCAAGAATATAGGTTTATGACACTACCATGAAACCTGCTTGATGAGATATCAAGACAAAGAGATTAAATTACAAAGTAAGTGTTCGTATGAGGTGATACGTCAATGTGGCGTCAACTTCTTTCTCTTGGGTGCCTTGACCCGTTGCTAAACCGTAATCTTGGACTTTAGGCAAGCCCGCCTAATGCCAACGAGAAAGAGGCCTAGAGGGTCACACACTAAGTGTATTCAAGTATCTCAAGTAGAATAAAGATTATTACCGTATGTGGTTTAATAATTATTCAAGGAATCATAAATCATTTTAATATTGGAGGAAGAATAAAATGAAAACAAGTACACATCATGTATTAATGATTACATGCCGTGTAGTTTTTATTTTGAAAACAAGTACACGCCGTGTATTATTAAATATACACACCATGTAGTTTTCATTTTGGAAAGGAAATGAATAAATGAAAAACAAGGTATACGCGCCGTGTACATTTAATGTACACGCCGTGTAGTTTTCAATGAAAAAAAATCACACGCCGTGTATTTATTAATACACTCCGTGTAGTTTTTCCAGTCGGGATTTTGAGTAAATATCATTTTATTAAATGATATTTACTATAATTAGTGTGGGCGCATGTCAAGGAATTAATGAATCAATATGGGGTTTTCAAATGGGAGTTAATGAAATAAATAAAACGAATAATGCGTTTATTTATTGTCATAACTCTACAACCTCAAACCCAATTATAAATATCCTCACAACCCCAACTCTTTCCTAAGACAAGAGAATCATTGTGCACAACAATTCTGGAGAATTATTTCAAGGCCGAAATAAACTCTTCCTCCAAGAATGCTCTCAAGAACGAGAGAGATCCTCTTCCATCAGATCAAGACGATCTAAGGCGGAAAACAAAAGCAAAGGTTTCTCCATGCTAGCACCCAGAGAATCTTTTGGCGACATCCAGAGATACGAGGTGCACGTGTGGATCACCGCTAGAGGAAGTCTACACTTGGATTCTGTGATGCAATGGCAAATCACATCGGAACGTGATCAAGAATATAAATGAATAAAGAACACCAAAAATTAATTTCTTTCAATTGATTAAATTAATTATAATCAACCTGTAACGATGATACTTTGTGGAGACTGACATTTATCATCATATTGATCCCAGATTGATCATTGTTAATGACAAAAATCCAAGTGGGCACATCCACCCACGCGCTTTCGCTGCGCCTGAAACCTTCACTTAGACTTTAGGCAGGCCCATCTAATGCCAATGAGAAAGAATCCTAGACGGTCACACATTAAGTGTTTCTGGTGGTATCAATTAAATTCTATTTGAATTTAATTAATAAATATTTTTCTCAAGATAGTAGAATAATTTTATTCAAGTTAAAATGATTTTATAAATTAAATAAATATTTATTCTCCGGATTGTGGGTAGAATATATTTATTTATTTTATTGAACATTTAATAAATCTTTATTTACTAATTTGTAAATAAAATATTTATTTAAGAGAATAAATTATTTATTTATTAATTCGGGTGTTCAATAAATGGAAGTGGAGTTCGAGCGGACAAAGCCGATCTGGTAGTAAAATATTTATTTGCAAGATGATAAATAATTATTTAACTAGTTGGCACAAATTAAAATAACACTGTTATTATTTTGTGACACATAATTTTATTTATAATTCTGTTTTGCGCAAGTTAGCGCACCTTAAATAATGACGCGGTATTATTATTAATAGCATGAGTTTTCTCTAAGGTTATAAATGTATTTAATTGATGTTATTTAATTAAATATTGTAACTCAAGCCCCATGTAAATAAATAGACACATATGTTTATTGTGCCATGCACCGAACCGCACACTCGGTGAATTGAGAATTGTTGAGCTAATTTTTTTTCCTCTCAAATCCTCTTCCCACCCCTCTCAAGAATGAGAGACATTATTCGAGGCCAATGAACAAGCGATCAAGAACGACCGACACAAGACACTCGCTTCATCATGCTAGCACCCAGAGAACGAGTGGTGTCGATCGGAGGCCATCAGAGCACGTGTGGATCACCGCTAGAGGGATTCTAGTTTGGATCCTTACAAGCACAATAAGATAATCCAAAGGAGTCATTTCAGACAATCAACACCATCAATGAAGAAATTACCGAATATCCTGGTATTCTTTTCTTTATGAAATTAATTAAATTAATTATAAACATTATGTGCAAGATCCTCTCTAAAGGTTCCAGACCTCTTCCTTCTTTATCTAAATCTTTGATTCTATTCTATGGAGATTGGCGTTCATCATTGTATTGATCCCAGAAGATCATGGTAAAATTTAAAGTTGGGTATCATCCCAACCACGCTTCTGCTGCGCCCAGAACCTACATTTTCTTGGTATCAACCCATTTTATGTGATTTGTCACTTCACTTAAAATCTGAAGGACAAATGCCATTTTCGATCATGCCGAACAATTCAGGTATCTGATCTACATGTTGATGATTCCTATATATTTTAAATTCCTTACAGATCATTGTCCAAAAATTTCATGCCCATCGGAGCTTGTTTGGTTGATTTTGACCCATACACACATGATTTTTCCATTATTAAAAAATATAATAAATATGAAAATGAAAATTTAATTATATCAACTAATTCAGAAATCCTATTGATACACATTTTATTCCAATAGATTACATATGATTCGAGGAATGTTCTCCTAGCTTCACACATCAATCAGAAGTTATTTGCTCGTTTTGGACCCCCTGATGGGAGATATGTTGTTTTAAAAACACAAGACAACATTACCCATCATTTTCCATCATATTAGGTGACATGAGAATCGGATGGATGAAAAATTTATTTCAACATGTCAAAAATAGCTCAGTGATTGTTCTCTCATGATTTCGTATCAATCCAAGTGTGTTTTCTTAGTATGAGCCCATTTTACGTGATTTTTCACTTCACTTAAAATTTGAAGGGAAAATGACATTTTTGATCCTACCAAACAATTCAGGTATCCGATCCACATAATGATGATTCATATAGATTTTAAATGCCTTAAATATCGTTGTCATAAAATTTCATGCTCATCGGAGCTATGTTCACCCAATTCCGAACATCAATCATAAGTCTTTTTCTCCTTTTTACCCCCTGATGGGAGATATGTCGTTTTAACAACACAAGACAACATTACCCATCATTTTCCATCATATCAAGAAACACAACCATCCATTCCATAGTTACCACAAAGAGACAATATCACATGGAAATCATTGAGTGGTATATTCTCACTGCATGAGGATTAAATTTAGTTGAATATAATTTAGTTGAATCAAAATTTAGCTTGGATGCACTGGATTAAGAAACTCAACCTATAGTTACTTGACTGTTGTTCATGAGTATAACTTCAATGATTCATTCTAAACATCCAATTAGATGAAGTCATTTTAATTGGAGTAAACGGATCATTTTGGAACATAACATTATGTTTATTAAGAAATCATGGCCCCACATGTGTGTGTGTGTGAAAAAGTAAATCCATGAATAAGTGTTAAGAGAAATATAAGATTTGGTTATCATGTATATCTTCCATGCCTTAGTTACCACAATTTACCTCAAGGGATGTTTTCTATTTGGAATGGTTTGGTTATAGATTTTAATATACTCATTACATGAGTAATTGTTATGCATAATAAATGGATTAATAAAAATAAATATATGCATGTTGAAAGTGTTCCTTGTTATTAAAGTACATGTTAAGGATGTGGAATACTAAACTCTGATGTCTAATAGGCAAATGAATGTATTTGATTAGTTATATAGTGTTTGATTAGGGGAAATTAAGTAGTAGGGTGAGAAGCTTGAATGAGAAGAAATTGAAAATGTGTTATTATATTAACATTAGGATTCAAATAATTCTTTCCAATTAACATTTGATAACCCAAGCCTAGTACATTTGATGAAATGAAAACTTAGTGGAACTTTTTATTGTAAGAAATTACTTGGAGTGAAGTAGTATCTCAATTGTGGGTGATACGATTAACATGTTTTTTTAATTTTATTATCATAGTTTACATATATTTTATGGTTTTTTTTGTTTTATTATATAAATATTATAGGAATTTTTGTTTTCTATTTTTCTGGAAAAAATTCCTTTAATTATTTTTACTCTAATTTGTGTCATTTTCATGCATGTATATATCAAAGATAGAGACAATAAATATACAAAAAAAATTAACTGTTTATAAAATGTTAAGAGATTTTAAAAGGGTTTTAAATCGAAGAAAATGAAAACAATCATAACTTTCATTAAACATGAAAATTGACTGTTTCACCTTCAACAATCTCTCTAACCTAATGAATATCTTCTTTACATTGAACTACGGTGTGTTGATCAAGTTGTTGTGAAATAAAGGCAACAACCTTGGGTTTATCTCATTCAATTAAAAACACTTCTTACCTTGACTTTTTCAAATAAACTTTCCAATTTCGATTAGATGGCAAGATAATGAAGAAAACTTATTCTACATGTGATGAAAAGATGAAAGGTTTATTATTAAATAGTTCATCTCTATATAAAATACTGTTAAAGTTCACCAATATAAACTGATATTGATCGACTTTACTTCCTTGGACTGAATCAACCCAATTATACTTTAACAATATGTATTTCAACCCGTGCGCATATACGACTTCAATTATGTCTTTAAATTGACCATAGTAATTACCAGAACTGACATATGGGAAACCAATGCCACTGTTTTTTGTTTCCCATTTATCATTGACATCTTTAATGCCAAACCAAAATCCATTAGCATCTAAATCTTTGTAACGATGATCTATTATAGATGGACCCTCATCCAGTACATTAAATTTTTCAGTTAGTGTAGAATCACCTAACTCCCGCAGGTTATGGACCTATATATTTCACAGAATTAAATAAAAATTTATGCAAAAAAAAATTAGTACTATACTTCAATCATAATGAAAATCTATTTTTATATATAAAAAATCATTGAACCAATCATGAAATTATGTATAATGGGGCTGTTTAATTTGATAATCACTCACACAAGACATATCTTCTTTTAGCTCATTAATGTGTTTCCTACAAATGATAACGGTATGTTTAAATGATCAACTTATATATGCAAACAAAACATGTAAAAGTTAAACAATAAAAGTGATAAAACACTTACTACATAAATGGTGCAACTAATGGAGTATTGAACAAGATATTTCAATAAGCATGTACCCACTCAATGTCATCCATATCAAATATAGTTCCTTCTCTAACTGGACCATCATGAATATGAGAGGGTTTATCTATTTTTTTCAACATTCATAAGATATTATACACAAAAATTAGTACACTCATCTATCAAATAACCATTGGTTATTGATGCCTCCGAACAAGCTCTGCTGGGTACGAATCATTTCAATGTATTCAGTTACCACACAATAGAATACATACACATGAATTGCACTGTGTAGAGACCCATTTTTTTCCTTGTAAGACTTTCAAATATTTATATTTATATTTCTAAAGCTAGGTGCTGGGACAACATGAGATTCCGAGGTTCGGTGTTTCCGGAATTAATTTTATAAAAATATTAAATATATTTTATATTGTGCACATATTGTTCCTTAAAGAAAAAAATAACTATTAAATTGAAGCTTAAACTAGAAATCTGATACCACAGTTAAGTCCGAAACACATTTTTTACCCAAGGGGTGACCTGAAATAGGTCGTCGCGGGGCGTTCATACACCTCACTCATTGGCGATACGTTCAATGGATTAATTAATTATTTAATTAGTTGATTAATTCATTTTTGACCTAAATTGGATGTTTATAAATATACTGACATGGTTATTGACACAGTGTTATCCTCATAATCCTAGGATATACCTAGAGCTTCCCCTTCCTCCTTCCTTGGGGAATCACCTTGGATGACGATGAAACACCATATTAGAGTAGATCATGATGCAGCGAACCCAATGAATTCCTTCAATTGTTTTCCAGCACATTCTTTGATGAAGAATGATCCAATCTCCAGGAAGGACTCATCAATTTGTGTTTTACGCCCATTTTTATTAAACCGATTGAGTAGATTGATCCCTTCTATCGATCTTCACCAATTGTGGCCTAATCATGTGCCTATGTACCAGATAAATTTGGATTTTGAATTGTTATATAACCTTGGTATCACTGTTCTTGGTCATTGGACAAGAATGTTTGACCAATGATGGTTAAACCTTTGTTATGGTGCATTTCCCACAAATTTTCTTCACGTTCCTCATCGGTAGGACCCTAAAGTTCAGGTTTAACATTGTCGGGTGGAACCGAGGCTGATCGGACCCCTGAAATCATGATGAATCGATGAATGAGGCATGGATTGAGGAAAGGAACATAGATCTGGGATTGTTGCGAGAAGAAGATGTTTGTTTTGATGATCAGTGAAGAAATCATTGTTGAAGGAAGGTGTAGTGGCATGAAGAACTTAGGATGACTTTCACATGGTCTTATGGATCATATTTTCGATGAACGATGGCTGTAAACAATGAGCAGCGCCTAGATCCACTAATATCAGGAGGATTCGAGGCGGTATTTGCGGTGGATTGAACTGATTCAATGCGCGGATCGTGGATCCCGATTTCGGGAGAAAACCTGACTACACAACGTGTACAAGGATGAACACACGGTGTGTATCCCCTTAAGTGCATCAACTATGGTTTCCAAAAATCTTAAGGATGGAACAACATGTAGCCTTCCTACAAGCTATGTACCTCATCCCTGGGTGGGCGAGCCGTGTGATGGGTCACATGGCCAGGACTCAGTGTGGGAGTACACGTCCAAACACACGATCGTGTACTGAAGTACCCAGACATAGCCAGAGCACACATGTGTCACCTCGTTTGGAGCAACATGTTGTGTACCGAAGTACACGGACATGAAGTCAGTACATGGACACGCCCAGAAGGACATGGCCCAGTCCTGGTTAGCTTGGACATGTCGTGTAGTTCACCCACACGGTGTGTATTGCTACATGTATTCAGAGAAGTGTACCTCCAGGGACATGGCCAGGCAGTGGAGCGGGACCACACACCATGTGGGTCCCCTCACACGTCGTGTACCCCTTGGTTTATTTTGAGGAAACTTCAAGTTTCTGTATCTCTTTCGTCTAAACTCATATTTTGGCTTGTGAGTAGTCTATCCTGAGTGTTTTTCTACATAAAACGGGATGGTACCCTCAGTTTTGGATTTTGAGATATGATGTGGAATGTTCTGGGCATGAATCTTACAGAGGCGATGCCCAACGATGACAGTGATCAGGAAAGATCACCAGAGGCTTATAAAAATGTGCACTTACATTTAAAAATATCAATAACTTTATTTTAATTTACAGAGGATTATTAAATTTAATGTCATCTATATCTAAAATAATACCATTATTTTAAAATACACATATACCAAAAACAGTAGACCATGGATAAGCTTCATGGCCTCCGAAAATTATTATAAAAAAGAGTAAACAGTACACAAGGGATAGTTAAGGGTAGAATGGGGGAGTAACCCCACCAACACAATAAACAGATACCAAGGTTACCCTTTCCTTCCACGACCCCATCCAAAAATTCCACCTCTACCTCTTGGATGTCTTCCCCTTTGCCACTAATTAGGGGTCTGCCAAACACCAACAGTCTGAGCATGTTCAGCGGAGGGTTTCCCCATATGCACGTATTCATAAGAAACCTATATTCCTTCCACCTCTTTTGTGGTAACCACCACACCCCCTTGGATGGAGCCCTCTTCACCATTGATTCTGAAACCACCATTCCCCACATCATTATGAGTGACTACATGCTCCTCGCTAGCCATGCCTTGAGGTGAAACATCCAAAAGCTCCTCACCATGCAGTTGTCCAACCTGATCAGCATATGGAGCTAACAAAGGAGAGGATGAATCATAAATAGTATTTTTCAGTCGATACCTAGTCCCTTCGGGGATCTCTATATACAACAAGTCAAACTCTGGAGATTTAATCGATTCAAGCATCGTAAATAATTTGGATTTCAAAACAGTAGTGGTAGGAGACACCACTACTTTGGAATAAGGAACATCCAAATCCACTTGATGAGCAAGTGAAAATATAGATTCATCATTTGCAAGGGCAGAATGTCCCTGATCTGTAGCAGGAGGAAGACCCAAGGCCCTCACAGAAGTTCCCTCCAATGGGGCTGTCACATGGGTAACAGCCTGCCCAACAGTATCTTCCCCAGGGAAAAACATATCAGCAGAGGAAGTTTCTATTATGCGCTCAATAGCAGGAGAGTAACAAGGACCGTATGCTCTGCGAATAATAGCAAAGCTAGAATTTTGCACATAGTACTGTGAAATAGAGTGATCTAATTGATACTCTCCATGAGAATCATGCCCACCAGGAAAAACATGGATGGAACTGACACTTAATTTTCCCTTAGAGTGAAACTGTTCCTCTAAAAGAACAGCAACATCCATGTCAATATCATCATCAGAAATATCACCCCATTTGGAGGGTTCCCCACGTTCAGGAGTGTGAAGAGGAGGTGCACCATTTCCTGGAGGGTCAGACATCATACTTCCACACATCGGACCATCAAGAGATATTTTTTTTTTCTTACCATCCACAACATCAGCAAATGACAGACACCCCCCATTCCCATTACCTTGCACAGGATCTTCCATGATGATTGAAGCTGAAACCTTCACCCCATCAGGGATAGATGAACTACCCTTTCCACCATATGGGAAAACTCTCCTCGTAGACATTGGTGGAGCAGAAACAAATGGAAATTTGAGTTTACAACTTTAAAAAAAGATGCCCCAAATGCTTATAGTTGGAACAACGTTAACCCCTATTACAGTTAGCCTGAACATGTCCAATAGTTGAGCAGTTTATAAAGAAACTGGGAACATGCTCGAATTCAATCTCAATTTAAAATTTAAAATCACCATCAATCAATAGCACTGTCTCAACAAGCGACAATGACATATCAAATTCAACTAGAATGCGAGCAAAATGACCATAACGAACTATCCCAGTTTCTTTATCAAGCTTAATCGGAGTTCCTACTGCTAGTGCAACATCCCAAAGGACACTAGGATGCCAAAATACCCAGTTCAATCCTTTGATGAAAATCCACGGTTGTGCTAAAATATTCTTGTCCCGAAACGAATCAAACCAGGGATCCCAGTTCTGAAATCTGAGGATCCCTGGCTTAAGATTGATGAACCAACGACTCCAGGCTCTCATTTTCATATCATTCGAACATAAAGTAAGATGGTAAAAGTTCATACAAATCGATACCAGCTACCATTCATTGGAGCCCCAAATCTCCTGAAGCCACTTCCAAATATCTTCAATCTTCCATGAGACATTCATTTGAGAGCTTAAACGAGCAATCATAGAATTCTTACAAGAATCAATATGCTATCGGAAAAATCAAGGATTTTCTTCGACTACAGCTCTCGAACCATTTCACGAGATACGATTATTAAAGCCAGAATCGGTACTTCGAGAACCAGTGAAAAAGCGATCAGAGCCTGTAACCTGTAGCACATTCATTCGATGAAGCTCACATGGAATTGAGCTCGAACCAATGCCCGCATCAACCTTCTTCGATGGCCCAACGAACACATCCACATGATTGAAGTAATCATCTGAAAAAAGCATCACGAAATGAAACCCTAAGCACCGATGACATAGAGAGAGAAGCTCTCACGTTTCCCTAATAGTAATAACTCATTTAAAATAAATTTATATATTACACATGTAATAATATAATATTTTTACAATTGTTGATATATTGATATATTGCTTTTACTAATTAAATATATAAATGTATATATTATATTGATTGTAAATAAAAAAAATTAATTATTAACAATTTTAAAAATTATTACTTATAATTAAAATATTATTATTTATATAAAGGAATAAATATTTTTAAAAGATATAATTAATTAATTAAATGTATAACTAGATTGATAAATATTAAAATTTTATTTTTTACTAATTTTCATATCTTTATTCTCATATATAGATGTGGGGGTGTGTATTGATAGGAACCAACATACAGGTTTATATATCCAAAGTGAGTATGCATATAAATAAAGTAGAATTAATTATATTATAATTTCTATATAAAATAAATTAAAATTAATTAATGTGTATATATATAAATCTAAAAAATATAAATTATAATATTAGTAAATATATAAATATTTTACAAATTAAAAAATATATTTTATCAGTGTTATTAATGTGATGATAATAGGCTTTAATGTAGAGTTCGTTTTAATTTTTTTAGTTAAAAAATTGAAATAAAAAAAAAAGGATAAAATCAAAGATGAAAATATTTTTGATTTTAAGTTAATGGACTAGGATGGATCAGATCTGTGGAAGGGGGAATTAACATTCTCTGATGAAGAGTGCATTATTATGATGGCATGGATGGTATAGAATAGTATAGATAAATAAGATTACGAGAGAAGGATAATTTAAATAAATAATGTTTATTTTACAAGTTTATCATTTTTTAGCAAAAATATGGGTACAAGTTTTTATTTATTTATTTATTTACTGTTTGGATTATGGGATGGGTGTTACTGATTATTATTAATTATTAATTATATAAATAATAATAATAATAAATAATAATAAATAATTTTTATATATAAACAAATAATAATAATAATAATTTTTAAAAAATATTTTAAATAGTGTTATTTATTTATATATATAAATAAAAACACCGCAATATTTAATAGGATACATGAGAATGGAAAAAATAGGAGATGAAAATATGTTTATTTAATATTGAAATAGGGATACAAAAAGTGGGGAGAATGGGATGGTGAGAAAAGGGAAATGGGAATATAATGTTGACTATATAAAGATAATTACTCCATGGACCTAATAACGAAGATTCTGGAAGTAAGCCTATAGATTGCTTTAAAAAACATCTCTTTCAATCAAACTAGCAACAGCCAGGAGCTTCCATTAGACCTGGTGGTGTCGCAAGAGAAGCGACCCATTTGGCAGCGACCTTGAGAAGTCCCTTCAAAAGAGAGGCGACCCATTTGGCGGTGACCTTGAGAAGTCACTTTGAAAGAGAGGCGACCCATTTGGCACTGACATTGAGAAGTGGGTTGATGATGACAACAGTTACCGGAGCAGCGATGATGGCAAGAGCAGCGATGACATCATTTACCGGAGCAGCAATGACGGCAGTTACCGGAGCAACGATGACGGCAAGAGCAGCGCCCATGGCGGAGAAGAGGGTCTCAGTTGTAACACCCCGAGCTTCCACGATACGCTTCTCATTCAATAATGCAATAGCTTGCATTGTACGCAACTTCAGGTTCTAAAACACCGCGACTAATCAAAGTAGCCGTTATGAATAGTAATAACCACTTTTTAAAATTATAGAAATTTTATATTTCAAAATGGACTTCATTTTTGTATTCGTAATATCGAAATTATCCTAATTTGAATTTTTTGTAATTTTCTGAGAACTTCCAATTTTTTATGAATAGTGAAAAATACTTAAAAACAACTTTTTTAAACAAAATAATTTATAGTGATAAATTATACTATTTAGTGGTTTTAAAGTATAATTAGAATATATTTTTACCATTTTGTCCAATGGTGGTCATTAGAATTAATTTAACATTGAAATTGGACATAAACAATTGCCAATCTTTTGATATAAATTGTTTCTTAAAAACACGCTATTTGTTGTGACAGCGGGAATTAATTATAAAATTAATTAATGCAACTTATATGTTTGTAATTTTGTAAAATAGACATCATTTTTGAATTTGGAATATCAATTATAGCTTAGGGTGAAATTTTGGCCTTATTTTGAAAAACTTCAATTTTTGATGAATAGTGAAACCACTAAGTGGTTGTTAAAAACTGATTTTTTCGTTAAAATGAAATATTACCAATTCTGTGATTTTATTTTCAAAAATACGACATACATTATTTTCATTAATAATTAAAATGTGGTTCAATGAGATTAAAATAATTTTTGGTGAATAATAACTTTTAAGTTCTTAATCACGATTAGAGGTAATTAGTGTAGTTTAAGGTAAAAATAATGTTTTAATAATATGATATGAGCTTGAAACTTGTCCTACTCCTATTGGATGAGTCATGGCCGACCAAGACAACCCATGGGTCAACTTGGGGACCCCATGGAGCCACTTTGGTTGGAAAATGACATTAATATATATTTATTTAATGTTAAAATTAAATTGACACAAACATGAGTTGTTTTACTAAAACAGTTTTTAAGTGGGGTTACACAAGTCCAAATTTTGATTATAAATATTCATTAGAAAGCTAAAAATATTTACTACATCATAGTATTTGTTTTATAATTTTTAGAAATTAAATAAATTAAATTATTTATGACATCATTATGATGCAGCGATGACCTCATTATTTAACGATTTAAATAAAATGAGAAGATAAAGAAAAATCCAAGGCTTACACTTGTCCAAAGCCTATTGGATGAGGAGATTTAGAACCCTTATCACCTTATCCACGAATTATATAAGTGTGGGACATTTATAATCCGAAAATCATTGTATAATAATGTAACATTTCAATCTTTCCAAAAGAGCCCCTCCTCTCCTCTTATAAAAGGCCCCCACCTCTCCCACCTTATTCACACCTTCAAGCCATTTGGCTCGGCCAACCTCTACAAAAATACTCTCCCAACTTCCCCCTATTACTCCTAGAAGCCTCACTTTGGGCAGAACTCTTCTCAAGGAAGCCTTTGGCTCAAATCAAAAAGAGTTACCCGATTTTGAGGAGGTTAAAGAACGGTCGAGTCAGGACAGGACACAAGGTAAGGGAATTTCTTAACCCAATTTCTATTCTTTGGGTTAATCTCCTACTTTCAAATTATTTCATGATATTATGTCCTATTTTTTATTTTTACATTCTTTATGTGTATCTATAGTGAATACACATAACAGATCTATTTTATTTTAAAAATGATCTTTTTAAGGACTTCGTCTCAATCTCCTTTCATTGAGGCATATTTGGTTTTATACACAATTTTCTTTTATACGGTGTATAAACCCCTTTGGATTTTACGTTTATTCAAAAGAAATCTTTTTATATGAAGCGTTTTGCTAAACGACAAAAGAGAATGTTTTTCTTTCCGTACTTATGCGGCGACAACGACTTCTCCGCCGCCGTGACCATTATTTGAGTTTCAGCTTCCTCTACAAGCCATCATTTTTTTAATGAAAAATAAATACAAAGTTTTAACTTTCTTTTAATTTGGTATTTAAAATGGTTTTGAAAGCGTTTTTATCAATGTGTTGTATTGATATCTTGTGATTGAAATGTGGAAATGTTATGTTTCCATTATGCATGTTTTATGTGATACGATTATGTTATGGTTTATGATATGTTTAAACCTATTCATATGAGGAATGTATTGGACTTAATAAGTGACGGGTGGAGCCCGCTATAGCTCCTCGATGCATCGGTAGGTCTCATGAGACAACTAGACATGGAATTTGCCGAGGTCCTTTCCCAATTTGATTTATGGTTTTGGACGAGGCCTTAATCATTTTAGATGTCTTGGCCGAGGCCTTGACAAAATGTTTCAGAATGTCTGGAATTATACATTCCCTCATTATGAAAGTGGTTATTGATATTTCATGTGATTATTCGACCAGTAGAATATCCATGTGAAGAAGTAAATGGCATTATCTCATTTTACTTTCGCCATATTATGTTGATGTTCAAGTTTAAAAGGCTTTTGTTTTAGTTATACATTGCCTTAAATTTTTATGTTTATTTATGAAATATTCCGCAATATTGTTATCCTTACTGAGCATCTGAGCTCACCCCTTTCAATGTTTTAATATTTTCCAGGATGTGAAGAAGTATTTTATGAATGACCTGCAGGGATTGTCAGAAGAGGATATGAGAGTGGACTATGGAGACTTTGTTATTTTAGTTTTTTACTTTATGATGTAATGTAACGTTTACAAATGTATCTAGTGTTTCCAAGGCTACTAAACTAATCGGTCTTTTGAGACTTGATCTTTTGTGATCATTCCAATGTTACGAAGTAATGCACTGACTCTGGGTAGCTGGGGTCGGGGCGTTACAGTTGGTATCAGAGGCAGTTTAGTACTAACCTTGGAAGCTATATTTAGATAATCTCTGATTAGAGCACATAGCCCGAAGATAGACTTTGAGGATTAGTATAGAAGAACTTCCTAAAATTTTGGTATTATAGAGATTTTGTGAGTTTTCCGAGCAATACATCCCTGTCTGGATACGAGCAGGTAGAGGCGGCTTTGGCACAAATGTACCTAGGGGTAAAACCCGAAAACACCGCTTTGAGATAGACTCGAATGGGAACTGGTGCACGACAACGGGCCTTGCTGCACTCTTGGTTACGACACTCCTGGGGGATATGCTTAGGATAACTCTCATTTTCTTTACAAATCATTATGAAGGGTTTATGAGTATATACTTCCTCAAAGAAAACATTTTCATAATTATGGATTATATCCAAAATTAGTTCAATTTATGTTAAGTGTTTTACAAGTATGGAATTATGTATTTTGATTCATAAACTAATCTAGTTTATGCCGTTATTTAGAAATGGCGCCTAGTGGAAGGAATGGAAACCGTATCAATGCACGCACTTCGTGTAGGGATTGCCCTCCTGCTCAAGATAATTATTGTGGATCTGGAGATACAACTGGTGCTGATCAACTTATTACCATATTGGGACAACTCACTCAGGTTATGAATAATAACCTTACTCGTATGGAGCACCCTGATCCGCAATGTGGAGGATCAATGCTAGACCGTTTCATGAGGCAACAACCACCAACATTCAATGGGAGTAAAAATCCTATAGTAGCTGAGCAATGGATAAATTCCTTAGAGAAAATATTCCATGCCTTGGGGAGTAGTGAAAGGGAGAAGGTTGTCATGGCAGTTTACCGCCTCACTGGAGATGCCGATCAGTGGTGGTCGCTGATTCAAAACACAAAGGAAGATGATGACGTATCGAATATGGAATGGAGGGAGTTCAAAGAGCTTTTCTTAGAAAAATACTTTCCTCGTGACCATCGAGCAGATATGGAAAGGCAATTTCTGAGTCTGAGGCAGAAGGAGGATGAGAATGTCGCAAAGTATGAGGCTAACTTTACAAGGTTAGCGAGGCATGCTGCCAATTATATACATAACCCAAGGAGTAAGATTTATCGTTTCTTTGATGGTTAAAACCATTTCTCCGTCGATCTTTAGTATCACAATCCTTCTCATCATACGAAGATATTGTCTCGTGTGCTATCAAGACAGAAAAGGAATTCTCTAAGTCTTATGACAACAAAGTAAAGCAAGAGAAGAAGAGAACGGTAGAACAAGAGACAGATAAAGGGAAAAAGGGAAAGAAGGATTTTCCATTATGTGATAATTGTGGGAAGAATCACCTTGGTACTTGCCTAAAAGGAATGGGAGTTTGTTATAAATGTGGAGAAAAGGGTCACCAGGCTCGTGATTGCAAGGGAAAGAAAGAGGCTATCAAAGTTGAATGCTACAATTGTAGGGAAATGGGGCATTATGCAAATGAATGTCCTAAGCGTCAAGGAAACTTACCTCAGAAAAGGCCAAGGGATCAAGGACAATCTTATGCTGTTACTACAGTTGAAGCAGAATAACTAATGTAATGGTGCTTTTGGACTCATGGATTATATTCTAGTTATTAGAATAATGAGATATATATATATAAGGATTGTACTGCAGTACTTGTTGATTTCAGTAAGGTTTTTATATTTTTAGTATGTGACAATAAGAGAAACTTTACTTTGTTTGGGGAATCTGATAAATTGATTTTGGAATTAAGAGACCTTTTAGAGAAAGTCTGGACAGAGGTATTTTGGATAACTATAAAGGTTGGAGTGGATTAAGTTGATCTTTGGATAGTATTGTTTAAGGTTAAAAATTTATGAAGATTATTTTTGAATATTATAATACTATAGTTTTAGGAAAAGGACAACTTGCAGGGTGGGGCATAACCCGTCGCGTCGGACAAAGCTGCAGGAATCGAACCCACAATCATAGTGCGACAGGCCTTTATTTCCTACCACTAGCCTACAGGAAGTCCCTGGTTATTAAAAAATAATTTTACTAATCTAAATGGTATGTGTTAACATTTGGAACCTTATAAAATTAGGATAAGTATAATATTTTTGAGTTCTATTATCTTTTTGAGTGAAAGATGAGTTGAAGGTTGAAAATATAATTGTCAAGCATAAATATATATATACCTATCTCTTATTCAAAGAATAAATTAATTCTTAAACTTTAGTAAAGGGATATTAAAACAAAAAAAAATGTGTTATCCTAATACCTTATGTCTTGATGAACTGATGATATTTTAAATCAACATAGATTGAAGGCTTTGAGGCCCTCAATTTGACAGTTGATTGTGATTGATGACCTCAATCACTCCCAACAAATATTTACGTTTTCCCTCCAATTATATGTCGTTAATTGCCACCAATGTTCTCCTAATCGAGATCATAATTGGGTGGTGACTTTTTCATTTCCCCTTCCCTCTTATTAAGGCTAAATTTTATTAATCATATTTCCGATGTGGGTTTTCCTCAAAGGTATTTTCTCTTTTCAACCTTTTACTTTCAAAGAAAAATTTCAAATTGCGAGGACGCAATTTATTGAAGGAGGGGAGAATGTAACACCCCGAGCTTCCACGATACGCTTCTCATTCAATAATGCAATAACTTGCATTGTACGCAACTTCGGGTTCTAAAACACCGCGACTAATCAAAGTAGCCGTTATGAATAGTAATAACCACTTTTTAAAATTATAGAAATTTTATATTTCAAAATGGACTTCATTTTTGTATTCTTAATATCGAAATTATCCTAATTTTAATTTTTTGTAATTTTCTGAGAACTTCCAATTTTTTATGAATAGTGAAAAATACTTAAAAACAAATTTTTTAAACAAAATAATTTATAGTGATAAATTATACTATTTAGTGGTTTTAAAGTATAATTAGAATATATTTTTACCATTTTGTCCAATGGTGGTCATTAGAATTAATTTAACATTGAAATTGGACATAAACAATTGCCAATCTTTTGATATAAATTGTTTCTTAAAAACACGCTATTTGTTGTGACAACGGGAATTAATTATAAAATTAATTAATGCAACTTATATGTTTGGAATTTTTTAAAATATACATCATTTTTGAATTCGGAATATCAATTATAGCTTAGGGTGAAATTTTGGCCTTATTCTGAAAAACTTCAATTTTTGATGAATAGTGAAACCACTAAGTGGTTGTTAAAAACTGATTTTTTCGTTAAAATGAAATATTACCACTTCTGTGATTTGATTTTCAAAAATCCGACATACATGGTTGTCATTAATAAGTAAAATGTGGTTCAATGAGATTAAAATAATTTTTGGTGAATAGTAACTTTTAAGTTCTTAATCGCGATTAGAGGTAATTAGTGTAGTTTAAGGTAAAAACAATGTTTTAATAATATGATATGAGCTTGACACTTGTCCTACTCCTATTGGATGAGTCATGTCCGACCAAGAAAACCCATGGGTCAACTTGGGGACCCCATGGAGCCACTTTGGTTGGAAAATGACATTAATATATATTTATTTAATGTTAAAATTAAATTGACACAAACATGAGTTGTTTTACTAAAACAGTTTTTAAGTGGGGTTACACAAGTCCAAATTTTGATTATAAATATTCATTAGAAAGATAAAAAGATTTCCTACATCATAGTTTTTTTTTTATAATTTTTAGACATTAAATAAATAAAATTATTTATGACATCATTATGATGCAGCGATGACCTCATTATTTAACGATTTAAATAAAATGAGAAGATAATGAAAAATCCAAGGCTTACACTTGTCCAAAACCTATTGTATGAGGATATTTCGAACCCTTATCACCTTATCCACGAATTATATAAGTGTGGGACCTTTATAATCCGAAAAGCATTGTATAATAATGTAACATTTCAATCTTTCCAAAAGAGCCCCTCCTCTCCACTTATAAAAGGCCCCCACCTCTCCCACCTTATTCACACCTTCAAGCCATTTGGCTCAGCCAAAATCTACCCAAATACTCTCACAAATTCCCCCTATTACTCCTAGAAGCCTCACTTTGGGCAGAACTCTTCTCAAGGAAGCCTTTGGCTCAAATCAAAAAGAGTTACCCGATTTTGAGGAGGTTAAAGAACGGTCGAGTCAGGACAGGACGCAAGGTAAGGGAACTTCTTAACCCAATTTCTATTCTTTGGGTTAATCTCCTACTTTCAAATTATGTCATGATATTATGTCCTATTTTGTATTTTTACGTTCTTTATGTGTATCTATAGTGAATACACATAACAGATCTATTTTATTTTAAAAATGATCTTTTTAAGGACTTCATCTCAATCTCCTTTCATTGAGGCATATTTGGTTTTATACACAATTTTCTTTTATACGGTGTATAAACCCCTTTGACTTTTACGTTTATTCAAAAGGAATCTTTTTATACGAAGCGTTTTTCTAAACGACAAAAGAGAATGTTTTTCTTTCCGTACTTATGCGGCGACAACGACTTCTCCGCTGCCATGACCATTATTTGAGTTTCAGCTTTCTCTACAAGCCATCATTTTTTTAATGAAAAATAAATACAAAGTTTTAACTTTCTTTTAATTTGGTATTGAAAATGGTTTTGAAAGCGTTTTTATCAATGTGTTGTATTGATATCTTGTGATTGAAATGTGGAAATGTTATGTTTCCATTATGCATGTTTTATGTGATACGATTATGTTATGGTTTATGATATGTTTAAACCTATTCATATGAGGAATGTATTGGAATTAATAAGTGACGGGTGGAGCCCGCTATAGCTCCTCGATGCATCGGTAGGTCTCATGAGACAACTAGACATGGAATTGGCCGAGGCCCTTTCCCAATTTGATTTATGGTTTTGGCCGAGGCCTTAATCATTTTAGATGTCTTGGCCGAGGCCTTGACAAAATGTTTCAGAATGTCTGGCATTATACATTCCCTCATTATGAAAGTGGTTATTGATATTGCATGTGATTATTCGACCAGTAGAATATCCATGTGAAGAAGTGAATGGCATTATCTCATTTTACTTTCGCCATATTATGTTGATGTTCAAGTTTAAAAGGATTTTGTTTTAGTTATTCATTTCCTTAAATTTTTATGTTTATTTATGAAATCTTCCGCAATATTGTTATCCTTACTGAGCATCTAAGCTCACCCCTTTCAATGTTTTAATATTTTCCAGGATGTGAAGAAGTATTTTATGAATGACCTGCAGGGATTGTTAGAAGAGGATATGAGAGTGGACTATGGAGACTTTGTTATTGTAGTTTTTTACTTTATGATGTAATGTAACGTTTACGAATGTATCTAGTGTTTCCAAGGCTACTAAACTAATCGGTCTTTCGAGACTTGATCTTTTGTGATCATGCCAATGTTACGAAGTAATGCACCGACTCTGGGTAGCTGGGGTCGGGGTGTTACATCAGTAGGGGATGGACGGATGGTGGGATGGGGGGGAAAGAAAGGGGTTTTTTTATGGGTTTTACAAAATAAATTATTCGGGATAGGGGACTAGGGTTCTGATATTTTTAAAACTGGGTCTGGGATGCGTGAATGGCGTTCATGCATCCCAGCCCCACTGAAGAAGCGTGAAACCCGTTCACGCATCTCACAGAGAGCTCAAATTCTCCTCAAAATGTATAACTATTAATTATAAATTAATAAACTTAAAGTAAAAATTTAGAAATATTAATAAATATCAATTAAATAATAGAAAATATTGAAATAATGTTAATAATTATTAATAAATATTCATGAATAATAGATATTCATTAGATAATTATTAATATAATGTCTTGAGTATTCTCTAACATATATTGAGAAAGATATAATCTTATCATTTTTCACTCACATCATCTCAACATGTTGTTGTTATACATATATTTCTATAAAGATCCTCATATGGTTCCATTTGTATTCTAAAGTGGAAACTGTTATTATATATGAATTCCACTAATAAATTTTGTTGATCACAATATCTCTTGAAATAGATCAAGAAATATATTTTCTGATCTACAAGCCTATGAATGATCCTTTTAGACTTACTATTAGTTTTAGTGTGGTTAGTAGTTCAAATCTCATTTTTGTATCCGATGATTGTTAAATAATTCCCAAAAACATCATATAGATCCTTGGGTCTCTATTAGATATAATATAAAGATTTAATCCATGTAAACTTACCTCTTTATTTATATATTGTTATGTTGATAGAGTGTGAAATACTCTCAAATAGTAATGAAGTAAGAAAGCATTGTAAGTTGATCAACTATAAACTGAATGGAATTATTTATAATGTAGGTCTTTATAAGACCTCTGAAGAATTAGATGGTGATGTTTTATATTTTAATGGGTAATAGTTTAATCATCCTCTTTTACCTATTTCATTCGTCCTTTACTTATTGTAAAACTAAGTTTTGAGATGAATACTCAATAATCTCACTCTTTAGATTGCGTACCAGTAGAAATTGTTTCCTTTTATAAAGTCTAAATATGTATCTTCTCAAAATTGGCCAAATGAACTTCTAATTAATATTGTAGTTATTATGATCTTCAATCATAATCATATACTCTTCACAAATATCCATTATTCATTCAAATTCTTCTTCATGAAATTTAATTTTTGTAAATAAATATTCATGTTCCATGATATTCTAGGAATTTACATCTAATTTTAAATCATTGAGATCAATAATATTTTTCAAGATTTCTTCAAGTTCACGCATCTTTTCATCTAGAATCTATTTGATTTTGAAATAATTAATATAATTAATATTTATCATTTAATTTAATCATATTATTTATTATACATATATATATACATTGGTATATAATTTGATAACAACAAGACACTTATTAAAAATAGAATAGAAGTCTAGATAATAGTAATACAAAAACAAAATGTATCATAAATCAAATGTCAACCTAATATACGCCTCTGGCGTGGATGCTCCTCTGTCCCACAGCCAGGCGTATACTGGATGCGTCCACGACATGTCTGTCTACATCTGTGCTATGGTGTACGCTGCGCATCCTCATCGACAGCCACCTCCACATCCTCCTGTGTGACAGGCGGTGGATGTACAGTCTCATCGCCTGTACCCTGGCCCGCATCTAATGATAGTGGAAGCTGGCTAGAACTCTCACCAACATAGGAAGTAGATGGATGCTCTGCTGCGGATGACTGCAATAAAACATCGAACTCAATCCAGTCATCGTTTGTAAGTACCTGTGGCTATGCCTGAGAAGCTGGAGGAGCATCTGACTGATCATGATGAACAACTTCCTCCAGTGGAACAATATCATGTGGTCGAGCAAGCTGAGCAGCCTCCTCTTGTGGAACAACAACATCCATAACAAGGTCGTCACCCCCAGGTACATCTATGTGAGGCTCAGCAGGCTCCGCGACCCCCGTAGTAGGTGGTGGATCAAACAAAATGCCATGATAAATCTCGTCCATCGACGGTAGCATCTTTCGTACAAGGGTGTGAAAATATGATAGGTCAAAGGAATCTCTCTCCACTGGATCAGACATATGAAGTAGATGAAAAATACGAGCATCCTGCGAAAACAAATTCTGTTGTTAACTAATATAAATAAAAAATCTGTTGAACAGTGAAAGGAAGAATGCATACCAAGTCATGGAAGCCCTGTCCATGCCGTGTCAGAAATCTGACCGGGGACCTGATGTACTAGCCTGCATAATCCATCTGATCCATAAAATGAAAACATACTGTCCCTGCCCCTCGCAACTGGGACTCCCGTCATCTTCCCATAACGCAACATATCTGGCATGGTAGCTCCTCCAATCAAAATCTCTCTTCCCTGACATCTTCAGGGAATGCAATGAATCCAACTGACTGGGCGAGTCAGGAACTCATTGAAGGAATCCAAACTATCTCATAACCCTATCCGTCTGATGCCACTTGACTATATGAAAATGAATCAGTGGAACCATGCAGGAGCCGATATCAAGCATCACTGTACAGTATGGGGGCAGACTCTGAAGGATATCATCTGTATATGGAATCCATGTAATCTGAAAGAAAAAATGAATAATCAATTAATAAATGAATAGATGTACAGTAAAGAGTAAAGATTTAACAATATAATTAATAATCACTTACATCGTCTGGTCGAATGCTGTCTTACATAAGTATGTAGGCGTGAACATCATGTCTGGGAGAATCTGAATGTCGATGTGCCTGACTCCACCTGTAGATAACATTTTTATTTTTACATTTCATAAAAGAATCTTATACAATTAAGTTAGATATTATAAGGAATTAATAACATACCAACGTCCACGTGGAGCCTCTGCTACAATATCTACGGGTAATGGCGCACGGGCATGTGGAGCTAAACGAGGTATGTGCTCCCATACCCACATCTGTAGAAGAACCATGCATCCTGTGATCTGCATCTTATAAATGCGACATGCGCTGCATAAGGCCCTGTATGTATATTCTAGGCAGGCAGACCCCAACTATATCGGCCTGCCTGGTCCAAATCCTCCAAAAAAGATAGATACATCAGGTGCACAAAAGTAGTAGAGTGGTCAACAAAAAGCGTGCCACTGATCAACCTCAAAATATATGCGCGTGAAAATCATAGCATGGTGATGTCATCAACATCGTCTGGTAAATGTGTGAAGTGCTGGTCTATCCAAGGCATCCGCAATCTACCACCAACGATGGTCCTGCCAACATCCTGGACCTCTATGCCCAGAAGTCTATGAACAAGCTCAGGAAAATCTGATGGAACTCGGCCTGTCAAAGCATGTCCGTCGATAGGGAGGCCCAACATAATGGCTACATCTTGAAACATAATAGTCATCTCCCCCTCATTGAAATGGAAAGTATGTGACTCTGGTCTCCATCTCTCTACAAGTGCGGCAATGAGATGATGATCAAGAAATGTGAAGTCGCACATCTCTACTCCATAGAATCCAGCTCGAAGAAGATGTGGGACGATAGAGGGAGGTGGTGCAGTATGATGGAAATGGTGATATCTATGTACACTCAAGGGAGCCACATGACATCCCTCTAAAAGCAGTCGTGATACATGAGTAGCCTGAGATGTAAGCAATGGAAAACCTTCCATCTGCACACATGATATCATCGTTACTTATTAATAGTGGAAGCATGATATATTCATTTTCATTTGGTGTCACAATCAACATTATCCTAGTCTTACAATCAACATTAGTTAATGATTCTCATACACTCAGATGCCATTACAAAAACTAGACATCTTATAAGAAAACAAGAATTTAAAAGTGAAAAACTATTTATTTCTTCTTTTTTGTGAAATTACGTTTGTTAATTTATCCATTATCCATTAAATAACCATTAACATTATTCCACATTATATTAAATTTCATTACATTAATCATCAGAGTAAATTCCATTCCCTTTAAGAAAAATCCAAACCATGTACTCTTGGAAGACCATCCAAAGCTACCTCTAAGAGGAAACATGCAACCAAGAACATCCATATTCATAAGTGAGAATTTCATCTCTCAAAATCTCCCCAATAGGTATTCCCAGCTTTAACCTGCTCATATCTATAGCACATTAAAAAATTAATAGGAAAAATTAAATCCATAGGGAAACTAGGCCCTCAAAAGAAGTCTTTCAACCTTCTCATGAAAATGATCATTGATGACTCCAAAAAAAGGCACTTGAACTCCTCCAGAAAAAGTAGAACTCGCGCTCTAGAAAATTATATTTATCACAAAAATGGAGCAGGTACACAGACTCGATCATGGATGATGAGATGTGGAACTCTGTCCTGCCACTTGGGGACATCTCTTACGAGTATGTCCTTCTGCGTGACAGATACTGCATCGTATTCTCCCTCCTCGTTGCTGAGGCCAATCCATCTCATTTCTGATGCGAGTTGACTTCAGTCTTCGTCGGGGCCGCAACCTGGTAGCAAGAAGCCAATAATTTTAAAAATGACAGACATTGAAAAAATTATAAATGAAACCAAAACCAACTTATGAAAACCTGGAAATATCAGGGACGATGATCGGTTGATCATCAGACAATGTGATAGAATGGAAGTCACCAACAAGCATCCAAGCAGCACTATAACAGTTAACCAAAGTGCTCATGTGATACACCGGGTCAACATATGGATCCCATGATATATTTACTGAAGTGCAAGCTGCAATAACACGTACACATGGATATATCAATGCCTGAAATCTGCCGCAATTACAGTACCTGTTGTCCAACATCACGACAAACACTACACCATTAGTGCATGTACCCTGGTCGTAGCACTGTCTTACCCGAAAACTCCTCTTTTCCCTGTCAAAGGCTATAATAGTCCATCATGAAGCCTCATTCCATATCCGGTCAATATCAGTTTGAAAATGCTGAGTAAAAAGCATTCCATTTTTCATCCTCTGGTAGGCCTTTTGGGACCGGTCAATAAAGTAGTGAACACATCTAAAAAATGTCTATTGCACTAACCCTGTGATTGGGAGTTTGCACACACCCTTTAGGACCCCATTTATGCACTCCACTATATTAGTAGTCATATTCCCATATCTCATGCCACCATCATATGCTAATGACCATTTTTCCTTTGAAATTTGCATCATATATTCATATACCTCCCCATTAACTGTTCGGATCTCTTAAAGATGTCGATTAAACCTTTATTTTTGGGGTTCATATGCTGAAACCATAAGATAATAATGTATTAAAATGGATATTAAATTTTGTTAAAAAAAGAAAGTTTAGAAAACCATACCCAATTTGAGGATCGCCTTCTTTATGGCCTCATCTCTAAAATGTTTATCCACATTACTTACAATATGTCTAATGCAATAATGGTGATAAGCATTCGGATCAGTCCAAGAAACCCCATCACTACTCACAAACTCTATAATCGCTCGATGACGATCAGATATCAGACACACGCCATGTTTTTGCGTGACATGAACACGTACACATGCCAAGAACCAGCTCCAACATTCAAAATTTTCTTTTTCAACAACACCAAAAGCAAGTGGCAAAGGAGCGCAATTACCATCCTGTGTGGCAGAAATGAGTAGAACACCTGTATACTTTCTATAAAGGAATGTGACATCTACCTGAATAAATTGTTTACAATAGGGAAATGCAGCAATGCACGGTATGAATTCCCAAAAAATCCTATTGAACTTCACCTTTGACCGATCAACTCGATGATTCTGGGATACATACTCAACACTGTCCAATTGATAAACAATCTGATTATTGAGAGACAATAATTCCATAAGCTGTGGAAATATTGCATAAGACTCATCCCAATCACCATACACTTTTACAATGGCTTTCTGTTTTTCATTCCAAGATTTGTTGTATGATATCTTATAGTTACACAACTATTGAATTCTTTCCTGAACAAGGGAAACAGGAACATTCTGACTTTTTCGTATCATCTCACAAATAACAGTAGATATAAACTCTGCATCAAGGGAAGAGTGATCTTGTGCCAAGCTGGGATGAAGACAAGTGTGTGGGCCTTCTAATTTGGTTATCTTCCAACATCCATAATATTTATCAAATATTGATCTTAATCAAAATTTACATTCCGACCCATATTTTTCACAACGAATGAGATATTTTGTCTTCTTTGACTCATAAACCACAAATGTGAAATGTCACTCAATGTGGTATTTCTTTATCACATTTTTCATGACCTGTTTACTTTAGAACTTCTACCCAACATATATGGCATTATCATTTGATGCAGGCCTATTCCCTATAATGCCAGGGAATTCAGAAGCTGGTGTAATGACATCCCAATCAAAATGTTGTTCACAAGACATTCCTCCTACTAAGGAACTCAAAACTAAAGGCTGATTACCACTAACTGGTGGATGTAGTGGATGTCTATCTCTCAAAGGAACCTCAGAAGGTTCATTCCCAACCACATCATCTCCTGCTGACTCCCCAAATTCTTCTTCATTAGATAAACTTTCATGCACTATATCAGCACACAAAGGTATGTCATCTACATTTCCTTCCAAATTTTGATGATCTTCCTCATTACATTCTTCCACAGGAGTCATATGAGGAGGAGACGATGAATAATACTGCTGTGAATGACCATCTTCTACAGAGCTCGCAAAGCATGGTTCTGTAGTAATCGATTGCACCACATCAATATTAGAAATGACAATAAATAATTCCATCAAACCATTAATACACTGTTGCCTGAATAACTGAGAAGCCTATATCCAATCCTCATCATCGACTATAGGGTAGTCGCTGTGCCATAGACGATCAGGATATTGAAGATGTCGGTATCTAATTGAAGTGATTGCTTGTCCAGCACTCAGTTTGAACCGACTATGAATCTTATTACGAACTGCATCCAATGTCATACAACCATGGAGATTTACCATTGTAGCTAAAACCCTGCTCGGTATAAATTAACTCACCGTTGCAATATATTTGAGCATACATAATTACCTATAAAAAAATAATTTAAAAAATATTATACACTAAATTAAAATTTTAAATTATTTAATTTGGGTTTGAATAATTGATTATCTTGAGACTTTTTAATGTATTGATTTATCACTGTTAAGGTATAGTGATTGTGATATTACCACAAAAGCAAATTTAATATAATGTTTTATAAAGTTTAATTACTTATGAATATATAATCATGACTTGATCTTGAGACTTACGATTAGTTTATCATCTGATAAACTAACCATAACCTATGGGTGAAATCCTGTCTCTATTATCAAATATTTCAGCAACCTCCAATCTCCTGTCAAATAGAAACGCCTCCTCTCGAACGAGTTCTCGAATGCCTCTTCGTCGACACCTCTTAGGGGATGCCTCTTCGTTGACACCTCTTCGGGGAAGCCTGTTCGGGGACACCTCTTCAGGGCATTTGTCTTTTAATTAAAAATTTACTCACATGCATGTGAGGGGGTCTAGGTGTATGAAATACATAAATTATTTTAAGCGGACACGCAGGTCCTTACACTTACTGAGAGATGACTCGCAGGTCATCAATGTGGAAAAAATGCAATTATTACAAATTGAATAACAACATACACAAAATAAAACATGCAATTTCAATTATGCATGGTCGGTCATCTCAAGATCAATAATCACTCATACCATGTTTTTTAGTATATTTATTATATTATCTGTATTATATAAAATCTATATTAAATACTACACCTCTTTTACAAAAATTTAACTTCATGTGTATATATATATATAATTATTAATAACATTTAATAAATTTTATTATAACTGATCTAATTGAGATTTACATAATAAACACTTTTGTTATTAAATATATTCATTAAAATAAATTTCTCTAACATAAATTATTTTTCCTAAACATTAAAAATTTTATACATAACATAAAACATTCAATATTCAGACAACATACATTCAAAAAATTAAATCATACAAACATTCAACATCAAGATAATTAAATCATACAAAACATTTCATGCATAACATATGAAATAAATAAATCATACACACAATTAAACATACAAATGAAATAAATAAACACAATTAAACAATTAAATTATAAAATAGAAATTTTACCCTAATAAAAGCAGAAAATATTTGTTGAGAAAGAATTTCTGCAGGGCTTCGCAACAAAAACCAGAGGAGAACAATGGGTTTTGGGGGGGGGGACCCCTACTTTTATAGAAATTCTCGGCCGGATGCGTGAACGACGTTCACACATCCTTTCGCACGCACAAATGCGTGAACGACATTCATGCGTCCTTTAGCTGGTCAGTGAAGGATGCGTGAACGCCGTTCACGCATGACTGCCTGGGTCTGGGATGCGTGAACGCTGTTCACCTATCTGAGCCGTGGCAGTGATGCGTGAACGACATTCATGCCTCCCAGACCTAGTTTTAAAAATATCGGAACCCTGATCCCCTATCCCGAATTATCTATTTCATAAAACCCATAAAAAAAACCCGAAAGAAAGAGTGGGGGAGTTGTTGATTTATAGGGCGGGGAAGATGAAGTGATGCGGCCTGCGCCTGCCTGCATCTAATTATATTTTACAATTTCTGAGGCTCAATCGTGCATCCGTGTATGCCATCTCCTCGTAAATTTAAAATTTAAAATCTATATGTTTATGGTTTTGATTTAGTTATAATTCATCCCCTTCTTATTGTAGTTGTGACATATCGACAATGCAAAATGAATACTTTGTATATTGAATAGATTTATGGGCATCCAATAAAACTGAATTTGCATTTATTTTAAAATGTTTTGTGATGGGATGGTTGGATTAATTGGGGAGGGTTGTTTTATTATTTCCCATTGGGCCTTTTCTATGTAGGACTATTCCCTACACTAGTTTAGTGGTTTTGCGGAGGCCTTAAACGGGAAAAATGAATTATTGGAAACATGAATGAAACCCTAATCATCCATTGCCCCTAGCCCGCCTCTTCTTTGCCGCACTGAATGAGGTTTTTGGAATGTTTGTCTCTGATTTCATTTGGGTAGTGCTGTGAAAAAAACCGCAAATCTGCGGTATGATCCGCTAGCCCGTGGATTTTTGTGGGTTATGAATTTAAATATTTAAGCCCGTATAAATGTGGACTGCAAAAGGCCTGGTCCGTGAAACCCGCAGCCCGTGCGGATAAACCCTCTTGGTATCCACGGGCTGACTATGCACTTTGTTGATAATAATTGGAAGTTGAATAGCAAGTTATTATGTTTCTACAAAATAGATGTTCCCCATACAGGAATTGAATTGGCAAAAAAAGTTTTTGTTACTTTGAAGGATTGGGGCATTGATAAAAAAATTTCTCGCTTACCTTAGACAATGCATCAGCTAATGATAACATGGAGGAATTTTTGAAACAACATTTTCATAATCAAAATAGTTTGCTATGTGATGGAAAATTTTTCCATGTGAGATGTTTTGCTCACATATTAAACCTTATTGTTCAAGAAGTTTTAAAAATATCCAGTGATGCACTCTTTAAAATTCAAGAAAGTGTAAAATATGTTAAATCTTCTAAGGCCAGAATGAAAGCTTTTCAACTGTCTACTAAGCATGTTGGCGGTGTTAAAACTAAAGTCAGGTTATGTCTTGATGTGTCAACTAGATGGAATTCAACTTTTATTATGCTTGAAAGTGCTATCGAGCATAAACGAGTTTTTTATGATCTTGCTTTGAGTGATGAAAAATATCAATACTGTCCATTAGAGGAGGAGTGGAAAAGGGAATCAATTATATTTAAGTTTTTATGTCCATTTTATGTGATGACTAAGTTGATATCAGGATCATCTTATCCAACATCAAATCTTTATTTCATGCAAGTGTGGAAAATTTAATGTTTACTCAGAGAAAACATGACGAGTGATGATGATCTTGTTAAGGATAAGGCTTCCAGAATGAAAAATAATTTTGACAAGTATTGGACTGAATATAGTGTTGTTCTTGCCCCTGGAGCAGTTCTCGATCCAAGAATGAAGTTTGATCTATTAAAGTTTTGTTATTTAAGACTTAATCCTTTTACTTGTGAAGAAAAAGTTGCAAATGTCAATAAGTGGTTGTATAAGTTGTATGAAAATTATGAAAAAAGGATTCTAACAATGAAGTAGGTGACGGTTTTCAAGAAGTTCAAGCATCTGCATCTTCCTATAAACATGCCAAGGGAGGATTTGTAACTAGCCTGGATTTCATTAATGTAAGTATTATTTAAATTATTTTCTTATAAATTTGTAAATTTATTTGTTTTTAATCATATGCATTCTTTTATTGATATAGGAATATCTACAATATGAGAGTCAACATGCGACAAAAATTGGGAAGTCTCATTTAGATATTTATTTAGATGAGCCCAAATTACAAATGAACCATTTTGAGGATCTAGATGTGCTTCAATATTGGAAAGATCACAAGCATCGTTTTGGAGCTCATGTAAACATGGCGTGTGATATTTTAATCATTCCAATTACAACAGTTGCTTATGAATCTTCTTTTAGTATTGGAGGTTGTATTTTTAACAAGTATCGATCTTCAATGCTTGATAATCAGCTTCAAGCTCTCATATGTACTAGAAATTGGTTAAATGGATTTCGATCATTTGAAAAAGGTACACATATGCCACAATTTTTTGAATTTTAATGTATTAATTACATTGATCTTTCATTTTTATAATTACTAATAAACTTTTTGTTTTACTACAGATGAAGATGAATATCATGACATTGAGGATGATGGTGTATCCAAAGAAGAGACTAATTGTATAGATATTGATGGAGGAGACGATGACATTGAATATATTGATTGTAAGTTAATTTTTTTGTTTGTATTTCATATATTTTTTTGATTTGAATATATTTTCCTTTTTATTTTGACAATTAAAAGTTTATAAATTAGTTTGTTAGTTTTTTTATTTAAGACATGAGTAAAAAATGTTTGTGAGAAAACATTATTTTTACTTGCATTAAATAATATGCTTCATTTCTATGCAGGATATGAATCTGATGGTCAAATTCAATTCAACACTAATCATTTTTCTAAATGAAGAGGTGAATTCGTTAAATTATAAAATAAATCGTTTATTTCATTTATTGTTAAGTGTTTTCACTTATGGTTTGATTTTTAAACTTCTAGGTTGGGTTAGATAAAAATGGATTGGAGGGTGGGAGATGTTGGGTGCTGCACTTTGGTAAGGTTTTGTTGGATGCTTTTATAAGGTGACATGAAAATAAGTGTTACATGTAAATCTATTTTGTTTCTCACATTAAAAATAGAGCATCAATTTAATAGTTAAATCTCTCTTGAATAATGCATTATGATATTTGTGGTGCAGATCTTGGATATGAATATTGAAGGGAATCTGGTCCGACGATGTGTGAGTGGGAGTGCAGAGGTCGGGCTGGCATGTACTAGTATTTTAGGTGTTTCTATTTGGTGGTTTTTTAGTGCTTTGTCGCCTGTAGGTGTTGGTATTTGTTGATTTTTGTAGTGTTTTGTGTCCTGTACACTTCATAGTGTCATGTGAGCTTCTCTCAAAAAATCAACCGCCTGTACACTTCAATATGATGGGTTGTACTTTGTTTTGTAATGCATATTTTTTTGTATTATTCTCTATGTTTTTCTATTAATATATATATATATATATATATATATATATATATATATATAATTTTTTAGGTCCGTGGGCCGATCCGCAAGTCCGTGGGTCCCATTAGGTAGGGTTAGGGTCTTTATTTTTTGGCCTGCATTTTATGAGGACCGGGCTGGTTCATTATACTAAATCCGCAGCCCGCATGAACTGCCCCATGGGCTGGCCCGACCCAGTCCGTTAACAGCTCTACATTTGGGATGAAAATTTCAGAAAATGAAAAAGCACATGGAGAAGGAACACTACTACAAACCAATAACTTTTGATTTTAGCAGTTGACCCGTCCTTAAGGGGAAATATCAACCACTATTAGCAGTCGCTATATGGGTCTACTAGACGACCACATTGATGGTCTTTGGGAACAGGATTAGCGACCACTATAGATAGTTGTTAATGATGTCAAAAATTAATACAATTAGGGGCTGCCATAGGTGGCCACAAAGGCTAATAATATAGTGACCGCTATAGGCCTTACAAGTTTTTTTTATTAAAAAAAATCACATTTTTTACAGCCACCAAATACCGAAATCAAAAAACAACTTCCAAATAAAAAAAAACATCAAATAAAAAACATAATTCAGACAAAACCACATATCCAAACAACTACAGATCCTTCCAATCTTATGTCACCATCAACCTATGAGATAGTATACACAAAAAAATTAAACAAATGAAATACAAATTAATATATTTAACATTATTCAAAATTATTCACTTAATATATATATATATATACAGATAAAATCAAAACAATTTATACAGTTTTGCATACAAAAATAATCATAAATATAGAAATGAGGTAAAGCTAACATGAAATATCTAATTACACCTTTTATCAATTAAATAATAACTATTAAAAGTTTAAAACCAAGTTTACCACATACTGATCAATCCGAGCATCATATTAACATGCGGTTGATTCTAATAGATTATATACAATTCATGGAATGTTCTCCTAGTTTCGAACAAAAATCAGAAATCATTTGCTCATTTTTGACCTCATGATGGGAGATATGTCATTTTAACAACACAAGACAACATTACCCATCATTTTCCATCATATCAGGCGCATGAGCATCCGATGGATGCATCATTGATTTCCACATGTCAAAAATGACTCGGTGATTGTTCTCCCATGATTTCGTATCCATCTAAATGTGTTTTCATGGTATTGGCCCATTTTATGTGATTTTTCACTTCATTTAAAATATAAAGGACAAACGCCATTTTTGATCATACCAAACAATTAATGTATCTGATCCCCATGTTGATGATTCCTATAGATTTTAAATGGATTACAGATCATTTTCCTAAAATTTCCTGCCCATCAGAGCTCATTGGTCGACTTTGACCCCTACACACATGATTTGTCCATTATTAAAAAAATTATAATAAATATGAAAATGAAATTTTAATTGTAACAACTAATCCATATATCATATTGATGCACATTTGATTCCAATAGATCACATATAATTTGAGGAATGTTCTCCTAGCTTTGCACATCAATCAAAAGTCTTTTTCTCATTTTTGAAGCCATGCCAAGAGATATGTCACTTTAACAACACTAGACAACATTACCCATCATTTTCCATCATATCAGGTGACACAAGCATCTGATGGATGTAAAATTTATTTCAACATGTCAAAAATGGCTCAGTGATTGTTCTCCCATGATTTTGTATCAATCCAAGTGTGTTTTCTTGGTATCGGCCTATTTTACGTGATTTGTCACATCATTTAAAATGTGAAGGAAAAATTCCATTTTCGATAATACAGAACAATTTAGGTATTGGATACACATATTGATGATTCCTATAGATTTTAAATTCCTTAAATATCATTGTCCTAAAATTTCATTCCCATCAGAGCTCGTTTGGTCGATTTTGACCCCTACACACATGATTTGTCCATTATTACAAAAATTATAATAAATATGAAAATAAACTTTTAATTGTACCAACTAATCCGAGCATCATATTGATGCACATTTGATTCTAATAAATCACATATGATTCAAGGAATGTTCTCCTAGCTTCACACTTCAATCAGAAGTCGTTTGCTCATTTTTGACTCTCATTGGAGATATGTCATTTTAACTACACAAGACAACATTACCCATCATTTTCCATCATATCAGGTGACATGATCATTCGATGGATGCAACATTGATTTCAACATGTCAAAAATGGATCGGTGATTGTTCTCCCATAATTTCATATCAATCCAAGTGTGTTTTCTTGGTATCGACCCATTTGACGGGATTTGTCACTTCACTTAAAATCTGAAGGACAAACTCCATTTCGATTATACCGAACAATTCAGGTATTCGATCCACATGTTGATGATTCCTATAGATTTTAAATGGATTAAATATCGTTGTCCTAAAATTCCATGCCCATCGAAACTTGTTTCGTCGATTTTGACCCCTACACACATGCTTTGTCCATTATTACAGACATTATAATAAATATGAAATTAAAATTTTAATTGTACTAACTAATCCATGCATCAGATTGATACACAGTTGATTCCAATAGATCACATATGATTTGAGGAATGTTCTCCTAGATTCACACATCAATCAGAAGTCATTTTCTCATTTTTGACACCCTGATAGGAGATATGTCATTTTAACAACACAAGACAAAATTACCCATCATTTTCCATCATATCAGGTGACACGAGCATCTGATGGATGGAGCATTGATTTCAACATGTCAAAAATGACTCGGTGATTGTTCTCCCATGATTTCTTATCAATCGAAGTGTGTTTTCTGGACGAAATCCATTTTCGATCATACCGAACAATTCAGGTATCCTATCCACATGTTTATTATTCCTATAGATTTTAAATGACTTAAAGATTATTGTCCTAAAATTTCATGCCCATTGGAGATCGTTTGGTCGATTTTGGCCCCTACACACATGATTTGTCCATTATTATAAAAATTATAATAAATATGAAAATGAACTTTTAATTGTACCAACTAATCCAGGCATCAGATTGATCCACAATTGATTCCAATAGATCAAATATGATTCGAGGAATGTTCTCCTATCTTCGCACATCAATCAGAAGTCATTTTCTTGTTTTCAACCCCCTCACGAGAAATATATCATTTTAATAGCACAAGACAATGTTATATATCATTTTCCATCATATTGGGAAACACAAGCACCCAATGGAATTAGTTTTGATTCATATATATCAAAAATATCTTGGTGATCATTCTATCATGATTTTATGTCAATCCAAGTTCATTTTCTTTGTATCGGCCCTTTTTACATGATTTGTCACTTGACTTCAAATCCTAGGGGAAAATTTAGGTATCCAATACATGTTTTGATGATTCCTATACATTTTAAATGACTTAAAGATTGTTGTCCTAATATTTCATGTCAATAGAAGCTCGTTTGGTTGGTTTTAACCCCTATACACATGATTTTCCCATTACTACAAAAATTGCAATGAATATTAAAATGAAATTTTAATTGTACCAACCAATCCATGCATCAGGTTGATTCATAGTTGATTCCAATAAATCACATATGATTCCAGGAATGTTCTCCTAGCTTTGTACTTCAATCAGAATCGTTTTCTCATTTTGACCCCATGACGAGAGATATGTTATTTTAATAACACAAGACAATCTTACCCGTCATTTTCCATCATATCGGGTGACACAAGCATCCAATGGATATGAAATTGATCCATAGATATCAAAAATGGATTGATGATCGTTCTCCCATGATTTCATGTCAATACTAGTGTGTTTTCTTGGTATCGACCCTTTTACATGATTTGTCACTTCACTTAAATCCGAGGGACAAACACCATTTTTGATCAAACCAAACAATTAAGTTATTTGATCCACATGATGATGATTTATACATATTTTAAATGAATCAAATATCATTGTCCTAATATTTCATGTCAATTGAATCTTGTTTGGTTGGTTTTGACCCCTACATACATGATTTTCCCATTATTACAAAAAATGTAATAAATTTAAAAATGAACTTTTAATTGTACCGACCAATCCAGCAATTGGATTGATGCATAGTTAACTCCAATAGACCAAATATTATTTAAGGAATGTTATCCTAGCTTTACAAGCCAATCAGAAGTCGTTTTCTTATTTTTGACCCTATGACAGAAGATATGTCATTTTAATAACACATGACAATGTTACCCGTCTTTTTCCATCATATCAGGCAACACAAGCATTCGATGGATGGAGTGTTGATTACTATAGATAAAAAATCTATTGGTGTTCATTCTACTTTGATTTAATTATAATCCAAGTGTTTTTTCTTTGTATCGGCCCCTTTTACGTGATTTGTCACTTCACTTCGAATTTGAGGGACACACACCATTTTCGATCATTCCAAACAATTTAGGTATCTGATCCACATGTTGAAGATTAATATATATTTTAAATGAATTAAATATATCTTTCCTAATATTTCATGTCATTCATAGCTCTTTTGGTCGATTTTCACCCCTACACACATGATTTTCCCATTATTACAAAAATTGTAATAAATATGAAAATGAACTTTTAATCGTACCGACCAATCCAGGTTTCAGATTGATGTGAAATTGATTCCAATATATCACATATGATTCTAGGAATATTATCCTAGCTTCGCATGTCAACCAGAAGTCATTTTCTCATTTTGACCCCTGACAGGAGATATGTCATTTTAATAACACAAGACAACGTTACCCGTCATTTTCCATCATATCAGGCGACACGAGAATCCGATGGATGAGACATTTATTTTTAAAGATAAAAAATGTCTCAATGATCATTATCCCATGATTTCATTTCAATATAAGTGCATTTGTTTGGTATTTACCCCCTTTACGTGATTTGTCACTTCACTTCAAATCTGAGGGACAAACACCATTTTCGATCATACCAAACAATTTAGGTATTCGATCCACATGTTGATGATTCTTATAGATTTTAAATGAGTTAAATATCATTGTCCTAAAATTTTATGTCAATCGGAGCTCGTTTGGTTGGTTTTGACCCCTACACACATGATTTTCCCATTATTACAAAAATTGTAACAAATATGAAAATGAACTTTTAATTGTACTGACCAATACATGTATTAGATTGACGCGCAGTTGATTCTAATAAATTACATATGATTCAAGGAATTTTCTCTTAGATTTTCACATCAATCAGGATTATTTTGATCAATTTTTACCCCCTAATAGGAGATATGTCATTTTAATAACACAAGAAAAAGTTACCCGTCATTTTTCATCATATCGGGTGACACAAGCATCTAATGGATGTAGTGTTGATTCCTACAGATAAAAAATAGTTCTATGAT
Organism: Viscum album; assembly: GCA_963277665.1. Classification (NCBI taxonomy): domain Eukaryota; kingdom Viridiplantae; phylum Streptophyta; class Magnoliopsida; order Santalales; family Viscaceae; genus Viscum; species Viscum album. The sequence goes on along the minus strand of OY728134.1, from coordinate 461,838,741 downwards.
TTTTCTCCGACGATTTAATTTTAATCCAATTTTTTTTCTTGGTATATTGACCCATTTTACCAGATTTGTCACTTAACTTCAAATATGAGGGACAACACCATTTTCAATCATACCAAGCAATTCAGGTATGGGATCCACGTGCTGATGAAACCTATATATTTTAAATTACTTACAAATTGTTTTCTTAAGATTTCATGTCAATCAGAGTACATTCGGTAGGTTTTAACCCTTACACACATGAGTTGTTCATTATTACAAAAATAGTAATAAATATGAAAATGTACTTTTCATTGTACCGAAAAATCCAAGCATAAAATTGATGTGTGGTTTATTCTAATAGATCACATACGATTCAAGGAATGTTATCCTAACTTTTCACATCAATCAGAAGTCATTTTCTCATTTTTGATCATCTGACGGTAGATATTTCATTTTAAAAACTAGACAACATTACCTGTTGTTTTCCATCATACTGGGTGAATAATGCGTCTTAGTTGAGAAAGGGCCTTGCATGCTGTGTTGGTTGTGTGATGAGGTTGTGACATCTATATTCTAGGAAATGAGGAATTGTTTGATGTGATGAATTAAATTAAAGGATTTAAATCCTTGAAGACATTGGTAGAAGCATGATATATGTTGTGGTATTATTATATTCACTAGGTCCTTTATATTGGTGGTTTCTTAGAGTGGGAAGTTGTCGTACAAGTAGATTTATTTAGGGAGTTCCCTTTAGAGGGATAATTAATTTTTTTATGGAAATGTACTTATCAAGTTACCTGTGAATGAATAACAACTCAATAGCGACGATGCATTCAAAGAGTCCCTTATAGGTGTATAACTTCTTGAGTGTAGTGAAATATTGTATGGTGAATTTGGGTGGAAAACTATATGATCATATTATAGTGGGATCCTTAAGAGTGTAAAATTTCTTAGTTTTTAGATACAGTTGGATGGTGGTTGTTATATAATGTTATTGTTAGAAATTGGTATGTTTATGTGGTATGAAAAGGAAGAGGTTAAATGATTGAATTTTGGGAGATATTTTTATATTGATTGTTGTATTTTATTTATTCCATACATTGATGCATTATTATGTTTAATTCACATTGATGCATTAGAGTTCTGTAGAGGAACCTATTTTTTTTAATATTCTTACCCTTTGAAAAGAAAATTCTGATGACCATACATTTCTTACAATTTTTTTTGAAGATAAAATCAAAAGGATCCTCCCCATTAGATTTAATAATTCATGGATAAAATATTAAAATTGTATAAAAACAAATTGCATCCCATTATACAAAACCAACTAATTGCAATAACAAAAATATTTCAACTGCAACATCGTAGAAGTAGACATATCCCATATCAGAGTTAATCCACCAATAGGCCTGACAAGTCCACCAATATAGGTAACAAACACCCTTGTTCTAGGTTGCAACCTACCACAAGAAACACTCAATCCAATAAATTACTGAATCTTTCACCCATCCAACAGTCAACATCATTTGAGGAAATATAACCAGCCTAAAACCTATAGACTATCCCTTAAAATCTTATGTACACCCACATGCTTCCCATCATCATGAGAAGAATCTAGGGACATGGCCAGGTGGTGGAGCGGGACCACACATAGTGTGGGTCCCCTCACACGCCATGTACCCCTTGCTCTCTTTTGAGAAAACTTTAAGGTTCTCTATCTCTTTCGTCTGAACTCGGATTTTGGCTCACGAGTAACCTATCCTGAGTTTTTTTCCTGTGTAGAAAGTGATGATACCCTCAGTTGTGGCTTTCGAGATATAATGTGAAATGTTCTGAGCATGACTCTTACTGAGGCGACGCCCGACAATGACAGTGATCAGACAGGATCACTAGAGGATTATAAAAATGTATACTTATATTTAAAAATATCAATAACATTATTTCAATTTATAGAGGATTATTAAATTTAATGCCACCTATATCTAAAATAATAATTTTATTTACATATGTAATAATATAATATTTTTTATCATGTACATGAAATATATAAATGTATACTGTTTTTCATAATTTATTATTAATTATGAAATTGTAAAATAAATAAGTAATTTTTTTAAAAATTATATTTAAATAGATTTACAATAACTGATATATTGATATATTGTTTTTACTAATTAAATATATAAACGTAAATATCATATTGATTTGTATATAAAAAACAAAATTAATTATTAATAATTTTAAAAATTATTAATTATAATTTATTATGATGGCATGGATGGTAGAAAATAATATAGATATATAAGATTATGAGAGAAAGATAATTTAAATAAATAATGTTTACTTTACAAGTCTATTATTTTGTTAGCAAAAATCGGGGTATGAGTTTTTATTTACTTTTTTATTTTTTGTTTGGAATATGGGATGGGAATTACTGATTATTATTAATTATTAATTATATAAAAAATTATATATTTTTTATTTTTATTTATATTAAATTGATGTAATTCAGAATAAAAAAGGATTAATTTAAATATTGTCTAAAATTTTGATATATATATATAGAGAAATAATAATTTTTTTAAAAAATGTATTTTAAATACTGTTTTTTATTTATATATATAAATAAAAAACACATCAAGATTTAATACCGAAGATGAGAATGGAAAAGTAGGAGATGATAATATGTTTTTTAATATTTAAATGGGGATACAAAAAGTGGGGATAATGGGATGGAGAGAAAAGGGAAATGGGAACATAAATCATATTATATAAAGATAACTACTCAATGGATCTAGCGACGAAGATTCTGGAAGTACTCCTGGGGGTTGTTTTGAAAAACAGCTTTGGGAATCTTGGTTCCGCCACCACCCGGAGCTTTCATTAGGGTGGGTGGAGTCGCCAGAGAAACAACCCATTTGGTGGTGACCTTGATAAGGGGTCTGATGATGACCGCCGTCACCGCAGGAGCGAGCACACCAAGAGCATCACCCATGGCGGAGAAGAGGGTTCCAGTAGGGAATGGATGGATGGTGGGATGGGGGGAAAGCAAGAGGGGGAGTGGATTATTTATAGGGCGGGGAAGTTGATGCGATGAGGACTGCGCCTGCCTGCATCTAATTATATTTTACCATTTCCGAGGCTCAAGTGTGCATCCCTGTTGATAATCCATCTCCTCGTAAATTTAAAATTTAAAATAATCGCCCTTCATTTATATTTGTTTCTATCATAAATAATTAACCATACTAAGAAATTGAGATTTTTTTTAGTTACTATAAAAAAATCCATATATTTATGGTTTTGATTGAGTTATAATTCGTCCCCTTATTATTGTAGTTGTGACATATCGACAACGAAAAATGAATACTTTGTATATTTAATAGATTTATAGGCATCCAATAAAATTGAATTTATATTAATTTTAAAAAACCTCCAAAGAAAAAAAACATCCAATACAAAACATTAATCCGGACAAAACCAAAGATCCAAACACCTACAGATCCTTCCAATCTTATGTCTCCATCAACCTATGTGATAATATACACAAAAAAATTAAACAAATCAAATACAAACACTACCACAAAACATGCTTTTATCAGTGCTCAAAAATGTCTTTATCAGTGCTAAAAAAATGTTGTTAATCGAGTTTCTATTAAAGGGGGGTCCCCTTCATCAGTGCTAAAAAAACACTGATAAAGCCCCCCCCCCTTTATCAACACTTTAATTAGAGTTGATAAAGGCTTCCCTGTCTGGTCGTGCGGTTTATATAACAGAACACCCATCAACCTGCAAAAAATAACCAGCATAACAAAATAACCAAACCAGAAAAAATAACCTGCACAAACCAGCAAAAATTTTCTAAAAAATAACCACTCATAGTATATACAAAGGAAGCACATACATGATGCAAATGATGAAAAAAAAGCAGTGCACACAAGAGTTTGGCAAAAAATACTATATACATTTAATTGACATCATGAATACAAAAATATTCACTCATGGTATATACCAAAAAAACACTTATATATACATTTTGAACAATGATTTATAAAATTACATTTACAAATATCCAACAAATAGTTAAAAACATTAATATTTTCTCTTTTGACGTCTGTGACCCCCTCTAAAAAATTTTCTCTGATGGTAACAGTCATCGAACAAATCATCTAAACTCAAGAAAAAGGTTCCACCTATATAATTTTTTTTACGTTAGTAATACTACAAAAAAATAAATTAAACATTAATATGAAGAATACATTAAAAAATGTCAATTTTTAATAAAAATGACACATTTGGAGTTATATTGGTCACACCATGTATCATATTGAGGTGGGGTTGATTTCTACACGTCACAAATGACCGATGGATCATTACCCTAAAGTATCAAAACAATCAAAATGCATTTCCTCGGTTTTCAGTATGTAGTTGTGTTTTCTTACTAAAACGTCATTTCAAACCGAAAAAATGCAATTTGAGTCATACCGATCACATCGTGCGTCAGTTTGACGTGATACTGCTTCATACACATCGCAAAGTACTGAAAAATTAGTTTCCTTAATTTGGAAGACAATCGGAGTGTATTTTCTTGGTTTTCAGTGAGTGACACGTTTTGAGTTAAAATGTCAATTTTAAACTAATAACGGGCACTTGTAGTCATACCGATCACACCGTTCGTCGGATTGAGGTGGGGTTGATTCCTACACGTCACAACTGACGCAGGTATCATTTTACTAAACTATTAAAACAATCCGAATGCATTTTCTCAGTTTTCAGTATGTCAGTTGTGTTTTTTTACTTGAATTAATGTCAATTTAAAATAACAAGACACATTTGGAGTCATACCAGTGACACCGTGCATCGGATTGAGGTGCGGTTGATTCCTACACATCACAAATGACTGATAGATTGTTGTCCTAAAGTATCAAAATAATCTAAATTCATTTTCTCAATTTTAGTATGTCGGTTGTATTTTTTTACTAAAATGACATTTCAAACCGAAAACATGCAATTTGAGTCATACTGGTCGCATAGTGCATCGATTTGACATGAGACTGCTTGATACACGTCAAAAATGACTTAAGAATCGCTGTCCTTAATTTAGAATACAATCAGAGAATGTTTTCTTTGTTTTCAGTGAGTGATATTTTTTGAACTAAAATGCCAATTTTAAACTCGTAACAGTCACTTTTAGTCATACTGATCACACAGTGCATTAGATTGAGGTGAGGTTGATTCCTACATATTACAACTAACTCATGAATTTTTTTCCTTAAGTATCAAAAAAATACGAATGTGTTTGCTTGGTTTTCAGTATGTCAGTTGTGTTTTTTTACTTGAATTAATGTCAATTTTAAATAACAAGACACATTTGGAGTCATACCGGTGACAACGTGTGTCGTATTGAGGTGCGGTTGATTCCCACACGTCAAAAATGACTAATAGATCATTTTTATAAAGTATCAAAACAATCGGAATGCATTTCCTCGATTTTCAGTATGCCAGTTGTGTTTTTTTACTAAAATGTCATTTCAAACAAAAACATGCAATTTGAGTCATACCAGTCACTTAGTGCGTCAGATTGATGTGAGACTGCTTAATACACATTATAAAGGACTTAAAAATCACTGTCCTTAATTTGGAAGACAATCAGAGTGTGTTTTCTTTGTTTTTAGTGAGTGTCATGTTTTGAACTAAAATGTCAATTTTAAACTCGCAACAGATAATTTTAGTCATACTGATGACATGATGCATTAGATTGAGGTAGAGTTGATTCCTACACATCAAAACAGACTCATCGATCATTTTCATAAAGTATCAAAACAATTTGAATACGTTTTCTCAGTTTTCAGTATGTCAGTTGTGTTTTTTTACTTGAATTAATGTCAATTTTAAATTACAAGACACATTTGGAGTCATACTGGTGACACCGTGTGTCGTATTGAGGTGCAGTTGATTCCTACACGTCACAAATGACTGATAAATTATTTTCCTAAAGGATCAAAACAATTGGAATACATTTTCTTGTTTTTTAGTTTGTGAATTGTGTTTTTTTACTAAAATGTCATTTCAAACTGAAAACATGCAATTTGAGTGATACCGATCGCATCATGCATCGATTTGACGTGAGACAACTTGATACACGTCAAAAAAGACTTACGAATCACTATCCTTAATTTGGAAGACAATCGGAGCACGTTTTCTTTGTTTTAAGTGAGTGACATGTTTTGAACTAAAATGTCAATTTTAAACTTGTAACAGATACTTTTAGTCATACTGATTACACGGTGTGTCAGATTGAGGTGGGGTTGATTCCTACATGTCACAACTGACTCATGTATTTTTTTCCTAAAGTATCAAAACTATCCGAAAGTGTTTTCTTGATTTTCAATATGTCAGTTGTATTTCTTTACTTGAATTAATGTCAATTTTAAATAACAAGACACATTTGGAGTCATACCGGTAACATTGTGCGTCGTATTGAGGTGAGGTTGATTCCTACACATCACAAATGACTGATAGATCATTTTCCTAAATTATCAAAACAATCAGAATGCATTTCCTCAATTTTCAGTATGTTAGTTCTGTTTTTTTTACTAAAATGTCATTTCAAACTAAAAATACGCAATTTGAGTCATACCACTCACATCGTGCATCGGTTTGATGTGAGACTTCTTGATACACATCATAAATGACTTACAAGTCATTGTCCTTAATTTGTAAGACAAATGGAGCATGTTTTCTTTGTTTTCAGTGAGTGACACGTTTTGAACTAAAATGTCAATTTTAAACTCATAATGGACATTTATAGTCATACCGGTCACACCGTTTGTTGGATTGAGCTGAGGTTGATTCCTACATGTCAATACCGACTCATAGATCATTGTAACAATGTATCAAAATAATCCGAATGAATTTTATTGATTTTCAGTATGTCAATTGTGTTTTTTACTTGAATTAATGCCAATTTTAAATAACAAGACACATTTGGAGTCATACTGGTGACACTATGGGTCATATTGAGGCGTGGTTGATTCCTACATGTCAAAAATGACTGATAGATCATTTTCCTAAAGTATCAAAACAATTAGAATACATTTCCCCAGTTTTTAGTATGTCAGTTACATTTTTTACTTGAATTAATGTCAATTTTAAATAAAGACAGATTTGGAGTCATACCGATGACATTGTGCATCAGATTGAGGTGTGGTTGATTCCTACATGTCACAAATGACTCATGGATCATTTTACTAAAGTATTAGAACAAATTTTAAGTACATTTTTTTCCTGAAAATCAATGTACCCTTGCCTTTAAAACTTAAAAAAGAGACCTGACCTGCTCAATATGCTCAATCTACCCACTTTAGAAGGATTATAGAAAAACCTTTGATCTCTATACGGTTGACACAAAATAATATACTCCTTCTACAACATAGCTTTAGTCGGCCTAGTGAAGAACCAACTATCATATATTTAGGACCTCCGAATGAATATACGACAACTGTTTCTTCACTGGGTTGACTAAAGAGGGGAACTGCTAATGTTGTAGATTGAATTGATGTTTTTTTGGAGAAAAAACCTTCTCATTGATGAAAACAAGAAGAGTGGAGTAATATCATGTGCCCGTTATGTCTAAAGATGTCACAATAAACTCAAGGGATGGGGAAAAACCTTCTAGATACTCATTATCTTTTGTGTTGTATCAACAACACACATACCATGTAAATGAGGACCACCAATTTCTTTTAAAAAACCAATCAACATGCAATTAATTTAGTTCACAAAAAAGGACCACCAACGACCATGATATTCACCAGGGATTTTTTCCCGTAAAAAAAAACGTTACCATCAATCAAAGATAAAGATAAGATAATATTATTAAAGTAGAAATTATTTGAGAAGTTTAACATCTTTATTCTATATTTGTACATTCTTCTATTAGGTGTACTGCCCATTCATTTCTAATCATATCTATATCATCTTGTGAATATGACTGTTTTCGGCAGTCATGGTAGTACTAAAAAAATATAAATACACAAAGGATTAATAAGTATTTTAAATGAAAGAGTAATTATCTTTGAAAATACTTCTTCATGGATGCTGGTTTGTTCATATAATATGATCTATTTCATAAATTTACAAACATAATAACCAAAGTCTTCATCATTTGTTTGTTTCATGCATTGCAAAAACATTGAAAAAAATTAGTAATTTTTTTATATGTGTTTGGATAGTTAAATATTATTACATATACCCTGATTTGTATCCTGTTGTAGTACTTTTCAGGTTTCTTGTCCTTTTCCCCTGGCCTCGTTCCATGATGTAGATGATATTCACACACCACCCTATCATAATAGAATCCCCATTAAAAGAGAATATAAATTATATAACTGGATTTTTAGTTCTAAAATGTTGGACGTAGTGTATTACAAATTGACAAATGCCATCATTTGTGGTTGGATTGTTGGATATCCATGCATTGGATCTAGAAAATAAATCTTTGGAGTATCCAAATTGACCATAATGAGCATCCAATTCTACCTAAGAACAAAAAAAAAGAATAAGTAATGAAAGAAATTAAAATATATTTGATATGATTAAATTGTAAAGTTTTAAACTATTTGAGTAGTCCTGCCACTATTTCACCATGTTTCTTAGAAGTTATGTCTTCTTGTTATGTAGAGGTGACGTGAGGACTAATGAGTCCAAATTTTTGTTCATGGGGAAATTCCTTTAATTTTTTTTTTCATATATACGCCTGAGAAAAATATGAAATGTATTTAGTCATAATTATCATAGTATGTCATCTTTTGGAAAATCAAATCATGAAAACATACCTTATGTAAACGTTTACAACTAAGCCGCCTAACCAATCATAGTCGAGGATTTTAGTTGCACTCTCAACAACAATGAATTATAGATCTTCTCCTCTGTACATATTTGCTTCAAAATCAATTATGTGATTACCACCACCTTTCAACTTTGTATCTACATGATCCTTCAATGATAATAAATGTGGATATAGAATAGTCGGGGGGGGGGGGGTTAAGGTGCTTTGGGTAAATCTTTTTGATTGGTCGGTTGATCCTAGAGATGTTTTTGAACCAGTCTTTCATTTCAATCCTTTCCCTTTGTTTGTCTGAAATAACATGCATCATTTCAGACATTTTTTCATTAAATGTTTAAGGTTTATCTTGAAAATTAAATTGGAAATTAATACCACATTACCAACATGTTTTTTTACAAGATGTGACAATCATGAGATGAATGTTCCAAGAGCTTGTTCGACTGTATGAATATCTACATCATCAATTGGAACAGGTATCTCGACGCTCAGCTCTAGGGATACAGTAATTGACACTCTGACATGATCTATCAGAAGTGGTCTGTTGTGTAGCATGTCATTCTGGATATTGAACACTGTAACCATCACTACAAAGCGATGATTGGGTGTTGATAGATATAAATCACAATCATTTTCACCCTGTAGAATATCAATATATGAAAGGTATCAGTGTCTAGTGTCTATTTGATTCACATTTCACAGAAACAATTATTAGAAAATTGACTACCTCAGTTAAGAATTGTTTTTTAGGGGAATGGATTGCCTCAAAACTGGTGGGGGTGGGGCATGATCTTCACACGTGGGTTGTTCTTGAGTTATTTCTTCTCTTTTCCTCCCCCCATCAAACTTATTATCATCTCTCTTTGGTATTGTAATTCTTCATCAAACATAGCTAATCTTTCTCTCATCTTTTTCATTTCCTCAATTTGATCCTCCACTTGTTTTTTTCTCAAAATATGTTCGGGGTGTCACCCCAAAACCCGCACCTCTAACACGACCATACTTTTTTGGTTGCTTCAAGGCCACTGAAAGTATGTCTGTATCCAGTGTGGGTGTTGTTGATTCTTGTGACTATGTCAACTAGAAAATATAGGAAAATAAGAAATCATTGTTATGTAATAGCGATTTAAAACAAAACAAGTTTTTATTATGTCATACTTACACATGTTTCCCACACTTTTTGTGTGTTTCATCTATTATTTTTCCATATTTAGTTACACGTGACTCTTTCCTTAAAATATGGCGTGGGATGGAAGTGGTTGTGGATTTGGACTCTTCAATCTGTATATAAACAAAATAACATAGTTATTGTGTTGTTTCATGTCACATAAAAGTATTATGGTAGATTTAAAATACATACCAATTTTTTTTCAAGTGATGCGTACCCCATCCTTGCGTTACGGTTGGGGTACACTAGTTTTGATGCATGTTGTTTATTTTCAGTACTTAGTTGATATTTCATAAATAAAACTCCATCAATCAAAGTGATGAATAAACGTACTATCAAACAACGTATTACGAGACACAATGTACCTAAAAATACTGCTTCGCACGATGACTATTAATCGCATCCCATAATGCTTGGGCTATCAGGTGTGCATAAATAAGAGGTGGGTGTGGTTTTATTTTCCCTTTAGAATCTTTAAGATGATATTTCATTAAAAGTGTGAAAAAAAACCTATGAATCCTTCTAGAAATCCTTAAGACATAGTCTTTGTGTGAGTCATCTACTATAAATTCACTCTACAAGAGATGATGAAGTGTAATTCAATGTTTCATTATTAATTTTTAGTAAATTAAAAAAATGTTATTATAATGTTACCATAATATCTCCCCAAATTAGTGTATTAATCTCAGCCACAACATGGTACCATGAAGTTACATCAATCGTCATGTGTTTCCGAGTGATTATTCGAATGTAACTACTAAGCATGGCCTTGTTGGGGTTAACATGTTGGCCTCTCTTATTCAATCCAATCTCGTATTTGATGCCTTTGTCTTTAGCCTTAATGATTTTTACTAATATCGTCAAACTACAACGCTCCTGTTTTTTCTACGTCGTCGATGTTTTGCCACCTTTAATTTCCTCAGATCCACCATCATCAATATGTTCCTCCAACTCCAAAGGGATATCATCAGCATGTGCATATGGTGGTTGTACCTCTGCATTGGGAGCAGCAACATGTTGAGAAACCTATTGTTCATCTGCACTACAAGTAATAGTAGGTTGAGAAACCTGTTGTGCCTGGGGATTGGGAGAATCATCACGTGTAGAGTTAAATATCCTCAAAAGTGGTTTAACATTTAATTTAGATAACATAAAAGAAACAACAAATAGAAATTAACACAAGGCAATAGGTTGAGAAACCTGTTGTTCGATTGCACTGCGAGCAACAAAAGGTTGAGAAACCTATTGTGCCTGGGGATTGGGAGCATCATCATGTGCATAAGTCATTATTCGCAAAGTGATTTAACATTTAATTTAGATAACATAAAATCATCAACAAAAATATATTAACATAAGGCAATAGGTTGAGAAACCTATTGTTCATCTGCACTGCGAGCAATAGCAGGTTGAGAAACCTGTTGTGCCTGGGGATTGGGAGCATCATCATGTGCATAATTTATCATCTAAAAAAGTGGTTTAACATTTAATTTAGATAACATAAAAGTAGCAGTGAATAGATATTAATATAAAGTAACATGATGTATATTATAAAAAAATATAACCTAATTATTGAACTCTCTTTTTTAAAGGTTGAAGGGATTTTACCCCTCTATTGACTATCTAAATCCATTCATTGTAGTCTCCTCTGACATAAAAAACACCATATACACTGGGACTGATACGAAATGATTGCGACTTCCTAATGAAAGGGTCATCCTCTGTTGAATTTTCATCTGACTCTTCAGTGATTTTGGTCGATAACAGAACAATTGACTAGTTTTGGTTTGCGGGACTTGGAACATAAAATACTTATACTAGCTGTGATGCCATTATAAACAGTTCATCTTTGTACCCTTCCTTACTAAAATCAAATTTCATAAATACAAAATCATCTATTTTAACAACACTTCAGTTATCAACCAACTTGAATTGAAAAATCAGCACTCAGAATGTCGTATAATCCAACTACCATATTTTTTTGATGATGCCAAAATATGACATATTCATGTAAATTGGATTTCTATTCTTAGCACCAGAAACATGCATCGCTTCATCCACAAGTGTAACTCCACTATTCTGTCTGGTACTATCTTTATCATGTTCATTATTATAGAATGTATAACCATTAATTACATAAGCATTGTAAGATAATACATGCACACTTGGTCCTCCGACTAGCCATTGAAGTCATTCTAAATTTGAGTCTAGATTTTCATTTGACTCCTTAAAAATATGGTCCTGAAACCATCCTATAAACTGTTGATTATGTTTATTAGATATCAAAATTTCATCCCTTGATGGATTCAAATGCCTAAGAATTTATTTGTGGGTTTCAACATATGGGTCAACGTCCAAACTATTATGCAAAACATAAAGGTGGGACTACTCCCGATCTGTAATATTGATTGTGATGAAATTATTTCCAGAAATTCCTTCACTCGTAAGTCACCCAATGTGACAAGATTTCATTAAACCAATGCTTTCACACTGGACATGCATTCAATACAGAATTCAACGGATTCCTCAACAATATATTTCTCAGAAATACAAACCAATGGATTACTTTTATTTTTGACATACCCTTTCAAAATCTTAATATACAGTTCAATGGAGTATATCCATCTATAGTGTAGAGGACCACATATCCGAATCTCTCTCACCAAGTGAACCATAAAATGAACCATCATATCAAAGAATGTCGGTGGGAAAAAAATTTCCAATTCATATAACATGATAACAATTTCTATTTCCATAGTCAAAAATTTCACTGAGTCTATAACTTTGATACATATAGATTTGAATAAGAAACATAGCTTTGTTAATGTATGATAGAAATTCTTGGAAAAAATGTAACGTAAAACTATAGGAATTAGATATTGCATCAAAACTTGGTATTCATGTGATTTTATAAATTTTAACTTTAAATAATGCATTGACACGATGTTATTGACATTAGATGAATACCCCTCTGAAACATTTACATCATTCAAGAAGTTGCAAAACCGATATATCTCCTGCCTGGAAAGAGTGAAAGTAGTAGGAGGAAGAAATGTTCTTTTTTTACCCTTCACTGGTGCCAAATCTTCTCATATTCCCATCTTAACCATGTCTAAACTAGACTTAATTCCATACTTTGTTTTGCTGGGTGCATTTAGCAACATGCCGATGACACTATCACATACATTTTTTTTCAACATGTAAAACATTAATAAAATTTCTAACGTACAGACAATTCCAGTATGGTAATTAAAAAAAACCGATTTCTTTTTCCAACCAATTTTCATAAGGTTTTTTGAAAACGGTTTACCAAAAGCAGTGTCCATATATTTAACTTTATCAAACAGTTGACCAGATGTTAGTAGATATAATGGTGTATGTTCTTCTGAACTTCCATCAAATGATGTCATCTAAGATTGGTACTTATGTCATCGAGGTAGAAATCTGCGATGTCATAGAAACACAGTTTTCGATGAATGTTTTGATCTAATTGATTGTGTACCTTGTTCGCAGATGGGATACCCAAGAGTTACTTTAATTCTATATCCTGAAAAGTTTCCATAAGCAGGAAAGTCATTTATTGTATTTTACAAAATGGATCTCAACGTAAAATCTTCATTTCTATAAGCATCATACATCATAACACATGAATCCCACAATAATTTCAAATCCTCGATCAATGGAGCCAAATAATCATCAATATCATTACCTGATTTTTGTATTCCTGATATAAGCATAGATAACATGATGTGTTTTCATTTCATGCATAACCACGATAGCAATTTATAATTTACCAACATAACCAACCATGTACTGTGAGTTCTTCTTTGAAAACCAAAACTATTCACTCCATCTGTAGATAAGACAAGACGAAAGTTTCTAGGCTTGTTTCCAAAGTCAGGATACTCATGATCAATTCTATTCCACTAAGGAGAGTCTGTCAGATGCCATAGTTTTCTATCTTTATTTCTTATGTCTATGTGCCACGTCAATTGACCTGCAGTCTCCTCACTTCCATATAGGCGCTTAAACATTGGAATAATTTGAAAATACTATGAAAATTTCATAGGACCAGATTCAACTTTCTTGTATCAAGAATCACCACACTTTGGGAATTCTCTAAGTGATTTTTGGTCCTTGTGAAATAGTATATAGTCATTCAGACATGTGTTTATTCTTTCAGATATCATACCCATTGAGTGTAGCATTCATTTGGTGCCATATGTTCGGCTGGGAGCTCATTATCTTTTGGGAGCATGTCATTCAAGAGAGAAAGTAATTTTGTAAAACTGGAGTCACTCCATCCATTGTCTTCTTTCAAATTATACAGCTTCATTATGACTGACAATGTTTTATATTTAGTGCAACCATTATACAATGACGTCTTTGCACAACTCTTTAACTGTTCAAAAAATTTTGGGCAATCACAAAGTTCATCTTCAACTATCCTTTTCATTTCATTAATATTATCTTCATCATCATTCACATATGTAATCACATCCTCTATATTTTCTTCTTGATTGTCCATGCTTGTAATCATATCAAATGATCCATAAAATGCAGTGTTATCCCAATCACTAGTTGCATTCGCCTTTTTCCCATGTTTATTCGAACATTTATAACTTCGATCTATTTTGTGATAGATCAAGTGTTCTTCCAACTCCTATGGACTAACTTGTCTTGAATAACAACAATGTAAAAATGGACAAAGGATTTGAGAAGGATCATATGCATGATCTTTTGAAAACTTGATGAACTCTTTAATTCTATATTCATACTCTTTTTTCATATGATTGACATTCATCCATTCTTTATTTATATCCATCCTATTTGATTAATTTATATTAATATTTAACAAAATAAATACACAAAACATTTATATAAAAATTAACTAAGGCTAAAAAAGTTATAGACTTTAAATCTCCTTTAAAAACTATTTATAAAATCACAGTTGAAATCCAATTAAAAAACCAACTATTTACACAAATTTCTCTTTAAAATAAAAAACCCTTTTTAAAATAAACCAATTAGTTCCAAACATCCTTTATCAAAACCCTAATTATTTTTTAAACCATTTTAAAGCTATTTAAAACCAAAAAAGGGTATGTTGAACACACATAATTTTTTAAGAAACATTTCAAAACACTTGAATCATTTTAAAAGTGAACCCCTAACAAAATCACTAGATGTCACTGACACTTCCCTTTATCTAGCCAATGAAAATCATTAATGAACGCACACCTTATATGTCTCATGACACCCCCTATCTAGCTCTGATCATTAGTTTTCAGTGTTCCTCCTATCAAGCTTATGGACTGGCCAACCACCGATCAAGCATAAGGGGGATGTAATCAATATAATAATTTAATCCTCTATATAGAACCATCGATCAAGGAACAAAATATCATGGGATATACCCTAGGTACTAGTGTGTGACGATACAAAATGACACTATAACTACATGGACCAACATCTAATATACGTTTCATCCAAAAATAACACAATCCACCCAATTAAACCATACTTAACTCATCATAATGGAACCTTTCCACTATCCTTGTCTTAAACACAACTAGGGGTACATGAGAAATAAACCATTTAAATAATCAATAACCCATAACTGGTGAAACAAGTATATGGTAAATCATTGAGGGTAACATAAGAAATAAACCATTTACTTTTTAAAGTGAAAAATGGGTCTTCACATGAAAACCAACTTAGTATGTAGAGTCTCACTCCCATTATTTAAAGTCTCATCATTTCAATGATTTTGGAAGCACTTGAAAAAATCCCTTTTGGGTTCAGTGATGTGAGCATGTATGAGAGTTGTTGGAAATGATTGTGAGTGTCAATATTGAACTGAAAATGAGATATGTTCATGCTTATGTTTTGGTAGTGATGGAATTTCTTAGTGCACATTGGTAGTGGTGTGTAGGTGAACCTAACCCATATGTAGAGGTGGTTGGTTTTGTGTGTGCGCATAAGTGGCTGAGTTGCACTGGTATATGATAAATACTCATGTAAGGGTATCGATTGGAGGAGATCAAGAATGAATCAATGATGTCAACCTATAGAGTGGGGCTTGGGTTGTTAGGGGAACTTAGTGATGGGAGCTAGTATGGTTTGTCACTTAGTTCATGGGTTGAATCATGTGACAAATCATATAATGAAGTTTTATTTAGAAATCTACACTTGTGAAAGTAAGAAAACTTGGTATTATTTAGACATCGTTTGAGAAACATATACTATGAATTATTGATTGGATTGAAAAGGTATTGAGAAGGAAGACGATTCTTAAAATTTTAGTTTTTTGAATCATGGGCGTATTCAAGAAGAATATTGGAATCCAGAGTCTAATGCGCAGGCTCAGTGGCCCAAGATGGTTGAGTAAGATCTCTAGAGACACTTATCAGGGATGATAAGTCCTTATAGGGAGAGACTGTAATGGACTCAGACTTTATAGGTGTGTTATTCCTTATTTTCAGTCTTTATTTTAAGTTATTTTAGTTATTATCTTTTAGGGTGAAATCATTCCCATAGTTATGTATGTTGATACCCACTTGGTTATCGCCAACCCATGGTGATCTGGAATGGGCTTAAGGCCTTGTACTAAGCCATCTAGGGTGACATTTCATGTCGAACAATGTTAGGTTGTTACATATATTCACTTGAATACTTCTGGGAATGAACATTTTCATCACCATCTAAATCTAGTTCTCTTCTGAAACTAGAGTCTCAAGCTTAATCTACTACATGCTGTGATACTCTTTATTATAGATTGTAATTATTAACCTCAAAATTTCATAGCTCACAAAAAAAACATGTTACGTAGAATATCTCATAATTATCATTTTATTAGAACATGACAACACGCCTTTCTCCATCATAGTGTGTTCACATGGACTCCAAGAATACTTAATCATTCATACTGAGATGTTCTATATGGCATGGAAATCAAAAATTTGGTAGAACCACCAAGGTCTTCCTAAGCCACTTCACAAAATGTATAAACTCCCCATGACATGAATAACTCTTACACATTCCCCTCATAGTGTGGCCATTATTACCATTACATGAAAAAATATTATATATAAATGGAATTATCTATATTCCTATTAAAAAGTTCATGAATATTGATATCCCATCTCCCATAGTGTGATCAACTAGTCACCTTCAAAACATCTTGGATCTTAATTATCATGGGTACCTCAACATGGTGTGAATTATTCCTCATGAAACCAACCATATAATGATGTAGATTTATTAGAATGAATTAGGGTGTTAGGATGTTACTTATATCCTATATATAGAATTTCTTTAATTGGTTCCCCAAACCATCCAAAACTCCATCAGCCTTCTCTATGACATCATATTCTCTTTTTGGAAGTACCTTACACATTGGTACATGTGACCTTCATGTATCACTATAAGTTTCTCCATACTTTTCCATTTCATTTAAAATGTGGCCTGAATAATTTTATATATACAGGGATTATTATGCATTTTTCATTTTTCTAGGAACTTTACTCATGGTATAACACTTATACTCATTCCATGGTATTTTCTACAACTTCTGAAATTTATCAAATGAACTCCATACAACTCAAATACATTATTAAAATTCCAGAATTATTATTTTTAACATATTCATCCCCTCTTATAGAATAAATTCCAAAAAATATCAAATACTTCTTTTATAATAACTTTCAGAACATCCATATATCATTCCAGACATCTACTTCCATAACAACATCCAATAACAAATCATGAGTTGATAACAAATACAACACCAATAATCAACATATGTTGAAAACAAATTTATCACTATCCATGATTATAAAACATAGTTTTATTACATTTTTTCCAATAAATCCATCACCAACATGTTACCAATAAATCCAATACTAACCTATATCCAATAAATCCAATATTAAAACATTTCTAATAAATTCAATACCAACACCAATTTTCAATTAAATCCTGAAAATCTCCCCTATTAATTATTTGGCACCACTATCATGAATCCAAAACATCACCACATCATGATTCCTACTTCTCATTTAAGGTACCAATAGATTCAAGGATTCATCATGATTCCTACTACCCATTTCACAAAAAATCCAAAGAAAAAACTCATCATTAAGGAAAAATATAGAGTCTTTGATAAATCCTCTACCTTATGAAATAAGGGTGTCACTTTACAGTACATTATCACTCTCAAAAAATTGTATTTATGTAAAAAAATATAAACTTAAATTCCTTTGATACCTATTGTAATAGTATTTGGTGAAATGATGACATTTATTATATTAATTTCTCCTTTCAATTATTCTCGGAGTGGCCAAAAAGGTTTAGTACTACTGTTTTCATGGAAATATTATATACTAATTTTTATAAGAATGGGGAATCATAAATAAATATTCTCTTACATTATTGGAATATTCCTTTCATCACATTTATAGTGGATAACCACCCCCTTTTACAATACATTTCATGAATATTGTAACTTCCAGCTCATTCTCCACTTATTTAACAAAATTCTAAATTTGAGTTTCAAGCTTAAGAAAATTCTTCAAATATTACTGAATCCTAAAATATTTTTATGGAATAATATTACCACATAGAATTATACCATCAAAAAATATATTCAATTGTGTCATAATTTGATATAGGAAACCAAATATTAGGCTAATAACACCACTAAAATACATTGCACCCACTTAAATTCATACTTTTCAAGAAATAAAAATATTTATATTATACAGTGATGAAAACCCACATTGCATTGAAGATTTTTAAATCAAACAATTCAAAATATGATATAAGCAAATTGAATTTTACCAAATATAACTAGTGTGAAAATAAGGACCACCAACAACCATGATTTTCAGATGGGCGTTTAACCCGTACAATTCAAAAATCACCATCAATATCAAATTGTAATAAGTGAACCCAATGAAAAAGAGAAAAAAACTAACTGTGGAGGTGTGATAAAGCACGAGATGGAGGTGAGTTTGCGATGTAGGAGAGACACAGAGGAAGAGAGGCGCTGCGAAGGAGAGGTAATGGATTAGGAGAGCCGCAACGAAGGAGAGGTGTGACGAAGGAGAGCTATTGGTGGAGGAGAGGCGTGACAGAGGATAAAAATGCGGCGAATCTTGGTTTGTAGTGGTGGATGAGGAGGAGGAGGAGGCAAGAGAGGTGGGAGTAGAGGAGGAGAGGGGGGAGGCAGTGGCAGCCGCGACAGCGGTAGGGATCCTATTTCGTGAGAGCTTGCAGGGTGCGAGGAAGGTGGAGAAAGTTAGAGTTTATTTATAAAACCCAACAACACTTTTATCAGTGCTAGATAAAATGCACTGATAATAGTATGTTCTATCTGCCCTAAAATTAAAAGTTCCAATAAAACATGTCTTTATCAGTGCTTTTTTAGGGTTGATAAAGGCCCATCTTTATCAGCATTAAGAAAACGTTGATAAAAGTATGTTTTATCAGTGCTACAATTGAAAGTACTGATAAAACATGCCTTTATCAGCACTTTTTTAGTGCTGATAAAGGCTGATCTTTATCAACACTAAAAAAACACAGGTAAATGGGTGTTTTATTAGCGATTTTTAATTAGCGCTGATAAAACATACCCTTTATTCATAATTATAAAATTATAACCAATATATTCATTACATTTATAATTTTATAAATATATATAAATAATATATTTATTATAATTTAATAATTTAAATTATAATTAAATAATTATATATATATATATATGTAAATATGTTTGTGTTTGTGTATAAATTATAATTATATATATATATAATTTTATAATTTAAATTATAATTAAATATATACAAATATAAATTAATATATTATTTTTAATTTTAATTTCATAAGTATTTAAATATATATATATATGTCTTGTTTATGTATATATTCATTAAAGACATATATTTATAAATAAATATATTCAAAAGGTATTCCTAAATATATATTTATTATTTTAAAAAATATTTTGTGATTTTATAATTATTTAAACATATTTATATTTAATTAGTTATATATAATTATAATTATATATAATATATTTAAAAATTAAATAATTATATATAACTAGATATTTATATTTTTAAATATAATAAATACATTTATTGTTTATTTAAATATATTTATCGTGATTTAGGTATTTATGAGAAGATAAAGCTTCATATATATAGGAAATGAATGAATACACCAAGTATATATAATAATATAGTATATATGACCAACATTAGGGTAAACAATGAACATATATTCATGAGAAGAACGTACGCATCAATTGACACATTCATTTGGAAACATAAATTTATATATATATATATATATTTAATAAGTATTTGTATATATATATATATTAAAAAGTATTTATATATAATATTATAAACATATAGTATAATAAATATATAATAAATATATAACAAAAAATAATAAACATAATAAACATAAATAAAACATAAACATAATAAACATAATAAACATATGTTTTTTAATTAAATGTATACATATAAACATTATTTTTGAATATAATTAAAATATTTTTATATAAATTAATTATATTTTCAATTAAAATTTTTTATCCACACTATTATTAGCGCTGATAAATGGTAGATTTATCAGTGCTTTTTTCTAGCGCTGATAAAAGTACCACTTTTATTAGTGCTTTCTGATTAGCACTAATAAAACCCAAGCGATTCCCTTGCCCGCAATTGTGGTAGTGAAATTAATATATTTAACATTATTCAAAATTATTCACTTAATATATATATATATACATAAAATCAAAACAATTTATGCAGTGTTGCATATAGAAATCATCATAAATACAAAAATGAGGTAAAGCTAATCTGAAATATCTAATTACACTCTTTATCAATTAAATAATAACTATTAAAAGTTGAAAACCAAGTTTACCACATACCGATCAATATGAGCATCATATTTATGTGTAGTTGATTCCAATAGATCCCATATGATTAGAGTAAGGTTCTCCTAGTTTAGAACATGAATCAGAAGTCGTTTGCTCGTTTTTGACCTCCTGACGGGAGATATGTCATTTTAACAACACAAGACAACATTACCCATTATTTTCCATCATATTAGGCGACATGAGCATCTGATGGATGCGATGTTGATTTCCACATGTCAAAAAAATCTTGGTGATTTTTCTCCCATGATTTCATATCAATCCAAGCATGTTTTCTTAGTATCGGCCCATTTTACATGATTTGTCACTTTATTTAAAATCTGAGGGACAAACGCCATTTTCAATCATACCGAACAATTCAAGTATCCTACCCACATGTTGATTATTCCTATAGAGTTTAAATTAATTAAATATAATTTTCCTAAAATTTCATGTCCATCGGAGCTCGTTTGGTTGATTTTGACCCTACACACATGATTTTTCCATTATTACAAAAATTATAATAAATATGAAAATGAACTTTTAATTGTACCGACTAATCCAGTCATCATATTGACACACGGTTGATTCAAAAAGATCACATATGATTCGAGGAATGTTATTATATCTTTTCACATCAAACAAAATTCATTTTCTTATTTTTACCCCCTCATAAGAAATATGTCATTTTAATAACACAAGACAACATTATCCACCATTTTCCATCATATTGGGTGACACAAGAACCCAATGGATATAGATTTGATTCCTACATATCAAACCGAAAAATTTAGGTATTGGATATACATACTGATGATTCCTATACATTTTAAATGACATAAAGATCATTTTCCTAAGATTTCATGTCAATGAGATCTTGTTTGTTCGGTTTTAACCCCTACACACATGATTTTCCCATTATTACAAAAATTGTAATGAATATTAAAATGAAATTTTAATTATACCAACCAATACAGGCATCATATTGACACACAATTGATTCAAATAGATCACATACGATTTTAGGAATGTTCTCATAGCTTATCACTTCAATCAGAATCATTTGATTGTTTTTGACCCCCTGACGGGAGATATGTGATTTTAATAACACAAGACAAAATTACCCATCATTTTTTCATCATATCGGGTGACACGAGCATCCAATAGATACTAAATTGATAACTAGAGATCAAAAATGGGTCGATGATCATTATCTCATGATTTCATGTCAATAAAAGTGTGTTTTCTTGGTATCATCCCCTTTTACATGATTTGTCGCTTCACTTTAAATTCGAGGGACAAACGCCATTTTCGATCAAATTTGAAACATTCAGGTATCTAATCTACATGATGATGATTCCTACAAATTTTAAATGAATCAAATATCATTTTCCTAATATTTCATGTTAATATAACCTTGTTTGGTTGGTTTTGACCCCTACACACATGATTTTCCCATTATTACAAAAATTGTAATAAATATGAAAATGAAATTTTAATCGTACCAACCAATCTAGGCATTGGATTGAAATTCGGTTGATTATAATAGATCACATATGATTCTATGAATATTATCCTAGATTATCATGACAATCAAAAGTCGTTTTCTCATTTTGACCCCATGACAGAAGATATGTCATTTTTAAAACACAAGACGACGTTACCCGTCATTTTCTATCATATCGGGCGACACGAGCATTACATGAATGCAATATTGATTCCTACAGATAAAAAAGGTCTATGTGATCATTATCCCATGATTTAATTCCAATATAATTGTTTTTTCTTCGTATCTTCCCCTTTTATGTGATTTTTCACTTCACTTCGAATCTGAGGGACACAGACCATTTTTGATCATACCAAACAATTCAGGTATCTGATCCACATGATGACAATTATTACATATTTTAAATGACTTAAATACCATTTTCCTAATATTTCACATCAATGTTATCTCTTTTGGTCAATTTTGACCCCTACACACATGATTTTCCCATTATTACAAAATATTTATTAAACATGAAAATGAACCTTTAATTTTACTGACCAATACAGGTATCAGATTGATGAAAAATTGATTCCAACAGATCACATATGATTCAAAGAATGTTCTCCTAGATTCTAACATCAATCAGAAGTCATTTTCTTGTTTTTTTACCTCCTAACGAGAGATATGTCATTTTAATAACACAAGACAATGTTACCCGTCGTTTTCCATCATATTGGGTGACACAAGAATCTGATGGATGAGGAATTGATTCCTACAAATAAAAAATAGCTCGATGATAACTCTCCCATGATTTCATGTCAATCTAAGTGTGTTTGTTTTGTATCAACCCCTTTTACATGATTTTTCCCTTTACTTCAAATCTGAGGGACAAAGGCCATTTTTGATCACACCAAAAAATTCAAGTATTCGATCCACATGTTGTTGATTCCTAGAGATTTTAAATGAATTAAATATAATTTTACTAAGATTTCATGTAAATATGAGCTCGTTTGGTCACTTTTTACCCCTACACACATGATTTTCTTATTATTACAAAAATTATAATAAATATGAAAACAAAATTTTAATTGTACCGACCAATCCATGTATCAGATTGACATGAATTTTATTAAAATAGATCATATATGATTTGTGGAATTTTTTCTTAGATTTTCATGTCAATCAAGAGTCTTTTAATCATTTTTTACCCCCTGATAGGAGATATGCCATTTTAATAACACACGACAAAATGACCCATCATTTTTCATCATATCGGGTGACATGACCATCCAATGGATGCAGTGTTGATTCTTATAGATAAAAAACAGCTTGATGAATTTTCTCCCATGATTTTATTTCAATCCTATTGTGTTTTCTTGGTATATTGACCCATTTTACCTAATTTGTCACTTAACTTCAAATTCGAGGGACAGATGCCGTTTTTGATCATACCGAGCAATTTAGGTATGCGATTCACATGCTGATGAAAACTACATATTTTAAATGAATTGAAAATTATTATCCTAATAATTCATGTCAATCATAGTATGTTTGGTAGGTTTTTTCCCTCACACACATGAGTTTCTCATTATTAAAAAATGGTAATAAATATGAAAATGTGATTTTAATTTTACCAATGAATCTAAGTATAAAATTAAATGTAGTTCATTTAAATAGATCACATATGATTCAAGGAATTTTCTCCTAGATTTTCACATAAATTAGAAGTTGTTTTCTCATTTTTGATCCTCTAACAGGAGTTATTTTATTTTAAACACTAGAAAACGTTACCTATTGTTTTACATCATACCAGGTGAATAATGCGTCTTAGTTGAGAAGGTGAATTTCATGTTGTGTTGGTTGTGTGATGAGGTTGTGACATCTATGTTCTTAGGAAATGAGGAATTGTTTGATGTGATGAATTACATTAAAGGGTTTGAATCCTTGAATACCTTGGTAGAAGCATGATATATATTTTGGTATTGTTATATTCAATAGGTCCTTTATATTAGTGGTTTCTTAGGGTGGGAAGTGGTCGTACAAGTAGATTTATTTAGAGATTTCCCTTTATAGGTATGACTACTTGTTTATGTAAATTTACTTTTCAAGTTACTTTTGAATGAATAACTACTCGATAGTAGAAATTTATTCAAAGAGTTATTTATAGGTGTATAACTTCTTGATCATAGTGAATTTTTTTATGGTGCATTTGGGTGGAAAACTATATGAGAATATTATAGTGGGATCCTTAAGAGTGGAAAATTTATTAGTTTTTAAATGCAGTTGTATGGTGGTTGTTATATAATGGTAGTTATACAATTATAAATGTTGAGAAAAGTGTTATTATTAAAAAGTGGTATGTTTATGTGGTATGAAAAGGAAGAGGTTAAATGATGTAATTTTGGGATATTTTTTATGTGGATTGTTGTATTTTATTTATTCCATAAATTGATTCATTATTATGTTTAATTCACATTGATGCATTAGAGTTCTGTGGAGGAACCTATTTTTTTTTATATTCTTACCCTTTTAAAATAAATTATGATGACCATACATTTCTTACAAATTTTTTTGAAGATAAAATCAAAAGGATTCTCCCAATTAGATTTAATAATTCATGGATAAAATATTAAAACTGTAGAAAAAAAATTGCATCCCATTATACAAAACTAGATAATTGCAAAAACAACAATCTTTCAACTACAACAACCACTTCATAGGTGGCGTGGTGGTAAAGGTGAGTGGCCTAAATCGGTCGTTCTTTAGGAGGTTCAGGGTTCAAATCCTAGGAGTCTGCTTTAGAGGTGAGTCTCTGCCTCGAGATCCACCCATCTTGTTGGGTCACCCAGTACCTGATCGGATGGGTGTGAGGTGTGACCCACCTGTGCTAATAGATTGTTGTGTTGAACCATCATCGCTCGGGCTATAAATCTCAGGGATTCTATATCATCTCGGATGACATCGGCTCCTTCTCGAATGTGGCCTCTCTGGAGTGACCCCTTCATAGAGAGGGGGTTTCCTGGTGTGGAGGGTTCGAAAAGGCCACTCTTGGGAATTCCCTTTATAAATTTTTTTCAATTGTAACATCTTAGAAGTGGAAAGATCCCATATTAGAGTTGTTCCACCAATAATTCTAACAAGTCTACCTTTGTAGGAAACAAACACCCTTGTTCTAGGTTGAAACCAACCACAAGAAACAATCAATCCAAAAAATTACTGAATCTTTCACCCATCCAACAGTCAACATCATTTGAGAAAAAATAACCAGCCTAAAACCTCTGGACTATTCCTTGAAAAGATTGTGTACACCCACATGCTTCCCATCATCACGTGAATAATCCAGTTTCAAAATAGTTAAGTCTATTCCCAAACCGAACACACTAAAATTCCAATGACCATAGAAACATAAAGCTTTCAATGAAGCAATCCTACAAAGCTTCATTCACCCCTAGAATATTCTTAAGGAGACTCAAAAAGAGCATCCACACATAGCACATATTTGGTGCACTAAAACCAAATCCCATTCATCCTGAAAATATTCTAAATAAAATATATTAAACAACCTTCAGAAATTATGAATCCTAAAACTAATAGTGACAAAAATTTACCAATATAAAAACTAGGATTAATCCCATAAAAATGGTGTACCACCAACAATTCAATTAAAACCCAACCAATTATAGTAAACAGGATAGAAAAATGTAGAGACATAATCATTCACCCTAAACAAAAGAAGAATCCAGAGAAAAAAAATTATTCATCCAAATTATGTTTTCAAAT
The DNA here is from genome assembly GCA_963277665.1 of Viscum album. NCBI lineage: Eukaryota > Viridiplantae > Streptophyta > Magnoliopsida > Santalales > Viscaceae > Viscum > Viscum album. Next base: position 461,812,550 of record OY728134.1, on the reverse strand, counting down.
TACATTAGATTTTGACCTCATACACATATATGTTAAGGATCCAACATATTAAATTTCTTCCTCTCAGATAATGATAATGTCTCTAGGGGACAATGGGCCATGGATTAACATTACCATCATCTGAGGTCTCTTAAGTGTTTAGAGTAGCAGGGTGCTCAACCACAACATGTAATTAAATTTTAACTGACTCTTTGTCAAGAATATATGGTTGGGACTCATCCTTAATAAATTTATGTGTCATGGAATTTTGATCATCCTTAATTTTCCTACCTCTCAAAACATTAGACTCCTTGTTATCCTATCTAGTAATAAGTAACAATCCTTGAGTAAATTTATTGTAGGGAAAGGCCCCAACATCAATCACTTGACCTATCACCTGCTCCAAAATAGTAGTTATCCTCATAGTAAGGTCAATTACCACAGTAGGATTGATGATTTCCAGACTGTATAGGCATACTAGACTATTTCCATCCAAGATGACTCTACACTTGGAAACCACAAACCCTCTAATCTTTCATTATAGAATGACCATAACTGGCCCTTACAACCAAGAGGTTCTTCTATCCACAAATAGTTGTATCATTTCCAATATCAATTCTAAGTTATTTCAACATTGAAACATTAACACTTTCATGAATCTGCTGATAAACAGATGAATACAAACCCTGACCCTTTTGTTGAGAGGCAACACCAATTCCCTACTTACCTGCATCCAACATTGGATTTTTCCACTTTAATCCTCCCAATATCAGGTCCTAGAACAGGTAGATTCCAATCTATCTAGGACACATATTCTAGAAGACCTATATTTTATATAATAGAATGATTATTCTCACTCATACCTAGGTTGACACCTTCACTGGAAATCACTATAGTGGCCTTAGTAGAGACATTACCAAAATTAGTCCCCTTATGAATATAGTCCTTATAAAGATTTCCTCTAAGAGAATAATTCCCATAGATGACAATTCTACGATAATTACTCTTTCAATCACCAACAACACAACACTATCAAAATAATAAATTTACTTTCTAATATTCAATTATATAATTTATCACATCATCATGCAGTGAAAGTATTTCCATATCAATATGAGTAACACTAAGATCAAAATCCACTAATATCCTAGTACAGTGGACAAAATTTTCCATTCCAGTCTCTCTATCCACATGAATTGGAACCTTAAATGAAGAATCTATGTAAAATCTAGTGAAGTTCACGCTAAGAGTGTGGTGGTTGTAGTGGGATTTTGGGTGCTATGGGAGGCTTTTATCTAAACCAGACAGATGAGTCCTTGGGTGAATGTAGGCTCATTGAAAAGTAGGAATCTTCTCTTGATTGTGGAGTTGAGTTCACTATGTAATGGAATTTCTCTAACTGTTAACTTTTTGGATGCCCCACATGTGATGCGTGGTTTAAATTTAAAGATAAAAACTACTTACTGATTATTTTCCTAAGTTTTCTCATCAGTACAAATGTCTTTAGTTGGTTTTGAATCCCTACTTGGTCAAATTTAATTTTAATGAAAATGTAAATGTGATTTGTGACTTTACTAGAAATACAAAAACAAAATGAGATAGTCAATTTTAATGAGAAACTAAAAAGATAAAACAAAACAGACCTCCTGAATCTTATGCATCAAGCAGGACCATAGATGCTACCTGCGTCCAGTATAGCAAGGGACTGCAAAAAATAAAAATAACGATGATAATAATAATGAATTTAATAATATATTAATAAATTAATTCATTATAAACATGTGTCGTAGGATCCATTTCACCATCACCCCGACACATATACTCCCGCAGTGCTCTAACCTCAGCTAACAACTACACATATACCTACTTGAAAGCTCACATCCATGACTCCAAGTCTGTCACCTGTTGTTTCATCCTAGAAACAATAGGATCTATAACCTCAGAGTGTGAAACAATAGAATGAGGAATCCTCGTGCCACATGTAAGTATGTAGTCATGTCCACCACAAACAATAATGAGATGAAATATCTCACCCCTTCATATGGAAATTTGTCACTAGTCCTCTGGAAGCACTGCTAACTCAACCTCAAATTGAGACTATATAATGTATAAATATAAATATTCATGTATATACAAATTTTTGTAAGTATTGATAATTAGTATAAGAACTTACTATAAGAGCTACAACCTTTAGATCATTTCGATCACAAGTCATTATCCACACTGACATTTAATCAATCGGTGCACCCTACTCTCATAACTATATACTAATAAGATATAAATATAGAACACAAAACCATATTAAATAGTAGATTTAAAAAGTGAATAATAAATACATCGTGTCGAATCTGGGACAAGTGATGAGTCCCAAACCCATGAGGTGGTCCTTGCAACACACGATTCTCAGAATGATGCGTTGCCACCTCCTATATTCAATTAATTCAAATTTCAAACATGTAAAATGATGCATATTCTTAGAAATATATAAACAAAAAATAAATAGACTCACTATTGTAGCCTCATTGGACTAATATGCAACTAACTCATGCCACTAAGACATGATAATAACTCTCAGAACTCTGTCCAGAATGTATGGGGCACCCACATTTGGTAGCCAATACTCCCTCTTGACTCTATATTTATAATATTTCCACATTTTATGACATTTGGCCATAAAAATGTCTAAAACTCATTGGTAAACACTCTCATATTATTCTATTTAAGAATTTTTTTTATCACAAATGTAATTATTTTTTAAACATATCTAAGAAACTAAAATGATCCTCTTATATGAACCTCCCTCTATAGATGATATAATGTATCTAGGGGGAATAAATTTTAGTCATTTTTAGTCAATGAAAATATGTGTGGTTCACATATTATATGAACCAAGTGGTGAATAAATGCAGGGGCACCCACTCCCACAAGATGGTATGTCTCGTCAAATGATATGTCAAGGGTCGTGTTAGAATTCTATGATAAAATACCATGACCAAGGCATCTCCTATAAAAGGAAGAAGTGTTCAAGTTTGATACTATTAAAAAAAATTCCATACATAATTAGAAATATGGACATATATATATATATATGTATGAATTCTTAATTAAAAAAATAAAATCACATTTACATTCATACATACCTTGACCCGTAGACGCAAATGGCTATGTAAAATGATGTGGATCTTGTGCCTATTCCACTGAAATATCTACAGTCATAGAAAGAATCAGTAAGGAAATGATTCATTGCCTATTACAGTTCCATATAATGTGAACTACAAAGGAATCATGTACTTTTTATTTATTTCACACATATTTCATCAAATATAAAGGAGTAGTTGGATCAAAAAATATGTCTAGGAAAAGATATGATATTTCATTGTTTCATAACCTTGAAATCCCATAGAAGGGATAAAGATCTAATATTCATTCATTAAATTCATTAATAATGATAAATTCATAAAGACTAAGTTTCTAAACACCAGGAAATAAAAGGTGTTGAATGTTTCTTTCCACTACCAACAATTAAATATCATCACTATCATATACTGGACAAGAGGCATCTATATGAATGAAAATAAAATATGATTTCATATATCATAACGAGAGGTACAAAACTTCTGTAGGTAGAATATTAGTGAAAAGTATACAAAGGCCATTCCATGGGGATCACTCAATTTTAACTAGATCCATTGATTTCAACTGAATTACATGTTGGTTGCATGATAATATAAAGAATTTTTATAGAAATATTTTCCCCCAATTCAGGTAAGGTTATTATAAGGGACATACATACAGAGAATGTGAAGAGAGATATAAATAAAAGGTGGTGATTGAATCACACTAGTTCTCTATCAACAATTGGGATGTATAGAACCTCATAGAATAATGTAGAATTATAAGGGGAGTGTGTCACATGAAATTGATCAGGTGAAATAAGAAAATTCTCATAGATCCATATTGGAAGGTTGAGAAATATAAAGGAGATACTTTAGGTCTGAAGTCCATAGACTGAAATTGGAAATTTTAATTTCAAATATGAGAAGATTGAAAGGATACATTCTTTTTCAAGAGGCCAAAAAGGAATGGAAAATAGAAGACCGCCTCAAGGTTGAAATTATAATCCAGGATAAAATTTGTGTATAAGATATAAAATTCCACATGGATTTTTTATTAGAAGAATATCTCGATGTTGAAATCATACCAAATATGTGAAAAAATTACATAATTGAGGGGAGATTATAAGAAAAATATCAAAAAATTTGTGATTGATTTGAACAGAAAGGTAGTATAAGGAAAATAATTTGTTGAAAATCCACTTGGGTTCCCACTAATGAAGTTCCAACTACCCATGGACTATGGATGAACATATTGATAAAGAAGTCAGGATGGTGAATTTAAAACAAGCACCCTTGGGTGAAAAACCAATCATTTGACTTTTAAGTTTATTATTTTAATTATTTTTCTCAATAAAATGATCATTCATCCCACCATGTGTGTTACATTTTTTATAAAGTAATCTCACTAAAAAATAAAAAAAAAGGAAACATGGAAGAAAGACACACATAACATGGAAAGATCACAAAGGAATTTGTGTATTTTACCCAACCATTATATCTCACCTTCCAAATACATTTATTCATTTTTAAATAATTCAATACATCACACTGGTAGTGATCATGTCAACTAAAATTAGTGTCTGTCTTCATCATGGTTCTTTTGAGAAAAAAAGTTTTTATCAAATATATGTTTTTGAGAAAAAATGGAATGCACTAACACATCTAAAACCAAAACTAAAAATTTTTAGACATGAGAACAACAAATGGTGGCTATGACTTTGGTGTAGCCTCTCATGGTCAAAATGAAGGCATGAAAATTAATCAAACCATATAACAATATAATGGCGAAATTTTTTATATGATTTTTCTTTGGATATGTTTTCACTCGCAAGCATGGAATTTCTAGCAGCACTAAACTACCCAACAAAAAAAGAAAGAAAAATTATCCAAATTATATCTATCCTAAAAATTTAGAAATATGACACAAGTGAATGATCAACATAAAAATCCCCATATCCCATTTATTTTTCAAAATTTAGCAATAATACTTTGAGATCCATGAATCAAATTTCTAAAATGATCAATAATAATAAGACTAAAAACATACATATATCGACATCAATGGTTTCTTAAACCAATATTTAACAATACTTATTTAAAAATCCAGATAAAACATACTATTTATGATAATTTTTTTTTGTATATTATATTTCAAAATCATTGTATTCTTCCACTATATAAATCTAGAGAGCCCCACTATCCCCATGTAATTTTACTGTATCAATCAACTTTAGCCTTTCCATCTGAAGGGAATTGAGGGGTAGCTATGGTTTGAAAAATGTGAAGAGATGTTTTTCTTGTGAAAGAAAAAATGATATGAAATAAAAGTCACTTGAAAATAAATAAATGTAGAAAAATTTATTTGACTGAGAAAAAGTTTTCTTACTTTCATGACTCTTTTTCTTAATACATGATAAAAGCTAATATGGTGAAAAAAATAAATGGTACAATGAACAAGAAGCCTCAGCCTCCTAACCATGATGGGAATTTAAATTTTATTTAATGTTTTCCATCAACTAAAAAAATAAAAATTAATTGAAAAAAGCATTGAGTTGGGATCCAAGTTTTGCTAGCCCTATCAGACAATTATGCTTAGTTGGGAATCCCTGAACTTGACATGATCATGGCTATTAGTGGCATGATCATAGTATATAATTTCATGCTAATAAGACCCTTTATATTTCATGTTCCATGGTCTATATAATGTTATTTATCCTCTAATACAAATAATAATATAAGGAATGACTACTTATTGAGGGAATAATGAATAAGAAGAATACAAAGTAAATTCATGAGAAAAATATGTAAATGGAAACAAATGATAAATCATGATGAAAGTGTTGTGAGATATAAAAAATCCTTAGGATATGAAATTGAAGAAAGTTTAACGAAAATAATAGATTGTGAAGATAAAATTTATTATTGATTTAACTAAATAATCATGCTTCATTTACTATTTATTGGTGGAAGTGAAGTGGGGAATATTAATAAAGATCAGAAATGAGAATTATAATAAATTGATGATTTCCACCTATCAAAACTTCTAGAAACTATAAGAATAATATTTAGAAAAATTTGGGATGTTCAGATATCTGAGTCACCCAGTCTTCTGGATTTCACTCTATGAGATAAAAATCACTATAAATAGGTTGAATATTATTTAGAGTTATGAGGATTTTTGGATAGAATCGAAGGAAAAAATATCTAAAATTAGTTTATGTTCATAAGGGGGATGTTAGCGAAGGGATGAATATGAGAATTGAGTTTGATATTGAATATATAATAAAAAATAAGTGTGGAGGGAGTACATGTAGTGTGTTTTCTGTATAAATAAAATATTTAAGATAAACTTGTCTATCAAACTCAAAGAGAAAATATCACATGGAAATCATTGAATGGAATATTCTTAGTTCATGAGGATTAAATTTAGTTGAATATAATTTAAGTGAATAAAAATTTAGCTTGGATGAACTGGATTAAGAAACTCAGCCTAGAGTTACTTAGGTGTTGTGCATGAGTATCACTTCAATGATTCATTATAAATAACCAATTAGATAAAGTCATTTTAATTGGAGTAAAAGGATCATTTTGGAATATAACATTATTTTTATTGAGAAATAATGGCCCCACATGTGTGTGTGTGTGTGAAAAATTAAATCCATGAATAAGTGTTAAGAGAAATCTAAGAGCTGGTTATCATGTATAGATTTCATGCCATAGTTACCACAATTAACCTCAAGGGATGTTTTCTTTTTGGAATGATTTGGTTCTAGATTTTAATATACCCATTACATGAATAATTGTTATTCATAATAAATGGATTAATAAAAAAAGTATATGTATGTTGAAAGTGTTTATTGTTATTAAAGTACATGTTAAGGATGAGGAATACTGAACTCTCATGTGTAATAGACAAATGAATGTATTTTATTAGTTATGTAGTGATTGATTATGGAAAATTAGGTTATAGGGTGAGAATCTTGAATGAGAAGAAATTTAAAATGTGTTATTATATTAATATTAGGATTCAAATAATTCTTTCCAATTAACATTTGATAACCGAAGCCTCGTACATTTGATGAAATGAATGCTTAGTGGAACTTTTTTTGCAAGAAATTACTTAACGTAAAGTAGTAACTCAACTGTGGGGGATACAATTAACATATTTTTTTTATTATTTCCTTATCACAGTTTATATATATTTTATGGGTTTCTATGTTTTATTATATAAATATTATAGAATTTTTTGTTTTTATATTTTTCTGTAAAAAAAATTCCTTTAATTATTTTTACTCTAATTTGTGTCATTTTTAATGCATGTATATATCAAAGATAGAGATAATAAATATAAAAAAAAAATTAAACTTTTCATAAAAAGTTAAAAAATTTTAAAAAGGTTTTAAACCGAAGACCAGGAAAACAATTTTACCTTTCATTAAACATGAAAATTGACCGTTTCACCTTCAAAAGTCTCTCTAACATAATGAATATATTCTTCGCATTGAACTAAAGTGTGTTGATCAAGTTGCTGTGAAAAAAAGGAAACAATCTTGTGTTTATCTTGTTCAATTAAAAGCACTTCTTACCTTGAATTTTTCACAACAACTTGCCGATTTGGATTAGATGGCAAGGTAATGAAGAAAAATTTTTCTACTTGTGATGTCAAGATGAAAGGTTCATTACTAACTCATTCATCTTTATATAACATACTGTTAAAGTTCACCAATGTAAACCGATATTGATTAACTTTACTTCCATGGACTAGATCAACCCAATTACACTTTAATGATATGTATTTCAACCCATACGCATATACAACTTTAGTTATTTCTTTCAATTGACCATAGTAATAACCATAACTGATAGATGGGAAACCAATGCCACTGTTTTGTGTTTCCCATTTTTCATCGACATCTTTAATGTGAAACCAAAATCCATTAGCATCTAAATTTTTGTAACGATGAGCCATTATAGATGGATCCTCATTTAGTAGGTTAAATTTTTCAGTTAGTGTAGGGTCGCCTAACTCTCACAGGTTATGGACCTATATATTTCACAGAATTAAATAAAAATTTATGCAGAAAAACATTAGTACAATAGTTCAGTCATAATGAAAATCCATTTATACATACAAAATCATTGATCTAATCATGAAATTATGTATAATGAGATTTTTGAATTTATAATAACCCGCAAAAGACATATCTTCTTTTAGATCATTAATGTGTTTCCTCTAAATGATAACACCATGTTTAAATGATCAAATTATATATGAAAACAAAACATATAAAAGTTAAATAATAAAAGTGATAAGAAACTTACTACATCAATGGTGAAACTAATGGAGTATTGAACAAGATATTTCGATGAGTATGTACCTACTTAATATTGTCCATATCAAATATAGTTCCTTCTCTATCTGGACCATCATGAATATAATAGGGATTATCTAATTTTTTCAACATATATAAGATATTTTGCACAAATATTAGTACACTCATACATAAAATAACCATTGGTTATTGATTCTTTCGAACAAGCTATGTTGCGTACAAATCATTTAAATGTATTTAGATACCGCTCAATAGGATACATCCACCTGAATTTCACTGTATAGAGACATGATTTTTTCCTTGTAATAATTTGAAAGATTTCTATATATATTTCTAGAGCTAGGTGCTAAGACGACATGTGATTCCAAGGCCCGATGTGCCCAGAATTAATTTTATAAAAATATTAAATATATTTTATATTGTGTACACATTTTTACTTAAAGAAAAAAGGATAACTATCAAATGTAAGATCAGATCAGAAATATGAGACCATGGTTGATTTTTGAAGACATTGTTTACACAAGGAGTGAATTAAAATAGGTCATCGTAGGTCATTCAGACACATTTCTCATTGAAAGTATGTTCAGTGGATTAATTAATTAATTAATTAATTTATTAATTCATTTTTTACCTAAATAGAATGTTTATAAATATACTAACATGGTGATTCTCCCAGGGCTAGCCGCATAATCCTAGGATCCTCTAAGAGATTATCCTTCATCCTTAATTGGGGAATCACCTTGGATGAAGATGAAACACCAGATTAGATTAGATCAGGATGCAATGAACAAAATTAATTCCTTTAATCATTGGAAAGTGCGTTATTCAATTAAGAATGATACAATCTCCAGGAAGGACTCATCAATTTGTGTTTTATGCCCATTTTGATTAAACTGATTGAGCATATCAATCCCTTCTATCGATCTATGGCAATTGTGGCCCAATAATACACCTACATACCAGATAAATTTGGTTTTTGAGTTTTTATCTAGCCCCAGTATCACCATTCTTGATCGTTGAACAAGAATGTTTGGACAATGATGGTTAAACCTTTTTTATGGAACCTTTCCCCCAAATATTCTTCACGTTCATCACTAGAAGGACCCCACAATCCCAGTTTGACATTATCAAGTTGTACCGAGCTTGATCACACCCCTAGAATCATGATGAATCGATGAACGGGGCTTGGATTGAGGAAATGAGCACATATATGGGATTATTGCGAGATGAAGATGTTTTTTTGATGATCAGTGAAGGAATAATTATAGAAGGAAGGCACAGTGGCATGAAGAACTCATGAAAACTTTCTCATGGTCTCATGGATCATATTTCCAGTGAACAATGGTTGGAAATGATGAGTAGAGATTAGATCCTCTAATATCAGGTGGATTCGAGGTGGGATTTGAAGTGGATCAAACTAATTCAACACACAAATTGTGGATCTGGATTTTAGAAGAAAACCTGACTACACGCCGTGTACAAGGATGAACACACTATGTGTAGCCCCTTAAGTGAAGCAACTAGGTTTTTAAGAAATCATAAGGGCGGAACAACGTGTAGCCTTCCTACATGTTGTGTACCTCATCCTCAAGTAGGTGGTCCGTGTGTTGGGTCACATGGGCAGGACTCTGTGTGAGAGTAAATGACTAGGAACACAGTCATGTACCAAAGTACATAGACATAGACAAAGGAAACATGCATCACCCAGTGTGGAGAAACATGCCATGTACCAAAGTACATGAACACAAGGTCAGTACACAAACACAGGCAGAAGGACATAGCCCGATCCTGGTTAGCATAGAAATTTTGTGTAGTCTACATGCACGATGTGTAATAATAAATGTATTCAGATCCATATACCTATAGGGACACATAAAAGTGGGGGAGCAGGACCACAAACCGTGTGGGTCCCCTCACACGTCGTGTACCCCTTGGTCTCTTTTGAGGAAACTTTAAGTTCTTGTATCTCTTTCATTTGAACTCAAATTTTGGATAAATAGTAGCCTATCCTGACTATTTTTCTACATAGAATGTGATAGTACCATCATTTTTGGATTTTTAGATATGATGTTGAATGTTCTGGGAATGACGCTTTCTGAGGTGACGCCCAATGGCGATAGTGATCGGGCAGGATCACCAGAGGTTTATTCCGAGTTAACCCCCCTATTAGATAGGGAGTGGGTCCTTGGTGATCAGAGTGGAACCCCTCGGTCACACCAGGGTGTGAGTCTTCAAACACTAGAGTGGAACCCCCATCAGTATGGGCGTTGGTCCTCTACAGCTACCTTCTAAGTGGAACTCCCCTAATGCACTAGGGCGCGGGTCCTCGATGACTATAGTGGAATCACCCTTGTGGTACCAAGGCGAGGGTCTTCAACTTCCAAGTGGACCCCCTATTAGATAGGGTGGGGGTCCTAAATTATCAGAGTGGAACCCCTTGTCACACAAGGGCATGGGTCCTCAACCTATAGAGTGGAACCCCCCATCATCCTAGGTGTGGGTCCTTTGTCTACCGAGTGGAACCCCCTATCATCATAGGGTGTGATTCCTAGTGATACTAGAGTATAACCCCTTATCTACATGGGTTTGGGTCATCTACTTCGAGTTTGTGTCCCATCGGTCATGCGGAATAGTGAATAGGTGTGGTTTGACTTGCATGGTTACTTATGGGCAGGCACGTAAGATGTTGGGCATCATTTATGGACTTTTGAAACTGTTGGAGACTCTTCTTCTTATGAATACATATGAGATAGAGACCCCCTTACTCTCTTATTTGGGATTCTTTGAATGAGAATATATATATATATATTCTTCTGTATCCATACCCTTGTATTTGGTTACTCTGTTTCGATGAGAGGTGAAGACGCGCGGGGAATGCCATGTGATTTCTGTTTTTAGCTTCTCGTGGTTAGATGAGTCAACTCTCATGCTATAGGTGGAGAATACTTGACGTGTAGTTCATCTACTCACCCTATTGACCCCCTTTTGTTTGGAAGAGGTTACTTTCACTCTTGGTTTGGGTTGATATGTTCTCTTTGACTGTATCTTTCATCTACTATCACTCTATTCCTATTGTATCTCTTACTAACCCCCTTCATCTTTTGGGGTGTCCTACTAGGTATGTATATACTCACCCCTGCATGGGATTTCTCACATGTGTCATGTCTTATGAAGATGAAAGACAGTTTGGCGGTGACTTCAGAAGAGCTTAGGGATACCTGGTACTTTGGACTATGTACGGTGGTCATAGATTGGGATTTAGGAGCTGAGCTCCCTCAATAGTTTACTTTTTCAGTTTTGTTTGGTTGGGACATATTTCTATTTGGGCATGTATTTTTACCCTTTAATTTTTATTTTATACTGTTTTACTCTTGTACACCTTAGAGGTTATGCATGCTTGGTTTACTTTCTAGTTGTGTTTCATCTTTTACTCCTTCCCTCAACACTTCTATATTGAGATGTTTGTGTGTGTGTGTAGGTACTTAGGAAAAGGCCTACCTATGTTAGATATGCCTTTGGTGCTGGTCTCCACCCCTAGCCTATGAAGGTGGGCTTGGGGTAGTTGCGGCTCGAGCCCCGGCTTGGGTCGGGTCATGGGATATTGGTATCAAAGCAAGTTAATTCATTGGGATATTGTTTAGACTAGTCCACTTACAAAGTTTTGGTTGGGTTTAGTGCAGAAATGTCAAAGTGTCTCAAGTTTGACTCTCAGGCCAGGAAGTCCAGTGATGGTGTGGGAGGACAACGTATCCATTCACTTATCTGCTTGTCAACTCGACATACTGAGACATTAGTTACATGGATCAATAGTACATGCATCATATAGGATTGAGTATTTAACTATCTTTATTGAGTTATCTTCCCATTTTTGTTAAATATATATATTCTCATTTGAACACAATATGCCTTGATGAATATCAGGATGCCTCCATGATGATATCCATCCAGGTTACCAGATCTGGATTGTGATGATGATCCAATGAGAGATGAGGACTCAATTCAGGGTCCATCCCATGACCCCTTCCTCTAGCTGGGAAGGTAGAAGCACCTACACCTATTGAGAAACAGATCGTTTAATCAGAGCAGCCTGAGGATTCTTGTAGGATTATCATATTCTGTGAGTTCTAGCATCAGAGGCCACTGAGTTTCCACGATGATCTAGTTCCTTAGGTAGTAGAGGATTGACTAGAGTTGGTGGTCCATATCTTCGTGCTTGTTCAGACCCCGATAGATTAGGTTGTTACACTAGTAACTATCCTTTTCCATGGAGCAGCTGGGCACTGGTGGATCCTTGTTACATAGATGCATGATGAGTCGACACTCTCATGGACCAACTTCCAGCAGCTGTTCAGTGAGGAGTATTACCCATACTTATTACGTTCAATTCAGATTTGATATCTTCTAGAGCTATAGCAGGGAGGGATGACGATGGATGATTACTCAATGAGGTTCATATTCCTTATCTGATACTTCCTTGATATGATTCGGGATGGCTACTTCCGAGCATGGAAGTTTGAGTAGAGACTCCTCAGAGAGATCTGTGCTAACATGGTGCCCTTATGAATCCCAACCTATATCGGGGTATTGGAGTGAGCACTAGAGATAAATATATTTCTATCAGCGGGACGCCAAAGAGTTGGAGCTAGTAGTGGGCGCCATAGAGATAAGTCATCTGTAACGGCTAGTAGATTCAAGATGCTAGGATCTCGATGCAGGAGACCTCCCCATGATCAAACTTAGGAACGTGGTTAGGGGAAACACAAAGGACCAGGTCATACCAGAGAGAGGCAGTGGTTTCTTTGTGACGGGTGAGGTTACATAGCATAGGATTGTCTGACCAGATGTGCTGAGTAGCACATGAAGATAGCTGACATACCACCATGATAGAGGTAACATTGTGATTAGGGACCTCCCAAGAGAGGGCATGGTGGTCCCCAAGGAGGCAGAACTAGTATAAGAGTATGATGACCTATGGGTGGTGGATTACACAATGAGATTCTTCCCCCACCACCACCAAGAAACCCACATCAGGCTTAGGGAGCTGGCGGTTGGGGCCGCAGACAGCTGCAGGCTTTGGAGGCTTATGACCCCACAGTGCACAAGATGATCAGAGGTACGATATGTGTTTATTATACTCTTGATTTAGTATTAATAGACATAGGTTCAAATCATTACTTCGTCACTATACTCTTGGTGATAGAGATGGATCTCCCAGTTAAGGTGCTAGCCTACTAGCTTCGTCTTGAGGTTCCTATAGGGAAAAAGTCTTCTATATATTTCATCTACCGACAATACGATGTATCACTTGGTGGAGAGAGGTTCATGTGGGACTTTTTGGTCATCAAGATGGAACCATATGACTTCATCTCGGGTACAGATTGGTTTTCCATGGTCTGAGCCCAAATTGATTATCATCGTAGATGATTCAGATGCCTATGCACCGATTGGATGAGATTATCCTGTATGGTGAGAAAGATTTTTAAGAAAGTGTTGTTTTCAACAACACTATATTTTATTATTATTAGGGGGAGATTTTTGAGAATAATACTCTATCTTTTTATGATGATTTTGATGCTCACAAATACACTTGTTTTTTATTCTAATGATTTTACCTTGAGTATATTTTAGGAATTTAATATTCTTTATATTCTTATTTTTAGTAATATTGAAGCGTTTAAACCACATGGAATATTTGAAAAAGTGTTCGGAAATCATTTGAGCGTGTTCTGGAAACACTTTTCATACCCTACATTGAAGAGCGTAGCGTAAGAATAAAATTATACATTTACTTTATGGGAGTTCAGAAAAGTTTGGTTAATCAACCATACATTGTCAGAAAAGTATGGTAAAAGAACCTTATATTTGGAAGGAACCTTACGTTTGTATTATCATAGAAGTATAGAAGAAGAACCTTACGTAAGTATGGAACCTTACATTTTCTTAATAAAAGTATGGATTATCAACCTTACTTTATAATGAACCTTACGTTCTATCAAAAATTATGGATCATGTATCTTACATTTTTTTATAGAGGAAAGTATAGATAATATACCATACATTTGAAAGTTCAAGAGAAAATTATGGATGATCAACCTTACATTTGAGATCAACCTTACATTTGAGATCAACCTTACGTTTGAGATCAACCTTACATTTAAAGAATGGATCATCAACCTTATTTTCATGATCAACCTTACATTTTTAACCTTATGTTCTGAGAAATAATGCTATGCAGTTCAACCCTACGTTTGACGTTAGAGATTTAAATTTTGAATTTATTGAGCAACGGTCTTTATGCGGAATATCAGTCTGATTTCAATCCAGATTCAAAGCCTGATATTGAAGCACATCTTTGAAAAATTTAAATCCATTTATTTTTTATTCAAAGGATTTATTTAAGAGGGGGATTTCATGCTGATTATTTAGGGAAGTTACGACTGCTATGTTATTCAAACATTTGAATATCACGATTCTTAAGGCAACTTTTGTGAATCTAAATTTGAAAGGAAAATGCTCGTCTTTATTCTTTATATATCTATGTTATTTTGAATTACAGAGAGTGAGATGGATCATTGCAAAAAAGATAAGAAGAACAAGCTCTCGAGTTTTTCATGACTATAATTTTTATAGAGTTATACAAGTCACATAGATCCGCTGCTACCAAGATCTATCATATTTTTTTTATGAAGAAAAGGAAAAGTGGTAAAGGTTCTTATTCTACATCGAAGATCTATCATGAATCTATTGTTTTTAAAGTTTCTGATTTTATTTCAAGATATATTTGCGACTGGATTGACTCAAAAATTATCTTACCAGAAGAACATATTTTTTGAAGATGACGATCCATCTACTATTAGTTGTGTGATGTTGTAACTGTGAAGAACAACTGGAAAGAATTTTTAAACGAATACACTTTTCATTTTGAGTAACTTAATTCTTTTACTAAGATATTTCAGTTCTATGAATGAACCAGAAGGCTCTATTTTAGCCTTATATTGTAAAGGTGTCAACTGCATGCACTCAGCTGTGGATGGTCTATTGATAAGAGGACCTGATAGTGAAAATCACCAAGCTCGTGGAGTAGAGCATTGGTGGAGTGTATTAGGGGCCTTCTATTCCCTAAACCACTATAAATCTTTGCATCTCGATAACTATTTATTTCTACTGCATAAACATTCTGATAAAGTTAAAGTACAGATTTGGTAATCATCATGATTCTCGAAGAAATTGTAAAAGACACAATTCACCCACCTCTTTTTCATATTTGGTATAATCTGATCCAACAATTGGTATCAAATGTAGAGATTTATTTTGATAGAGATATAACAAGCTAAAATCTTCAAAGAATTATACTCAGAGATCTCAATGGCTGATAAATGAGAGGGAATGTCAATGGTTTGAGCTCCATACTTCAATGGTGAAAACTATGGATGTTGGAAGTCGAGGATGATCATCTATCTGAAAAATATTTGATACAGAGTCTACTAAAATATTATTACTCCTTATAAAATTCTTGAGAAACCTGAAACATGGAATGCAGCTACTGAAGCAGAGTATGACATAAATTCAAAATCTATGAATACTATCATCTGTGGTCTAGGACCAGATAAATTAAACAGAGTATCTCAGTGCCCGACTGCTTATGAAATGTGGCATACAATTGCAGTTGCTTATGAAGGAAATGACAATGTCAGAAAAATGAGGTATGCTACATCAAAACTAAAATTTGATACATTTAGAATGATTGATGGTGAAAGAATCACTCATATGAATGGAAGGCTTACAAAAATAGTCAAAAAAATCACTGCCTTGGGGGAGATCCTATCAAACGAGCAGATCAAACCTTAAAAGTACTAAGAGTACTTCCAACCCATTGGAATGGGATATCAACGACCATTTGGAAATCATCAACAATCAAAGATCTAACTATGAGATAATTAATTGGAACCCTGATAATGTATGAAGCTGAGATGAAAGATGAATCAAATGATCATAAAGTATTGATCAAAATAGAAAATACTACTTTGAAAGTAACATCCCCAAAGAAGAGAAAAAAGATAAATAATAAAATCAAAGTGAAATCAGAGAGTTCTGATTTATCTGATTTAGATATGGAACTGGCTTAGTTAGCCAGGAAATTCAGTAAATTATACATAAAGAATAAATGATTTAGAAAATCCTTCAAGAAAGATGAAAAATATCCAAAGGAATTCAGATTCTATGAATGAAAAAAGATGGGTCACATAAGACCTGACTGTCCTCAATTAAAAGAAGAAAAGAAAAAGAAAATTTTCAAAAAAAATAATTATGAGCAGAAAGAAAAAAGAACAATGAAAGCTACTAGGAGTGTTTCTAAAGACTCCAACAGCTCATCAAAGTCTGACTCATAAAAGGAATAATTGAATCTAAAAGAAAATATGTGCTTTATGGAATAAGCTGATGTGGTAAAATCCTATTACTAATCTGATTTGAATTTTAAAACTACTTGCTCAAATAATAAACTTGAAGGATACTTTAATATGTTGGAAGAGAAACCTGATTCCTTATTTAGGAAAAATAAGTCACTAAAAAATATTCACTATAAGGCCCCAGCCTTAAACCTTACTTAATCTTGAGTTATTACAAGATTACACATTGAGGATCTTTTCAGGTTTAGAGTTTTAGAGAATTAGATCATAAAACTTGCATTACATTCCACATATAAACAAAGTGGTTACATAAAGATAGTATTCTTCATTCCCATCAATGGAAACACATTTAAAATAAAACATGGATTATTTCTTGACACATCCTTGACTCTATCATCTTATCATGTACCTTTCCCTTGACCTGTGAAAAACATTTCAAAAACTTGGGATGAGCATAAAAACTCAGTATGGGTTATAAAAAAAACATGGAAAGGAAACATGAGTTCATATATACATAAGAATGAAATCATACTTTACCCATAAAACATAGGCACTTTAACATACCTCATAAAATCATGAATAAATCATAGAAATCATAAGACATAAAGGTAACTTGAGGCATTCATAACATTCTTACATAGGGAGTAACCCTCTTGGTTACGTTTGGAATACCCATCACAGTATATTCCCTAAAATCTCTTCGGAGAAACCTTAACGTTTCACTCCTTCGCGTTACCCAATGCATTGGAGAGCTATAACGGGCTCACCCGCCCTTAGTTTATCACGGAACCACCCGTCTTCATAATAATGCCCAAGGACCATAACATAATCATATCACATAAAACATGCATAAAGGAAACATAACATTTCCACATTTCAATCACGAGATATCAATACAACACATTGATACAATAAAAACATTATGAAAACCATTTTCAATACCAAAGTAAAACATGGTATTTATTTTTCTTTTAAAAAAGAAGGTATGGCTTGTAGAGGAAGCTGAAACTCAAATAACGGTTACGACGGCGGAGAAGTCGTTGTGGCCGCATACGTACGAAAAAAACATTCCCTTTTGTCGTTTAGTAAACGCTTCGTATAAAAAAGATTCCTTTTGAATAAACGTAAAAGTCAAAGGGGTTTATACACCGTATAAAAGAAAGTTGTGTATAAAACAAAATATGCCTCAATGAAAGGAGATTGAGACGAAGTCCCATACAAAGATAATTTTTAAAATAAAATAGATACATTATGTGTATTCACTATAAGTACACATAAATAAAGTACAAATACAAGATACGACATAATAATATAATGACATAATTTGAAAGTAGGAGATTAACCCAAAGAATGGAAATTGGGTTAAGAAGTTCCCATACCTCGTATCCAACTTGACCCGACCGTTATTTAAACTCCTGAATAATAAACTTTAGTTAATCTCTACTTGATTATGAATCTTTTCCAAGTTCATTATTCCTTTTATACCATGTTATGAACATCATGTAATCATTTAAGTTAATAATGTTCATTTTGTCGGTATTTGGTTCTTAAGTCAAAAATAGACTTCTTATACTTACATGTTGTTAATTTGGTCAAAGGTTCATTATACCAGAATGATATTCATGATGTAGATATCATATATGTCATATATATCCAGTACCTGCATTCATTTATAATATTACATCATATTTAGAGGTAAGAAATGAAATGCACCGTTCATGGAGACGATAAGCCGTACGTACGCATGAACGCTACTTCCATTTCTATTTCATATTTTCTGGAATGGAATCATAATGATATAAGAGTATATTATAATTCCAGTATAATAACATATATAATATCATTAACTTTATCCTTTACACATCCCACATATGGTATTAACGAATCAAATCACTTTCAGGGGGGGTAGTCCGCACTTCCTAAAATGAAGATATCGTGTTTTACCCATAATGGAAACCATAAAGGTATGCCCAAAATGAAAAAAACAGAAGCTTAAGGAAAACATAAACATATTATATATCATATATAAAAATAGTGACATCATAATGGCCACCTTTGAAGGTGTTAAATGAGTGTTGAACAATCATCGTTTCGGGAGGCAGAATTTCGCCATCCACGGAAACCTTATGTTATTTAACCATTTGATGTAGTTGTGTGGAAGTTTAGCTCAAATAAATCTTATAACAACATCCTAGTATATTGAAGATACTGGTGTCGTTACAAAAGAAGTAAATAAAAAGAGTTTAGGGGGTTGGAGAAGCAAAATAAAACAAATGAACATTAGAGAATGAATTACCTTAAAAAGTGTAACTCCTTTTGGTTTGAGCCTAAAGGCTTCCTTTGAAAGGATTCTTCCCAAAGGGAATCCTCTAGGATGAGGAGAGGGATGTGGAGAGAGCAAATGGGCAGGGGTTGGCCGATCCAATGGCTTGAAGAGTGTGTGAAATGAGGTAGAGGTGGGGGCCTTTTATAAGAGGAGAGGAGGGGCACTTTTGGAAAGTAAAGGAACATTACACTATTTGAAAATGTGTTTCGGTTTTAAAAGGTCCCACATTGATAGAATTCGTGGATAAGGTGATAAGGCATCGAAATACATTCATCCAATTGGTTTTGGACATGTGTAGTTCATAGATTTTATATTATCTTTCCATTTTATTTAAATCGTCAAATAATGATGTCATCGCTGCATCATTATTATGTCATAAATAATTAAATTTATTTAATGTCTAAAAATTATAAAAAAATTACTATGATGTAGGAAATATTTTTAGCTTTCCATTGAATATTTATAATCAAAATTTGGACTTGTATAACCCCACTTAAAAATTGTTTTCGCAAAACATATTATGTTTGTGTCATTTTCACTTTAACATTAAATAAAAAGTAATTTATGTCATTTCCCAACAAAAGTGGATCCATGGGGTCCCCAAGTTGACCCATGGCTTGTCTTGGTCGGACATGACACAACCAATAAGGTTGGGACATGTGTCTAGGTCATTTTATATTATTAAAGCATTATTTATTCCTTAAACTACACTAATTACCACTAATCGCGATTAAAAACTTAATAAGTTACTATTCACCAAAAAAATTATTTTAATCTCATTGAACCACATTTTACTTCTTAATGACAACCATGTATGTCGGATTTTCAAAATTCAATACACATTAGTGGTAAAATTTCATTTAACCGAAAAATCAGTTTGCTTGATTACCACTTAGTGGTTTCACTATTCATCAAAAACTAAAGTTTTTCAGAAAATTACCAAAAATTCACCCTAAGCTATATTTGATATTCCGAATTCAAAAATGAAGTGTATTTTACAAAATTCAAATCATATAAGTCACATTAATTAATTTAATAATTAATTCCCGCTGCCAGAGCAAATAGCGTGTTTTTACAAAACAATAAGTATCAAAAGATTGACACCAGTTTAAGTCTAATTTCAAAGTGAAATTGATTCCAATGACCACCATTGGATTTAATGGTAAAAATATTTTCTAATTTCACTTTAAAACCAATTCAAAAGATAATCTAATCATATAAATAAATTAGATCAAAAAGAGGTTTTGAATTAAAATGCAACATTTTACACTATTCATAAAAAAATGAACTTTATCAGAAAGGTACCACAAATTTACACAAAGTAAATTTTGATGTCCCGATTCTAAAGAAGAGTTATATTTGGTCCAATAGAAAGTATAAGAGTGATCAAAACTATATTTAATGACGGTTCACCATTAAAAGGTGATAAGTGAACCTTTAGTGAAAATTAGAGTATAAAAGCCTAAAATTGAACTCTTTCCGTATTTTAAGCCTTTATCTTTTATTGGGTAAATGTAAAAACATCTAAAAACATATCTATTCATATTTTAGTTATTTCTATTCATTCCCGCCAGTACAACGGCTACTTGTTAACTAACATAATATTATTATATTACTAGTGTTCTACGTAAGTTTCAAAGAAACTCATCGTTGCGTATCGGGTACGCTATCGAACATAGCAACCCCTTTTAATTAAATTTCATATTTAATTCTCAAATATTAATAAATATGAAAATTATTTATTCTTTAATTACCTGGGATGTTACATTCACACTGCTGTTTTAGGAGAAAGAGACACTATGCTAAAACAACATCAAGATTTAATTGAAAAATATAACTCATCAAACAAAAATTGTACAGATAATGAAACTAAAATAAAAACACTGCAAACAGAAGTAGAGACATACAAAAATAAAACTCTTGTTTTTCAAAAAGGAGAAAATTCACTAAATGAAATTCTTGGAAAGAATGTGATTAAAAAGGAAAGATATGGAATAGGCCATAAATGTGAGAAACCCAAACTGTATAAGAACTATTTTATTCCAAGTACAAAAGGTTCAATTTTCACCTACTGTGGAACAAAAGGTCACATATCTAAAAACTATTATTTAAGGAAACCTCAAATAAGTGGGATTAAGAAATCCTTAGTTGTAAACAGTTTATATGATTCTATTGATTATAGAAAAACAAAGAAAGTCCGGATACCCAGATCTTTGCTATCTAACACTGCTGGACCTAATACAATATGGGTACCAAAACAAACTTTTGTTTGAATACCTTTACAGGAAGCAGGTCACAGAAGCCGAACTGAAATATGGTATATGGACAGTGGAAGATCCAGGAATATGAGTAGAAACTCATCAAACTTTAAAACATTAACTCAAAAGGATGGAGGATAAGTCACATTTGGTGACAATGCCAAAGGTAAAATAATTGGCATTGGAACTGTTGGAGATCCAAACGCTGTCTAAATTAATAAAGTAATCTATGTACAAGGATCGAAACACAACCAGATAAGTATCTCTCAACTATGTGATGATAATTATTTTATTAATTTTTCCAATAATTGCTGTTATGTTTTTTAAGAAAAAATGCTTAAATTTAGAGAACCCATAACTGATAATGTTTATACTCTGAACTTAAATTCCTTGTGTAAACAAAAAATTAAATTGTTTAACTGATAAGATAAATTAATATTGGATCTGGTATAGAAGACTTGGGCATTTCAATATATATGCTTTACATAAGAAACAACTAGTTTCTGATTTACCTAGTCTTAAATTTGATAGTGACATATTTTTTGATGCATGTCAACTTGGAAAGCAGCACAAATCATCCTTCAAATCTGTTAACAAAATTGGTACATCTAAACCTTTAGAACTTATCCACATGGATTTGTTTGGACCTTCAAGTATAGAAAGTTTGGCTGGTAAATTATATGTATATGTTTTAGTTGATGACTATTCTATATTTACTTTGATTTATTTTTTAAAATATAAAAATTAAGCTTTTACTATATTTGAAAGTTTTTGTAAAGATGTTCAAAATGAAAAAGGTTTTAAAATAATTTCATTAAGAAGTGATCATGGTGGAGAATTTTAGAATTTGGAATTCAATCCATTTTTCTCAAATTTAGGTATTAAACACACCTTCTCTATACCAAGAACACCTCAACAGAATGAGATTGTTGAAAGAAGAAATAGAACTATTCAGGAAATGGCTAGAACTGTGCTAAATGAATACAAACTTCCTACCTATTTCTAGGAAGAAGCTATAAGCACAACCTGTTATTTAATGAATAGAGTTTTAATGAGACTAATTTTCAAAAATACACCCTATGAACTTTGAAATAACAGAAAACCTAAAGTAAAATATTTTAAAGTTTTTGGATGCAAGGTTTATATCTTGAACACCAAGGACAACCATGGTAAGTTTGATCCAAAATCTGATGAAGGCATTTTCTTAGGATATTATTCTACCTCCAATTCTTATAGAGTTTTTAATAAAAATTCAAGGATTGTTAAAGAATTAGTTAATGTGAAATTTTATGAATCCGATCCCTTTGAGAAAAGAAAAGATCAAATTGATGAATTTGACTCTAATGATAATATGAGTCTTGAGAACTTGAAAGATGATTTTAAAAAAGATATAAATAAAATTCAGTCCAGTTCATAAGAACATGACACTAATAAACCTAATAGTGTATTACCTAGACTTTATAGAACCCTAAAGAATCATCCTTTAGAAACTATTATTGGAGACCTAGACATAAGAATAAATACTAGAATAAATGTATGAAATCTTGTTGAGTTTTTTTCCATTCTATCCCAATTAGAACCTAAGACATTAGAAGAAGCCTTAGTTGATGAAATTTGGATGATAACAATAAAAGATGAACTAAACCATTTCAAGAGAAATGAAGTTTGGAATTTAGTTGAAAGACCACAAAACTATCTGGTTATAGGAACTAAATGGGACTTTAGAAATAAACAATATAATCAATGAATAATAACTAGAAATAAAGAAAGACTAGTAGCTAAAGGATATAATTAGGAATTAGGTATAGATTATGATGAGACCTTTGAACCTGGAGATAGATTAGAAGCCATTAGGATTCTTTTAGCCTATGAATCTCATATGAACTTTAAATTATTTTAGATGGATGTTAATTCTTCCTTTTAAAATGGTTATTTAATGGAGGAAGTTTATGTTGAGAAACCTACTTGTTTTGAAAATTATCAAAAACCAGATTTTGTTTTTAAAATTACTAAAGATCTTTATGGCCTTAAACAAGAACCTAGAGCTTGGTATGAAAGATTAAGTTCTTTTCTTTTGAAAAATTATTTTACTTTTGGAATGACATATCCAAAATTATTTAAGAAAACTGTAAACTCTAATATTTTATTGGTTCAAATTTATGTTGATGATATAATTTTTGGTTCAAAAAACAAAAAACTTTGTCATGAGTTTTCAAATTTAATGCAAAAATAATTTGAAATTAGTATGATGGGAGAATTAAATTTATTTCTAGGACTTCAAATTTATCAAAAAGATTTTGAAAATGTTTTGAATCAAATAAAATACATTACTGATTTACTGAAGAAATTTGCACTTGAAAATAGCAAGACATATACAACTCCTATGTGTACTAATATAAAACATAATTTGGATGAAACTAGAAAATCAGTTGACAATAAGTTATATAGAGGTATGATTGGTAGTTTATTATATTCTACTGCTAGTAGGCTAGATATAATGTACTTAGTATGTCTCTGTGCAAGATTTCAATAAAATCCTAAAGAATCTCACTTAAGTGATGTCAAAAGAATTTTTAGATACTTAAAAGGAACTGTTTTTCAATCTATTATCTATAAAAAAACTTATGATTTTAATTTAATTTCATATTCAGATGCTGACTTTGGAATCTATAGATTAGATAGAAAAATCACCTTAGGAACCTATCACATTTTAGGAAAATATTTAGTTTCATGGTCTAGTAAAAAACAATACTCAGTTTCCTTGTCAACAGCCAATGGAGAATATGTATCTGCAAGCAGTTACTGTGCACATTTGTTGTGGATAAAAAACACTCTTATGGACTTTGTACTAAATTTTAATAATACACCTATTTTATGTGATAATACAAGTGCACTAAATATTTCCAAAAACCCTTTTAATCATTCTAGAACTAAGAATATTGATATCAGACATGA
This sequence comes from Viscum album, assembly GCA_963277665.1. Taxonomy (NCBI): domain Eukaryota; kingdom Viridiplantae; phylum Streptophyta; class Magnoliopsida; order Santalales; family Viscaceae; genus Viscum; species Viscum album. The sequence continues at coordinate 461,788,175 of OY728134.1, read as the reverse complement.
CTTTCTAAGAGATGATGTTCTTAAAAAGGATATATTCTTAGAATTTGTAAGTACTGAAATTCAATTAGCTGATATTTTTACTAAACCACTTCCCACTACAAGGTTTGATTTTATTAAGGGGGAGCTAGGTTTATTTAATTTTAAATGAATTTTTAATTTTAATTTTAATTTTATTTACTTGATTATATTAATTCTTATTTTATTTTATTTTAATTTTCACTATTTTAAATAATTTAATTATTTGTTTTTAGAATAATTCAAAATATAATCTGTAATGCTATTTTTTTTCTTGTGTACATTTTTATTTTATTTTAAATAATGTAATGATTATTATGTACATAATGAAATGGGAATCAAGGTTTTAAAAACCCGTTTTAAATTCCAAACTTTTTCATTTACTTAAAACCTTTTGAAATACCAAAACCCTTACCGCCTTCATCTACCTTTGAATGAATCTTCGAAACCCTAAACCTTCAAACCTTCAGAATCTTGAGACAGATATGGCCAAGACCAAGGTAACTGATGAACTAGAAGCCAGCAACACCAAGATTCAATGCTCTACAGGAAGGAAAATCCTACAAGGTAAAGTGATTGACTTGGAATGGATGTACCAAAACGATCTAATGCTAAGGAAAGATATCGCCTTTCAGAATATAGAACAGACGTTCAGTGGATAAAACACATAATTTTTATATAAGGTAGAACTACGTCATTTCTTCAAAATTGTTCAACTTAGTCTAGGAGAAGAAGAAGATATCATATTTTCAAAAATCGAAGATCAATATTTTTCTATCTCTATTCTGGAAATCGCTAAGATATTAAAATGCCCTCAAGAGGAAGTTTATCATTTTTACTTAAAGAATATTGGTGATAATGTACATAAGTTAGAGGAAATTATGTCATTTCTTTTTAGTTCCATGAATGTAAGAAATATGTTTGTCAAGGATTTAGAACCTGATCAAAAAATACTTATGAAGTTTGTGAAAATAGGGATTGCACGAAGAATGTCAGAAATGGAAAATATTTTATTTCCAGATATGTATTTGATGTTTTTACTTATGAGTTAAATCAAGCTGAATTTCCCTAGATATATGGTAAGATATCTGAATTATTGTTACCAACCGGAAGCAAGAATGAACTTCTACCCATTTAGAAGGTTCATTTCTAAATTGTTATTTAAGAAGGATATGATCAAATTGGTGGATGCCAGAGTAAGATTCCATCACAAAAATGTTTTCAATGATGGAAATCTAAGGAATATTGAATTATTCTGGAGTACCGTGAAAGGCAAGCTTATGCCTGTTGAAGTTAAGGAAGACCAGGAATCGGCTCAGGGGGAGCAACTTGGAAAGTCTAAAGAAGGCATGGATGATTCAAGAGTAAGTGAAGTTTCAAAAAATTCAAGAAGACTAAGATTTGAAGCAATTGATGCACCTGCTAATGAGGGAAGTCAAGAGGGAATTCATAGGAAAATATGCAGAGTGGATCAAGCTGGTGAGGAGCCTATTCAAACAAATTCTATTACAACTGGAGATCTTTTAAGCTATAGATTTGTAAGAGATGTTGTTTCTCAGATTGAGGTGGTACCTCAAATTAGAGAGGAAGTTGTACCTTAGGTAGAGGAAGAGCCTGGAGAAGTTGAAGTGGATCGAACTGAATCTATTCAAGAACAGTTTTCACAACCTACTGAAGTTATTCAAGAAGAAACATTTCCAGAAGAACCTGTTTTAGAGGAAGAGAATGCAGATGGTCATGAGAAGCAACAACCTGATGAAAATGTTAAAAGAGGAAAGAGTCCATCTAAAGTTCATACTAAAGTTTTAATTGTTTTTTTGTGTGTGGATGAGTCAGTTCATGACTTTTAGGAAAAATTGGTTGAGAAACTAGTGGAGAAGGATACATATCAGAGATCCTATGCTCAATCATTGACTTTAATTTTGTTAAATCAAGTTGAGACTCAAGCACATGGTGTCTCTGATTCTAAGAATAATCATGTGGAGGAGTTAATCAGAAAATTTAATATAATTAAAGATGAAAATTATTCTTTGCAAAGAGCATTAGATAAGGAGAGATAGAATTTTCAGAACTTGAAATAAAGTTCAGTTTCAAAAAGATATTGGAAGATTTTAATAAGGATATGTTAGCTGAAGTTGGGAAATTAAAATATGAAATTGTACTAAAATCAGATTTGGAAGAAATCAAAAATTTCATGGAGAAACAGTTGGTAACTGTCATGGGAAGTCAAGAAAGTATATCAGGTACTTCTCCTGATCTGATCAAGAGATTCCAGGCCATTAAAAATATAATGAGCAATATGAATGACGGGTTGCAAGACTTACCACATAATAGTGCTCCACTGTCTATTATTTTGGATAATCAAAAACATCTTGTTGACCAGCTTACATCAGATGAACCAGGGGTAAGAGAGTTACTGAACAGGTTCACTGAAAAGCTAAATCAGTTCATGGAAAAGGAAGAAAGATTGCATGAGTTTTTCCGAGTCAATCTAATTGAAGATATCCATTTGACTCTGGAAGGAAGAGATCTGATAATTCAGTTAGAAGATGGTCTAATGAAGAGGTTGAGAATGAAGTTAGCAGAGCTAAAGGAAGTTGTTCAGAGGTGCTGAAAAACCCTTTTTTCAAACCCTTTTAGCCCAAACTTGATTCCTATATCAAATATGTACTTACATTTTCAATATTTTTTTAATCTCATTTTTATGTTTTTTTAATTTGTTTAAATATTTTGTCTATGTTAGAATTCTAGAATCCAAATTCAATTATTGATAAATGGTTATGATAGTATTTACTTAAGTTCAGTGCTATATTAAAATGTGTTATATTCCTTCTTCTATCATTCTTTTTCATATCACAAAAGAGGGATAAATATGGATAAACACAATATTTTATTTTAAGTTTTATTATTATTTATTTATAAATATTTTAATCAAGGGGAGAAAATAAATTTTCATTTTATCTAAAGGGGAGAAATATGGATAACCACAACATTTTTTTTAATTTTATTAGGGAGAAATTTGGATAAACATAAAATATTCTTTTATTATTTTACTTTATAAAGGGGGATAAATTTTAGAAAAATTGAATATTTATTTTTATATATATGAAAAATTTGGATAACATAATGTTTATTTCTTGATGAAATAATTTTGTTAAAATTAAATATTGTTTTTATCCTTGAAAAATTCTAAATTATATGCAATTAATTTTGTATTTTAATTTCATGGGTTTTTTGATCATCAAAAAGGGGGAGATTGTTGAGCAAGTGTTATTTTCAACAAAACTCTATATTATTATTATTAGGGGGATATTGTTGAGAAGAATAATCTATATTTTTATGATGATTTTGATGCTCACAAATACCCTTTTTTGTTATTATAATGATTTTACCTTGAGTATATTTCAGGAAATTAATATTCTTTACATTCTTATTTTTGAGTAATATTGAAGCGTTTAAACCACATGGAATATTTGACAAAGTATTCAGAAATCATTTGAGCGTGTTCTGGAAACACTGTTCATACCCTAAGTTGAAGAGCGTAACATAAGGATAAAATTATACGTTTAATTTATGGGAGTTCAGAAAATTATGGTTAATCAACCATATGTTATTGGAAAAGTATGGTAAAATAACCTTACGTTTGGAAGGAACCTTACGTTTGTATTATCAGAAAAGTATAGAAGAAGAACCTTACGTAAGTATGAAACCTTAAGTTTGCTTCATAAAAGTATGGATCATCAACCTTACTTTTATAATAAACCTTATGTTTTATCAAAAATTATGGATCATGTATCTTATTTTTTTCTAAAGAGGAAAGTATGGATAATATACCATACGTTTGAAAGTTGAAGAAAAAATTATGGATGATCAACCTTACATTTGAGATCAACCTTACATTTGAGATCAACCTTACATTTGAGATCAACCTTACGTTTGAATAATGGATCATCAACCTTATTTTCTTGATCAACCATACATTGTCAAACATACATTCTGAGAAAGAATGATATGCAGTTCAACCCTAGGTTTGGCGTTAGAGATTTGAATTTTTACTTTTTTGAGAAACGGTCTTTATGCGGAATATCAGGCTGATTTCAATCCAAATTTGAACCCCGATATTAAATCACATATTTGAATTATTTAAAGCCATTTATTTTTGATTCAAAGGATTTATTTAAGAGGAGGATTTCATGCTGATTATTAAGGGAAGTTATGACTGCTATTTTATTCAAACATTTGAATATCATGATTCTTAAGGCAACTTTTGTGGATCTAAATTTGAAAGGAAAATGCTCATCTTTATTCTTTATATATCTGTGTTATTTTGAATTATGGATATTGAGATGGATCATTGCAAAAAAGATAATAAGAAAAAGTTCTCTAGTTTTTCATGACTACAATTTTTACAGAGTTATACAAGTCACACAAATCTGCTACTACCAAGATATTTTAGATTTGTTTTTCTGAAGAAAAGAAAAAATGTTAAAGATTATTATTCTACATCTAAGATCTATTGTGTGTCTATTATTGTTAAAGTTTCTGATTTTATTTCATTATCTATTTGTGACTGTATTGAATCAGAACTGCTATTACCTGAAGAAAATATTTTCTGAAGACGAAGATCCATCTACTATCAATTGCGTGCTGTTGTAACTATGAAGAACAACTGGAAAGTATTTTTAAACAAATAATATTTTCATTTTGAGTAACTGACTTCTCATAATAAGTTGTGTATTAGGTTTTGTGAATGAACTAGAAGGATCTGTTTTAGCCTTATCTTGTAAAGGTGTCAACTGCCTGCACTCAACTGTGGGCGGTCTGTTAATAAGAGGACCTGATAGTGAAAATCACCAAGCTCCTGGAGTAGAGAGTTGGTGAAGTGGACTAGGGGCCTTCTGTTCCCCAAACCACTATAAATCTTTGTGTCCTGATAAATGTTTATTTCTGCTGTATAAAAATTCTGATAAAGTTAAAGGAAAAATTTGGAAATTATCATGATTCTCTAAGAAATTGTAAAAGACACAATTCACCCCCCTCTTGTGCATATTTGGTATAATCCTTTCCAACAAAGATCTCATGACGGGATGAGTGAGTTCTTTGAGTAATAGGTTGTAACCCATCACCCATCAGTTGGTGAGTATAGACTTTGGGGTAGTAGGATCTTTAGGCATATGGATTCCTTCAGTCATGGAGGATTATATGGATGTCTTCCCCGAGGACGTTCTGGGACTACCTTTGAGGCAGGAGATATATTTTTGCATTGAATTGCATACTAAAACCTCTCCAATATATTCTATTTCATATCAGATGGACCTTACTGAGATCTAGGAGTTACAGTTGCAGTTGGAGTACCTTCATGAGAAGAGTTTTATCAGAATCAGTGTGTATCCCTGGTGAGTTCTAGTATTGTTCATGAAAAAGGCAGACGAGTACTTCCATATTTACATGGATTATTATTTCCTGAATGATTCCATGATACCCTTAATGAGGATTGATTACATCTTTGACCAGTTGTGAGGTGCAAGATGGTTCTCTAAGATTGATCTCAGGTTTATCTACCACCAGTTTTGGGTTCATGATGCTGATATTCCAAACCTGACTTTCTGATGTCTCTATAGAAACTATAAGTTCATAGTGATTCCCTTTTGTGTGATGAATTCCCCGACCATGTTTATGGATTTGATGAACCATGTTTTCTAGCCATACATGGACCAGTTTGTGGTCATATTCATTGAGGACATACTCATATACTCTACATTAGAAAAATAACATGTAGAGCACTTGAGGATAGTTCTATATTTTCTTCAAGAGCACCATATTTAGAGGAAACTCATGAAGTTCTATTTCTGGATACATGAGGTTCACTTTATGGGGCATGTAATTTCTAATAATGGTTTAGTCATGGACCTAGAAATATAAATGCAGTTCTTGATTGAGAGCCACCCAAGAGCATGTCATAGGTGCAGAGTTTTCTTGGCTTAGCATGGTACTACAGGAGGTTTGTGGAAAAATTCTCTAAAGTCACAGACCCTTTGAATGACCTGATGTGAAAAGGGTAGTCATTTAATTGGATAGAGTTGTGATAGAGGTACTTTAAGGAGTTTAGTCTGAGGATGACGAGTGATCCTATTTTGAGAATATCAGAGGAGGGAATGGAGTATGTAGTGTATTGTGATGCCTCAGGAGTTGGGATCGACTATGTGTTGATGTAGAAGAAGGTTGTTATCATATACTAGTTGAGGTAGTTGATACCCCATGAGCAGAACTATGCGACTCATGACCTAGAGCTCAAAGTGATATTCTTTGATATGAGGATTTGAATGCACTACCTCCCAAGGGATTTCTTTGTGGTTTACTCAGACCATCAGAGTCTTAGGTACGTATTCACACGGAGGGACATGAACCTGAGACAATGACACTGATTAGAGTTCCTACAAGACTATGAATTCAAGATAGTCTATACTTTAGGGAAGGGAAATGTAGTAGCAGATTCTCTTAACAGGAATTCCTAGGCTCACTTGCTGCATGAGGCTTCAAAGCAGTTGACCTCCCTGTAGCTGAACCTGGTGGAGCAGGAGGGTGTAACTTTTCTACAATCGATAGTGTTGAACCCTCCCCTTATTGAGCATGTGAGAGAGTCTCAACTGGTATACATCTACTATGAGGTCTTACATGACTAGATATCCACAAGCGTCTCACCAAATGTATATTATTAAGGGGGAATCATGCCATCATTTTCTAGGGACAGACGCTGGTTCCGGTCTTGATGTGAGAGGAGGTGATCCGATAGATCAAAAATTCTCCCCTAGTTGTACATATTGGTGTGGTAAATATGTACCAAGACCTTCAACGGTAGTTTTGGTGGTCCAACATGAGATGAAGCGTAGCTGAGTTCATCCCTCAGTGCCTCATTTTTCAGCAGGTGAAGGCTGAGCACCAAGTTCTGACAGGTTTGTTATAGCCCCTTAATATCTCAGAGTGGAAATGGGATGAAATATCCATAAAATTTTTGATAGGGCTTCTAGGCACAATGAATGACCACAAATCCATCTGGGTGATAGTTGACCAAATCACGAAGTCGGCACACTTACTTGCTATGAGAGATAAGATTTTGGTATAGAGTTTGGGGCAGTTGTACGTATGAGAGATCATTCGTCTTCATAGGGAACCCTCGACGATTTTCTCTAGTCGTGACATGTGGTTTACATCACGATTATGTATAGACCTGCAGGAGGAATTTGGGACCCAAATGAGGATGAGTATAGCCTTTCACCCCCAGGACGCCGCGCATACCAAGCACACTATCCAGTTGTTGGAAGATATGCTGAGGGCTTGCGTGTTAGACATTTTCCAGATCTGAGAGGATCAATTTCCCTTTTTAGAGTTTGTGTACAATAACAAATACCACTCTAACATCTATATGAAACCTTTTGAGGCCCTATATGGGAGAACCTACAGGTCACCCTTATGTTGTATAGATATCTGTGAGACATCTCTTGTGGGACTAGAGATGGTGCAGGTGGCGACAGAAATAGTCCAGGTCATTCGTGAGCAAATGAGGATAACCCAAAGCAGATATAAATATTATGCCAATCACCATTATAGGCCCTTGGAGTTTGAGTAGGGAGACCATGTTTTCCCAAGAGTCTCTCCACAATGAGGATTACAGAGGTTCAGTTGGGGAGGAAAGGTATCCTCGAGGTTCATTTGGCCATTCAAGATCATGCAGAGGGTTGGCAAGGTTTCTTACCACCTCTCCCTACCCCCACAACTGGATTGGGTGCACGATGTATTCCATGTGTCACAAATGTGGAGATACGTGCATGACCCTACACACATCATCGACTGGGGTGAGCTGGACATCTAGGATGTAGCTACCTTTGTAGAGCATGTGGTGGCGATCAAGGATCGGTAGGAGAGGAACCTATGTGGATAGACCATCCCCTTGGTTTTCATGCTGTGGAAACATAGAAATGTGTGAAAGAGTTATTGGGAACAGGAGATCCAGATGCGGGCTCAGTATCCTGAGTTGTTTGTTTATTTTTTCTTTTTAGAGATAAAAATATTTAATGATGAAATGATTTAGAGGCCTGGTTTTTTTCCTTTTAAGACTTTTAAATATTTCTATATATATTTCCAAAGCTAGGTGTTGAGACGAAATGCAATTCTGAGCCCTGATATGCTCATAATTGATTTTATAAAAATATTAAATATATTTTACATTACGTTTGAACAGTTCCTTAAAGAAGACGAGATAACTCTAAAATGGAAGCTCAGATAAAAAATATGAGACCATAGTTGAGTCTAAAACACGTTACTTACCCAAGATGCGACCTAAAATAGGTCAGCGTGGGGTGTTCGGAAACCTATCTAATCAGAAGTATGTTCAATAGATTAATTAATTTTTGACCTAAATGGAATGTTTATAAATATATTTTCATAAAGATTTTCCCAAGGTTAGCCTCATAATCCTGGGATCTTCAGAGAGCTTCTCCTTCCTCCTTCATTGTCAAATCAACTCATATGATGGAAAAAAACTGAATCAGAGCAGATCGGGACATATCATACACAACAACTTCCTTTGATCATTGGAGATTGAGTTCTTCTATGAAGAATGATTCAATCTCCAGGTAGGACTCATCAATTTGCGGTTTATGCCCATTTTGATTAAACTGATTGATCAGATCAATCTCTTATATCAATCTGTACCAATTGTAGCCTAAGTATGCACCTACATACTAGATAAATTTGGTTTTTGAATTTTTATCTAACCCCAGTATCATCGTTCTTGATTTTTGACCAAGAATGATTTGAAAATGATAGTTAAAGTTTTTTATGGTGCCTTTACCCCAAAATTTATTCATGTTCATCACCGGTAGGACCCTTCGGTCCTAACATGACATTTTTGGGTGGTACTGAGCCCGATCTAACCCTCGGAATCACGATGAATCAAAGAACGAGGCTTGGATCAAGGAAACGATCATGTATCTGGGATTTTTGCGTGAAGATGATGTTCATTTTGATGATTGGTGAACGAATCATTATTAAAGGAAGGCACAGTGGTGTGTGGAAATCACGAAAACATTTTCATGGTATTACGAATTGGATTTCAGGAAAAAAATGGTCATAAACAATGAGAGGATCCTAGATCCTCTAAACTTGGGTGGATTTGAGGTGGGATCTATGGTAGATCAGACTGATTCAATGCGTAGATCATAGATCTGAATTTCTAGAGAAAACCTAACTACACACCATGTATAGGTATGAACACATGATGTGTGGCCCATTAAGTGCAACGACTAGGGTTTTGGGAAATCATATGGATGGCACAACGTGTAGCCTTCCTACACATATTGCACCTCATCTCCGAGTGGGAAACCCATGTGATGGGTCACACGGGTAGGACTTTATGTGAGAGTACATAGCCAGGCACACGGTTGTGTATCAAAGTACACAAACACGGCCAAAGCACACAGGTGGAACCCTGTGTGGAGAAACACATAGTGTACTAAAGTAAACAAACACTGGGTTAGTACACGACATGGCTAGAAGGACATGACCCGGTCCTGGTCAGCTTGGACATGTCATGTAGTCCAACTGCATGATGTGTATTGCTCCATGGATTGTGATCTGTATACCTCCATAGACACGACTGGGTGGTGGATCGGGACCACACGCCATGTGGGTCCCCTCACATGTCATGTACCCCTTAGCCTCTTTTAAGGAAAATTAGAGGTTCCATATCTCCTTTGTTTGAACTTGGATTTTGGTATGTGATTAGCCTATCATGAGTGTTTTTCCATGTAGAATGAAATGGTTCCATCAGTTGTATATTTTGAGATACGATGTAGAATTTTATGGGAATGACACTTACTAAGGCGATGCTCGACGATGTCAGTGATCAGGCACAATCACCATAGGCTTCTTTCGAGTGGAACCCCCTATCAGATAAGGTGTGGGTGTTTGATGGTCAGAGTGGAGCCCCACCCCCTGTCACACCAAGTTATGGGTCCTAGAACACTAGAGTGTAACCCCTCATCCGTATGGGTGCAGTTCCTCTCTTAATACCTTCTGAGTGAAACCCCCTAATGCACTAGTGCATAGGTCCTCGATGACTAGAGTGGAACCCCCATGTGGTACCAGGGCACTATTCCTCGACTTCAGAGTGGAACCCCCTATTAGATAGGGTACAAGTCCTCGATGATCAGAGTGGAACCCCCTGTCACACTAGGGCATGGGTCCTCGACCTATATAGTGGAACCCCCCATCCACCTGGGTGTGGGTCCTCTATCTACCGAGTGGAACCCCATATCAGTATAGGGTGTGGGTAATTGTGACACTAGAGTGAAACCCCCCATCAGCATAGGTGTAGGTCCTCTACACATAATTATAGTGTGGAATGCCCCTAACGTACTAGGGAATATGTCCTATACTTCAATTTTATTCCCCCTTGTCTATGCGGAATAATGACGAGGTGTGGTTTGACTTGCACGATTACTTCTAGGTAGACACGTGAGATGTTTGGCATCATTTATGTACTTTATAAACAGTTGGTTACTCTTTGTCTAGGGCTGAGTTGTGAGATGGAGATCCCCTTACTCTCTCATTTGAGCTTTTTTGATCGATCATATATATATATTCTTCTATATCCATACCCTTGTACTTGATTACTCTCTTTCCATGAGAGGTAAAGACATGTGGGGTATGCCATGTGCTTTCCATTTTTATCTTCTCATGTTTAGATGAGTCTACTCTACTGCTATAAGTGGAGAAGACTCGATGTGTTGTCCATCTACTCACTGTGTTTATCCCCTTGTGTTTGGAAAAGGTTACCTTCACTCTTGTTTTAGGTTGAGATATTATCTATGACTGTTTCTTGCATATATTGTATTTTTATTCCTATTTTATCTCTTACCACTACCTCATTAACTTTTGGGTAATCCTACTGACTATGTATATACTCACCCCCACATTGTCTTTTCCTGCACATGTCATGTATTATGCAAATGATAGACATGTCAGCATTGAATTTAGAGGAGCTTAGGGATACCTGTTACTTTGGACCACGTACTGTGGCCACAACTTAGGATTTAGGAGCTGAGATCTCTCATCATGTTAATTTTATAGTTTTTTTTTATGTTGGGACATATTTCTGGTTAGGCATGTATTTTCCCCCATTACTTTTCAGGTTTCATTTTCATACTCTTGTATACCCTAGAGGTTATACATGCTTGGTTTACTTTCTAGATGTGTTTCATCTTTTACTCTTTCCCTCTACACTTCTATATCAAGATGGATGTGTTTGTGCATACAAGTAATTAGGAAAATTCCTCCCCATGTTATATATGCATTCGGTTCTAGTCTTCAACCCATATCCTACAGAGGTGGGCTTGGGGTAGTTGCGGCTCAAGCCCCACCTTGGGCCGGGTCATGACACATTGGAACAACAACCATTACTTTATCAGTTAGGTGAACTATCAAGTGAACCATAACATTAAAAAATGAGGGTGGAAATAGTTTCTCCACATGACAAAGCATAAGTACAATTCCATCATGAATTTTTTTTATTACCCATTTATTGATTTCTTAAACAAAGCTGTCTAAAAAAAGTACTCATCTCAATCAATTTTTGAACAACATTAGGTGATAAATAATTGTGATTGGAATAAATTGATGAAGTAGTATGTGATTGTGATGACTTTTCAACCCTTGTAATTTCATTCTCATTACATTCACACACTTGGAAATATTAGAATATTAACTATTAGACACCTTGAGAATCTTCAAAATGGAAAGAAATATCACTTTCTCTTTTTTACTCATCGTATACTCTATAGAAGACATGTATACCTTGTTTACCTTACCCAATTGTAAATGAAATGGTTTCCTTAAACCCATTTCTTTTAAATCACATCATGGACATGGTACTTTGATTTTCCAATGACACCTAAAATGTTCCACAATATATTATCACAAACATATTTTTCAATGTGTATGATATCCCCTTAGAATGTTAGTTTTCTGGTAAGGGAGATTTAAAAAAAATACTTTCTTCTTCCAATTGTGACTGCGTTGTCTACCTACAATACGAATATTGGGTAATTGATCAGCCACCAAATCCTGAAATTCATATACCTTATTGATGTTTACTTCCTCAATCTATGATAATATTTCTACTCTTTTCGTGGTCTTTATTGCTAGGTTGAATTCTCTAGAACCATCAAATGCCACTCTATCCTTTATAAACCTGTGATGAGGAGAAAGAAAACATTTATGTCCCATGTATTCCCATTTTTTACAATATTTAAGCCATGAAGATTTTTTAATTTTATTACAGAAAAGGAAAAAAAATTCCCCACTTGTACTCCAATCTAAAAAAATTTCAAAAGCCAGGAAGTCAATTATTGTCCAAAATAAATTAGTATGTAGTTTGAACATGTTATTAATTTCTCAATCGTAAGTCACCACATAATCATCCCAAAATTCATTCAACTTGTAAATCAATGGCTAAAGGTAAACATAAATCTTATCCCCTAGACTTATAGGTCCATTAATAAGAGTGGAAAGTAATAGAATTTTTTGTTTCATACAAATCCATGAAGGAAGATTATATGGAACCAACACCATGGGACATGTGCTATGGGTTACACCAATCATAGACCAGAATGGATTGGAACTATCAGCTACCAACCCCAATCAGATATTATGACTTTCTTTAACAAAGTCAGGGTGTATTTGACCAAAATACTTCCAAGTAAGAGAGTCTATCAGGTGGGTTAACATATCACTTTCCTTATTTATTTCTACATTCCATTACATTAATTTAGAAACTTTAGATGACATAAATAATATTTTCAAACTCAGATTCAGTGGAAAGTAATGCATTTTCTTTATGACCATCAGTTTTGTTATTTCATATTATGAATTTGATGATTCTAATTTCTCCCATTATCTTTTCACCTGGAAGAGTCAAAGATCATACAATTATCCAAATGGACAATTTCCTTTATAAACAACATATTATTTTTTGTACATGTATTTATGGTATCATATATGAAATTTAAGTTCTCTATCAACTTACAAGTATGGTAATACAACATAGGAATCTTAGCGTTAGCAGAAAGTGTTTTTTTTCAACTCCAACATCACATCGAGTGATGTATCTAACCACTGATTCAAAGTCTTCAAGTGAAAAAAATAAATGATAAATGAAAATTTGAAGTAATAAATACAACCAGAATATAATTCAGTTTTTGTATCATCAAGTATTTTATAAAACCTCAATGAATCAAGATTTGCGTGAGAGCATATATTTATCTCACTGATTTCAACATACAAATGTTAATGTCTTCAGGAGCCAACCCACATACCATTTCAATAACCATTTCATGCATCAGATTATTCATCCTTGCATGAACATCCATTTGAACTATTTATATATGATGAAAGTGAATATATTCTTCCCCATAATGAGTCCAACTCTTATAATTTTTTAGAAACTCATTCAAAAATAGGTGCTCCCTCACGATATATCATATAAATTGATTTTTTTTGCACATTTTCTATATAGACAACTAATATAGTCACTTTGAAATCCTCTAGTGAAATAAATAAACTAAATAATTCCCTCAAAATATTCTCTAAATGTTCTATTTGGGAGATCAATCCAACTCTTATATGTATCTGTATTTGTACCACAAGTAGTAACATTGACACAAGACTTCATATTGCATGTATTTTTAGAATTTCATATCACAAAATATATATTTAAAATAATGACTAACCAATTCCATGTGGACTTAAATTCATACTCATACAAAACAAGAAAACAATTAACAAATGAAACGATCATCACATTTCAAGTTATATTTAATTATTTATAAATTTTATTTTTTAAAGACTTATTTTTTACATGACTAAATATTTTGTAGAGAGATGATTATAAAGTAATGGATGAAAAGAAAATTTAAAAAGTGAAAAAGACAATCATACATATATATTAATATATGACTAATGGTTATTTTATAAATTTAGTTATTAAAACACTAGACTATATAAAATTATGTTATTCGACTATTGTTGATATGTTAATATATCAATAAATAAAATTTATTATAATTAATTATGTATTTATGATTTATAATAAATTATATTTTTAATACCCATTTTATATTTTAAATTACATTTTTAGAAGTTTTTCTATAGAATGCCCTTTTTGTTGGGAAAAAATAATAAAGTATATGGTAGAAAATGCGAAAGGTTACATGTGATGGATAATATAGAATAAAAGTTGGGGGTTAGTTCATGTGGAAAAATAATTTATTTAAATGTTTTAAAGATGAAAAAAGTATATGATTACTAAAATTTGCGACATAATTATAGTTATAACATCAAAATATAATAATAAACTAGTACTCCAACTCATGCAGTTGCACATGACAAGATAGAAAATACCAAACAAGTCCATCCAAAAGAAAAATATTCTGACCATTTATTAAATATGAAATAAAAAAGTAAACAAGGAAGTGAGAAGGGTCAAACAAAGGGACCTTCCACCCTCCAGCAAACAAATGAGTTAAAGATAATAATATGATATATCATTTTAATAATCATAATCATCAGCAGTTTCCCACTCAGACTGAGAATTACCTTGATTGAAGATCCTAAGGATCTATGTATTGGTATTTTTTGTCACATTAGAAGAAGATCTGGTATACACAGTCTTTAGAGGGTTGGAATATTTCTTTTGTAACCTTCTCTTCGATGGAGAAGGAGTAAAACCATCATCATAGACCACCTTTTCCTTGACATTTATGATATAATCCTTAAATGAGGCATGACCACCACTTCCTGAAGCCTTTAGGGGAGTGTTTTAATTCATCACTTCATCATCAGAGATGTTTCCTCACTTATCATAGATTCTTGAAGAATTGAAAATATTCTGGATCTCCTGATGAAAATCAACATTTTATTGAGCATCAGGTTGGTTGAGACCACCATCCTGTGGATCCTATCTTGAAATATTGGATTCCACTGGATGTATGCATCCTTACCCCAAAATTTGAGGCTATGTAGAAGTGTCCTCTAATACCACACACTGAAAAGCCTCATGATAAGTTTGTTCAGTAGGATTAAACTCCTCATTCACCTTAACTTTTTGATGACTATCACAATGGTCAGGTGATGCCCCTGTATGTCCATTCCAGTGGGTTCAAGATTAGGAATCTCCTCTTGAACCTCCCTAGGCTGAACAACTTCAACTTGGGAAGACAAAAAGTCTAGACAACATCCCTAGCTGCTATCTCCTACTGGATACCAGCACCAACCAGGTTTGTAACAGGTTAACTCCCCTGCAAATTCTCATCTGTGACGGGTTCAATACCTATCTATTATGCCATCCTACCTAATGGATTCTAATGTAGGTAAGTCTTAGAATGAGCATTCATATCAAGATTTGGATTGCCCGAGATTATAGAAAACTCAAGAAATCCACTAGAAATGACTTGTATATAATCAACCACCTCAATCCTCATCACCAAGGAAGAGGTATGCCCCTTCAAAGAATCATTCACACCAAGAACAAAAACAGAGATAGGTTTCTTCCCAAATGCTTAATATTTCTATTACAATAATGAGAGTAATGCTGATTCCTATTATGATTAAGCTCAATGGTATCAAATCTTTGGTCTTGATTATGAATTTCTCTCTTACAACTAGACGCATCACGTCCACTGATGAGATCAACCGAATAATTCATATACTTTATACATGAATTCTTATCATGTCCAATTTCATTACAAACAGAGTAGAAGGTAGTTAGGTTTTCATATTCAACACAAATATTCATATCTTCATTCTGATTGGAAAGTACCACCTTCTTAGTTAAAATTTAACTCAAGTCAACCTCAAATAGTACTAAATAAAATTAACCAAAGCTAGCATGTTCAATTGTTTTATCCATTTTGATTGGCACTCCAATTGGAGAAGAAATATCAAACAGAATCTTTGTGTTCCAATAGATCCAATTCAAACTGAAAAGCCTAACCCAAACTTAGAAAAATAATTTTCTTACCTCAAAGGAGTTAAAGTTGGGATTTCATTACTACATTTGAGGAACTCCTGGCTTCAAAGAAACCGAACCAAATCCTTATGAATTATTTTTTGAATATGAATCTGGGAGGTGGATGTGGTAAAATCCATGGACCATTATAATACATTTACAGTTATAAGAGCCTCATATTGATGAAAATTTACTTACAAGATCCTCATGTTTCCATGGATTTTCCCCTTTGGAAGCACAACACATCCAATGATAGAATGATGACACAAATCAAGTCTCTCTAAGATTGAATATTTCCTCACAATCAATCAATAAATAACACTTTTTTAAAGATCTTATCGGTATCGACATCATGGAAGGATAAGAAAAGTATTCGGGAAGCAGAAGATTTAATTTCATCCTCATTCATCAAGATCGCCTCTCTGAAAGAAGATCCAAAAAAATATTCTATATTGGGGTGAGATTATTCAAGGAGAAGGTATTCTTAGCATCATCACTAGAAGAGATCCCAAAAAACTACTGGACATTAACCTCTTTTGATCCTACTAAATCATCCTTTGGTTGATCCACCATTAGAGGATTCCTATCATAAATCAAATTGAATCCTAAGAAGTGAAGTAGAGACATGGAAAATGGGAAACCCAGGTGCCATTTTCATCAGTGCAGAGGATATATCAATACCACTATCCTTCCATCACCTCTACATAAAATCACAGGACAACACAGTAAGTAAACCAATGAAAACATATATTTAACTAACAATGCATATAAATAGATGCATTATAGGAAGATATAACAACACTTATCTTTATTTTACAATTAAACATGATTTATTACATAAAAACTTCACTTGATACAACATGGAATATCGATAGGTCTAGTGTATTTGGGGCTTATGAACATTAAATAACAACTTAAAACATAGAACAAAACATCTTATTGAAAACTTTATTTACATGACCGCTACATTCCCTCGTACTTAGCAATGCATGGGATAACCTGAGGACATGAATAAAAAAGGGTGAGCTATAAAGACTAGTAAGGGAGTAAAAAAGGTATAACATGAAGAATAAAATACATGTTAGGAAATAGGAATATAAATGGAGTGCAAGAGAAACATGAACATAAAGGCATGATAAATCATGATAATCATAACATGGAGATGTGACAACAACACTTAACATGGAATTAGCATGAGCTAAGGCTCATTGCACATGGTGCATGAGTAAATTATCATTGCACATGAAGCACGAGTAAACCCTCATTGAACTTGAATTAGCATGAGTCAACACTCATCACACATGAAGTATCATGATACTATACTTTACCAAATGCATTCAAGCACTATCAGGGCCCACCCTTCTTAAACATTTCATTTAATGCATAAGTGTGCCACATGGATCATAAAACATGGATTCATTAAACATAATCATTTATTCCATGATAAAGTAATTTTTAATTCATATATGAAAATATATAATAAATAAGTAAATGTTCATAAAGGTGAATACCCTTGATTGAGAAATGGGCATGGTATTCACTACACAATGACTTTGGCTTGGAAAAATGTGGTACAATTTCGGCAGCATAACGGCGTGACATAAGAACTCATAAAAATGGATGATGAGGGAGAAAGGGGGTGTATAATCATATATACATGTAATGGACATCAAGGGGGTAATATAGATATATGTACCAACAATTTTAATGTAATTTAGATTCATGATACAAAAGAATTTCTTGAATGTAAATGAGGAGAGAGAAATTCCTTACGGAATTTCGGCATAGTAACGGGTGTACATGGAAGGAATTAATGAGAGAGAAAGGTATCTAACATCATTAAAAAATAAAGAGGGAAGTATGGGGGAGGTGATAAATCAAACCCCAACATTTATAATTGAAAATAAAATGTCATAACAATATAAGGAAATTTGCACATAAATAAGGAAAGTGAGAATCCCTTACTCGGAAGTGTGCTTCCAAAGGCTTGGGAGAGGCTTGAGAGAGGCTTCTTGGGAGCTTGGGGTAACTTGGGAGGATTATAGAGAGAGTATGGAAGAGGTTTTATGAACTCCAAAAATTTTGAGTGAAGTGGAAGTGAGATCTTGGGTGGGTTTATATAGAAAAATAGAGAGAATTATTTATTATTTAGGTTAGGGACACCTCACATTAAACTAATCAAAACCAAAAACCATCCCATGGTTTTTACCCATGGTTTTTGAAAAAGGGGATTGGAAAAATATATTTTATAATTACAATGGCCTAACTTCTTAAAATTATAGGGTTTCTTATGTGTAGGTGAGTCACACTCTTAAGGAAAACAATTTAAAAAGACAAAATGTTTTATAAGTCTTGAAGGGTCCACTAAACCTTTGTAAAATAAATCAAAGAAGCCCAAAATAAAATTATTTTAATGGTAAAACATATATTTTCCGAAAATAATGTTTATAGTATTTTATTACATCACAATTGGGTCATTATGATGTCATAAAATACATTATATAATTAAACAGTATTTAATTTTTACCCAAAAATTCGACTGTCTTAGAAAATTATGAAAAATTCACCGTTGGATAATTTCAACATCCTGATTACAAAAATAATATTCATTTTATCCAAATAATTTTCTAAATATGTGAATTTTAACTTTTAAAATAAAAAATGACATTTATAAAAAATTCATGGGTTTGGACACAAATAGCTTTCAAACCTTAATAAAAATTACAATTTCATTCATAAAATTATATGATCATTTATATTTAATAAAAATAAATTTAATTATAATAATAATATTTTATTAAAATATTATTTAATTACAAAAATCCATTAATTCAACAAAATATATTTCTTAGTTGAATATTAACTAAAAATACTATTTGCGCTTTAAAAACAATTTACAAAGTAACAATAATAAAATGAAAGTATATTATTTATTATATAAAAAAATAATTTACATAATCATAGTACTAGGGTCTTGTTACATAACCCCTTAAAACACCCACATAATACCTTATGGTAAGATGCGCGATGATGACAGACTCTTGGGGTGGCTCAGATAACATTGCTCAAGTGGTAATCTATATCAACTTCTACTTCTCCCATAGGCGGTTCTGCCCGAGATTAACATATTCAAGCTCGATATGAACTTGGTAAAGAGAGAAGCCCAAAGACGCCACCTCCTTTTCGAGCTCTGACAAATGGGCTTCGTACAGGGCAAGTCTACTGAATGATGTCATCACTTCCTTTGTCTGAGTAAATTGGATTTGTTAAACCCCTATATTTATACTAATCACGTGATCACAATTAAATGGATATATTAGAAATAGTCACAATTCTTAATGGTATTTTAAAATCCAAAAACATAAAACCGAAGAAGTTCACATTTTATACAACCATAATAAGACATTTAATTAGATCCAGATGAATTTTCATTAATGAAAGTTTGGGTCGTTACAGAAGAGAAAGAAATAGAAGAATAAATAATATTTAATGAATAAAATGAAATATAATCTAATATTTAAATATTGATCCATTTTATTTCAAGGAAACATTTAAACATATCAATTGAAAGTAGTTTGGTCTATTCATGAGAGTGAGTAAATCAATGACATAAACTCTTTTTAAATCTTTTTAGATGTTGAAGTGCCATGATTGAAATCACTTATGATTACTTCTATTTCAAGAAATATTTCTTTATAAAAATCATGAGATAAATATCTCTACAAATAAAATAATTAGTAACCAAAATGTGAGAGGTGATGAAAAGAAACAAACAATTAATTTTAACAGAAGTATACAGTTCATAATCATTTGAGTACATTTCTATAAATTAGTTAATAAATTGTTTATGTAAATGATATATATGACGAGGAATAGTAGTGAAAGAAACATTTGATAAAAATAGTACCTGTAATTTTGAAACATAAGAGGTCATAAATAATAAGTTAATTGGACATTGGAAAAGAAAAATAATGAATAGTAAACAAAGTGAAAGAGACAAACCTTAAGATGTTAGCAACCTAAAATATATTAGGTCGGGAGAATATTGTGGTGTATAATGTTCCTGATATAAATATCCAAAAACTTACATGATCAAAAAACTTATTGTGCAACCTTGTTAATCATATATGAAATCTCTCTTCTATGGAAGTGGCTTTGAAATTTAAATTCATGTGTGACATATTTGTAATGATTTTATAAGGAGTAAAACAAAATTATTATATTCAATGTGAATATGTAACATATTATGAAATAAAAAAACTGAAAAATATTTGTAATATAGATTGTGAATACTAAAGTCAACATCCCATGTATTTAAATTGGTTTCATAGAACTGCTCGGGGCTGAAGACCATCCCAATATGAGTATAATGCTATATAAAATATGTAGTTTGGAAATGAATAGTGCATAATAAAAGTTGTGGATTACCTCATATAGCACGACGAATCTAGGATGACAACGAGATCACCGGTGGTGGCAAAGAGGGGGAGGTGGAAGTGACCAGGATTAAAGGCGTTGGTGGTAGGGACTTTGACAGGGCTGCAATGAGGGTAAGGGGGAGGACGAGGAGGGTGGATGGTCGGTAGAGGGGGACTAATAGGGGGTGTGTAGAGGGTTAAGGGAGTGGGGGTTGTGAGGGAATATGGGTGGAAAAGGCTTCGAGTGTGGCGATGGTGGATACAGGTGCGACTGAGAGGGTTTGGAGGGCGGACGAGCGGGGCAGTGGTCGTGGATCTGGTTTGGGAGGGTGAGGGGTGTTCATGAGGGGGAGGGATGTGATCGAGGGGGTAGAGGGAGGAAAAGCATCAACTATGGGTGTAGTGACAATGGTGAGGGGGAGGTTTTGTTTGAGGTGGTTATGGTCGCGAGGGGGAGGGGTGTGCATGAGGGAGAGAGGGGTGGAGAGGGCATGATTGGAAGTCAATTTTTTAGGGCTCGTGACCGCCAATGGAATTCACTTGTTTTTGGGGGTAAATTTAGAATCTTGATGTGTAAATTTAATTCAATGTCCAAAAAGGTTTGATCCACCCCCACTTTTTGGTGTAGTGTTTTTGATGGAAATTTCTATCAAGGATTTGACCAAGATTTTGAGAATTAAAAACACCAAATTACGAAAGCCTCGTAACACTAATACTGGGAGAATTTATCTTAAGAATTTTGGATTTAAGAGATTAATTTTAAAGTGATATCATTATCCACTTATTTATAGATCAAGATCGGTGTGAATCACACCGATTTGATCTCACTATTTCAATCAGAAGACACATCTATTCGATCGAAATGAGACAACTCTTGAAGGGGGAAATTGATCATATTTTAAAAAAAATTGAAATCCAATCATTATGCCTAATATCATTATTATTTGATTTTTATAATATATATATATATATATATATAATCAATATAATAAAAAAAATATATTTTTAAAACACATAAAAATATTTTTGACATATATATTTTTTATTAAAAAATCAATTTCAAGGCCCCTTTTTATAAGGGAGGAGCTTTGATAATTCTACCCAAACTTACCATGCAGGATTCCACATATTTTTCCACTCCATCAATCCAAGACAAAAAGTGTGGGTTTAATAAAAAAATGATTTTTATTAATTTATTTTATGAATAAAATTATAAAAATCCTAAACTTGTATTCATAAATATTAAATCTCCAAATCACAAGTGAATCATTATACTTAATAATCATATCTTTCAATTTAAACATTTAATTAGTATCAATATCTCAAAGTATTATCAGATTTGGAAGTTTTCAAAACATTAAACTTGTTAATATTTAAGTTAAATTGGAGATACCATACATATAATGATCTTTCCATCCAACATCTCATTTTGTACCACTTTTATGGTAATGTGCTTATATCCTTTTCATGAAATCTCTAATGAGTAGACCCATTAACTTCTCTAAGAAGCGAAACCACTTATAATTTCACATAGACAAAATATTACAATGTTTTTTCATTATTAGAAAACATCACTCATCGAGTCTTAATATTTTGTTAAGAGTTTATAACTCAACCTCTAGTAATAATAGACGATATTGACACCAAGTAGTTTGGGGTTATAATTTTCAATATCAAAAATCAACTTCATAACTTGTTTTTACCCATTAAACACTTTGATTCGGATCTACCTAAAGAAAGTGTTGGGTCTCTATAAAAAATGATTTATTCTATGGGTTTTAACCACATATCTTTATTAGTTTTTCGAATGATATATCTTAGCAGAGATTTTGTAAACGGATTGAAAAGATTTTTACACTATCTCACATAAACAATTGTTATGGTACCATCTTGTAACAATTGTCTCATATAACTGCATCTCAAACTTATATGTCTAGAATTTTCATTATACATGCAACAATATATTTTTGATAAAGTTTCTTCGCTATCACAATTGATAGAGATAGGAGGCATCGAGATAGGTCACAACATGAAATCTAATAATAGATTCCCAATCCATTCAGCTTTCTTTCCACATGCCGCTCAGGCGATAAACTCCAACTCCATGGTTGAATATGAAATACATGTTTGTTTCTTGCTCGCCCAAGAAACATCACAACCTCTAAAAGTAAACAACCATCTAGATGTGGATTGATTATCACCGATACTAGTAATCCAACTAGCATCAATGTATCTTTCTAATACATCTGGATAATCATTATATTATAAAGTCAAATTTTTGGCCTTTCTCAAGTATCCAAATATTCTCATTATACATTTACAATGACCCACACCATGATTACTAGTATATATACTCATTTTACATACCAAAAAAGCAATATCAGGTCTAGTGAAATGCATTTAATCCATTAAAGAACCAATTGCATTGGAATACTCAAGTTATGATATGGCTTTGCCTGTATTCATAAACAGTTTAACACTAGAATCAAACTGAGTTTATCATCTTTGAAACCAATATAATCAAATTTATTTAACATTTTTTATATGTAATGATATTGAATTAAAGAATGACCTCCACTATGTTTTGTATCTTTAATACCTAGACATACAATAACTCCATATTCTTTTGTAAACTTGGAATAAACACATTTATTCACCTTGTTATGAGTAAATCCATTAGATAATATAATAAAATTTCTCATGTCATTGGTTCAGAGCTTGTTTAAGGTCATAAAGAGATTTAAATAGTTTACATACTTTATTTTCATTACCTTGTAAAACAAACCCTTTTGGTTGTTCCATGTAAATCTCTTCATTTAAGTCTCCATTTAAAAATACAGTTTTAACATCCATTTGATGGGCATACAAATGATTAATTGAAGATAATGAAAATAAAATCTATGTTAAATTAATGAAATCTACAAGATCATAAGTATTAAAATAATCAATCCATTATTTTTGTATGAAAAATTTGGCAACCAATATAGCTTTAAAATCTTGAATGTTACTATTGGAATCATACTTCTTTCTGAAAACCCATTTACAACCAATAGGTTTCAATCCTCTTGGTAAATCCATAATGACCCATGTATTATTCCTCATAATGGAATCCATTTCATCATTAATTGCATCTTTCTAGAATGTGACATCTCTAGAAGTCATAGATTATTTATATGTCTTTGTGACATATTCTATAGCCAATAAAATGGGATACTTATTCAGAAGATAATTATTTTGATCTCCCTCAATAAGAAAAACTATGGAATTAGGAGAAATAAAATCTATATGTAGATATTTATACTTTCTAAGTCATATACTCCATTTAGGTTCAACTCGAGAATCATCATTATTCTCTACTATTGTATTTTTACTAGATCGAACACAAGAGATAGGGGTATGAGGAATAACATCCTCCATATCATATTTATAACATTTATTTTCAAAAAATTCTATATATCTTGATTAAACAATTAAAATATATTCTAAATCCATAACTCTATATACTTTCTTATTTTCTTCATATAAAAACACATTTAATTGTTTTAGGACCAATTTTAGTTCTTTTAGAATCAAGAACTCTATAGTAAGCTAAACACCCCCACACTTTATAATATGAAAGATTTTTGTCTTATAACTTTCCAAATTTCATAAGGGGATAACTTAGTTTTCCTAGAAAAAATATTATTATGAATATGACATGAAGCCAATAAAGCTTTACCCCATAAATTTAATGGTAACTTAGATTTATTAATCATGAAATTTACCATTTCTACTAAAGTGTTATTTTTTCCTTTCACATAAGCCATTTTTTTGAGGTGTGTAAGGAGAAATACTTTTATGAATTATACTATTTTATTCACAGAACTCATTAAATTCATTCACAAATTATTCACCACATCTATCTGAGCATAATACTTTAATCATTTTGCTTAATTGGTTTTCAATTTCAGATTTATACTTATTAAACATATTAAAGGCTTCATATTTTGTTCTAAGAAGATATATATATATATATATATGTAAATATCAACTAAAATAATTAATAAAACTAATAAAATACCTTTTCCTTCATGAGTTAATAAACCATTTAATTCAAAAATATTAGAATGTACCAATTATAATATATTAGAATTTATTTTAACACTTTGAAATGGTTTTTTAACTATTTTAGATTCTACAAATGTTCCAAATTTTTTAAATTCATTTTCAAGGTTAATTATGTTTAACTTATTTATTAATTTTAATTAATTATAATAACATGTGTAAAATGACCATTCCATCAATTAGTGGACTCAATCAATTAATCAAAAGATTCAATCATTTTATTAACAGATAGTTGATACATGCCATCATTTGAGTACCCCATCCCCACAAACATTCCTCCCTTATACAAGATAACATTTTCAAATTCGAATGATACCTGAAATATCTTCTTACACAGAAGATCATCAGAGATTTCGAGAGTTCTCATTTCATTGGTTTTCATGATCGGTTTACTTGTATACATTTATGGAAAATCATATAAAATGAGAATAGTTTTCTAGAATTGAAATTATATGTTATTAATTAACTTCTATAATATTAAATGGTCTTATATATCATTTTAGTTTTATGTTTGTTGGGATGGGGTACTCAAATGATGACATATATAAACCGTCTATTAATAAAATGATTGAATATTTTGCTTACTTGATCGAGTCATCTAATTGATGGAATGGTCATTTGACGCATGTTATTATAATTCATTAAAAGTAATGAAGAAGTTAAACTTAATTAACTTTGAAAATGAATTTAATAAATTTAAAACAAGTGTAGAATATAAAATAGTTAAAAAACAATTTCAAAGTGTTAAAATAAGTTCTAATATATTAGAATTGGAACATTATAATATTTTTCAATTAAATGGTTTATTATCTCGTGGAGAAAAAATGTATTTTATTAGTTTTATTTATGACTGTATTTGATATTTACATATATCTATATATATATATATCTTCTTAGAACAAAAGATGAAGCCTTTAATATGTTTAATAAGTATAAAGATGAAATTGAAAACCAATCAAACAAAAGTATTAAAGTATTATGCTCAGATAGAGGTGGTGAATACTTTGGGAATGAATTTAATGAGTTATGTGAAGAAAATAGTATAATTTACCAAAGTATTTCTCCTTACACACCTCGACAAAATGGATTATTTGAAAGTAAAAAATCATACTTTAGTATAAATGGTAAATTTCATGATTAATAAATCTAAGTTACCATTAAATTTATGGGGTGAAGCTTTATTGGATTTATGTCATATTCATAATAATATTGTTTCTAGGAAAACTAAGTTATCCCCTTATGAAATTTAGAAAGTTAGAAGGCCAAATATTTCATATTATAAAGTGTGGGGGGTTTTAGCTTACTGTAGAGTTCTTGATTCTAAAAGAAAAAAAAATGGTCCTAAAACAATTCAATGCGTTTTTGTTGGATATGAAGAAAATAACAAAGTATATAGTGTAATGGATTTAGAAGATAATGTCATTGTTGAATCAAGAGATGTATAATTTTTTGAAAATAAATGTTATAAAGATTATATGGAGGAGGTTATTCCACATACCCTTATCTCTTGTGTTAGATCTAGTAAAAATATAATAGTAGAGAATAATGACGATTTTCGAGTTGAACCTAAACGAAGTATATGAATTAGGAAGGATAAATATCTACATCCATATTTTATTTCTCCTAATTCCATAGATTTTATTATTGAGGGAGATCAAAATAATAATCTTCTGAAATAAGTATCCTATGGTATTTACTATAGAAGATATCCCAAATACATATTAAGAAGTTATGACTTCTAGAGATGTCACTTTCTGGAAAGATGAAATTAATGATGAAATGGATTCCATTATGAGGAATGATACTTGGGTCATTATGGATTTACCAATAGGATTGAAACCTTTTGGTTTTAAATGGATTTTCAGAAAGAAGAATGATTACAACTTTAACACTCAAGCTTTTAAATCTAGATTGGTTGCCAAAGGTTTCATACAAAAGAATGGATTGATTATTTTGATACTTATGCTCTTGTATCTTGCATTAATTTTATACAAATTTTATTTTCATTAGCTTCAATTAATCATTTGTATGTTCATAAAATTTATGTTAAAACTACATTTTTAAATGGATACTTAAATGAAGATATTTACATGGAACAACCCAAAGGGTTTGTTTTACAAGGTAATGAAAAGAAGTATGTAAACTAGTTAAATCTCTTTATGACATTAAACAAGATCTGAACCAATGACATTATAAATTTTATTTTCTTATCTAATGGATTTACTCATAACAATGCGAATAAATGTGTTTATTACATGTTTACAAAAGAATACAAAGTTATTTCAGGTCTAGGTATTAATGATAAAAAACATAGTGGAGGTTATTATTTAAGTCAATCTCATTACATAGAAAAAATGATAAATAAATTTTATTATATTGGTTTCAATGATGATAAACTCAATTTGATTCTAGTGGTAAACTGTTTATGAATACAGGCAGACCCATATCATAACTTGAGTATCCCAATGCAATTGGTTCTTTAATGCATGAAATGAATTTGAATAGACCTGATATTTCTTTTTTGGTATGTAAAATGAGTATATATACTAGTAATAATGGTTTATATCATTGAATATGTATAATGAGAATATTTGGATACTTGAGAAAGACCAAAAATTTGAGTTTATAATATAATGATCATCCAACTGTATTAGAAGGACACACCAATGCTAGTTGGATTACCAGTATTGGTGATAATAAATACACTTATAGATGGTTGTTTAATCTTAGATGTTGTGATGTTTCTTGGGCGAGCAAGAAACAAATATTTATTTCATATTCGACCATGGAGTCAGAGTTTATCACCTTAGCGACATGTGGAAAAGAAGATGAATGGATTAGGAATCTATTATTAGATATCATATTTTGACCTAGCTTGATGCCTCCAATCTCTATCAATTTTTATAGAGAATAAAATTTATCAAGAATATATTGCTACATATACAATGAAAAGTCTAGACATATAATTTTGAGATGCGGTTATATGAGACAATTGTTACAAGATGGTACCATAACAATTGTTTATGTGAGATAGTGTAAAAATCTTGTCAATCTGTTTACAAAATCTCTTCTAAGAGAGATCATTCATAAAACTAATAAAGATATGTGGTCAAAACCCATAGAATAAATCATTTTTTATAGAGACCCAACACTTTATTTAGGTAGATCATAATCAAAGTGTTTAATGGGTAAAAACAAGAAATGAAGTTTATTGTTAATATTTCAAATTATAACCCCCAACTACTTGGTGTCAATATCATCTATTATGACTAGATGTTGAGTTATAAACTCTTAACAAAATAGTAAGAATCGATGATTTATGTGTTCTAATACAAAAAAATTGTAATATTTTGTCTATTTGAACTTATAAGTGTTGCCACTTCTTTTAGAAGTTAACGAGTCTACTCAATAGATTGTTAGTGAAAAGGATATAAGCACATGACCATAAAAGTGATACAAATTGAGATGTTGGATGGAAGGATCATTATATGTATGATATCTCTGGTTTATCTTAAATATTAACAAGTTTAATGTTTCGAAGACTTGAAAATCTGATAATACTTTGAGATATTGATACTAATTAAATGTTTAAATCAAAAGATATGTTTATTATTTATAATGTTTCACTTGTTATTTAGAGATTTAATATTTATGAATAAAAGTTGAGTTTTTTTATAATTTTATTCATAAAATAAATGAATAAAAAGCGTTTTTTATTAGACCCAAACTTTTTTTCTTGGATTGATGGGGTAGAAAAATATGTGTAATCCCACATGGGTAGTGTGGGTAGAATTATCAAAGCTCCTCCCTTATAAAAATGGTCATTGAGAATTGATTTTTTCATAAAAAATATATATGCCAAAATTATTTTTAAGTGTTTTAAAAATATATATATTTTTTAGTAAAATTATTATATATATATATATTATATAAAAATTGACTAATAATAATATTAGATGTAATGATTCGATTTCAATTTTTTTGAAATATGATCGGTTTCCCCTTCAAGAGTTATCTCATTTCGATTGAATCGATGTGTCTTCTGATCAAAACAGTGAGATCAAATCAGTGTGATTCACACTGATCGTGATCTTTAAATAAGTGGATGATGAGATCACTTTAAAATTAATATCTTTAATCCCAAATTATTTAGATAAAATCTACCGACATTAGTGTTATGAGGCTTTTGGAATTTGGTGTTTGGAATTCTCAAAATCTTGGTCAAATCCTTGAGAGAAATTTCCATAAAAAACAATACACTAATAAGTGGGGGAGATCAAACCTTTTTGGTCATTGAATTAAATTTACACATCAATATTTGAAATTTTCCCCCTAAAATAGGTGATCGCCATTGGCGGTCACTAGCCCTAAAAAACCGGCTTCCAATCGTGCCCCCTCCACCCCTCCCCCCTCACGCACACCCCTTCCCCTCATGACCATAACCACCTCACACAAACCCTTCTCCTCCCACTATCGCTGCACCCATACCTACCACTTGTCCTCCCTCCACCCCCTAGAGAACATCCCTCCCCCTCCCGAACCAGAGCCACAACCACTGCCTCGCCCGTCCACCCTCCAAACCCTCTCAGTCACACATGTAGCCACCATTTCTGCACCTGAATCCATCACTGACCATCCTCCCTAACCATCCCACTCCCTTAACCATATCCACACCCCTATCAGTCTGCCTCTACCACCCATCCGCCCTCCCCGTTCTCCCCGTTACCCTCATTGTAGCCCTGTCGAAGCCGCTGCCACCAACACCTTTAATCCTGGTCACTGCCGCCATCCCCTCTTTTCCACCACCAGTGATCTCATTGTCATCCTAGATTCGTCACGCTATATGAGGTAATCCACAAATTTTATTATTAACTATTCATTTCTAAACTACATATTGTTTATAGCATTATACTCATATTGGGATGGTCTTGAACCCTGGGCAGTTCTATGAAACCAATTTAAATACATGGGATGTTGAATTTAGTATTCACAATCCATATTACAAATATTTTTCAGTTTTTTTATTTCATAATATGTTACATATTCACATTTAATATCATAATTGTGTTTTACTCCTTATAAAATCATTACAAATATGTCACATGTGAATTTCAATTTCCAAGCCACTTCCATAGAAGAGAGATTTCATTGATGAATAACAAAGTTGCACAATAATTTTTTTGATCAGGTAAGTTTTTGGATATATATATCAAGCACATTATACCCCAAAAAATTCTCTTGGCCTGATATATTTTAGGTTGTTAACATATTAAGTTTTGTCTCTTTCATTTTTTTGACTATTCATGATTTTGGTTTTCTAATGTCCAATTAACTTATTATCTTTGACCTCTTGTGTTTCACAATATAGGTACTATTTTTATCAAATGTTTCTTTCACTACTATTCCTCCTTATATATATCATTCACATAAACATTTTATTAAATAATTTAGTGAAATGTACTCGAATGATTATGAAATGTATACTTATATTAAAATAAATTGTTTGTTTCTTTTAATGACCTCTCACATTTTGGTAACTAATTAATTTATTTGTAGAGAGATTTATCTCATGATTTTGATAAAGAAATCTTTCTTGAAAGTGAAATAGTCATAAGTGATTTCAATCATGGTACTTCAATATCTAAAAAGATTCAAAAAGAGTTGACGACATTGATTTACTCGCTATCATGAATAGACCAAACTACTATCAACTGATATGCTCAAATGTTTCCTTGAAATGTAATGGATCGTTATTTAAATATCAAATTCAATTTTATTTTATGAATTAAGTTTTATTTAGTCTTCTATATCAAATTTTCAATACACACATAAATATATATACATATATAAACCTTATATATATATATATTAATTGTATAGGTATATAAATATTCATATATTTGTATTTTAAATAAAATAGACCTTAGTTTTTATTTATATAAGTTTTATACATTGAGAAATATATTTTATAAGTAAATATGTTTAATTACTTATTTATAAAATTAAATTTTTATGTGTGAATATATAAAAAATATGTATATATTGTCATATATTTGATTATAAATAATAATACACAGTGAAAAATGATAAAATTTCAAAGCCATAATATCAATATGAATGTAAACCCTTGAAATAAATTTAGTCCCCACTGAAAAAGGGCAAAAAATCTTCTTAAATGAGGCTAAATATCCATCGAATGTTAAAAAATTGAGATACCCCGACTAAAAACTCAGTTTTGGAGGCCTTTTGGGCCTTAAAAAATGTGACAGAGGTTTACCAGTGTTGTTAAGGTCATAGAGATAGTCATAGGTTTTGATTTGATATGTGGTAGAGCCTAAATGGACACTTGGATAAAAAGTTATGACCGTTTGAAGTTCGAGTTACGTTTTCAAGTTATTTTAGACATTTATCAATTTTTTGATTTTTTTAATATTCAAATTTTTATTAAATGACTATTACTCGATAATAATTAGAAAATTATTAACTAAAAACATTTTTATTATTATTTTATTATCCATTTTTATTAAATATATTATATATCATGTGTAAATGTCTATTTAGACTCATCTAAAACATATTTAAAAACTACATATTATATTTATATATTAATATAAATTTTTTAATGATTTTGTTTTGAATTATACCCTTTATTAGTTCTTTTTTAGAAGAGATGATAAAGACCTGTTTTTATCAGCATTTTTACTAGAACTGATAGGGGGCTTTATCAGCACTTTTTTACAAGCTCTCATGAAGATAACCCTTTAACAGTGCTAAAAAAATCACCGTTAAAGACCCTTTTTAATAGTGGTGAATAAAGGAATTTTTTACCGCGATGTTAAAACCCTAGAGAAGGATAAACCCAGTTTTATAGTAGTGTCAGTAAGTTACATAAAAATGAAAAGGAACTGTTAGTCAATGAATAATTATAAACATATTAAATCATTTTCACAAAGACATACTTATCACCCATAATTATTATATAGTTACTTTGAAAATAAGAGATTTCCATAAAACATAGAAAACAAAAACAAAATAATAAAGATAACTTGGAGAATTACTGACTTAAGATTTTAACCCTCACAGGTACCATATGATTTGTAACACTCATGGCTACCTTATAATGTAACCCTCATAGCTACCCTATGATGTAACCATCACGACTACCTTATAGTGTAACAATCACAGTTACATTTGGAGTAACCATACGGTCGACCTCCAACATAAACATACCCAATGCATTGTAGGGAGATATATGTCCCACCCTTAATCATAAAAAATTAGAAATAACTATAACATATTCATAAAACAAAAATACTTGCATAAAGAACATTAATTTTTAATTTTGTAAAAATAAAATTCTAAGAGGATTTTTAAAGAAAAGTCACTTACCTCGGGTTATTCTTACTTGAAATGTGTTCAAACCTCCTGTATAATAATTTAAAGAGTGTTATTAACATATTAAAGAACTATATTCATATCTATAATACCTTATATTATATTTTTATAACAACTTTTCACCCATTTATTAATAATATTTTTGTTATTTTCATTGTTTCAGGTGTGTTCTTCTCAGGGTTTCCATGGTCGGTTCATTATGGATTTTCTTGTCGAATGCAAGAAAAACTACATAATTGAAACATGATAGTTTTTCATGATAATATTAGTTATTTTATAAAAACAATGGTGTCTTAAAATATATTATGGAGTGCACTTGAAAACGGGTGAGAAATCAGGAAGTTCCCTTGAATCGGGCTTGCTTATCGGGAAGAATTGAGAAAAAAACCATTTTAAAACATGTATATTCCTAAAAATATGGATGAAATGATCCAGATACATGATTTTGGAACATATAAATATAATTTAGAAGAATTATATAAAATTAAATAAGGGTTACATCAGGGTAAATATAAAGAGAGAGTGTAACCCGAAGGAAAAATGGAGGTTCAGAAAGAATCCCTTACCTTATGTCCGAAAGTGTTCTGCACTTGAACTTAATATCCTAGATAATCAAGTTAAATCTATTAATAAATTAATCCAGAACCTTTTATACATTTATTTTATTTATTATAATTTTATTAAGTTCATTTATGTCTTTTTTGATGAGTTATAAGATACAATTTTATTGTTCGGGAGTGTTCGTTTCCTTGGTTTTTATGATCGATTTACTTGTATACATGTATGGAAAATCATATTAAATGAGAATAGTTATCTAGAATTAAAATTATATGTTATTAATTAAATTATATAATAATAAATGGTTTTATATATCATTTTAGTTTTATGGTATGAGTATGCATCATTAGATAAAACATTTTTGATCAACGTTGATTTATTTTGGTGAATTTTGATCATTACGAACCAATTTTGTTTTATTAATTAATATTATGTATAAAAATTGGTTTCAGAACATTATATAACTTATAATTTTTATAATAAAGTCTGATTTATCCATAATAATGGTTTTATGAACATCATTGAAGGAGATAAAGGAAAATGAAAACACATCGTCCATGATGTCGGTAAATCGACACATCACTGACGAAATTTTTATTTTTAGAATAAAATGGAGGGGAGAAAGAGTTTGATGATGAATTTTTCGATAAAAATGATAAAATCATAGTATATATATAATATAATTGAGTTTTTATTCCATTTAGATAATGGTATGTGAATAGAGAATAATGAAAGAAAATAAATTAAAAGGAAAATAAAAGAAAATGAAAGAGGATTTTACATGTTAAATTCTTCTCCTTGAGAACCTCCTTAAGACACTTTGTTTGAAATTTTGGTGAGAACAAAAGGTATTGTATATGGGGAAGAGGCTTGGGAAGGGAATTAGGTAAAAATTAAACAAGATACAAGGATTTGATGTGTAAGGAGAATAGGTGGCGAGTGGTGGTATTTAAAGTGGAGGAGATGAGTGTTTTATGAATATTTTATTCATTAGTTTATTATTTTGTCTCAAGACTATGAATAGTTTGAGAATTATCACTAAATATATTAAAATAATTAAGTTAAGTTCAATATTATGGTGCCAACATTATCTATTAATCAAGGAATATTGTATTTAACTTATAATGCATATATACCATAAATTACCATATTTTACTATTAAAAAAATTCAAGTATTTTTAAAAAACCGAAAAAATTCACCCTAAACATTTTTTGACATGTAGAATTCAAAAATTAACTCAATTTTATGAAAATAATTTTCAAAATAAAAATAATTTTTAATTAAAATCATCATTTATCATAAAATACTATTTTTAAAACTATAACTGATTTTATAACACTTTAAAAAATTAATTAAGGACTCATAAAATTATCTTATAATCATAAGAAAATAAAATATTAATTTATGAATATATTTTATTAAAACATTTTTTAAATCATTATATTAATTATCAAATTGTAATTAAATATTTACGACTTAAAAAAATACCAACACTTAATTTATCATTTCCAAAACATTTATTTAAATATTCCATGATATAAAAAATCATTATTACACTTATAAGATGCATAAATTTTATTTATGATCTCCTATGTGAGGTTACTATTATATTATTATAGATTCCTTAATTTCTATAAATACCACTTATTTCATTATAAATTTATAATGAATTTAACTTTTTAATTCCAAAATGAAAATAAATTATTTTATAAGTACCTGGGTTGTTACATTCTCCCCATCTTCTAGAAATTACACCCTCGAAAATTTCATTCACTTATTAAACAAGCGAGGATACCTTTCCCTCATTAAATTTTCAAATTCCCATGTTGCTTCTTCAATTATGTGGTTTCTCCGCAAAACCTCGACCTAGTGAATTACCTTATTTCGCAATACTTGCTCTCTACGATCAAGAATTTGAACAAGTTTCTCTTAATAAGAAAGGTTCTCTTCCAGTTGAACTACTTCTGGGTTCAAAACATGATATGAATCTAGCACATACTTTCTTAGCATCAAAACATTAAAAACATTGTGTGCGTGAGATAAAATCGGAGGCAAATCTACTCGATAGGAAACTGGTCCAAATTTATCCAATATTTCATAAGGTCCAATGAATCATGGACTTATATTTCCTTACCAAAATGCATAACACTTTTGTAAGGTGATATTCTAAGGAAAACATGATCACCTACCTCGAAAGAAAAGTTTTTCCTCCTGTTATCTTTATAATTAATCTGTCTACTCTGAGATATCCTCATGTGTTGTTGGATCATATTTACTTTATCAGTCACTTCCTCTACCAATTATAGTCCCATAAACTTCCTTTCTGTAACTTCATCCCAAAATGATAGAGTTTGACACCGCTTTCCATACAATTCCTCAAAAGGTTCCATCTATATATTTGAATGAAAACTATATTATAATAAAACTCAACTAAAGAAATATATTGATCCTTAATTCCTTGGTAATCCATTGAAAAAGGTCGAATCATATCCGCTAAGGTATGAATTGTTCGTTCGGTCTATCCAACAAATTGGGGATGAATGGATGTACTGAAATTTAATTCTGTTCCCAATGATTTATAAATACCTTTCCAAAAGTTAAAAGTGAACCTAGTATCAAGGTCAGATACAATGGAAATAGAAAATCCATGTAACCAAACTATCTCTTTGAGGTACAATTAATAAAGCTTATCCAAAGACATAATATCTTGAATATGAATAAAATGTGCAGATTTAGTCAATTTATCAACAATAACCCAAATTACATTGTTACCTTAAGAAGTCTTTGGTAGTACCAACACGAAATCCATAGATATATTTTCCCATTTCCACTCTGGCATTGGAAAAGGATGAAGCAAACCCTTTGTTAGTTGTCACTCTGCTTTAACCTATTTACAAGTCATATATTTCATGGTAAAATTAGCAATATCTCTTTTCATTCTATCCCACTAGTAACACTCCCAAAGGTCTCTGTACATCTTAGTGATGTTAGGATGAACTGAAAACAATGAACTACAAGATTTACATAAAAATTATTTATTCATATGGGAATCATAAGGAATACATAATCTCTTCCCAAATATAAAAATACAATCTTTATCAATATTAAATTCTAGAAAATTACTCTTTTTAACCAATTTTACCTTTTTCTAGTAACTCACCATCTTCATTCTGTGCTTGCTTTATTCTTTCTGAGAGAGACAAGTGCACTGACACATGAAACGAAACAGAGAAATTTCCTACACCAACAAATTCCAATCCAAAATCCATAAAATCATTAATTAAGGGGAAATGTTCCAAATGTAACAAGGTCAATTCAGCATGATGTTTTCAACTCAAGGCATTTTCCACTTTGTTTACTTTTTTAGGATGAAAATTGATCATGCAATCATAATATTTTATCATTTAAAGCCATATTCTCTACCTTATGTTCAATTACTTTTGAGTATATATATACTTAAAACTATTATGGTTAATATATATTTCACATTTATCTCCATATAAATGATGCCTACAAATTTTTAAAGCAAAAACCACAACTGCTAATTCCAAATCATGTGTGGGATAATTTAACTCATTAGGTTTCAGTTTTCTTGAAGCATAAGAAATTATCCAATCTTTCTACATCAAAAAAAACCAAAAATTTTCAATAAAGCATCACTATAGATGAAAAAATCACCATTTTTAGAAGGCATGGCCAAAATTGGAGCATTCACCAATTTTATTTTCAGTTCTTGAAAAAAAACATCACAGTCTTCTGTCTGAATAAATTTAACCCTTTTTTGTGTTAACTTAGTTAGTAGGCTAGATAATCATGAAAAGTTTTTAACAAAACATGGGTATTATCTTCATAATCCAAGAAAACTACAAATCTCAGCAACATTTTTAGGAATTTTCCATTAATCAACCACTTTTGTTTTGGTGGGATCAAGTGTTATTCCATCCTTATTTACAATGTACCTAAGAAAAGAAATATGTTGCAACCAAAAATCACATTTGATAAATTTCCCATATAACTTATTTTCTTTGAGAGTTTATTGGAAAATCCTTAAATGTTTTTCAATATCTTCATAACTTTTGGAAAACACAAAAATATCATTAATAAAAACAAAAACAAACTTATCCAAATAATCATGGAAGATTCTGTTCATTAGATCCATAAATACAATAGGGGAATTTGTTAAAATAAATTTTATAACAACAAACTAATAATTCCTATATCTAGTTCAAAAGACAATTTTTGGAATGCCTCCTCCTTTACCTTCAGCTGACGGTACCCAAATCTCAAGTCAATCTTCGAAAAATATTGAGCTCCTAGAGATGATCAAATAAGTCATCAATATGAGGAAAGGGATACTTATTCTTAATAGTAATGTTATTCAAATCTCTATAATCAATGAAAAGTCTCATGAAAAAATCTTTATTTTTAATGAATAAAATAGGATCACCCTAGGGTGAAGTGCTAGGTCAAATGAAACCTTTATCAAGCAACTCTTACAATTGATTTTTCAATTCTAGAACTTACACTTGATCCATTCGATATGGGGGTTTTGAAATTGTCTTAGCATCAAGAAATAATTAAATAGTAAATTCAACTTTCTGATTAGGTATAACACCAGACATATTATTAGGAAAAAAACCAGGTATTCATTTACCACTATCACATCATTAATCTGAATAGTTATCTTATTTTCAATAATATGTGAAAGATAACTTTCATTTATATCTTTTAATAGTTTATCATATTCCTGATATGTTATCAATGGTATGGGTTCATTCTTGTATATAAAATTAAAATATTTTTGAAAAAAAAACTCTTTAACTCTAAAATAAATCTTAGCATGATAAAGATAAAGTCATTCCATGTCCATAATAACATCAAAATATACTAAGGTAAGAACAAAAAGGTTTGTCGGTAATTTATTTCCACATAAAACAAGATGAATATTCGTATAATTCTATCTTTCCTTAATATTTATCCTTGGTGTTTTAACCATAAACTCTTGTTTCATTTCATGAGGTGAAATTTCCAATTTTATAGAAAATTGCTCAGAAATAAAGGAATGTGTAGACCCTGTATCAAACAAGAAATTAGAAAAATATGATTAAAGAAATAAATTACCTGATACCACTTTATTGGATGGCCTAACATCTACCGAAGTAGTCTCAAAGGATTTCATTTCACCTTACTGCTTATAAACTGGATGCTTCCCATCATTCATATCTTTCTTTGAGAAGGTATCTGCATAATGAACTATCTCACCACATTTGAAAAACATTACAGTTTTCTTATGAGAATTAAACTTAATATAATTTTCATTATAATCTTGGGCTATATTTCCAAACGTACCACAACAAAATCACTTCCCTGATTTTTAAGGCATTCCCCAGGGTTCTTTTTTCCACACTTTCCACAAATTGGAAACTAAATTTTCTTACCTTTAAATTTATTTGATTGATTATTACCCTTTTCTTTCCATATGGATATTTTCTTCTTGTTGTTGTCAAAGTACATGTGATCATCAGAAAACTCCATTTTTACCCTCTTAGCACATCAGACAAGTTTCTCATAACTTTTGAATTCTTAGGAGTCCAACACCCTTTGGTATCTTGGCTTCAATCCTGAGTAGAAATGGTTGATTTTACTATCAAGGCCCCAAATAATATTTGGAGAGTACCTTGACAATCGAGTGAATTTTTCTTCATAAACAACTACTGAATCTTTCTCCTTTTTTATTTCAAGTAATTTATTTTTCATCCTAAGTATAACCACCTTAGGAAAATATTTTCAATGAAAAGATTCTTAAATTTATCTCATTTCAAGGTTTCAATATGCTCTATATCTCCGATATTATTGACCATTGACCACCAATAGTCAATTTCACCTTCAAAATAATAAATAGAAAGATTAAAATTTTTATTATATGAACACCCCATGACATCAAATATCTTTTCAAGGGCTTTAATCCACCCTTTAGTCACCACCGGGTCAGAAGATCCATAAAAAGTAGGAGGGCGTTTCCTCATAAAATGTTCCACTATCATGATGTTTCTTTGTGGTATCTCTGGTTGTTATCATTCATGTATTCCACCACCATTTATAACCTACATCAACTAATCCATCACTATAAAAAATGGATCAGTTCTAATTCCCACCATTCTAGGTTCCCAATTCAGAAAGATATTATCCTCTAACTTCCTTCCTACTTTATCTTCCCTGTTTCTTCTACGAAAAACCGTTCTGAACAGACATATCTTAGATGAAGAAACATGGTAATCTTTAAATTCTATATCATTTCAAATCAACCATAGAGTAAAAATAATTTATGGTATTCTATTAACATCATCCTAACCCCTAAAGTTACCTAAACTGTGATCTTATACCAACTATAAGGAATCAGCCTTAAACATTACATAATCTAGTTAATTCAACTAGAATAACATTATTACATTCCCAAAGATTTTTTTAGTTTATAGTTTTAGATAATTAGATAATAATTCATACATAACAACCCAAAATAAAATAGAGTGGATAATACTTGAACAATTTCCATTTATTCTATAAGACAAAGGTTTTTAGTAAAACATGAATTCTTCAAAACATTTAGCTTGGCTTCTTATTTTCCCTTACTATTCCTTAAACCCTATGAAAAACATTTTAAAACTCGATATGATCACAAAAGGCTCATTAAAGGACATAAAAAGGAAAGTAACTTTTAAACCATAGATACTTATAAACATATGAAATAATTTTCACAAATACATTCTTCTCACCCATAATTATCACATCATTACCTTTTGAAAATAAGACATTTCCATAAAATATATAAAACAAAAATAAAACCATAAAGGAAACTTGGGGAATTACTTACTTAAGATTGTAACCCTCATGGCTAACATATGATTTGTAATCCTCATAGTTACCTTATAATGTAACCCTCGTGGACACCCTATGATGTAACCCTCACGACTACCTTATAGTGTAACTATCATAGTTACACTTAGAGTAACCATACGGTAAAACTCCAATATAAACATACCCACTGCATTAGAAGGAGATATTATAGTGACCTTGATTTTCTTACATTACTATTACATCATTTTAAAGAAAAAAATAAATTATTACACAACAAGGACCTAAAGGTTTAGTGTCTTGGGAAATCCAGGACTATATATAACTTTTACAACATAAAACATAAACATTTATTTAATTCCTTCTTCTCTAGATTCTTATTTTCCTTTTAATTCTCCTTAGTACATGTAACCACCTGCAGATATACATCAAAAAGGGGTGAGCTAAAATACCAGTAAGAGGATATATAAGAATATTAAACAATATAACATGGGTGAGAATAATTATAACAATATAATCATAATCACGAGATGAAGCATTATATAAAGGCATGAAATGTGGCAATGCATAAAAATGAAACATCATGTCTTAGTGGTTAACTACCACACATAGTTCTGAAAAAAAGATAGAACCACATTAATATATATTTCACCTAAACTCAAGAGATTTATCCCATTACCCAATGAATTGGAGTGTTATATAATTCCAGTCACACCCATCACGTCATAACATTTACTTTGTGCTATATAATTCTGGGCGCACCTGTCACATCATAACATTTACATTATCATGCATGACACATAGAACATATATAAATCTTGAACATAAAATAACCCTTGGAAAGTAATGGGTTTAATTTCATAAATAATACATTAATAAACTTTCGGTTCTCAAATGAACGATGGAATAACATAATTGATATAAGAATCATCAACTTTGAGTGAAGAAGAAACAATCTTGAGAAGTAAAAGATGTGTTGTTTTTTTAAAGAAGAGTTATTTTGAAAAACATTGTGTTTGTCATAAACTCAAGTAGAAAATATGTATATCTTAGAAAAGGTAAGATCATGATGAAGAAATTATATTTAAGGAATACACATATTGAAAATGGGGTGAAAGAGGGAAAAACCCAAAGAAAGAGAGTTGGATTTGAGAATTCCCCTTACCTTGTGTCCGAATGATTTCTTCACTTTCATATCCTATATAATCCCATTATATCCATTAATTAATAAATAAAAAACCTTGTATACACGAATTTTAATCATTATTATTTTATTAAGTTTGTTTTTGGTCTTTTGGATGAGTTATAAATTTTAATTTCATCATTCAGGACCATTCGTTTTCATGGTTTTCATGACCGATTCATTTGTATACATGAATGGAAGTTCATGTGAAATGGGAATAAAAATCCAGAATTGTTATTATATGTTAATAATGATCTTAAATAAGTTTAAATGATTTTATAATTAATTTGGTTATATACCATGAGGATGAATCATTAGATAAAAGTTAATGATGATCGTTTTAGGTTAATTTTGGCGGTATTTTGATCACAACAAACTCGTTCTGTTTTATCATTTAGTATTATGTATAAATGTTAGTTAAAGAACATAAAGATGTTTATAACATAAAATTTAAAATCTATTTTGAACCATTTAATGGTTTTATTAATATCCTTGAAGGTGTTAAAGTAAAATGGAAGTGTATTGCACACGATGTCAGTAAATTGGCACATCACGGATGATGACTTCATTTTTATAAAGAGAGAGAGAGAGAGGGAGGAGTATAATTAATAATCTTCCATTAACATGATATAATACCAGTATATCAATAATATTGGAGTTATCATGACATTTTAATGGTTTACTATTCATAAGGGTTATATTACTATTTCTAAGGTCAAGTGACTATTTCATCAGTATCGGTTCCTTAACTTCTAGAAACAATTATTATTTCATTAATTCATTATTTATAAATCTTTTATTATGGTCTCTAAGTGATTTTATGTTCTTTATAATATATTAAATTACTATAAGAAGGGATAAATTCCATTGATAAAATTTTGGGTAGTTAGATTCTTCCCCCCTTTTGAAATTTCACCCTTGAAATTTCGTTTTACATAAACAGGTGAGGGTACTTCTCCTTCATCCCCTCCTCTAGTTCCCAAGTTGCTTCTTCATACTTATTGTTCCTCCAAAACACCAAGGTGGGTTGTCTTGTTGCATAGAACCTTATCTCTCTGGTCTAGAACTTTTACTGGATGCTCCTCATAAGAGATATCATCTTCCAGTTATACCACCTCTGAGTTCAGTACTTGTGATAGATATGGTATGTGCTTCCTCAAGAGTGATACATGTAACACATCATGAAACTAAGACATATTTTGTGTAAGTGAAAGATGATATTCCATGGCTTCTATATGATTAAGGATCTCAAAGGGGCCAATTTACCTTTGTTAGGTCCACTAGACTAGATACCCTGGTGGGGGGGGATCAGGGTATAGCAGATAAAAACAACTACCCCTTTGATCTTGTTTCGTTATTAGACAAAACCCTCCTCTATCTCCTCACCATTTCATATTATGGAAAAATCTTAAAGCATACACAAGACACAACAATTTTACTTGGTTCACCCTCATTGGGCTATGTCCAAGGAGCACACACCGACTATGTGATGATGTACCAAATCCAATAGAATCACACTACTTTTTACAAGTTCGAAGTGGACTCACTCTCCCAACTATTTTACAAACAATCACAATTTTAGAACTCACTGCTCTCTCAACTGAAATGAGCTCACTGCTTCTTCATAAGATCAACTCACAGTTTAAAGACTTGTAGGTTCTTTCATTATCTCTAATGAGTGCATCCTTCACCGGATGTAGATACTATGTTGAAGTAAAAATTTCATCCACTGATGAATACCCCTTTTTCACTAATCACTGGGAAACAACATTTGGAAATACCTTCGCAAAGCTTCCTACTTCGCGAAGCTCCCAATTTCACAAAGCTTAAAGAATACATCGCAAAGTCCCCACCTCTTCGCAAAGAACACACCTTCATAGTGCTCACTGCTTCATAGAGTACACTACTTCATAGAGTTCAAGTCTTCACGGATATTAGGCCGTTGCAGAGCTCATGCCTTTGCAATGCGACTTCCTTCGCGAAGCTCACTGAGCCAATGCGGAACACACCTCTTTCACGGAGATAGATTCGCCACTGCGAAGCTCCTATATTTCGCGAATCACACTGCCTCTGTAAACCTCCTTTACGATTTGAGAGCTACAAATTTTTCTTTTAAAACTATATAATTCCCTAGAGGGGTTTGAGGCCTATTTATAGGCGATTCCACCGACTCGAGAACCTTCTGTGTGAAGTCAGTGCCACGTCAGCTCAAATTGCAAAGCTCCGAAATTTCTACCGAAATTAACTCTGTTTCGCGAAGCACCATGAATATTTTCTAGATTATAAAATCTCATAATAATCACAAAGCATTCTATCAAATACTTTGCACCGACAGAATTCTCCTTCTTCCTTTGTGCCGCCATAATGCTTTTTCTTCTTTTGCGCTGCAAAGCTTACTGGCAAAGCTCTTCACTTCTGTCATTCGTGAAGCTCGTCATAATTGTGAAGAACACCATCAACATACTTCATGTATTCATGAAATCTACTTAATGAAGCCCATATTTGAGAAATTCATTCCTTTACCATATTTTTATTATATCTTCAAGGAAATCCACATTTCACGATGCTCACAAAATCCAAAATTTTGAACCCCAAAAATTTGGCTAACACTGGAACATGGAACCACCTTGTATTTTCTCTTTTGTATGGCCTCTATATATTATATTCCTTTGTAATGGTTCTTTTTCAACATGGATTTTCAACAAAATCTCTGGAACTCAAAAATTCACCATGAAAACCTGCATTGTCAACAAACCCAACCAACCCCAAAATGCTGCAATTTTACCTTGAGGGATTTTTCCCAACAATATCCACCTTTAAGTTTGTTGAAAACTCTTCTTATAATGATTCTCTACACTTTGATACCTCAATGAATCTCCTTTCATCATCTACCAGCATTCTCCTCTTGTGATTCAGATAGTGACCAATTATTCACTCACCACATACTCTAAGCCCACATGAGAAATTCTCAATGTGAGAAACAAGAGTCGTATGAAAATTTCATAAATGAATCACTTCATTTCTGATACCAATTGTTGATACCAAAATGATACCAATTTCTGATCATTGGTAACCTCATAAAACCATTCCAATGGCACTCTTATGCTTTTTTCACGATCCTCTACTGTCGTGATATCTATTCTTTGATCGATCACTTTTAGCATCGTCAGATTAAAAACTCATACTCCCCCTATCTTATTTCTCTCCCCCTATATCGCTGCTACACCTGTTCGCTTCTCCCCATGTATTTGACTAAGACATTTTCTCCCTTCTTTATCCACCTTTTCTCCCCCTTAAGGAACTATTTCTCCACCTTTTTCAATGAACCCAATGGTTACTCTTTTGTGGTCTGAAATAGAGTAGAGAACACATATCATCACATTAGGGAAACACACACCATACATCGGAGAAGCGGGGTCCCACATCCACACTTGTTCAAGTGAGGGTAGTTGACTGAACTCCTAGATTCAGTCGAAGCCTATCAAAAGCTTCATTGGGTAAGGCATTCGTCAGCATGTCTATAACCTATAGTTTAGTAGGCACATACTCCAATTTAATGATTCCCTACTCAACCTTATCCTTGATAAAATGATACTTTATATCAATGTGATTTTTCCTTGAATGATGAATGAGATTTTTGCTGAGATTTATAACACTTGTGTTATCACACTGGATTTGGA
This sequence comes from Viscum album, assembly GCA_963277665.1. Lineage (NCBI taxonomy): Eukaryota > Viridiplantae > Streptophyta > Magnoliopsida > Santalales > Viscaceae > Viscum > Viscum album. Next base: position 461,743,906 of record OY728134.1, on the reverse strand, counting down.
TTAGAGACTTCACTTAAACTCCTATATCATTAAGCTGCTGCTTCATCCATAATAATTGTGTGCATGACTGAGTGGTGGAAATATACCCAGATTCTACGGTGCTCAATGAAATGCAATCTTGCTTCTTTATTAGCCAAGAAATACACAAACCACCAAGATGGAAAGTACCTCCTGGTGTTGATTTCCTATCATCCGCTGAACTAGTCCAATCTGCATCTGTATATCCCAAAAGTTCTGGATAAGATTTTTCATTATACATCAAATTGAAATCCACTATTCCTTTGATATACCGAAGTATTATTTTCACTGCAAGAATGTGAGTTTTTTTGGGATTTCTTTGATATAACACTACTTAGAATGTGTAAAAAACAATATCAGGTCTCTTTGTAGTTGGGTATAGTGAAATCCCAATAATCTACCTGTATTCAATTATATTAACTGTCTTTCCATCATCATCTTTCGATAAATTCATTCGGTTAGAAACTAGAGTCTTCATCTCCTTGGAATTTTCCATTCCAAATGTTCTCAGAACCTCCTTAGCATATTTTTATTGAGAAATGGAAGTACCATTCCTTCCTTGTGACACCTTTAAACCAAGGAAAAATGTCGTCTCTCCAATAATTGACATTTCAAACTCACTTTTCATGAATTCAGAAAAATATCTGCACTGAGCATCATCTGATCCACCAAATATTATTTCATCAACATAAACCGGCACCATCATCCTTTGATTAATGTAGTTGTTGAAATAGATATTATAATCAACTCCACCATGGTGAAAGCCAAGCTTTATCAAATACTGATCAAGCCTTGAGTACCATGCTCTTGGTGCTTGTTTCAACCAATATATCACTATACTCAACTGAAAAACTTTGTTCTAATCTTCATGAATGATAAAACCATATAGTTACTCAATATAAACTTTTTCCTATCGAACCCCATTTAAAAATGCAGATTTGACGTCAATATGGGACACTTTGAACTTCCGTTGCACTGTAATGGATATGAATAATCTAATTGTATCCAGACTTGAAACTGGTGCAAATGTCTCATCAACATCTATTCCCTCTATCTAGGAGTATCCTTTGCACACTAGTCGTGCTTTTTTTCGAATCACTATGTCATCTTCACTCATCTTGTTGTGATAGACCCATTTAGTCCTGATGAAATTATTATCTGCTAGCCTCAAAACAATCTCCCATGTTTGATTCTTCTCGATCTGATCTAGCTCTTCATTCATAGCCTAAACATAGTTTTCATCATTACCTATATCATCAAAGCATTTAGGCTCTACCTAGGATAGGAAATATGTCTACTGAGGAGATTTCATTCTTCTTGTCTAAACTAGAGCTGATTGATCACCAATGATATTCTGCCTATAAATTTCAGCTCGACTCCTTGACTTCTATGCAAATATAAATTTTACTTACTCATGCTCATCATAAGTATATTCTTCTTAATCAGCATTAGAAACTTCTTCTTCCCCTACGTTTCCTTCTTGATCATCACTTTCATCTGGAAATTTTTTACTGTGTTGTTGAATGCTCTCTTCATTCTCCACAACAGTGACATCATTTCTCTCAACTACTTTTCCCAGCTGCTTATTAAAACATTTGTAAGATTTCTTTTTCTGGAGTAGGCAAGGAATATACCCTTATCTCCTAGTGATTCAAATTTCATGAGTTTTTATTTTTTTGAGAATAATTCACTTTCTTCCAAAGATTAAAAATTACTTCACTATTAGCTTCTTTCTGTACCACATCTCATACTGAGTCTTTTCTTGCTTTGGAAAAAATAGAGCCCTATTAGAAATGTATACCAACATCAATACTGCTTCCTTACAAAATTTCTCTAGATGGTCTTTTTCTATAAGCATAATTATGACCATGTTTTTTATGATCTGGTTTCTCCTTTCAACCACTCCATTCTATTGGGGAGTTCTTACTAAAGAAACTTGATGCCTTATCCCGTGCTTCTCAAGATAGTATTCTACCTGACTGTTTTTGAATTCCGTACCATTTTCAGTATGAAACTTCATAATTTTATACCCAATCATCCTTTTAGATTCACTCTGATACTGTTTTAGACAACTAAACACATCGGACTTATAAGCAATGATGAATACCCATGCCATTCTGCTATAGTCATCAATGAAAAGAACATAATACCTCTTCCCATCAATGGCCCTTGGGGAGATAGGTCCACAAACATCAGCATGCACCAATTCAAGCACTCTTGTTGAATTATTTTCCTTAGCCTTGTACGTTTTTCTGATGATTTTCCCTTTTTGAAATGCATCACATGTATGAGTATGATCGCATGATAGCTTTGGGAGGTCTATTACTACTTCAAAATTTACTATATCTTCTATGGATGGATAACATAGATGAACAAGTCGTTTATTCCATAGATTTTTTTCTTCCTCTCTAGATAGAAAACACATATCTTATTCTCCACTCATAGGGTATATATTTCCCGTTGTTATTTTTCTCTGTAGAACCATTGCACAATCTCTTCCTTTGATGATAAACATCTTCTTAGTAAACCTTATTGAATTCCTTGAGTCACATAGTTGGATGATGCTAAGAAAATTGTGACTGAGACCTTATACAACTAAGACATCAACATGTATCATCTATTTGACTTCAAACATAGCCTTTTCTGTGCCAATAATCTTCAGGCCTTCATCATTTTAAAACTTGAAAACTCATTATTTTTCATATTTTATGCCTGTGACAAGATCCTTATTACCTGTCATGTGAGATGTGAAACCGCTGTCAAGGATCCATATACCAGAACGACTGATGCTTTAAGGGAAATTTCTATCACCACTACCTTCTCATCCCTTTTTTTTGATTAATGTATTTGAACTCACATTTGGTGTAGTTTGAAAACCTTGATCTTCCTCGGAGTGAAATGGCCCAACTTCATCATACAGAGCTGCAAATCGATTTTGAATTTGCAACTCACCTATTGGTTTGTTGATTTTCTGTTTGTGACTACTTTGATTTTGCCTTGGCACATTCCTCTTCATGGTCTATGTACAATATCTGGCGATGTGCCCAAATTATTCACACAAAAAGCAATGTCCCTCAAAGGATATTCTATAATATCAAACTCTATTTGGATTCCACTATTTCTCTTGTGCCCTTCGATATCTTTTGTCTATGGAACACACATATTGTGAATGTCCCATCTTTCCACAATAATAACACCTGATATAGGGTGAATTTCTGCATGTCACTTATGCACTGCTAGTTTCTCATTGAGATCTATGAATATTCTGATTCTACTTTATGCCCAAATCAACCTTTAATATCTGAACTGGTGCTTGTGGTCCAACTTCAATTTTCACAGATTTTTGTTTTCGGTCAAGCCCCACATTAGCCTTAGCATCTGAACATAATTGATGCTTCCTTTCTACAGAACCACTGTGCTCCACTTTCAGCTTCTCAGTTTTCTGAGTGATCTTATTTCCTGATGATGTAGCAGGAGTCAAGAGTTTTTCTTGATCCTTAACCTTTTTCTGCAAACAGACAACTTCTCCTTCATGTTCTTTGATACACTTGATTTTATCTTTCATTTTGGTATTAAATCTTTCAATCTCCCTTTTCTATTCTTTAACCTTTATTCTATACTCAATAACCGATTCTGAGTCCTTTGGAGTTGACGACTTGAGTTTCGCAATTTCTTCCATCAACTCAGACTTCTCTTCTTCTTGCTGCTTCATATAGAGTTTGGTGTCATGAAATATTTTGTTGGATTTCTTTGTTTTAGCTCTCCAAACATCTATATCTTCTAGAGCATCATCTAACTCAGATTTTATATCAACTCTTCCTTCAACTTCTTTTTCTTCATCAATGTCAGTTTCTTCCTTTTTCTGAGTACTACCAACAACTGCTACCATATCATTTTCTCCACAATCATTTTAGTTCTCTATCTATTCAACCTCTTCAACGTCTTCAACCTCAGATTCATCTGTTCTGTTAATTTATTTTTTTATTTTATTGAAAGATCCACTTTATGGAAAAGTGGGAACCTTACAAAAACTTACCCGCCTAATTTCAAAATTCAAATTAAAAACTTCAAACCATTTCAAAATATGAGCACAGACCATCATCACCACATTGGACCACGAACCGCCTCGTGATATGCACCCTGACAAAAGATGAACCTTGCGATAACACCAGTCTTGAATGAAATTCAAAATTCAAAATATCCCGCAAATCCCGCGAATCCCGCGTTCAACATCACTGTCTTTTCCGCCAAACACATCACCGTCATTCATGTAGCTTCCATACACAATATTCACCATTATCGTCATCGCCTTGCGAGAAAGATGAACCATCAACGTACCGGTCATCTTCACCCTATGTCTACCATCGCTGATGAGGAAGGACACCAGAGTCCATCATCGTCACTAAAGAACTATTGTCATCGAAAAAACACCCCATCGAACGTCACTGAACTATCACATTCTTATTAAAAGAGATTCTTCTTCTTAATGAAATTTCTCTTGAACTATTTCTTTCCTTTCACATAGGCTGAATACTTTTTCTTGGGAATTTCAGCTTCATTGACATCATCATCTTATTGGAAATTTTTGGGACACCTTGCTGTAAGATGACCAACCTTTCCACATCTAAAGTAGGAAAGTGGAAGTTTTCCTTTAAACTTTCCTTTTCCTCTTTGAAGATTCAAGGAAAGGAATGAAATCACCTCATCTATCTCTTATTCTTCTTGATAATCTTCAATAGTGTGCTTCTTTATGGATTTGAATGACACATATTTGAATTTCCCCTTTTCCACAACATCATTTTCATCATTTCACATTTCATAGGCTACAAGGGTACTATGAAAGTTATCCAGTGTCATCTCTTTCAGATCTTTATCTTCTAATACCAATCCTTTGGATTTAAGAGAGGTGGAAGTTTCCTCAAGATGCACTTCACAATCTTTATGTCTTCAATGACTTCACTAAGACCTCACATTTCTTCCACTACAACATTTACCCTATCAAAGAATGCATCAAAAGACTCATTAAGGCTCATTCTAATATCTTCATACTTGTTCCACAACACTTGCATCTTTGATTCTCTGCCCTTTGAATCTCCTTCATATATGTTCAAATGTTTTTCCCACGTGGAATGTGATGTTTTTCATGTTATCACCTTCGTATATATAAAATTGTATAGGGCTCCCCCTAAATCATTAATTCCCTTGGTGTCATCATCCAATTCTCTATTCTCATCTTTCGATAATGAAACACTATTTATATCGGCTGTTATGCCATGCATTACTGATGTAATCACATCCATTCCCAAAGATCGGAAGTTGTGTTGCGTCTGATTCTTACATAGCTAAAAATTTTTATCGTCGAAGATCAGAATCCCTTTATAATTAGTGACCTCCATTTGAGGAGAAACACTGATACCAACCTTTCCCTCTGATACCAATTGTTAGGTCCACTTGGCTAGATACCCTGAGAGGGGGTGGGGTGGGGAATTAGGGTATGAAAGATAAAAACAACTACCCTTTGATTTTGTTTCATTGTTATAAAAAACCCTCTTCTGTCTCCTTCCTATTGCAGAGTATGGAAAAATATTAAAGCATGCACAGGACCCAATAATTTTAATTGGTTCACCCTCACTGGGCTATGTCCAAGTACCATACACTGAAAATGTGCCGATGTACCAAATCCACTAGAAGAATACTGTTGTTTACAAGCTCAAAGTGGACCAACTGTTCCTCCTGGTTCACAACCAATCAAAATTTGAGAACTCACTTCTCTCCCAATTGAAATGAGCTCACTGCTTCTTCATAATATCAACTCATAGTTTAAAGACTTGTAGGTCCATTCATTATCTCTAATGAGTGCATCCTTCACCGTATATAGATGCTATATTGAAGTTAAAATTTTATCCACCAATGAATACCCCTTTGCCACTGATCACTAGTCAACAACCTTTGGAAATTACTTCGTAAAGCTCAAACAAGCCTTCACAAAGTCCCTGCCTCTTCGGAAAGAACACACCTTCACAAATCTCACTTCTTCGTAGAGAAGATTTCTTTGCAGAGCTAAAGACTTCACAGAGTATATGATGTATCAGAGCTCAAGTTTTCGTAATGCAACTTCCTTCACAAAGCCCACTGATCCAACGTGGAACACACCTATTTCACGGAGCTAGATTCACCACCACGAAGATCCTTTCTTTCGCAAAGAACGCTGCCTTTGTGAACCTCCTTTGCGATTTGAGAGCTACAAATTTTTCTTGGAAAAATCTTTACTTCTCTTGAGGGGGTATAGGACTATTTATAGGTGATTCCACAGACTCGAGAACCTTCCATGTGAAGTCAGCACCACACCATCTCAAATTGAAAATCTATGAAATTTCTGCTGAAATTCAATCTGTTTCATGAAGCACCCTGGCTATTTTCCAGATTCTCAAATCTTTTCGTAATCGTGAATCATTCCATCAAATCCTTTGCATCTCTGTAATGATCATTCTTCCTTTGCACTGCCACAATTCTCTTTCCTACTTTACACCACAAAGCTTACTTGCAAAGCTCTTCATCTCTGCCATTCATGAAGCTTGTCTTAATCATGAAGAACACCGTCAACATCCTTCATGTCTTCATGAAATCTACTTCATGAATCCCATCTTTTCAAAATTCATTCCTTTTCCATATTTTGATGATTTCTTCAAGGAAATTCACATTTTGTGATGCTCACAAAATCCAAAATTTTGGACCCCAAAAATTTGGAAAACACAGGAAAATGGAGCCACCTTGTATCTTCACTTTTGTACCACCTCCAGATCTTATCTTCTTTTGTCATGGTTCTTTGTCAACATGGATTTTCAATAACATCTCTGGAACTCATAAATTCACCATGAAAACCTGCATTGTCAACAAACACAACCAACCAAAAAATGATGCAATGTTACCTTAAGGGATTTTCCCAACAACCTTGGACTTACATTCCCTTTCTTTCTAAACTACATGAATCTCTTCCATGGTGATATTCTAAGGAAGACTTTATCTCCAATGTTGAACTCGAAGTCCCTTTGATGGTTGTTAGTATAACTCTTTTTCCAAATCTGAGAAGCTTTGATATGTTGCTAGATGGATTAAACCTTATCTATCATCTCCTACACAAGATCACATCCAAGAAGATTTCTTTCTCCAACCTCATCCCAAAAGGTTATAAAACTACATCCCTTTCTATACAGAGCTTCATATGGATCCATCTGAATAATCAAGTGGAAGCTATTGTTGTATAAGAACTAAACCAATGGAAGATGATGATCCTATATACCTTTGAATTATAATGAGTAGGTTCTTAGAATATCTTTGAACATCTAAATAGTCTTTTCAGATTGGAAATCAATTTCGGGGTGATAGGCCATGCTGAAATTTAATTCTGTACTCAAAGCTTGTTGAAGAAACCCCTAGAATTTAGATGTAAACTTGGGATCACGATCAGAGAAAATCGAGAGTGGAACCCCATGTAATCTCACCAATTCCTTCACATATATCTTTAAAAGTTGTTCAAGAAAGAGATATTCTCGAATAATGATAAAGTGGGAAGTCTTGGTGAGTCATTCCACCACAACCCATATCACATTATTTCATTTGGATGTCTTCGGGAGACCCCTGACAAAGTCCATAGTGACATTATACCATTTCCCCATGGGTATAGGAAAGGGTTGCATCATCCATTTGTACTTTTGTTGCTTTACTTTATCTTGATGACATATTAACCACCTTGAGATATACTCAGCAATCTCTTTCTTCATGTTGTCCCACCAAAAGTGTTCTCAAAGATCAAAATACATCTTGGTACTCCCAGTATGGATAGAGAAAGTTGATCTATGTGCATTATCCAATATCTCATTTTTTATCCCATGTGATGAAGGCACACAAATCCTTGTTCGAAACAAAATCACACCATAATCATCGATATGGAACTATTGCAGCTTCCCTTCCTCTACTTCATTCACCTTCTTCTATAACTCCAGATCATCCCTTTTGTGCCTCTTTAATCTTCTCTTGTCATGAACTGAATCTGGTCGCCGCAAAAACTGGCACCCGACTTGACCCGTGGAAAGTCCCGAAGGGCATTCCCGATCCCCATGGGCTGGCACAAGTTCCTGGGTATCAAAAACTAAAAATTGGGAACGATTTACCCGAGTTTGTATACTTAAAACAACAAATGAATCCAAGAAATCAAATCTGGATTTTCAAACCCAAAACTATTTTACTAAAATTCAGAACTGAATTACACAATTTTAAACAATGTTTGAGGACCATTACAAAGGTACACACTCATGAAATGACATCCCAAGAACCTCCACATGGAAAGAGGCACCACCCTTAAGCCATCTCTATGACACTGCATCACGATGGACCGCTAAAAACCCGAACCAATGGCATAAAACCTGTACCCAAACCTGTGACACAAAATATGAAAGTCTACTTACACCCAATGGTGTAAGTAGGGTGTGATCCAAATCCCAGTAGTATACCACCACTAAGAGATTCCATATGATAAACACTTAAAGATGAAAAGCATGCAAGTTTTCAAAAACATGAAAAGATAGTTACAATTTCTAAAAGATGAAACTTTGAATAAGAACAGTTCTCAAGTGGGCTATTTTAAAGGGATTAACAATTTTAAAATAAACACCAAATCTACTTAATTTTCTAGACAAATGTACCATATGCCGACGGTAAGTATAAACTAACTAATGAGCACAAGAAATAGTAAATAACCCCTAGGCACTAGCTAGCTGTGGGTCCCAGGTACCTTGTATCTCGGTGAGAGTAACCATCACAAATATCCATTCATGTGCACGAACCACTAGTAGGGAACATACCCATAACCTAGTGGTCCCCAATCATCATCATCATAGTTTAGTTAGAGTTTTAAGCATCAATCTTTCTAAGTGAAACTGAGGCCAAACCCCACAGATTCACCAGCATACTAGTACACGTCCACCCATCTAAATACCCAGGTTTCCCCCTTGTGCTCAAATAAGTTAAACAAGCCATGAAATATACATTGAACATGAAAATATCATTTACACATCACAAATTCACCCCACATCCCATATGTATACCACACAAGTCACAAAAGTCCATTTTTCATTCGAAATGATTTTGAAATCTGACTCACACCAAAATAACCCACAACACATTTCACATTTCTTCAACACTTACACAAAACCATTAAACAATTTTATAAAATAATTATAAGATATTGCAACTCATATAACAGCCCACACACATGTCACATAACACTCATTTCATAATAAAAATTTCAATTTTTCACATCACACTCACACAAAACAGTCCACATCATATTCACACCACTTTAACACCTCAATATCTCCTTCAAACAATTTAATAAAATATTTCCAAGATGATACATATGACATAACAGCCTTTTCAAAAATGAAATGGACCTTTTAAAAATATACTCATACCAAAACAATTTGCTGATATAGTTTCACCACTTACACAACTCCATAAACCATTCAAAACTTTCAGAAAACAATTATAAGGAGTATACCCAAGCTTTGCACATAAAACCCATTTCAAAAACCTCTTTTTAAGCCAAAATCACACCAAGACCCTACCAAAACAGAATTGAAATCCCAATAAACATGTAGTAATCTAATTTCGAATGTTATATAATCACCTTGAACAATATCACAAAAGATACCCATGAGAACACTCAAATCCATAAGACACTTTCAAGGAGTATGACAAGGTTATACACATAAAAACCATTCAAATACCCCCCCTTTTTAGGCCCACATGACACTATATCATTACCCAACCAAAATTGGAAGCTCCTTTCAATAACTAATAAATCACTTCCACATTTTACAAAACTACCACAAGAGATAACACATGAAATACATTTGAGAAATACACAATTCAAAGAAAAAAGTAACTTTAATACCAAATTATTTACTATTACTAACAAAAATGGTTTTCTCATAATTCACAGCATATAAGGAACATGAAAAATTATTTAATCAAGCAAATTAACTCATCATTAAATAGTTACCCATGGAATCACCTGCTGAAATTGTTGAATCCCTTAAAACATGGTGCGAAACATCAACCGCACCAACCCGGCACCACAAGGATGATAAATCCATCCCTAGACCACATATTTTCACAAAAAAGACTCATGGTTAAACCCTAGGTACGAACCCTATGTTCTGGACACTTTGGAACATCAAGAAAGAGGGATGAAACCCTAAGAAAAGAGGAGAAATAAAATAGAGAAATACTTACTTGCAGAAATATTGAAGATATCTTCCTAAATCTACCAAAATATGAATCTACAAGTACCCAAAACTAGTATGGAGGTTCGAAGAAGTCATATTATGTCATTTGGGGACTGAAATGGGGGAAAAATATGAAAATTTAAGGAGTTATGAAAGATTCATTTTACCTCATCAAATCTGGTCGATTTGAGAAAGAGTATGGAAGATCTCCCTAATTCGTGGTTCCCCTGAGCTCCAAAATTTCGAAAACGATAATGGGGGTGATCCTCGGGATATTGGATTTGAGAGAGAGGTGGAATCATGGGAAAACTGTAAAAAATTAATGAGATATAGAAAATTTAATAAAATACTTTAAAGCAGGAAATGGGATTACGGGCATGCCCATTACCTTAATCAAAAACCCAAATACATCATGATTTTGGATTTCTATTTTGTCCAAAGGGATATGGTGATTTTAATATATCAGGTTATGCTAATTGGGAAGTGTAATGGGTATAAAATAGTAAAAATTGAAGGAGTTATAGAAGAAATGAAATTTGTTTTTAAATCTGGAATTGGGCTCATGGTTTGGCCCAAATTTTCAAAACCCACCATTTTCACCAAAATGAGTGGTAAACCCCAAAAAAAACCAGGAATGGAAATTAAATGAATAATGAATTTAAAAAAGAGTTCATGGGTGTGACAATTCTCCCCACCATAAAACTTTCCACCCTCGGAAAGCCACATCAAGGACAAAGCAAAAACCAAACCCAACCGAAAGGCAGAAATGGACTCCTTTGCCAAACTTCGCCCCCCAAAGGCCAAAACACCTCTAGTGATCAATTAAGGAAGGAATAATTCACAAACAAAACATACACCTCTTTACTGAAATGATCAAACACATTCAGGATTTATCCTAAAAGAAAACTCCTCAAACACTATCTGAACAAGGCTCAAGCAATTTACCCAAACAAACAAGAACATAGAACAAGGTTACACTTACCTTGATATAACTAAACCATTGGGAACTCTCCAATCCCAACGTTTACCCAAGGAAGATGTAGGTGGTTATATAGCTCCAAACGAGACTACCCAATTTCAAGCCAAGACCAAGTACAAAAGTGAGTTTTTGGTATAAGGATACACAAATGGGATCCCCAACCATAAGAGATAACTTAAAATTTTTTCCGAGACAGAATCAAGAAACTAATAGGAGAGCCCCGAACAAACTCCCTGGTAAAAGGGGTAGAATCCCATTAGGTATTTTAAAAATAATATACATGAGACTCATAGTGAGTCTCCCTACCATAAGAACCAACCATCTTAACTGACCAATATGGGCCGACACAAAAAACCCCCAAAACTTAAAGAGTTGGGATGACTGTATGGTTAGCCCGCACAGTTTGGGAAATTGTGCGCTAACCATGTGGATCCTTATACCTACATGGTTTTCTGGGGAATGGTTACTACTAAATGTTCACTCAACATGTCTAGACAAATCTAAAACCTTTCCCCAGAACTCAACGGAAACCAAAGGGGAAAAGAAAGTCATTGGGAGATAACATGGGGATGAGGCCCTCCACCTCTTTCCACCGAACGAGAACAAAAGAAGCAAGATGACAACACCAAATGTTTAAACTATTCCCATCTCTCATAATGAGAACAGTTCTTTGTAAAAGGTTAAAAAATACACCAGGATTTCCTCTGACTATGTTCCAGCTTCTCTCTGAGACCTATGGCTGGAGTTGGAATGATTGAAGCATCTTCGGCCTCACAGCTAGGATTTGGAAACCCTCGAATAAAATTTCTTCTTTTGATGATACAAAAAACTATATGCAATCCCATATGGGTTCACCAATACAAAACACACTCCAGAACTCACTTTACCCTAACATGGAATTTCACTGATATAAGGGTTTAGAGGATGCACTCACATCACACCTTGTTTCTTCGGGTGAGAAACAACAGAAATAAAGGACACATATAAACACCTTCCTCTAAAACAGAGGATGTTGAGATCTCCCGAAAGGAGAAAAACTTCTGAAAAAAAGACTCAAAAAATATTATACAATTTCACCTTTAAAATCAAATGAGCATGCGACATCACAACGCGTCACCGAACATGACCAAAGCGACTCAAAGAAATAATACAAGGAGGGGGCCTTATACAACATCCCCAAATATCACAGTATTCCAGAAAGTGTCCATAACAGCCTCTCATGGCCAGATTTCCCACACAGGTTGTCTAACATAAACCCCTTCTTCGAAGAGACTACGAAGGACTCAGAGGCCCTCTTAGACACTATCCATACTGACAACCCCAGAAAACTTCCACCTTTGACGAATCAGGTAGCTTAAGAAACTAAGGTCTCTTTCAACCATCCACGAGCACTCTTCCTCAACAAGAGGATCCGAAAAAAAAACCAAGAATGTAAATAGTGTAGACTCATTCTACAAAGCTCAAGAAAATATTCCTTAAATTGATCAACTAAAAGATTTTCCAACGGCGAAACAATCCGGGTTGCACTTCAGTTGTACACTAACCCTTAATGGGGGCATACCCTATCCAACAGGAGAACCCAAGGACCCAACCAAGCTGGTCCATTGGTAAAAACATTCCACAAAACAGATACAAACACATTAATGGAACCACCATAAAGGTGTCCAGAAACATATCTCATAGGAGACTACTAACCGGTCCTTCTACCCAGCTTACTGACCAAACACAAACCCAAAACACAGTTCGAACAGGAGGGGTTCTTGGACTCAAAACATCCAAAAACATCAACATTTTCCAAAAACACACAATATACACCATCCCAAACAATTCATCAAGACATCATGTATTTATTTAAAAACATTTCTTTTAAAACCAATGGTTCAACGGTTAGCGTATCCACCAATGGTACCCCATGAGCCCCACACATGCATGTTTTTGTGCCACACAAGGCACCCTCCTCATATTCGTCCCAACACTCATCCATTCATGCCATAAACCATCCATAGTCCCATATAACCCCATGCATGTGGTATCTAATTGAAATACCAAAGGATAAAACTAAAATTATTTCCACTTTTCAAAAACAAAATGGTAAACCAACCCATCCTTTTTCTCAAAACTCCTAACAATGAGATCAAAATCCCAATTCACATCTTACAAAACTTTTCATAAGGACACAACCATTTAGAAAAGAACTCACTTTCAAGTTATTCACATCAATTTGAAAACATCTCATCCCATTAAAACACCCTTTAATTGTTTAGAAAACTAGATTGGAAACACATTTGAAAAACAACTTCAATATGGTTTGTGATTTCAAAAGAGGTGTAAGCACACTATTTTCCATTTCAATTTTTTTTGAAAATTCTGTTCCACCATTTCATAAATCAAACCATTCCCTTTTTATTTGAAAATCATTTCAAAAAAACTTTATGCTTCCTAAAACCAAGTCACTTTAAAACCAAAGTTCCATGATTTCAAAACTAAAGCACAAAACAATGAGAGAGGAAACTAGTTTCAGTGGGTGACTTGGACATATGGTTGGCAGCCATATTCCAATCACTTCACCATCCTAGAGTGTGTTATAGAGAATATCCCCAACTCTACATGGATTGCCAGACCCTGCGAGATCACTGAGACCATTAACCAAACTCTCTTTTCATTTCCCCTAATCATCATCAGACCAAGAAAACCAAAAGACATAGATAAATCCCGACTTCCCCTAGTGAATTGAATCCTGACATGAGGTGTGGTGATCAAGAACACTACCCGTAACCAGAATTTCATGTCCTGACAATCTTAACTCCAGACTATCCCGACTATTTCCCAAATAACTTGACTCAAATAGAGCGAACCTCCCTCTGATACCTTTTTGTCATGAACCGAATCTGGTCGCCACAAAAACCGGCACCCGACCCGACCTGTGGAAAGTCCCGAAGGGCGTTACCGATCCCCACAGGCTGGAACAAGTTCCTGGGTATCAAAAACTGAAAATTGGGATCAATTTACCCAAGTTTGTATACTTAAAATAACAAATGAATCCAAGAAATCAAATCTGGATTTTTCAAACCAAAACATCTTTTACTAAAATTCAGAACTGAATTACACAATTTTAAACAATGTTTTAAGACCATTACAAATGTACAAACTAATGAAATGACAGTGCAAGATCCTCCACATGGAAAGAGGCACCACCCTAAAGCCATCTCCACGACACTGCATCACGATGGACCGCTAAAAACCCGAACCAATGGCATAAAACCTGTACCCAAACCTGTGACACAAAATATGAAATTCTACTTACACTTAATGGTGTAAGTAGGGTGTGAGACAAATCCCATTAGGATACCACCCCTAAGAGATTCCATATGATAAACAATTAAAGAAGAAAAGCATGCAAGTTTTCAAAAACATGAAAAGCTAGTTACAATTTCTAAAAGATGCAACTTTGAATAAGAATAGTTTTCAAGTGGGCTATTCTAAAGGGAGTAATAGTTTTAAAATAAACACCAAAGCTACTGAATTTTTCAGACAAATTTACCATATGCTGATGGTAAATATAAAGTAACTAATGAGCTTAAGAAATAGGAAATAACCCCTAGGCACTAGTTAGTTGTGGGTCCCAGGTACCTAGTATCTCGGTGAGAGTAACCATCACAAATATCTATTCCCGTGCATGATCCACTAGTAGGGAACATCCCCATAACCTAGTGGTCCCCAATCATCATCATCCTAGTTTATTTAGAGTTGTAAGTGTCAATATTGCTAAGTGAAATTGAGGCCAAACCCCACGGATTCACTAGCATACTAGTACACGTCCACCCACCTAGATACCCAAGTTTTCCCCTTGTGCTCAAAAAAGTTAAACAAGTCATGAAATATACATTGAACAAGAAAATATCATTTCCACATCACAAATTCACCCAACATCCCATATGTATACCACACAAGTCACAAAAGTCAATTTTTCATTCGAAATGATTTTGAAATCTGACTCACACCAAAATAACCCACAACACATTTCACATTTCTTTAACACTTCCACAAAACCATTAAACAATTTTATAAAACAATTATAAGATATTTCAACTCATATAACAACCCAAAAACATGGCACATAACACTCCTTTAATAATAAAAATTTTAATTTTTCACATCACACTCACACAAAACAGTCCACATCACATTCACACCACTTTAACACCTCAATATCACCTTCAAAAAATTTAATAAAGTATTTCTAAGATGATACATATGACATAACAAACTTTTCAAAAATGAAATGGACCTTTTAAAAATATACTCCTACCAAAACAGTTTGCTGATATAGTTTCACCACTTACACAACTCAATAAACCATTCAAAACTTTCAGAAAACAATTATAAGGAGTATACCCAAGCTTTTCACATAAAACCCATTTAAAAAAACTCTTTTTAAGCCAAAAGCACACCAAGACCCTACCAAAACAGAATTGGAATCCCAATAAACATGTAGTAATCTACTTTAAAATGTTATATAATCACCTTGAACAATATCTCAAAAGATACCCATGAGAACACACAAATCCATAAAACACTTTCAAAGAGTATAATAAGGTTATACACATAAAACCCATTCAAGGACCCCCCCATTTTTAGGCCCACATGACACTATATCATTACCCAACCAAAATTGGCAGCCCTTTTTAACAACTAATAAATCACTTTCACATTTTACAAAACTACCACAAGAGATAACACATGAAATACATTTGAAAAATACACACTTCAAACAAAAATGTAAATTTAATACCAAATGCTTTAATATTGCTACCAAAAATGGTTTTTTCATACTTCACAGCATATAAGGAACATGAAAAATTATTTAATCAAGAAAACTAACTCATCATTAAATGGTTACCCATGGGATCACCTACCAAAATTGTAGAATCCCTCAAAACATGGTGCGAAACATCAACCCTCCCAACCTGGCACCACAAGGATGATCAATCCAGCCCTAGACCACAAATTTTCACCAAAAAGACTCATGGTTAAACCCTAGGTATGAACCCTAGGTTCTGGAAACTTTGGAACATCAAGAAAGAGGGATGAAACCCTAAGAAAAAAGGAGAAATCAGATAGATAAATACTTACTTGCAGAAATATTGAAGAGATCTCCCTAAATCCACCAAAATATGAATCTCCAAGTACCCAAAACTGGTATGGAGGTTGGAAGGAGTCATATTAGGTCATGTGGGGACTGAAATGGGGGAAAAGGATGAAAATTTAAGGATTTATGAAATATTCATTTTACCTCGTCAAATCTGGTCGATTTGAGAAAGAGTATGAAAGATCACCCTAATTCACAGTTCACCTGAGCTCCAAAATTGCAAAAACGATAATGGGGGTGATCCTTGGGATATTGTCTTTGAGAGGGAGGTAGAATCATGGGAAAATAGTAAACAAATGAATGAGATATGGAAAATTTAAAAAAATAATTTAAAGCAGGAAATGGGCTTACGGGGCAGGCCCATTACCTTAATCAAAAATCCAAATACATCATGATTTTGGATTTCTATGTTGTCCAAATGGATATGGTGATTTTAATATATCAGGTTATGCCAATTGGGAAGTGGAATGGGTATAAAATAGTAAAAATTGAAGGATTTATAGAAGAAACGAATATTGTTTTTAAATCTGGAATTGGGCTCACGGTTTGACCCAAATTTTCAAAACCCACCATTTTCACCAAAATGAGTGGTAAACCCCCAAAACAAATCAGGAATGGAAATTAAATGAATAATGAATTTAAAAAAAAGGTCATGGGTGTGACATCTCTTTTAATTATGGTTGATAAATAATTTGGGCAAGATAGGATGTATTACTTGGCCTTATGATTTCCAAATGCATCCTTTGCATATCCACGAAGATAGGTTCTTTCTCAATCTGCAACATGGATAGAGTAGTAGCTGCTTTCCTAATGAGAGCATCAACTACCTTGTTTTTCTTTCTAATATGACATTGAATAGAGAAATCATAGTATTTTATTTTATCTAACCATATCATTTGACGCATTTTTATCTCCTTTTATGTGAATATATACTTTATGCTCTTGTGATAGGTATCACTACTAGAAAACAGGGCCATAGCCATGGACCTATAGCCATAGTTTTATAGGTCCGTTGCTATAGCCTAGTTTATAGCCACAGTTCTATTAAAAATGTGGCTGTATCATGATTTATAACCACCATTAAAAAAATTTGTGGCTATGCTTTATTTTTTTGACTACCTATCGGGATCCTCCTCTACACTATCCGTGAAACTCTCCTCCTATCCTCCCCCGATCCGAGACTCCTCAAACCCTTGACCTGGACCTGCTCTCCGCCCACTCCTCCCTGATTTCACTGCTACACTTCCCAGACAACGGTGTTTCTTGACGGCCTCCCCACCCTCACGCTCGACTTTCTTATACCACCCTCGACCCTCTCCCCTGGAAAATACTCCTCCTCCCTCACTGTTCCTCCTCCACCACTTCCTCCACTTGCAATTCCTACTCCCCCTTTAGCTCCGGTGCAGTGAACACACCTCCCTACTGACTCAGCTTTGACACCTCTCTATAGATGATGCTCCAACACTACTAGCCCACCTCTTTACTGACTCGGCTCTAACGCCTCCTTGTAGATGCTAATTTAGTGCTACCATCCCAACTCCCTATAGAAAAAACCTCCCCATCTGCATACTAACATAGCTCTGAAATCTACCATACCTCACCACGACCCTACTATGATGCAGTTCACTGCCGCTCATTGCCACTCTAATGTGGCCACACCACCTTCTGCGGTCCTCCTCTGATGCAGATAACCCAGCACAACGAGACCCTTCTCCTCTAACATGGCCACCCCAGCTCCCTGATTTCTCACTCGAACCTAGACCTACCCTCACAATCCACTCATGTGATTTCTCACTAACCCCATTCGTAGACACTAGGTAATTCATCCCTTATGTTTTTGGTTGGTATGTTATGCTTCATGATTATTCAGTAATAATTTTGACTTGATTTAGATGATCGATTATTAATTAGATTGAAAAACTCCAAATTTGGTGTGAGGATCTTGTTAGTAATGATACCTTGATACGTTAAAAATCTCGAACTTTAGTGTGGTTAGTTTTTTGGTAATTAGAAGGTATGGTGTGGGGGGTATTGATTCCACTACTGAGTTGGTTATACCCATTCATGGTTGTTTATCAATGCATGATGGATCCCTTGGTTTTTTTGTTGAGTAAACTTGTGTGGGTTTTTGGAGCATTGAAATTGTGATTGAAATATTTATAACAATCATATTTTATGTAATGTTTGTTTATTATTAATAATTTTGTGAAATTACCATTTTTATATAAATTTTTCAATTAATTAATTTTATGTTTTATTTTTGTTTTTCTGTTTAAATTATCATAGGGAAGTGGGATGGATCTTGGGATGCACACTATAGTGTCCAGCCCAAGATCCACCCCAATTCCCTATCACTTGAAAGGCTATTATTTACCAATAAGGGTACATTTAAACATAAAAATACATAGTTTAATCTATAAAGTGATGTGAAAAAACACAATAATTAAATTGTAAATCATATGTAACATTCATTAATGATGTAACAATTATAGTGTATGTGTTTTTTCTCAAGAAAAAGTTTGAGGTATTCAGAATATTCATCAAACGGAGATCGATGATTGGAAATGAGATTGGTTTCAAGATTAAGAGCACGAGGTCTGATATTGCTGGGGAGTATATAATATTATAATTTCAATGGATCTATTTGTGTAAATAAATATAGTTTAAAAATAATGTACTATGAACTATGGAACATAATGGAGTATCAAAGAGGATTAACAAGACATTGGTTGAAAATTAATGGATTTAGAGAATTTACATGAGATTTCCCAAGGTGCTTTGGGATAAAGTGGTAATTGCACAACATAAAAAATAAACTAGAGTCCTTATTCCCTATTAGGACAGGAACTAAAAAAAGACTATTAGTCCAAAAGGATGGTTCAATTCACCCATCTCAAAGTATTTTTTTCACTCACCTATATCCATGTTGATTCCAAGGAGTAGGAAGATCTTGATTCTAAGACATGAGTATGTTACTTTGTGGGATATGGAGATGAAGATATTGGTTTTCAACTATGGGAAAAAACCCTTTATAAGGTGGTAAGAAGTCAAAATATGATCATAAATAAAGAGACCATGTTAAAGGATCAAACATTATATCGGTTTTTATATGATATAAAAGTATAATCAAATACTGTATTTCAAATGAATGGAAGTCCAAACATTTCAAATGTTATAGAGAGTCATGGAATCATGATAGTATTGGAAATGCTAAACTTTACAGAGGATTTTCCTAAAGTTGTCCATGTTTTGATAATGTTTATAAGAACTGAAGTACAATAAATATCAATGACTATTGAATCTTGAGAAAAGACTCCATAATATAAAACATTGTAATTTTCAATACTAGAAGGAGGATGAAAATAGGGACAACTGTTGAGATCCACCAAAGAGAGTTTCCAAGTGTATAGGTATGGTTGAGATATGAAATACTTTTTTAATGGATGATATAGAGTTTGAGTTACCAAAAATGATATAAGTTTAAAAGACTTGAATTTTTGGAAGCTGACCATGTCAGATGAGATTGGTTCCCTCCATGTGTCCTAAACAATGGTGATGATGGATTGGTCAACTCAGAAAAAATTCATTAAAAATGGGTCTATTAGTTGAATTAATAAGTATATGATAGTTGGAGGTAAAATTTAATTCTAGTTGTAAAGGGGTTTGAAAAATAAAAATGTATGGATTCCTCAGATATATTTTCCCCAGTTGTTAAACATATGACTATTCATAATGTATTGAGGATCATTTCCCAATCTAATTTACATTAGGAGCAGTTTTATGTGAATAAAATATTCCTCTATAGGGACTTAGATGAGGATATATATACATATAGAATGTGGTTGGAATCAAGGATAATAAAAACTAAGATCTTATGTGAATTCTCTACTGAAGACTTTATGGGTTAAAGTAGGTTCCAAGGAATTGTAATCATAAGTTTAAATACTACATGATTATGTGGAAGTTCATCCAAAGAAGTTATAACCATTTCTATTTTCAAAAGGTGTTTAATGAAGGGAGTTTCATCATCTTAATTAAATATATTAATGAAATTTTGAGTATAAGTTTAGTAAATGAATAAATTAATTAAATGATGGATAAATTTTCTAGGGTCTTCGAGATAAAGGATCTTGTTATAGTGAAAAAGATTTTGTTTATGAGGATTGTGCTAGAATTATGTGCTAGTACTTTACCCTAGATCTAGGTGTATTATGTCCAGTAGGAGGTGGATCACTTCAACATAGGAGAGGAGAAAATCAATAACCCGACCCCTGGTTAGAAACTTCAATATATGAAAGGATAATTAGCATAAAATGAGAGATTAGGTAGAGTAAATGAAAAATATTCTATGGAATCCACAATCATAAGAATGATATACACCATAGTTTGTACCCAACCTGAAATTATGCAAGAATTGAGAGTTGTTAGTAGGTACTTTTTTAATCTTGTAAGAGAACATTGAGAGGATATGAAGTGGATTATCCAATAATTAAAAGTTTCTGAAATAATGATAGTTTACTTCATAACAGATGAGTCATTATAAGGGTTTGCAGACTTTGAAAATGATTTGGATGAAGATAATTAGAAAATAATAACCAGTTATTTGTTTAATTTTGTAGGAATTATAATTATATGTGTATCAAAAAATTAATTATTAGTTTCACTCTCAATAATAGAATTATATTATTCCACATTGACGGATGTTGGGAAGGGTCTAATCTAGCTGCGGGGGGGGGGGGGGGGGGGTGGATGTTATCAAAAGGATGAAAGTTGATTAAATTCTATTCCTTAATTCAATAATAGAGATTCATTTAGAAAAAAATACAATGTTTCATCATAGTAAAAAAAATATTCATCTAAATTATCACATCATTTAGAAGTTTTTAGAGGAAAAACTATTGGATCTATGAAATATAGAATAAACTTAATTTTCAGTTGACATGTTAACAATGTTCATAATCCAGGATGTGGTGAGGTGATTTTATGCCTTGATTGGGTTAGGATAATCTAAAGGCATATTGGGGAACCATACTAGCTATAATTAAATATTCAAGAGTGGAAGGAAGTCCATGTAATATTATAGAGGAATTAGTGGGAAAACTTATAGAATGATTCTCCATTGAGAGATTGTAATGATTGACTGTGAATACCATTTTCTAAAAAAATAAATTTGTCAATAAGATAGAGGAACTTTGGGAATCTAATGTTCAATAGTTTAGATGGTTATGGTGGATTGGCAGTGACTAGGGTCTAAAATTACCAAAAGTTTAGAAACTAAAATTCATTCCTACTTATAGGAAGAATGATTCCATCAAATGATACAACCATATAACAGTGGTTGGATAATATAGTTAGACAATATGATTGGATGGTATACTTAAAAGTTTCTAATGGTTGTTACCCTTAATCCCTTCTCATGAAGTTAATTCCATTTTTTTGAAAATAACAAATGAGTAATTATATTATTGTGAAATCCACTATTTTGAAAATGAAGTTACTTATTCACCCTAATGTTCCTCAAATGCATAATTTTTTATTAGTGAAGTTATTAGGGGAATATTTATATATAAATAACCTCATAAAACATGATTCATATAAGATTAAACATTTCCCTTTTATTTAAAACGATTTCATAAAAATGATCCTTTGTGTCCATTATTTTCACAAGATTTTCCTTTCTAAGCCCATTAAAACTTCCACCTATCTTTTAAAAATGTTTTACTTTTCATCCCACATGATTCGTATACCTTCTTTTCACAAATGACTTTCTATTCTGGTTTCCATATAAGGTTCAACCTTTCATAAAAATATTTTCCTTCATGAAAATATTTTCCTTTTTAAAAATCCTTTTCTTCATGGAATTTTTTCCTTTTTGAAAAATTTTATTTAAAAAATATTTCATTTGAAAAATTTATTCCTTTCATATGAAATCTTATTTTACTTTGTTTTTTTCATAAAACATATCCATTAACTCCAAACATTCACATTCATCACAAAACAAATTCTAAACACTTCTAAAAAATTTCTCTCTATAAATGTATCATGATTTACCCTTTATAAAATCTTTTCAACTTGAATTGTTAAAAAAAAGATCCAAATACTCCGAAAACAAACATGATGGGTTTCAGATAAAATTGTTATTATATTTTTTTGAATTGAAAGTTATGATGTAATGTGATTAGTTAGATTTGAATTATTATGTTATGATTATTTGAAGGGAGTGATTCTTGATATTTTCTTCCATTTTTTGAAAATTTTAATATTTAATGATAAATTCTGTGTTCTTTTTGAAATTATGGCACCTATAAAACTAGTTGATTAGCCTCATGATAAGGATATTAAGACTTAGTGTTCTGGTGAGGTAAATATGGAATGAGAATCTGATCATGTTCCTCTAATGGGTGAGTACGAGAGTGAAGTAGAGAAAAAGATCACTAAGAGTCTTCTTAAACCGATTCAAAATATGGAAGGGAGACCACCTTAGGAATTAGTAAGGATTCTAGATATATTTTTATATTTTCATTTTAGAATTGTGTTGTTTTTAGAAGAGATATTAAGTCTCACAAAGCTTAAGAATGGATAAAGGTAATGAATAGAATCTTTTATCTGATTGATTATCAAGAAGAGAATAGAGATAATATTTACATCTTTATACTTTATGGACCATCTAAACACTAGAGGGATATCTTATTCCAAGTAAATAAGAATGAGGGGGTGTCATGGGAAACTTTCTCGATTCACTTCTTTGAGAATTTCTACCCACAGACATACAAGATGTATATAGTTCTGATGTTCATGGAATTGAAATAAGGGAATATGTATATTCTTGATTACACCTCTATGTTTTTGGTATTTATCCCCTTTTCTCCAAACATTGGAAGATATTATACTTCTAAGGCCCTTTAATTCATGTATGGGATTATGTTAGAGATTTGATCAAAGTTTATCTATTTTTCTTACCAACTTTCATGATAGTAGTAATCAAGGATCTTATGGTAGTGAAGGATCTTAGGGAATGTAAGAGGTATGTGGTGGGATATGGTTGATCTGATATTGATTATAAGTGGAAAGATGAAAAAATCATAGTGATAGTGAGTGGTTAAAAACTTAGGATAATAATTTTTATTCTCCTCCATCCAGCTGAAAATTTTTATTAGAGTACTCTCATCTTGGGTGAAGAGGCTATAACTAGCCTACTTTTCCTAATTGATTTAAAGAGTGCTACAATTAGGAAAATTATGCTATTAAATGTTGGTTAGATTAGTTTATTACACTAAAAATTGATCTTAATCCACTTAGGTTTATTCACTCCTCTAATAAATATATTTAGATCAGTCTATCTAAAGCCAATAACATTTCTAATTTGATAGTGAATATGTTTATGGTTATGATTAATCATATGTTATTGCTTATGTCTATGCTCATGTGATGAAATGAAATACAATAACATTTATAATTTGATAGTGAATATTATTATGGTTACGATTAATCATATACTTATGCTTACAATTAGGCTTATAAAAATACAACAATACATACATAATTTCAAATATTATAATATATATAGCTTGAAAAGTATAATTTCTTCAGCTTATGCTTATAAAAAAATGGTGTTACTTAAATACTAAAATAAATACATAATTTACAACCCTAAAACGAAAATGATTATGGTTATACTTATGTTTATAGATACACTATAATACATATACATTTTCAAAATTATAGTTCTTATAATTGATGGATTTATTATAAAAACTTTTGAAAACATCTTGGGTATAGTGCTTTCATATTTATACATTTGATATCTTCTCAAATTAAACTTGTTCCCGTCTTTCACTATTATGGGATTCATTATTGATTTCGATTTTAAACATACATAATTGAATTAGAAAATCATTTATCACTCCTTTGACCACATTGATTACAATTGCAATGTATGGTCTTCATGTTTTCAAAATTCAAGAGGCTATACTTCTCAGAATATCATTATGAATATAAAAATCATTGAAAAAGGTCTCATTCTCATCTATTTATTCATTTTTAGTATGAAAGTTTTCAATTATTTTCAATATTTTTCCTAACTTTCATCAATCAAAGTGGGTTTCCACAAGGGCATTAAGTTTCTAAAGCAAAATTCAATAGGATAGATTTATCATAACATCATCCTAAATATAACAATTATTGAAAAAGGTATGATTCTACTTTATTTTTATTTAGTATAAAAGGTACGAATTATTCAATAACATTGATTTTTCTATCACACTTTTATATTAAGAGTCTAAAATAGGTTTTGTTTTGGTTCTCCTCAACCCTCTTATCTGCTTCTAAAATATTTAGTAGCATGTGCCGGGGGAGTGTGCAGGGTGGGGGGTCTATCTAGGACGGGGGGGGGGGGGGGCTGTTAGGGGGTGTCTATCTAGGGAGGGGGTGTGTAGGGTGGGGGGGGTATGTACAGTGAGGGGGGTGTGTAGGGAGGGGGGGGGGGCTGTCCATGGGGTGTTGTGGTGGGAGGGGGGGGGGTTACATAGGTTAAGGGGGGATGCAGTGGGGGGGGGGGTGGAAGGGGATGTGAAAAGGGGAGGGGGGTTGCAAGGGGGGTATCTTCCTATCTGGGGGGGAGTCTATCCTGGGGTGGGGGGGGGGGGGAATGGAGTGAGTCTTTGCTTAGGGGAGGGGGTATGGAGTGAAACATATATAGTTAGACAAGAAAAACTAAACCAAAAGACACTGAGTAGAACCAAATATAATATTTTTGGGTAAAACCAAACCATACCAAATTAATAACTAAATAAACTTGAACACAACAAACAAAATACCAAATCCTAATTGTTCATGTACCATGAGTTTTTCCTGAAACAAAAATAGCTACATATGAAGTTAACTTCAACTATTAAGACTAATATTATAATTGATTTATTATTTTTTAATTTCATAATATATTACCTGTTTAAATTGTTGGATATCATAACTATATTTCTAATTTATTTATTCATTTACAATCTTGTTAATGAAATCCCGAGCATAGTGCTTATCCACGAAGGACACTATATTGGTGATGACATAGTCTAGAGTCTACGGGCTAAGATTGTGAAGGCTTTGAAAGTTACTGATGGGGATATAGTCACTACTATCACAGAGCTTACCAACTAAGGTCTATGGAACTTTTTCTTTCAATTCAGTTTCATGTGATGTGTTTGGCCTAATTTGAGTTGTATGTTTCTCTCATTCATTTCCCTTTTTTAATTTATTGTCTCCATCTATTTTGTTAGTTACATGTTAAGAGTTTCTATTTAAGAGAAGTTGTAATGGGTATGTGTTTTCTATGATAAATACTATACATGGTCTATTGCCCAGAATTTTATTAATATTCCCTAGTTACCACCCATGAAATAGTTAGAGACTTGTTTGTATAGGTATTATAAAAATAATAAAATGATCAAACTACATAACATAGAAGTGGTTTCACCTATCTATAATGTATCTAGAAAAGAATGGTGTTTTATAAATTGTGTTATGTTTTTATTAATGCTTGTTTACCATTTTAGAAACCATAATGTGATGTACATGTATTAAATATTCTTAAGGAGTGTGTGTGTGTGTGTGGGGGGGGGGGGGTGTAGCTGGGAGGTGGGAGGAATTAAGTTTTTTTATGAAATCCAATGAAGGGGCTGTGCATGGGGGGAGGTGGGGGTTTTAGGGGGGGCTGTCCAGGGGGAGGTGGGGGGGAGTCTATGGGGAGGAGGTGTAGAGTGAGGGGGGGGGGGTCTATCTAGGAAGGAGGGGTGTATAGTGGGGTGGGGGATGTCTAGGAAGTATGGTGTGTAGAGTGGGGGGTTTAGGGTGGGGAGGGGGTCTGTTCTATTATTGTGTTTGTGTTTATCCTCTTCCAAGTAGATTCCCTTGATGAACACTCATTTAAATGAAACCTTATATTTCTCTTCTGTATGTATTAGATTTTTTCAAATCCAATCATGTATTGGCCCTAGTTGTATGAATTTATACTAGATAATAGATATGTATTTTCTGTATGAATCTATACTACAAAATCAATCCTCATATACATGACATGTTTTCCATACCCCATGACTGAAGTAGTCCTTTCAGTGTCATTTTTTATTCTTTATTTTTATTGATTTTATGTTTTCAATGAAGAGAAGTCATGGTATTGTTGTATGTTGGATAGATTATGAAAATTAATTTGTGTCAATGATGGATCCAGATGAATTCTATGGGATATCCTCTTAGACAGCCTCATTGTCATTGAATCCATCAGTAGTGAAGCATCACATGACTAGACAACATAGTCAGGAGTCCTCAGCCTACGAGCATGAGGACAATGAAGATACATGTAACTCCCTGACCCCAGTTACCCAGAGTCAGTTCACTATTACATAACATTGGAATTATCACAAGGAAATCATGTCTCTAAAGACCGATCAATTTAGTATTATTGGAAACAAGATTCACACATAAGTTCAAATTTACAACTTGAAAAGAAATACAACACTAATTTATTCCATTAGAAACATCCAAGCCTCCTAGATTATGCCTGTAAGTCACTCATAACTAACTTCTTCATATCCTGGGAAAATGAAACATAAGAAAGGGGTGAGCTCAAATGCTCAGTAAGGGTAAACAATACAGTGGAAGATAACATAAATATTAAGCATGATGAATAATTACCCTTAAAAATAATAAAAATGAACACTTTTATGGCAGGAATATGAGCTGAGTAAATGATGCCATCATAAAACATAATCATGGGTATTATACTAGTCAAATGACCACATGAACCATTAATATTATTTTCATAATGAGGGAATTTATAATTCCGAACATTCTGAAACATTTTTTCAAGGCCTCAGCCAAGACATCTAAAAATGAGTTAGGCCTCAGCGAAAACCACATATCAAATTAGGAAAGGACTACGACAATTCCACGTCTAGTTATCTCATGAGACCTACCGATGCACCAAGGATCTATAGCGGGCTCCACCCGTCACTTACTAAGTCCAATACATTCCTCATATGAAAGGGTTTAAATATAACATAAACATTCGTATTAAAACTAGCATAAAAAATGTTAATACATTAACCATAAACTATGAAAGGTATAAAAATAACACATCCAAAATCAACATATCACAAAAACTTCAATACAATATGGAAGATTTGAATCATAATAGATCAACTTCAAACTAGTTTAAAATCCATCAAAGGATGTTGACATAGGTGAAAGGAAAAATATTTAATAGGAATATATATTTCTATTTTAAAATAATTTAAAAGTCATATATTTATAAAAGAAAACATTTATTTTGAAAATATTCTTATAATCTTGTAAGGGAATCTTCAATGTTGTTATAATGGTGAAAAATAGCTGCACCAGTCGTATAAATTAAAAAAACATTCTTACCTTAATTTTGTTGAAAAAGTCATAAAGTACCTTGTTTGGAAAATGACAGAAATATTCCTTCCAAAACATATAAGTTAAAATAAGGGTTAAATGACATTAACCCATTGTTTATTAAATAGTAAAAATGTTTTGAAATACATTTTTAGAAACATGGATGTGGATGATAAAGAGGTCCCAGTAGATACTGACGTATAAAACAACCTTGGATAATAAAGAGATTGTGAAATTAACCCTTACCTTGTACTTTTCCTTGGTCAAGGTTACTTTAAACTCCTATATAATAGTTAAATAACTGTTATTAAATTATACAAGAACCATATACATAAATATGATATCATATATGATCTTCTAATATTTCTTTTTTAGTAATATTTTAGTATTATCGTCGTTTCAGGTGTTAACTAATTCATTCTCCTTTATATGCTTGGTTACATAAGCCATATTTTTTATGAATAGGATATATTTTATTTATATATAGAATGATATTATGTCTTTAAACTTTATTTTTAACCATCAAATGAAAATTTTTCTTGAATGGATACGATGGGGAATGAATCTCAACGCGTTCATGGAGACAGTAATCCTTACGTACACACGATCGACAATATCATTATTTTGATATTAAAATCATATATAATTGGATGTTATATCATATATACAGAATAATTATCATGTTATATTTATTATTTACATCAATTATACTTCATTATTATACCCATAAAATAATAATGCATTTAATAACAACTACACCACGACGTGGAGACGGTAAGCCATACATACGCACACATGGTGACATGTCATTAAAAGTATGGATAGAATAATGAATATGGTTATACCATATTTTTAATAACATCACAGTATATATAATATATTGTAGTTGTTATTTTATTGTAGAAACAACAAAGAAAGAAGAAGTGGAAGAAGAAAAGAACTTGAAAGAGGTGATGAAATATTTACCACTTCTTCAGGTTCTTCATTTTGATTTGATCAAAAGGGATCCTTAGGGTGGATTTATGACTAAAGGAAGGCCTCTAGGATTAAGGGAGTACAGTTGAGAGGATATTTTGGTAGGGGTTCTCCAAGAGAAATAGATTTGAAGGTGTGAATTTGAGAGAAGGGGAAGTGCCCTTTTATAAGAGGGGTGAGGGGCACCTTAGGAAAAGATTTAAATATTATTTTATAAAAAACTCATTTTCGATTTTTAATGGGTAAAAAATGATTTATTTCGACGATAAGGTAGGGATGGGTTGAAAACCACTCAAAAAATTGGTTTTAGACAGGTTTGGGTCACTATATTAACCTTATATTTTAGATTTAACTCTTAGTTAATTAGTTTGACATTTACCATGTCTCTTTGTACTTTTATATTATATGGCTAACAAACTTACTATAAACTTCCAAGAGAACCTTAAGTGGTTCATTAATGACATATATAGTATTATTTAAGCCCTTTGGATGAACCTTATATTTTTAGGAATAGAATATGAATTAATAATATAATATTTGTTTTAAAAAATCTTTTATGTCAATTTTGACACTATTTGGTATTTTGTTTTTTTTAAATTCATAAAAACATTATTACTTCGAAAACAATTTATTTAATCAAACCTAACAAGTCATATTAATCTATAAAATTAGTGTAATTCATAAAAAGTCTCAAATTAGATTTATTTGGTTAATTATAATATCAATTATTTTAATATTTCATTAATAAGGTACTTACTGCATCATCATTGTGTCATAAATAAATTAAATTATCTAATGTCTAAAAATTATAAAAAAAATACCATTATATAGGAAATATTTTTATATTTCTAATAAATATTTATATTCTAATTTATACTATGTGTAACTCTATATTAGAAATGGTATAGTTATTAAACTTTGAATTTAACACTTTTAACTTTTCTTTGAATTAAAAAATAATAAATGTTCTAATCTAATCCAAGTGAACCTAAAGTATAATATTTTATTCCTAAGGTTTTTTTGGTCGAATTAAACTTATCCAATAGAATTAGTACACGTGTTAGGATAATAATAATAATATCATTTTTACCTTTAAGTATCTTATTTACTTTTAACCGTAGTAAATAAAAGTCAAAAGTTACTACTCACCAAAAATTATTTTTATCTTATTGAACCACATTTTACTTACTGATATCAACCATGTATCTCGGATTTTTGAAATTCAATTCACAAAAGCGGTAAAATTAAGTTTTATGCACATTTGCTAAAGCTCCTAGGAGGTGGGTAAAAGACGGTAAAAAGTTCAATAAAATTTTTATATATCTAAAATTAATATAAAATGACTCCAATGAATTACATTGAAATTATATAGGTATTATGTATCTATTTTTACCTAAAATAAATTTAAATAAAAAAAATAATTATTTAAATATAAAGTTGGTTTTAACAAATAACTCAGTGTTTTTCACTATTCATCAAAAATTGAATGTTTTTAGAAAAATAAAAAAAATTCACCCGAAGATAATTTTGATATTCAGAATCCAAAAATGAATTCCATTTTGAAAGATTAAATTTATAAAATTTCAAAAAGTGGGTATTACTATTCATAACAGCTAGTTTGATTGGTTGTGGTGTGTTTGAACTCGAAGTTGCGTACAACGCAAGCTATTGTATTATTCAAAGGGAAACGTACTGTGGAAGCTTGGGGTGTTACATTCTCCCCTCTTTCAAATAATTTTGTCCTCGAAATTTCTAGAATATTACTGCATAAAAAGATTCGGGTGGTTCTTCATCATAAGTTCCTCAGGTTCCCATGTTGCCTCTTCCATCTTATGGTTTCTCCATAGAACTTTTACCAGACGAGTCATCCGGTTTCCCAAAAACTTTTTCTCTTGTATCAAGAATCTTGATAGGCTCTTCACAATAAGACAGACCGGGTTCAAGTTCTAATTCCTCATAGGTGAGTACATGCGTTGAGTCAGGCTTGTATTTTCCCAATAGTGATACATAGAACAAATCATGAACTTTGGAGAGACTTGGCGGCATTTCCAAACGGTAAGCTAAAGACCCAATTCGTTCTAGAATTTTGAAAGGTCTAATGTACATGGGACTCAATTTACCATTCTTACCGAATCATATAACTCCCTTCCATGGAGATACCTTCAAGTATACACGATCACTTATATGAAATTCCAAATCATTTCTTTGGTTATCGACATAGCTCTTATTCCTACTTTGAGCTGCTTTGATGTGGGTTTGGATAACCTTCACCTTGTCTATCGTTTCCTTAACAAGTTCTGGGCCTATGAGTTTTCTTTCACCAACATCATCCCAACAGGTTGGTGTGTAACATCTCTTTCCGTATAATGCTTTATATGGTTCCATATGAATACTTGAATATAAGCTATTTTTATAAGAAAATTCTACCAAAGGTAAATATTGATCCCACATACCTTGAAAGTCAAGTGAACAAGATCTCAACATGTCTTCTAAGTTTTTAATAGTCTGTTCTGATTGCCCATCAGTTGGAGGGTGGTAGGAAGTGCTCAAACGATGTTCAGTATCTAGGGATTTCTGAAGACTTTTCTATAATCTTGATGTAAAACGAGGATCATGATCAGAAACAATCAATAGTGGTACTCTATGAAGTCTTACAACTTTATTAATATACAGTCTTGCTAAACGTTTAAGTGGTAAATCTTCTCTTATAGCAATAAAATATGCTGACTTTGTAAGACGATCAACAATGAACCATATTGCATCATTCCTTATAGGATTCTTTGGTAGTCCCATGACAAATTCCATCATAATACCATCCTATTTCCACTCAGGTATGGGAAGAGGTTGCATGACTCCTCTAGGATGTTGCCTTCTAGCTTTCACTTGTTAAAAAACCACACATCTTGACACATAATCAGCAATCTCTATCTTCATGTTGTCCCACTAAAAATGTTCCTTCAAATATCTATACATCTTGGTGCTCCTAGGGTGTATAGAGAAATTGGATCTATGAGCATCATCCAACAATTCCCTTTTCAGATCAGGTATATTGGGAACACAAAGTCTCTTCTCAAATTTCAAAATTCCATCTTCATATACGAAGTCGATCAATTTCCCATCGTTCACAGACTTAATCTTCTTTTAAAATTCCTCATCATCAGCCTAAGAAATTTTTATCCTTTCTAGTAAATATGGTTTGGAAACCATTTGAAAAAGCAATGATGTTTCAACTTCCATGGTTATTCCCATATCCATCTTTACTAGATCCATGAAAATAGGATCCCTTTCAACTCTCTTCTTGTTCAAAACTCCATTATCCTTTCTGCTCAAAGAATCTTCCACCTTATTTGCCTTCCTCGGATGGTAGTGTATCGTGCAATCATAATCCTTGAGTAGTTCAAGCCATCTAATTTTCCTCATGTTGAGTTCCTTCTGTGAGAAAATATACTTCAAACTCTTGTGATCGGTATATATCTCACATTTTTCACCATAGAGATAGTGTCTTCATATATTCAAAGAAAATATTACAGCTGCTAACTCAAGATCATGAGTAGGATAGTTTTGTTCATGAATTTTTAGTTTTCATGATGCATAGGCAATAACCCTATCATTCTGCAGAAGGACACAACCAAGTAATTTATTTGATGTATCACTATAAATACCAAAACCCATCATTTCCTGATGGTAGAGTCAAGACCGGAGCATTGAATAATATTCTCTTCAGTTCTTCGAAACATTCTTCATACTCTTTTGTCCAAAAAAATCTAACCCCTTTACGTGTGAGCTTCGTTAATGGGTTATCCAATCAGGAAAAATTCTGGATGAAATGTCGATAATAACCTGCGAAACCAATGAAACTGCATACCTCAGTTATACTCATCGTTGCTGTAAATTCTTGGATTGCTCTTGTCTTAGAAGGATCAATGGAGATTACATCCTTAGAGACAATATGGCCAAGAAAAGAAATCTCCTGAAGCCAGAATTCACACTTACTAAACTTCTCGTATAATTCATTTCTTCTGAGGGTTTTCAGAATGGTGGGCAAGTGATTTTCATGATCTTAATAGATTTTGGAGTATACCCGGATATCATCAATAAATACCACTACAAAGTAATCAATATATTCCTTGAAAACTATGTTCATTAGATCCATGAAAACAGAGGGTGCATTAGTCAACTCAAAAGGCATTACTGTAAACTCGTAATGCCTGTACCTGGTTCGAAATGCTGTCTTTGAAATGTATTACTTCTTCACACACAACTGATGATATCTTGATTGAAGGTCAATCTTTGAAAAATATTGAGCTCCATGAAGTTGGTCGAATAAATCATTAATGCGAGGTAGGGGATACTTGTTCTTTATTGTTATAGCATTGATCTCCCTGTAGTCAATGCAAAACCTCATAGATCCATCTTTCTTCTTAACAAAAAGGATAGGGGATCCCCATAGAGAAACAATAGGGAGAATAAATCCATTATTACTCAATTCCTCTAGTTGTTTCTTTAGTTCCACTAATTTCATAGTGGCTATTCTATAAGGGGTCTTCGATATGGGCCTTGAACCAGGAATTAAATCAATGAAAAACATAATTTCTCATTCTGGAGGATGTCTAGGTAAATATTATGGAAACACATCAACATATTATTGCACAATAGGTACGTCCTCTATTTGAAGATTCCTTTCCTCACCCATAGTTATTTCATTTTCTTCCTCCCCAGTAATTGAATTTAGTTGAGCTATTGGGGGTGGATCTAGATAAGAATCAGATGGTGATGTTTCTACTCTAAAGATAAGGTACTCCTTATCATCATCGAAAATTGTAACCTCCTTCTTCTTACAATAATTTTTTTCATCATGGTCTAAAAGGCAATCCATACCGAGGATTATATCAAATTAAATCATGGGTATAATGATGAGATCAATAGATAAATAAAATTTATATGCCTTAATGGTAATTGATTCAAAAAACTTTGTTACAATGATACTTACCTTATGATTTTTAATGAAAAATCCCTTATTAAATCAAATTTAAAATATCTAATTTTATTAGAAAACTAGGAAGATATGAAATAATGCAATGATCCAGAATCAAATAAAGCATTTTCTAAACTTGAGGAAACCATTAAATTACATGCCACCACATCTTTCGGAGCTTCAACCTCAGCATTAGTGATCACATAAGCTTGGGATTGATCCCTTGGCCTTTTCTAAGGTATGTTTCCCTGATACTTAGGACATTCATTTTCATAATGTCCAATCTCCCTGAAATTGTAGCATTTAACATTGGTAGTGTCTTTCTTTCCCTTAAAATCACCAGCAAGATGATCTTTCTATCAACATTTGTAGCACACTCCTTTTCCTTTTAGAGAGGCACCAGGGTGCTTCCTTACACAATTATCACAGGGTGGAAATTCAACTCTTACCTTATTCCCTATTTCCTTATTTCCTTTCCCAAAGTGTTCAGAATATCTCTTCTTCTCTTGCTTTGATTTAAAGTCATAAGACTTAGAGAATTCCTTTTCTGTCTTGATAGAACATTATACAATATCTTCGTATGATTAGAAGGATTGTGATACTAAAGCTCGATGGAGAAATGGTTTTAACCCATCAAATAAATGGTCAATATTACTTCTTGGGTTATGTATATAATATATAGCATGCCTTGCTAACCTTGTAAAGTTAGCTGCATACTTTGCAACATTCTCATCCTCTTTTTGCCTCAGACTCAGAAATTGCCTTTCCATATCCGCTCAATGGCCACAAGGAAAGTATTTTTCTAAGAAAACTTCTTTAAACTGCCTCCATTCCATGTTTGATACTTCTTTATCTTCTTTTGTGTTTTTAATCAATGACCACCATTTATCGGCATCTCCCGTGAGGCGATAAACTTCCATGATAACTTTTTCCCTTTCACTACTCCCCAAAGCTTGAAATATTTTCTCTAAGGAAATTATCCATTGTTCAGCTACAAATGGATTTGTAGACCCATTGAATGTTGGTGTTTGTTTTCTCATGAATTGATCTAAAATTGGTCCTCTACACTGTGGATCAGGGTTCTCCATACGTGTAGGGTTATTATTCATAACCTGAGTGAGTTATCCTAGTATGGTGATAAGCTGATCAACACTAGTTGCATCACCAGATCCACTATAATTATCTTGAGTAGGATGGAAATCCCTACTTGGAATACGTGTGTTGATACGATTTCAATTCCTTCTACTAGGTTCCATTTCTAAACAATGGCATACACTAGATTAATTTATGAATTGAAATACATAATCTAAAACTTGTAAAACACTTAACATAAATTGAACAGTTTATGGATATAATCCATAATCATAAAAATGTTTTCTTTGAGGAATTATATACTCATAAACCCTTCAAAATGTTTTTTTAAATAAAATGATAATTATCCTAAGCATATCCCCTGGGAGTGTCGTAACCAAGAGTGCAGGAAGGCCCGTTGTTGTGCACCAGTTTTCGTTCGAGTCTAGCTCAAATCGGTGTTTTTGGGTATTACCCCTAGGTACACCTATGCCAGAGCCGCCTCTACCTGCTCGTATCTAGACATGGATGTATTTATTGGAAAACTCAAAAATCTCTACAATACCAAAATTCTAGGAAGTTCTTCTATACTAATCCTCAAAGTCTATCTTAGGGTAATGTGCTCTAATCAGAGTTTATCTAAATCTAGCTTCCAAGGTTTATACTAAACTTCCTCTGATACCAAATGTAACACCCTGACCCCAATTACCTAGAGTCGGTGCATTATTACATAACATTGTCATGATCACAAGGAAATCATGTCCCGAAAGACCGATAAATTTAGTATTATTGGAAAAAAGATTCATACATAAGTTCAAATTTACAACTTGAAAAGAAATAAAACACTAATTTATTTCATTAGAAACATCCAAGCATCCTAGATTATGCCTGAAAGTCACTCATAAATAACTTATTCATATCCTAGGAAAATGAAACATAATAAAGGGGTGAGCTCAAATGCTCAGTAAGGGTAAACAATACAGCATAAGATAACATAATTATTAAGCATGGTGAATAATTGAAAACACATGCCTTTAAAAATAATAAACATGAACACTTTTATGGAAGGAATATGATTTGAGTAAAGAATGCCATAATAAAACATAATCATGGGTATTATACTAGTCGAATAACCACATGAACCATCAATATTATTTTCATAATGAGGGAATGTATAATGTCGGACAATCTGAAACATTTTGTCAAGGCCTTAGCCAAGACGTCTAAAAATGATTTAGGCCTCAGCCAAAACCATATATCAAATTGGGAAAGGCCATGACCAATTCCACATCTAGTTGTCTCATGAGGCCTACTGATGCACCGAGGATCTATAATGGGCTCCACCTGTCACTTACTAAGTCCAATACATTCTTCATATGAAAGGGTTGAAATATAACGTAAACATTGATATTAAAACTAGCATACGAAATGTCAATACATTAATCATAAACAATGAAAGGTATATAAATAACACATCCACAGTCAAAATATCACAAAACCTTCAATACAATATGGAAGATTTTTATCATAATAGATCAACTTCAAACTAGTTTAAAATCCATCAAAGGATGTTGACATAGATGAAAGGAAAATTATTTAATAGCAATATATCTTTCTATTTTGAAATCATTTAAAAGTCATATAATTATAAAAGAAAACATTTATTTTGAAAATATTATTATAAGATTGTAAGGGAAGCTTTGACCTTGTTATAATGGCAGAAAATAGCCACACCTGTCGTATAAGTTAAAAAAACATTCTTACCTTAATTTTGTCAAAAAGGTCATAAAGTACATTGTTTGGAAAATGATGGAAAAATTCTTTACAAAACATATAAGGTCAAATAATGGTATAAATGACTTTAACCCATTATCTAGTAAACAGAAAAAATGTTTTGAAAAACATTTTTAGAAACATATATGTGGATGATAAAGAGATCCCAGTAGATACTCACGTATAAAACAACCTCGGATAATAAAGAGATTGTGAAATTAACCCTAACCTTGTACTTTTCCTAGGTAGATGGTACTTTAACCTTCTATATAATAGTTAAATAATTGTTATTAAATTACAAAATAACCATGTACATAAATATGATATTTTATATGATATTCTAATGTTGTTTTGTTAGTAATATTTTACTATTATCATCGTTTCAGGTGTTAACTGATTCGTTATCATTTATATACTTGGTTACGTAAGCTATGTTTGTTATGAATAGGATATATTTTATTTATATACAGAATAATATTATGTCTTTAAACATTATTTTTAACCATCAAATGAAAATTAGTCATGAATGGATACGATGGTGAATGAATCTCATCGCGTTCGTGGAGACGGTAATCCTTACGTACGCACGAGCGACAATATCATTATTTTGATATTAAAATAATATATAATTGGATGGTATATCATATATAAAAAATCATTATAATGTTATATTTATTATTTACATCAATTATACATCATTATTATACCCATCCAAATAATAATGTATTGAATAATAACTACACCACGACGTGGAGACGATAAGCCGTACATACGCACGTATGGTGACATGTCATTCAAAGGTTGGATAGAATAATGAATATGGTTGTACCATATTTATAATAACATCATATTATATAGAATATACTGGAGTTATTATTTTATAATGGAAACAATAAGGAAAGAAGAAGTGGAAGAAGAAAATAACTTGAAAGAGGTGATGAAATATTTACCTCTTCTTCGGGTTCTTCCTTTTGATTTGATCAAAAGGGATCCTTAGGGTGGCTTTCTGAATAAAGGAAGGCCTCTAAGATGAAGTAAGAACAATTTATAGGATATTTTGGTAGGGGTTTGCCGAGCCAAATGGCTTTGATGGTGTGAATTTGAAAGAAGGGGAAGTGCCCTTTTATAAGAGGGGAGAGGGGCACCTTAGGAAAAGATTGAAATATTATTTTATAAAAAAATAATTTTTGATTTATAATGGCTCAAAAATGATTTATTTCAAGTATAAGGTGGGGATGAGTGAAAAACCACTCAAACAATAGGTTTTAGACAGGTTTGGGTCACTATATTAACCTTATATTTTAGATTTAACTCTTAGTTAATTAGTTTGACATTTACCATGTCTCTTTGTATTTTTATATTATATGGTTAATAAACGTACTATAAAATTCCAATAGAACCTAAAGTGGTTCATTAATGATATATATAATATTATTTAATCCATTTTTCCAAACCTTAAACTTTTAGGAATATAATATCCATTAATAATATAATATTTATTTTAAAAAATCTTTTATGTCAATTTTGACACTATTTGGTATTTTGTTTTTTCTAAATTTATAACGATATTATTACTTTGAAAAAAAATTATTTAATCAACCCTAACATGTCATATTAACAAATAAAATTATTTTAATTCATAAAACGTCTCAAATTACAATTATTTGGGTATTTATAATATCAATTATTTTAATATTTCATTAATAAGGTAATTAGTACATCATCATTGTGTCATAAGTAAATTAAATTATTTAATGTCTAAAAATTATAAATAAAATACCATTATGTAGAAAATCTTTTTAAATTTCTAATGAATATTTATAGTCGAATTTATCATATGTGTCACCCTATATTAAAAATGGTTTAGTTATTAAACTTTGAATTAACTCTTTTAACTCTTCTTTGAATTAAATAATAATAAATGTCCTAATCTAATCCAAGTGGACCTAAATGATCCATTTTTATTCCTAAGGTTTTTTTGGTCGAATTAAACTTATACAATAGAATTAATACATGTGTTAGGATAATAATAATATCATTTTTACCTTTAATTATCCTATTTACTTTTAACCGTGGTAAATAAAAGTCAAAAGTTACTATTCACCAAAAAATTATTTTTATCTTATTGAACCACATTTTACATACTGATATCAACCGTGGCTCTTAGATTTTTAAAATTCAATTCACAAAAGTAGTAAAATTATGTTTTATGCAAATTTGCAAAATCTCTTAGGAGGTGGGTAAAAGACTCTAAAAAGTTCAATAAAATTTTTATATATCTAAAATTAATATAAAATGGATCCAATGAATTAAATTGAAATTATATAGGTATTATGTATCTATTTTGACCTAAAATAAATTTAAATAAAACAAAGAATTATTTAAATAAAAGCCTGTTTTAACCAATAACCTAGTGTTTTTCACTATTCATCAAAAATTGGATGTTTTCAGAAAAATACCAAAAATTCACCCTAAGATAATTTTGATATTCAAAATCCAAAAATGAAGTCCAATTTTAAAGATAAAATTTATAAAATTTCAAAAAGTGGGTATTACTATTCATAACAGCTAGTTTGATTGGTTGTTGTGTGTTTGAACTCGAAGTTGTGTACAACACAGACTATTGTATTATTTAAAAGGAAACATACCGTGGAAGCTTGGGGTATTACGATACAATAGTGAGGACAATGTATCACCACATGACTGGGATATACTCTCAACATGCGGGCATGATGCATTCTAAAAGTTCTTCACAAGGCTCGGATCCTTAGTTCAGTTTGGGTTAGGTTTGGTTTTCAAAGTTATTTTTTATTTGGTTCATTTTTTTTCGTTTATGTCAATTTCAACAGGCTCATTTTGTTCTATTTGGGGATATTTAGTTCAATAAATTTAATTTTATATTCAATTAGGTATGTTTCATTAGTTTCATTTTTGGATTTCTCAATTATGCTTTATTGAAGTCAGTTTTGATTATTTTGAGTCAGTTTGGTTACATTATTTTCAATATGGTTTAGTTTTACCTTTTTCAAAACCATTTGGTTTGGTTCCACTCTACCCAATTTATATTGATTATGTTTGATTTAGTTCTATTAATATTAGCATGTTTTTGGTTAGTGTAGTTCATTTGACTGGAAATTTTTGTATAATAGCCATATTAGCATGTTTTTGGTTTGTTCAATTCAATTGACTGGTGTGTAGGGCGGGTTGGGGGGTGTAAGGTGGGGGCCTGTCCGGGGGGGGGGGGTGGGGGGCTATCGAGGGGGAGTGGAAGAGGGCTTTTCAAGGGGGAAGGGTAGATCTAGGGGGCTGTGTAGTGGGGGGGGGGGGGGGGTTGTCCATGAAGGAGGGTGGGGGTGTAGTGTGTGTGTGTGTGTGTGGGGGGGGGGGTCTATCCAATAAGGAGGGGGGTCTGTCCAGAGAGTTGGGATGTAGGTTCTATCCATGGAATGGGTGGGTGGTTGTCCAAGGGGAGGGGGGGCTTTGTAGGAGGAAGAGGGGATGTAGGGGGAGTGGTGGTGATGGGGGGGGGTGCTGAGGGATTGGTGGGGGAGGGGGGGGGGGGGTTGTCCAGGGGGAGGGAGGGGGTGTAGGTGAAGTGGGGGGGGGGATATCTAGGGGGTGGTAGTGGGGCTGTAGGGGGAGTGGTGGTGGTGGTGGGAGGGGGGGGGGGGGTTGTCCAGGGAAAGGGAGAGGGGCTATAGGGGGAGTGGAGGGGGATGTCTAGGGAAAGGGAGGGGAGATGTAGGGGGAGTGGTGGTGTTGGTGGTGGTGGGGTGGGGGGGTTTTAGGGGAAGGAAGAGGGCTGTAGGTGGAGTGGTGGGGGGGGGGCTTTCTAGTGGAGGGAGGGGGGGGGGGGGCTATCTAGGAGGTTGGAGGGGGGCTATCCACAGGGAGCTATGTAGGGAGGGGTGGGGGTTGTCCAGGGGGAGGGAGGGGGGATGTAGGTGGGGTGGGGGGGCTGTCTCGGGGGAGGGAGGGGGTGGTTCTATCTAGGGGGTGGGAGGGGGATGTAGGGGGAGGGGGGAGTTGTCCAGGGAAAAGGAGGGGGTTGTAGGGGGAGTGGCAATGGTTGGGGGGATGTCCAAGGAAAGGGAGGGCCTGTCCAGGGAAAGGGAGGGGGAATATTGGGGGAGGGATAGGAGGTTGTCCAGGGGAGGGAGGGGGGATGTAGGTGGAGTGGTGGGGGGGGGGGGTGTTGTCCAGGGGGAGGGAGAGGGATTTCCAGGTGGATGTGTAGGGTGAATTTCTGGGGGGGGGGGGGGCTACCCCATGGGGAGTGGGGGTGTGGAGGGGGGGGGGGGGTTGTATGGGAGAAGGGGGGATGTGTTTTTAGGGGGAGGGGGTTGTCCAGTGGGGAGGGGATGTGTAGGGTTAGGGGGTGTCCAAGGGGCTACCCTAGGGGGAGTGTGGGGGTCTGTCTAGTGGGGAGGTGGGGGATACTACAAGGGGAGTGGGGGAAGGGGTGTACATGGGAGAGGGTGGGAGGGTATTTTTTATGGATTTCCAGACCCTATATCCATGGTTTCTAATCATGGATATAGGTCTATTTCCTTAGTTTTTAACCATGGATATAGGTCTAATACAATGATTATAAATCATGGCAATAGAGTGTGTCTGTCCTATGGTATAGACACAGTTTTAAACTATGGATATAGTAATATTACAATGGATTGAACCATGGATGTATACATATATCCACGCTAAACTTATCCACACTTTCTCAAACCATGACTATAACCTATACCCAGAATTTGAGTACCTATAGCCATGGTTTTAAACCGTGTCTATTGACCGAATTTCTAGTAGTGTATATATGTCATACTTCTCACCATAGAGGTAGTGAAGCTATATTTTCAAGGAAAAAATCATAGTGGCTTACTCCAGATCATGCATCAGGTAGTTCTGATCATCGATCTTCAACTGTCGTGAGGTATAGGATATCACATTATCATTTTGCATGATTACACAACCCAAGCCTTTCTTTAAAGCATCACTGTATATCAAAAAACTTTTTCCACTTTTTGGTAATGTGTGTACAGGTGTAGTGATCATTCTCCTCTTTAGATCCTTGAATATTTCCTCACATTCTTCTTTCCATACATAATTTAACCCTTTACTTATTAACTTAGTTAGTGGGCTTGACAATCATGAGAAATTTCTCACAAAACGTCGGTAGTACCCTACAAATATGAGAAAACTATAGATTTATATGACACTAGAGGGTCTAGGCCATTCCTAAATTGACTTTGTTTTTAAGGGTCTACAAAAATCCCATCAATCATGATCACATGTCCCAAGAATGTGACTTTATGCATCCAAAAGTTCCACTTTCTGAACTTGGCATACAAATTATCCTTCCTTAATGTCACCAACACAAGCCTTAGATGGTCTTCATGTTCCTCCTTTCTCTTAAAGTAGATAAGAATATCATTGATAAAATCTACCACAAATTTTTGAGGTAATGTCAAAAGAATCTATTCATCGAATCTAAAAGATTTCAAGGGAATTAGAAAGTCTTAAGAGTATCACTAAAAACTCATAGTTCCCATACCTTGTATGGAAGGCAGTCTTATGAATATCTTTCTTCTTCACCTTTAGCTGATGATATCCAGGATGAAGATCCACCATTGAGAAGTATTGAGATACTCTCAACTGATTAAACAAGTCATCAATCCTTGTAATAGGATAATTGTTCTTTATGGTGACCTTCTTGAGTTCCCAATAATTGATACACAACTACATTGATCCATCATTCTTCTCCATAAAGAGCACTGGTGCACTCCAAGGTGATGCACTATGGCATATGAACCCTTTTTCCAAATTCTCTTGTAGATTCTTATTTAACTATTCCAATTATATAGGAGCCATACTATAGGTACACTTTGAGAAAGGAGTAGCTACAGGTATGAGTTTTATAGATAAATATACCTCATGATCTTGGGGAAGTCCGGGTAACTCTTGGAGAAATATATCATTGTATTCCCTCACTATTGGAATTTCTTCTAGGTTAACACTTTCCATCAACTCAACCATTTGAGCGAGGTATGATTCTTTATATGGAATCAACATACACACTTTTGAAGGATTTTACAAAGGAAATTCATGATCTTCCTTACATTTTTAGAGGATCATGGGATGGTTAGGAATATGAAAAGATATTTCCTTTTCCTGATAGTTTATATGTTCTCTATATAATGATATCCAATCCATTCCCATTATAGCATCGAATTTTACCAAGGTAAGTATCAAAAGATTCACTGGAAGAATCTTCCCACATATGCCAATAGGAGAAGATTCCAACACTTGGGTTACGATGATTGCACTACTTGGAGTTTTTATAGATATCTCTACTTCAAGGTTTTGGGGATTCAATTCAATAGTTCTGGAAAACTTTCATGATATAAAGGAATGCGTAGAACCATAATTAAATAAGAATTTTTTCATTCTTGAGTGAATAGAAAGTGTAAATTGTACAAATTCATTTTATATGTCCACTTTAGAAGTAGTGATGGCATAAGCCTTCCATTTATCCTTTGGATTTGGTGGAAAATGATGCTAATTACCCTTAATATCTTTAGGTTTAGTGCACTGTCTTTCATAGTTCCCTTGTTCCCTAAAATTATAGCATTGGACCATGGGTGGTGATCTCCTTTCCTCCACCACATTCTCATTACTTCTCATGTATTTTCAAAATTCATGAGCTTGGTGGCCTTCTCTCCCACACTTTAATCATTTCCCCATCCCCTTGAGGAAATTACCATGACATTTCTTCACAATTTTTTGACATGTGGGTGGTTGAGTTTTCTTTCCACCTTTCTCATTAGATCCTACAGCTTAAAACTCTATCTTTTGTTTCTTATCACCATAGTCATGGGACCATTCTCAAAACTCCATCTAAACTTTGAGAGCACATAGAAAAACTTCTTAATAACTCCCAAAGTCTCTAATTACAAGATCCTTTCGAAGGTGTGGTTTTAATCCACTAAATAATCTATCAATTTTTCTTTCATTATTGATAAAAAAACCCAAAGCATACCTTACAATCCTTGTGAAATTTTCTTCATAGTCCGTGATAGATCCACCTTCCTTTTTCTTGAGCTCTATGAATTCTATCTCTATCTTTGTATGAAGAGTTCAAGGGAAATACTTGTTATGAAAAACTATCTTAAAGTCTTCCCACTCCATCTCTTCAATTTCATCCCTCAGTTTGGTGTTTTTAATCAATGCCCACCATTGGTCAACCTCTCCATCTAGATGATAAACAACCAAAGTCACCTTATCCATATTATAATAGTGAAGTACATAAAAGATCTTATAAATTGAGTTGACCCACTATTCCTCAACTAGTGAATCAGAATATCCACTAAACGTCGGTGGTCGTTGCTATGTAAAACACTCGATAACCAGTTGTTCCCTCTTAGGTGAAGGAGGACGTTCCACATTTTTCAGGTTATTGTTCATAAACTGATATAGATGAGTAAGCATCACCATGAAATTTTGAACTCCACCTCCCAAAGCATTGGGGATTTCTTTTAGGCAATCACTATATTGTCCCTCACACAGGTTGTTGGCTTGGTTTCTCCTAGTTCCTGCCATTTTCTAAAATAGAAAAGGTTAGAACAAAACATAAGTCAACAAGTCATGAATATATATAATTTATTCCTTTTTTAAATTAACTCTAAAGGCATATCTTGTGGGATCCATATGTTTAGAATTTTCTAAAACAAACCTTCTTGGATGGTTTCTTATTCTTAGTCTCATACTAAGGGTTTTCACTAAGGTTATCTAATCCTAATTCCCAAATTAACTAAACCGTCCTCTGATGCCAACTATAGCAACCTTGGTTTTCTTACATAACTATTACATCATTTAAAAAACAAACATAAAATCATTATACAATGAGGATCCAAAGGTTTA
This sequence comes from Viscum album, assembly GCA_963277665.1. NCBI lineage: Eukaryota > Viridiplantae > Streptophyta > Magnoliopsida > Santalales > Viscaceae > Viscum > Viscum album. The sequence continues at coordinate 461,699,357 of OY728134.1, read as the reverse complement.
GTGTATTGGGAAAACAAGGACTATAAATAAAATTTACAACATAAAACATAAACATTTATTTAATTCCTTCTTCTCTAGATTATTATTGTCCCTTGAATTCTCCTTAGTACATGTTATCACCTGAGGATATACATCAAAAAGGGGGGATATAAAATCCCAGAAACAAGATAGATAAAAAATGAAACAATATAACATGGGTGGATCATAATCATAATAACATAATCATAATCATGATAGGAAGCATTATATAAAGGTCTGTAATGTGGAAATGCATAAAAATGAAACATCACGTCTTAGTGGTTAACAACCACAAATAGTTATGAAAAAATCTTGCATCATGCTCACACATATTTCACTTTAACTCGTGAGATTTATCACATTACCCAATGCATTGGAGTACAATATAATTCTGGGTTCACTCATCACATCATAACATTTACTTTGCACTATATAATTTCAGGCACACCCGTCACATCATAACATTTACATTATCATGCATGACACATAGAACATATATCAATCTTGAACATAAAATAACCCATGTAAAGGAATGGGTTTAATATCATGAACCATACATTCATAAACTTTGGGTTCCCAAATTAGAGAGGGAATAACATACTTGATATAAGAATCATCAACTTTGAGTGAAGAAGAAATAATATTGAGAAGTGAAAGATGTGTTGTTTTTGAAAGATTTGTTATTTTGGAAACAGTGTGTTTGTCATAAACTCAAGTAGAAAACCTATATATCCTAGAAAAGGTAATATAATGATGAATAAATGTTATTTAAGGAATATCCATACTGAAAACTGGGTGAAAGAGGGAAAAAACCCAAAGAAGGATAGTTGGGTTTTAAAATTCCCCTTAACTTGCATCTGAATGATTTATTCACTCTAATATCCATTATAATCATATTAGATCCATTAATTAAAAAATCTAGAACCTTGTATACATGAATTATATTCATTATGTTTTATTAATTTTGTTTATGGTCTTTCGGATTAGTTATAGAGTTTAATTTCATCGTTCGCGAGCATTTGTTTTCATGTTTTTTGGGACTGATTCATTTGTATACATAAATGAAAGTTCATGTGAAATGTGGATAAAGATAAAGAATTATTATTATATGTTATTAATGATCTTCTAGAAGTTTAAATGATCTTATAATGAATTTTTTTATATACCATGGGGATAAATCAATAGATAAAAGTTAATGATGATCGTTTTAGGTTAATTTTGGCAGTATTTCGATCACAAAGAACTCGTTTTGTTTTATCATTTAGTATTATGTATAAATTTTAGTTTTAGAACATCAATATGGTTATAACATACACCTTTAATTCTATTTTGAACCATTTAATGATTTTATTAACATCCTTGAAGGTGTTAAAGGAAAATGGAAGTGTGTCACCCATGATGTCTGTAAATTGACACATCATGAGTGACGATTTCATTGTTATAATAAAAGAGAGAGAGATAGGGAGGAGAATTGCAATGACCCTCTTATTCTCATTGTCTTGAGAATTCAAATAATCATTACTCGGCATTAAGTTACATCCCCAAGATGCCAAAGGATTGAAGTAAATGCTGAAGGGATTCAAATAAAAGTAGGGGACAATTTACCCTTTTGAAAAAAACCATAAATTAATCAAACTATAACTAAACAACTCACTATATAATGCATTAAAAATGAAAGAAAACTCAACCATTCCATTCATACCAAAACCACTCCAAAGTGTGCAACAACGGAATACCAAGTAATTATCAAAGTAAATACCATAAAAACAACTAAAGACACCAAGCATAACACAAGACTCCATGCTCCACAATCTCCAAGCTACAACATCACCAAATAGTCCAAGTATCATGAGGTGGTGCTAAATACGAGTGATAATTTACATTTTCCCATGTCCCGGAAGACAACATCTACAAAAGAACCAATGTTCCAAAGAAGGGTGAGTATAAAACTTAGTATTCATTCCCTAATGGATTCCCTACTCACACCACTAGGATAAAAAAGTTAGAAACATTTATATAAAACCATTTATATAAAACAATTCTGCAAAACTGTTTATAACTAAATATAAACAAGTTATCCAAAGTTAACCAAGTATGATAAAACCAGTTTTCCAAAAAGTTATATTTCTAAAAAAAACAAAATAAGGCTTTAAACCTATTTATCAATATCATTTTGGCATAAACATTCCATTCCCCTTAACCATACACCCAACCATGCATGCAACCTGAAACTCCATATACCCACGAGCGGTGAGTTATCCCTTCCAGTAAGCCTTCACTCAGTGGACCACTTTGATAGGGGTTCTTCATGCCAATATCCATCCCAAAATTTTTATGGGGGCTCTTCATGCCCTTATCCATCCCAAAGTATATGAATACACACCAAAACCCATGCCAAACCCATTCCAAAACCAAGTGTGTTCAACTAGTTCAATATAACTGTTATTTTATTAAAAATCATTAAGCAAGATAATTAAAAAAACCCTTTCCTTTCAATAAAAAATTCCTTTAATTGAAATTTTCTAAATCAAATACATGTTCCACAATTCCATAAAATCTACACTTTAAAAACCATATTTTAAAACCATGAACAAAAGTAAATTTTCATGAACTCCCAATTTTACAGATTTCCACAATTTTCCAAAATGTCACTAAAGAGGGTTTCCAACAATTCTAAATATCCATTTCATAATAAATTTAACATAAATAAATCAATTTTAAGACATTCCAATCATTTCTATCAAGAGGATATGAAGATTTAATCCACCTACCACAAAGGTTTTGACGAAAACCAAAAATAGACAAAGAATGATCAAGAAAATTGGGTTGATTCTCCACAAAACCACCTTAGATCTCTTCTATTACCAACAAAAATACCAAATATCAACTTATTTGGCATCCAAAATCTTATATCTAACCATAGTGGGTTCATATCGAAGAAACCAAGAGGCGGGGAGAAGTATATCTAAGTAGATCTAAGAAAACATGACAAGAACGGTGAAGAACGACACTTACCGCGAGAATCAGGATTAAAAACAAAAATGGAGGGCTCTATATTGATTCCAAAATGCTTGGGAGAGGTTATCCTAACTTCAATGGATAAGAATATCGAGTTAGGACTGGAAAGGAGAAAAAATGAGGGAGTTAGAGGCAAAACGAGTGAGATCCTATTTTTTTGGATCTAACTTTTGCTAACTATGTATTAGCTACTGCCTTAAGGAAACCCTTTCATGACCTCCTTGCATGGTATTACTGACCTTGAACCCATCATGCCGAAGCTACTGCCTCAAAACTACTACTACACATGGTTTCTCCAATGATCTCTGCACGATTTAGAGAAACCGTGCTCAGCCCATGCACATCCTTTTTTCCCCAAAAAATTTATCAAAAGTTCACCCAACTCTTCCATCATTCATCCTTAAATTTTATAAACATAAAAATAACAAAGTAAGGGTTAAATAACAGAAACTGGGGGTACTAAATTCTCCCCACCATTGGTCTTTCCATTCCCAGAAAGTAGAAAACCATCACTACCCCAAAAGAGTTCCAGCCATTGCTCTTTAATTTCCTTCTCACGCTCCCAATTCTCTTCTTGAATCTGACAATGTTTCCATAAAACCCACACTAGACCGATGATATTTCCACAAAAAAATTTCTATTTCCTCTCCACAATTTGAACCAGAATATGTACTAATGAAGAATCTGGCTCTAGGTCAACATGATCCTATCTGATCACATGGTCAGGATCAAGTTGATACTTTTTCAACTGAGATAAGTAGAACACATTATGCACCAAACTAAACTGTGGTGGAAATTCCAACTAATATTACACCTCTCCAAACCATTCTATTATATATAAAGGTCCAATGTATCTAGGATATAACTTTCCCTATTTCCCAAAACGATGATGTCCCAGCCTGGGAGAGATTCTCAAGAACACATGATCACTCACCATGAAGGACAACAGTCTTTGGTGATGATCAACATATGATTTCTGATGACTCTAAGCTATATCCATCCTCTATCTGATCAATCGAATCTTCTCCATTGTTTCTTGGACAAGGCTCAGACCAACTAGTGAAGTGTCAACTATTTCCACCCAACATAGTGGAGAATGACAAGGACGCTCATATAATGCTTCAAAAGGAGCAACATGAATCGAGGCTTAATAGATGTGATTATATGAGAACTCCACTAATGGAGCATGCTCTTCCCACGAGCCATTGAAATCCATTACAGAAGCCCTTAACATGTCTTCCAACATCTGTATCATCCATTTGGATAGGCCGTCCATTTCAGGATGATACACTATACTCATAGTCATTTGAGTCCCAAGGTCTTTTTGTAAGGATTTCTCGAAATGAGACGTGAACCTTAGATCTATGTATGAGACTATTGAAACTGGTACTCCATATCTTTTTACCACTTCTTTGATATAGATTTTGGATAGATCCTCCACCGTATGAGTTTCACAAATGGGGATGAAATGGGCAGACTTGGTAACTTGGTCCACTATTACCCATATCGAATCGTGTTTCCAATCCATTCTTGGTAGACCTATAACAACACCCATCTCTATATACTCACATTTCTACACTGTAATAGGTAAAGACTACAACATACCCATTGTTCATTGATGTTCTTCCTTAACTTGCTGACAAGTTAAGCACCTTGAAACAAACTCATCCACTTTTTGTTTCATACCATCCACCAAAACTGCACGTTCAACTCCTTATACATATTCTATATACCTAGATGTATAAGACATCTGAAATGGTGGTAATCATGAAGAAGTTGTTCCTAAAAATCCACAGGTACAACCATCTGATCATTGAACCATAGCACTGAACTCCCTTCGAGTTTTCGGCTCTTAATGGTCTCCCCACCATTGAGTTTTGAACTCATAACCAGGTATTCTGCATCAGATGTTTTTGACTCTTTAACCATATTTACCAAATTAGGGACTATAGAAACTAAAAAGAAAACCATAACATCACCTTGGCCTTCAAATTCTACATGCATGTCAACTAGGACCGACATCAACTACCACTCATCTAAAGATTCTTTTTCCAACTGAGCATATGAATTTCTACTTAATGCATCTACCACCATATATCCCTTACCTAGTGTATACATCAAGTAAAATTCAAACATCTGAAGATACTCCATCCATCTCTTTTTTCTTCAAATTCAAATCTTATTGTGAGAAAATATGTTTCAAACTCTTATGATTTGTGAAGAAAACAAATTTCTCACCAAAGATATAGTGACACAAAGTCTTCAAGGCATGGACAACTGCAACTAACTCAAAATCATGTATTGGGTAATTCTTCTCATGCATTATCAACTGCCTTGAACCATATGTAACCACATGGTCTCCTTGCATGAGAACACATCCCAACGTAGATCCCAAAGAATCACATTTTACCATGTACCACTATCCTGATTCTGGAAAAATCAAGATAGGTGATGTTGTAAGATGAACTTTAAGCTCTTGAAAATACTTATGGTATTCCTCAGTCTATTGGAATGAAGAATTATTCTTTGTAAAAGATTCCATTGGAAAGGCTAGTTGTGAGAAGTCACGCACAAAGCATTGATAATAACCAGCTAGACCAAGAAATATTTGTATCTCAAAGAAGTTATTCAGTGGTTTTCAATAGATAATATCTTCTATCTTTTCAGGATCTACTGAAACATCTTTTTCAGAAATCACATGGCCTAGAAAGCATACCTCTTGTATCCAAAAGTCACACTTTGACAATTTGGAATATAAATGATGATATCTCAAGATTCCCAACACTATCACCAAGTGTTGCTCATGCTCTTCCCTTGTCCTTTAATACACCAATATGTCATCCAAAAAAACCACAACCAAAGAATCTAGATATCGCTAAAATATCTAATTCATCAATTCTATAAATACTACTGGGGAATTTTTAAGACCGAAAGTCATGACTACATATTTGTAATGTTCTTTTCTAATTTTGAAATCTTTCTTCAGAATATCCTCCTTTTGAACTCAAAATTGATGATATCCTAATCGCAAGTCAATTTTAGAGAACCAATGAGTTCCCCTCAATTGATCAAATAGACCATAAATGCATGGAAGTGGATATATATTCTTTATTGTAACTTGATTCAGCTTGTAATAATCAATTCACAACCGAAGAGTTCCATCTTCTTTCTTCACGAACAAGACCAGTGCTGCCCATAGATCGTACTTGGATGAATGAAACCTTTGCTTTCTAGCTCATCCAATTTAACTTTCAACTCCATTTATTATGATCCTTCCATCCTATAATATGGAAGGGAAATAGGGCTGGTCCCTAGGGGGAGATCAATCATAAAATCCTCTACCCTTATAGGTGGTAAACCTGAGAAGTTTTCAGGAAACACATGAGGAAATTAATCCACAACTACTAAAAAACAATTATCCTTGATCTCTTCTATCGATTCCAAAGTCAATGCTACAAAATGGTAAGAGATTGTTTGTACTAATGGTGTCAACAAACTCGTTGCACCTGTCTTTAGAACCCTTTTTCCTTTGAAGAGATGCTCGATGATGTCCTCAGTCATGAAACTAACTATCATTCTATAGTAGTTGATGTGATCCTTGAACATTGTCAAGCAATCCATACCCAGGATTACATTATAGAAATCCATGTCCAATCCCAAGAAGTCCCACTTCATCTGAGCTCCATAAGTAGTTATAGAACATTCCCTACATAAGAAGGCTCTATATTCTCTCTCCCTGAGAGGAGTTTGTAGTTTTTTCATAGAAGGTATCATTTCCGGTTTTAAACATATCAAATCAATAGAATTTGAATAAATGAAGTAATGAGATGCACCAGTATCAAACAACACTTTTATAGGGGTAGAATTCAATAAAATTGTACCTCCCATTATAGACGATCCATCCTGATCATATACAATCATCTACTCATCTCCTTACAATTTCTTTGTTTCTACACTCTTATCCTTGTTGCCTTGCTGATATTTCCCTTATTGAGGAGTCTTGGTGTTCCTAGAATCACCATGGATAGCTCTGCCCTGCTGATGAGATTGATTCTGCTGTCCTCACCCCTTTGAAGTATATGATGCTTGTGACACCTGAGAAGTGTTTTGAGCACCTGACCGCAGATCATTAAAACAATAGCACTAAAGATACCCCATATTCTTATAATTATGGCATTCTATAGGTTTTTCCATACACTATCTCTTTATGTGGTCAAGAAACCCACATTGGAAATAGCCCGATTTGCTTTTGGGTTGTGGAGGAAGGTTCACTAATCCAACCTTTTGATTCTGAGTCTCATTGACACCTTAGAAATAGGTTTCCCTATTCCTCTTGCTCCCAGGATTTTATTTCCCACCATTTCCCATAGGTATCATCATTATTCTTCCACCAATAGTTCTTGAGATATCATGTTCAACCACTTTTTCTCTGTTCACCATCTCTATAGAATTCATTATACAGAGAACTGCAATCTTAGAGTGAATCTCATGTCTCATCCCTGATTCGAAAATGCATGCCTTTAAGGATGCACTCACTGTAACTTTTAGTGAAAAGAATACTAAATGCCTGAATTTAGGCACATATTCTATGATAGAGAGATTTTTGTACTGTAGGATTAAGAAGTCTATCATTCTCTAGATCTTGAACATGTGAGGATATAATTGTTTATTAAACAATTATTCAAAATCCTCCCAAGTAAGACCTTGATCTAGTTTATCTTTCATCGCTAGATCCAACCACTGAAGTGCAAGATCCTCGAGCATATAAGTCTCCAGCTTGGCTTTCATCTCCTATGGTGTGCCGATAAAATCAAAGATACAATTCATCCTGTTCAGCTACATCACCTCCTTTTCGAGTTCATGATCACCCCGGAAGATGGGTGGATTTTTCTTCATGAACTGGATGGAATGATCCACATGCCTTATCTCATCCCTCTGATTCCCCATATCAATAGCTTGAAATGCTTAGAAGATACTTTGAACCAACTCTTGTTTCACCTGTGGATCTGGTGCAACTACATTTTCCACATCATCTTTCGGTTGGTTTCTATGACACCTACCAGGTTCCATTTTCTAAAAAAACAACAAAAGATGTAAGTATCACTCTCTATAAACTGATGGGTTGGCATTTCAAATTCTAGCACATCAACTATCACAACATTTCTTTCCAAAAATAAAACCTTGTCCCGTTCAATTATTTTTGAAAAATTCCATTCTTACTTTTGAATATCAAACCATTTTCAAAATATACCAACCAATCCCTTTTTCAAATCTTTCATTTGAAAAAAATTTCTGCATTTTTAAAAAATCCATAAAATGTATGAAATCATATATCATTTCTCGAAATGAAATATTCAATCCTAGTGGGAATTCATTCCTCTAATGCATGTCATGATCATCTCATTGGGTAAACCCATGACAATGAGATTCCAAAATCCTATAAGTGTCTTCGAAACACTTATGTACCCTACTCCTTAGTAACTTGAAGATCATCATAAAAAGGTTAGCTATGTCTTTTTATGCTCTAAATTTCAAGTCCCTACATTACTAATCCTTTCTAAGATCACTACCCAAGGAATATGAAAGAATGAATTTCAACTCAAAGACCAAGAAAACTGAAGAGCACTTGTTAGGTAGGGACCAAACAAGATGATATCATTTGTAATGACCCACTTATTCTCATTGGCTTGAGAATACAATGAATCATTACTAGGCCTTAAGCGACATCCCTAATACACCAAAGGCTAGAAATAAATGCTGAATGGATTTAAATTCAAGTGGGGGACGATTTACCCTTTAGAAAAAACAATTAACTCATCAAACCATAACCAAACAGCTCACTATATGATGCATGAACAATGAAAGACAACTCAACCATTCTATTCATATCAAAACCACTACAAAGTGTGTAATAGTGGAAAACCAAGTAACTATCAAAGTAATCAGTAGAAAAAAAATAAAGACTCCAATAATACCACAAGACTCTATGCTCCACCATCTCCAAGAAATAACATCACCAAACAGTCCAAGTATCATATGGTGGTGCTAAATACGTGTGATACTTTACCTTTTCCCATGTAATAGAAGATAACATCTGTAAAAGAACCAAAGTGCTAAATTCAGGTTGAGTATGAAACTTAGTAGGATTTCCCTAATTAATTCCCTACTCATGACACTAGGATATAAAAGTTAGAAACATTTATATAAAATTTTTTATATAAAAAAATTCTGCAAAACAGTTTATAACTAAATATAAACAAGTTCAAAAAACTATTTTATAACCGAAGGTAACCAAGTGTTATAAGACAAATTTTCCAGCAAGTCATCTTTCTATAAAAACAACCAAATAAGATTTTAAAACCATTTATCAATATCATTTTGGCACAAAAATTCCATTCCCCTTAACCATATAGCTAACTATGCATGCAACCTGAAACTCCTTATACCCACGAGTGGTGAGTTATCCCTTCCACTAAGCCTTAACTTAGTGGACTACTTTAACGGGGGTACTTCACACCCATATTCGTCCCAACCTTTTTATGGAATTCTTCATGCCCTTATACATCCCAACACATATGAACACACAACACAACCCTTACCAAAACCAAGTGTGTTCAACTAGTTCAATATACCCATTCTTTTATTGAAAATCATTAATCAAGATAGTTCACACAAAACCCTTTAATTTAAATAAAAAAAATTATTTTTATTGAAAACATATTTATCCAATACATGTTCCAAAATTCACTACTACAAAAATAGGCCTTTAATAGTGCTAGAAATATCCTTTATCAGCACTAGAAAAGTGCTGACAACGTGAACGACGTTAAAAGCCTAGGACTTTTATCAGCGCTGAAAAAGCACTGATAAAGGGGACATTTATCAATGAAAATAAAAGTGATGATAAATGTGATCTTTATCAATGCTTTAAAAAGCACTGATAAAGAACCCATTTATCAGTGCTTCTTAAAACACCACTAAAATAATTCTTTATCAAAGTTGTAGAAGCGCTGATAAAGTAGACCTTCATCGCTACTTTTAAAAGTGCGTATAAATTCATTCTTTATCGGCACTTTTAAAAGCACTGATAAATATATTCTTTATCAGTGCTTTCAAAAGTGTGGATAAAAGGCCATACTGTAGTCTCTTGTAACAGCACACTGTAACACCACTGCAGTGTGCTGTTACAACACACTGTAACACCAAAATCACTAGAAGCACTAGAAAGACACCAGATATATCAACAAAAACAAGTCCCAATATAGAGTTTAAATGAAATGAAATTCACAAAAAAAATATTAGAAAAAAACAATATATTATATACATTTCAAAGATTGCTTTATACAATTTCATAAATACAAATTTTTACATACATTCAAAAAAAATCCTAACTTTCAATGTTACCATGATTTCCATTGACTTTCTTTATCAAACAACCAACAATGCATGAGACGCTTTGAATGAACCACATCAACTTGAACAAAAGAATCACATGTATAATAAAAAAAATATGTGAGTAATACTAAGAAGAAATAAATTAAATATAAATATGAAACAATACATTAATTTTATGGAAAATAATTTTACTATGAAAACATCAAGATTACCTCTGTGACTGAGCAGAGACATTTTCATTGCTCTTTAGGCAAAGGCAGTGGAGGTAACTTGAAAGAAAGTGATAAATGCACCACTACAGGGGTGAAAAGGTTTTAAGGGAGAAGAAGCATGAAAGTTGGACATAACAGCCCAACTTGAAAAAAAGAATCCACCTATATAAGAAAACAATTGTTTTGTGTGTAATACTAAAAAGAAATAAATTAATCATAACTATGAAAAAATACATTAATTCTATAGACAATTATTTTATTATGTAAACATCAAGATTAATTCTATGATTGCGTAGAGGTATTATCATTTCTCTTCTTGAAAAGGCAGTAGAGGTAACTTGAAAGAAAGTGATAAATGCACCACTGGAAGGGTGAAAATATTTTAAGGTACAAGGAGAATGAAAGTTTGAAAAAGCACCCCAAAATCGAACAAAATAATCCACATTTATAATAAAACAAATATTATGTGAGTAACACTAAAAAGAAAGGAATTAAACATAAATATGAAATAATACATTAATTCTATGGATAATGATTTTACTGTGAAAATATCAATATTATCTATATGATTGAGTAGAGGCAGCATCGTTGTTATTCCTACAAAGGAAGTGGAGGTAACATGAAAGAAAGTGATAAGTACACCACTGCATGGGTGAAAATATTTTAAGGGAGAAAAATCATGAAAGTTGGACAGAGAACCCCAACTCGAACAAAAGAATCCACATGTATAAGAAAACAATTACTATGTGAGTATTACTAAAAAGAAACAAATTAAACATAAATACGAAAATATACATTAATTCTATGGATAATGATTTTACTGTGAAAACATCAATATTCCCTAACACATCACAATCAAGTTACCCGGTTACTTAGGATTCCATTTTATTTGTGCTCAATGAAGTTTCACATTCACATGTCACTAACACATCACATTTACACACAAAAGTCATGCCAAACAAAGTACACATAGTGTGCCACTACTTGCACACCCAAACCCCATTTGAAAATATACACACACTAAACAATTTCAAAAATAGACCTCACACATATTATGTATGTTAATAATTAATTTAAAAAGTTTTCTAAAATAACCCACAGAGGCACTGCAAGGATTTACATCAAAAACACACCCAAGTTCACATGAAAATGATACTTTTAAAATCAAACGCACTGCATAACCGCATCAAACATAAGTTGCAACACTTATATAATTTAATAAATATATTAACTAATTTATAGAAAAATTACAATTAACAAAACAAGAGTTTACACCAATTCAAAACCAATTTCATAACAAGTCCCTTTTTTACAAATTTGTACACAACCCAAAATCATTTTCAAAACATGTCTTCCATCCTTTAAAACAAATTACAATTCACATTAATAAAAAGTACAACATGTTCAACATGAAAAAGTATGTCAATTTCATTTACGAACTTACTTCCAAAGCTATTCACATTTATGCACATTTGAAAACAAGATTTGGACTTTTCAAACAACCCATAAAACCCTTCCATAGAACACCATACTAAAACACACACACACAACGTAGCCATTTTTTGTTACAAAACCCAAACCCGACATAAAGCATGCCAAACCCTTCAAAAACACATTTCGCATCACTCACACAATTTAATAAACCATTTCCACATCCCAAATTTCATTTCTAAAACAAATTCTCCATTATTTAAACACTTCAAAACTCATACTCAAAAGTTCACAATAAGGCTAACATGACCAAAATGATTCACTTCATATCAAGAATCCCTTTTAAACACCTGCGCACCTTAATAACCCACAAAAACACATTTTTCAATACTCAAACAATTAATTGAACATTTATACTAATTTTTCATAATAAAACCTATATAGAAACATAGCAATTTCTCTTTATAAAATTTATTTTCTACAAAAATGCATTTCAAAACATTTCCAAAACATGTTCACACCACCAAAATAAACTATAGAGCATGTGAAAATTAACCAAGTGAGAAAATTAAATTATTTAAAATTGTTAGGGCATGGAACAACCTACCTCGGGTGGAGAAATTGCCGAAAAGTGATGCGAAACCCCATCTGCATCACAATTGCAATCGAAAACCAGATTTTAGATGATATTTCCATGCAAATGGAGCACCAAAAATAGTCAAGTGGTGCGATTCGAGCTTCTATTCACCGAGGAGGAGTGCCGACAACGGGTGGCTTATGTGGAAATATCTTGATATCATGATGAGTTCGCAAATGGCCATGGTTTTTAAAATAGATCGGGGCACTTTTATCAGTGCATACAAATAAGCGCTGATAAAACCAATATTTATTAGTGCTAAAATTAGAGTGCTGATAAATGTTCATTTTATCAGCAGTTTAGCTAGAACTGATAAATTCCCATCTTTATCAGCATAGAAAAATAACTGATAAAGATTCTTTTATTAGTGCATATTATTATAGCACTGTTAAAGGATTTATAATTATAAATATAAATAAAAAAATGTAAAAATTTATAAATACTTAATAAATATATATAATTATCAATATAGTAAATGTATTACTTTTTAAATATATTTATTATAATTTTCTAATTATTTATTTCTAATTATAGAAATATTTAAAAAAAAATATTATTTATATCATTATATATATTTATATAACTATACATATATATTGAATAAATAAATATAAATATAAATATAGAAAATATATTCATTATTTAAGTAAATTTATTATAAATTTAATAATTATTTAAATATACATAATTATTTATTTATAATGATATAAATAATTTTAAAAAAGTATTTATTTATTGATAATTATGATTATATAATTGTATAGATATAGTGACTGTATATTTATAAATATATTTAATTATAAATATTTTTTACAAATATATTTTTAACATTATTAATGAATATCTCATTTTAAGTTCATGCATCTATGTTAAAATTGAGTGAAATTGAATAAATTAAGAATAAGTGTAATTTAACAATATTGAAAAAATAGATAAGTTTGGTGTCTGAGTATTGTATTTAAAAATACATTAATTAAGTATATTTAAAATCAATATAACACACATTTGACCTATGTTAAATTGAAAAATCAAATGACATTCAATTATATTTTGAGTACTATACAATTGTATTCAATATTTTTAATTCATTTTAATTTTTTAATTATAAACCATTATTCAATAAACATATGACTATTTAATGTAAAGCACATAAATATTTTGTAATATATAAATCATATTTATATACATTAATATATATTTATATATTTTATATATAAAATTTAATAAATTTAATTATCATAATTATCTAATTAATAAAATGTTTAATAATTAATAATACATAATCAATCTATTTATTTTTATCAACAATTAATTAATTAATAATTTTTTTATATTTTTTCAATAAACACAATTTTTATTTTTATTTTATTTTATTATTTAATTTTATTTATATAAATATTAATTAGCACTAAAAATAAAGCGCTAATAAAGGTTACCCTTTATCAGTGCTAAAATTAAAGCGCTAAAAAGATGTGGTGATTAAAGGTTAAATTTAACAGCTCTTTATTTAGCACTGATAAATATTACATTTATCAGCATTTTGTTATAGCATTGATAAATACAAGCACTGTTAAAGGCGTGAATTGTAGTGGTGATTTCAAAAAATATCCACTTTAAAATCCATATTTTAAAATAATAAACAAAAAAACATTTTCAAGAACTCCCAATTTTCCAGATTTCCACAGTTTTCCAAATCATCACTAATGAGGGTTTCCAAAAATTCTAAATAGATAATTCACAATAAATTTAACACAAATAAATCAATTTGAATGCATGACAATTAGTTCTATCAAGAGGAGTCTAGAGTGAAGCCACCTACCTCAAAGGTTTTGATGAAAACCAAAAATAGACAAAGAATGCTCAAGAAAACCGAGTTGATTCTCCACGAAACCACCTTAGATATCTTCTCCTACCAACAACAAGGACAAATCTCAACTTATTTTGCATCCATAATCTTATATCTAACCACATCGGGTGTAGATCTAAAAAACTTAGAGGAGAGTAGAAGTAGATATAAGTAGATATAAGAAAACATGACAAGAACAGTGAAGAACAACACTTACTGTGAGAATTGGGCTTGAAAATTCCAAGGGAGGGCTCCAGATTGGTTCAAAAACTCTTGAGAGAGGTTCCCCTACCTTCAATGGAGAAGAATCCCCAGTTAGGGCCTCCAAGGAGCAAAAATGAGGGAGTTAGAGGCAAAACAAGTGAGATTCTATTTTTTAGGATCTAAATTTAACACTATGCATGGTTAGTTCGCACGGTTAGACAAACTGTGAACTAATGTTGCATTAGCTACTACCTTAAGGAAACCATCTCACGACATCCTCTCACAGTCTCCTTAACTGTGCACCCATCATGTTGAAGCTATTGCCTCAAAACAGCTATTGCACATAGTTTCTCTTAGGATCTCTACATGGTTTAGACCAACCGTGCACAACCTGTGCACATCCCCTTTTCCCCCAAAAACTTATTTAAAGTTCACCCAACTCTTTCATCCTTCACCCTTACACTTTATAAACATAAAAATCACAAAGTAAGGGTTAAATACTTGAAACCGGGGTACTACAAGTATGATGAATAATCTTCCATTAAAATAATAACATACCATTATATCAATAATAATGGAGTTATCATGACATTTGGATAACATAAGTTGAGGATAAGAGAATAAAATAAATTATATTTGAAATGAAATTGAAATAAAAGATAGAGAGAGGAATAACCTCTTTAATTCTCCTCTTAAGATCCTCATTAAGGCACCTAGGATTGGTCTTTTGACGAGACCAAGAGCTCTTGGATGTGGGGGAGGGTATAGGTAAGAGTTTTGGACAGAATTTGGACAATTATTGAGGCTTGATAGGTGTGAGGAGAGGAGGGGGTGAGGGTGATATTTATAGAGGAGGAGAGAAGTGTTTTCTCATTATTATATTCATTAGTTTTTTATTTTGGCTCAACACTATGAATAGTTTGAGAATTATCATCAAATATATTAAAATAATGAAGGAGAGTTCTATATTTGGGTGATTACATCATTGATGACTCAATGAATAATGTATTTAGCTTATAATGTATATATCCTATAGATTACCATATTTTACTATTCATAAAAAAATTCAAGTATTTCAGAAAAAATCTAAAAAATTTACACTAACCATTTTTCAATGTGTATAATTCAAAAATAAAATCCATTTTATGAAAATAAATTTCTAAGTATGAGAAATTTAATATTTAATTAAAATAAAAATTTACTTGGAAAATACATATTCTAAAATTATAAGTGATTTTATAACATTTTAAAAAATTAATTAAGGTCTCATAAAATTATCTTAAAATCATAAGACATAAAAATATTATTTTATGAATACATTTTATGTATATAAATTTTCTTTTAAATAAATAAATTAATTATAAAATTGTAATTAAATATTTATGACTTACAAAAATACCAAAAATTAATTAATAATTTTTAAAAAATTTATTTACTTAAACTGTGATATTATTCTACCATACTTTTATTTATAAGATGCCTAAATTTTGTTTATAATTTTATGGGTTATGAAACAATTCATTTGGTTGGTTTACTATTAATAAGGGTCATATTACTATTCCTAAGGTCAAGTTAGTATTTCATCTTTATAGGTTCCTTAACTTCTAGAAACACTTATTATTTCATTAATTCCTCATTTATAAATCTTTTATTATGGTCTCTAAGTGATTTTATGTTCTTTATAGTATATGAAATTACTATAAGAAGGGAGAAATTATATTGATAAATGTTTGGTTCATTACAGATATAAGTCTCACCCTTCATCATTAACAATTCCTAAGAACTAGAACATAATTATAAAACAAGAATACTTGCATAAAAACATTTTTTTTAATTTTTTAAAATTAGAAATTTAAAAGAGTATTTTTAAAGAAAAGAACCTTACCTTGGGTTCATCTTAATTGAAACATTTTCAAACCTCCTGTATAACTATTTAAATAGTGTTATTAACATATTAAATAACTATATTAATAGATATAATACCTTATATGATCTTTTTATAACAACTTTCCACCCATTTACTGATAATATTTTGTTATTTCCATTTTTTGTGTGCGTTCTTCTCATAGTTTCCTCAGTCGGTTCGTTATGGATTTTCTTTTATAATTAATAAAAAACTAAATAATTTAACCATGATTATAAAATGAGTTATTTTAGAAAAATAATGGTCTTTTAAAACATATTATGGAGTGGACTTGAAAACGGGTGAGAAATCAAAAAGATCCCTTAAATCAGGCTTACTTATTGGGAAGAATTGAAGAGAGAAATTTTTTAAAACATGTATATTCCTGAAAAGAAGGATGAAATGATCTGGATATATGATTTTGGAACATATAAAAAATATTTATAAAAACTATATCAAATTAAAGAAGAGTTATATAAGGGTAGAGACAGAGCGTAACCTGAAGAAAAAATGGAGGTTCAGAAAGAATCTCTTACCTTATGTCCGAAAGTGTTCTGTATTTGAACATAATATCCTAGATAATAAAGTTAAATCCATTAATTAATTTACTAAGAAATTTTTATACATATATTTTATTTAGAATAATTTTATTAAGATCATTTATAGACTTTTTTATGAGTTTTAAGATACAATTTTATCATTCGGGAGTGTTCGTTTCCTTGGTTTTCATGATTGGTTTACTTGTATACATG
Organism: Viscum album; assembly: GCA_963277665.1. Classification (NCBI taxonomy): domain Eukaryota; kingdom Viridiplantae; phylum Streptophyta; class Magnoliopsida; order Santalales; family Viscaceae; genus Viscum; species Viscum album. The sequence continues at coordinate 461,681,941 of OY728134.1, read as the reverse complement.
TATAGAAATCATGTAAATTGATAATAATTGTCCATAATTAAAATAATATGTTATTAATTAACTTAAATACTATTAAATGGTCTTATATATCATTTTTATTATATGGTATGAGGATAAATCATTAGATAAAATATTAGTGATGAAGATTAATTTATTTTGGTGAATTTTGATCATTACAGACCACTTTTGTTTTATTAATCAATATTATGTATAAAAACTAGTTCCAGAACATTATATAAATTATAATTTTTATAAAAAATTATTATTTATCCATAATAATTGTTTTATGACCATCCTTGAAGGATATAAAGGAAAATGAAAACACATCATCCACGATGTTGGTAAATCGACACATCACGGATGATGTTTTTATTTTTAGAATAAAATGTATTGGAGAAAGATTTTGATGATTAATTTTCCATAAACATGATAAAATTATATTATATATAATATTATTTAGTTTTAATTCTATTTGGATAACGTCAGGTGAAGAGATAATAGTAAAAGAAAAAAAAATTAAAAGGAAAATGAAAGAAAATGAAAGATGATTTTACCTCTTGAATTATTCTCCTTATAAACCTCCTTAAGGCACTTGGTTTTGGTATTTTGGTGACACAAATAGTTCTTGTATGTGTTAAAGATACTTGGGAAGTTAATTGGGTATAAATTAAACAATCTAGAAGGATTTTAGGTGTGAGGAGAAGAGGTGGCGAGGGGTGGTATTTATAGTGGAGGAGAGATGTGTTTTTTGAATATTTTATTCATTAGTTTATTATTTTAGCAAAATACTTTTAATAGTTTGAGAATTATCACTAAATATATTAAAATAATGAAGGTATTTTTGATATTATGGTGTTTAAATCATCCAAGACTCAAGGAAAAGTTTATTTAACTTATAATGTATATATACTGTAAATTAGCGTATTTTACTATTCACAAAAAATTCAAGTATTTTATAAAGTTCCCAAAAATTCACCCAAAACATTTTATATTTTGTAGAATTAAGTATAAAAATCAATTTTATGAAAATAATTTTCTAAATATGATAAATTTAATTTGTAATTAAAATCATCATTTATTAGAAAATACTATTTTTAAAGTAATAACCAATTTTATAACACTTTGAAAAATTAATTAAGGTCTCATAAAATTATATTATAATAATAATACAATAAAATATTAATTTATTAATATATTTCATGAAAATATATTTCCTTTAACTCATTTTATTAATTATAAAATTGTAACTAAATATTTATGACTTACAAAAATACGAACTCTTAATTTATCATTTCTAAAACATTTATTTACTTATTACATGATGTAAATATATCATGATTACAATTGTAAGATACATAAATGTTATTTATTCTATCATATGTGAGGTTAGTATTCTATTAGTATAGATTTCTTAATTTCTATAAAGACCACTTATTTCATTATAAATTTTATAAAGAATTTAATTATTAAATTTCAGAATGAAAATAAATTATTTTATAAGTACCTGGGTTATTACATACACATATACATATACATATAAATATATTTACAAAAATATCATTACTACTAGAAAATATATGCACACACACAAACACACATATTTAAATATATACGTATATATATTGTGGGTTCTTGGTGTAGCGAAAGCCAGTCGGGTCTATGCCCAATGATGGGTTTTCATTGAATCCAATGAATAAATCATAAGGGAATGATGAAGAAAAAAAATGTCTCATGATTATATCTGAAGAATCATAATAAAATAATCCTAGAACCATGAGATATGATTTCTCATGTTAAATCTATATTTAATTTAATAATAAGAAATTACCCTAGACTTGAACAATTTCTTCGATATTGGTGTTGATCGATCAAACATCCCTTATAGTTGAATCGTCATTGCATCATGACGATCCAAATTAGAATATATCTAGTAGTGATCTCCACATACTCTTTGATCTCAAAATATCACTGAGGGTACTTTGGGTGCTAGCACAGTGGTACCAATCATCTTGTGTCACTCCCCTTTGATCACAACACAATCCTATAGGATAGAAGGATTGATACTTGTTCTCTTGTTCTTGAGAGGATGGAAGGAGGGGGAAGAATTCTCTAGGTTGTGAGATAATCCCTAGAGAATTTCTTCAATGAGATAATTATCTATAGAGTAAATCTTTGTGCATGAAAAATTATTTTTTCACTGCCCATAGAAATGACATATCAGGTAGATATATATAGCTACATTTAGAGGATTGGTAATTTTAAAAAGTCCCATAGTCGATCTCTTAATCCTTAGTGAATCCCACATATAATAATAATACTAATAATAATAATAATTCTTTAAGGAACACACGTCTTATAGATAAAATAAATATCAGTAAATAAATTAATATATATTTAAATGATATTTAATATATCATTTCTGTTATAGGACGTCATAACTCAAATTGTCCCCCTTCATCAATATCTACCAAACCATAAGTAATAAATATTTTTCATTTTCTAAATATATAAATAATTATGATATTTATGGTTTTAAAAATAATATTTATTTAATACTCAACTCACATAAAATAATAATTGAATATAAGCGTTCAATAAATCAAAAATAAATATTATTCCTTGATCTTGAGAATAATATTTATTATAATTATTAAATTAAAATAGAATATAAATAAGACCAATAGAAACACTAAGTGTGTGATCCTCTAGGACTCTTCCATAGTGGAATTATAAGGTATTTTCTAAAGTCAAAAATCGACATTTGGAAACACGTGAAGTCCCTCAAAGAGGAAGAAGTTAGTGTCACAATGAAAACAACCACATACGAGCCCTCGCTGTGCAACAAAATCCCTTTATCACAATGTCTCATCAAGTAGGTTTCATAATCACATCATAAAACTATACGCTCAATATATCTTTCTTCGAATATAAGAAATGAACTCATCAATGCACAAAGGTCATGTAATTTTGTTTTAATGTTTTATTATAATTGAAGGGAAAGGATATCAAATTCCATAAAGATTGAGGAGAAAAATCCTTCATTTATATATTTATTAATAAAAAATTATCCATGATACACCCAACTACCATACTTCCCATAAACATATGGAGTTATGGTTTTGGTCAGTACATCAATGTACATGAGTCATGATATGTATTGATAATAATATTAAAGTTTAAGGATCATTACACGTGTTCACATATAGGAACATACAATAACACAAAACATGTTGAACTCTTATTGGTGGGTCTATTCTCTTAATATCCCATCTTGGAGATTACTAAGTGTGAACATAAAGAGTTTAATTCTTAACCATTTACGAGTACTCACACATTACAATCAACATATTATGTGTACCTTCATGGAATGCTATCCTGACCATAGGACATAAGTTAAGAATATTATAATTGCACTTCAAGGTTTTCATTATAGTGGGTAACTTCTATAACCTTTATATTTGTTTTTATATTAATAACTCATAAATAACTAACTAATCAAATATATTGATATTAATATTTTTTTTGTAATTACTATAAAAAATTTATATGTTTATTGTTTTGATGTTTTTCTAATCCATACCCATCTTATTGTATTTCTGAAATTTAATTTCATGACACTGTAAAATAGATACATGGTATATGAAATAGTTTTATTGGCATCTAGTAAAACTGAATTTAGATTTATTTTAAAAATTTTTGTGATGGGATGTGTCATTTTATTATTTTTGGTTGTTCTATTTCTATGTGGAACTGTTCCCTTCACTAGTAAAAAACTAGTTTTTGAGGAGACCTAAAATGGTAAATCGCTAAAAGTGAGCATTCGTAACTGCACTAGATGATCGAATAATTTTCCACCTTATTCAAAATCCTAAAATCCCACCCCCATAAAAAACCCTACATGCATTACATGTGTAATGACTCATCACCCTAGATTACTCATAGATGTTCAGACCGATAATGTGCCACATGACCATAGGTGTGCCGCCTTGAATGCCAAAGGCCACCAGCTAGTAGTGAGAGTCTATTATGTGATAGAGGGGAGACTATACCCTCTTGTGATAATAATAATAATATTATTAATAATAATAATAACAAAATAGAATAAAAAACTCAAAACAAAGTCCAGAATTAACATATAATTAGTATAATAAATACTTACCATTCTATGAGTGTAATATAGAATAACCAATATTGTTCGTGGGTTGATCACATGTGTATGTGTAATGAATCATACTAGACTGACCCTCCACATCACCTAACCCAACCCATTACTGGGATCAAATAGAGTTATCGATCCCCACAAGATGGAAACTAGTGCTTGGGTCTCAACCATATGCACTTGGGAACAATATCACCCTTAAATAATAATATAAACCAGCAATGAAACTATTGAGAATCCAACATGACCTATCCATAAATTAGACATCCATGAATGGTAAATAGTAATATAAAATATAATAAACAAATCAATCACGACACAATGTAAATGAACAAATATCTCTACACAAAATAAATACAACATCCACCATATATAACTAGGATATAATAAAAGAAAGTAAAAATTATAACAACAACTGGATAAAATAGTAGATGTATCCTTGAACCAAAAAATAAATAAAATAGAAACACAATACTCTACATTAAAATCTCTATATAACCCCCAATCACACATCAAAACAACAAGTACACCAACAAACCAAGATGAAACACAATGATCCACTATCAAAACTTATTAAACTGAAAGAAAACATGGAAGCATAATACACACACATACAATGGTGCATATATAGGGTTTGATAAAAACATGACTAGTAGGATCTCACCATGGATTCTATGAAATTCCCTTCATAAAAAAATTCATAGATTCTAGTTTGAAAATAATATAGAAAATAGTTTTTCATTTCTCAATAAGAAGTCATAAAGGAAATAAGAAACTCACTTTTCATTTTCCCTTTTAAAACCACAAAACAAGTCTTTTTAAAAATAAGGAATATCTAATTTAAAATATTGAATTTTAGATATAAGAAATGAAAAAAGTTTTTCTTTTAAGTTTCTTTCAAACTATGAAAAGTGGGATTTCAAAATCCATTAAATAATAAGAAACCCCCTTTCCCCCTATTTTCCCAAAAATTCATTTCCTAAATTACATTTTGAAAAAAAAACTTCCACTTCACTTTATAAATCAAAATTTAAAAATCAATTTGTAAACAATTTTAAAGTAAAATAAAATAATGGTAAAAATAAATACATCCATCCTAGGAACCAAGATACCAATGAGTTAAAAATAGAAGTGAAATAATGAATTTGCCCTAAAGTACCATTATTTCTCTCAAGGGTGTAAAAGTTCAAATTTATAGACTCAAACTACACTAAATAATTTTAAATAGTAGTAAATTGGAAGTATAGGTTGATCCATAGAGAATGGTAAGAAATGAATTAGAATATTTTCAGGAAAATCAAAATTAAAACAAATATATAGTATTGGTTTTTATAAAAGAGAGTGAATTAGTTTGGTTTTTTAAGAAGGAGAGAGAGAAGAGAATGAAAATCAGTTTTTGATTATCAATTAGAATTGCGTACTAGGGTTTTTTAGATTTATGGTTCAATTTCAATAGGATTTAGAAATTAAATTGGTTAATTCATTTTTGGTGTTAGAATCAGGATGAGGAGGATCTAATGGTTATGATATCCTTTAAGTAGTGAAAAAAATACCCTATTTCCCTTGGTCTGGAAATTTAGGGTTTTAATGTAAAATTTTTATCCCAATACCATATTTAAACCTGATTACCCTAAATGCGACAATGGTCATGCCTTAATTTAGGGTAATCATTTGTGTAATTTAAAAAGTGTCTTTCCAGATATTATTTCCCAATGTTCATGAGAAAAATAAAAGAAGAGGTTAGAATGAAAATTAATCAATTGCGACAACCCAACATACATGAATAAAAGAAATATAAACCCAACGCACCTTCCCCTCCATCTACACCACCATAGAACATAGTGAGAGTTACCCCATCATTCTAGTAATGGGGGAGCAGGTGGGAATAATGAAAAAAAAATAATGCATAAAAGAAAACAGAGATGAAGACTGGTGGTGGACTCTGTAGCAGAACAACAACTCACCCTAGGCTTTGGTCTTCAGATCAATCTCTGGAAGTATCATCTTAGTCCTATATTTTTAGATCTCTAAGGGTGATCAAGTTGTATTAAATTAAATCTTAAATGTATTAAAAACTAGTATTGGGTCATTAATGGTGGTCTTGGGTTGTTTCAGGTCATTAATGGGTATTTAGTTGAATTCCACATCAAATCAAGAAAGTTATGGCTCTGGTACAAAATTTTATGCCGTGAATAGTGATTTTACACCATAAGATTTTGTAGACCAACTTCCTATAAGTGATTTTGAGTCATAAAATGAAGACTTGAAACCTTTAGGGTGTGTCACGGTGTGATGGATATGTGTCACACTGTGATGCATATGGTTCTTCTCCCGAGTGCTTTTTCTCTTCGTTTCATCATTTTATGCCTTGTATCCAATAAATTTTGCATCATAAATAGGGAATTAAAACCATAAAATTTTATTTTCCAGCTTCAAAAGCTTCATTTTATCCTGATTCTTGATTTATAACCCCTAGAAGCTCCTATGATCATCCTTTGTCTTGGAAATCCATCTATAAGTAGAAATATCTATCATTTTTTCTCCTTTTGATCATTTTTTCATAAATTATTGTATCATTCCAAATATAAAAAATTACATTAAATATATGATAAAGAATTAATCATTTAAGTTATAAAATTAATTCATTTTAATACTAAAATGTATACATGAAATGTATGTATCAAATCCCCCACACTTGAATTTTTAATTTTCCCCAAAGATGGAATCCCAACATGCTACAATGGATGCTCAGCCGACCATGATTTAAATTCAATGTTAATAAAAGCGATTGATTAAAGGTGAAATTTTAATGTTCAAGCATCACATAGGAAAATTCATCAATGCCTCACTTTTTAAAGAAACAAATCGACCAATTATTTTATTTTTCTTCTTTTGAAACAACCAAAACTCTTCATTCAACCATTTTTCATTTTTAAATTCATTATTAATATGCATTCCATTTGTAATTTACCTCACTTTAATTTTTTTTCTCATCATCGAGGTAACAAATGGAATTGAAATTCAGATCATACATCAGGAACATGAAATTACCATAGGCTTGTAAGACATCTATCATCTCCACCATGTAAAGATAGAGATCATATTTAATCATAATAACTTTTAATTAAGGTTTAAACATTTTTGAGGCTTTATTGTTATAACACCCCAAACATTTTATTGTATGTTTCTCTTAAATACTTTTAATTCATTAGATATCCTATATTTCATTAAACACTGAGTATCTGTGAAACAAAACTTGGTTATTTATTGGATATAGTCATAACCTATCCCTTAAACTTAAAATTTCAAATTTGGTGTCTTGAATTTCAAAAAACGGACATACACGGTTGCAATCAGGGTGATATTTGGAGTCTGATAGAATCAACTTAATTTTCAGTGAATAGTAACTTACCCTTATGAATAGTAACTTACTCTTATGAATAGTAACTTTTCCTTATGGATATTAATATGACCCTTATGAATGATAACCTTACCCAAGAATGTATAAATAAAATTTAGGCACCTTAAAAATGAATATGAATATTTTATGTGTTGGTATTTTTCGATTAAATGATGATTTTAATTAAAAAATAAATTTCTCATATTTATAAAATTATTTTTTAAATATGGAGTTCATTTTTTTTATTCTACACACTGAAAAATGGTTAGGGTCATTTTTTGGGATTTTTCTAAAATATTTGAATTTTTAGTGAATTGTAAAATAGAGTAATTACAGTATAAATACATTATGAGATAAATACACTATTCCCTGCATCATGGATGGCATTTAAACCATTAGTTAGAACTCACATGAAATTATTACTATTTTTTTTTCATTGAATCATCACTATTTCTTATCTTAGGAAAAATAATAAACAAATGTTTATATTATTAAGAAAACCCTCCTCCCCTACACTATATAAACTACCCCTCACCCCCTATTCCTCTCACACCACTCAAGCTTTGAGAATTTCCTAAGTTATTCCAAATACACTTTCCAAGACATCCCCCCACATCCAAGACCTACTGGTTTCACCAAAAGGCAAAAAACAAAGGCCTTAAGGAGACTCTCAAGGAGGAGTACTCAAGAGGTGAACCTCTCTTCCTTTTTCTTTCAACTTATTTTACATGTTCCATTATTTTTTTGATCTATCCTCACCTCCCCTCATCCAAATGATATGATAATTAAAATAACTTACATGAAATAGAATTTTATTATGCTAATATAATATTTCATCATCATCCCTCGTGTCCCCTTCCCCTTATACTAAAAACGAAAACACTATTTGAGATGTGTTAATTTATCACATTCAAGGACTATGGGTTTTCAATTTATGTTACCATCTTCAAGACTGGTCATGAAACCTTTTTAATGGTTGAACAATATCATAATATATTTATTTTATCTTATGAAGTGTTCTGGAAACCTTACACACTCATAATATAAAATAATAATACAAAACAAGTTCATTGTGCACGAAACCACCAAGTTAATCCAAGCATTTATCATTAACTTTTAGCTAATGAGTCATCCTCATGGTATATAACCAAAATAATTATAAGATAAGTTATATCTATATAATTTCACTAATAATATATATTAACAATTGTAGATGTTTAATCCCATTTCAAAGAACTTCCATTCATGAATACAAGTAAACCGATCTTGCAAATCAAGGAAGAAAATGTTTCCATAATAATAAAATTGAACCTCTTAAACCCAAAAAAGGGCCATGAATGAATCTAATAAGGTTATAATAAATCAATTAAATGTATATTAGGTTATGAAATTATTAATTAATGAATCTAAATTTGACTATTCAGGTCATTAAGATCAATCGAAAAACACATTCAGGCACAAGGTAAGGGTTTTCTCATCTCACTTTTAATTCTGTGAGATTTCCATTATTCGCCACTTATTTATTGAATGTGGTGTGTGTGTACTTCCATTTTATATATAATATCATGATTATACTTATATTCATGGTATTATGTGATTAATTTTGTGATTATTAATTTTTGGTCATGCGATTCGATTGATTACAATGTGGTAAGGGACTTTGACTCAATTTCCATTTTTATTGAGACTGAATTAGTATTGTGCACCTAATATTTATTATGAGGTGTATATAATACCCCTTTGAGATAGTTTTTCATTTGAAATTATAATTTTTTTAAATATCCATTTTTTTGTATCATGGATATGGTTATTTCCTTAAGTCGTATACCATTTCATATACAATGTTTATTTTGAATGCTACATTAACTATGGAAATATTAATGAATATGTTTCCTCTAATCAATATAGATATTTAAAAGTTATATTGTTATTATATTAAATCTTTTTATAAAGAATTATTTGGACTGGAAGTGATGGGTGGGGCCCACTATATCCCCTCGATGCATCGACAGGTCTCATGAGACAAATCAATTGGCAGAAAACCCTTCGAGTTTGTTTCCAAAAATCAGATGGGTTTTTACACACAAACTTAAACTGTCTCGATGATATAATGGTTCATGTTCTAGATACATGACTTCCAAATAATAATCATTATCTTTATTCATTATTTAGTTATTACTATCCATTATTTTTTAACTATGAAAAAATATATGGATGCATTTTTATTCTCAAATTATTGATGGAAAGTGGTTTAATTTATTCATCATTCCATATTATTCATGTTTAATTTATTTTGATTAAATTATTATTGATTCATGATTCCACTATATGTAACCATTAATGAGCATTTTAGCTCACTCTTATTTTGTTTCCTTTCCCCGGGTTATGAAGAAAAGACCATTTATTGATTTTTCAAGGATTTAGTTTATTAGCTTTTGTTATGTATAATTTTTTGTTTTCTTTCCAAATATAAAATGGGTTCCATGTATGTATCTAGTTTCTTAAAGATTACTAAAATTATTGGTCCTTTGAGATTTAATTTATTGCAATAATGTCAATGTAATAATGTAATTCATGGGCTCTGGGCTTCTGGGGTTGGTGTGTTATAGTCAGTATCAGAGGAAGTTTAGCAAAAACATAGAAACTAGATTTAGGAAACATAGTTTAGAGAAAATAACCCTAAGATAGACTTTCAGTATAAGTATAGTGTAACATCTTGGAATTTTGGTAGGGTATAGACTCTATAGATATTCCTAAAAAATAAATCCCTATTTAAATACTACAAGTGGACGCGGTTCTGGAACATATGTACATAGGATTAAAAACTCTAACCTGGAGTTTCGAGATTGAACTGGGGTATCCTGTTACACGACAACATGCCATACTTCGCACCTGGTTTGACACTCCTGAGGGATATGTTTATAATAATTCACATTTTCATTACAAACCTTTATGAAGGATTTAAAAGTAAATGGAAACAATGTTTATGATTATGAGATTAGTTGTGAATTTTTTTTGCAGACTATGTTAAGTGTTTTCTAGTTATAAATTATGAATTATGACCTAATTTAGTGTATTATATTATTTAGTGATGGATCCTAATGTAATAAGGGGAATCAATACCCGTGGACAATGTAGGGATTTCCCCACTGAGAAAGTAAACACAGTTAGTGTTTGAGCATATTATATCATAACCATATTGGGAAAACTTACTCAGGCTCTGTAGAATAACCATGCTATACCTATATTGGATCGTTTCATATGACAGAAGCTCGCATCTATTAGTGGGACTACTAACCCAGTGGTAGCTGAGCAGTGGATCAAGTCCCTTGAAAATATATTGTTTTTATTAAGATGCAATGAAAATGAAAAGGTAGTGCTGAAAGTATATTTTCTCAAGGGTAATGCTGATCAATGGTGGTCCTTGATCCAGAATACCATAGAGGAATAAGAAATAGAATATATGGAATGGTGGACTTTTAAGGAAATGTTTTTCGATAAATATTTTCCTCATGAGTAATGAACTGAAATGAAGAGAAAATTTCTTAGACAAAAGCAAAGGGAAGAAGAGAGTGTTGTGGAATATGATGCTACCTTCACAAGATTATCTAGGTATGCTATAGTCTATGTACATGATTCGAAATACAATATTTATTATTTCTTTGAAGTTCTTAATCCAAGTCTTCAAAGGACGCTGGCATCTCAAACATTTTCATCATATGATGAAATTGTATTAAGTGCCATAAAAAAGGAGAAGTAATTTGATAGATCAAATTTGTTCAAGGGAAACCAAGATAATAATAAGTACTCTGATAACCATGGAAAAGGTGAAGCACCAAATAAGAAGGGAATGAATAAATTCCCATTATGTGAGAACTGTGGAAAGAATCATCATGGGAAATGCTTGAAAGGAATGAGAGTATGTTACAAGTGTAGAGAAAAGTGTCATAGATCAAATGAATGCAAGGGGAAGAAACAAGTCAATGATGTTCAATGCTACAATTATAGAGAGATGAGACACTATGAAAATGAGTTTCCTAAGAGCTAAGAAAACTTTCCCTAGAAACGACCACGATAGCAAGGGAAATCTTATGAGATTACAACCACGAAGGTTAATGTTCCTAATGATGTTTTGGTAGGTACTTTAATTGTTTCCTCAAACTTAGCCAATACTTTATTTGATTTTGGATCATCTCATTCATTTATATCTTCCCAGTTTTCCAAGAAAATTAGACATGTCCAATTTGATTAAATAAAGGGGTTGTCAGTCAAAACTCCTAGGGGATGTATCATTTCAACAAATATGAGTCGATTAATCCCCCTCATGACACATAAATGTGTTTTATTTTTTTAACCTTATCATCATACCCATGATCCACTTTGATATAATTCTCAGTATGAATTGACTATCAAATATTATGCGAATATCTATTGCAAGAAGAAGGAAGTTAAAAATTTTGAGAATGGTGTAGAATCCCTTATATTTAGAGAATAAACCTCTCCATATGATTCTTATCTAGATCCACCCCCAATAGCTCTAATGAATGAAATTCTTGGGGAGGAAGAGAACATAATATCTATGGGTGAGGTAATAAATCTACAAATTGAAGACGTACCTATTGTGAAAGAATACATTGATGTATTTCCAGAGGATTTACCTAGACTTCCTCTAGAGTGGGAAGTTGAGTTCTCTATTGATTTAATTCTCTGTGAAATACCTATATCAAAGACTCTCTATATAATGGATACTGTGGAATTAGTGGAGATAAATAAAAAATATAGGAATTGAGTGAAAATGGATTTATTCGACCTAGTGTTTCTCCATGGGGATCCCTTATCCTCTTCTTTAATATGAAAGATGGATCTATGAGGATATGAATTGATTATAGGGAAATCAATGCTGTTACAGTAAAGATCAAGTATCCTCTACCATGAATTGATGATTTATTTGATCAAATTCATGGAGCCCAATATTTTTCAAAGATTGACCTTCAATATGGATATCATCAGCTATGTGTGAGGAAGGAAGATATTCTATAGATAACATTTCGAACTAGGTATGGGAATTATGAGTTTACAATAATGCCTTTTGGAATGACTAATTAACCCTTTGTTTTCATGGATATAATGAATAGAGTTTTCAAGGAATATCTTGATGACTTTGTGTTGGTATTTATTGATGATATCCCAGTATACTCAAAAATATAAGAAGACCATGATAATCAATTGCGGATTATTCTGAAAACTCTTAGAAGAAATTAATTATATGGGAAGTTTAGCAAGTGTGAATTTTGGATTCAATCAGTTTTTTTTATTGACCATATTTTCTCAAAGGATGGAATTTTAGTTGATCCTGTGATGAAAAAGGAAATCCAAGAATGGACTACACCAACAAACATACACGAGGTACATAGTTTTATTGGATTAGCAAGTTACTATCGATGTTTCGTTCGAAATTTTGATTGATAGGATAACACTATAACCAATATCACGTGTAAAGGGATTAAATTTGTATGGATTAAAGAATGTAAATAATGCTTTCAATAACTGAAAAGAATATTGGTAAATGCTCTAATTTTGAATCTTCCCTCTGGAAATGATGGATTTTTGATATACAGTGATGTATCAAAGAATGTACTAGGTTGTGTCCTTAAAAAAAATGATAAAGTTATTGCTTATGCATCAAGACAGTTGAAGAATAATCAGAAAAATTATCCAACTCATGATCTTGAGTTAGCAACCATAATCGTTGCTCTAAAAATATGGATATACTATCTCTATGGTAAAAGATGTGAGATATATATGGATCGCAAGAGTTTGAAATACATTTTTACATAGAAAGAACTCAACATGAGGCAAAAGTGATAGCTTGAGTTATTCAAAGATTATTATTTTTCAAAATACTACCACCCAAGAAAGGTAAATAAGGTGGTAGATGCATTAATCAGGAAAGATCATGGAATTTTTACCCAAATGAGGATTGAGAGAGATACTATACTCATGGATCTACTGAAGATGGATACGGTAATTATTAAGGAAGGGAAAAATCTTTCCTCTTTAAAATTATTTATAAAAAAACTTTACTAGAGAAGATAAAAATCTCTCAATCTGATGATGAGAATATATAAAAAAATAAAGCTATTAAGGATTGAAGATTGGTAGACTTTATGTATGAGGACGAAGTTCTAAAATTTGGGAAGAGGTTATGCATTCCATCGGTACTTGATCTAAAAAGGGAACTATTAGATGATGATCATAGCTCTAATTTCTCTATACACCCTGGTAGCACCAAGATGTATAGAGATATGAAGGAATATTTTTGGTGGTATAACATGAAGTGAGAAATTACTGACTATGTGTCAAGCCATCTAGTTTTACCATAAGTGAAGACAGAGAGACTACATCCTAGAGGGGTCATGAAACCAATACATATTCCTATGTGGAAGTGGGATGACATTATGGTGGAATTTGTTACAGGACTACCGAGGACACCTAGAATTAATGATGCAATATGGGTAATTGTTTATCATCTCACAAAATTGAAACATTTCCTTGTGATAAGAGAGGATTTACCACTTGAGTGCCTGTCAAGACTTTATATTAATGAAGTTTTAAGACTTTATGGTGAGCCTCTATAGATTTTTTCTAATTAAGATCCCCAATTTACATAGAAATTCTATAAAAGTATCTACAAGGCTTTGGATATTGAGGTTTATATGAGTATTTCTTATCTTTCCCAAACTGATGGACATTCAGAAAGGACTATTCAAACACTAGAAGACATGTTGAGATCACGATCTCTTGACTTTCAAGGTATATGGGATCAATACTTGCATTTGGTGTAATTTTCCTACAATAATAGTTTCCATTATAGCATTGAAATGGCGCCATATGAAGCATTATATGTTAAGAGGCGTCGAACTCCAACTTGTTGGGATGAATTTGGTGAGAGGAAACTTATTGGCCCAGAACTTATCAAAGAGACAACTACAAAGGTAAAGAAAATTTTGGCCAATATTAAAGCAGCCCAAAGTTGGAAAAAGAGTTATGCTGAAAACCAGAGAAAGGATTTGGAATTTCAAGTAGGAGATCATGTATTTCTAAAAGTATCTCCATGGAAGGGTGTCCTAAGGTTTTGTAAGAAAGGGAAACTGAGCCCCAGGTACATCGGACCATTCAAAATTTTAGAAATAATTAGACCTATAAATTACCATTTAGCAATTCCCCGAAGTTTCTCTAAAGTTTATAATGTGTTCCACATGTCGTTTTTAAATAAATACATGCCAGACCCAATGCATGTACTCACATATGAAGAAATAGAGCTAGAACCTGGTTTTTCATACTGTGAAGAGCCTATCGAGATTATTGACACATGGGAGAAGGTATTGAGAAATAGGAAAACTCGACTAGTAAAGGTTATTTGGAGAAACCAAAAAATATAGGAAGCAAGATGGGAACCTTAGGATGTTAAGAAGAAGGACCACCAACATCTTTTTAAAGGGATTTATACATGAAAAATTTCGAGGATGAAATTTTCGAAGGTGGGAAGAATATAACACCCCAAACATTTTATAGTATGTTTCTCTTAAATACTTTCAATTAATTTTATAGCCTATATTTCATGAATCACTGAGTCTCTGTGAAAAAACACTTGGTTACTTATAGGATATATTCATAACCTAGCCATTAAACTTAAATTTTCCAATTCTGTGTTTTTTATTTCAAAAAATGGACATACACGGTTGCCATTAGGCTGATATTTGGAGTCTGATAGAATCAAATTAATTTTCAGTGAATAGTAACTTACCCATATGAATAGTTACTTACCATTATGAATTGTAATATGATCCTTATGAATGGTAACCTTACCCATGAAAGTATAAATAAAATTTAGGCACCTTAAAAATGAAGATGAATATTTTAAGTGTTGGTATTTTTCGATTAAATGAAGATTTTAATTAAAAATTAAATTCCAAATATTTAGAAAATTATTTTTGAAAAATGGAGTTCTTTTTTGGATTCTACACCGCGAAAAAATGGTTAGAGTGAATTTTTGGGTTTTTTCTGAAATACTTGAATTTTTGGTGAATAGTAAAATACAATAATTACTGTATAAATACATTATGAGATAAATACACTATTCCCTGCATCATGGATGATTTAAGGAGCCCTTAGTTCAAACTCACATGCACTTATTACTATTTTTGGTCATGTAATCACCACTATTTATTGTTTTAGGGAAAAATAATAAACTAATGATTAAAATATTAAGAAAACCCTCCTCCCCTCCACTATATAAATGACCCCTTACCTCCCTCTTCCTCTCACACCACTAAAGATTTTATCCTTGCCTAAGTTCTACCAAATACAATTCCCAAGACATAACACCATGTCCAAGACCTTTTGGTATCACCAAAAGGAAAAAAACAAATGCCTTAAGGAGACTCTCAAGGAAGAGTACTCAAGAGGTGAACCTCTCTTCCTTTTTCTTTCAACTTCTTTTACAAGTTCCATTATTTTGTTTCTCTATCCTCACCTCCCCTAACCTGAATGATATTATAATTCCATTACCTTAAATTAACTCAATTTGTTTTATTCTAATATAATATTTCATAATCATATCTTTTTCCCCTTCCTCTTATACTAAAAATTAAAACACCGTCTGATATGTGTTAATTTATCACATTCAAGGACGACATGTTTTCAATTTCTATTACCATATTCAAGAATGGTCATGAATTTTTTTTAATGATTTTACTAGATTATAATATATTTATTTTATCATATTCAGTGTTTTGGAAAACTTTCACACTCATAATATAAAATAATAATACAAAACAAGTTCATTGTTCACAAAACCACCAAGTTAATCCAAGTGTTTGTCATAAACTTTTAGCTAATGAGTCATCCTAATGGTATATAAATAAAATAATTATAAGATAATTTATATCTCTTTAATTTAACTAATAATATATATTAACAATTCTGTATGTTTAACCACATTTCAAATGAACTTCCATTCATGAATACAAGTAAACCGATCATGAAAACCAAGGAAGGAAATGCTTCCATAACAATAAAATTGAACGTCATAAACCCAAGAAAAGACCATGAATGAACCTAATAATGTTATAATAAATAAATTAGATGTATATTAGGTTCTGTAATTATTAATTAATGAATCTAAATTTTATTATTCAGGTCATTAAGATCAATCAAAGAACACATTCGGGCATAAGGTAAGGGTTTTCTCATCTCACTTTTAATTCTGTGATATTTCCATTGTTCACCACTTATTTATTATATTTGGTGTATGTGTACAGCCATTTGATATATAATATCATGATTATAATTATATTCATGGTATCATATGATTCATTTTGTGATTATTAATCTTTTTTCATACGATTTGATTGATTACAATGTGGTAAGGGACTTTGTCTCAATTTCCATTTTCATTGAGACTTACTTGGTATTGTGCACCTAATATTTATTATGTGGTGTATCTACTACCCATTTGAGGTCATTTTTAATTTGAAATTATAATTATATTAAATATCCATTTTCTAGTATCATGGATATGGTTATTGCTTTAAGTCGTGTACCATTTCACATATGGTGTTTATTTTGAATGCTACTTTAACTATGGAAATATTGATAAATCTGTATCCTCTACTCAATAAAGATATTTAAAAGGTGTATTGTTATTGTATTAAATCTTTTTATAAAGAATTATTTGGAGTTGAAGTGATGGGTTGGTCCTTCTATATCCCCTCGATGCATCGAATGGTCTCATGAGACAAAATAGTTGGCGGAAAACCCTTCGAGTTTGTTTCCAAAAATCAGACGACTTTGTACTCATAGATTTAAACCATCTCGATGGTATAATAATTCATGTTCCAAATAAATGACATAAAAATAAAAATAATTATCTTTATTCATTATTTAGTTATTACTATCCCTGAGGTTTTCACTATGAAAAAAATCTATGGATGCATTTTTATTCTCATCTTATTGATGGAAAGTGTTTTAATTTATTCATCAAGCCATATTATTCATGTCTAACTGATTATGATTCACTTATTGTTGATTCATGATTATACTATATGTAAAAATTTCTGAGAATTTGACATCACCCTTATTTTGTTCCCTTTCCCCAGGTTATGAAGAAGATAACCTTGAATATGTTTTCAAGGAGGCAATTTATTTCAGTTTATTATGTATCATGTTATATTTTCTATCTTTAAAAATGTACTTTGGGAACAATTTATGTAATATAGTCTTCCAAAACTTCTAAAATAATTTTTCCTTTGGGATTTTATTTATTGTAATCATTCAAATATAGTAAATTAATGTACCGTCTCTGAGTTTCTAGGGTCGAGGCATTACAATTGTAGGTAGGTAAATAATGTGAGAACAAAAAAAATATAAAAAGGAGGCTTGAATATAAATAATAGTGCATGATATCAAAAATATAATCTCAATAGAAATATTTATTTACAAATTTCATCTCTATATCCCCCCCAAACTCTCAAATTGAAATCAGGATACAAGTGAGCATAACGAATGAGTCGTACTCTCTGTATTTTTTCTATTTTTTTCAAAAAGTTCTGTTTAAGACAAATCTCACATCCAACACCTAACCACATAGTATTGATGGATCATCAATCTAGAAATGGTTATTTTTAATACTAACAAGACACATCCTTTTTTTCATGGGAGGTGAAAAATAAAGTATAATAATTAATAAGCCTCCCCCAAATCACAAGAACCCCCCAGTAGAGTCTCCTCACTAAAGTACATTCCTATCCACCCTGGATAGACTCTCCCCCAAGCTTTTTATTTTAAATATCATTAAATATACTATGATTAGGGTATGAATAGATATAATAGTCTTGAAACATTGTGCATTTCCAAACAAGGTCATTCATGGCTTCTGCGGGGAAAAAGAAGGATTAATGCATGGTGGGTTCAAGAATAAAAGGGTTAAAAAAATGCATCAATCATATTAAATGTGATTCTATTTAGTCATAAATTTAATAAGATTACAATAATGATCTAGAAAAGAACATACTCAAGTCTATCAAGAATTATGTGATAGAAATAATGATAGATATTGGTTCATAAAATGTCTTGGTAATGAGACAAATGGTTGGGAAAACTACTTATGAAAATTAATACGAATAATAAAATCAATTAATGAAAAATATATGTAATTAAAATCATAACCAAATCTATGAAAAATTTCATTTACAAGAATCAACCAGTCTCCCTAAATCTTGACTTATAAAATCCCAATCCCCATGCTTATCTCTACTTAATTATTTTGTCCCATTTTTATCATTCAAATTTATTGACAAAGAACTTTAGAGACATGAAAGGTATCCTATGCAGTTTATGCCTCCTATTTTAGTTGATTAAAGAAAGTGTGGGCATGAGATTCTATTCAAAATCATATTTATAAAGTCATGTGGAAAATATAAATGAAAAATTCAGAATTGAAATTCTTACTCCCCTTTCATTGACGCTTTTGTGTCGGGTTGCGCTGGTTCTTCCTACTCTAGATTCTCGATGTGAATTTTTCCTTCTACTTTCCAGTGTCTTGATAGTACTAAAAAAATAAACCACACAAGTGAAAGTACAGTCCATCATGAATTAAACTTGAATGATTTTTGGGAGAGTGAATACACCTAAAAAAAGATGAAAAATCCTAAAACCTGGGTTGCCTTCTAGAAATGATGTTGTTTACCACCATTGGCTTGAAATTACCTTTTGAAGCTTAGGTGATTGTGGGTAGGAAAGAGGTTACCCAATCTAGATATAAAAACTATCAAATATATGATTCCTCCATGTAGATGAGTCCTCTCATTTTTTTAAAACTATCATTACTTTTCATTTAGGTGGTACCATCTCAACCTCTATGGTCCCAATCCAGTAGTTTTTTTCCCATTCTTAAAAAATAAAAGTTTATTTTACTCACTACCCATACCTATTATCCTTCCTTGAATTATTCAAGGACAACAGTCCCTTCAATGTATTTATCTTTTTCCACAAACTTCTTACCATTATTTGTCTCTTTTTAGCTTATTTTTTTTATTTTTACAGCAGTTATATCATCTCTTATTCTATGTAAAAAAACTCCCTCAATTTATATTAATCTATCCTCTATCATCTTTTCATTTTTTTCTTTAAGATTATTCATTTCCCAATGTAATTTGAACTACAATTCCACTCCACTAACTCTTAAACTTAGATCCCCATTTTTTAAAAAAAATAGTGCCCTTCCCATAGTTATGAATGACCTTCCAAATATTATTGAGATATTATCTTTATCCATGTCTATTACAAGAAAATATACTGGAAAGTAAGAATTATCTACCTTGACTATGACATCTTCAAGTAGTCCCCTAGGATGTATCACTGTTTTATCCACTAGTTGTAGCTTAACTTGAGTTGGATTAATTTCTCTCAGTCACAGGATATTGAATGTTAAGTTTAAAATTATATTTTTCTTGTACCTAAATCACATAAAACACTATCAAAATATTTAGGACCAATATTGATCAAAATATAAAAACTACCTGGATCACTGACTGCTCGATACCATCACAGAACATTCCCTATTAGTGGAATGGTGCTCAATTCTTTAAGCTTTATTTTTTTGATACCAAATCCTTCATAAATTTTTCATAGATGGGAATGTTCATGATTAACTCAGAAAATGGTACGGTGATATGTAGTTTTCTGAACATATCCAAAGAATTTTCTATTTTTTTGTCAACCTTTACCCACCTTACTTGATTCGAAAATGGAAGTGGTGGTCAATTCAATAGTGGTGCTTCCTCTTGAATGAATTACACAACTTCTCTATTATTTTATTTTCTTTCTTTCACAACTTATTCTTATTTTTCAGTATGTTATTAATCACTTCCTTGAGTAATCATTCCACTTATAAAAGTGATGGATTTAAACTCACCATGTATTAATATTTCAGTATCTCTCAGAATAACCCCCCTTGGTCTCTCTTTTAAATGCTTGTCAATCTGACATACTTAAATCTACAAGTTTCTTATTTTAGCTCATTGATTTTGTGAGTCATGTATTAATTCTCATATGGTATCATCTTGATCCTTGGAGTATGCTATCAATTACTTAATATAATCTCTAGTGGTTGTCATAAAATATTATAGGGTCTCCTCTAATGAATGAACTTGACTCGTTAGTGATGGCACTTGGTGTTGAGGTTAAAATCCTTATACCCTTGGATGAAATAATCTCCCTTGGTACTGTTTTTTTTCTTGTTGTGGCCTCCATCCCTATGAATAATTTTTTCAATTATAATCCATATAATTTACATCTTTACAATTCATACCTTTTGGATTTTTATTGGCCACCATCACATCTAATTTATTTGACATCGTTGTCATTTGAGTGAAAACCCATCTATTATCCACCATATGTACTCCTTAAAACCATCCTTTATCCAATTTCTATTAAATACCATTACTAGAAATTTCATCTAAAATCTCATAGATCTCCCCTAGTGGATTTTTTATAAGTGAACCTCCTGCATCAGCATCAATAATCAAGTGATTTATTTATGATAACACTTTGTAAAAAGTTTGTATTAGCTACAAATTTTTAATGTCGCGATGAAGGAGTCATATTGTTAAGATTTTAAATCCCCCATAGACTAAATAAATAATTTTTCATTTATTTTTTCAAAGTTAAGTATACTTACCCATAGACCCATAGACTTTGAGGGTGGGAAAAACCTTGTCAAAAATTTTCTTACCAGATCCTCCCATGTTGTGAATGAATGTGGGGGAAGAATTTGGATCCACTATCGCTCTTTTTCTTTAAGGGAGAATATGAAGAGGCATAGTCACACAAAATATTTTTAAACATTTTTAAACTATAATGTGTCACACAGTTTCAAGAAACTCTCAATATGTGTTTTGGGGTCTTCATGAGGTAGCCTAGTGAATTGGATGGAATGCATGATCATTTGGATGACCAACAGATTGATTTCAAAATGATGAGAAACAATAGGGGGTATGAGAATACTTGGATGGACCACCATGTTTGCGGTACTTCCATAGTCTATTAATGATTTCACCCCATTGTTTTTTCCTTCAATCTCTTAGCGGATTACCTAATGTTGATCTTGTTCGACCATGATTTCATGTTCTTTCTTCATTCCTTTATTTTACTTCCTTAGCGTAATTTCGTTGTCAGGACTGAAGGTAGGCTCTCCTCTCTGATTTTCTATTGTCGAGTACTTATGCATATAATTGGTCCTTGAAACCACGTAGAAAGAAGACCAAGTGAAAATGGGAAAAAGGATAAAAACAAGAAGGAAAATTCCTAAAAATTATAATCATTACTAAACACCATTACCTAAAAACAGTGCTAGTTTTAATGTTTCCTAAAGAATAATTATTTCTCTCAGGGGTGTCAAAGTGAAAATTCATAGAATCAAACCATACTAACTAATTTTAAATGGTTTTAAAGTGGAAATCAAGGTTGATCTATAGAGAACTGGAATAAACAACTTAGAATATTTTTTGTAAAATCAAAATGAAAAAATAGATATGGAATTGGGTGTGATAAAAGTGAGAAAATAGATTTAGTTTTTTTGAATAAAGAGAGAGATAAGTGAATGAAAAATTGAGTTTTTATTAACAATTAGAAAAGCGTGATGTGTTTTTTTTGGGTTTGGGTTCATGTGCAATTGGATTTAGAAATTAAATTGGTTAATTCATGTTTGGTTTTAGAGTCAGGATGAAGGGGATCTAATGGTCATGGTATCCCATACTAAGTACAAAAATACCCTATTCCCCTTGGTTTGGTAATTTAGGGTTTTAATTCACTATGTTTATCCTGATACCAAATTGAAATATGATTACCCTAAATGTGACAATGGTCATGCCTTAATTTAGGGTAATTAGTTGTGCAATTTAAAAAGTATATTTCCATATATTTTTTCTCAATGGTCATCAAAAAAATAAAAATAAAGAGGTTAGAATGAAAATTAATTAATCATGACAACCCAACTGTAATAGACCAGACCTCTCTATTCCATTCCTTTGTGAGAATCTAGTGTTTGAGGTGTTTTTGGAGGTCAAGGTGGCTCATTTTAACACTTTGCAAGTTTCCCTGTTTTTCAAGTTTTCCAACGGTGGCTCACCCTACTAGTGAATCGCTGGTGGTGCATTATTGTTGGTGACTTTCTAGCAGTGCCTCACCGGTGGTTGTTCACCGACAGTCGCTCGCCAGTGGTCACTAACCGGTGGTCGCTTGCTGGTGGTGAGTCAATAGCAGTCGATTATCCATAGGTCGATCATCAAATGGTGCCCCACCTAATGGTAGCTCACGAATAGTGCCTCTCTTAACAATTACTCATCAAATGGTGACTCACTAAACGGTGACTCACCTATCGGTGCCTCATTTAACGATGGGTTATGAACAGTGTTTCCAGCCTCCTACAATTTCACCCCTTTGACATTTTCTTTGATGTAAAACGATTTTAAAGCCTTTTTAAGGTATTTGAGACCAATTTTAATCCCATAAATCCTATATAATTTTCCCAAGGGTCCTAGGGATTTTACTTGGTCAAAATGAATTATCTTGACCGTATCCTCTTTTAATGGAAAATCAAAAACATATCTAAACCGTTGCATTATTTAGATCTACCAAAGGCCGAGATACCTTTCCTCCTTGTTCTTCCTTATTTCTTACCCTTAGTGAGATATGACTAGAACCCTTCTTACTATATGAATAGTTCGATCGGGATTTAGCTTCTGGATCATGTTTCCCTGGTGTTTTCTCTGCTACAAGCATGCCCCTGTCTTGGTGTAACTAGGAAGTTTCGACTGTCGCTTCTTCCAGGTAGATTTTCCTTCATCTTTCAAAATTTTGTATAATGTGGGATGGGTATATGGATATCTATATTATGAGGATAGTTGGTTCTAGATTAATAAATATAATATAATTGTTGTAAGAATCAATAAACAGGGGCTAAGAAAAGCGACGAATGTTTAAGTTTTATTGTTTTATTGATATTGTGAATTTTTATGGTCTAATTACCCACTAAAAATCATGGTCGTTGGGGGTAATTTTATATATATAGGATATTTATGAAATTCATGTTGTTTTATTCTCATTGAAAACTATTTTATGAAAATGGTTGATCACGTACACTTGTATAATAAATGGATGCCCCAAGATCATACTGTTTATGTGATAACCCCAAAAATAACAAGTGGAAATAAATAAGGAATTCATTGTTAAATCAGAATATATTTAGATTTAGTTTTGTTTGTGTGGTGATTTGGTCATGTTATGTTTGTGAAATGAGGATGCAGACCTAGTTGTGGTTTAGTGTGTGGATTGAGGTGGTTGTGAGTTGGGGGTGTCTTGGTTAGAATGATGGATTAGGTAGGATGACTTTGAAGAATGAAGGTCGTGGTTGGTATGGGTAATTCTCCCAGAGTTTCTCTATGAGTATCATGCATAAAGCTTCGCCCCATATCTATAGATCGATATATGTTATAGAATGAATGGGCGTTAAACATGGAGGTCATGTCCCGATGCATCTTAATGTGAATTGCATTAATTTATAATGGTTTTTATGGCCTAAATGAATTTTAATGTGTTTTATGTTGTGCGTTTTGATTAGTAGTATCCTAAGTAGTGATGGAATGGTTAAATGAATTTTTTAATAAATAATGGAAATGGTTAAATAAATTTGGTGGGGAATGTGAAATGGTTTCTATGGATTGATGTGTGGTGTTGTGCATTTAGAGGTATCAGTAAAGTTGAAAGTTTTGTGAGACTGTTGTTTTTTTGGGAACCCATAGGTTGGGATTAAGTGTTTGGTATTATATAGTTATATATATGTATTTTACCTTGTGATTTATATATGAACCCCTACCTAGTTGAGAAATATGTGTCGAACACTCCCATCGTCATGGGGGAGGGTTTATTTCCCAACATCCTAGTGGGAGGGCAGATGGATGGCCGCCTGCTCTTCCCTACTCTATCTTATAGGTGGTGATAACCCAATATTCTTTGGAAAGGTTGTGGTTTATGAAGCCCAAGTGTCTGCGGGTGATTTTTGCTTTTCCCAGGTGTCTTCAGGATGAGATGTGTTATTATTTACCATGTGAATTCGGTATGATATGTGGTTTGTAGCCCAGGTTTCTGTGGGTGGGATGTGATGTGGTTTGTAGCCCAGGTGTCTACGGGTGGGATGTGACAAGGTTTGAGGTTCAGGTGTCTATGGGTGGGATGTGATGTGTTTTGAGGCCCATGTGTTTTCGAGCAAGATGTGATGTGGTTTGTGAGGCCCTGGAGAGTGCAGGTGGGTTGTGATGTGTATTTGGAAGATGTGGGAGTGCAAAGATGCTTGTTGTTAGAAAAGAGGTACTAATTAGTGGGAAAGTGGTTCAGGGTACCCTATCATCATTGTGATTTATATTATATCACTTGAATTGTGTTATTTAGTGAGTATGGGATGGTTAGTATACCTTCTTAGGTGCTGTTTGGTTCTTCTATTTTCTCATGGGTGCATTAGTATGCCTCTTTCACATGTGCATGAGAGACTTTGGTTTTCCTACTAAAAATACTCATATTATCACCCTATGTATATAAACTATTTTTAGGTTTCCAGGAGGACTACACAGACCGTGATGGACCATAATAGTTGGGAACTTGTCTATTTCTATGTTGCTGCATAGCTTTACCTTTGGTATTTTACTTTAGAGACTTTTGTATTTGTATCAGATCTACATTATGCATGCATGTGGGATGGTTTTGGAATTTCTTTTTTATGTTTTGCCTTATATTTTTAATGGGTGATTCATATTATCTACCAATATTGTTTTCCATAAAAAGGGTAATGCCTCCTCTATTTTTGGGATTTTTACACCCTTGGTGCTAGTCACTAACCTAAGGCCTACTGGGGGAGGGACTCGGGGGGTTATTATCTCCCTTTCTTCATTACAATCCCTCAAAGAGTATCTTTGGAGGGAGGGGGTCGTGAAAGAGTTGTATCGAAGATTTTGTTTGAGAGATTGGATAGATTTGGGAGTTAGCCATAGTGAGGATCACATTATATGGTATGGAAAAAACTCCACTTGTCCCTGGTGCATGACATAGGCTAGGGAAACTGGTAAGGAGCCAAGATTTTAGGGCCCCCATGATCTAATGCATGGACTCTAAGCTTATTGAATGGACAAGTAAGGAAGACCTTATTACAGGGTAGAGACCTAGGAAAGGTGTATGCATCATAATGACTTGGGTTCTTGTTTGAATTTGGTTTGTTTTGAGAAGTTTGAAATAAATAAGTTGAATTAAAATAAATTTTGGTAAAATTATATACTACTCGAGCTTAGGAATATATTTTTACCTTTCAGTTATGGATCCTATACATCATCCGTGTGTGGATCAGGTAGTGGAGATTAAATAGGCTGATCTGGTTTATCAACAGAGGGTTGATCCAGCTAAGGAGGATGATCAGTGGTAGAGAAAGTTGCATTATTTACAGTAGAAAGCCTTGGGAAAGTACCAGTGAAGTGTTTTGGATACGGAAAAGAAGAGTTGGTTGGAAGATCTAGAGATCACCTTTGGTTTGATCTAGGCCTTTATAGGTTACTAGGTATCTTTTGTGGTTATCCATATGTGGGGAGCTATGTTTCAGTGGTGGATGCTCTATATGGAGGAGAAGAAGGAGGTGTATGTGTTTTGGGTTGACTTACAGAATGAATTATAGGAAGATTTCTTTTCATTGACCATGAGGGTTGAGAAGAGGTAGGATCTACTCTCCCTTCAATATGAGAGTATATCAGTGTGATATATTTGGGTAAAGTTCAAGGATCTACTTATTTTTTTCCAAGATCTTTTCCTAGATGAGGATTCTTGTAAAAGACATCTGTAGGAGGCACTGCATCCTTCCACCTATTATATTGTTACTCCTTTTACGTTGCTAATGTATTTTGAGGTTCAGATGAAGGAAGAGGTGATTGAGTGGATGAAATCATGAGGAGGTATACCGTGAGAGGAAATAAAGTAGAGTTATGTGAGAGGTAGTGTGGTTAGTGGGAGGTCTCAGGATCTTGGACCTTTGAGGTTTCGACCGGAGGGGAGATGACCTCAACAGTTTCCTTTACGGACTTGTAGTGTCCGTAGTCCCCATGATTTTCCTATGGTCTTGGGGATGTGGTGTTTCTTCTATGGATTTCATGGCCATATTCAGAATCAGTGTCTAGTGGATTCTCGAGCACAGTTTGGTGGAGGTTGACATGTTCATCATTAGCTTCAGTAGCAGTTGCTGGTGAGACAATTTCAGCAATATGGGAAAAAGGTTTTTTCCCCGCCAATGGGGGATGGAGCGGGTAGAGGCCAACCTCTGGATGTTCCTCATGTTTAGGGGTCATGAACCAAGGGTGGACATGGAGGTGTTCATTATAAGAGAGTCCGATAATCTATGCATGGTCAATTGCTTATAGCAGAGGCAATAGTTCCAACAAGGATAAAAATTGTTGGAGGTACGATCAGCTTGTTTAGTACCTTGCTTGTTCTTTATTTAATTCAGGATACTCACAATCCTTTGTTGCACCGACTCTATCCCAGGCTTTGGGATTAGATGTAGATAGGATTCTCATTCCCATTGTGTTGAGTATGCCAGTCAGAGGCCATACCAGCTTGTTTGATGTGTGATAGGGGTGTAGAATGATGATGGGTCCGCATCAGTCCTGTGGGGATCTCTTCTTACAACATATGTAGCCATATGATTTCATCCTCAACATCGATTGGTTGTATTACATGAATGCTATTATCATCAGATTCTGGAGGAGAGTCGTGTTTTTATATGTGGATGGTCGGCGCGTGGATTTCATTGGTGAGATAGGTGGTCAGGTGGGAAGTCGGCATGCATAACCTCTTCTTTCCTTGTTGGATGAACTGTCAGTGGAATCAGTGAACACTGATATGGTGGAGGTTCCCAGGTTCATTGGGTAGTTCCTGGATGTTTTTCCCAAGGGGGTTGTGATGCTACCCCCTCTACGGGAGGTCAAGTTTGAGATAGACTTGTAGGCTGGTGATTCTATGATTTTTATGGCTCCTTATCAGATGTCACCTTCTAAGTTGCAGGAGATGAGGATTCAGATAGATGATATGATGAGGAAGTGTTTTATCTGACCCACCGTGTTGTCGTGGGGTGCTCTAGTGTTTTTCAAGAAAAAGTCAGATGATAGTATAAGGTTATGTATATACTATCGGATTTTGAATGAGGTTACAGTTAAGAACCATTACCCTCTTACAAGTATATATGTTATTTTAAACCAGCTGACAGGGGAGGGTTGGTTTTCAAAGATTGATCCATGGTCTGGATATCACTAGTTGAGGTTGAAGAAGGGAGATATCCTAAAGACTACCTTCAGATGTAGGTATGAGAACTTTGAATTCATAGTCATGTCATTCAATGTTACGAACGCACCAACTTTGTTCAAGGGACTCATGAACTCTGTGTTTTGTGAGTTCCTAGATCGATCCATCATTTTGTTCATCGAAGAAATCTCGATTTACTAGAAGTCAGATGAGGAGCACACTGAGCATATCAGGACTAAATTATAGGTTCTTCGATAACACTGAATCCATGGAAAGTTTTCCAAGTGCAAGTTTTGGACATGGGAGGTACATTTACTTGGACATGTGGTGTCCCATTAGGGTGTAGCAGTAGACCCATCAAAGGATGAAGTAGTTTTTTTATTGGGAATCACCCAAGAATTTGGTAGAGGTTTACAATTTTATTGGTCTTGCAGGATACTATTTGAGGTTTGTACCTAATTTATCTTGAGTTTAAGCTATTTTTAAATCTTTGACTAGGAAGGATCAATATTTTTTATAGAGTTATCAGTTCCAGTTAGTGTTCGGTTACCTGAAAGGGAAGTTATTTAGTGCCCCAGTGCTCTAGTTTCCAAAGGAGGGGGTGTTGTTTGAGGTGTTTTTTTGACACTATCCATTTGGGATTAGGATTCATCTTGATGAAGTAGTGAATATTTATTTCTTATGTGTCCTAGAAGTTATATCCCCATGATAATAATTATTCCACCCACAATCTAAATCTAGTAGAGGCCATGTTTGTGCTAATGTTTTTGTGGCATTACCTCATTGGGGAGCGCTTTGTGGTCTTTACAGATCACAAGAGCCTGAGTTATATCATTTACAAGCATTATATAAATCTATGGTAGTGGGGGTGGATGAAGTTTCTTTAGGAATATTATTTTTAGGTCTCTTACACCTCAGGAAAGTGAAATGTCATGGCTGATGCTTTGAGCAAAAAGATGAAGAAGGAGGTTGTTCGGGAATCTGCAGAAGCTTATAGGGCGATGGAGGAGTTTACAGCCTTGCACTTAGATGCATAATTGGATGGTGGTAAAGGTTATTTGTTTCAAATGAAAGTACAGTCTTCTTTGATGCAGTAGGTGGAGGAGTCTCAGTGGGGAGACTTATAAGAAGAGGTGATGCATGATCATGTTGGCCATGACGATGCTTCTAAGGGATGGTTGGAGTACGATCATAACCGGATGTTTTTCTGAGGGAAGTTTTTGTTCCGGTGGTGATGCATAGTTAAGTACTTCATGAGTTTCATAGCTCACCCTTAGTAGTACACCCAAGAATTTATAAGATGTATTGTGGGTTGAGGATGCAATTTTGGTGGCCTGGAATGAAACAGGAAGTGGCAGAGTTTGTGGAAAAGTGCTTGCTTTTCCAGTGGGTAAAGGTTGAGCACCATGTCCCTGGTGGTTTTTTAGCCTTTGGATGTCCTGAGTGAAAGTGGGATGACATATTGATGGATTTATTCATAGGGTTAAGGAGGTTATGATTCCATCTGTATTTTAGTAGATCAGTTGATGAAATCATCCCACTTCCTAGAGAACAAGGAGTCGGGCGTAGCGGATGTCTTGGCCAAGAGGTATGTGGATAAAGTGGGGTGGTTTCATGGAGTTATGTGGTCCATTGTCTTAGATTGGGATGTTTGTTTTAAGTCACGAGTCTTGGGAGGATTGCAGCATGCTTTCAGCACCCAGTTACACCTCAGAACTACTTTCCACCCTCAGACGGATGGGTAGAAAGAACAGACTATCCAGACATTAGAAGAAATTTTGTGGGTGTGCATCTTGTACATTGGTGGATCTTGTGTATAACACCTTCCCTTGGTGGAGTTAACTTACAATAATAGCTACCATTCTTCTATTGACATGGCCCCATTTGAGGCTTTGTATGGGAGACTGTGTTGTTACCCATTGTGCTAGATTGAGATTGGGAAGATAGTTGTTCTTGGTCCCAATGTGGCGTAGAGCATGACCGAGAAGGTTATTCTTGTTCAAGAGATGATGAAAGCAGTACAAGACTGACATAGGTCTTATGTCGATCACGGGAGGAGGCCCTTTGAGTTCGAGGCTGGAGACCACATGTTATTGAAGTCTTCCCCTCGATGTGGGCAGTAGAGGTGTAATAGAGGGAGTAAGCTTTCTCCGAGGTTCATTGGGCCCTTTGAGGTGTTTGGGAGATTTGTAAAGGTAGCATACCAGTTGGCGAACCAATTCGGTTGGATAGGGTCCACAATGTTTTTCACATCTCTCATCTTTGTCGATATCTTTATGATGACTCCCATGTCATTGAATGGGGATAGTTGGATATTGAGGATGATGCGATGTTTTTGGAGTGGACAATAGAGATCCAGGATAATTGGGAGAGGGTGTTGTGTGGAGGGACCATTCCTTTGATTCATGTGTTGTGGAGGCATGGTGACTAGGAGGATAGTACTTGGGAGCGAGAGAGGTAGATGTATACCCAGTACCTAGAGTTTTTTTGAGTTTTTTTCTCTGTTTTACTTTAGGATGTAATGTTTAAACCTTTTTAATTATGAGATGATCTGTTTTCCCTTGGTTTGTGATGTGTGTGGTGTGATGCGTGATAAATTTCTAACATATGGAGAGGGGATAATTAGATTTCTAATCATGATGAATTAATTATGATGCGATTAAACCCATGAGGGTGATTCAGTGTCACCCAGATCAGATAGTATCTTGACATGGAAGATGGGATTCCCTGATTCATGTGTTTAGTATGGATTGGTTGTTGTGCTTGGTTAGTGTGTGTTTTGGTTGTTTGGGTTGTCACGTCAATATCTACACTGAAAAAATCCTGGTTTTCATATTTCAGAGGAGTTGTTATTGTATTTTATGGTTTCCACTCTAGATTTTTAACAACACTGGGTGGTTTATCATTGAATGTTGGCATGTTTGGTTAACAGCAGTGTTGCAAGTGTAGTGGGATCCTTGAGATGTATCCTGAGAGATGGTTGTTCAAGCCCTTCCTATATTTTCTTCTTGGTTGGTTTTAAATTCTCGAGGGCGAGAATAGTTTGAGAGGTATTTGATGTAATGACCCAGACCTCTGATCCATTACTTTGTGAGAATATAGTGTTTGAGGTGTTCTAGGAGGTCAATGTGTCTCATTTCAACACTTTTCAAGTATCCCATTTTTTTAAGTTTTCCAATGGTGGTTCACCCTGGCAGTCGCTCGCCGAGGGTCACTCGTTGACATTATCTATCTGGTAGTGACTCTTTAGCGGTCGATTGTCCAGTGGTGCCCCACCTAACGGTAGCCTGTGAATGGTGCCTCACTGAACAGTGACTCGCTGAACGGTGACTCGTCAAGTGGTTCCTCGTCTAATGGCGGGTCATGAACAGTGTTCCAAACTTCCTATAGTTTCACCAATTTGAAGTTTTCTTTGACTTAAAATGATTTTAAAACCTTATTTTAAGGGATTTGAGACCAATTTGAATCCCATAAATCCTATCTAATTTTCCTAAGGGTCCCTGAGATTTTACTTGGTCAAAACACATTATCTTGACTAGATCTTCCTTTAATAGAAAATCAAAAACATATCTAAACCAATTCTCTGTTTAGATATCCTAAAGGCTGATATACCTTTCCTCCTCATTATTCATTCTATATTACCCTTAGTGCGACACACCCTGAACCCTTATTTCCATAGGAGTCATGTGATTGAGATTTTTCTTATGTATCACTTTTCCCTTGTGTTTTTCCTGCTGTAGGTGCGCCCCTCTCTGGGTTCAACTAGGAAGTGTCGATCACCTCTTCTTCCAGGTAGGTTTTCCCTCATCTTTATAAATTGTTTATCATGTGGTATTGGTATATGGATGTCACTCTTATGAATATTTTTGTTTCTGTATTAATAAAGATAATCAAATTATTGTAAGAATCAATAAACAAGGGCTGGAAGAAGTGATGTAAGTTTAAGTTTTATTATTTTTTTGATATTTTTAATCTATATGGGATAATTACCCACTGAAAATCATGTCCGTTGGGGATCCTTGTTTTCGCACATGTTAATTATGAAATGCATATTTTTTTGTTTCTCATTGACCACTCTCATATGAAAATGGTTGACCACATACACTCAACTAATAAATGGATTCCCCAGGATCATATTATTTCTATGATAACCCCTGAAATAAAAAGTGCAATTAAAGAAGGAATACCTTGTTAAATATGAATATTTTTCAGTTTGGTTCTATTGGTGTGGTGATCTGGGCGTGGTATGTTTGTGTAGTGGGGTTGCAGACTTGGTTGTTGTTTAATGTGTGGTTGGAGGTGGTTGTGAGTTGGGGGTTGTCCTAGTTAGAAGGATGGATTGGGTGGGATGTCTTTGAAGAATGATGGTAGTGGTCAGTATGATTAATTTTATTGAAGTCTCTCTATGATTATCTTGCAGAAAACTTCACATCGTAAATAGAGATCGATATATGTTATAGCATGAATGGGCATTAAATGTGGAGGTCGTGGCCGGATGCATCTTAATGAGAAGTGTGTTGATTTACAATGGTTTTCAACCCATGAATAACTTTTAATGCATTGTCTGTTGTGTGTTGTTCTTAGTATTTTCCCTGGCAGTGATGGAATGGTTAAATGGATTTTTTAATAAATAATGGAAATGGTTAAATAAATTTAGTGGGGAATGTGAAATGGGTTCTATGTCTTGATATGTGGTGTTTTTCAATTAGAGGTAGCATAAAAGTTGGCAATGTTGTGAGCTGGTTGTTTGTTTGGGAAGCCATGGGTTGGGATTGAGTGTTTGGTATTATATATGTATATACATGTATTTTTCCTTGTGATTTCTATATGCACCCCACCCTAGTTGATAAATATGTGTCGAACACCCCCATCTTGATGGGGGGAGGGTGTATTTCCCAATATACTGGTGGGAGGGTAGATAGATGGCCACCCACTCTTCCCTGATCCCTCTTCCAGGTGGTGATAGCCTAAGATTCTTTGGGCAGGTTGTGGTTTGTAAGGCCCATGTGTGTGTGGGCGAGTTGTGATTTTCCTAGGTGTTTTCAGGATGAGATGTGTTGTACTTTCCCAGGTGTCTTCGAGATGAGATGTTGTTTGTGGACCAGGTGTCTGCGGGTGGGATGTGATGTGTTTTGTGGACCAGGTGTCTGTGGGTGGGATGTTATGTGGTTTGAGGCCTATGTTTTTTTGGGTGGGATGTGATGTGGTTTGAGGCCCAAGTGTCTATGAGCGAGATTTGATGTGGTTTGTGAGGCTCAGGCATGTGTGGGAAGGTTGTGACATGGATTTGGAAGAGGTGGGAGTGAGAGGAAATTTTTCATTAGGGAAGAGTGGATACTTAGTGGGAAAGTGGTTGGGGTACCCTATCATCGATGTGATTTATATTACATTACTTGACTTGTGTTATTTGGTTACTATTCCTAGGTGAGGATAGGATGGTTATTGTACCTTCTTAGGTGTTGTTTGGTTCCGTCATTTTTTCACGGGTGAATTAGTATGCCTCTTTCACTTGTGCACGAGAGACTTTGGTTTTCCTACTGAGTATACTCATATGATCACCCTACACATATAAACTATTTTTAGGTTTCTAGGATGAATTCATGGACTGTACTAGACCCTACTAGCTGAGACCTTGACCGTTGATATGTCACTGCTTAGCTTTACCTTTGGTATTTTACTTTGGAGACTTTTGTATTTGTATCAGTTATACTTTACGCATGTATGCGGGATGGTTTTGAGCTTTATTTTTATATTGTACCTTAGAGTTGTAATGGGTATTCATTTTATCTCCCAATCATGTTTTCCTTAAAAAGGGTAATGCCACCCCTATTTGCGATATTTGTACTCCCTTGGTGCTAGTTTCCAACCCGGGGCCTACTGGGGGCGGGACTCGGGGGTAATTATCTCCCATTCTTCATTGCCAGCCAGGGAGGATTATGTTTGGAGGGAGTGGGTCGTGACACCAACATAAATAAATAAAAGAAATATAAATCCAAAAAACCTTTCCTGATCATCTATATCACCCTAAAACATGGTAGGAGTTACCCCTTATTCTAGTAATGAGGGAGTAATAGGGAAGGATGAAAAAAATAATTCATGAATGAAAAAGGCTATGAATACTGGTGGATGAATCTAGAATAGTGCAAAAAATATCCATAGGTTTTGGTCTATGGATCAATCTATGAAGTAGTAGCTTAATACTCTATTTATATATCTCCACGGGTACTTGAGTTGTATTTAATTCACCCATAAATGCATCAAAAAGGAGTCTCGGTCATTAATGGTGGTCCTGGGCCATTTATGGCTCTAACAAAATATTTTACACAATGAATAGTGATTTAACACCATAAGATTTTATGTTCCAGATTCCCGTAAGTGAGTTTGTAGTGTAAATGAAGTCTTAAAATCTTTGGGGTGAATCATAAAATGAATTATATGTGTCACGTTATGAAACATATGGTTCTTCTACCATGTGCTTTGTCTATTCCTTCCATGGTTTTACACCTTGTCTCCTATAATTTTTACATTGTAAGTAGGGAATTCGCAATCTAAAATATTCTTTTTCCAACTATGGAATCCCTGTTTCATCCCAATTCTTCATTTCTAACCCCTAAAATATCTTGTTATCATCCTCTATCATGGAAAAACTTCTTTGAGTGAAAATATCAATCATTTTTATGCCTTTTCTCATCTTTCATAAATTATTATATCCTTCCAAATATGAACAATTCCATTAAATATTTTAGAAATAATTAATCATTTACATTATAAAAGTAATGAATTTTAATACTTAAATGTGTGCATGAAATGTATGTATCAAATAACCAAACAATGGAATCATGGGATTAAATTAAGGCCAGGGGATAAAAATAATTTATGAAAAAAATCCCTTAAATGAACCCTAGTGATAACTAGCATATTGGGGAACTCCCTAGGTTCTAACATGATAGACACATGAATTGGATCATCAGATCACTCTCTGGGCCTCTATATAAAACTGGAACATCCCATATAGAACCCTTTTAGGTCACTGAGTATAATATAAGCCCCTATAATAGAACTAGAAAAGAGGCCTTTAACAGTGATAGAATATAGGCCTTTATCAGTTCTAAAAAATCACTAACTATGGAAACATGGTTAAAAGACCCAGGATTTTATCATCGTTTATAAAAGACACTGTTTATCAGCAATTATATTTAGCACCGATAAAGGCATCATTTATCATCACATTTATTAGCACTGATAAAGGGGCATTATGTAGTGTGATGTTATAGCACACTACAGCACCAGAAATAGAGAATATTGTAGTGCGCTGTAAAAGCACATTGCAACACCATAAATTATCAAAATCAGATACGAATATATAATTTTAATGAAATAAAATTTATAACACAGATACAAGGGAAAAATATTATAGATCAAAAGAACACACCTATATAAAAGAAAAAACTACCCCTACTCGAGAAGGATAACTCACCTATATAAGAAAAACAATCATATATTAGTAATAATATGAAGAAATAAATTAAATAGAAAGAGTTAATTTTAAGCTAAACTTTGAGTCATGCTAGGAACACTATGTATCAGATTGAGTCGTAGTTGATTCTTGCAGGTCACACCGTTTATTGTTCATCTTCAAGAATTATCTCTTTAAAAATTAAATAAATAAGTATAAGACAAAAATTATTAGCAAATTAATTAAGTAATATTAGATATAATGATGAGAAAACAATCTAGGATCATTTGGTTAGTTTTGGAGATGTGATGTGCGTTTTAAACTAAAATGGAACTTATATATTCAAAAGATGTACTTGGAGTCATACCGGTCACATCGTGAATCATATTTAGCTGAGGAAAATTCCTAAACATACCAAATGACTTATTTTTTTCTTAAAGTATCAAAATAATATGAACATGTTTCCTCGGTTTTGAGTATGTTACTTGTGTTTTTTTACTAAAATGTCATTTGAAACTGGAAACATGCACATTGAGTCATGCTGGTCACATCATGTGTGGTTTTTATGTGAGACTAATTTCTACACATCATAAATTAATTATGAATCATTATCCTAAATTATTAGGATAATTTGATCACATTTTCTCAGTTTTCAGTGAGTGACACTTTTTGAACTTAAATGTCAATTTTAAATTGATAATAGATACTTTGAGGAATATAAATCACATCATGCATCATATTGAGGAACGAATGATTCCTACATATAAAAAATTACTTATGGATATTTTTAATAAATTATAAAAACAATTCAAATGCGTTTGCTCAGTTTTGAGTATGTCATTTGTCTTTTTTAGTAAAATTAATGTCAATTTTAAATAAAAAGTCATACTTAGAGTCATAATGGTTACACTATGCATCATATTGAGGTGGGTATGATTCCTAAATGTCACAAATGACTTATGTATCATTTTCCTAAATTATCAAAACAATATGAATGTGTTTCCTCGGTTTTGTGTACGTCACATGTGTTATTTTTACTAAAATGTCATTTTAAACTCAAAACACGCACTTTGAGTCAGGCTAATCACATCATGTATTGGGTTAATGTAAAAATTATTCATACACATCACAAATAAATTATG
Source organism: Viscum album (assembly GCA_963277665.1). Taxonomy (NCBI): domain Eukaryota; kingdom Viridiplantae; phylum Streptophyta; class Magnoliopsida; order Santalales; family Viscaceae; genus Viscum; species Viscum album. Next base: position 461,645,393 of record OY728134.1, on the reverse strand, counting down.
AATTATTTTACAAAATTATCAATACAATATGAGCATGTTTTCTCAGTTTTTATTGAGAGACACTTTTTTGAAGTAAAATGTCAATTTTAAATTGATAACATACACTTTGAGTCATACTAGGAACATTATGTATCAAATTAAGGTGAAGCTAATTACTACACATCACAAATGACTTAAGGATAATTTGAATAAAGTATCAAAACAATCTAAATGCATTTTATTGGTTTTGAGTATTTCAATTGTCCTTTTTATTAAAATTAATGTCAATTTTAAATAAAAAAATCACTTGGAGTCATATTGGTCATATCACACATCATATTGAGGTGTGGATGATTCCTAAACATTAAAAATGACTTATGTATCATTATTATAAATTATCAAAATAATATGAATGTATTTCCTCATTTTTGAGTATGACACCTGTGTTTTTTACTAAATTGTCATTTTGAAATGGAAGCAGGCACTTTGAGTCATATCGGTCACATCGTGCATGAGTTTGATGTGAGACTAATTCCAACATTTTGAAAATTAATTATGAATAATTTTCCTAAATTATCAAGACAATATAAGGATGTTTTTATGGTTTTTAGTGAGTGACATTTTTTGTACAAAAATGTCAAATTTAAATTGATAACAGACACTTTGAGTCATACCTGGCATATCATGTATTGGATTAAGGTGAGACTAATTCTTACATAACAAACATGACTTATGGATCATTATACTACAGTATAAAAACAATATTAATGAATTTGATGAGTTTTGAGTATATCAATTGTCTTTTTTACTAAAATTAATGTCAATTTTAAATAAAAAGATGCACTTAGTGTCATACTGGTCACACCGTGCATTGGATTGAGGTATGAATGATTCATACATCTCCCAAATGACTTATGGATCGTTTTAATAAAGTATCAAAACAATAAAAATTATTTTTCTTAGTTTTGAGTATGTCACATTGTGTTTTTTACTAAAATTCCATTTTAAACTCGAAACACACACTTTGGGCCTATATACTATGTACTTATTATTCATTTATATATGTGTATAAATATATTCATATAGTTGTTCAATAAATCCATTTATATACTATATTTAATGATAATTATATATTTATATAAAAAATTATTTATATATTATTTATACACACAAATATTTACACACACACACACACATATATATATGTGTGTGTTTTTGTACATATTAAATAATTTTTAATGATAATTATATACTTTGGTAGGTATATATATACATATTAATTAATTTTTATTAGGTAAATAAAGTTTATAATTATTTATTTTAAATGAAATAAATAATAAATATTTATTTCCATATGGTTTATATGTTTAAAAATACATTTCTACCTAAATATGTATTTATAAAAGTGATTTAATATAAATAAATATTAGAAAATATGCATATATATTAATTATAAATAAAACTACATTATAAAAACTGATAAAAATTCAAAACCATAATATCAATATGAATTTAATCCCTAAGAACAAATTCAGCCCTAGAGAAAAAAGACAATAAGACCCCCTTAAATGAGACTAAAATTCCACCAAATGTTAAAAAATTGGGATACCCCCACTAAAAAATCAATTTTGGATGTCTTATAGACCTTTTTGGATTTTAAAAATGTGATGGGGTTTCCCCTAGTCACTATTTCTTATATCTCACTATAGTCTTCAATTTGATATATGGTAGAGCCCACACAGACACCCAGATCAAAAGTTATGGCCTTTTGAAATTCAAGTTTGATTTACCACTTTTCTTGAAACTATAATAAATTTCAGTCTTTTAATTATTATGAAATTTAAATTTGATTTGGTTTTAGTTCATTTCATAAGCTTTGATTTGACTAGTTGTGGAGCTAAAATGGACTCCCGGATAAAAAATTATGGTCATTTGATGTTGAAATATGATTTTCAACTTATTAAAGATTTCTTTTAAGTTTCAAATTATTATTAACTAATAATTATAAATATTTATTAATTAAAACATTAAAATTAATTAAAATTAGAAATAATAAACTATATATTATAGTAAATAATAAATAATAAATCATAATTAAATATTTTATTTTTTATTTTTTCCCTTTAATTTAGTGATGGTTTTTAAAAAAACGCTACTAAAAATAAATTAAATTTTTATTTGAAAAGATAAAAAAATAAAATAAAAAATTAAAACAATTAGCTGCCATTTTGAAAACTGCCACTAAATTGTTTTTTTCCTATTGTGTAAGTATATTCCTTTATAGCATCCAAATGGCACTAAAATATAGTTCATCAATTAAGTATTCTTTGATTGTGATATATATTAGTATATCCTTTTCAATATTCTGGGTGATGATAAAATCTAACATAACATCATAATTATTTTTTCATCGAAATGGGAATGTCCCAATTATCATGTATTTTTTTTATTAAGAATGATGTTGAGTTTTTTATTAATGATCTCGTGAACATCGATTATTTTACATAATGAATGTGCACATGCATAATGATTTTAACTTTTATGGATTTCACAAGCATTTGTGATATTATATTATGCCTCTAATTGATGATCAAATAGCCCAAATAAAACTTTTATTATTGATTCGTCAATATGAATATAAAAAAAGGGACACATTTTGTCTCATATAACATAAAACTTTTATTATTGATTTAAAATACGTACCAATTTATTCTCCAATTAATCATACCACATCCTTTCTTTGCGATATGGGTACATTGGTTTTGATGCACATTATTTATTTTCAACACTCTTTTTTTGTTTCATAAATTAACAATTTTGAATAAAATTGGATAAAATAAATAATTTCAAATAATATATTATCGATTGCAATGCATTTGAAATTATTTCTCATTAAGACCATTTATGAAAGCGGTCCAGGTTCCTTGCTTTATAATTTTTTCATAACTAACTAGTGGGGGGATTTACTTTCCCCACAACATCCCTAAGATGTGACTTTGTAAGAAGAGTCTGGAAGCCTCTACGGTATTTTATAATGACCATTAAGATAATTTTCTTACAGAAATCTTCTAAAATAAACATACTCTACAAGGAATAATAAAAATTAAATTAATGTTTCATTATATATTTTTTTAGTAAAAGATAGAAATTATATCATAACATTACCATTATATATTTCCAAAGTGTTTCCTTTGTTACAGGTTGGATGTTGAACCATGAATAAATATCAATTGGTACATTCATCCTCGTTATAACCCCAACATAACTAATGAAAATTGACTTGTTGGGGTCTATAGGTTGGCCGTGTTGTTTCCAACCAAACTCAAATTTTATACCCTGACTTCTTGCCATGATAATTTTATTCAACATTGTGATGATACATCATTGTTTTTTTCCATCAACATGCTATTGATCCTCTAATAATTCTGCAGTTTCATCATCAACAGTCTATTCTTCCTCAAGATTGGTAACATCATCTTGTGTAGAAGACATTGTCTGCATGAGTATTCAAACATTTAGTTTGTCTTGAATAACAACAATGTAAACACAGAAAAAGGATTTGAGAAGGGTCATATGAATTCTCTATTTAAAACTTGATGAACTCTTTAACTCCATCTTCATACTCTTTTTCAAATAATTAGCATACATCCATTTTGAAAGAAATGGTTAATTGAATTTTAGAAAATAATTACTCCACTATGGTAGCTGTTATCCTCTGAATTCATCCAAAGGTGAAAGTTATAGACAATATTTATCCTCATCATATTCATCTCCCAAATAGTTATTATAGCATTTTTTTGCTTGAGACTCGTCCTCCATCTCTTATTGACATGAACCCATGTTTCTTGAACTATTTTGAACAGTAGTTATCCCATACCAGGTACCAGTGATCATTTTGGATGAATACAACATAGATTAGTTGAAGAAACATAGAAGAGATGGGGGATGAGTCTCAATAAAAAAAATGAAATAATAACTGTACGGAATATGAATCCGGTGAGGATGAAAATTGTCTCTTTAAAACCTTTTAAATTACCATGTCTTAATTGAAAATTTCAAATCCCATCTAAAAATGTTAAAAGGTCCCTAACACTACCATGAGAACATCAAATCATCTCCACTGAGATGCTCCGACTCAAATTTATGTTACCAGTCCTTTTCCCTCACCAGTATCTCAAATATAAGATCTTTATATCCACTGAGTTTCATGTGTAGGGTGTGAGTATAAGAATAAACAAGTAAATGCTAACAGGGCCCCTAAAATATACAACAATGCATATATTTGAGTATATGTTCAAAGTAGTAACACTCAAAATAAAAATATAAGTCAAGTCATTATGTACTAACCAGGACACCATGATAATCAAATGTACTGACTTTATTTCATACCAATGAATTATACCAATCATACCATAAGATTATACCATGGTTATTCACTGAAATTAAAATCATTTCACTAATAAAAGGTTAACATGTGAATCATAGGAGGAAGAAAAATTATTTATCTCGCTCTAGAAATAACCACATCATAGGTACCATGTGAATCGACCTCAGATCCTTGGCATCCAAAACTATCCCTCAGGGATAACCATCAATTTTACGTATTCCATCCAAATCATGAAATGGGTATAACATGGACATTTTTCATAGGAAGTGAATTTGAAATATGGTGAAGTCTTAACATAATTGGTTCCCTTAAGAAAGAACTAAACAATGGGTTCCATAATAGTTTAGTTTTTCCTAACTTCTGAAAAAACATAAAGAAGAACAAACAACAACACAAATGTCACATCACCATAACCCTAGACCTCGATGAATCACTAACATGTATAGAGTAACTCACATTCTAACATATCATACCTATCCTTCACGTAATACCCATCATATTCTAATATACGATAAAAATTATTTTTATCACATCCACACATGTATTTCTTATATAAAAAAGATGTAATCATACATTGAGAGGTATATTAAAAATCATTTTAAATAATATCAAGTAATTATTCAAAGAAAATATTTTAATGAAAGATTTATCAAAATTTAACAAAAAAATACGTTTCTCATACTAATTCCCATGACTCCTCTTACAAGTGTCCTCCTCCTTGCGTTCCATCTCCCTCTAATTATTCCTCTCCCACGAAACCCTTATCCATCCCATTTTTTGATTCCCTAAAACCCTACACATCGTCGAGGCTGTGTTCATCTCCCTTGCCTGAAGTCCACTTTTCAAGATCTCCCTATCTAACCAACACTATTTCTACTTGTCATCCATCTACATCGGCCTTCTCCCATTCATTGGGAATCTATTTCCCCTATATTCTCCCAATTCCCCTAAAATTGTAACCCTTTTTGATCCTATCTTCTTCACCATCACCTCTGATCCATTTCTCCAGCTATTTTCCATATCTTTGTCACAACATCTACTCATCATCCATGTGTATTTTCATTCTACTAATCCCAAAAAACCTATTCCTTATAGATTTGGATACTTCCCTACAAATTCTATCCCCTTTCAATAATTTATTCTTCGATGACTCCGATCTAAATCTCTTATTGTCACCATCTCACCAACACAGTAGTCAACATCACTATGTGTTCACTGTCTTTGCTTCACCCCTCTATGAATCCAACCTCAGGAATATGCTCTTCGCTACCGTTTCACACATTTCTCCATCGCATCCCCTTGATTTTTTCACATGGTCCACAGGTAAAGCTTCAGCGATGGAACCTCTGAAGGACCCCGGAACACCCTTATAGGGGAGGGGTTAATTAGGGTGTCCACTTTTTCTTTTAAAGTGATGGATCTTATTACCACGTTGGTAGGAACCTGCTAAACCTGTCTGAATAGGAAGTGCAGAAAATAAACAAGCACATGCAAAAAAATGACACAACAATTTTATTTGGTTCACCACTAAGGGCTACGTCCAAGGATCATATGCCGACAGTGTGTCAGTCATATCAAAAAACACTAATCTTCACATGTTTTGGACTACAAGAGTTTAACACATTCACTCTGTGCTAGGCGCATTGCCTTTACAAGGTTTTAGGGATACCACATTGTGTCCCTCAGGTCACTTCTGCTCACTCCACCTTGCTCACTACGTTGGAAGAATATTCACCCAGTTTATCAACTTTAAGGTCACTCAATGGTTTAGCATTAGATCATGCATCCTTAACTGTAAATGGATGCTATTTTGAAGTCATGTAATCACCCACAGATGTAACTTATTTCCCCGTACACTGATATGTTATGGAAATTAATTTCGCAAACTGATTTAGTCAATTTTTAGGATTCCTTGGGTGTTCCATGTAATTTTTCTATTTCTGTGTATAGAAGCTATTTCCGCATACTGTTGTTGTTTCCACGTACCGTGGAGCTCCTCTACGAACTACCCTGATCCGTGTACTAGCTAACTTTACATACTGCTCCACTCTTCTTCGTATTGTCCTGCTCTGCACACTACCTTTCCCCACTGCGTACTGCAATAGCTTCCTGTGCGAACCACACTCTCTTTCACGGACTATTTTCCTAACACAGATGATTCTATACATGTACCATCTTCTCATCCTCAAACCACTTTGGACTTCACCATATTTCTTCTTTAGATTTTAATCTCCAACTTCTTCTTTAACAAAGGGGATTACTACTCCTTAAATAGGCACATAGCTCTACAAATTCTGCTAATTCTATTTCCCAAATTTTCATTATGGGACAATCTTTACTTTATAGTGAACTCCATATGCATACTGTTATCCTCCACCGCATTCTGCTCCTGTTTCATGAACCGTATCAATCTCACCGACCTTCAAAATTCTGCGTACCACACGTATTCATCGCGTACTGTCATTGCGAACTGTTTTTGACAGCATTCCGCGTACCACGCGCCTTTACCGCGTATGGTCACTGTGAATCGTTTTCAGCAGCATCCCACGTACAACACACCTTCAATGCATACCATCGCTGTGAACCATTTTTGGTAGCATCCTGCATACCGCACACCTTCACCGCGTACCGTCACTACAAACCATTTTTAGTTCTGCGCACCACTTCACATACCGTTCCATATGTGGCCATGAACCATCATCAAACTCCTAATTTTGAGGCCCAAAAAATTGGAAAATACGGGTAAATTGTTCCACCTTCAATACTTATTTCAGTCTCAAACGTATGACTCCATTATTTAAAAATCCCTCTTCATCCATGTACAGATTGATAAAAAACACAAAAAACTCCAATATTATTAATGAACAACCTTGGTTCCAATAACCTCAAATTTGAACTGCTATCTTCCCCCCTAATATATAGAAATTTTTTTGCCATATTTTTTTTGTGAACTATGAATTCAGGTTTGTCACTTCCAGATTCTGTCTGCACCAGGACAAAACTATTTTTGATTGAATAGTTTTGCAACATTATAGAGTCTTGTTGGTATTTTTTTTAAATTTTGAAATAATTTTTATTTAATTTTCATAATCATTTGACTTTTTTCTCCGTTATATTGTTTTATTTCACAATTTATCATTTTTTTGGTTTCTTCTAGGTTGTAACTGGGTTTTCATAATTAATTTTAGTGACTTTGTGTCGAATTTATAATATTTCTCATATATACAAAGATACAAATCACTTTATAGGTTATTTACTTATTTCAGGATACTCTTTGTTGCATTGTTTGACACATGTACATTCAGTATTGAATGGATGTGTAAGAACCCGGATCTTTATTTCAGGTATGTTTTTCCTTTTCTGGTTGTTTTTGAGGAAAAGAGGGAAATCTGGAAATTTTCAAAGTACACGCCGTGTACTTCGATGTCGCGCAAGGCCGTGTGCTAGCTGTTTCTGGGCCACACACACAGTGTGTAGTGGCGATGTGGAGGTCGCTTAAAGCGGAGTACATAAAAGCCTAGTACACACCGTATACCCAATAAGTACACACCGTGTACTTTATTTTTTTCTTTAAACAGACCAAGGTCACACCTAATCAACAGAAACACCTTCATCTCCAAGTTCTTCAACTGAGAGCACCCGTACGGCCACGAACATCCTCCGAGCCCCTGAGCCTTCGTCAGTTTGCCGAATAGACCTCCGTTGATTGCGTTGGAACCAAAACGGTGAGTTCTACTTTCTTCTTGAGTTTCAATCCATGATTTTACCTCTTTCGCAAGCTATCATGGGTTGAACATTTTGTGCATTTTCGTATATCTACATCATTCTAAGGAGAATCAAGATTCGTGGTTCATTTATATTGATCTCATAGCATCATGGTAGGTGGTTTATGCCTTAACTTTAGAGGTCTTTGAGTTTTATGTGCAAATTTCCACCAATACCCGCGAACGGGGTATTGAGTGTTTACCATTTTTCCCCTGTTGTTTTCCTGCCTTGATTGTATGCTTTTGTAGAGGTAATTTGATCATGTTTGAGGATAATTGTTGTTCTTGGATGTTTTTCCCATGCTTTTTTCTCTTTAAAACCTTTGTGTCTTATTAGCCTTTGGCCGCTAGACTAGTTTTCCATGCCTTGTGACCATAGGATGGAATGATATTATTGACATGCTTGTTATGATATAGACTGGTTAGCCAAGTAGCTCTGTAGGTGTACTTTGGCCTTATAGTATTATTATGCACTAACTGGCAGAAGACCGTGAGAACCCAGTACTATTGACTATAAGGGATAGACCGAGTGAGCTTCCCAAAGAGTCTTGGATATTATAGGTTATACGGGGATAGACTGAGTGAGCTTCCTCAGAGAGTCTTGGACACTATAGACTACAGGGGATAGACCGAGTGAGCTTCCTAGAGAGTCTTGGGTAGTATATACTATAGGAGGGTAGACCGAGTGAGCTTCCTCAGAGAGTATTTACTTTTTTGAATTTACTTAAACCATTCCAGGCTAGGGGAGGAATTGACCGAGCGAGCTTCCTCAGAGAGTCTATGATAGACTTGAAACTATAGAAGGATTGAACGAGTGAGCTTCCTCAGAGAGTTTCTAGACCTTGGGGCTATAAGATGGTTAGACCGCGTGATCTTCCACAGAGAGTCCCTAACTACCCTAAAATATAAGGGGAATTGACCGAGTGAGCTTCCCTAGAGAGTCTTATAATTTTCTATAACCAAACTAGAAATGTTAGGATGAGTGCACTACCCAGAGGGTTGTTGGTACTTATTGGATACGACCAGAGGGGTTGGCTGCGAGTACTTCCCAGAGAGGTTCCTGTTTTGGTTATCTATTTGCTTCACTACTTCTTATTGTTCTATGGATTGATTACTGTTGCATATCACCATGTTACTGCTTACTGATTATTGCATGCTGTTTACTGTTACTGTTTACTGCTTACTGTACTATTACCTGTCATATGCTCACTAACTGCGAGGCACATATCTTCGGGTGGTTGCCTACTGGGATTTAGTCTCATACCCTGTTTAGGCCATGCTTTTGGGCCCAAACAGATTATGTTGTTTCAGGTATAGACAAGTGCAAGGGCCCTTCGACTTCGGGTACTTGATTTCTTGGAGAAGGAGAGCATGGGACCAAGCTTAGGCTTGCGATGCTGCATAGATTTTTATATTTTCTTTTGTACTTGTTTTGGTACTGTTTGTATTTTGTATTGTGACGTGTTTGGCTGATTTCCTAGACATATGTATCGTCCATCATTTCATATATACATGTGTGCTCCAGTTGTTTATTGTTTTAGTCTTCCATTTTTTATTGTGGTTGGATATTTACTACTTCCGCTATTGGATGTTTTGTTTACTTCCGCTGTGTACTCTGCCAATGAGGGCATAGTTTCCCCACTATCACACCCAAGGCCCTCGCTGCTAGTCGGCAGCCTCTGACGTTTGGGGAAATGTGCTTGAGGCCATGTGACCAACCAGGTACGGGGCACCTCTGGGTGGTTTCCGAAACCGGGACGTTACAAAGTGGTATCCGAGGAATTATTTTCTCTTGATTTACTATTTGGAGCCTTTATCCAGGGATAGGAAAGATTTGGTACTTGGTAATAAGCTGTTCCTGGGAGTAGATAACCTGTGTATAGGGAAAATCCAATCTACCTCAATTATTTCATTTTTCTGGTTTTGAGATTTTACGATTGATATGATTTGACCTAGAGTGATTCACATGCCTTGTGTTGTTATTGTTGTGCTATTGCGGTTCTATTTCGGTCAAAAACTGATGAGATGAGGGTATTCCATCTCATGAATCATATAGGCACTTGTTAGAAATCACATGCCATGCATTCTTGCCATGCCATCTAAGGTGAATTTGCGAATGCATGTTGTAGTGATAGACATTATGTAGATTATGCATGCTGTTGTGATATATGCTTTGATAGAATCCCTGCAGTTTGATAGAGAAATTGTTTGTATTGTACCTTTACTTAAATGAACGCTAAATTCCGATTCTTGAGGTGTTATGGGCCCTCATGAATCGGAGTTTAGTGGATCATTGACTTGTTTTTCCTTGTATATGACTGTATAAGATTCCAATATTTGATTCACGAGGAGTATGGGACCTCACGGATCGGAATTTGGCACCTCCGTGTTTGTTTTTCAGTGTTTTCTGGGCTTCGGTGCAATTTCTGAGCTACTGCCTGGAAAAACCCAGAATACACGGCGTGTATTTTATGACTACATGCCGTGTCATTTTAAACTGTGTCACTGACTGTGTGGGAAGAAACATGGGGTTGTGCAAAGACTTCAGGAACACACTGTGTACGGTAGGTACACATCGTGTAGTAGTGATCCTTGTACCCGGCCTTGTCACTAACAACACTGGTTGGGGAAGCTCATGTAGTACACGCCGTGTCTGGTATGAACACGTCGTGTAGCCTTGTTCTAGGTACCTGGCCGTGTCACGAACAACACGGGTCGGTGTTATCTTCTCCTATACATGCCGTCTTTGTTCGAAACATGCCGTGTAATGGTCAGACATGTAACTAACAACACGGGTCGCCGAAACCTTGTCTAGTACACGCCGTGTCCTTAGTGAACACATCGTGTAGTCTAAGGTTAAGAGGACCATGTGGGCTAGCCATGTAAGGAGACTCGGGTAGGGGAATAAAGTTAAAGTACACGCCATGTTTGGGGACAACACGCCATGTAGTCTGGGGTGTTACGTGACCAGAGGTGGTATAAGTACATGCCCATGTGAATGGCTTTAAGGAACACGCCGTATAGTTTGTATACACGCCGTGTAGTCGTGTTTTGCAAAACTTGAGTGTTTCTCTCTCCTATTCCGTTTTGTACTCTTGTGTTCTCTATCTTTGATAATCCTGATCTAAGGTGTGCTTTTGATATTTCAGAGTTATGCCTCCGAGACGCCCTTCGGTTGTACGTCAGATGCCAGATGGTGATCAGACACCGGATATGGCCGATCAGGGACCTCCTGCAGATCCTCCTGCTATGCCAGCCTTGACACCAGTAGTTATACCTATTGGAGGTGCCGATGAGAAATTCAGGGAGCACTTCCTAAGGATGATGCAGACCTCTCAGGTAGCACCACCTCTTGCCCCATCGATGGCTGAGTTGACGCAGGTTTTCCAGTAGCATCCTCCTCCTATTTTCTCAGGAGATGGAGGAAACCAGGCTGCAGAGTCATGGCTAGAGGCCACGCTGACGATCTTAGAGCACCTGGAGATACCTCTAGAGAAAAGGGTAAAGATGGATACTTATATGCTCCGAGACACCGCCAAGAGGTGGCGGGAGGTGCTCTCACAGTTAGGGAGATAACAGAGTATGAATTGGGATGAGTTTCGATGCATCTTCTACGATTTCTTCTACCCTGAGAGATTGAGGGCCAATCGAGCCCGGGAGATTGTAACACCCCAAGCTTCTACGATACGCTTCTCTTTGAATAATGTGATAGCGTGTGTTGTACGCAACACCGAGTTCTAACACACCATAACCAATCAAACTAGCTGTTATGAATAGTAATACCTACTTTTTTAAATTATATATATTTTATATTTCAAAATGGACTTCATTTTTGGATTCGGAATATCGAATTTAGCCTAAGGTGAAATTTTGGTACATTTCGGATAACTTTCATATTTTGATGAATAGTGAAAATTACTAAATTTTAATTAAAAACAACTTTTTTAATCAAAATAATTAATAATGATAAATTATGAATTTGAATGGTTTTAAAGTATAGTGATAATTAATATAATTTTGGTCATTGGAAATAATTTTACAATTAAACCGAACATAAACAAGTGTCAATCTTTTGATAGTTATTATCTCTTAAAAACACGCTTTTTGTTTTGACAGCGGGAATTAATTTTAAATTAATTTCTGTCACTTCTGTGTTTTGAATTTAGAAAAATGGATTCCATATTTGGAATCAGGATGGTCAAATTGTGTAAATAGGTAACTTTTATTTTTAGACATTTTGAATAATTACTGCGGTAAATATTTTATTTACCATGGTTAAGGGTAAATCCGGTAAATAAGGGTTAAAAAATAATATTATAATAATACTAAATTACCCTAAAACATGTCCTAGCCTTATTGGTTGATACATGTTCGACCATAGGCATCTTTGGGTCGATTTTGGGACCCCATGGTGCCACTTGTAGGTGATAGGGACACTTTATTTTAATTAATTTAAAATGAATACAAAAATGACACAAGCATATATCTTTTAGCAAAACAATTTTTACATAGGGTTATATATGTTGGATTTTAGATTATAAATATTAATTAGAAAGATAAAAAGATTTCCTACATATTGATAGTTCATTTATAATTTTTAGACATTAAATAATTTAATTTATTTATGACACAGTGATGATGAATTAATTACTATAATAGTGAAAAATTAAAATAATTGATATTATAAATACCCAAATAAATATAATATGAAACTTTTAATGAATTAAACTAATTTTCTAGGATAATATGATATATTAGTATTGATTTAATTGACTTTTTTCGAAGTAATCAATCTGTTATGAGTTTCACAAAAATCAACTATTGAATAGTGTCAAAATTGACATAAAAGAGTTCTTAAAACAAATATTATATTATTAATTGATATTAAATTCATAAAAATCTAAGGTTCGGCCAAGAGGCTTATATCATGATAGGTTCATCATTAATGGACCACTTGGGGGTCGCTTGGATGTATATAGTAAGTTTATTAACCATATTATATAAAAATACAAAGAGACATTGTAAAAGTGAAACTAATAAACTTAGAGTTAATACTTAAAGATACGGTTAATATAAGTACCCAAACCTTTCTAAATTCTATTGTTTGAGTGGTTTTCGACCTATCCCCACCTTAAACTTTTAATAATCAACTTTTGAGCCATTAGAAACTGAATATGAATTTATTATAAATTAATATTTCTAGCTTTTCCAAAGGTGCCCCTCACCCCTCTTATAAAAGGGCACTCCTCCTTCTCATTTCTTCACACCTTCAAAGCCTTTTGGTTCGGCCAAACTCTGCACAAATACTCTCCCAACTTCCCTCACTACAACCTAGAGGCCTTAGTGTGATCAGAAAGCCAACCTAAGGAGCCCTTTTGATCAAATCAAAAGGAAGAACCCGAAGAAGAGGTAATGTTTTCACCACCCCTTTTCAAGTTCCTTTCTTCTTCCACTTCTTCTTTCTTTGTTCTTATCATTATAAAATAATAACTCCAGTATCTCACATATACTGTTATGTTATTATAAATATGGTACAACCATATTCAGAATTCTATCCACCCTTTGAATAACATGTCACCATACGTGCGTACGTACGGCTTACCGTCTCCACGTCGTGGTGTAATTGTTATTCAATATATTATTATTTGGATGGGTATAATAATGATGTGTAACTCATGTAAATAATAAATATAACATGTTAATGATTCTTTATATATGATATACCATCCTTTTATATATTATTTTAATATCAAAAGAATGATATTGTCGCTCGTGCGTACGTACGGACTACCGTCTCCACGAACGCGATGAGATTCATTCTCCATCGTATCCATTAAAGTATAATTATCATTTGATGATTTATAAATGATGTTTAAGGACTTGATATCATTCTGGATATTAATAAGATACAACAAACAAGGCTTATGTAACAAAACATATAAAAGAAAATGAGTAAGTTAACACCCGAAACGACGATAATTCTAAGATATTATTAACAAATCAATGTTAAAAGATCATATATGATATCATATTAATATATATGATTCTTGTATAATTTAATAACAATTATTTCACCATTATACATGAGGTTAACCTACCCCAACCAAGGAAAAGTACAAGGTAAGGGTTATTTTACAATCTCTTCATTATCTGAGGTTGTTTATACGTAATAATCTACTGGGATTTCTTTATCATCCACATCTATGTTTCTTCGAAATGTATTTCAAAACCTATTTATTATTTACAATAATATGGGTTAAAGTCATTTATACCCTTGTTTGACTTTTTATAAGAGGTTTATAAAGGAATCTTTCCGTCGTTTTCAAAACAAGGTCCTTTTTAACCTTTTCGACAGAATTAAGGTAAGAATGTTTTTTTAACTTATACGGCGGGGGCGGCTATTTTCCGCCGTTATAAAATCTTCAAAGCTTCCCTTACAAGCTTATAAGAATATTTTCAAATAAAATGTTTTATTTTATATGGATCTTAAATGATTTCAAAATAAAAGGAGATATTTCTTTAAAAAGAATTTTGATTTCATCTATGTCAACATCCTTTGATGGATTTTAAGATTATTTGAAGTTGATTTATTATGATAAAAAACTTCTATATTGTATTGAAGGTTTTGTGATATGTTTGACTGTGGATGTGCTATTTTTATACCATTCATAGTTTATGGTGAAAGTATTGACATTTCGTATGCTAGTTTTAATACGAATGTTTATGTTATGTTTAAACCTTTTCATATGGGAATGCATTGGACTTAATATGTGACGGGTGGAGCCCGCTATAGCTCCTCGATGCATCGGTAGGTCTCATGAGACAAACTAGTATCTTGGAACACAGCCTTGAAAAAATCTTATTTGGAGTCTTGGCACGAGGCCTTGGCTATGTGGTTATGATAGTCTGGCATTATGCATTCCATCATTATGAAAGTGGTTATTGATTTTGCATGTGATTATTCGATTAGTAGAATAACCATGTGAATAAGTAAATGGAATTATTTCATTTTATTTATGCCATACTATGTTAAAAGTTCAAGTTTAAAAGGCTTTTGTTTTAGTTATACATTGCCTTAAATGTTTATTCTTATTTATGAAAGTTTCCGCTATATTGTTATCCTTACTGGGCATTTGAGATCACCCCTTTTCTATATTTTATTTTTCCCAGGAAGTGAAGAAGTAAATTATGAATGACCTGCAGGGATATTATGTGGGGATATTAGTGTGGATTATGGAGACAATATGTTGTTGTAGTAGTTTTTCATTTTATGATGTAATTTAAGACTTATGAATATATCTAGTGTTTCCAAGACTACTATACCAATCGGTCTTTAGAGATTTGATCTTTCTTGTGATCATACCAATGTTATGTAATAATGCACCGACTCTGGGTAACTGGGGTCGGGGAATTATAGAGATTATGAGTATGGAGCAGGTTACTCTTTCTATTATGGAGTACTCGTCTCGCTTTACTGAGCTGCAATGCTTCACACCAATTCCAGCAGGTGATGAGTTGTTCCTTGCTAGGAAGTTTGAGTATGGTCTCAGGAAGTAGATCCGTTCCCAGGTGAATATCTTCAGGTTGACTTCGATATCCTCTATTGTCAACAAGGCGCTGATCACTGAGCTCAATCGGAGGGATTCTGGAGCAGTGGGCCAGGGCGTTTTGACACCCAAAGTCAGTGTGTTCCTCCTACTAATAGCAGGAAGCACCACAGAGAGTCTGCTCAGGAGATCGGAGTATGCAGGATGTATCTTCAGGCAGCCATGTTGTATGCTACCAGTGTGGTAGGAATGGGAATACTTGGCCTCAGTGCCAGAGAGACCCGATGGAGTGTCGATATTGCGGAAAGATGGTCCATCTTCAGCGTTTTTGCCAGATCTTCTCACATACAACTGGTGGTAGGGGTTCTTCTATGACCCAGCGTTCAGGGAATGCATTTCCAATTTCTCACCAGTCTGAGAACAGGAGTTCTTCTAGCCGTTTGGCCCGAGGTGGAGGTCACGACCGTGGTGTTCAATCACCAGGTCACCAGTGACATCAGAGTGGATCAGCTCAGAGTGGTCATCCAGGTGCGCAGGGCCACGGTACAGGCCAGAATTTCTCCATGGATCAGACCTATCAGGAGCAGGATCCCGACCCTTCTACAGTTCAAGGTATGATCTTAGTATCCTTAGTTTTATCTTCATCCCTTTTCGATACTGGTGCTTCGCATTGCTTTATATCTGTTGCTTTTGTGGAGAGCCTTGGGCTCTGTATCTTTTTTTTTCTACCGAAATGTTGACTCTTGATACACCGTTGGGAATGAGGATGTCTAGCGTATGTCAGTGTAGAGAGTTCCCTCTTGAGGTTGCGGGGTGTCACTTATTATGGGACATCTATGTGCTAGAGATGACAGGCTATGATGTCATTCTCAGTATGGACTGGTTAGTTCCTTTCCAGGCAGTCGTCGATTGCTATCACCACAAGGTGAGTTTTGTATGACCAGAGGGCAGATCGTTTTCTCAAAGAGGTGAGTGGGATGTCCAAGCAGGTAGAGCTGGACCCGAGAATCATGGGCTAGGAGGAGTTACAACCCAGATTTCTAGTCTTTATCTGGATGACCAGGGGACTTCGTAGTTAGACTTTCCTCCATTGTCGGATCGTTTCAGGGATGTCTTTCTAGAGGACTTTTCACGTTAATACGGATGATGTTATAAATAACGTTTTTTACGTCGGTTATTTAAAACCCGACGTAACATCCCTAACATCACGGTGTTTATCATGTCGGTTCATTAATAACCGACGTGAAAAATGATGGGAAATGGGGATTTATAACGGCGATTATTATATAACCGCCGTGATAAACCACGGGTGGGGGGGTTTAGCACGTCGGTTATTATATAACCGACGTGCTAAATATGCGCGGGGGGGGGGGGGGGGTTATCACGTCGGTTATTTCTAAACCGACTTGATAAAACGCCTGGGATATCGTTTATCACGTCGGTTATGACATAACCGACGTGATTAACCCTTCCCCGGGCCTATTATCACGCCGGTTTCTTAAATAACCGACGTGATAAAAAGGCCTGGGAAACATTTTAGCACGTCGGTTATCCAATAACCGACGTGGTATATCGATTCCCATGCCTTTTAGCACGTCGGTTATATTAAGAACCGACGTGATAAAAGGCCCGAGAATGGTTTATCACGTCGGTTCTCAAAAAAACCGACGTGATAAACCCCTACCGATTTATTTACCACGTCGGTTATAAAATAACCGACGTGAAATCGATATTTTTTTTAAAATAATTGCACTGCTCTCACCAAAAAGCAACCAGAAACCAAAGAACAAAAATAACCATGCCAGCCCTCCCCCAAGCCCCAACTGAACCCCACCCTCATCTATACCCACCTAACAACCTGGCCAGCCCTCCCCCACCACATTGGAGCCCCACCACAACCCTTGGATACCCCCACCCCTTGGACAGCCCCCCCACCCTCATTTACACCCCCACGACCCCTAGTACAGCCTCAAACACCCATTGGACACCCCTCCCATATCCCTTGGACACCCCCACCCCTTGGACAGCCCCCCCACCCTCATTTACACCCCCAAGACCCCTAGTACAGCCTCAAACACCCATTGGACACCCCCCACACCTTGACAGCCCTCCCAGACCCCTTGGACACCCCCCCGACCCCTGGACACCCCCCCGAGCCCTTGGACAGCCCCAAACACCCCATGGACACCCCTCCCATACCCCTTGGACACCCCCACCCCTTGGACACCCCCACCCCTTGGACAACCCCCCCACCCTCATTTACACCCAACTGGCCCCTTGGACAGAACTCCCAGACACCTTGGACACCACTCCCATATCCCTTGGACACCCCCACCCCTTGGACACCCCCACCCCTTTGACAGCCCCCACCCTCATTTACACCCCCCGAACACTAGGACATCCCCAAACACCCCTTGGACACCCCTCCCATATCCCTTGGACACCCCCCACCCCTTGGACACCCCCACCCCTTGGACAGCCCCCCCACCCCCTGGACACCCCCCCGACCCCTTGGAACCCCCCCCCCCCCCGACCCCTTGGAAACCCCCCACCCCCTTGGACAGCCCCAAACACCCCTTGGACACCCCTCCTATATCCCTTGGACACCCCCACCACTTGGACACCCCCCACCCCTTGGACAGCCCCCCCACCCTCATTTACACCCAACCGACCCCTTGGACAGCCCCAAACACACCTTGGACACCCCTCCCATATCCCTTGGACACCCCCACCCCTTGGACACCCCCACCCTCATTTACACCCCCCCGACCCCTAGGACAGCCCAAACACACCTTGGACACCCCTCCCATATCCCTTGGACACCCCCCAAACACCCACCCACCCACCCCCTTGGAACCTCTCCCCCCATACCAAAATCCAGACCAGAAAAACCATCAACAGTAGACCAAAACAAGAAGTAGAGAAAAATTAAACATTCACTTATATAACATTCTAAACTTACACTGTCAACTTCAAAAAAAACAAAATCCAACCTAAACGACTACGAAATACACAATTACATTGACAATATTCAAAATTACATTTTACATTACAAACAACTAAAAGTCAATAAAACCTGTAAAATAATTTGACCACTCCACTTGTAAGTGTTTGATATCTTCAGCAGTAAAGGGTTGAGGGTCATCAAAAAGCTACAAAGGAAAAGGATAGTAGTCAATGTGTATAATGAATAAATCAAATTGAAATATTATGAGAAAGAGGAAATATTACCAGGTCAAAACTCAGAACTATCCCAGTTGTTATTATTTCATACATAAATCTTAACATGTAATATCCGCATTCGATGATGCCTTGTTGCTCATGACATTTCTGTTTGAATGAGTGTAAATTCAATATATTATTTTTATGTAATAAATCAAAATGTACAAATTATAAATGGATATTTACCTTCGCATGTACATATTTGATCTTGAAATTCCTTTTCTTTGCGCTTTTTCGAAAGTGGACCCATGCCCTGTTAGAAAATAATACGAATGGGGTAAATTTAAAATTCATTATAATATATAAAACTATTGTGAAATTGAAACTTACGTTTCCAATATATTCTTAAAACTTTCTCGCACATCATCATGGAGAGAGCATATCCAATAAAGTGCTTTCTCCCTAGGGCAAAAAACCCCTAACATCCAATGATCCCTGATAAAAGGAAATTTAACGTTAGTGGTTTTTTATGTTAAAAGATAATTAACTCTTTGAGAGGGATGTGTTTCATACCTCTCACAAAAAGGCATCATCCAACACTGTGTGATTACATTCTTTTCAAATCTATCAGCAATATAAATCATTCTTTGTTCCTCATCCAATGCACATGCTTTAGGGGAAATCAATTGTGGGTCCACGAATCCATATACATCTGTCAGCTCATTCCTCTCACAAATTTTATACAGATACCTAATACAAAGCAGACATAAGTATACATTTTTAATAAATATAACGCAAGGAAAAGGTGTTAAGACTTACATGATAAAAATTTGCACCACGTTGATGCCCAACTTATCTCCAGTGACAAACTCCATGATATCAGTTTTCATAATCCCCACACTTAGTTCACGTCCACAGACATGAGCTTCCATTGTAAAGTCATAATGATCCGCCAACAAATTTGCATATCTTGACAATTTTTCAAGACTGCTAGTATCTGCATCTGATGTCATAGCTATCTGTCTTTGTTGTTGTCTATACAGTATTTCTTTACCTTTGAAGTATTCCTGTAAAAATAAATTGAAA
This sequence comes from Viscum album, assembly GCA_963277665.1. Taxonomy (NCBI): domain Eukaryota; kingdom Viridiplantae; phylum Streptophyta; class Magnoliopsida; order Santalales; family Viscaceae; genus Viscum; species Viscum album. Next base: position 461,625,468 of record OY728134.1, on the reverse strand, counting down.
AATATATTAGTTTTCAAATGATAAAACATTAATAAAAATATAAAATAAAAGATATAACATCCATACCTCTATGGTAATGAGTCGAAGAAGTCTGGATGTCCAAAGTAAAAAATGGCCGATACTATGTCCAACTGTCGTCACCTCATCTGTAGGTAATGGTATCCGAGCCGATCTATCTATAATATCCTGTACAGTGACCCTCTGATTCTCTACCTCTAACTGTTGATGATGAACTGTATCTCCTATACAATATACCATCCCATATGCAACTATATGATATTGAGGATCATCAACATACAACTCACAATAAGTAGGTAGCTGCGGCGGAGGAGGAGGATCAAAAATGGGGTCCGCAGGCTGAGGTGGGGGAGTGGGAGCTACTGGGAGAGGTGGAGTGGGAGCTGCACCCTGAAATTGTCTTTGCAAGTCTGCAAACATAAACTGCACCGATGCTCTAATCTTGTCCTCCATTGTCGCATTAATATTATGGAATTCAGCCTCCAAGGATTCTATTTTTTTTATAAACTCCCTCAATGTTAGAAGTTGAGGAACGTGGAAACACTTTTCTTACCGATACACCTGCCGGATATCCTCTTACACGGCCAGGATGTTCGGGCTTTCCCAATGCCACAGATAAAATATCTTCCCTCCCAGATGGTGTAAATGTCCCCTGTGAACTCTGCTCCTCAAGAGAGTCCTGTAATAATTAATTGAACATTTCTATAATGATTGGAAATATATGACGAAAATAGTAAACTTAAATAAATAAAATAGATATCTTAAAATCCTCTCAACTACGAGTCTTGATTCTTCCGAAATATATTGTCCTTTTTTGCCCTTCCGAGCTCTTTTCCATTTCTCATGTCTAGATGGAGGGGATGGAGGGGCCACCTCTCCAGAGCTTGAAGACTCAGCTCTTAGTTGTTGAAATTTTTCTGCCATCATTTGTTCTTCCAATAATGCAAACCCTCCCCGAGATAAACTATGAGGGTATACATTTTTAGATTGGATCTCTTGATGAGCTTTCCTTGTTTGCTGTAAATTAAGAATAAGTAATCATTAACAAAACAATAATAAAATCATTTATATAAGAAAGCTTATAAAAGTTTACATTGCCCTTACCAAAAATGATTCTTTTCTTCTACTTTCAAAAAATTGTCTCCATGTGTCTTCATCTATAAAAGGATATATACGACATGGATTCTCACGACTCCTATGACCATAAATGAAATCAGATGAGAGGGTTGATTTGAAATCCCTCCATCTCCTAGCAGCCAACGATAAGCATTTCTTCCTGACTCCTCCAGTGTCAGGAATATCAAATGTCATCTGATAAAAAAGAGGTTAAAAATATTATATATACTAGAAACATTTAAAGAACAGTCAAACAATAGCAAAAGATCTTACCAAAATGGTCTCCCACAGCTGAGAAATTATCACCTTATCCACACTTCTCCAATCATCATAGAGAATGCTTACTTTGCTCTTAGCCTGAGTTGCTACAAAACCCTTAAAATCTTTAGCATTTGGACCTCTAGGAAGATCATCATCATCAAACTCCACGACTATCCTCTCCTCCTTCGTACGGGCAAGTGATAATTTTGGTAAACGTGTACACCCACGCTTACCAACCTTTGAACTCTTTTTCGTAATAGGAGCATGTGAATGTTCCTCCCCAGATGTATGACCAATATGCTCATCTCCAGAATCATGTGGCTGATCAACTGATTGATCTGTCATTTTCCTTCAAATCAAAAAAACAAACATTAGTTCACAAATATACAAATTCAAATATTGTAATACTACTTAATCAGAAAATGGAAAATTGTACTAAATTACATAATAGTAAACATTGGTAATATGGTAAGCATGTTAAACAATGATAAACATGGTAAACACAGTCTGTTGTACCCCTCTCTCTTGGATTTTAATGATCACAATCACTCTTATTATGTTTTAACTTGTTTTCAAGTGTTTTTGTTGATAGGAAAAAGGTTTCCAAGGAGTTGGCCCAAGAAAGCTGAAAAGTGGACTCACTGAGTCCACCGGTCAGCCGGTGTGAGCTCACCGGCCAGCCGGAGGACCCAGGCAGTAGACTTGCCCACTGCCTGGTGTCACCGGCCGGCCGCTGGCTCACCACCGGCCGACCGGTGGACCAGATAGCCTTGCTCTGTCTGGACCACCGACCGGCCGCTGGATCACCACCGGCCGGCCGGTGGACCAGATAGAGAGCCTTCCTCTCTGTCTGGACCACCGGCCGGCCGCTGGATCACCACCGGCCGGCCGGTGGACCAGACAGAGATTCTTCCTCTCTGTCTGGACCACCGGCCGGCCGCTGGCTCGTCACCGGCCGGCCGGTGGACCAGACAGAGCTTTGCTGTCTGGACCACCGGCCGACCGGTGATCCACCACCGGCCAGCCGGTGCGCCCAGGACTTCTCCTCTTTACGGTTTTTATTGTTTTATCATTTTGGTTTGATACATGTTTTAATAAGTAAAAAATTTACAATATCTAACATTATATGAAAAAACTAAATGTAAACAAGAAATAAACATGTGTTACCTGTAATTTTAGGAATGTATAGTTGGATTGTTTTCCCAAATTCCTTCGTCGTGATCGTTCCTTATGGCACAAACCATGTCTTCAACATACTCATCATTATGTTCTGTTAATCTTTCCATGGAAGTAGGGATCTCACATAAATCAACATCTTCATCAAATTCATCCTCACCAACATATTGTTTTTTCCCTTGTAAAACAACAGCCCACTGCATATCTGATTGATCTACTACATAGAAAATTTGTTTGGCATGTGTTGCCATTATAAAAGAATCAGCTGTGTCTTCCAATCTATTCAGATTAACAAGTGTCATTCCAAATTCATCGTGTCTGACACTGTTGTTACCGATAAACCATTTACAGTTAAAAATAGGAACTTTAATTTTAAAGTAATCAGCCTCCCATATGTCTTCAATCACTCCATAATATGCACTTGATGCCGAAATTGGGTTTCTGTCCTTAGCACTCGAAAAATGGATTGCTTCTGCAAACACCAATACACCACTATTCTGAACTGCACTTCTGTTGTCCTGAGATTTCGTATGAAATGTATAGCCATTAATGTCATAAGAGGACCATGTTATCACATTTAAAGATGGACCACCCACTATCCATTTTAATGTCTCTGATACATCTGATCTACCAAGCAAGGTCTTTTTAAACCATGGCAAAAAAGTTTTGTTGTGCTCATTAAAAATCCACATTTCTTTCTTCTTTGGATGACATTGTTTCAACTCATTAATATGCAATGTGATATACGGTTGAACATCAGCTATGTTATTCAAGATGTATGATTCTAACTTCTTCATCTGTTCAGCTGACAGTGATTTGACTTTCAAGCCACGAATCCCCTTTCCCTCATTATTAACACGTTCATGGCGAGATGGAGGCAAACCTATGTGTTGCGCCGTAGCCAAGTAGCTCGTACAAAACTCTGCTACCTCCTCAGAAATATACTTTTCAATAATGGAGGCTTCAGGTCGATATGGATTTTTAACATATCCCTTTAATATTTTCATATACCTTTCAAAAGGATACATCCAACGAAGATATACAGGTCAACAAAGCTTTATTTCTCGAACCAGATGAATCATTAAATGCACCATCATATCAAAAAAAGTTGGAGGAAAATACATTTCCAAATGACAAAGTATAAAAATTGCATCCTTTTCCAAAATGTTCAAAGCATTCACATCAATCGCCTTGTTACAAATTGAATTGAAAAAATAACACAACCTCATTATAGTCTTTCTGACACAGATGGGCAATATTCAACGCAGTGCAACTGGTAGAATTTGTTGCATCATGACGTGACAATCATGTGATTTCATACCTATCAACTTCAAGTCTTTCAATGAGACAAAATTTTTTACATTTGAAGAATAACCTTGAGGCACTTTGATATCATGAAGACACTGACAGAAGCTACTTTTCTCCCTCTTCGATAATGTATGACAAGCCGGGGGAAGAAATGTTCGTCTTCCTTTAGGAGTGGGAGCTAACTCCAAACGTATTCCCATTGATAGTAGGTCTAACCTTGCATTCAACCCATCTTTTTTCTTTCCTTTAATATCTAGCAATGTTCCGATCAAAGAATCACAGATATTCTTCTCCACGTGCATGACATCAATATTATGTTTGACTTCATGATACCTCCAATATGGTAGCTCAAAAAATATTGACCTTTTCTTCCAAATATGTCTATCATTACCAGATTTCTGTGTCTTTCCCAATGTCACATCAAGGTTTTTCACCCTCTCAAAATACAAATCTGGGGATAAAGGTTTTGGAGCAGTATCAAATTCTTGTGAGCCATTGAATGCCTTTTTTAGTCTTCTATAAGGGTGATCCATAGGCAAAAACTTTCGATGACCCATGTACACTGTTTTCCTCCCATGATGCAATTGACAATATGACGTTTGTTGTTCGCAAATTGGACATGCTTTATGCCCTTTAACACTGTATCCAGACAAATTTCCATATGCTGGGAAGTCATTTATAGTGAATAGAAGCACTGCATGCAGTTGAAAATATTCCATTTTATAAGAATCATACACCCTAATACCATCAGCCCATAACAGTTTCAAATCATCAATCAGCGGTGACAAGTATACATCAATATCATTGCCGGGTTGCTTTGGACCAAAGATCATGATACTCAACATGACATATTTGCGCTTCATACAAACTTCAGGAGAGAGGTTGTAAATTACCAATAAAACAGGCCATGAACTATGTGTGCTACTGAGGGTTCGGTATGGATTCATTCCATCTGTGCACAAGCCTAGTCTCAGATTTCTAATTTCATTTCCAAATTTAGGGTACTGGGCATCAATTTTCTTCCATTGTGGACAATCAGCTGGATGACGTATTTTTCCATCACATACCCGCTCATCAGCATGCCATCTTAACCTTTTTGCATCATGTGAATTAGCAAATAAACGTTTGAAACGAGGAATTATAGAAAGATACCAAAATACCTTTGAAGGGAGCTTTGTAATCTCTACATCAGCTTGTGATTTTTCTTTCACCTTATACCGTGATGTCCCACATTTAGGACACTCTTTCAGAAATTCATATTCCTTCCTATATATAATGCAGTCATTCAGACAGGCATGTATTTTCCTGTATCCCAATCCCATCGGGCATAATATTTTTTTGGCCTTATAATGTGAATCTGGAAGATCGTTATCTTTTGGAAGAATGTATTTCATCAATTGTAGCAGCTCTGTAAAACTTCTGTCACTCCATACATGTTTCGCCTTCAGGTTAATCAATCTTAACACCGCCAACAAAACCGTAAAATCTGTACAACCAGGATATAATGGTTTTTCGGCATCACCATATAGACGTGCAACTGTCGGTTCTATCTCAATTTGTTCTGCTACAATATCGCGAATCATTTCTTCAATTCCATCGAAGTTACCATCTTGCGATTCATTATCATCAGTGACATTCTGTCCAGTTTTGCCATGCCAAATCCAAGGGTTGTAACTCGGATTGAAACCATGACAAATCAGATGATCTTTTATCTCTCTACTTTTCAAATTCTTCATATTCAGACATTTCAGGCCTGGACAGAAAAAAAATGTCACTACTTGGAACATTTCGTTTAGCAAATTCCAAAAAGGCATCAACACCTTCCTCATATTCATTGCTCATTCGATGTTCCGTAATCCAACTTCGACTCATTATTACCTATAACAAATAGAAAAAATATATATATTTTTTAGATAAGACAAATATATGTTTATATGAAAAAAATCATAATTTGAATGTAAACAATTTTGAAATATAAAACAAATCGATGTGTATTTAAAAAAATATGCTTGAATATTATTTTTTAAACAAAATATAGTAAGATATAACACCCCCCCTGGACACCCCCCGACCCCTCTGGACAGCCCCCCGCCCCTCCTGGACACCACCCCCCACCCCCTACCCCCTTGGACACCCCCCTAGACATCCCCCAACCCTCTGGACAGCCCCCCCACCCACCCGGACAACCCCAAATACCCTCTGGAGAGGCCGCCACCCACTTGGACAGCCCCCCACACCCATCCACCCCCTTGGACACCCCCCTGGACACCCCACCGACCCCTCTGGACAGGCTGCCACCCCCTTGGACAACCCCCCACACCCACCCATCCCCTTGGACACCACCCTGGACACCCCCCGACCCCTCTGGACAGCCCCCGACCCCTCTAGAAAGCACCCCACCCCTCCTGGACACAACCCCCCACCCCCGACCTGCTTGGACACCCCCCTGGACACCCCCCAACCCTCTGGACAGCCCCCCCACCCCTCCTAAACACCACCCCCACCCCCTACCCCCTTGGAAACCCCCCTGGACACCCCCAACACCCACCCACACCCTTGGACAGCCCCCACAACCACCCACCCCCTTGTAAACCCCCTGGACACCCCCGACCCCTCTGGACAGCCCCCCACCCCTCCTGGACACCACCCCCACCCCCTACCCCCTTGGACACCCCCCTGGACATCCCCCAACCCTCTGGACAGCCCCCCCACCAACCCGAACAACCCCAAATACCCTCTGGAGAGGCCTCCACCCACTTGGACAGCCCCCCACACCCATCCACCCCCTTGGACACCCCCCTGGACACCCCACCGACCCCTCTGGACAGGCCGCCACCCCCTTGGACAACCCCCCACACCCACCCATCCCCTTGGACACCACCCTGGACACCCCCCGACCCCTCTGGACAGCCCCCGACCCCTCAAGAAAGCACCCCCACCCCTCCTGGACACAACCCCCCACCCCCGACCTGCTTGGACACCCCCCTGGACACCCCCAACTCTCTGGACAGCCCCCACCCCTCCTAAACACCACCCCCACCCCCTACCCCCTTGGACACCCCCCTGGACACCCCCCAACACCCACCCACACCCTTGGACAGCCCCCCACACCCACCCACCCCCTTGTAAACCCCCCTGGACACCCCCCGACCCCTCTGGACAGCCCCCACCCCTCCTGGACAGCCCCCCCACCCCTCCTAAACACCACCCCACCCCCTACCCCCTTGGACACCCCCCCGGACACCCCCCAACACCCACCCACACCGTTGGACAGCCCCCCACACCCACCCACCCCCTTGTAAACCCCCCTGGACACCCCCCGACCCCTCTGGACAGCCCCGAAAATGGTGATGTGATCCCAAATCCATGCACCTATGCCATGGTTGTGTGTGAATAAAGTAGTAACAACTGTAAAAGGGCAACCCATCCAAATGGACATGCCCCAACCCTCTCGGGGATTTATAGAAAACGATGAAAAATTAGTGAAATCATAAAATTAGTCAATATTGCAAGTCGAACTAATAGATCTAGGGATGATAAATAATATTATGGTGCCAAAACGAGTTAAAAGGGTTCGCAATCGAAGAATCTTAGCTAGTTTCAACAAAAAAATCACAACACATATATATATACTATCCGCGAAAAAAAACGAACGAGTGGGAGGATTACCTGAGTGCTGTGAGTTTAGATGATTGATCCGAGGAGATTAAATATGAGAAACGATGATCACAAAACGAATCTAAACCAACGAAATGGACGAGCCGATTCGGCTTTACGCGCGAGAGAGACGAGTCGCGACTGTCGAAGGTAAACTCGCGAATGACAATCCACGGGTCTGGGTAAATTTTTAAATGAGTTATCACGTCGGTTATTCAATAACCGACGTTATATTTTTTTAAAAACATTTATAACGTCGGTTATTCAATAACCAACGTAAAAACCTTCCTCCGATTCTTTTTTTACGTCGGTTATCTTATAACCAACGTTATAAAGGGCTCAAAATCCGCGTTTTTTTTACGTCGGTTATTCCATAACCGACGTCAAAAACATCTGCGGATTCTTTTTTTTACGTCGGTTATTTTATAACCGACGTAAAAAGGCCTTCAAAAACCACGTTTTTTACACCAGTTATTGAATAACCGACGTAATAACTCGTACATATGTCGATTTGTTACGTCGGTTATTGAATAACCGACGTAACAAACACCCCCCGCTTCTGTTTTTTACGGCGGTTAATGTATAACCGACGTAAAAAATGAAGCCGCGCGATTAATAACGTCGGTTATAAAAATAACCGACGTTAAAGGTGTACTAAACACAGGTTTTTACGTCGGTTATTAAATAACTGACGTAAAAAACCTCGTTTTACATATTATGACGTCGGTTTTATATAACCGATGTAAAAAATGGTGACGTAAAAAACGTTTTCTGCACTAGTGAATATTCCTCCTTATAGGATGGCTACACCTGAGTTGCAGGAGCTCAAGAAACAGTTGGAGGAGTTGTAGGCAAAGGGTTTCTTCCGACCCAGTACTTCTCCTTGGGGTTCACCTATCCTATTTGCGAAGAAGCCAGACGACACCCTTAGGCTTTGCGTGGATTATCAAAAGCTGAACCAGTTGACGATCAAGAAATGATATCCCTTGCTGAGGATCGATGACCTCTTTGATCAGCTTCAAGGGGTCCGGGTGTTCTCTAAGATTGATTTGAGGACCAGTTATCATCAGTTGCTTGTTATACCATCAGATATACCTCTTACAACCTTCAGGAGAAGGTATGGTCTATATGAGTATACGGTCATGCCATTCGGTCTCAAGAATGCGCCATCAGTTTTTATGGCACTGATGAACCGAGTGTTCCATCCATACTTGGATTCCTTCATGGTTTTTTTCATGGATGACATTTTGGTGTACTCTCACACTCGAAACGACCATGCTACCCATATTGAGATCATTCTGAGTACACTGAGAGAGCATCAATTATATTCTAAGCTCTCAAAATGCCACTTTTGGATGGATCAGATTCACTTCCTGGGTCACGTTATCTCAGAGAAAGGAGTATCAGTAGACCGAGAGAAAGTGAGAGCTGTAATTTTCTAGGAGCATCCAAAGAATGTCTTTGAGGTGTGGAGTTTTCTAGGGCTGGTTGGATACTACATTCATTTCATATAGAACTTTTCACGCCTAGAAGCACTGCTGAAAAGTCTGACCAAGAAAGGGGAAAAGTTCTTGTGGTTAGATTCTTGTGAGTCAGTCTTTCAGGAGATGAAAGGGAGGTCGACTTGAGTACCGATACTAGTCTTTCCAGAGTCGGGCAAGAGCTATATAGTCTACTGTGATGCTTCAGGTGTCAGAATGAGAGCTGTGCTTATGTAGGGAGATGGAGTCGTTGCGTACGGGTCTCGACAGTTGAGGCCACACGAGAGGAATTACCCGACACACGATCTGGAGTTGGCAGCTGTTGTTCATGCCTTATGTTGTTGGAGACATTAACTTCTGGGAGAGAACTTTGTGGTTTCACCGACCACAAGAGTCTCAATTACATATTCACTCAGTGAGATCTGAATCTAAGACAGCGAAGGTGGGTTGACTATCTTCAGTCCTTCAACTTTGAGCTTTCTTATACGCCGGGAAAGGGAAATGCGGTGGTTGATGCGTTGAGCAGGAGAAATCAGATTCAGGCAGTTCAGGAGGCCAGCAGTGAGTGGCAGCTTATGGCTCTATTCTCTGAGATGCATTTGGAGGTGCACAAAAAATAGGGGTAGACTTTTCTTTCTTATGTAGCTGTTACCTCAACTCTTCTTGATCGGGTATGGATGAGGCAACTATCAGACTCAGAAGGCCTAGTCCTGTGGGAGAGTGTATCAGGAGAGGACCCTCTCCCTGGATTGACAGTGGGCGAGGATGAGATCTTACGTTTCAGGGATGCGTATGGGTTCCAGTAGACATACACAAGGAACTGATGTGGGATTTTAATTCTTCAGTTTGGGTAGTTCATCCTGGCGTCACCAAGATGTATCGTTATCTACACCACCAGTACTGGTGTACAGGTATGAAGAGGGATGTTTCTGGTTTTGTCTTGAGGTGTTCCACTTGTCAGCAGGTGAAAGAGGAGCATCGGCGACCAGTAGGGCTTTTACAGCAGTTACCCATTCTCGAGTGGAAGTGGAACGATGTCGCGATGGACTTCGTGACCAGGTTACTGAGGTCACCTCAATGGAGTGATGCTGTTTGGGTTGTCTTCGACAGGCTTACGAAGGTTGCTCACTTCTTACTGATTAAGGAGAGCTTCAATGTGGATGAGCTGGGGAGGTTTTACATCCGAGAGATTTTACGTCTGAATGGAGTTCCATACTCCATTGTTTCAGATAGGGATGCACGTTTTACTTCTCGGTTCTGGGAGAGGATTCACAAGGCTTTGGGTACACAGGTACGTTTGAGAACAACATACCATTCCCAGACAGATGACTAGTCCAAGCGTACGATCCAGGTGCTTGAGGATATGCTCTGAGATTTCATTCTAGAATTTGGTTGTTCTTGGGAGAAACATATTCCTCTTGTGGAGTTTGCCTATAAGAACAGTTTTCTGGCTACTTTTCAGACGGCACCTTACGAGGATTTGTATGGTAGGCCACACCGATCACCTTTGTGCTAGCTGGAGGCAAGAGAGGCAGCTTTGCTAGGACCTTGTCTTGTTCAGGAGACATCAGAGCAGATAGATTTGATTCAGAAGAGGATGGCTACGACACAGTCTCGATAGAAGTATTACACTGATCAGCGGAGACGACCTCTGGAGTTCGAGGTCGGGGATCAGGTTTCCCTGCGTGTCACACCGAGGATGGGACACAAGAGGATTCAGAGATAGGGTATGCTTTCACCATAGTACGTCGGGCCATTTGAGGTGTTGGAGAGAGTTGGTCCGGTTGCCTATCAGTTGTAGTTACCTCAGAGGTACCAGGCTATGCATGACGTCTTCCACGTTTCTCAACTCCGACGTTACTTTTCAGACCCGTCTCATGTCTTTCAATCTGAAGAGGTTGAGTTCGAAGTGGATGCGTCGTTTGAGGAGCATCCTATCTAGATTGTTGATTGCAGTACGAAGGTTCTTCGTGGCCAGTCTGTTCCTCTAGTACGGGTGCTATGGTAGCACGGGTGAGTACATGATGAGACCTGAGAGAGGGAGGCCGATGTACGATCGCAGTGGCCGGAGCTGTTCGAGGTTTCTTCTTCTACACCTTGCTAGGGAAATTCGGGGAAAAATTTCTTTAAGGGGGAAAGTTTGTAAGAACCCGGATCTCCGTTTCAGGCATGTTTTTCCTTTTCTGGTGGTTTTTGAGGAGAAGATGAAAATCTATTAATTTTCAAAGTACACGCCGTGTACTTTATAATTACACGTCGTGTACTTCGATGTCATGCAAGGCCATGTGTTTGCCGTGTCCGGCCCACACACACAATGTGTATGGCGTGATGTAGAGGCCGCTTAAAGCGGAGTATGGAAAAGCCTAGTACACACCATGTACCCCAGAAGTACATGCCATGTACTTTCTTTTTTTCATTAAACGGACCAGGGTTGCACCTAATCGACAAAAACACCTTCTTCTCCAGGTTCTTCGACCGAGAGTGCCCGTACAGCCGTGAACATCTTCCGAGCCCTCGAGCCTCTGTCTGTTTTCTGAATCGGCCGCCGTCGATTTCATTGGAACCGCATCAGTGAGCTCTTCCTTCTTCTTGATTTTCATTCCATTATTTTCCCTTTTTCTCAAGATATCGTGGGTTGAACGTTTTGTGCATTTTCGTATATCTATGTCGTTATAAGGAGAATAAAGCCTCTAGGTTCATGTATATTGATATCCTAGCTTCAAGGTAGGTGGTATGTTCCTTAACTTTAGAAGTCTTTGAGTTTTATGTGCAAATTTCCACCAATACCCATGAACGGGGTATTGCGTGTTTACCGTTTTTCCCATGTTGTTTTTCTGCCTTTCTTGTATGATTGTGTAGAGGTAATCTGATCATGTTTGAGGATAATTGCTATGATTGGATGTTTTTCCCATTCCTTGTTCTGTTTACGACCTTTGGGTATTATTAGCGTTTGGCCATTATACATGTTTCCATGCCTTGTGACCATAGGATGGAATGATATTCTTGACATGCTTATTATGCTGTAGACTGGTTAGCCAAGTAGCTCTGTAGGTGTACTTTGGACTTATAGAATTATTATGCATTGACTGGCACTATACCATGAGAAAATGGTGCTATAGACTATAAGGGATAGACCAAGTGAGCTTCCTAGAGAGTCTTGGATATTACAGGCTATACGGGGATAGACTGAGTGAGCTTTCTCAGAGAGTCTTGGACACTATAGACTATAGGGGATAGACCGAGTGAGCTTCCCAGAGAGTGTTGGATATTATATACTAAAGGAGGGTAGACCGAGTGAGCTTCCTCAAAGAGTATTTACTTGTTTGAATTTCCTTAAACCATTCCAAGCTAGGGGAGGAATTGACTGAGTGAGCTTCCTCAGAGAGTCTGTGATAGACCTGAAACTATAGGAGGATTGACCAAGTGAGCTTCCTCAAAGAGTTTATAAACCTTGTGTAACACCCCAAGCTTCCTTGGTATGTATCCTTTCGAATAATGCAATGGCGTGCATTGTACGCAACTTCGAGATTTTAACACACCATAACCAATCAAACTAGCCGTTATGAATAGTAATACCTACTTTTTGAAATTTTATAAATTCTATCTCTCAAAATGGACTTAATTTTTGGATTCGGAATATCGAAATTTGCCTAGGGTGAAATTTTGGTACTTTTCGGATAACTTTCATATTTCGATGAATAGTGAAAATTACTAAATTTTAATTAAAAACAACTTTTTTAATAAAAATAATTAATAGTGATAAATTATGAATTTGAGTGGTTTTAAATTATATTTAGAATATATTTTTACCATATAATACAATGTGGGTCATTGAACAAATTTTCACATTTAAATCAGACATAAACAAGTGACAATCTTTTGATAGTTATTATCTCTAAAAAACACGCTTTTTGTTTTAACAACGGGAATTAATTTTAAATTAATTTCTGCCACTTCTGTGTTTTGAATTTGGAAAAATGGATTCCATATTTGGAATCAGGATGTTCAAATTGTGTAAATAGGTAACTTTTATTTTTAAACATTTTGGATAATTACTCCGGTAAATATTTTATTTACCATGGTTAAAGGGTAAATCCGGTAAATAAGGGTTAAAAAATAATATTATAATAATACTAAATTACCCTAAAACGTGTCTTAACCCTATTGGTTGATACATGGTCGACCATGGGCATCTTTGGGTCGATTTTGGGACCCCATGGATCCACTTGTAAGTGATAATGACACTTTATTTTAATTAAGTTAAAATAAATACAAAAATGACACAAGCATATATCTTTTAACAAAACAATTGTTACAGAGGGTTATATATGTTTTATTTTAGATTATAAATATTAATTAGAAAGATAAAAAGTCTTCCTATATAATGATATTTTATTTATAATTTTTATACATTAAATAATTTAATTTATTTATGACACAATGATGATGAATTAATTAGTTTAATAGTGAAAAATTACAATAATTGATATTATAAATACCTAAATAAATATAATATGAAACTTTTAAGGAATTAAAATAATTTTATAGGATAATATGACATATTAGGATTGATTTAATTGACTTTTTTCGAAGTAATCAATCTGTTATGAGTTTCACAAAAATCAACTATTGAATAGTGTCAAAATTGACATAAAAGAGTTCTTAAAACAAATATTATATTATTAATTGATATTAAATTCCTAAAAATCTAAGGTTCGGCCAAGAGACTTATATCATGATTGGTTAATCATTAATGGACCACTTGGGGGTCTCTTGGATGTATATAGTAAGTTTATTAACCATATAATATAGAAATACAAAGAGACATTGTAAAAGTGAAACTAATTAACTAAGAGTTAATACTTAAAGATAAGGTTAATATAATGACCCAAACCTGTCTAAATTCTATTGGTTGAGTTGTTTTCGACCCATCCCCACCTTAACATTTAAATAATAAACTTTGGATCCATTATAAACCGAATATTAATTTATTATAAATTAATATTTCTAGCTTTTCCAAAGGTGCCCCTCACCCCTCTTATAAAAGGGCACTCCTCCTTCTCATTTCTTCACACCTTCAAAGCCCTTTGGTTCGGACAAACCCTGCCCAAATACTATCTCAACTTCCCTCACTACAACCTAAAGGCCTTATTTTGATCAGAAAGCCAACCTATGGAGCTCTTTTGATTAAATCAAAAGGAAGAACTCGAAGAAGAGGTAATGTTTTCACCACCCCTTTTCAAGTTCCTTTCTTCTTCCACTTCCTCTTTCTTTGTTATTAACATTATAAAATAATAACTCCAGTATCATATATATACTGTGATGTTATTATAAATATGGTACAACCATATTCAGTATTCAATCCATCCTTTGAATAACATGTCACCATACGTGCGTACGTACGGCTTACCATCTCCACGTCGTGGTGTAATTGTTATTCAATATATTATTATTTGAATGGGTATAATAATGATGTGTAACTCATGTAAATAATAAATATAACATGATAATGATTCTTTATATATGATATAACATCCAATTATATATTATTTTAATATCAAAAGAATGATATTGTCGCTCGTGCGTATGTACGGACTACCGTCTCCACGAACGCGATGAGAATCATTCTCCATCTTATCTATTCAAGTATAATTATAATTTGATGATTTAAAAATAGTATCTAAGGACTTGATATCATTCTGGATATTAATAATATACATCTCATTAATAAATATGGATCACATTACAAAGAATATAAAGTAAAATGAACCCGTTAACACCCGAAATGACAATAATTCTAAGATATTATTAACAAATCAATGTTAAAAGATCATATATGATATCATATTAAAGTAAATGATTCTTGTATAATTCAATAACAATTATTTCACCATTATACAGGAGGTAAACCTATCGTCGACCAAGGAAAAAGTACAAAGTAAGGGATTTTCTTATCTCACTTTCAATTCTGTGAGATTTCCATTGTTCGCCACTAAATTATTGAAAGTGGTGTATTGTGTACTGCCATTTGATATATATTATCCTGATTATCTTTATATTCATTTTATTCTGGAAATAATTTGGTGGTTATTAACTTTTGTCCATACGACTCAGTTGATTAACGTGGTAAGGGGTTTCTTATCTCACTTTTAATTCCGTGAGAATTCCATTGATCACCACTTAATTATTGCATGTGGTGTATGTGTACTGGCCATGATCGTATTCATTGTGTAATATACTTTAATTTATGGATATTTACATCATAATGGTATGATACTTCTTTCATGGGTGCATGTTTCATAAGTTACTAAATCGATAAGGGAATTTGAGATTTCAATTTCCACTCATTCGGCTTTATGCATATTTCATTGATTATATTACTCCAAGATTATGTGTGGAATCACTATTCATTTGATTATGTCATAAATTCCACTCCCCTTCCTGTGGATATACTTTTGATACACATAATCACTCCATTGACAATTTCTCATGTCATCGATATGAATTTGATAAGAGTAATTTTAACTCATTCTCCATTTGTTGAGTTAAACATCCAATTCATTGGTGTTGTTTTTTTAAAAGATTATGTGTGAATGTGTTTTGATTGTTTTACACTAAATATCCAATCATATTTAGTGTATTTATATTTGTCACACATAATTATGTCATTGATTTATCCTTAACCTAAGGATATGGTCTTTATAAGAGAATTCATCTCAATTTACATTCCATTGAGACTTCTTTGTTGTTATACACCAAATCACTTTTATGTGGTGTATATAATGTACTTTGACATAGTATATCATGAATCCCTTTATTCTGATGATATTACAAAGTTTTTATTACCTCAAATTATTTGTATTCAAGTGTCTCTCTTTTGGTTAGAATATCTAACTAAAATACCATTTTTAAATGTTTTAAAGACCTATTCATTTAAATATTTCTCATTAATTTCCATGTTTTAAAAATGGTTTTAAGGATTTATTTATAGGGACATTAAAGTTTAGAAATTAAAACTCCTTTTAAAAAAAAAGTTTCAAAGTGGTATGGGACACTTTGATTCAAAAATCTATTTTTAAATGGCTTCTTGACAAATAGTGTGACTTTTAAATGATTTCAAGAAAAAGGGGGATATTTCTCTCAAATGGTTTTGATGATTATTTTAATATATGTCAACATCCTTCATTATTCTTGATTGAGGTTAATTTGATACAATACAATCTTCCATATTGTATCGAATGAGTTATGTTTGACTGTGGATGTGCTATTCATGGTTTGTGGTTAAAGTATTGACATTTTGTATGCTAGTTTTAATACGAATGTTTATATTATGTTTAAACCTGTTCATATGAGGAATGCATTGGACTTACTAAGTGACGGGTGGAGCCCGCTATAGCTCCTCGATGCATCGGTAGGTCTCATGAGACAAACTAGTGTCTTGGCACAAGGCCTTGGCAAAATCTTATTTGAAGTCTTGGCACGAAGCCTTGGCTATGTGGTTATGATAGTCTGGCATTATGCATTCCATCATTATGAAAGTGGTTATTGATAATGCATGGGATTGTTCGACTAGTAGAATATCCATGTGAGTAAGTAAATGTCATTATTTTATTTTATCTTTGCCATTTTATGCTGAAGTTCAAGTTTAAAAGGCTTTTGTTTTAGTTATAAACTGCCTTAAGTGTGTATGCTTATTTATGAAAGCTTCTGCTATAATGTTATCTTTACTGAGCATCTGAGCTCACCCCTTTCAATGTTTTATTTTTTCCAGGATTATGAAGAAGTAATTTATGAATGACCTGCAGGGATAGTATGAGGGGATATGAAGACAAGATGTTTTTTTTATGATGTAATGTAAAAATTTATGGATGTATCTAGTTATTCCAAGGCTACTAAACTAATCGGTCTTTCGAGACTTGATCTTTCTCGTGATCATGCCAATGTTATGTAATAATGCACCGACTCTAGGTAACTAGTGTCGGGGCATTACAGTTGGTATCAGAGGAAGTTTAGTACAAACCTTGGAAGCTAGATTTAGATAAACTCTGATTAGAGCACGTAGACCTAAGATGAACTTTGAGGATTAGTATAAAAGAACTTCCTAGAATTTTGGTATTGTAGAGATTTTGTGAGTTTTCCGAGCAATACATCCATGTCTGGATACGAGCAGGTAGAGGCGGCTCTGGCACAGATGTACCTAGGGGTAAAACCCAAAAACACCGCTTTGAGCTAGACTCGAACGGGAACTGGTGCACGACAACGGGCCTTGCTGCACTCTTGGTTACGACACTCCCGAGGGATATGCTTAGGATAATTTACATTTTCTTTACAAACCGATTTAAGTAATATATATATACGATGAGAGTAAATGACCTTGGTTAATCCTAATGTGTTTCAAATTGAGAATATGGTGACATTTTAATCTCTAAATGATTTTACGACTACTGTTACTCACACAATGCTTTCTGGTTTTAGTCAATGGCTGGATTCCAAGGAAGTCATAGTGACTTTGAGAATGATGTACAAGGTGGGAACGATGGTGGCAATGAGCAACAAAATGGAATGTTGATAGGTGTAAAAGATATCGTCTTTATGCCAAATCAGTTTTCCAAAAATATGATCAACAACATATATATTAACCAAATCCCAGACTCAACAAGGAAGAGAAAGGTGATAAATGATAAGAGCTCCAGCAATGGAGACCATGGAGAAAAGAACCCTAAATTTTCATCATGCAGGAAATGTGGAAAGAGACACCCAGGAAAGTGTCTCAATGGGACAACGAAATGTTTTACGTGCAGGAAGGAAGGATATAAAGTGAAGAATTGCCGAAGAAAAATGAAGAGTACTATGGAAGAAGATAAAAATGGTCCCAAGAGTCCATTTACAGTCATTTGCCGTAAATGTAGGGGACCTGGCCATTACCCGAGTGAATGTCCTATTCTATAGGATATTTTCTTGGTCAAAGAAGAAGCTATGTGGAAATAAATGGTTAGAGAAAAATTTAAAAAGTATTAGCACTCCTTGTTGATGGGTTTACTTTGGAATAATTTTCTCTTGTATTTGTAACCCCGCAGTTTGCCATGTGAGAATGATATTTGAGGAAGAATTGTCTCTTCTCTTGTGGATATAGGTATAAATAACCATTTGGTTTTATATGATCATTGGGGTTTGAGAAAATTATAAGTTATTATAATTTGGGATGAAAATGCAAGGTATGATATAACATTTGTGGTTAAATTATGTTATTTTGAGGAATTTATCTCATTTTGGTAATATTATAAAATATAGTTTTTGAAAAAGGACAACACGTAGACCGTGTGACAACCCGTCGCGTCGGACAAAGCTGTGAGAATCGAACCCACAACCAAAGTGCGATTGGGATTTATCGCCTACCACTGGACTACGTGAAGTCCATGGTTAGTGTGACTATTTTTTTGTTAAATGATTTTATTGATCAATAATAAGATGATTTGGGTTCTTATGTCTTATCAAATGAATACCCTTGGTATAGGAAAATGATTTGGTGATTAAGTGATAAATGTTATTTTGGAAGATGTTCGCTTTGTTGGGAACACTATATGCCCAAGGAAAATAGAATACAATGGGGTTTCATTTGTAGAGTAATGGTGGATTTTTATCTACGTTTTTATTGTGGATTTATAGTGATTTGGGTTATTTATGGAAATGATTAACCTATAACAGAGAATATGTGATGATGTTAATTACTTTTAAGTATGTGAATTTAAGAGTATTTGATGTCATTTGGAGATACAATTTAACATGGGAGACTACATAATCAAATTATTCTATGTTTTGGGTTTCAATATTATTTTGGATTATATTGAAGGATTTTAAGGACAATTGATTATTGAATGGTATTTATTTTACTTGGGGTATTGTTGGTTTAAATTTAGAAATTAAGATTAGTGCATATTTATCTCAAGGAATATTCTTTTGGGGGATCATTAGATCATTCACTAACCATTTTGGTTTTGATTAATCTTCAAAGACAATGTAAATATATAGTTTATCCTGCATGGATCATGTGATTCTATAGAAGTTTATTCTAGCTCTTCCAGTGTGACCAAGTCTTCTTGAATACTCATCGTTTAAAAAAAAATTGAGTTAGTGGTGGAAATTTATTAAAGAATGAAACTCTACTTAAAATGTAAGTATATCTCATAATGTTCTTAGTCAATATCATAAATGAATTCCTCATCCTTATGTAATGTAACTTAAAAAAATGTTGTCAGTTTACTTTCCTACTAGGAGACTAATGGTCGTTTGTCCCAACACAAGTTTGTGGTTTTCTTATTGTTAACTTTCTCCTGATCATGATTTCTATCCCTCTCCATCAGAACTTGACACTTAGTTTATCATCCATATCCATGTTTTCCTACATGTAATCCTAGTATGGGTTATCTTGGATGACCCTTATACCTCTCTTTCTTTCTTTTAAAGTGATAGTTTTATTGACTCTTTTTCCGATGTGGGACTTTCCATTATATTCCCAAGCAAAATTTTAAAAAAATTGTGAGGACGCAATTTATTTAAGGAGGGGAGAATGTAACACCCCAAGCTTCCTTGGTATGTATCCTTTCGAATAATGCAATGGCGTGCATTGTACGCAACTTCGAGATTTTAACACACCATAACCAATCAAACTAGCCGTTATGAATAGTAATACCTAATTTTTGAAATTTTTTAAATTCTATCTCTCAAAATGGACTTCATTTTTGGATTCGGAATATCGAAATTAGCCTAAGGTGAAATTTTGGTACTTTTCGGATAACTTTCATATTTTGATGAATAGTGAAAATTACTAAATTTTAATTAAAAACAACTTTTTTAATCAAAATAATTAAAAGTGATAAATTATGAATTTGAGTGGTTTTAAAGTATATTTAGAATATATTTTTACCATATAATACAATGTGGGTCATTGAACAAAATTTCACATTTAAACCAGACATAAACAAGTGACAATCTTTTGATAGTTATTATCTCTAAAAAACACGCTTTTTGTTTTAACAATGGGAATTAATTTTAAATTAATTTCTTCCACTTCTGTGTTTTGAATTTGGAAAAATGGATTCCATATTTGGAATCAGGATGTTCAAATTGTGTAAATAGGTAACTTTTATTTTTAAACATTTTGGATAATTACTCCGGTAAATATTTTATTTACCATGGTTAAAGGGTAAATCCGGTAAACAAGGGTTAACAAATAATATTATAATAATACTAAATTACCCTAAAACGTGTCTTAACCCTATTGGTTGATACATGGTCGACCATGGGCATCTTTGGGTCGATTTTGGGACCCCATGGATCCACTTGTAAGTGATAATGACACTTTATTTTAATTAAGTTAAAATAAATACAAAAATGACACAAGCATATATCTTTTAACAAAACAATTGTTACAGAGGGTTATATATGTTGTATTTTAGATTATAAATATTCATTAGAAAGATAAAAAGTCTTCCTACATAATTATATTTTATTTATAATTTTTAGACATTAAATAATTTAATTTATTTATGACACAATGATGATGAATTAATTAGTTTAATAGTGAAAAATTACAATAATTGATATTATAAATACCCAAATAAATATAATATGAAACTTTTAAGGAATTAAAATAATTTTATAGGATAATATGACATATTAGGATTGATTTAATTTACTTTGTTCTAAGTAATCAATATGTTATGAGTTTCACAAAAATCAACTATTGAATAGTGTCAAAATTGACATAAAAGAGTTCTTAAAAAAAATATTATATTATTAATTGATATTAAATTCGTAAAAATCTAAGGTTCGGCCAAGAGACTTATATCATGATAGTATAATCATTAATGGACCACTTGGGGGTCGCTTGGATGTATATAGTAAGTTTATTAACCATATAATATAAAAATACAAAGAGACATTGTAAAAGTGAAACTAATTAACTAAGAGTTAATACTTAAAGATAAGGTTAATATAATGACCCAAACCTGTCTAAATTCTATTGGTTGAGTTGTTTTCGACCCATATACACATTAACATTTAGATAATAAACTTTGGAGCCATTATAAACCGAATATGAATTTATTATAAATTAATATTTCTAGCTTTTCCAAAGGTGCCCCTCACCCCTCTTATAAAAGGGAACTCCTCCTTCTCATTTCTTCACACCTTCAAAGCCCTTTGGTTCGGCAAACCCCTGCCCAAATACTATCTCAACTTCCCTCACTACAACCTAAAGGCCTTATTTTGATCAGAAAGCCAACCTATGGATCCCTTTTGATCAAATCAAAAGGAAGAACCCGAAGAAGAGGTAATGTTTTCACCACCCCTTTTCAAGTTCCTTTCTTCTTCCACTTCCTCTTTCTTTGTTATTACCATTATAAAACAATAACTCCAGTATCATATATATACTGTGATGTTATTATAAATATGGTACAACCATATTCAGTATTCTATCCATCCTTTGAATAACATGTCACCATACGTGCGTACGTACGGCTTACCGTCTCCACGTCGTGGTGTAATTTTTATTCAATATATTATTATTTGGATGGGTATAATAATGATGTGTAACTCATGTAAATAATAAATATAACATGATAATGATTCTGCATATATGATATAACATCCAATTATATATTATTTTAATATCAAAAGAATGATATTGTCGCTCGTGCGTATGTACGGACTACCGTCTCCACGAACGCGATGCGATTCATTCTCCATCTTATCCATTCAAGTATAATTATAATTTGATGATTTAAAAATAGTATCTAAGGACTTGATATCATTCTGGATATTAATAATATACATCTCATTAATAAATATGGCTCACATAACAAAGAATATAAAGTAAAATGAACCCGTTAACACCCGAAATGACAATAATTCTAAGATATTATTAACAAATCAATGTTAAAAGATCATATATGATATCATATTAAAGTAAATGATTCTTGTATAATTCAATAACAATTATTTCACCATTATACAGGAGGTAAACCTACCGTCGACCAAGGAAAAAGTACAAAGTAAGGGATTTTCTTATCTCACTTTCAATTCTGTGAGATTTCCATTGTTCACCACTAAATTATTGAAAGTGGTGTATTGTGTACTGCCATTTGATATATATTATCATGATTATCTTTATATTCATTTTATTCTAGAAATCATTTGGTGGTTATTAAATTTTGTCCATACGACTCAGTTGATTAACGTGGTAAGGGGTTTCTTATCTCACTTTTAATTCCGTGAGAATTCCATTGATCACCACTTAATTATTGCATGTGGTGTATGTGTACTGGCCATGATCGTATTCATTGTGTAATATACTTTAATTTATGGATATTTACATCATCATGGTATGATACTTTTTTCATGGGTGCATGTTTCATAAGTTACTAAATCGATAAGGGAATTTGAGATTTCAATTTCCACTCATTCGGCTTTACGCATATTTCATTGATTATATTACTCCAAGATTATGTGTGGAATCACTATTCATTTGATTATGTCATTAATTCCACTCCCCTTCCTGTGGATAAACTTTTGATACACATAATCTCTCCATGGACAATTTCTCATGTCATCGATATGAATTTGATAAGAGTAATTTTAACTCATTCTCCATTTGTTGAGTTAAACATCTAATTCATTGGTGTTGTTTTTTTTACAAGATTATGTGTGAATGTCCTTTGATTGTTTTACACTAAATATCCAATCATATTTAGTGTATTTATATTTTTCACACATAATTATGTCATTGATTTATCCTTAACCTAAGGATATGGTCTTTATAAGAGAATTCATCTAAATTTACATTCCATTGAGACTTCTTTGTTGTTATACACCAAATCACTTTTATGTGGTGTATATAATGTACTTTGACATAGTATATCATGAATCCATTTATTCTCATGATATTACAAAGTTTTTATTACCTCAAATTATTTGTATTCAAGTGTCTCTCTTTTGGTTAGAATCTCTAACTAAAATACCATTTTTAAATGTTTTAAAGACCTATTCATTTAAATATTTCTCATTAATGTCCATGTTTTAAAAATGGTTTTAAGGATTTATTTATATGGACATTAAAGTTTAGAAATTAAAACTCCTTTTAAAAAAAAAGTTTCAAAGTGGTATGGGACACTTTGATTCAAAAATCTATTTTTAAATGGCTTCTTGACAAATAGTGTGACTTTTAAATGATTTCAAGAAAAAGGGGGATATTTCTCTCAAATGGTTTTGATGATTATTTTCATATATGTCAACATCCTTCATTATTCTTGATTGAGGTTAATTTGATACAATACAATCTTCCATATTGTATCGAATGAGTTATGTTTGACTGTGGATGTGCTATTCATGGTTTGTGGTTAAAGTATTGACATTTCATATGCTAGTTTTAATACAAATGTTTATGTTATGTTTAAACCTGTTCATATGAGGAATGCATTGGACTTACTAAGTGACGGGTGGAGCCCGCTATAGCTCCTCGATGCATCGGTAGGTCTCATGAGACAAACTAGTGTCTTGGCATAAGGCCTTGGCAAAATCTTATTTGTAGTCTTGGCACGAAGCCTTGGCTATGTGGTTATGATAGTCTGGCATTATGCATTCCATCATTATGAAAGTGGTTATTGATAATGCATGGGATTCTTCGACTAGTAGAATATCCATGTGAGTAAGTAAATGGAATTATTTTATTTTATCTTTGCCATTTTATGCTGAAGTTCAAGTTTAAAAGGCTTTTGTTTTAGTTATAAACTGCCTTAAGTGTGTATGCTTATTTATGAAAGCTTCTGCTATAATGTTATCCTTACTGAGCATCTGAGCTCACCCCTTTCAATGTTTTATTTTTCCCCGGATTATGAAGAAGTAATTTATGAATGACCTGCAGGGATAGTATGAGGGGATATGAAGACAATATGTTTTTTTATGATGTAATGTAAAAATTTATGGATGTATCTAGTTATTCCAAGGCTACTAAACTAATCGGTCTTTCGAGACTTGTTCTTTCTCGTGATCATGCCAATGTTATGTAATAATGCACCGACTCTAGGTAACTAGGGTCGGGGCGTTACACCTTGGGGATATAAGAGGGTTAGACCGCATGATATTCCTTAGAGAGTCCCTGACTACCCTAGACTATAAGGGCAATTGACTGAGCGAGCTTCCCCAGAGAGTCTTATAATTTCGTATGACCAAACCAGAGGGGTTAGGCTGAGTGCACTGCCCAGAGGGTTGTTGGTACTTCTTGGACAGGACCATAGGGGTTGGATGTGAGTACTTCCTAGAGGGGTTCCTATTGTGGTTAGCTGTTTGCTTCACTGATTCTTGTTGTTTTGTGGATTGATTACTATTTCATATCATCCTGTTACTACTTATTGATTACTGCCAACTATTTACTGTTACTATTTACTGCTTATTGGACTATTACATTCCATATGCTCACTGACTGTGAGGCACATATCTTCGGGTGGTTTCCTACTGGGATTTAGTCTCACACCCTATTTGGGCCATGTTTTTGGTCCCAAATAGATTATGTTGTTGCAGGTATAGACAAGGGAAAGTGACCTTCGACTTCGGGTACTTGATTGCTTGGAGCAGGAGAGCATGGGACCAAGCTTAGGCTTGCGATGCCGTGGAGCTATTTATCTTTTCTTTTGTACTTGTTTTGGTACTCTTTGTATTCAACATTGTGACTTGTTTGGATGATTTCCTAGACATATGTATTGTTCATCATTTCATATATACATGTGTGCTCCAGTTGTTTATTGTTTTAGTCTTCTGCTGTTTATTGTGGTTGGATAATTACTGCTTCTGTTATTTCATGTTTTTTTACTTCCGCTGTGTACTCTACCAATGAGGGAATAGTTTCTCCACTATCACACCTAAGTCCCTCACTACTAGTCGGCAGCCTCTGGAGTTTGGGGAAATGCGCTTGAGGCCATGTGACCATCCGGGTACGGGGAACCTCTGGGTGGCTTCCGGAACCGAGATGTTATAGGATGTGAAAATTATCACTAAATAAAACAACCCAAATAATTTATTCATTATAATTTAACTTCTGTATATAACAACAAACAAATATAAGTTTCCTTAACTATGAGATCAATAAATTCTTAGAATGAAACTATTTATCGACCTTCTACAGTAAGCATAGAATAGATGTCATATATGAGTCAAAATCAAATTTCTATCTACAAAGACGCGATATAACATCAAAATATGATGATGAAATATAAGATTTTTATGGTTGTTGGTCTGTATTATCTATAGTTGTAGTTATGTTGATTTATTACACCATCCAATATAAACCCAATATTTACTTATTGATTTATTGAGATTAAATATATGTTGTGTTACAGGTAGCTCTACTGGATGCTGATACTCAATCTCTAAATGCTCAATGAATATTTCCTATGAAACAAAACATTTTTCTTTAGATCTTAAGAAAATGAATCTTTAAAACCTTATTCCATTATCAAATTTGACTAAAAATGGTACCTTTCACTCATTTTGTGAAGTTAAAGTTATAATTTTTATGTTAAATTCCCATTCACCTAATAATGTAATGTTTTTTATTTAATATGATTGTTGTAATATGTTTTTCATTATTTCAAGAAGTGTTTTATACTACATGAACATGAAACTCCATAATAATTCAGCTACTCAAAAGAAAAAAATAACTAGATATCTATCATATAATGTTAGAACACCATCTATGATCATGGTTCCATCACTAACTGATGGGTCTGATTCGATGAAAATACCTCATGATGAAATATTGGATTCTTCTACATTTAGGTAACTTCTTAAAAATAAAATATTTCTTTTAAGATTCTCAATTTAGTAAAAATTAAGTAATGTATTGTATGAAATGTAGGAGAAAACTTCCATGAGATCATATTGATCAACAAAAGTGTGTTAGATATTATGGTATCACACAACATACCATGTTCATAATTGGTTGTGTTATATAATAACTTGATTTTATTGTGAGATTTATGTTTCTATCATTCTAAAAGTTTATTGATGTGTCACCTAAGTGTTTTTTTTGTTCTAGGAAAGGAAAATAGTTCAGACTACTCATACATAATCGACTCAATGATAAATCCCAATATAAAACGTCTCAATAATGAAAATACCAGAACATCATATAATTTCAGTCAACCGATGGTCGATGATATAGGTATGCCATTAAATTCATAGTTGGACAATATTATTATAAAATTTTTTTATGTATACAATTAAACTATGCATCACATTAATACTTCAAATTGTTTAAGGTAGAGTTACTTATTGTTCAGAATTTTAATTACATTAAAATTGAAATTTAATTACTTCAATGTCATGTTTCACAAATTTGAAATGAACAAAATGTCATATTATTCCATTCATCCTTATGCTACCAAATATTCAATATATAGGTTTATACTAACTTAATAATACTTCTCCATTATGTTTTTGAACACTAATATTAATTTATATTTTCATAAGACATCTAATTTGACATTTACTATATAAATATTACTTGGACTTAGGTGATCCTTGTAGGTTTCGGGCGTAGTGGAAGCGCGTTGGTGGGTTTGCCCAACTTTAATTTTAATGTTAAACAACGTTCAATCCGAGATCCGTCACGATATAAAACACCGAATCTTCAGAATAGAATGAAGAACGAAAAGAAAAGAAGAGTCCCAGAACCCTTGAGGAGGATCATCATATGTTGATTATAATTAATTTAATTAATGCATAAGAATTACCTTGTTGTAATTCTTTCTTCGTTGATGTGTCCGGTCACGATTCGGTGATCCGTCGTTGCGTCGTAGAATCCAAGTGTAGGATTCCTCTAGCGGTGATCCACACGTGTGTCACGTATCTCCGGACATCACCGAAGAGATCTCCGGGTGCTAGCACGGAAGAACCTTCGCTTGCGATGTCCGCCTTTGACCGCCTTGATCCGGTGGAGGATCTTGCTCTCGTAACTTGAGGGCGTTCTTGGTGGAAAGGGAATTCTCTCTTGGCTTGAGAGTATTTCCAAATCCATTGTGCACAACAATGGATCTCAAAAAATGTTGGGGTTGTGAGGATATTTATAATCAGGTTTGAGGTTAATAGAGTTATGACAATAAATAAACGCGTTACGCATTTTATTTATTTCATTAACTCTTATTGAAAACCCCCATGTCGAATTATTAATTCCTTGACATGCGCCCACACTGATTATAATAAATATCATTTAATAAAACAATATTAAATCCTCAAAATCCCAATTGGAAAAACTACACGGCGTGTAATAATTAATACACGACGTGTACTTGTTTTCCATAAAACTACACAGCGTGTATATTTAATATACACGGCGTGTACTTTTATTTTCCATTTTTCTCCACCACATTTATTAGACCTTGAGTAATGACTATTTATTTCTTAAATAAATGTAACTGCATTACTCACTAATAAATATATTATTTTATCCACAGTATATTCTCTCAAATAACTAGGGTCAAAATAAATGCGATCAGACATCCTTAAATAATTTTTAAACCACAGTCGAGAATAATATTTATTTAACTTGTTAAATTAATATTTAACTGAGATACATGGACACACTTAGTGTGTGACCCTCTAGGCCTCCTTCTCAGTGGCATTAGGCTGAGCCTCCCTAAAGTCCAAGGTTAGCATCTAGCAACACGGCAAGGCACCCATAGAGAAAGAAGTTAATGCCGCAATGACGTGTCACCTCCTACGAACGCTTACCATGTAATATAAACCCTTTGTCTCGATATCTTCAATCAAGCGGGTTGCATGCTAGTCCCATCAACCCATGTGCTTGATTATTCTTTCTTTGACTTCCCAGAATTGAACTTGCCCATACCTTACCATGGACATGGATTTATTTAGGCTATATCAATTCCATCAAATGGCCTGAGATATCTACTTCCGTTATGGAACGGAAGGGACAAATCCTTTCTCACATTATCTATTAATGCAGTATTACTCGTGACGCACCCAACGTATCCTACCTCGCTGCGAACAGTGTGTCGTCACAGTTTTCATCAATACATCTAAGTGCACGATTTGTAATACCCATTAATAATAATCTTAAAGTCTAAGGATCAATACACACGTCCGTAGATAAGAACATCCAATGACACTATGAAATGTGGATTTCCTATTGGCGGGTCTCGTTCTCATAATATCCTCCTGGATATTACCAAGGGCGCACACCATGAGAAGGTGCCTCAAAGTTTTATGAGTGCTCACCCCTAATGACCTGTATTATTTGTGTCCCTCAAATAATATCATCCGGCCATAGAACATACATTCAAGAACAGTGTTGTGGAACTTTCGGGTTCTCATCATAGCAGGGATCCGCTACGACCCTTTAATGCAACAGTTGTCCTTAGGTCATTATCACATGACATGTCACGCAGAAGAACAATCAAGATGTGATAAGGCTTTTATTTAATGAATAAAGTACAAAGTAGTTGGTTCTAGACCACCAAATCCAATAATCCTGTACTCTTTTGTACCTATTATTCTGTAATGTTTTGGTTTGATGAAAGAGTTAAGTGTTATAGCACCAAACAATCATCAAGGTTTTCATTGTGCTTCTCATTTAAAAAATCCAGTTACGAAAATTATGTAATCCACCAGAGTACTTGAACAACCTACTTTTCTTTGATCATTCAAAAGATTCTAAAGAATTCTGTGATAATATTCACATATATGATAGGATGTTTTCATTTACATCAATGCATGGAAGAATTGATAACTTTATAAATAGTGGAGGTGCTCCATATGTTTATAGGATCAATGGTCAAAATTATCATCACATTGGTAGCTTATTTACACCTAATGGAAAACCACAAAAATATTCATAGGTATATATTTTTGACATAGCAAACTATGTAGATAAAAAAATTCAACCTATGAGGTACATTGTAGGCTCCACATTCTTTGATATTCTTGTAGTTTAACATAAGTGAAGTTTGAATATGTTTTTTGAATTTTTAATACTTTGCAGATCTGAGAGAAATAAACAAACCAATAATGTCAACCTAGTTATTGTAGAAAATCTTAAATGTATTTTTGATTAATACAATAAATTAATCTAGCATTTTAAAATTGAAAGAGATTTGTGGACATCTACTAGCACTTCAGATTTTAGAATGTGTCTAATTAAAAAGATATATTTTGATTCAAATACTTACAACTTACCAACAACTTCATAAATCTCTATACTTATAGTTGTTGAAATTGAAGATGTCAAAAACACCAGATATACTATCTTACAAAGAAAAATAGGTGAACTGCAATGTAAATATGAACTAAATCCATTATATCATCCATTTCATTAACCTATGATATATACAATTTGTGAATATGGGTATTCTAATGATTTGTACCACAATTTTACCACCACATAATCTAAGAAATTACACAGAGTGACAATTAGATAGTACTTTGCATACCATTTTCAATTTTGACATAATCAATTGTCTTCACTATTACATTCCTAGATGATTGTTGAAATAGTTTTTAGTGGATGCATATACAATGTTTGAATTCTAATGTTTTTCCTTTATGTAGTTTAATCAAACACAATTGAGAGTCTAGTTTTATAATAGGTTGCAGGAAGCTTATTTCATCGGTGAGTGTGATTGCTCACTCTATGGAATATATTTCATTTTACCATCATATTTTATTGGTGTCCCAAGATACATGATTCTGAACTATCAAGATGTAATGACTATTTGGAATTGGAATGGATTTCCAGATTTGTTAATAAAATATTACATGCAACCCATTATATCAATAGATTCAACTGAAAATACTCTTAAGAGTATTCGATATGAAGGTGGATAATATAATGAAATATCTAAAGGTGGGATTTTTTTGGAAATCACACAACTGGTATCTTTCCAAGAAATTTACTTATCATTTGTGATTACTTTGAAAGTAATATTATTTTTTATTATTTACGTTTATTTGTTTGTTTTTATGCACTTATGTAGTGTTTCGTACCATCAAATTTCAAAAGCACAATCTTCCTCATATACATATATTGGTATTCATTCAATCTTCTCATGAGATTTTAAGTTCCTATAATGTTAATCAAATTATTTTTTACGAAATACCTGATAGGATAGTTCATCCTCAATTATATGAGACTGTAAAAAATTACATGATTCATGGACCTTGTGGGGTTTCCAACCCACACTCTCCATGCATGAAAAGTAGACACTGTTAAAAAAAATCCTAACAAAATTGTCTATAACTCGTATATGGATGAGGATGGGTATCTTATTTATATAAGAAGAGATAACAATAGAACAATAGTAAAAATGGGGTTAAACTGGATAATCTTTTTGTTGTCCCTTATAATTCATCCATGTTTCTTAAATATCAGGCTCATATCAATGTTGAAGTCTATAACCAATCATGTTCCATCAAATATTTGTTCAAGTACATAAACAAAGGGCATGATCATGTCACAAAAACTCTGTATGGATTTGAAACTATATAACATGGTCAGAATCAGGTTGATGAAATTAAAATGTATTATGACTATCAATATATTTTACCATGTGAGGCTGCGTGGCGAATATTCAGTTATGAAATCCATTATAGGTTTTATCATTTTTAATGATTACAATTCCAATTACATGTTGAGAAAAGTATAACTTACAATGATGGATCCAATATTGAAGAAATTTTGTCAAAAACAACAATATCACAGAGTATGTTTGCTTCATGGTTTGAAGTAAATGCAACTTATCCTAGAGTACAGAATCTTACCTATACAGAATTACCAATGAAATTTGTGTTCCACTGGCGTGACCGTAAATTGAATTCTAGAGAATGAGGCTTTGTTATTGGGATATTTCATTATGTGCCTCCCACCATTGGTAAACTGTATGATCTTTGAATATATCTCACTAAAGTTTGAGGAACAACTTTATATACTATCATATTGACTGTAAATCATACCAATTTCAAAAAAACTAGAGATTCATATTACTACTTGGGTTTAATTATTGATGATTTAGAGTTTGTATATGCTTTTAAAGAGTCTTATTTTTAGGCAACCAAGAATTACCAACGTAGATTATTTACTCACATGCTATTCTCAAACACTGTTTATTAACCCCAATATTTATAGAGTAAAATATAGAAACTTCAGTTAGATGATATTTTATTTTATCATATAATTTTGTTACAAATTGAAGGAATATGATTCCTAAACTTATATTTATATAAGAATATCATTTATATATCACTAATCCTATCTTTATGAATCTCTTTCTCATATTTCTGATTTTACACTTCAAAAAACTTATTAGATGAGTAGCAAAAAAATGACAATATAAAATCATATCATTTATTTATTTGTAAATTAATTGGATTACTACTACAATCTCCTATCAATAAAGATATAGGTACTTACAATCATAATCAACATATATATTTAACTTCAAATATCTATAGTTCACAATGAAGAAAAATATTTTAACTCACTCTGCGCAATTGATTGACCTATAAAGGAATTTATATTTCTAGTTTTTTGTAGGAAAAAAAATGTTAGTTGGTTTAAATAATAATTTTTCTGATAGCATTTGTTACAAATTCATTACAATAATTTTTATTTCAATATAATTCCATTCTGTCAACTAACTATCTTTATTTTTAATAAATTTACATCTTATTGATAGTCAATTACAATAATATGTACTATTGGAAATTGATAACATCCTTCACAACAATGGTATATCATTGAGAAATTACCCTCCAATGCATGTTCCATAGTTATGAACTGTGTTTATTGGGAACATGTTGATTGTAGTTGAATGAAATTATGGTAAGGATTTTATTTAAGAAGAATTTGATGTTTTTAGTAATAAAATGAATAATTAACAAAAATATATTTTCACCAACATTCTCAAAGCATATTTCACACCAAATGGTTGATTATTTTTTTTCAATGGTTATGGAGGCTCTAGAAAAAATTTCTTATGGAATACCTTAACATTGAAATTATGTTTTTTAAGGGAACAAAACACTTGAAGTTTCTTCAAGTGGTGTAACATCTCTACTATTACCAGGTGGGAGAATGATACATTATTAATTTTGTATCATAATTACTGTTAATGAAGACTCAACATGCAACATTCAACAAGGAAGTGAGTTAGATGAATTTATACAGAAAAAAATTAATTATTTTGGATGAAGCACCGATGGTTCAAAAATATTGATTTGAGGATCTTGATCGTACCTCATGGGATATTTTGTAACCGCATGTTACAAATAGTGTTGAATTGCCTTTTGGAGGTAAAATTTTTGTCCTTGGTGGTGATTTTTGACAAATCTTGCATGTAGTATAACATAATACTCGAGATGACATCATATTTGCAAGTATAAAATCGTTATATCTCTAGTAGAATTGTAGTGTTTTGACATTGACAAAGAACATGAGACTACATTCTTCAGATACAAGTATTGATTCTCATGAAATACGAGCATTTTCAAAATGGGTTCTCAACATAAGGGAGGAGACAATTGGTTGTCCAAATGACGGTGAAGATGATATTAAAATTCGAAATGAATATTTAATAGGTATTTTTAATAATCCATTGGATTCCATTGTTTAGAAGACATACTCATCTTTAACATAAAATTACAAATCCCCATAGTACTTAAAAGTATGGGTTATTTTAGAACGGATGTGACAAGATGTGTAAGAAGTAAATGACTTCATAATATCTTTAATTATTGGATATGAAAAGGTTTATTTGAGTTCAGATTATGTTTTTAAAGAAATATTAGATATTGACACCTTATAAAATATATATACACCAGAAACGTTGAATGGAGTTAATATCTATGGTCTGTAGAATCATTAATTAATCTTAAAAGTGGGGGTGTCAATTATGTTTCTAATAAACATTGACCAATATTTTGTACTTTTCAATGGAACTCATTTGGTCATCACCTTTTTGGGAAACCATTATATTGGATCATAAATTCTAGCGGGCACTCATTCAGGATATAAGGCTTTCATACCAAGGATTAATATGACACACTCAGACTCAACGTGGACTTTAAAGATTCAAAGAAGAAAATATCCATTGACTGTATCATATGAAATGACTATTAATAAAAGTTAGTTCCAATATCTATAATATGTTGGGATTATACTTTGATAGCCTATTTTATGTCATGGTCAAATTTATGTATCAGTGTCTAGAGTTACAAACAAAAATGGCTTAATTTTTTTTATACATGATAGTGCTAACATACATACGAGTTGTACAAAGAATATTGTTTACAAAGAAATTTTCCAAAACATGTGTTAGGTATAAATAATGTTTTATTATGGATAAAAATATTCTTTGCACATTTCAATTGCAGTTCGATTAACTTATATATTTCTTACTATGATTCAAATTGATTCTATGCATAATTAGATTTTTATTTGGGTTTCTGTACAACACAATTGAGATGGAAAATTATTTTACTGAGTTTCAAAAAATATCTATTTATGATGATGAAATTTTGAATATTAAAGTACATATTAAATGGTTGTGGCAGAAAAAAGTATCAAAATTTATAGATGGAATAATACTCATCAAACTACTTCTTACAGATGCAACTGTAAGTTTACTTTCATTAACATTTTTTAAAGATTCATCAATACTGTTGCATCCAATATAGAAGCAATCAATTACTAAATTGTGTTGTTAATTGATAATGGTTTAGAAATATTTGAAAATTTAATCTTGATACTGTAATTAATTATTAAGTTCAGTTTATTTTTTATTAGTAATGAAATGATCAATGCTGAAACTTGTAGGAAACAAAGATTCAAGAAACTATTACAAGACAAAAACTCATTTAAAAATAAAAATCATTGATTCTTGAAGGTGTCTTTTATATAATACAAAATTTTCAAATCAATGAGAATAAAGGAAAATATTTATTAAGACATCACAAGTTTAGACTATTATTGAACTGGAGCACCCATATCATAATTTCTGATGAACCTTTTCCACTTTTTGTATTCCATTTTACTCGTTTAAAATATTTCAAGGAGGGGAAGGATCCAAAATATTACCTTATATGTATTCCATTATTGTTGATAACACATGATAATAATAGTACAATGACTCATTGTTATTATATATTTAATTTTATAGCTTTATACAGTGTTGTTCTTCATTCCACTTACACCGTGATATAGATATTCAATAACACATTATAATAAATCAGTTGGTATGTTCTTTAATAATCCAAAGTGTTAAGTTACAACTTTAAGAAAACATTCATCAGAGTTCTTATAATGAAAAAATATTTATGAATCCTTTGTTTATTGATAAATTTGACTAAGAACTGTTATTTTACGGTTACTGTTACAAGCTAATAATATTACTCTGTATCATTGTTCTCATATATGTCCTATTTAAGGTTCATGCGATGTTTTTCTTTATTCCTCTTATGTAGTGATATTAATGACCATTAATAAGTTACATTAAAACTATTTTTAGGTTCTATAATAACCCCAAAAGTTAAGCTACAAATTAAAAAAAACATTGAGCACGATACCTCTAATGAAAACATATTCATGCCTTCTTTATTTAAGGATAAATTTGACTAAGGAATGCTATTTTACAGCTAAAGTTTCTTATATTTATTTTTACTACATTAAATAGATGTTTTCGTCATGCTTTATCAATATCAAGCTCCACAACTTTGGGAAAACCGAAACAGAAGAATGTAGATTACCTTGAGGGTTGACAAGTAATGTTTTATAATGAATTAAAAAAATTGAACTATGTTTCTCATAGAACTTACTGATACATTAAAATTCATATGTATTTGTTACTATGGAGAAACCCTAATATGTACATTGTGGGATGAATATGCAGATCATATTAGTTCACTATTTCTCAATGAAACAACAACTAAAATTTTAGTTCTTCAACTTGTCTCTGCAAAACATATCTCCAGTATATTTTCACATACAAAAATTACTACAAAATATTGTATTATTATGATAATAATTCTATGTATTACAATTCTCACTGATTTTTTTGACATTTATAACTAATTATTATTAGCATGAGTTTCAATGCCACCAAGATTCTACTGAATCCAGATTTTACTATAGTACACTCTCATGGAAGAAGGTTGTCCAACTATATACTGTTGAAAAAATTTATTCTGTTAATATACATTTATATTTCTAAGTTAAGGTGTTCAGTTAACATCTCTTATTAATATTTTTGGTATTTATTTATTTACTTATAATGTTTTCATGACATAAAAGTACTATTAAAATACTTCACAGTTAGTGATATTTTGTTTGTTGGATCCACTATAAATACCTTACATTATGCTGAGAAATCGGATAATAGAATACCAAAAAAGCAATGTAGAGAGTTCTGGTATAGGATTCTCATCTAAAAAATGACCTTATTTGATAAACAAGAGAAACATTATCTAGATTACTACATGTACTGAGGTAATCTAAGATAATTAAAACCAAAGTAAATTATTTTCTCTATACAGATCTATTATAATTCTTGTAATATTTTAACTCACAATTCATTATCATTGCATTACAGTTTAAAAAATGTACCATGTTTTCCATAGTTACAAAAATACAAATTCATTACAACTGGTATTATGAATCATGTCTTTCTTGAAAAAATAAGGTAGACTTATTCAATGAAAAACATAGCTATCAAAATTATGGTGTACTAACACTGTTAACTATACCAAGTTAATAGTTCATAGTACACGAGTATGGTAATAGAAAGATGTTCCATTAAGTTTGTATACAATTTTTTTCAATGTTAGACTAACATTATTCCTATGTATTTCATCTTTGGAAAAAAACTCATTCTTCTATTACTATTGATTTTAAAAATAATTTTAAGTGTGGTGTAATGTATTACAATAATTAAAACTGTTGTGAAAACATTAAAAATACATTCTATTCTACAAATTTTATGCTAACTAGATTATATATTATTGTAGATACCGACTATAGTTGCAGGTCAGTGACAGTACATGATGTATGTCCTTTGTACTATTTGATAAACAAGTGATCAAATTTGTACCAAACTCAGTATCTGAGCTAAGAAAAACAATCTTATTCATGTACCTCATTATTAATTGTGTTTATATTAATCAATATCTTTGTATGTTGATTTATAAATAATATTTATTTAATGTATAATAATGATGAGTTTGATTTTATAGCTGATCTGAATGGTTTCAAACATAAATAACTGCTCATGACTATTGAAATTTTAGATTATAATGTCCACAATCGACATCGAACCTGTGAAAAAATGCATTCAAGGTACTTTTTATTACATATGATGTAAATGAGCTGAAAGTTCATGATATTCATGTTCATGAAAATAAGGTACAATTTTAACTTTTATTTAAACGGTTACAAATTTTTTTCATTTCTAGCAACAATGTAAAATTTAACAGATTACAAAGTATTATGTAAATACAAAGTTCAAATTATAAAATTTTTATACCTATATTCATACATTATTTAACTAAAATATAAAATTCAATAATCAGTTAGTATTTTCATTCAATGTTGTTATGTAGGATACAGACCATGTTAGATTTTCAAGCATTAGAAATCAACATGATGAAATTGTTGAAATGTATCTTTCTAGTGCTATAACTTCGGTAAAAAATTCTAATATCCATTCGAATTTGATGTTACTAAAAATTTATTAACTTTGGATTCTATGATTACTTTATTTACACACTGAAACATATATTACACAAAATTTTTTTAGATTCATTCATTAACGCTAATACATATTATATTTGAATAAAAATTTTCTATATGATTTTGAACATATAGATGACCCTAAAAGAGGAAGCGACGAAACAAATTCGAATTACTTGAGATCACAAAATGATGAACTTCAATTTCAAATTCCATCTTCCTGCATTACAAAAAGATGAAATTTGAGAAGATAGATTGACTCTTCCATTGAGGTAATGTGTCTTCATAATATAACATTAATTTCAATTTCATATTAAAACCAACTTACATAGTTCACACTGGGCATTCAAGATATTAATTTTCTTCCACTATTATCTTCCAAACAATTCACTATATTTTCATTTTAACGAGTTTTGATTCTTAATGGTTTTTTGTTATAATTTACCAAAACAAGCTGGGTAATTAAACTGGGAAGAGGTACTTTTGACCCACTATACAACAAATTATATTTTACTAATTACATGATATCTTCATTAGACAACATAGATTATCTAATTTACTTCATTTAAGAGTGTGTTTACTTTCCATATCACCATGGTCAGTTAGTTACAGAAATGTAGAGATTCATATGAATTATTTAAAGTTTTATACATTTAGTTAATCAGAATTTACATAAATATTTGTACAATTTGTTAAACATTTGTACAGAATTAACAAAAATAACCATGTATGTACACATTTATCAAATTAAATATATTAATGCCTCTGTAAGAATGTTAATTTTTCATATTATTATGTAATGTTCATTTTCAAAATGTACAAATTCATACTATTCTTGTAGAGTTTGTATAGAATTTATTAATCTTCATTTTAAGTATTCAAAACTTTAAATTAAATTTTTTATAGTATCAATTAATTACTTAAATGATAATATTTGTAACGATTTCATGTGAATATTGGGATGCAATATGCATATTTTAGTACATCTATAAAAATTTGATGCATAGTTTCATACATTTTGAATAGAGTTTCTTTTCATATTCATTTTCTTTTCTATTATAGAGTTGAAAATGGTATTTAGATCTATAAATTTCCCATATTTTTTGATTCTACTATTTGATTGTTTTTTAATCCACATATATGTGAGTTGACTGGTACTCTTGATTTATGTATTTCAAGTGATTAATATTTTTTATTCCAGATTTATAATTACTTCCATAGGTTTGATTTGTACAGCAAGTAACTAAAATCAATGTAATATAGATCTTGGTTTGATTATTTATTTCATTCTTGTATTTTCTTGAAATATGCGATACCTTATATCAATTAATTAATTTTTCACTGAAGTTTTTTTTACGGTGTTATTATGATGAATTTTGTTCTGTATAATATAATATAATACTATCGTAATTATTAATTTGTTTTTATTTATTTATATGATATTTTTATGAATGATTTTATGTGACTCTTGATGGTTTTTTATGCGGTATCTCATTTGTTAATTACAACCGTTGGACATCAGCTTCTTTGGATATCTTTCTTTACTATAGTGGGTGTGACTCCTAGAATATCAAGGTATAGTTTTTCACAAATGATGCTTTATTCATGTTCTGGTTTGAGACCTCCATTGCAGGAAGTATCAGAGTGTAACTTCTGTTTTGGGAATTGAATCAACTCTCAAGTGAGGGAAAAAATTCTCTTGATGTTAGACGATTTATTAAATCATTAAATTGAATTACCTTTTGTAATAATGCAATTAAATTTAAATTACTGACATTCCTAACACGAAAAATATTGATAACTGTGTACGAAACAATCCATGTATGAATAATTTGTGAAATGTTATCAACATTTATATATTACTCACATTATTTATAAAACCAACAATGCACAAAACCATGCACTCAATATTCAATTTTTTCCCTTTTAACGTTGTTATTACATATAGTTTTTTGACTATATAACTTATTTATAACTTATTCATTCAAATAAATGTAATATATTTTATAATAAATAAATTTATGATTCCATATCTCAGAAATAATTCTCATGAAAAATATCCAACTACTATGTCCCATGCAACTGCAAGATGACAGATACTAGTTAGTTACATATTTTGTTTAATACAATGATTTATAAAAAAATTACTCAAGAGAACAAATTATTAGACAAGAAAATAAAAAAATAGTTAAATAATCAGTAAAAAATGTATACAAATATAAAAATGAAGACTTAGTAAATAAAATTCACAAAATATCTCCATTTCCTAAAATTATAATGTCTAGAAAAAAATCATGTTACATTTTATAATAATTAATTTAGTTACATCGGTCAAAAAATTATTTATAAATGTGTATTGGTTCATTTTACAATATAAAGATTATTAAAACCATATTTTCATATGATTACAGTAAAGTAATTTCAAGAATATATTTATCCTATCAACAAATATATATTATGAACCATTTCATTTGAAAAATAAAATATTAAATACATATACAAAAACTATAACTAATCTAGTATCGTAAAAATCAAAATCATTAATCAAATAATAAAACATGATAATCACTTAAATATTTATATTATAGAATGTGTAAAACATAATAATTGATCAAGATTCTATATAACCCATTTTTTCTCAAATATAACATAATTAAAACCATTCACTATCATTTATTATGTTCAAAACCAATCTAAAACCCTTATCGGTGGTGTTATTTAATTAGTGTTGAATTATTAAAATCATGAATAAGATATTTCAATAGTTAATAAAAAATAAATTCTCTATTTCAATAAATACACTAAAATACATACATTATAAACTCTTACATATCCTACATGATCTGAATATTGTGAAATTAATATTGATAAACTCATCTTTAAAGTAAATCATGTGGTAATTTATATATTTAATGAGAAAATATCTATTACATCTAATTAGAGACAAAAAATAAAGAGAAATTTGTTTCACAAATAAAATAAAACCCAGCACATGTTATTTAAAAAAAATATGTTTATACCATGTATACTATAATCCCACTCATATTCAAAAATAACCTAAATGCAATTTTAATTATGTATTCTAACATATTACATTTTAAAAATATAATTGTCTAAACATAAGTGTTCATTTTTTATACCACCATAATTTTTTTTGAATTTTCAAATCAATCACTTTTTAGTTTAGTGATAACCGTATAAGAAACTAAGAAGAAACTCCTTGAAAAAAAGCATAAACGGGCCAGTTCAAGAGCCTAGTCCTAGAACAAACTCGCCCCAAAAGAAAATGAGGGAACACTTTGGGCCCTGAACACCCGTCCCTTCACCGCCCTATACACACCCTCATCACCCATACCATCGCTGCATAGATATTAGTGCCACATAAACTACCAACTCCATGATAGAAGCCCACTATAGACGATCTTCAGAACACAAAACACCATGGAACACACGTCTTTGTAACTGATGCACAAGAAGAAACACCAACACCAATGAGAGAAACCACCATTGCCAGAGCCACTAACACAATCCCAAATCACTAAATACACC
The DNA here is from genome assembly GCA_963277665.1 of Viscum album. NCBI lineage: Eukaryota > Viridiplantae > Streptophyta > Magnoliopsida > Santalales > Viscaceae > Viscum > Viscum album. The sequence goes on along the minus strand of OY728134.1, from coordinate 461,585,115 downwards.
TTTGAACTAGACCAGAGTGTGGTCACATTTGGAGGGATGAGGAAAAAAGACCATATGAGGATCATCGATAGGTGGAACCAAACCGAATAACAAAAAATATAAACACATTGGGCTAGACAACCCCAAAGAAACGGCACGAGCAAACTAAAAAGCAATACCCACTAAGAAGAACCATCGAAGGAGGTGAACGATGGAAGGGGATTCATTGACAGGGAACCAAACAGGGAACCTGGGGTCCAAAAACCAAGAAGCTGAGCGGTGATTACACCCACATCTGGACCCGAAGAAGGTGATGAACATCACGGTGGAACAAACATAAGTAGAAACCAGAAAAGAACCGGCAAGGGGTCACTTCCAGAACCGAGCGTTTCTATGGTCGTAATATACAATCATGCAATGGCCTTGGTTGTCGGTGACTAGCCTACCATGTTCTAACACCAACGAACCCAAATAGCCAAAGAACAGAACTCTGAGCTCAAGAGGGACCTCATCCGCATAGCGCCCAAGCACAAAGGCATTAAGGCTTCTTGGTAGCCTAAGGGTGGAGCAGCGGACGGAAAAGGAAGATGAGTTGGGAAGAGGGGTCATCATTGTAGAGGAGAGGGGTAGAGGAACATGTGAAATCGAAATGCCTATAATATTAACATATGTATATAAAAAAATATACTTATCAATGTAGCATTATTTTGAAAAAAATTAAGAAACATGTGGAATACAAAATATGGTGGCATATAATAGTATATTTTGAGGGAATTAGGAATCTTGTATCATTAACATACATCACAGAGAGACCTAAATCCATTGAAAATATACATGGATACCTTGATACTTCCAAGTAAAGATAGAATGTCTGAATCCATATTTAATTCTATAATATTTTTGAGGAAACTCAAATGATTATAATAAATTCCATTGAACTACATATTAAGTATGTAATTGGCCAATTAGTTTTAGTTTGTGATAGGAACATATTTGAAAAAATAAAGATTCAATTACAAAAATTGATGGGATAATGACCTTATCTATGCACAATAATATTCTTAACCAAAAACCCTTTACTTACTCTATAGTAGGAGATCTCGCTCCATGGGAATACGCAAAGACTGCAATGATGGAAAGAATGAGTCCCCAAAACTATGGCAAGATCCATGAGTGAAGGTGGCAATAATAATAACAACAACGAGGAAGAATGAGAGAGATCAATCATGACTAGAGTTATGGGAGAAGAGAAGTAGGGCACTTCATGGTTGAGAACAGTGCAAAAAACACAAATTATGGAACCCAAACAAGAAATCAATGAGAGAAGAAAAGAATAAAGTAACATACCTTGGATTCTGGTCTTGGTTCGTCTTAGAGAATATAGAGGAGTGGTGCCGGCAACAGGATAGTTCTGCAAGGGCTTGAGAAGCACGACTAAATCAGCTGTGATTAGGGTTCTTTTAAATAGTTCGGAGACACTTTTATCACCACTAACAAAAAAGCGTTGATAAAAATACCTTTCATCATTGCTAAATTGATAAGCGCTGATAAACCTCTATCTTTGATAAAGGATTTATAATTATAAATATAAATAAAAAATATAAATATAATTATATAATGAGATGTTTATTTATTATAATTGTAAAATTTTATATATATATATTTATAATTACATAAATACTTTTTTAAAAAGAATATACTTTTATATATAATTATAAATATATAATTTTATAAATATACTAAATATACATTTATAAATATATTTATAACTATTTATTTATAATTATAAATATATTTATATCATTATATATATTTATATATTTATATATATTTAATAAATACATATAAATATAAATATTTTATATCTATTCATTATTTAAATATATTTATTATAATTTTATAATAATAAATATATTTATATAATCATATATATATATAATAAATAAATATAAATATAGTAAATATATTCATTATTTAAATATATTTATTATTATTTTATAATTATTTATATATAAAATTATTTATTTATAAATATATGAATACTTTAAAAAAATGATATTTATACCATTACATATAATTATATAATTCTATATATATCCCCCAACATGCAGCTCAGTGATAGCTGGATCTATGGGTTACGACGAGGTCTCGAGTTCGAGTCCCACCGAGTACATCCTTGCATTGTATGTTGTATGTTTTTCTTTGTAATATAGCCTCTTTCCGCTATTAAATTGTGGCTTATGCCTCAACTTATATATATATATATATATATAATAATAATAAATATAAATATAAATATAGTATATTAATTATTTAAATAAATTTATTTTAAATTTATAATTATTTAAATATATATAATTATTTATTTATAATTATATAAATGTTTTTTTAAAATATTTATTTATTTATAATAATTATAAATATATAAATTTATAAATATAGTAAATATACATATATAAATATATTTATTTATAAATATTTATTTACAAATATATTTTTAACATTATTAATGAATATATAATCTTAAATACTTGAATTTTAAAAATAAGTGAAATTGAATAACTAAAAAAGGATATGTTTTATTAATTAAATATAAATTATTAAAAAAATATGGATATATATTGAAGTAAAGATGAATACATATTGAAAATATTAAAAGATAGTAAATATATATATATATATATATATAATATAAAATGATTAAATTCAAAAAAAATATTAAAAATCAATAAATAATACCTAACTGTAATAACATTAAAAATAAATAAATAAAATTAATCGATTAAAAATATAATATATTAAATGTATCATGTTATAATGAAATTATAAAATTTACTAAAATTTGAATAAATTACATAAATATTAGGTGTATGTTTTTTTGAAGAAAGTGATGCTTTGGTGAAATGACTGAAGCACTATTTATTAAAACAAAAGGAGAGCTTACATAAGTCTAAAAGAAGGTATCATATTACAATCTTTCACATGAAGGGGGTGTAAATCATCAGGGAGATCCTCTAACCAAGTAATGTCTTGACTTACACCTTTATTGGAAAGTTCATCCGCAGCTGTATTCGCTTCACGATAGGTATTAGTGGTAATATGATTGATGTCTTTGAGAGAACAGAGACAATCCATCCAATCAGTAGTGATCAACTAGGCCAGATGAATCACACCATTCCAAATCGCTTGCACTATGGTAGTTGAATCACTTTCAATCCATATGTTGTTCCAACCATGGTGCTTGGCAAAGAAAATAACATGAATCATACTCATCATTTCAGTTTCCAGAGAGGAGGCAATACCACAGCTTCCAAAGATGCACCCAAGGATTTGACCAAGATGATTCCTGAAGATGGAGCCACATCCCACAGGTCCCGGATTTCCTTTAGAAGTGTTATCCACATTAATTTTAATCCAACCAGGGAGTGGCGATTGCCAGAAAACTTTAAACGTGCATCATGATTGGCGAAAAATGCCATCAATTTGTAGATGTTGCAGAATCATATAGACTTTCACTATGTTGTTGCAGTACCCATTCTGAATCAACACAGCTTCACAAATAGCAATGATGATCCGCATCTGACCTGCATTAATGTTGAGTGAGAAATTATTGTGAAAAATTGCATTTCTATCATACCAGATCACATGAAAAATCTCAGTGACTACAACTAGAAATAAATTCTTGATTTGTTAGGAGTTCTCCATATTCACACATCGCTTTATCTGATCATTTACAGAGTCATGAATCAGCCATATGCAATCAAATATGTCAGAAATATAGTTCCAAAGAGTATCAATAGTAGTGAAAGAAAGAAAAAATGGTTTCCATCCTCTCTGTGTTGATTACATGGATGAAATTTTGGGAAAATGTTGATCCCAAAATATTGTAGACAAGTATTAGTGGGTATCATGTTGTAGGAAATACACTAAATTAGAGTGTGTATTGAAGGCTTTATCCATGGCTTGTCAAAGATTTTGATCCATCTAAAGTCATTTCCCTTATGAAAATGGTGGTTATAAATATTTTTTGAATCCATTATACCATTGTGAGCAGGATCCCAAATTAGAAAATCATATTTATTAGAAAAATGATAATTTTTAATTACATGCACAACATTCTCAGGGATACCATCAAGATAATAATTAATAACAACCCTAATAGTATTGTTGATACATTCAGGAGTTTGTTAAATGGGGATAATTGAAATTAGAGAAGCACCAATCGAGTTGTCTAACTAGAAGTTCACGGAGGAGTTCCTTGAAACCATCCTTATAGAGTTTTTTATAATGTTGGCACTCTCTTTTTTAATGGAAGGACAAAGAGAAGAGTTCAGGAAATTAATGTTTCCATTCTTCAACTTATCAAGAAACCTGTTTTTGATGAAAGGAATATAAGGATATGGATTGTGAATCAGGTTCCAAGTAAGTCTGGCTTGAAGGGCCTCATTAAAGAGAGTTGTGTTTTTAATTCCAAGACCACCCTTATTCAAAGGTTTGCAACAAGTAAACCAAGGTATAGTCACTGATTTCCTATCCAATGTGATGTTAGTACAAACAAAGTATTTGATATAGACATTAATTTTTTTATGATCCCAACATGCCATTTATAAACCACCATAGAATAGACCATTTTGGAAACAATAACAGACTTCACAAGGTAGATTCTCCCCACCATAGATAAGGTTTTTCCTTTCCAAGAGGAGAGATGATTAAGGATTTGATCAAAAATGTTAGATAAATTGCTTGATTTGGGCTTACCATGAAAGACAGGAACACCAAAGTAGGTGAAAGGAAATGATCCTTATTTAATACCCAATTCATTGATAATAAAGTTTTTCTATTAGTCAGAAAATTTATTCCATAGAAGATAGAGGATTTTTTCCAGCTAATAACCTCGCCTAAGACATCTTTATAGTGAGAGAGAGCACTTTTTAGAGTTTGGATGTATCTTTTATCACCTTGTAAGAACATAATGATGTCACCCACATATAAAATATGTGTGGGAGCATTCACGTTCATGGAAGCGTGGATAGGATTAAGATTATTCTGATCCACCAGGAAAGTGATTAGTCGAGTTAAATAGTCTTCCTCAATAGAAAAAAGGATGGTAGAGAGGGGATCACCTTGTCTGACACCTTTAGTGAATTTGAAGTAGCCTCTGGGAGAAACATTGACCAAGATCTAAATGGAGGCTGATTTGAACATGGTTTTAATTCTAGTTATAAAGGTATTTTTGAATCCAAATCCTTGAATCACTTTGAAGATAAAATTGTAGTCCATAGCATCAAAAGCTTTCTTAATGTCAAGTTTTATGGAAATATTACCACCCCTATTTGTATTTTTTAATGTGTTAGTGAATTCATAGGAAATAAAAATGTAGTCCTAAATGGATCTACCCTTGACAAAACCAAATTGATTCCAAGAGATAATTTTTTCAGTAATGGAGGTAAGCCTGTTTGCAAGTAGTTTGGTGATAATTTTGTAAAGAGTGTTGATGAGAGCTATGGGTCTAAAAAGATGAATCTCAGAGGCATTATCTACCTTGGGTATCAAATTAAGGAATTGTGCATTCAACACATGGAGTAGAATTCCATTAGAAAAAAAAGATTTGATGAGTTTTCAAACATCATCTTGAATGAAACCCCAATATTTCTATTAGAAGCCATTATTAAAACCATCAGGACTCAGGGCACTATAAGGATTCGGGCTAAAAATAGTGTCTTTGATTTCATGATCAAGAGGAATGTTTAAGAAAAAAGTGTTATCTTCCTCAGTGAAAACTATCAGAATGATATCATGAAAGAGATCCTTGTTGATGTTTGGGCTATTAAATATAGATTCAAAATAGGAGACAACATGATTAGCAATATCATCTTCATTATCCAAAAGGTTTTCCCCATCTTTGAGAGAGGTTATTTGGTGTATGTTTTTCAATATAAGATTTCATTAATTGTGTAAATATTTGTGTGTGCACGTTGTATATAAAAATTCATTAATTATGTATATGTATTTGAAATCAATGCAACACATGTTTTATATATGTTAAATTGAAAAATCAAACAACATTAAAGATGAATAATACATTAATATGTCTTTAATTATTACATTTTATTCATTTTCTATATATTTATATTTAATATATATTATTTATTTCTATTTATAATTCATATATATTAAACTTATTCATTTTTTTTAGTAATTGTTTCATTAATAATTTTTTTATTAATTTAGTAATATAATCATTTTTAAATTTTTTGTTTAATTATTACAATTTATTAATTTATTAATTAATTTATTTAATTATTATAATTTATTTATTTTATATATATTTAATATATACTATTTATTAATATTTATAATATATATATATATATTAAAGTTATTCATTTTTATCAATAATTATTTAATTGATAAAATGTTTAATATTTGTCTTGATTTACTAATTTTTAATTTTTAGTTGTTTAATTATTTCATTTTATTCATTTTACATATCGATATATTTGATATATATTATTTATTAATATTTATAATTTATATATATGTACATTCAATTTATTCATTTTTATCAATAATTATTTAATTAATAAAATTGTTAATATTTTTTTTAATTTTTATTTATTTAATTATTTAATTTTATTGTTGACTTTTATCATCACTAAAAAAGTGTTGATAAATGATACCCTTTATTAGTGCTAAAAATAAAGTGATGATAAAGGGTAGCCTTTATCAATGCTAAAAATAAAGTGCTTATAAATGGTACCATTTATGTGTGCTATATAAAAGCACTGATAAAGCTACCCTTTATCGGTGCTTTTTTCTATCGTTGATAAAGATCATCAATGTTAAAGGTCTGTTTTATAATAGTGTAATGGTGAAGCCAACATCCGAACCTTCTACTTAGCTATATTGGATCCCACAATATTAATCATTATAGGTGATCAAACAACATGACACAAGATCATCACAAGAATTAACAATAATAGAACAATTTGAAGTAAACCTCATATCACCTTATATACCCTCATAAAAAATAACCCATTTCATTTCATCCATGTTAAAGCATCACATAATAATATAATAATATAAGACATTCCCCTCAGGGCCACAATATAGAATAAGTACAACAATCAAAGGGCAACAGTGATGGTATCAAAATCATAGGATGATTTCATAAAATGTTATATGATCATTTCAAAATCATCTTGGGATATCAAACCATTTCTAACCTTTTAAATCCCACTTTAAAACATCCCTTTAAACCAATTCAAAAAAATTCACTTTGAATTCTATTTGGAAATCAACCCTTTTCTTAGAAATCAAATTTAAACCACCATAAGACCATTAGGTCTTAAAACCATTTAACACGGGCCACACACACCCCTCTTTATCAAACATCCATTTTAAAAAACAAATACATTATTTAAAAAAAATAATAGGTTCCAAGCACCTCTTTAAAAACCCAAACTAGTGTCAAACACCCCTTCAAATCCTTTAACTCATTTGAAAGATCCACTTGATCATTTATATAAACACTAGACATTCAATCAAATCAATTTTAAAAAAAATCTAGAAAATATATTGGGAATCCATCCATTCCAACTATGGGAAACCCTTTGAAATCCATTAAAAACCCATCAATGGCATACCATACACTTATAATTTCAAAGGAAAACATTTTAAAAACACAAGCATTGCATTACATGTATTATAGTGGACATTGCATAGAAAAACCTACCTCATTCAAGTATAAAATAAATGAAACATGTCACCTTCAATAGTGAAATCCCAACTAATCAAGTAAACACTCTTCTCAAACTCTAAAAATCCAAATCCCCGTCTTTAGTGTTTACACAAACCTTAATTTTCCCTCATTTTCATTATGATTTTCGAGAGAAGGGAAAATCATGGGGAAAGGAGGAATGAAGAAGATATGAAGAGGAGATAAATAATTGACCTCAACGTACCACTTGGAATCAAAAGAGAATGATCCAAGAGGCAAGTATAAATAATTAGGGATAATATAATCCCCATGATCTCTCCTTAGGCCTATATGAATGAGAGTGAGTGGAGAAAGGGGACCAAAACACTTAAAAAGACAACAAGGGGAAAATGGTTAATCACTAAAATTTAAAAAGTTGGGAAGGAAGCCTTGTGATGTGGATATACCCCTTAAAACATAATTCCCTCACACTAGAACTCACCATAACATAGCCTTATTGTGTGTGGTGTGAAACATCTCGATTGGGAAGAACTGAGGGCCCCAATCCCCAGGTCACTATGGTGAAACCACCCTCCTTTATAGTTTAGGGAGCCTCCACCTTTTAACACCACAATTTAGTCCCCTTCTCTACATCATGGTATCATTCTCCATAAAAAATTTAAATTAAAGGCTTATATAGAAAATTAGGACACCCCATGATGGATCCCACACTCTACGATGCAACCACCAGTCTCCCCTAAAAATTCACAAAGGAATGGAAGCAGGTTGGAGTGTGGTCCCCTTCAACTATAATGTGGTCTGCTTCAACCTATCCAACAACTCCCTAAGACTTCCTGAAACAACTTAAAATTTGTGATAATTCCTAAGGACATCAAGATAACCAAAAATTAAATAATAAAATAGACCACCATGTAATAAGGGTGTCACAATTCTCCCAACAATGCAACTTTCTTCCCCTAGAAAGTCTTTAGTAAAAGTAAAAGTGACTAAACATCAAAATTTCCACACCCCAATAAAATCAGTTGGAGGGGGTGGGTCAAGGAAAACTTAGGAATATTTGAAAACAATGGAAAACACCTTGCACACTATTCCTAAAAATAGTAAAATAAAACCTTAAACAACAACAAACAACCTCAACATAACCCAATTCACAACCACTTAGAAAGATGAAAAAAGACCTATTATTGGTCTCCCCACCATTTAAACTTTGTAAAAAATGGTGGAAGCAATGAGAAACCTATTTACAACAAAACAACCATGATTCCAAAAATCAATAATGGAACCACAAAGTCCCACCGACCACAATCAATATGTGACACTCGTTGGTTCACTAGTATGTATTGTCTTTAGTGTTTTTGAGAGTCAGGGATTGAAAATGGGTGTTTTTGAAAAAATATTCCAGATGTATGTTTAATATAAGTTTAGTGATAACCATTTACCTAGTTGTGTTAAATGGGGGAAATGGAGACCAGAGCCATTTTTCATGATTTAAGCACAATATTTTAAACCATGCGGACTCTCTAAAAAAATTATAAACTATTTTTTTAAGGGATGCGACCTACACTATTTGAAAATTATTTGGAAAATCATGCATCCTAACTATGGGGTTTGGAAAAAATTCATAAAAATATGGAAATAAAACAAAATACCCTAATCAAAATCTAACTCATTCCCTATATTTCTCTTCTTAGTCATGAAAACCCTCCTCTTTTCCATGCAATATCTTATCTAATTTCCTCCTTGGTGTTCTCCCTTGATTTTTTATGGATTTCTTCTAGGAAAGACTCAATTTATTTTTGTTTCTTTCTCCTCCCCACCCCCTATTACCTTTTTCTTCCATTTATGGGTTTTTTGAACCCTAGGAGCCCATATAGGATGAAACTAGGGTTAAAGATGATGGTTTAATGGTTTTAATTATTGTTCTAGGCCCATGAGGACCCTAGTCTACTCTTTTCTAATGGGTTTAGAGGAAGATAACATATTTACTTCATATTCAAGGTAGGTGTGTTGACCAAATGTGTCTCTCCTAGGGAATAATTTTAATTATTGGTTTTCCTTCGATTAAATTTGATTAATTATGTTTATTTTGAGGTTTTGAGGGATTTTATATGATCGTTCCTAGTGTGTGTTGGATTTAAAGGCATTTTAAATGAATTTCATTGAAAACAATATTTATTCCTTGATAGTGTTTGATGGAATGTTTTAAAGAATAAAACATGTTTCAAATTACTTTTCAAAAGTTATTTAAAATGGGATTAACCTTATACTTTGTGTTCCATTTTTTATGTGATTATTGGCATGAATTATACATGTGTTTGATTATTGGAAGCACATGGGAGAAATTGGGTAAGTTGGTAACTTAAATAGTTGCAATACCAAATATAGATTGTGTGTTGACTAAGGTTAGTGGCCTGGTTAGACCAAGTGTGATAATGGGGCCGATGGATTAGCACCCCTATGAGATAATTGACTAGTTTAATCTATATTGGATAGAGTTCTTAGGGATAGTTATAGTTTCCTTAGATCTATAGGTTGAGACCATGGTGTTTGTTATGTGATGCTTATTTCCTATTTCATGATTTATCTTATGATATCTCTTATTCGGTGTTTCCCTCTGTTTATCTTACTATTACCATATTCCTGGTATTTTAGAACTTGTATATGTTTTGTAATATAAAGGAATTTGTGGAAATGTTTTCAAAATGGAAATAGATTTTAATTTTTTTAAAACTTGAACTAATAGTGTGTATGGTGATAGACATTTATATATTCATGGTGGTATCCCAATAGGCTTTGGCCTCACACCCTGCATATGTTATTGGGTGTATGTAGGTTTGGTTCTATAAGATACAGGTAAAAGTTGGTGAGCCATGTGATTCAGTGTCTCTTCCTAAGATTCATTTCCCTTTCATGTTATAGTGATAGAGGTGACCATTGGTTATGAGGAGTGTTGAGTGCTTATGGAGTATTTTGGATTCCTCAGTGTTTTTGGGTTGACTTGTATCGACCACTCTAGACTTTTATATTTTGGTATATTTTTTATATGGATGTTGGTTGATGTTTATTTATGCTTATAGCGTGATGTTTATGATTTATGGTTATAATTTCTTTTACATTTACTATATTTATTGGTTTCTATATTTTTAAATTGTTTCTTTTGAGGTAATGGGAATCCAATCTATGCATGGGTCATTCCAATATTATAGGTGGAATACATGTGTTTTTTATTTTTGATTCCTAGGGTGAAATGATTCTTAATTGGTTATAATTGATACTCTGATCCTGGCAATCGAGAATGATCTTTGGGCCTTGTGGCAAGGTGGATCAGGTCGACCTAGGATGATTCATTACAAAATGGTATCAAATCCCTCTTTTTATCAAGGTAGTAAAGGTAGTATGAAGATAAGACCGTCAGATCTTGAGAGGAACGTTTGAGGGAGTGATTGGATAACTCTTCTTCCTCTCAAACCTCAAGTTATGATGGGTGGTTAGGAGTTTTGTTTTGGATCTGAGCTTATTTTGAGTTGTTTTCATGTGGTTTTATGTTGCTTATTATTGATTATTGTTTTTGCGATGAAACCATGAGTCATTTCGAGATATTTTGAGTTTCGGGTAGAAATAGGGGTGGAAAGAAGAGATGAACAGTTTATGTGTATGGATATTATAAACCATGTAGAACTTGTATGTCTAGGTCTGTAATTTTACTAGTTCTGTTTTGCATTGTTGGTGCATGATTTTTCAAATCATGCAACAAAATTGTACACAATGATAAAATGTTTAAATTTTCAATTTTTTCACCTCTATGGTATTTGGATTTTCCACAATTCATTCTATTAATTGTTTAAGAGTAATTGAATGGGTTTTATAATTAAATTTATGATTTTAAAAATTTATGTTTGGTATTAATTGAGTTCCATATATTATGTTTTTTAGATCATAATTAACAAAAAATCCCCTAAGAATCGATGAGAGGGAGTTCTAGATCATGGCATGCAGGCTATCCCTCTTCTTGACCCTGATATTGTCGAGTCTCCCATCGAGACCATCTTATATTTGGGCCATTCGGGTGGAAGTGATCAGTCACTAATGATTGACCATGTTCAAAACATTACTAAGAAGAATCTAATGATTTTTCCTGATGACAAGGGACCTCAAGATCCCAAGGATTGAGTAGGAAATAATGAATATATATTCCATTTTCTCAATACTTTTTATTCTTTAATGATTGATTTTATTACCTATTTTTTTTGTAGGGGCTGATAAGAAGGTGGTAGGAATCCATAATGATAACCAAGTTGTATAGGGATGTTAACTGGGATATGTTCAAGAAAGTGTTCAATCAACAATTATATCTAGAGACATTGAGGGTAAAATTGGCATGAGAGTTTACAAACCTATATCTAAAGAGATATTATATACTATATTATTCCACTCTTTTTTACAAGTTAGTTTATGTTTCTATCGAGCACATAATAAATGGTTGTCTTAAGGCGTGACAATTTGAAGTTGGGTTAAAGCCTGAGATCGAGTCAAGGATCATTCTATTATTCATGAAAAACTATTAAGAGGTGGTTGAAAAGGTATTGATAGTAGAGAATAAGATAATAGGTTTGATAGGCCTCAGTGATAACCCTTATGTGGTAGGGGGCTGCCAGAGTTTTTATTCAAGGAAAAAGGGAAGTAGGATAAAGCTAATCGTTCTTCAGATTCTGTGTCGGTAGTTTCTTCAAGGAATATTGATGTGACTTAATTCTAGTATGGGAAATCAAGTCACACTAATTCAAAGTGCTTGGAAGCCCCTAGGATATGCCACCCGTGTGGGTGTATGGGCCATCTTCCACAGTTTTGTTGGAATACTTTACAAGTTAGTCATGTGGGATCTTAATTCACTCAAGGTTCCTAGATTCAATCAGATGCTTCTAATGGGGTAGGGTCTCACTCTCAAGATAAAGAGGACCCCTATCATATTAAGAAGATCCAGGGTAGAACTAAGCTACATTGTATGCATGAAACCAAGCTTGTTCTAGAAGATTCTAATGTGGTTCCCACCACTATGAGAGGCATGTATATAATTTCTTATTCAATGGATTTGTAATTGTTTAATAAAAGTTTATACCATTCATTTATTTCTTCTGAGTTGATTGATTCTCTATGGTTGTGATTATAGATAATGTTGTTTATGATGGATCTTTCATCTCTATCGGGGAAGAGGAAAGAGTAAGGATTTAAGTGCCATGGGTTCCATATGGTAATCATAGACTTCAAGATTATGTGGGATTTCTAGGTCATTGACCTAGAAATTTCTTATCTTATAATTGGTATGGATTGGATGATCAGTTTTAAGGCCCAAATTATCAGCTATCGCTGGAGAGTTCAATCTATTTCTCCTGACAGGAACACACATGTCATCCAGGGAGAGTGGGATCCTAGGCCCAGGAGGGAAGGACATGTTGTTATTGTTATTATAATGATCTCATTATAGTTATCCAATTTGGTATTCGATACAGTTGAGTGGAGTTAAGTTAGTCAACTTCTAGCGGTTGTAAATAGGTATTCTGAGGTCTTTCTTGATGATTTTTCTTGGTTACCACCCCAATGAGAGGTATATTTCTCCATCAACTTACTTATCATTATAGGACCTATTTCTATTTCATCCCATCAGATGGATACTTAAGATGAAATAGTTAAAGGTTCTGTTATAGGACCTTGAAGGTAATGGTTTTATTGGACTAAGTGTATTGTCATGGGTGTCATCGGTTCTCCTTACAAAGAAGAAAGAAACAAGCCTCCGACTTCACATCGATTATTAGAAGCTTAACCAAGTAAAATTCTAGAATAAATACCTATTTCCATATATTAATGATCTCTTTTCTCATCTTAGGGGAGCCTGATTTTTTTTAAAATAGAATTGGGATTAGGATACCATCAGTCGAGGGTTCATGAAGCGTATATTCCAAAAAAACTTTTTAGAGTAGGTATGAACACTATGAGTATTTGTTTATTACATTTGGCCTTATCAACAATCCTATGATTTTCATTGCTTTGATGAATCAAATCTGTCATCTCTTTCTAGATTCCTTTGTAGTGGTGTTTTTAGATGACATCTTTGTATACTCTAAGTCAAAGGAGGAGCATGGGGATTATCTAGCTATTGTTTTATAGACCTTGAAAGAACATAGCTTGTTTGTTAATCACTATAAATGCTAATTTTGGATTTTGGAAGTGAGATTCTTGGGTTATGTGATATCAAATAATGGTGTCTCGGTGGATCTTGAGAAGATTCAACTAGTGATGTCTTGGGAGCTTCCTAAAAATGTGCTTAAGACCAGTAGATTCCTAGATTTGGCTAGTCACTGTAGTCATTTAATTCAAGACTTCTCTAGGTTGTATTCCCCCTTGATAGATTTTAATTGAAAAGGGGTAAAGTTTGGTTGGGCTAAGAAGTGTCAGAGGTATTTTGAGGATCTGAATGTGAGGTTGACATCTGCTCCGGTTATGAATCTCCCTAATCCAAGTCAGGGTTATGTCATGTACTGTGACACTTCATGTTTAGGATTGAGGTGCATGTTGATTTAGCCTAATAATGTGGTAGAGATCACATGTTTGTTGTGGGCCATGGTCAAAAAATAATTCGTATTTAATTTTAATGCAACCTAATGGATGACTAGGTTAATCTCTTATGGAGCAGGATGTGGGAGTTTCACTATCCTATCACTTGTGTATTTTTATTTTTGTTTTCTTTAATTTAGAAATCAATTATAGATGAGGAGTGTTTTTTGTTTGGGATTTTGATTTTATGAAATTAAAACAAAATGAAGAAGTCAAACACACAAGTGTGAAAAGAGTCAGATTTGGGGTCAATCACACAAGTTTTTCATTGTCCACACTGGTTCTCATTTGAAAATCGAATCAATATGATTCATCTATTAATCTTTATATATTTTGTGGGTTTGAATACACATATATGAAATATCTCTATGTACACCTATTTCCACCTCCTCCATGGTGAAGAGGTAATAAAAACACTCAATCAAGGTATCCACTATTTACACACTCAGCTCCATCATATGTTGTCCATCCCATAGTCCATATTGTTCCACTTGTATATTGTGTAGACTAAGAGAGAGAGTGATAATAGATTTGATAAATTCAAGGGTGCAACAACTAATTAGAAAGAGGAGATGAATATCATTTATCCGCATCTGTCTATTTTAATGTCGCACCAAGGATGAGAATGAGAAATGATACAATTGGGGATTTGAATTGCCTGTATAATCTCCCCTGGGGACATAGCCCTCTAGTTAGTTCTCTATAATTATGGAGTTAACAATAAAATAAAATAACACAATGATTGAGAATAACAAGAGAAATTGAGGAAGAAGAGAAACACAAGATGATAAAAAAGTGGAACAAAATTTGTATTAACATTCAAAATACAGAGAAAATTACAGATAATTCCTACAATCATCAATATCCAAATATTTTCTACAGGAGAGAATAGGGAATGTATTTATAGACATTTGGAAAATGTCTTCATTATCTTAGCATTTCACAATGAGCTCCTACATCATCTAAGTAAATAACACATGTCGTGGTTGAGGTCATGATTGATTTAGTTAGAAGAATATTTTTTCCCATGATTGAGCCCACACCTCTCTGAGAATTTTCCCAGTGATGTGTTTCACTGCTTTGTTGGTGCATTAGAAATCGAGTGTTTAACATGCATGTGTAGATGTTAGAAAATGGGAATGTCACTGTTACTTGGTATTCATGGTGCATAAAATTGATGGATTTGAGTCTGTTTGGTGAACTGGTCTTGGAAAAGCATTGTATTTGAGCCTGAACCAGCTCTTGGGTTTGGATTACTGAAGAATGGGGCTTCAATAGTGGGATGAATTGGAATTGAGCCTACTCTAATCTTGGATGGATCTTTGCACAATTCTAGGGAAGGTCAGGTTTCATATTAGTTCTCATGGTGGAGCTTGACTTGTCTGGGTTGGGTCTTGGGTGCGGCCCAGTGCAAGTCCAAAAGTAAAAATGCTTTAGTTTTCTATAATTCACGTGCTCAACTTTCTCTTTAGGGAAATCCATCGAGCAAGTTTTGTGCATTATTCTTCATAGTTGCGGTCAGTGAGATGGGAACAATGAGGCATTCCTCTGGTCTTGAACCTACACAGTGAACAAACACAGCTTTGAAATACTGAATTCTCTATCTCAACTCTGATTTTATCGAGCAGATTGTGAGCAATAGTATCGGTAGCAGGACCACAGAAGAAAAGGAGTGGTAAAACTTCTAGAGGAATCATACCAACAGTGGCACACTTTTTTATTTGGTGTAGCACATTTCTTTCTCAGTAAGATTCCCAATGGCAGCACATTGCTACCTTAAAAAATTTAATAGCTTGTACGATTAAAACAATAATTTTGCGGTGTCTCCATTTCCAGATTAAAATTAATTTGAAAAATTGAAAACAAATTCCAGATATAAATTCCAATTCATTTTGTAATTATCCAATTTGACATCTAATTTGAAAAAAAAATTAATTCTAATTTATCATTTTAAACACATTAAAAATTCCCTATTGAAAATTCATAATTTTAAATTCTCAATTATTTTTAAAACAATATCAAGGGATGGATTCTCAGTTAAATTCCAAAACTGAATAAATCATTAAAAAAATCATTTAAAGATAATTTTACGAAATGTCTTAATTCTCAAAAATCACAAAAATGAATGATTACCCAAGATTTTAATTAAATTTGGGGGTTATTTTCAATGAAAAACATTTTTTTTACAAATTTTCAATTCACGTCACTCCCTACACTTTAACTGTTACATTCCTGGGAAATTTTATGATTGAATTTAATTTATTCAAAATAAAAAGAAAAATATTTATCTAGACAAGATCTAAATATACAATCCAGAATTGAAAGAAGATATAAATTCATCCAATATTTGAATTATCATGCCTTATATATGACTCTTTCCACTACCCCACTTCAATTTAACTGAGAGTTCCAAGTCCAAGAGTGGATCAAATTAGATTTAAGTTGAATCGATGTTTTTAAAAATAACCACTTCTATTTATCCCTCTATCACTACTACAGAAATTCCCTTTAACAACGCGTAAAAATGATTTTAACATCACTATTAATCACAGTGTTGATAAAGAGGGTCATTTATCCACACCAAAAAAAGCACTGATAAAGACCCCTCATTATCAGCACTTTAAATATCACTGATAAAGGGGGAATTTATCAGTGCTCCAAATAGAGCTGATAAAGTTTTACCTTGCTATAGTGTGTTGTTAATATAACAACACACCCAATAAAAACCTGTAATTTCAAACAGTGTTATATACATTTAACCGACATCATGACTACAAAAATGTATGGACATGATATATATATATATATATAATTATACTATATACATTTCAAACAATATTTTATATAATTACATTTACAATTACCCAACAAACATTTAAAAACATTAATGTTTCATCTTTTGACACCCATGATCCCCTCTAAAAAATGTCCTCTCATGGTAGCAGTTGCTGAAAAAATCATCTCAACCCAAGAAAAATATTTTTCCTAGATAATAAAACAAATATTATCTCAGTAATACTATAAATAAATAAATTAAACATTAATATTAAAGAATACATTAATAAAATTTCAATTTTTAATAAAAAACACACAATTGGAGTTACACTGGTCACACCGTGCATTGTATTGAGGCGAGGTTGATTCCTACATGTCATAAATGAGTTATGGATCATTTTATTAAAGTATCAAAACCATCTGAATGTGTTTGATCATTTTTTAGTATGTCAGTTGTATTTTTTTACAAAAATGTCATTTCAAACTGGAAACACGCATTTTGAGTCATACCGGTCACATCGTGTGTCAGTTTGACATGATACTAATCTATACATGTCAAAAATGACTTATGAATCTATGTCCAAAATTATCAAGACAATCAAGGCATGTTAGTTTGGTTTTTAGTGAGTGACACGTTTTGAACTAAAATGTCAATTTTATACTGATTACGGACATGTTTAGTTATACCAGTCACACCATGCGTCGAATTGTGGTGTGGTTGATTCCTACATGTCAAAAAATGACTCATGGATCATTTTACTAAAGTATCAAAACAATCCAAATGTGTTTACTCGGTTTTCAGTATGTCACATGTTCTTTTTTACTTAAATTAATGTCAATTTTAAATAAAAAGACACACTTAGAGTCATAGTGGTCACACTGTGCATTGGATTAAGGTCCGGTTAACTCCAGCACGTCAAAAATGACTCATGGATCATTTTACTAAATTATCAAAACAATCCGAATGTGTTTTATCGGTTTTTAGTATGTTACTTGTTCTTTTTACTAAAAGTAATGTCAATTTTAAATAAAAAATAGACACTTTGAGTTATGCTAGCCACACTGTGCATCATATTGAGATTCAGTTCATTTCTACATGTCACAAATTACTTATAGATCGTTTTTCTAAAGTATCTAAATAATTTGAATGTGTTTTCTCAGTTTTCGATATGAAAGTTTTGTTTTTTACCCAAATGTCATTTCAAACTAGAAACACGCATTTTGAGTCGTACTAGTTTCATCATGCGTCGGTTTGATGTAACACTGCTTCATACATGTCACAAATGACGTTTGAATCACTGTCATAAATTATCAAGACAATCAGAGCGTGTTTTCTTGGTTTTCACTGAGTGACACATTTTGAACTAAAATGTCAATTTTAAATTGATAACGAACACTTTTAGTCGTACCGGTCCCACCATTTCTTGTATTGAGGTGTGGTTGATTCCTATATGTCAAAAATGACTGATGGATTGTTTTTATAAAGTATAAAAACAATCCGAATGTGTTTTCTCAGTTTTCAGTATGTCACTTGTTCTTTTTACTAAAATTAATGTCAGTTTAAAAAAAAGACATACTTAGAGTCATAGTGGTCACACCATACGTCAGATTGAGGTGAAGTAGATTCCTACATGTCAAAAATGACTTATGGATCATTTTCATAATGTATCAAATCAATACGAATGCATTTTCTTGGTTTTCAGCATTTCACTTGTCTTTTTACTAAAATTATTGTCAATTTTAAATAAATAGATACACATGGAATTATACTGGTAACAAAGTGCATTATATTGAAGTGGGATTGATTCCTACATGTTAATAATAACTTATGAATCGTTTTCCTTAAGTTTCAAAACAATCCAAATGTGTTTTCTCAGTTTTCTATATGTTACTTGTTCTTTTTACTAGAATTAATGTCAATTTTAAATAAAAAGACAAACTTAGTGTTATAGCAGTCATACCGTGCATTATATGAGGTGATGTTGATTCCTATACATTAAAAATGACTTATGGATTAGTGTCCTAAAGTATCAAAACAATCTGAATGCGCGTGCTCGATTTTCAGTATTTCACTTATTCTTTTACTAAAATTAATGTCAATTTTAAATAAATAGACACACTTGGAATTATACCAGTCACACCATGCATCATATTGAGGTGCGGTTGATTCCTACATGTCACAAATGACTTATAGATCATTTTAATATGGTATGAAAACAATATGAATTTGTTTGCTCGGTTTTCAGTATGCCACTTGTTCTTTTTACTAAAATTACCGTCAATTTTAAATAAATACACACTTAGAGTTATAGAGGTCACACCATGTGTCTGATTTAGGTGCAGTTGATTCCTACACTTCATAAATGACTTATGAATCATTTTCCTAAAGGATAAAAATAATACGAATATTCTTTCTCTATTTTCAATAGGTCACTTTTTCGTTTTACTAAAATTAATGTCAATTTTAAATAAGTAGACACACTTTTAGTCATACCGGTCACACCCTGCATCATATTGAAGTGTGGTTAACTTTTATATCTCACAAATGACTTATAGATTGTTTTCTTAAAGTATCAAAGCTATCCAAATTTATTTTCTTGGTTTTTAGTATGTCACTAGTTCTTTTAACTAAAATTAATGTCAATTTTAAATAAAAAGCAACACTTTGAGTTAACATAATGTAAAAAGAAATGACTTATGGATAGTTTTCTTATGTGCATGAAAAAAAAACCGTCGAAACTCTAGTGTTTTATTAATTCTCACAAGAAAAAGAATACAAGAGATATACCAAAAGCAATAGATCAAGACAAAAACACATGAATGTGTAAACATGAAGCAAAAAGAGATGAGAAAGAAGGATCACAAACATGAACATCTTGCCACAATCTCATATCTCTTCAAAGAAGCTTCAAAGAATAAATCACTTGTGTTATATATGTAAATTCTTTATTGATTAACCATTTATTTGAATTCCATTTCCATTTAGAGAAATAGAAATAAGAAAGAGGAAAGAAGAAGGCGCAAATAAGAACATACCTTAGATTTGGTTGTCCGACGACAATAGTAGGGTTCAACGACGACATAGTTGGGGTCAACGGTAGTGGAAGTGGCAGTAGAGGCTGTGGAGGGCGGAAACAAATATAGTTTGGCGTGGCAGTGGCAACAACAACATTGAATGGAGCATAGGTAGCGAAGGCAGACATCAGAGGTAGGAGGCAGTGGTGGCAGGAGGAAGCGGTGACAGAGGTCTGGTTTCACGAGAGTTTGAGTGCAAACAGCGACAGGGTACTTATAATGTTTCTTTTATAATAAAACGAAAGGCTTTTATCAGTGTTTGTTGGAAAGAACAGATAAATGTATGTTTTATTAGCGCTAAAATAGAAAACGCTGATAAAACATACATTTATCAGTGCAAAATTATAATGCTGATAAATGCGTATCTTTATCAGCGCCAAAAAATCGCTAATAAAGATCTAAAGTTAATAAATATATATTTATTTAAATAATTTTAAGATTACAATAAATATATTTATTAAATTTTTAATTATATATAATAAATGTATTAATTATATATATTTATTTAATTATTAATATAATATAGATATTTATTATAAATATAAATATATAAATTTATAGTTATAATTATAAATAAATATATATTTATTTAAATAATTATAAAAATATAATAAGTATCTAAATTATATTTATAATTACATAAATATATATAATTAATATATTTATTATAAGTTTATAATTATTTAAATATATCTATATTTTTTTATAATTAGAAGTATACATATTTTTATATATTTATAAATATATAAATATATTAATAAATATATTTATATAATTATATATATTTATAAAATTATAAATATAATAAATATATTTATTATAATTTTATAATTATTTAAATAAATAAATAAATAAAATCATATAAATATATAATATATATAAAGATATATATTTATAAAATTATAACATATGTAATTATTGTAATTTTATATTTATTTAAATAAATAAATATAGTTATAATTATAAATATAATAAATATATTTATTTTAATTTTATAAATATTTATGAGAGCATAATAGGTTCATGGGTATAACATGAATCATATACCTAAGTATAAATATAATTATAAATAAATAAATAAATAAATATATATTCATTAATATATATAAAAACATATATTTAAAAAATTATAATAGATGAATAATTATAACTATAAAAAAAATTATATTTATTTAAATATTTATGAAATTATAAATTTAATCATATATATTTATTATAATTTCAGAATTATTTAAATAAATATATACCGAAAAAGGTCTATCCCGAAGCTAAATCTCTTGACAATTTATTAAAATTTAAAGAAAAAGAAAGCAGACACAAGAAAAGAAAGATGGAGTCAAATACATAGACAAGCCCTCATCTATAAAAAGAAACAACATGTCAAAAGTCACCATAATCCTGATCAAGAATCATGGAAAAAATCTCTAACTTCATTGGATAACTCCCACTCTGATTGGGAGTTCCTTTGACTAAAGAGCACAATATACATCTCTTTAATCTTCTTCTTCTTTGGGGTGAGATGAGTCCTGGAAGACATATTTCAACCACACCCTCGTGCTATAACCCAGTCCCCCCGACCATGTTCTCAGCCACAAGTTTTTGGATGATGACCCTGCTTCCAAGTCTTAGCTTGTTGCCAAGACCCTTCCGGCTCTTCCCTCTCCAACTTAGAAATGCCTTTCTCCAATAGAATATGTTCATTAACATTAAGAGTCTGAATGTGCACAAAGGAGACATCATCTTCATTGCAGCTTTCAGAAATAGGTACTACTTGCACTGAGTCAAGAACATCCAAAGTATTTGAGTTCGTAACCTGTACTATACCCCTTCTCTATGAAGGGGATTGTACAGGATCAGAGGTAGTGTTACTCACCACAATCTTCTTAGTAGGAAGAGGGGACAACTTATCCTTACCCTTCCTGTTAGAGGTAGTTAAAGCTTGTTCTTGGATCAATTCCTTGTCCACATCAGTTTGGATATAATTTTCAAGATGCTCCAAAACATCAGAATCATTAATAGCATCATCATCATTGTTATCCTTCTCTCCTATGTCATCCTTTGAAAGATAGATAACACAATCTCCCTCTTCCTTAGCAGGTGCATGCACATTAGGCTGCATTGTTGAAACCTCCTCCACAATAATTTCAGCCCATGATTTCTTCCCCAAGGGGGAAGATGAATCCTTCTCAAAATTAAAAATATTCAAATCAGAAAAGTTACCCCTTTCCAAATTGGAAGACCCATGAAGAAAATAAGCCTCTTGATGCAAACATCCTCCATGATGTGAAACTGAATGAAGAGAACTGCGTACAACCCCCCTGCTGGAATATCTTCATCAGTCGTATTACGAGAAGATGCCTTTGGCCGAGGCTTCTTATTGAAATTTCTTTCAACATTCCCATGACTTGAACATAATGAACAAGAGAAAAATCTTCTAAAATTCTCAGATTCATGTCCAATTATCTTCCACATTGAGAGAAATTTTGGTATTTTCTCATATTCAATTTTAAGCTCAATCTCATCAGATTCAGAAGAGACATAAATTTTGTCAACCATGGTAGTACCTCGATCAACCTCAATCAGAAGTATTGCATAGTGACCAAAGAGAGCACGCTTAGTTTCATTATCAAGTTTGATGGGAACATCTATTTCTAGTGAAAGATCATACAAGATCTTCAGATGCCATAACACCTAGTTAAGACAAAAAAAATTGACCCACAATTGTGCATATGAGTTACATACCTTCAATGGGTTGAAGCCTCTATCCCATTCATAAAGATACAGAATTCCAAGCTTGAGAGAGATTGACCCAAATCCCCACGCTCACAATTTCAAATCCTCTGAGGAAAAAAGAATATGGAATAACCCTCTTCCCAGAGATACACATCTCCATTTATCAAATCCCTATATCAATGATAGTCGCATGACTAAATACTCAACTTTACAAGGTTTAGAGCCCTTGGGTAAAATCAATCTTACAATAATCGAATGGTTACCTATCTTCAAGCATTTAGAGACTTCTCTTTCATCAACTCTCACATGAGAGATGCTCCCCTTCCGACGAATTTCCCCCGTAATAGATCCTTTGTACACCGAAAAAGATCTTTTTCTCATAATATTTGAAATCGAGACAGCTGTATTGATATCATTCTGAGTCACCATGCAATATTTAGATCTAAAAATGCAATACCAATGGGAGTCAAAACATCCCCAACCTAGAGTGGTTTCAGCAAGAGAAGACGACATCTACTGAAAAATCCGTGTGACATGGGATTGGCTTGATGCAGTGGAAGATCATGCACGATAGTGAGGCAGGATCAAACTCCTCGTAGTGGATATGACCGCGGAGGTTGGATCAAAGCTTCAACCAAAGTGGATGCCACAAGGTAGGGCTAAATACATAAATATTTATTTATAATTATAAGTATAAATAAATATATATTTATTTAAATAATTATGAAATTATAATAAATATATATAAAAAATATAAATAAATATAATTTCATAAGTATTTAGATAAATAAATATTTATTTATATTTATGATTGTAAATAAATAAATAAATATTTATAGTTATAGTTATAAATATAATAAATATATTTATTATAATTTTATAATTATTTACACACATATATATGAATTATTTATAATTATAATTATAAATATTTGTATATATGTATAAATATTTGTATGTATTTATAAATATATTTATATAATTATACATATTTATAAAATTATAATTATTATAAATATATTTATTATAATTTTATAATTATATATAATTATATATTTATAATTATAATTATAAATAAATATATTTATAAATATTTGAATATAATTATAAATATATATAGACATATATATGTATATTAATATATATATATATTTATAAAATTATAATAAATGCATTTATTTTATTTTTATAATTATTTAAATAAATATATATAGTTATAATAATAATTATAAATAAAGAAATTTAAAAAGTATTTCTATATAATTAAAATTTTACAATTTAAAATTTAATAAATATATTTATTATTGAAATATATTTATTGTAATTTTATAAGTATTTATGAGAACATCATAAGTTCATGGGTATAACATGAATGAATCATACTGATGTTAGTTTATAAATGAACATTTGTAATGATTAATACATAACATATGCATATTCACATCATCATAATATAGGTAATCTTAACATTTAGAACATAACTCACAATCATGTCCACAAATAAACTTTATGATCATATAAGATCAATTATACTCATGCATCAATATATAAACATAAATAACGACAATCGATATCATCATTATCTCATGATATATATATATATATATATATATATATATTAGAAAAGGGTAGGGGTGAGGCCCATTTTCTTCAATAAAAAAAGAGACAACAAGAAGCACAAATAATAGCGGATATTTAGAACAGTTCATCAAAGCCCCCATCACGAGGACCCAAGTTTTTTTTAATCTTGTTAGTGATTCTTCATTCCTTTTCCTGTAAGGGTCCCCATATATATATATACTTATATATATATATATATTAATTAAAGACATATTTATTATAATTATAATTATAAATAAATATATTTAAAAAGTATTCTTATATAATTATAAATACAATAAATATATTTATCATTTAAAAAAAATTATTATAATTTTACAATTACTTAAATAAATATATAAATAAATATTTTTATTCATAAACTTATAAATACTTTTTTTAAAACATTATATATATTTTAATTATTAATATATATATATATATATATATTAAAGGGTTGGGTACAACCGCAAGTGCGGCACACAATGCTATAGAGAAATTACAGTAAACATGCAAGGTCAGGGACTTGACCCCGCGACCTACACCTCACCACCAATCCCTTACCACCCCTCCACTAATGTTGGGGATTAAAATATATATTAAAATATATCCTATTTATATTAATTATAAACATGCATTTTTAATTAATTTATATACATAAACAATATTTTTGAATATACATATAATAATTTTATGTAAATTAATAATATTTTTTATTAAAAACATTTATCAACGCTAAAAATAGCACTGATAAATCTATCCTTTATGAGCTCTTTTAACTAGCATTGACAAAGACCCCCTTTTATTAGTGCATTTTTTAGCACTGATAAAAGTCGGCGCTACCCTTACGCCGATCCGTGATAGTTCTCTCTCCTAATTTTCTTAAACCAATGTTCAATTTCCCACTTCATTGATACAACTCAAATGAATTTTTTATTAGTTAATTTTCCCCTTATTTATCTGGGTTCAATATCCTCCTCACCTGAATGAATTCATTTTTAACAATTAGGAACTTATTCATATTTTTTTGAATTTTCCTAGCCATGTATGTGCAAGACACTGTGCAAAAGCATTTATTGAATGTGGACAAAGTTTTTTTTAACTCACACACCCAATGCCTAATGCCTCAAAGGTTCACCGTGGGATTCCAATTTCATATTTTACTCCAGGTTCAAAGGACTTATATCAATTTCTTTTGAGTTGGATCCTTAAGGTGTTCTTTTTCACAGAGGTCATGTTACCTTATACTGGGTTTTAAATTCTTGTGACTTCATGTTATAATTTTGATACCCCAAAAATCATTTCACTTTCACTCTATTCCCTTATTTTAAAACCAAATTTTTATGAAGACAGTGAAAAATTCAGTTAGCAATCATATATTTCTCACAATTTCAGAACTAATGAATTCCACAACTTTAGCATAAAAATTTTACTAGAAAGGGTGGCATTGAAGTTCAAATAATGTTTAAAAAAACTAAACAAGAAATATACAAAAGTTCTATGTAAAACATTTACAAACATGGACATTTTTTGTTTTATTTTTTGTTTTTTATGTTTTTATTTAGAAAAAAGACTTTCCAAAATACACTAAAAACAATAAATATATTTTTATTTATATATAAAAAAAATACTAAAAATAATTTAAAAATTATTAAAAAAGGATTGAATCCCCTCTCCCACACTTATCCATAACACTACCCTTAATGATTTTTTTCAACATGAAATTTATCAATGATAGACAAATTATTAATTAGCAGTGTCAGGAATAAATGATAAATAAATAAACCACTTGGTGTTTCTTTTCTTTAGGTTTGAGGTAGGCTATCCCCTAGTGATTTGGAAAGTTGAGAGAATGTTCTAGGTTCTTTCCACTCAGGGGAAACCTATAGAAAACTAGCGTAAAGATTATCTATTTTATAAAAATTAATAAAATGGGAAAAAGATGGGAAGAGATTATTAGGTTTTCTATCCCAATAGGGGTTGTATTTAGAGTGTCCACAACTGGACAATCTTGTGGTTATCGCCAATCCATGGGGGGATGTGGTTTATACAATTAGAACCACCACATATGATTCCTTCTATATCTCTTTAACTTAATTTCTTCTTAGAGGGACCCTTGAATAGAGTTATTGTAGTCCACTCCCTCATCAATGTGGTGTATCTAATACGGTGGGGGTGGTAGGATGATGAATGAGATATCCTCAGGTTCTGCCAAAACTATTGTGGATTTTTCCTCTTCCAGTGGTAGCATCAGTTGTTCTTCTTGTATAGTTTAAAACAACGAGGAGTCAATAGATAATCCAAATTGAAACAACTATAACAAGGTGGGTTCAGATTAAAATTCTCCCCTTAATAGGCAACATCTCGCTCTTATGTTTCTTCACAAGGAACCATTTAGATTTCCTCTTTTACCATGCCTTCCTCTAGTGGATGTTCATGGTGATGTCAAGGGAGTAGTTGATTTTTCACATGTCCCAGAGCTTCTTCTACTTTATTATCCACTTTTTGGGTAGACTTGTACTCGCTTTCCAGGGTTGGCTGTACATTTATCACAATATCACTCTTCAGTTCCATTCCATCTTTCATAGCCATTGATGTTTATTTTTTAACTTCTTATAGAGAGTATATGAGCATATTGTTAATGAACTCTTCATATAGCCACATTTATTCACTCTAGGAATCCATTTCTTTAATTTACAACTTTAGTTTCTCTTCTAGGGTGGATGCCTTAGGTTCTTCTTAACCCTCATTTAAGATGGGAATCCACTGAGTTGAGTCTTTAAAATTTTTACTAGGGAGATTAAAAGATTATTTATTTTTCAAAAACTTAGAATGAAATAAATCCATTTCAGTGGTACCCCCTCATCAATTTCACCATGTAGGTCATTCTCCAAGTGAAATTCCACTTTTAAGTCCTCAGGGGAAGATAGGGGTAGTAGTGGGAATTCCAACTTCTCTTTAAAGATGAGATCATCACCTTCTTCATCTTCATCATCGAGGTCCGCTGCTAAAATTATGATTTTTTATGTACAAACGAAGGTAAATACTTAAAGAATTGTGTTTTAACAAAATTAGAGAAATAAAAATTTGAAAAAGGGTCACCCTCAATAGTTTCAACTTTTAGTTTCTTTGTAAGGCACACTAGCCCTAAACAAATGTTTTCAATGGTATATAGTGGAGGATCTTATGATTCTAAAAAATCTCTATCCTCCTCTTGAATATCTTCATGGGAAAATACCATAGTCTCTAATTAATGAACTTATTATTGTTTAATTTGTTATTTCTTGGAGGGTGGTGACTATTATAAATGAAAATTTATTTAGTTCAACCAATATTTATTTTTGTTTCTTTAGTTTCCATTCCCTTAGCATGGAGATGTTAATGTAAATTTGGATATCATTTGGTGTAGGCCCATCTTTAGTGAAATGGTTTAGGGGCATGTATTGTTGATGGTAGTTGGGTTTGTTCATGTAGTAGCTTCCATCCTCCCACCCATTGGTGTATATCAACGATTTGTGATATTGGCGTGGTACTTGAAAATTCATCTCCCAGGGTTCATATGAGAATGTGAATTGTGTATATGTGTTAGGATCTATTAAATAATGTTCCCACTATATTTCTTTTCCCAGAGTGGAGTGAAGAAATAAATAAGAAAACAAAAAACAAAGAAAAATAGGAAAACACTAATTATAGTTGTGTAAATACAGTGAATAATCTAACCTCACTCCCCAACAATGGTTCCAAGTTGATCACACATTTGTCATAGGCTATAGTCAAATATAATTTTATTTACTTTTAATTTAACCTACTGTTTGACCAGGGTCATCTCTTGAGGAGGAGGGTGTGGGAGTTTCACTATCCCACCACTTATGTTTTTTTCTTAATTTTTAAATAATCCAGAGATGATGAGTGTTGTTTGTTTGGGATTTTGGTTTTATTAAATTAAAACAAAATACAGAATTCAAACACAAAAACGGTGAAATGGTTTGGATTCAGGTTCAATCACATAGGTTCTTAGTTTTCTGCATTAGTTCTCATCAGAAAATTGAATCAATATCATTTATCGATTGTTATTATCCATCTATTTTGTTTTTTAGGATACACATAGAATAAATATATCCCTATACATCGAGTTCCACATCTGAAAAAGGAAAGAGGAAATGAACACTCTCAATCAAGGTATCCACTATATCTATATCCAGTTCCATCACATGTTATTCATCCCATAGTACACATAATTCTTCTGGGATATTGTGTAAATTGAGAGAGGGGGGGAATTGATTTGATAAATTCATGGGTGAAGCAACTCATCAGAAAGAGGAGATTATTATCATCTATATTCCTCCACCCATTTTACTACTTCATCAAGAATGAGAATGAGAAATGATGGAATTGGGGATCCAGAATGCTTATATAATCTCTCCTAGGGACCTAGTGTCACAAACCAACCTGGGTCGACCCTAAACCTATCACATAAGCCGGCATGCGGCATGGCCTGAAGGGGGTTCCCGATCCCCACGGGCTGGAAACTAATTTCAGGAATCAAAACTAAACAAGTGGGAATGATTTGTCCCATACATGAAAGAAAAACAAACAAACAAATAAATAAAACTAAACAATATAGATAACCACTAATAGGGAAAGTAAGACCAAGTCGCACAACCAAACATACCTACAAGTGACCTTGTGGGTCACCACCTGACACAGATCCATCCTCTCTGCAAGTTTAACCCAAAACGGGGACTTGAGACTGAATCAATAAAGTAGGGGTGAGCATAGAAATGCTCAGTAGGAAATCACCACAGAATCCAAGTATTTCCTTTCC
Source organism: Viscum album (assembly GCA_963277665.1). NCBI lineage: Eukaryota > Viridiplantae > Streptophyta > Magnoliopsida > Santalales > Viscaceae > Viscum > Viscum album. The sequence continues at coordinate 461,555,800 of OY728134.1, read as the reverse complement.
CAACATAGTCCATTAACAATATTTTGAAAAAAATTAGTAAAAGTAAGTTTTCCACAATTTTTAATAAAAAACCATATATTTACTTTTTTTTAAATCCAACACATTCCACCTACACTTTCCAAAAAAACTACCATTTTATAAATAAAACCCAAACCAAAAGATGCTAGGGCTGTGCTGAAAATAAGCAGACAGGGTAAACAGAAAATGAAGTGCAAAAAAAAAATACTAACAAGAAAATAAAGAAAGTGACCATGAAGCCTAAATAATAACCATGAGTGATTCTAAAAATCCCTATAAAACCTCTGTATTTACTTGGTTCGGAACCACCTACCAGTATATGGTGAATCCCCTAAATCAATAACCAACTGGATGCTCTATCCTAGCCTCACCAGTGGAACAACCCTCCTAGCCTATCTACCACTCTAGGAGGGTACCAACCTATCAAATTGTGGCAGGTAAGAAACCATCACTCGATCATCTAAAAGATGCCCAGGAACCCATAGTGGTAGTAATACTACGTAAGTAGGAGTCCCCCGCACGCATGAATCACGTTACCTACCGTCACCGCACTTGCCTACCCCAAACACGAACACCATATATATGATAACCCATAAGGGGAAATCCTATATAGGTGTGACCACTATATCCATGCATATACATATACATAATTTTATCGAAATTTTCAACTGAGTTATCACTTCACATACGTTCATAAATCATTTCATAAAAACATTTCAGTATTCCAATCTAGAAATACACTTTCAAAACCACATTCCATTTCCAGTACAACATAAGGGTCAAATAGGTCCTTCAAATACTTTGAAATCCATAATATGATACAATAGTTCCAAATAATTTCCAACACAACTAAATACCACTTTAATTTTTCACGGACAAATGGTCCCTTAAGCTAATAATTAACTAAAATATACACTAAGATCCAAATGATAATACCCTATTAGATTCCATCTTAAACAATTTTTATAAAACACACAAAGTACCCAACATCATTTAGAAAACAAGAACCATTTTGGAGGGGGAGGGGAGATAAAGCGGAGAGAAAAGTATTTTAAGGTGTCATTCTCATTTGAATGCACGTCCATGTGTTCACCTTGTGCACCCTTGGATGTGCCACATCTGATAGCACACTAGAGTGACCAAGAAAACATTTAGAAACCACACAAACTACCCAAACTAATTTATAAAATAATAACCATTTTGGAGGGGGGAGAAAAGATGAGAAAATTTTAGGAAAGAGAAAAATATTTTAAGGTTCTATCCTCATTTGAATGCACATCCATGTGTGTAACTTGCGCACCCATGGATGCGCCAAATCTGATGGCACACTAGAGTAACCAAGAAAACATTTAGAAACTATTTCTAGTAATTCCACTTCCCATCAAACTAGTACGATAATCCGTGCAATATCAGGGTCACTAATAATGTTTTAAAATCTAAAAGAACCTTCCAAAAACATTTTCCCACATTTTCTCAAGTCATAAAGAAGATTTCAAACCACCCAACTCACCCAAATTCAAATCAATATCATGTTATAAAATGTGTACAAGGACAAACATCATCACAAGTTCTCAATTTCACATTTAGAAAACAATAGGCATTTTATCAAATACTTTGAGTGCATATGCACATTGGCATAATTAAAGATTCACGTTAAAAGATATTTTTTTTAAAATTATATTATTATAAAAACACCACAATAGAGTATTCATAAGAATTATCAAAGTGAGAATCACATATAAAAAATTTATTGAAACAAAATTGGGCATTAATCAAACACCTTTAGCATTGACACAGATAAACATATTCAAAGAATCGCATCAAAATTATTTTTAACAGCTCCAAAAAATTTAAGAACACTATATCAAAAAAATTAAGGGTATAATAAATCTCTGAATAAAGTTAAAAAAATAATTGGAAGGATGAAAGTGTCAAAGGAATGTGTTGTAAAGGAAAAAACATGGATTCACCTGCCTCAACAAGGGATCAGACCAAGCCGAGACACTTCGGTGCTTGACAAATTTGGTGGCGACCACTCAAAACCAGCCCGCATTCACATACATGTACCTATATATATATATTCATAGTCTAATGCACGTAGTCCCCATGCCATGAGGGAATACATACATGGAGAAAATATATATATTATATATATACATACCTTAAGTATATGCATGCATTCCCTTAAAGACATCCAAAACTAACTGCAATAAATATAAGGAACCATAAAAACATTGATGAAAGGTTAATACCTTTAATTTAAAATACTAGGAACTCATAAATTAAAAATACACCTATTATAAATTAAGCACCAATGATGAATGAGGGAAAAACTCACCCAAACCCATTGGTGGTAAACCAAATCAAATCCATCTGCCTCATCTTCAGTGACAAATGTCAGAATCCACACCCAATAGTCATGAGAGACCTTCCACACAACCTAACATCGAAGGAATAACCCAAAATCTAATTAACCTTGAACCAGGGTTTGTCCAAGATGGAGAAAAACCATCAAAAAATTGAAAGATAAATATACCATAAGTGGAGGGCACCGACGAGTGGGTTCGCGTCCGGAAAGGGTACTGCCTATAGGGGAGGGGCGCGGCCAGAGTAGCTTGTACCAAACAATGGATCACACTAGAGGTGTGTAATGGAGTAGGGGGTCTCTGCTAGGAAGGGAAACATGAGAAAGGGGGTTCATTGCTAGTGGAGGGAGATGAGGTCGGAGGGGAGGATGACTGGAGAGCTGGTGAGGGAGGGGTCTAGGAGGAGGCAGTGTGTGCACAGGAGAAGCAGGGTGGGGTGGGGTGGGGGTGGGGGGTGCTGCACCCTCTAGGGTTTCTCACCCTAAAAAAACTCCAATAAAAATTAAAAAAAAGAAAAACTCTATAATAATAATAATGACGATGATGATGTTGATGACTATGATGATGATGATGATGATGATGATAATGATGATAATATTCATAATAATATTCATAATAATAATAATAATAATAAAATTATTTTTAAAATTATTTTAATTTTATTTTATATTATTTATCTTATTTTATTATGTCCTACATTTAAATTTTATTATTTTTAAGCCTAGGGCAAGCCACACGGTTCGACCACATGGTTTTCTAGATCACACGTCAACCACGCGTATGCTACCGGAGGGAAAGAACACTCACACGTGCACCACACAATTACTCCCAACCGTGCGGGATAACCTTATAAAAAATAAAAAAAGTTAAAATTTTAAAATTTAACATGCCCCCTACTGAAACTCATAATAAGGACTAAAAATAATTAAAATAATTAATTTCTTGAGATCTAGGTGTGACAATTATCCCCACCATAGACATTTTATGCCTCCAGAAAGTCACGAAGCTAATATTTAACCAAAACTCAAGTACATTCCCAGGCAAAACTGAGGAAAATCATGAATCCTATGATGAAATTACTCTCCACAGGTCACGCCTGAACAATTCAAAAGGAAACCAAAGCCCAATATTGAGGGGAGAACATGAGGGGGGTTCTCCCCACTACAAGAACTCAACTATATTGTGAAATAAAAAACCCAAATAATGCCACCATGACTTAAACAAGAACCCAAATACAAGGAACCCCATAAAATTGAGACACCAGGATGAGAGAATCAACACAAACCTTTCACCACATTAACCAATAAAGACCCCCCAAAAGGCTAGGAACTCCCTACATGATCTTCATAAAACTCCCATAGCATGAGAAGAACCACACCGCCGATAGAATTTGATTCCCAAAACTAGGGAAAACCCACAAAAAGAAATTCAAACCAAACAATAAACCCAAAAAACATTCAAACATCGATCTTCCCAAACACTTACATCTCCAAATGAGCACAACTGGAACAAAAAAAAAACAAACCCATACGAGGGCAAAAAATTCCATAACAAGATGAATGACTCTAAAAGTCATATTCAAACCATTTAAACTGATTGTATAATGACAGAAAAAATCCATCATAACCTTACAATGACATGATGAACTTCTAATAACAGGGGAAAAATAATAGGGAAACCTTAAATGTATTCGTTCCAAGATGAAAGATAAAAAACCAAGAAAAGTTCTCACATTCCCATGACACCCTGATTATGCACGAGCCTCACCCCGAGACCTTAGGCTGGGGATCTGATGTCTGAAGCATCTCCTTTCTCTCAGTTAGGAATGAGCATCCCTCGGTCAAAACTCCTTCTTCAAGCAATGCTCCCTATAGGACTTCTCCCTGTGACATGAACGACCACAACAATATAAAAACGTCAGAGGGATGTGACAATATGGCTTCGAATTCTCAAACCCACCACACTAGTGGCACACCAGAAAGTGGTCTGACAAACTAGATGTTAGAACCAATGATGATGAATCCTTAAGAATAGGTTCCTTCAGCATGCACTCCTCGCCATATGGGGAACCTTCATGGATGATGAGAAGTATCATATTGCCAAACACCACTGACTACACCCCAAGAACCAGATTTTTAAAGTGGTCAACATAAGCTTTTACTAACCTCTAGCCCTACCGAACATCCTAAAACTATACCAAATTCCTCATCTTCACCTCCTCACGTGCGAAGCCATGAACGAAGGTGGACTCAGACATTTTACATTTCACCAAAACTTCCAATGATGATGGAAAACCAAATTCCAGAGATCCAAAACCAGACTCTCAAACAACCACAGGACAGAACGAACCCTGATATCCTTGAGAGTTACCAACACCCTAAATACATTCTCTACCTCTTCAATCCATATACCCACCTCTAACAGAATTCTAACAATGCTAAAGATAGCAAAAAACCAAGAAAACTCAGGAACAGGGCACAAATCATTATATCTTTGAGGAACCTTTCTAGGTTGCACATTTTTAACAACATGAAAAACACAAACCAAAAACAACAAAAAAAACACTCCGAGCCAAAAAAACTAGCTCAGAATCCAAACACATACCAGAATAACCAAATATTCCCCTTTTAAAATCTCCATTGCATTTTAAAAATTCAAAAACACCTTTCTTCAAGGCCACCTTACAAATACCAAAACCCACTTTTTAAACTAAATTCAATTTCCAAAATCACTTCCCCTTTAAAAATCACCTTAAAAAAACAAGTTCAAGCCTTTAATTTTAAATACACACCCAAGTAATCCCAAGAACCGTTGCACATGTGTTCATCCACTTTCATCTATACGCACCAACACACACTTTCCATACATACCCTCACATGTGAAAACATTCATAAGAAGTACCAAAGGTTTCACACAAACCACTTATTTACTAATTTAAATCCATTTAAAGGAAACAAATTTCATTTCAGAACCATTTTAATTTTCAAAAACACCCTTATACCAACAAAAAATAAGATGACACTCAACTTTCATCAAACTACTGGAGTGAGGGACTTGTAGTAATGCTTAACCTGGAGTCATGGTAGTGGACCATGACCCAAGTAAGCATAAAAATCTAGGAGGAAATTAAACTACATACTCAGACTCCACATGTGTCACTTATCCATTTTGAAATCATGACATAACACCATCTTTACTCCATTGTCATCCCTCAATCCAAAATAAAGATAAAATAATCAATTCTTGGACTATCCTAGAAACTCAAGGCTTGAAATGAGTAAGGGTTCATAACACCCTTCTCGTACTCACATCCTGAGTCCTGACAGTCCTAATATCCATCTAATAGAAACCCCAAATAACAAGGGGCTCCTTTGATACCATTTTGTCACGAACCAACCTGGGTCGACCCTAAACCGGTCACCTGAGCTAGCCCGCAGCATGGCCCGAAGGGCGCTTCCTATCCCCATGGTCTGACAACTAGTGTCGAGTATCAAAAATAAATAATTGGTAATGATTTAGACCATAAATGAAAGAATATATATATATATATATACATATATATATAAATGAACTACATAGATAACCACTAACAATAGAAATAAGACAAATTCACGTAGCCAAACGTACCTCCAAGTGACCTTGTGGGTCACCACCTGACATATAACCATAGTCGCTTCAAGAGTGATCCAAAACTGGGACATGAGACTAAAAAGATAAAGTAGGGGTGAGCACTAAAATTATTCAGTCCATTGACACTAGTTTGAAGAATAGTAATAAAAGTAAGTTTTCCACAATTTTTAAAAAACAACCATAGATTTAACTTTTTTAAATCCAACATATTCCACCTTCCCTCTCCAAAACAAACATCAATTTTATAAATAAAATCCAAACCAAAAGATGCTAGGGATTTTCTGAAAATAAGAAGACATGGTAAATATAAAACTAAGTGCAGAAAAATACTTACATGGAAATAAAGAATGCAACTAAGTAACCTAAATAATAACTATTGGAGATCCTAAAAATCCATAGAATAACCTTGGACGTACTCGGTTCAGAACCACCTACCAACTTATGGTGAAGCTCCTAAGTCAATAACCAACTGTCTGATCTATCTTAGCCTCACTAGTGGAACAACCCTCCTAGCCTGCCTCTAACTCTAGGAGGGTACCGACCTATCTAATTAAGGCAGGTAAACAAACATTACTCGATCATCTAAAAGAAATCGAGGAACCCATGATTGTAGTAATACTGTGTAAGTAGGAGGCCCCCAAATGCATGACTCACCTTACCTACGATCACCACACTTGTCTACCCCAAACACGGGCGCCACCTATATGATAACCCATAAAGGGAAATTCTAGATATAAGTTCCCACTATATCCATGCACATACATAGACATCATTTTATTTAAAGTTCCAACTGGGATATCTCTTCACATACCTTCATAAATCATTTCCTAAAAACATTTCAATATGCCAATCATGCATTACACTTTCAAAACCATATTCCATTTCCAGTACAACATAAGGTGCCAATCGGGCCTTCAAATACTTTCAAACCTAGAATATCATACAATAGTTTCAAATAATTTCCAAAACAATTGAATATGACTTTCATTTTTCATGGCCAAACATGCCCTTGAACTATACATTTACCAAAACACACAATAAGAGCCAAACATGCATACCCTCTGAGATTCCATCTTAAACCATTTTTAGAAACCACACAAAGGACCCAAAATCATTTATAAAACAAGAAACATTTAGGAAGGGGTAGAAAAGATGAGAAACTTTTAGGGGAGAGAAAAGTATTTTAAGGCGCCATCCTCATTTGAATGCACATCCAGGCATGCACCTTGTGCACCCATGGATGTACCATGTCTGATGACAAAATCGAGTGACCAAGAAAACATTTAGAAACCACACAAAGGACCCAACATCATTTAGAAAACAAGAACCATTTGGGAACGGAGGATGGAGAAAATATGATAAAATTTTAAGGGAGAGAAAAGAGTTTTAAGGTGCCATCCTCATTTGAGTGCATATCCATGTGTGCAACTTGTGAACCCATGGATGTGACACATCTTATGGAACACTGGAGTGACCAAGAAAACATTTAGAAACCATTTCTAGGAACATTACTTTCCATCAAAAAAATACATTAATCCACACAACATCAAGGTCACTAACAATGTTTTAAAAACCAAAATAACCTTCCCAAAAAATTTTACCACATTTTATCAAGTCTTAAAGAGGATTATAAACCACCCTACTCACCAAAATAAAAATGAAGAACTTGTTATAAAATGAGGCCAAGGCCAAACATCATCACAAGCGATCAATTTCACATTTAGAAAATAATAGGCATTTTATTAAATACTTTGAGTGCATATACACATAGGTATAATTAAAGATTCACCTTAAAAGTTATTTTTGTCAAATTCTATTACCATAAAAACAACAAAATAGAGTATACATAAGAATTATAAAAGTGTGAATCACATATAAAAAATTTCTTGAAATAAAATAGGGAATTAATCAAACACATTTAGCATTAACACAAATAATAATTTTAAAAGAATCACCTCAAAACTATTTTTTACAACTCCTAAAAATTTAAGAACACTATATAAGACCAATTAAGGTTATAAAAATGCTTGGAATTGAGTAAAAAACAATTGGAAGCATGAAAGTGTCAAAGTAATGCATCAGAAAGGAAAAAAATAGATTCACCTACCTCAACAAGGGAATGGACAAAGCTAAGACACTTCAGCGCTTGACAAATTTGGCTGCCACCACTCGAAACCGACCCACACTCGCACACACATACATATATATATATATCTATATATATAGTCCAATTCAGGTATTTCCCACTCCATGAGGGAATACATACATGGAGAACATATATATATGATATATATACATACCTTAAGTATATGCGTGCGCGCCCTTAAAGACATCCAAAACTAACTGCAACAAATTTCAAGAACCATAAAAACATAACTATGAGGTTAAAACACTTAATGAAAAATACGAAGAACCCATAAATTACAAATCCCCCAATTATAAATTAAGCACTAACGAATAAAGAGGAAAAAACTCACCCTAACCCATTGGCGGTGAACCGAATCAAATCCATCTGCATCGCCTTCAGTGGAGGATGTTAGAATACACACCAAGGATTCCTGAGAGACCTTCTGCAAAACCTATCGTTGAATGAATAACGCAAAATCAGATAAACCCTGACCTGGGGTTTGTCTAAGATGGATAAAAACCCTCAAAATTGAAAGATAAATATAACAGAAGTGGAGGCCACCTGCGTGGGGGTTCATGGTGGGAAAGGGTACTACCGGTGGGGGAGGGGCATGGCTAGAGAAGCTCGCACCAGACAGGGGCTCGCGCTAGAGCCGTACGCTAGAGAAGGGGGTCAATAATGGCTAGGAAGGAAAACACGAGTAGGGGGGTCATCACCGATGGAGGAATATGCGGTCAGAGGGGAGGCTGAGAGGAGCACTGGTGAGGGAGGGGTCCGGAGGGGAGGCCGCACACGCACAAGAGAAGTGGGGTGGGGTTGGGTGGGGGGGGGGGGTGGTGTATTTCAGGCTGAGTGACCAAGGGGGGGGGTGCAATGCACTCTAGGATTTCTCCCCCCTAAAAAAACTCACATAATAATTAAAAAAGAAAACTCTATAATAATAATAATGATGATGATGATGACGATGATGATGATGATGACGACGACGACAACAACAATGATGATGATAATATTCATAATAATAATATTATCATAATTATTATTATCTTTAACATTATTTTTATTTTTATTTTATTTTATTTATCTTATTATATTATATTCTTCATTTAAATTTTATTATTTTTAAGCATAGGGTGATCTGTACTGTTTGGCCACACGGTCTACTAGACCATGCTCCAACCATGAAAACATTACCAGAGGGAAAGGACACTTGCACGGGCACCTCACAGTTACTCATGACTGTGCAGGTTAACCTTAAAAAAATTTAAAAAAAGTTTTCAAAAATTTAAAATTCAACTTCCGCCTACCAAAACTCATAATAAAGACTAAAAATAATTAATTTATTGAGATCTAGGTGTGAAACCTAGCCCATAGGTTAGTTCTCCATAGTTATGGAGTTAAATAGACCATAAAATGACAATAATATTGATAATCACAAGAGAAGTTGTGGAAGAAGAGAACCATAACATGATGAAAAAAACAAAACAGAATTAGGATTAATATTTAAAATGAAGAGAAAATTACAAAGAATTCCTATGATTGACAGGAGTCAAATATTTTTATTGATGATAAGAGTAAATGTATTTATAGACATTTAGATAATATATATTTTCTCATCTCATTCAGTAATGAGATCCTACTTCATCCAAGTGGATGCCACATTTCATGGATGAGAGCCATGATGAATTCAGATAAAAGTATCTTTTTACCATGATCCTGACCATAATTCTTTGAGAATTTTCCCTGTGATTTGTTTTTCTAATTTGTGGGTACAATGGAAAATAAGTGTTCAACAAGCTCATTATGATGTTGGATAATGGGAAAATCACTTTTAATTGGGATTCAAGGTGTATAAAATTGATGGATTCATGTATATTTGGTGATCTGGGCATGGTCTGTAGTTGTATCCAGGCCTATACCAACACATGGGTCTAGACTGGTGAAAAATTTGGCTCCAATTCTGGGATTAGTTGGAAGTGATCCTACTAAAGTCTTGGATGAGTCTTTGGATAGTGATGGAGAAGGTCCAAACTGATTAATCCTTTCTTTATATACCTTCTTCCAACTTCGATGGAGTTATCATGGAATATATTGTCTTGTCTGGGTTTAGTATTGGGTGCGGCCTGGTGTAAGTCTGAAAGTGAAAATGCATTGGTTTTCTATAAGTTATGTTCTTAACTATATCTTTTGGTCAATTCATCAAGCATACTCTATTAATTAGTCTTCATATATGCAACTGAGGACAAGGGAATAATGAGATCTTCCTCCAGTTGTGAACCTATACAATGAACAAACACAACTAGGAATTACAGAATTCTATACCTCAAATTGGGTCTCCATAGCATTGATTTTATCCAAGCTCTGTGAGTTCATCCCTATCAAGATTAGATATGGGGACATAATTTATAACTTGAAAGCATGAATATTTTTCTCCAATGATGTATCATCAATAATATTCCATCTTAGATTTTCAACATTCTATGTTAATGACCTTTGGTGGTTCATCTCCATGCTTGACTCCCATGAGTTTCGATCCATGTAATGTGGGTTATAAGGTGAGACATGACTTGGTAAAATTAAATGGTTTTCAATAATAGAGATTTAAATTACTCAGCTAAAATATGGTGGCACGACATTGGGTCGGTTTCACGCTTAAGCTTCAGAATTCAATCGACGACATCTTCATCGAGTGGAGTGAAAAAGATTCAGATATGGTTCATCGATATCTAACTAAGATTCAATTAGTTTTGGAAGATCATTCATCCACAGATTGGTGGAGCTTCAAAATGATGTTAAGGTATAGTATTTAGGCTCATTTTTTTCTCATATCCTCAATGTAATCTTGGTTCTTTGAGTTTTCACAGTGGCTAGGGTTGATTTACTTGGGTGGTGACTACTACCGTCAGCGGTAGTAGGAACAATAGAATGTTTTTTTTCATTATGATGGAATAAGTATATAGGAACATAAGAAAATAGGTAGAGGAAAAGCATGGGTGGTGGTTGTGAGTGTCGATAGCCAGGGTTTTCACGATTGCATTGGTATCAGTTGCAGAATGGCAGTATCAATAGCAATTTTTCTTACAGATGGTAGAGGGGATGGAGGAAAACCCGATTTTAGTAAGTTGGACATAGAAAGAGAGTAGTATCTATAGAAGTGGGTTTTCCTTCTAAAGGTAGCAAATTTTTCTCACTGATGGTTGCATGAATTTTCCTTTCTCATTTACAGACAAGTCTTGTGAAAGGACTTTGCCCATCTGATGGAAGTAGTGGGACGACATCAGAAGCAGGGTAGGCAATAGTTGTGGAAGGAGGGTGATACCATTGATGGTAGAATGAAAACGGATATAGTAGATGATAAATGGTTCCAGTAAAAGTGTAATGACTCTGATTTTGTTGATTTATTCCTTTGAATATTTCTTTATATATCTCCATATTTTTACTCAGAGTCGATGCTATGTTTGGGTGTCGCGAGACCCTAGAATTAATATTTTTAAAAATATTAAAATATATTAAATCATAGGTGCATAACTTTTCAGAATAAATGGTTTTTCATTGATTGAGACATTGGATGAGAAATATGAGACTATGGTTGTTTCCAAAATGCAGGGTTTATCCTGGACACGATATAAAGTTGGTTGGTTTCAAATGTTAGGTTGAAGGCAACTTTGGCAGGCTTGTTAAGTGAATAAAATAATTTATTTTATTTTATTTAATGCCTAAAACTATAATCACCATCTATTTAAGTCTCCTTATGTAAAATCCCTTGATTTATATGCATTACCTTGGGATATTTGAGGAGCCAAGGTGGAGATCCATTGACAAATGAAAATAGATTGTGGAGTAGCAATCGTTCTTCAAAGGATTCATCTTCGCCAATAAAGTTCATGGATCTCACCAACAAAAATGACATGGACACGTTATTCATCATAGATCAATCCAAATTTGATGTAGGGAACATTATTTTTTGTTTTCTATACACTATTTTATTTAATTGATAATAATGGAATTTATCTTCTCATTTCCTTTGATTCATGTTCTTTGCACGGGCCCATTTCTTTTGGTATTTCTCAAACCAAAATTCTTATCCTTCCGCACACATGATTTTTACACCCTCTATGGTTATGAAATTCATGGTTGTTGGTTGATATTGTATTGGAATATAATTATATTAATTAATTCTTATAATTTTCTCCAACCATTCTTTGCATTCTTCACCGTTGGCCCATGGGGTCACAATTTGACATTTCCAGGTTAGATTCGAGCGTGATCAAGCCCACAGATTCACAAAAAATTCATGAATGAGTTTGAGATCAGTGTTTTTCATTTGGACCAGGATGAAATGTGGGATGTAAGTGTTGGAAACATGGATCAGAATCTAGATCATTTGTTTCTATCCATTAGAAAGGTGATATGATGGAGTGGTGCGATGCAGATGGTCCACACATGGTTTGGGTGGTTGGAATGCAGCCACTAGTGATGTTGGGGTTCAACCAACCCCCAAATTCACATTCTTTAGAAGATTTATGGGAAGAATCAAAGGTGTATGTGGAACAGTCATAAACACAGGAGGGTTTTGGGATTCTATAAAATCCTGACAAATACGATATGTAGTCTGAAGAACACACATCATGTAGTCCCCTTTCTATGATAGCTAGGTATTTGGGTGAAGATAAATATCACAAAAATTGTATAACCCATACACAATATGTGACTTGGTAATGGTATATCAACATGTAACCTAGTATTACATGATCACAGACACAACCGGGTACACAGGGACATCTAGAGTGCATGGGCATGACCAGGGGCACAAGCATGACCACAGTACACAGGCATGAGCCAAAGTTCATAAGCATGATCCAGAAGACATGAGCATACCCAAGTAAGTGAGTATGTGTTGTGTATTCCTTATAAACACCATTTAAATTTTCCCAAGTATTTTTACCTAATGTATATCTTTTTTATGGACTCGGTTTTGGGCCCTTGAGGTGCCTATCATGAGTAGTTTCCACATAAAATGAAAATGTGACCTTCATATTGGAATAAAATATATAAAATGAGGTGTTATGAGTGGTACTATTATTTCAGTGATTCTTGGATGAAATTAGTGATCTGGTTTGATCACCAGAGAGATTACAGGTTTGGAACCTCCCCATCGCACCAGGTCATGGGTACCTTATACTCTTTACAGAGGTAGAATTGGACCCCCCTTGCCACTTAGGGTGTGAGTCCTCTATATATAGAGTGGAACCCCCTCATATTCATGCTCTCGTGGGGTGTGGGTCCTCCACTAGAGATAGTCCCCCTGAACCATGGAGTGTAGTGGAAAGGTGTGGGCCCTCCACATAGATCCTTATGTAGTTACGTGTGGTGTTGGGCATCATAGATGTAACTTTGGGAGTTACATGCTGTCCCACCATTATTATCTTGATATGGGGAGAGACATCCAATTTCTATCTTGTTTAGGAAGTTTATGAGTATATATGATGATATTTTTCTTTACCATATTGATTTATGAGTTGAGATGACTATTATTCTTTCTGTTTCACACTTCATGGTTTTCGATGCATCCTAATGGGTATGTATATACTCACACCTGCATGGTATTTTCCTATAGATATTGTGTCTTATAAAGATGACAAGTAGATCAATGATGATTTCAGATGAATATATTAATACTTGGAGGCATTGACTATGTTCGATGTTTTGAACTTGGAGATCAGAATTCAAGCTCTCTCTTTAGTTCTCCCTTTCAGTTGTTATCAGGATGGGACATATTTCCTGATTGGGCTTGTATTTTCCCCCTTTTATCCATTGTATCATTATACTGTACTATTATGTATTTACTTGATCTTGTTTCATTCGTGGTTTACATTCTAGAGGTTGTGTGTGCATGTGTGTGAGTACTAGTACATTAGGATAAGGCCTCCCATTTAGTGTTTTTTCCACTTTGTTCTTTTCTTAAGCCCTTAACCTATTGGAGGTGGGCTTGTGGTGTCACCCTTGGCTTACTACTGGAATTGGAGGGGTCTTGGTGGGTCAGGTCATGAAATAGTGGTATCAAAGGTGGTATTTACCCTAGTCAGTGTTTGGAGTTGGACCTATGTGGGGTTTAGTTTGAGAAATTATGGTAATGTTGTTTGTGTTTCATGAGTTCAACTCTCATGCCAGGGAAACCTATGATCGTGTAATGGCTAACATATCCATAACCCAAGACTTTGACTACCTTATTGTCATATTGACATGCTGAGACATTGGTTATAGTAAATAAATGATACATGCATCATATGGGATTGGGTATTTTGACTTCCATGTACTTTTTGAGTCATTTTCCCATATATTATCCTCTAACCACGATACATATCATTGAATTTTAGGATTTATAAATTGTGATATCCAACTAGTATAATAATATAGGATTGTAAAAATGATCAGTTGAGTGATTAAGACTTAGTTCAAGGACCCACTCATTAGGTATTTCCTTCAAGAAGGCGTGGAGTAGTTCCCTTTCCTATTGAGCAGCTGATAGTTACAGTCGGTCAGGATGATGATATGCGCATTCTTAGTGACTTATACAAGTTTTGGTGATAGAGACTGATGAGGTTCCATGGAGAGCCATAAACTCAGGAAGAAGAGAATAGTCTTGAGGTGGTGGTTAGAGTCTTTAGTATTGTTTAGTACTTGTTTGATTAGATGGTTGTGCTTATAACCATCTTTATTCATGGAACAATAGGGTTCTGGTGGAGTTTGGTCACCCATACTCATGATGAGGCATTTCTCTAATGGTTATACTTCTAGTAGTTATTCTAAGATAAGTATTACCCTTTGATCTTGTGCACTATATGGAATCCAAATCTTATTGAGTAGTAGTAGGGGGATATATTAGTTTCTAAGTATTCCATGAGGTTTATCGACCTCACATGTTACTCCCACGATATGGTGTGAGATGGATACTTTTGAGTGTAGAAGTTTTAACAGGTACTTCGTAGAGACATCTGTTCTAATGTGGTCTCCTTGTGAATTCCCACCTCTTCTGGAGTGCTGAAGCAGGATCTAGTTACTAACAACTTCCTAGTAGAGGGATGTTGGGTGGAAAAAGAGTGTAGTGAACATCATGGGTCTAAGTCCTATGTAATAGTTAGAAGGCATCATTCATTAGGGTATCGGCGCATGAGACCTCTTCATGATCGGTTTTTTACATACAGTTCTAGAGTTTAGGCTTCATATAGAGAATCCAGTTATCCAGGAGAGGGGGTGATGTTGTTTTTATGATGGGTGAGGACACATGGATCACAATTTACTGACATGATGTGTTGAGTAGGGTAGATAGGCAATATATGAACCACCACGATAGACGTAGTACTATAACCAAGGATCTCCCAGGCATGGTTAGGGAATCACCTAGGGAGGTAGTGTTGATAGAGGAGAAACTAGGACTCCATAGGGAGGATCTATTGGTGGTGGATGATGCTACGTTCTACTTCCACCACCACCACCTGGTGGCCTACGCCAGGCTTAGAGGGCTAGTGGTTGAGGATGTGACCAATTAAAAACTATAGAGGGATATGATCAGGCTACCCATGAGATGATTTGAGGTATGATTTGTGTCTTTTATACTAATTATCTAGTATTTTTTAACGCATACATGAGTCATTCCTTTATCTATTTATCTCTCGTGTGAGAGATTGAACTTCTAGTTTAGTCTTTAGTCCAAAATTTATGGCTAGAAGTTCCTACATGGAGAGATTATTTTATATCACACACCCACCATAAATTAAAGTTGGAACTCAGTGGATAGAGTTTCTCATGGGACCTCTTGGTCATTATGATGAAACCTTATGATTTCATCCTGGGTATGGACTAGATGTCCATAGTGCATGCCCAGATATACTGTCATTGTAGGAGAGTTAAATTACTTCATATAAATGTGATGAGATTATCCTTAGTAGGAGAAATTGATATTATGGATGACCTAGTAGGGATTGTGAATAGGAAGTTGCAACATATCACCCACTAGTTGGTAAATTTGTCCCCTAGTGTAGTAGGCTGTTCATGCACCTAAATTCTAGTGGTAGTGGAAGATTATATGGATTTATTTCCTAAGGAAGTCTTGGGAATACCTCCGAGTCGAGAGATTGAATTTCACATTGACTTGCACCCCATGACCACATCTATATTTTCTATAGCTTATTAGATGACCCTATCGAGCTCTATGAGGTGATGGTACAGTTAGAGGACCTTTGAGAGAAAGATTTTATCAGACCCAGTGTCTCCCCCTATGAAGATATATTATTAGTCATGAGAAAGGAACACGAGATTTTGAGGTTTTTTGTTGAATATCATTGCCTAAATCAGGTAATTATCAAGAGTAAGTACCCCTTACTGAGAAATGAGGACCTTTTTGACCAGTTGGAAGGTGAAAGTTGGTTTTCAAAGACTGAAATTAGGTTTGGATATCACCATTTGAGGGTTTTCTATCATGATATTCTAAAGAAGAATTTATGATGTAACTACATACATTATGAGTTCCTAGGGATGCATTTTAGTGTGACTAATGCCTCTGTTGTGTTCATAGATCTTATCAACTAGATCTTCTATCTATACTTAGTTCAATTTGTATTTGTATTCATTGTTGAAATTCTAATATACATCTCATTATAGGTGTAGCATCAGGGAATTTGAGTATGGTCATAGACTTGCTCTAGGAGAATTGGATGTATGGTATGATCTCAATGTTTCAGTTTTGGATACATGAGGTTTACTTTATGTAGTATTTCACCTCTACGAATGGGTTAGTTATGGATAAAGTGATGATTGATATAGTACTTTATTGAGATTCACCCAAGACCATGTCATAGGTGAATATTTTTATCAATTTTTTAGGGTACTATAGTAGGTTCATTGAAGACTTCTCCTGGATAGAATCCCATTTACCTACCTTGATGTAGAAAAGATAGTCATTTAATTGGATTGAGTAGTATTAGGGATCCTTCAAGTAGAAAAGGTAGAGTTTGACATGAGATTTTTTTGAGACTACTAAATGAGGGAATTGAAGGGTTCATTTAAGGATATGAGGTAAAGGTTGACATGTGCTCTTGTTTTGAGACTACTAAAGGAGGGCACTGAATACATTGTGTTTTTCAGTGCCTCTATAGTTGGGATTAGTTATCTGTTGATGCATTGGTATATAGAGATCACTTATATATTAAGTTAGTTGATACCCCATGAACATAATTACATGAATCAAAACATAGAGTTGACAATTATAGTCTTTTACTTAAAGATATGGAGTCATTATCTTATTTTCAAGAATTTTGTGGTTACTCATACCATCAGAATCTTAGGTTAATCTTCACTCATGGAGATTTTAACCCAATATAGAGGAATTGGTTAGAGTTCCTGTAGGACAATGTAATTGAGATAGTCTATACTATAGGTAAGGTAAATGTGTTGGAATATTCCCTTAATAGGAAGTCACATTATCTCTTGGTGGAGGTGGTGTCTGATCATTTTGATTTATTGTAGCTAACCCTAGTAGAGGAGAGAGACACAAATTATCTTAAGTTGATGGTGGTGAGTCCACCTCTAATTTAGTACAAGAGAGAGCATCATTTTAGATAGTTACACTGTGAAGTTCTATATGAAAAATATATCCTCATAAGATGCACAAGATGAATTTTATGAAGTAGGGGAGTACATTATCTTTTTCCAGGGATGGATGGTGGTTCTGATTATATTACATGAGGAGGTGTTGAGGGAGTTTCATAATTCTCCATTATATGTACATAAACATGTAGAATCTATATACAAGGATCTTAATTGGTAGTTTTGGTGGGTTATAATGAGGTGGAGCATTGTTGAGCTTGTTTCTCAATCTCTCACATGTCAGCAGGTAAATGGTGGACATCAGGTTCTAGCAGGGTTGACTCAACTTATTGAGATCCTATAATGGAAATGGGATGGAATATTAATGGATTTTGTGATGGGGACTCCATGTAATATGAAATTACTTGATTATATATTAGTTATTGTTGAATTAATCATTAAGGAATCATACTTTCTTTTGATGATGGATCAAATTTTGGATGAGATTTTGGGGCAGTTGTATGTGTGGGAGATTTTTCAGCTTCGTGGGTACCCAAAATGACCATCTTTAACCATGATTCTCGGTTCATGTCATAGATATGGAGGGGTTTATAAGAGGGTTTTAGGACCCGGTTTTAGATAAGTAAAACATTTCACTCCTAGATGGATGTGAAGACCAAGTAGAATATCTAGTCATTGGAGGGCATGTTAAGAGCCTATGTGTTGGACTTTGGATGGAGATGGGAGGATCACTTACCATTTATAGAGTTTTCTTCTAATAAAAACCATCAATCTATTATTATCATGACACCATTTGAGAACTTTTATAGGAGACCCTAAAAGTAACCATTGTGTTGGAATGAGATTGGAGAGACATCTCTTATTAGGCTAGAGCTAGTCCAGCAAATGATAGAGAAGGTTCTGGTGATCCATGAGTGTTTGAGGATAACCTAGAGTTGATAAAAATCTTATGCAGATCGATGTCATAGGCCATTTGATTTCAATCATGGAGAATATATTTTCCTATGTGTCTACCCATGATGAGGATTGAAGAAATTTGGATAGGGAAACAAGTTATCCCTAAGGTTTATCAGGCTATTTGAGATCCTATAGAGGGTTGGTGATGTTGCTTACCACTTGGACTTACCCCCAAAGTTAGTCGCAACTGAGGAAATATGTGCATGATTTTATTCACATTATTGGTTGGGGTGATATGGGCATCGAGGAAGGATCCAACTTTATGGAGTACCTAGTGGTGGTTGAGGACTGACATGAGAGGACCTTGCACAGACATACTATTTATTTGGTTCGAGTACATTGGAAACATGGGAGTATGTGAGAGATCTCATGGGATCATAAGAGATAAATGTGGTCTTAGTAACCCCACCTTTTGGTATAACTTGTTATTTTGAGGGAGAAAACCCTTGGAAGAGGGGATAATATAACAAATTTGGTTTTTTTATTTATTCCTTCTAATATTTCTTTATATATCCCTAGATTTTTACTCAGAGTAGGCATTGTTTGTGGGTGTCTCAAGGCACTGGAATTAATAATTTAAGAAATATTAAAATATATTAAAGTACACATGTTCATATTTTCATAATAAATGGGTTTTACATTGATTACGACCTCATATTAAAAATTCAAAACCATAGTTGTTTTTGGAACATGGGGTTTACCCTAAGAGTGAAATAAATTTGGTCAGTGTTAGAAATTCAGTTGAAGGAATCTGTTTGGGGCATGTTAAGTGAATAAAATAATTTATCTATTTTATTTAATTAAATTCATAAAACCCTAATCACCCTTTATTTAGGCCTTGTAATGGAAAATCCCTAGGGTTAGCTACATAACCCTGAGATATTAGAGGAGCTAAGGTGGATACCCATTGATGAAAAAAGATCATGGAGAAACAATCATTCTTCAAAGGATCCATCTTCACCAATAAAATTTATAGTTGTCACTAATGAAAACAACACAAACCCGTTATTCACCAGCGATTGATCCAAACTCGAGGTATGGTATGTTATTTGCTGGTTTTATACCCTATTTGATTTAATTGATTATAATGGATTTAATATACTTATTTTATTCAATTTTTATTCTTTACATGAGACCATTTATTTTGGTATTTATTATTCCAAAATTACTACCCTATTGTTCACATGATTCACACCGCCTTTATAGTTTCAAAATTTATGACCATTGGATGGGATCACATTTTCTTATGATGATCATAATTCATTATTGTGCTTTTCCCACACCATTTTTCATGTTCTTAATTATTGTCCCATGGGGTCACAGTTCAATATGGCTAGGTTGTATTTGAGCATGATCAAATACCTGGATTCATGGAGGATGTGGGAATAAGTTAGTGATTAGAATTTTTCAATTGGATCATGATGAGATGCAGGATATGAGTGTTGTAAACATGAATTAGAGAACTTATCATTGGTTTTTATCTATGGAGAATCAATGTAGTGGTCTGGAGGGATGGGGATGGTCCGTACATGGTTTGGGCGGTCGGAATCCGGCCACCGATGACATCGGGGATTGGTCAAACCCTAAATCAATGTTCTTCATTGAATTTAGTGGTGTAATCGAAGTTGGATACGATATAAGAATAAATATGCTAATGTTTTGGTATTTTAGATAATCCTGACACACACAACATGTAGCCTGAAGAACACACACCATGTAGTCAACTTTCAAAAATAGTTAGGGTTTCAGGCAGAGATAAATATAACATGCCATGTTTTTCCAATACATATCGTGTGACCCAGTACTGGCATCACGGCATGTACCCTAGGAGTAAATTAGCACAAACATGGCATGGTACATTGGCATGGCCAGAGTGCATAGGGTCGGCCAGGTACATAGGCATTACCGGATTATACGAGCACATGTCTAATTACATGAGAACATTCTGGAAGACACAGGAATACCCAGGGTAGGCAAGACATTCCATTTATTCCCTATACATACAATTTACCTTTTCCCATGTATTTCTACCTTGCGTATCTCCTTCTTCTGGACTCATATTTGGGATAATGAGTATCCTATCTTGAGTAGTTTTCTATGAAGAATTAAATGGTGTACTTCGGTTTAGAATCAGATATACGATGCAAGGTGGTATGAGTGAGATTATTCTTTTAGTGACACTAGGCCAATGATAGTGATTGGGTTTGATCATCAGAGAGATGCTAGGGTCGGAACCCCTTGTCATGCTAGGGTGTAGGTCCCCCATACTCATTATATTGGTAGATTCAGAACCCCGATACCACTGAGGGTGCATGAAATCTATCTATGGAGTGGAACCCCCCATCTTATATTTTTATGAAGAGTATTTTCTTAACTAGAGATAGTGCCCCCTCGACTGTGGAGCAAAATGGCAAGGTGCAGGAACTCCACATGGATCCTTGTACAATTACACATGGTGCTGGGCATTAGAGATAGACCTTTGGGAGTTGTAGGATGGATCATCATTCTTAGATGGTTGTGGAGATGAATATCCATTTTATTTATAATTTGGGATTCTTTAAGAGCATATATATATTGATGGGTTTCTTCCCCCTCTTTCTTTATGGGTTGAGATAACTATTTCTTCTTTGTATTGGTCCCATTTTTCTTTTCAAGGTTTCCTACTAGGTATATATATACTCACCCTTTCATGAGATTTTTTCACATGAGTTGTGTATTTTTTAGAATATATGAATCTTGGTGGTGATTTTAGAGGATCATAGTAGTACTTGGAGGAACTGACCATGTTCGGTGGCCAACCATAGATATTAGGAGATGGGATCTCTCTTCAGTCCTCCCTTTTATTTTTTTCAGGTTGGGACCTATTTTCTTTTCAAGAATCCATTTTACCCTTTTATCCATTTTATAATTATACTGTACTTTGATGTATTTCCTAGAGGTTTTTTAATTCATGACTTAAACTCTATATGTTCAAAATTTTATTATAACTTTGCACTGTCTCATGGAGATGCATGTGTGTGTGTGTGTGTGCATGAGTACATGTACATCAGGATATGTTCTACCATATAGTTTTTTACTAATAAGTGATTATCCTTATCTGCTGGAATATTATAAGCAGGCTTGGGGTGTAACCATCATCTTAATACCAGCCTAGGTGGGGTCCCAGTGGATTGGGTCGTGACAAGAAGGTCCAAAGAATAAAGGGAGCAGTATAACTTCTGGTGAAAGGAATCCAACAATGGAACATTTTTTTATTCTAGAGTTAATATTTTTTTTTCATTGTGGTAGTAAGATACCATATAGTAGCACATTTCTTCCTCCAAAAATTTCATATCCCGCATGACTAAAATATTTTTTTTCCAGTGCCACCAATTCTAGATTAAAATTAATTTGAAAAATTGTAAAAAAATATCAAAATAAATTCCGATTTATTTTTAAATTATATAATTTAACATCTAATTTGAAAAAAAATAAATTAATTTTAATTTATCATTTAATGCACACTAAAACTTCCCTATTGAAAATTCATAATTTTAAATTCTCATTTTTTTTCAAAATAATTTCATGGTATGTCTTCTTAGTTGAATTCCAAAAATGAATACATCATTAAAAGTCCTCATTTAAATCCAATTTTGAGAAATTTATAGATTCTAAAAAATAAAAAATGAATGGTTACCTAAGATTTAAATTATATTAGGGTGTACAATTCAATGAAAAACATACAAAATTTTAAATTTTCATCTCACATCAGGTAGTGTTATGGACCTCTCTAATCATGAACACATTAAAATAATTACCCCACTCAGGAACACAAGTTAGTTACAGTAATTCATGCATTGAGAATGTGAAACCACTATATTTTTAGTGAGAAGTTTATAGGGAATTCAAACTATAAGAATCTAAAGTATATATTCACCTAGAGGGATTTAAATATTCTATAGAGAAAATGGGTGGAGTATCTATAGACTTTTTATTTTGAAATAGATTATACCCCTAAGAAAGAGAATGCGGTGGATTATTTTTTAAGTTTAAGATTACCCTCCAAGGTGATATGAAACTCAATAGATGAATGGAACATGATGGGATTGTTTATTGAGATGCATTTGGATATGAAAGAGGAAAACAAGAAGTTGATATTATCTTGGGTGCAAGTCATGTCTTCCTTGGATGACTTTATTCATATTTAGTATGAAATAGATCCTCATAAATGGAATGTGGTAGCTGATACCTTGAGATGAAAGTTACCCTCCTAGGTAGTTTGAGAATGAGTGGATGAATGGAACTTGATTCGTTTTTTTGAGTTTATTTAGATATGAAAGTGGAAAACGAGCATGTGATTTTGGATTTTGTGTTAGTCATGTAATCCTTGGATGATTTTATTCAGATTGAGTAAGAAACAAACCCCAAATGTAAATATGTTATCATTGTTTTAAATTGTGGGGAACATTGGTTGATTGGTCTTAGTCTCCTGATGGTACCATTCTATTTCTAGAAAGTTTAGTCATTCCCGTAGCTATGAAAAAATAGTTAATAGAAGGTGGGAACGAATACAATTTGGCCATTCATGATAAGGATACTAAGATGTTTTATGATATAATACTCTATTATTGGTGACCTGGGATGATGTGGTTAGTTGCTAGTTTTTTTCTGAGATCCTTACCCCATAGAGAATTAAATTCGAGTATCAGAGACTATCTTGTTTATTACAACCCCTTCCTATTTTGGTATGGAAGTGGGACACAATTTACATGGATTTCATCATTGGTTTACATAAAACACAAAGTTTTAAGAATGATATATGGTTGGTTATTTATCATTTGAAAAAAATCATCGGATTTCCTTCCAATTAAAGACTCAATAAAGGTTGAGGAGATTAGACATTTGTACATCCGAGAGATCACTAAGCTTCACGGCATGCTTTCAAATATTATTTATTATCGAGGCCCACTCTTCATATTTTGGTTTTTGGAGAGTATTTTAGAGGTGTTTTGTTCTTAGATGAAGTTTATCAGGACATATCATCCACTGAAGAATTTTCATACAGAGCGGGTAATCTAGATTCTTGAGGATATGCTTTAATTATGCAAGATTAACTTTGTAAATTCTTGGGAGAAGCACCTATCATTGGTCGAATTTACTTATAAAAATAATTATCAAGATTAAATCAAGATATATCTCTTTTAGTATTTATAATAAATACCATTTTGATCTCCTCACTATTGGTCGGAGTTAGGTGAATGCTCTATGTTAGGGTCAAGCATCATTCAAGAGATGACATAAAAAGTGCATTTGATCCAAAAGTATTTGGTGATAACTCAAATTAATGGAAAATATTTTTTCCATTGTCAACATAATCTATTAGATTTTTTGGTTGGTGATTAGATGTTTTTGAAGGGTTCCCCACATTTAGGACACTGTTGTCTAGGGAAACTGGGTAAGCTGATGCTGCATTATGTCGGTCCATTTGAGATTATGGAACATCTCAAGAATCTAGAATATCGGTTGGATTTACCACCTTAGTTAACATCCATTCCGGATATAATCCATGTTTCCAATGTGAAGAGATAAAATCCATACCCATACCATATATCAAGGGGGAGGATTTAAAAGTATAACTTGACACTACTATTTTTGATAATCTTATATATATTGAGGATTATCAAAGAAAGGTGTTGTGTGGTATATTTATTACCCTAGTTCATGTGCTATGGAAGTGTGGTTGAGATAAACATGATATGTGGGAGTGTGAATCATGGGTTAGGGATTTGTGGCCTCATTTTTTTGGTGGATTCTAAACCTTAAGGTCTTTATGGGGGCATAAAGTGGCATGGTGGAGTTAATTGTGACACCCATTGGGTCACTGGTATATAGTTATATGAGTTTTATTTTTATTTTATATACACTTGGAGTTTTCAATATTATAGGGTAAAAAGGGATATTTTTGAAGAAATAGGGTAGGATACATGGTTTTCACATGGTTAGCGGTAATTGTGCACCCATCCATGCGTGAGAGGGTAATAGACACCAGAACCATTTACATGGTTTATGTATAGTTTATTAAATTGTGGAAACTCTCTAGGAAAATTGTGAGAGTATTTTTTTTAAGGTACGTGGTTCGCATAGTGGACACACGATTTATAAAACTATATAGGAAAACTGTGTTGACAAACTATAGTATCCCATATCTTCATACATAAATATTACATATTATTAGATGAATATTCAATAAATAACATTAGAATCCACACCGAAATCAAATAGGTTTAGTGTCGTCAAAAACATGGATACATAAATAACTTATTTATAATATATCTACATAATCTAACACTATTTTCTTCATAATTAACACCCTTTTTAGACATATCATAAAAAATTTCTTTATAACCTGGGGAAAGGAAACATAAGAAAGGGCGATCTCAAATGCTTAGCAAGGGTAAACAAGGGAGATATTAATTATCACTTAAACATCACATGATTATAAGGGTATGAGAAAAATATCTTAACATTTGAAAATCATAACCTACATATCATAGATCATAATCATGAGTCATGGTATAAATCATGTAAGTTCATAAGAAATGACTCATAAAATAATCAAAGAACATAATCCATTAGATCATAATATTGGTGTAAGACATAAGTTTGTGGCATAGAAATAAGCATATGAAATGATTTATTTATTCAAGGATAATTTCTAAGAATATCATAGTGGATTGGGTTCAACCCCCATTCCATCATATCCTATGTCAAGGTTCACTCCCAAGACTATCATAGTAGAGAAATTCCCTTACTGAACTGGGTTCACTGCCTATCATAGTCCTTATTATCTCATGATATATCCATCTTTACCCAATGAATTGGAGGTATAAATAATTTTAAGACCACCCATCACATAATGAAAATCATAAATATGCATTTCACAAGATCATAAAACATTCATCATAGAATAACCCATGGAAAGGAACTGGGTTTCATAAACATTTATCATTTTATCATAAGATAACATGTGGAAAAGAAAAAGGTTTTATAAAGTTTTCACCATAACAAATTTTACCATGGGAAAGAAATGAGGTTCATAGAATACTCATTAAATCATAATCATAATCCATCTATAGAATAAAAGTGGATGGTATCATTGGATAATATTTACGGTAAATCATAAGTAACATCCACGGATGTCATCATAGATGAAAAATGACTTTAAAATATCACCAGAACATTTCTTGAGGAAAATACCATTTTCAATTTAAAACCACTTAATTAAAATCTAAAGACTTCTTAAATATTATGGAAAACATTTTATTTGAAAATAAACTTGGAAATTTTTAAAGGAATATTCAAAGTATTTCATGTTCATGATAATGGTAAATTCCTATTTTGTTGTGTATGTTAAAACAAATATTCCTATCAAATTTTTGGTAAATAGTTAAAAGCAACTCATTCACAAAATAAAAAGAAGATTCCTTTTAAACCAGTTTATAAAAATTCAATCATGGGTAAAAATTAATTCAATAAATCATAAGAGAATATTATAAACATAATTTTAAATATTTTTAGACAACATGGATATGGAATAAAAAGGATTTTCGAACAAAGAGAGAAATAAAGTTGGTTTTCCTTAAAAAAATTACATTAGACTCTTGAGTTCATAAAGAGAGTAAAATTAAAGGAAATAATAAAGTATAAAAAATAACTAGAGTATAAGATAATTAATGGGATTATTGCATGATAATTCATAAAATTTCATCATTGGAAAATTTAACATAAATAATCCTGATAAACTATGAGATTGTAACATAAATACCTTACATCAAGTTCGACTATCTTTGAAAGCAATGTAAAATCATGTATAATAAATGTAAATTTATTATAATTATATAACATAT
This sequence comes from Viscum album, assembly GCA_963277665.1. Lineage (NCBI taxonomy): Eukaryota > Viridiplantae > Streptophyta > Magnoliopsida > Santalales > Viscaceae > Viscum > Viscum album. The sequence goes on along the minus strand of OY728134.1, from coordinate 461,529,209 downwards.
TAATTAAAATAATTATAATAACAAATATTATCCACTATAAACATCTCAACACTTATTTATTAATAATTCCTTTTTAAAATCATCATTTCTGGGTGTTAACTGTTTTGTTTTTCTTGAGAATTTCTATTCAATAGTTCTTGTACTTGTACTTTGATCATAGTTTAATTATATAATAAATGTTTATAATGATATAAATATCATATATATTAATTATATATATATAGTGAGTCATACATAAAAGGTAGAGATAGAAAAATGAATTACATCATTCACGGAGACATTAGACCGTACATACACAATGATGTTGTTTACACTTTTTGAAGGATGGAACGAAATAAAGTTAAATAGTAATTTAAATTTATATAATAATTTTTATATCATATATATAACATATATTCATAAATATATCCTTATTACCATCCATTTAAATCTGAATCAAAAAATGATTCATATCACTTCGTGGAAGTGGTAGTCTACACGTACACACTAACGACATTATCATTTTCCAACAGATTGGAAGATAAGAAGGTAGATATGATATTATAATTATAGAGGCATAATTATTTCAAGAATATAATGTATAAAAATAAAACCCATCACAATAAACATCAATGAAATATAGTTATGAACAATGAATTGTATTGCTACATGGAGGCAGTAGTCCACACGTATGCTCAAATAATACTTTCACTTTCCATTTGATGGAATAGAGGGAGAATATTTGTGGTTACTTAATCCTAACAAAATTTAATTATATTTTTTGTCACGACCCGTCCTCGGGGCCCGTTCCATGACTACCCAAAGCCCGCCTTCCATAGGCCAGGGGCTGGCGACTAGCACCAAGGCGTAAATCCCAACAAAAGGGAAGGCATTGCCTTTGAAAAGTAAACAAGCACCACAGAGTAAGCAAGCAGAAAAGTAAACACTAAGTAAAAACTGTAACAAGCTGTGCTGAAAGTAAAGGGGGCCGGAAATAGAAGCCCAACTATAAAGTACAACTGAAAGAGAAAAACAGCAACTGAAAAGAAAAGCCGCAGCGTCGAGCTGTCCTTTGAAGGTCCCACCTGAAGGGTGGGTACAGATAGCCTCCACTGCTCCTCGGGTCCACCTGACCATTCCGAGTATGTCCCGCCCAGTGGTCCACCTCCAGGCACCGTCCTGCTCTGCAAGCCTCCACCACGATTAGTGCTGTCCGTCGTCTACATCCAACACAACGAAGTGCGGGCATAACCCGTGCAGGGGTGAGTATAAGCTACTCAGTAGGGACCCTGAGACCCCCGAAGGTCTCCCGAAATCCACAAAGGATAATCCAAAAAGGAAAGATACAATCACGAAGTAACAACCGACACTGCTTAGGTATATGCCCATACATATACCTAAGTCATCAATCCCCGTTCGGCTCCAACGTCCGAGCCGAAGCACAACCCGGTCCACACAGGAAAGCAAATGTATACCCACACATGATAGCTCAACACAATCCTCAAAAGAGAGTAAACAGTAATCCACATAGGATAGCTCAACACAATCCACAAAGGAGAGTAAACAGTAAATCCACACAGGATAGCTCAACACAATCCACAAAGGAGAGTAACACAGGATTCAGCTCACACAGGTATACTTCTTGTATGACGATAAAGATGATCACTGATCCATCTAAGTCGTCGGACCCATAAAGGATCGAAAGGTACTAACCCCCGCAAATACCAACACATGATCGGGCCCACACAGGACCTGTAGGCGCTGGCTCACACAGAACCGCTGAGCGCTGACCCACACAGGATCGGGCCCACACAGGACCTGTAGCACTGATCCATGTAGGATCGCTGAGTCCAGTAGTCGTCGCAGTCCACTGAGGATCTCTGCAAAGTCGTCGTCGCAGTCCACTGAGGATCTCTGCACGGTCGTCGCTGTCGAAGTAGCAGTCGCAGCCAGCTCTAGGGTTCCCGCACACAGCAAGCTTGTTCGGGAGGGTCCGCTCCACGAGCCGAGAGGCTGATACATCAACTGACATAAAGTCCGAAGTTGATGTATTCAAAAGTTCCGTATCGTCAACAGGAACTCAACGTCGCAGACGGCGCGTCAATCGGACGCCCGGTCTGAGAGATATTGGCCTTTTCTTCCCAGGGGCCCGGTTGGTTTTTAAGACAAAACAAACCCAACCGTACTCCACCTGCGTCCAAACCTCGGGCGGAGTGAGCCAAAAGATCCATCTCACTTAGAGGAATTAATCGAAGTTGACGACACGTCAATTGGATGTCCGTAGCTCAAGATATGAGCGTTTCCGCTCCGAAGGCCCGGTTGGTTTCGTGTACGAACCAACCCGGCTGAACTCAAAGTATTCCGAAACCTTGAGTGCGATATACCGAAATGACCGTCTCGATCCAAGGATCGCGTTTCCGCTGATGGAGCGTCGTTCGGAGGCCCGTATCTCATGTTATGAGCGAAAAACCGAAAACGGTCTAAAGACGGGGGGTCCGGGCCCGGGCTGACCCGGCCCGACCCCCCCTGGGTCGGCCGAACCGGGTCGACCTGGTCCAACCCGGCCGGACCCGGTCCGGTCGGACCGGCCTGGCTCGGCTCGGCCGAGCTGCTGAGCGCTTGGGTGCCGCGGGGCACTGCCCCTGTGGTTTAAAGATGTCGTGGCCCCGCGCTGGGGTCGCGCTGGAGCAACGGACGTGGCTTCTGCCGCGTCCCGTGCGGGCGAGCCGGACCCGCGCGGCCGCGGGTCCGTTGGCCGCCGCCGCGCCGGCGACCCGTGCCACCGGCCGCTTCCGCGGGCCACCAGAGTTGCTCTGGTGGTCCGTTTTCCTTCCCGTCTGCGCCGTTGTTCCTCCCGGGTTCCGTTCTTCACTGCGGGATCGTCAAATCTCCCTTGCGTCACGTTTTGTCGTCGCACGCCAGATCCGCACAACCACGAAGAATGGCGGAGGGTTGTCGGGCCGTGTTCGTTTGGCCCGCACCCTCCGCGTTAGATAAAAGCAATGGGAGAATTAATTCAACACATCAAACAACAATTTTAATAAATTAAAATTGTTCATATGTATCTGGTTCTTTAATTTTAAAGAAAAGTTCACGGGAAAAAATGAAATATTCATAACAACCCCTACCTCGTCAAGTCGTCGTCCGCGGGTTCTTTGCGGGTTTGGGGATCGTCGTGTTGTCACGGTATCCGGCTTCGCGTCATCGCCGAAGGGTGTCGCGTCGACGAACTCTGAGGTTCAAGAACAAAAAGATTTAATTAATAATAATTAAATCCTTCTTGAGTTAAAAACCACAAAGGAAAAATTTAAAAGAAAATCCGAAACTCTCACCTCAACAGATGATCGAAGGTTTTTGTTGCAGATTAAGGAACGTCACCAAAGAACGTTGCGGGAGAGGAAACGTCGGCATCGCGGCACACGGCGTCGCGTCGTCGATTTCCGCGGGTTCGGCGTTCTTCATCAGAGGCCGGCGTTCTTCGCGTTCTTCGCGTTCTTCGCGTTCTTCGCGAAAAGGTTGAAGGCACAAGAACTTCTGTCAAAAACCTCTCAACGTGTCATCCCCCAAATGTCGTGTTGGTCTTATTTTATTATTATGACAACAAACGAATAAGAGGTAAGTAACAAACCATTAATTCGTAGAATTAATTCAACGAAAGAAACCGCCCATTTAATTCACGAAATAAACCGCCCAATTAAATGGTGCGTTAAGAATTTAAGAAAACTCGTTAGTTGACTTTCATACTGACGGGTTTTCACGGGTGCGTTACTTAGCAGAAAAGAAACGGTGGGGCTCGTGCGGGCCCCACCTCACAATTATCCTACCAAGAGGGTAGGATATTTTTGGATAGTATCCTATCCGTTTCAACCCAGTTTAAGTGGCTTTCAAGTGGCTTCAAGTGGCTTAAGTGAAATAAAATAAAGTTTGTCGGACAATTTATTTTATTTCATAACTTTAAGCCCAAAAATTAAAAACCACACCCGAGCGAACGTAACTCCGGAAGAGGCGTTTATAAGCAAATACCAGTGTTGCGATTTCATTGGTGCCCTCAGAATTCGATTCCGGGCACCGGTTCAAAAGTTAGAAAAACCCGCTTGTCCGTTCACTGAACGTACCCGAGCCAAACTTCGGAAAATGATTCCGGGCACACCGGGCCTCGGAATCAGGTGCCGTCAGAAACTGCGCTCTTGTAAACTTCCAAAGAAAATTAAGAAAATAATTTCCTTGAAATTTACAGGTCTTTACATTTTTTATACTTAATTTATTATTTTATGATGATTACAATATATTTGTAGGATGTAGAAGAAGAAAAAATTGAAAGAGGTCAGGTAAGATGATTACCTCTTCTTTGCCATGCCTCCTTTAGATCCTTTATTAGTGACCCTTTAAATGGTATTTTAAGGATACAAAAACCACTAATTCGTGGATATATGAGTTTAGAAGATAATTTGGTATGTTGTTTTTGAGTTATATGGGTTAAAGTGGTGTAAATTCGAGAAAGGAGGGGTGTCCTTTTATTAGAGGGGGAGAGTACACACTTGGAATTTCTTAAAAGATTAAAATATAATAATGTCATTACTAAAAAAAATGATTCAAATTGTCCAGGTATTAAACTCTGGGATAGTATGAGAACTAAATATGGCCATAAAATAGTATTTATACATATTTAATTGACAAACTTACCCTTATCTCGTAGTTTAACCCCCTGTAAACTCGTTTTAACAGTAACCTCGATGATTTTTTATTTATTTTACGATTCATTATGAAAAAAATGAAAGTTCCCTTATTAAAAAAATTTGTACATGTTGATTCAAAATATGGATTAAATTTTATCAAATTGAATTCATATAAGTTATAAAATGTAATTTTAAAATAATTCCATAAAACACGAAGAAAAGCAGTTTTCCAGAAAAAATGTTTTCTTATGTATAAAATGTTTTTTATAAGAAAATAAAATGTAAAATTAAATATATTGACCTTAATTATATTATTAATAACATAAATTAACTGATTTTTCTTTTAAAATCATTTTAAAACAAATATAAACTTTGTAAATTTTTGAAATAAAATACAATTTGGAATAAAAACTAGTATTTTAACTATTCATCAAAAAATAAATATTTACAGTAAATTATTAAAAAATAACTCTAAGATAATTTTGAAATAATAGTTTAAAAAATGAATTTCATTTTTTCAAAATACATTTTCTAAAAGTGGAAGAAATTAATTATTTCATTTTCCCACAAAAAGCAATAAAAATCATTTTTGAGGAAAAATTTATTTTTAAAGCATATAATGAATTTACTAATGATTTAGTACTTATTTATCAGTATATTTACTTTATATAAATGTTTATAATTTTTAATTTTTTTGTCATTACTATTCATTATAACAATTTAACAGTTAATTTATAATTGTACACTATATTATGGTTCATTAAGACTTGGGGTTGCATGCATCACAAACTATCGAATAAATTAAATTTATTTGAAAAGAAATATATCATAAAATCATGGCATGTTACATTATACCCCCATTTAAATTAATTTTACCACCAAATTCCATTACTTAGATGCAAAAAATGATTATAGCTCTATTTCATCACATCATTGGGTTCCCAAGTAGCTTTTTCAAATTTATGATTCCTCCATAAAACTTTAACTAGGTGAGTAGTCTTATACTGTAACAATTTATCTCGACAATCTAAATTTCCTAATAGTTTTTCTTCATAGGAAAGATCATGATTTAGTGGTAAAACCTCTGAATTTGTTATATGAAAAGTATTGAGTATGTACTTCCTTGATAGGGATACATAGAACCCACCAAGAACTTGAGAGATGTTCTGTGGAAGCACTAAGCGATAAATTTCCATTCCTACTTGATTAAGAATCTTAAAAGGGGCAATATATGTAGGGATTATGTTTACCTTCATTATAAATCTAAAAACCATCTTCCATGTAATAATCCAAGGGAATACCTTATCATCAACTTCAAATTCCATATTTCACCGATGATTGTCATCATAACGTTTTTGTCGACTACGAGATGCCTTGATGTATTTTTGAATGGATATAACTTTATCTTCCATTTTCTCATCTATCTCACGTCCCGATAGTTTTCTTTCTCTAACTTTATCCCAACATGTTGGATTTCTACACTTATTTCTATATAGGGATTCATAAGGAGCCACCTGAATGCTCAAGTGAAAAATATTATTGAAAGAAAACTCAACTAGTGGAATGTTCTTACCCCAACCACATTTTAAATCCATATAAAAAGATCTAAATATATCCTCTAGGGTTTGAATGGTTATCTTAGACTATAAATGCATCTTATGATGATAATTATTACTTAAAAAAAACTCTAAATCCAAATATTGATGAAAACTTTACCAGAACTTTGAGGTAAACCTTAGATCCTGATCAGATATAATAAAATGGGAAACTCCATGCAACCTTACAACTAAATGTATAATAAAAAAATTATCAAGAGAGAAATATTCTCCAATATTAACAATGTGTGTTGAATTTTTATGGTGATGAACTACAACCCAATTAATTTTATGGCCTTTTGACGTTTTGGGGAGTCTGATGACAAAATCCATGGGGATGTTTTCCCATTTCCATTCTAGTATGAGTAATGGTTGTAACATCCCCTTAGAATTATTTCTATTAGTATAAAATTGATCAAATATGAATCATTGATAAATATTATATTAAATATCTCTCTTTATGTTATCATACTAAAACTACTCTTTCAGATTTTTATATATCTTCATACTTATAGGATTAATAGATAATGATGAACTATGAGCTTCATCCAATATACCCTTCTTCAATTATAGTATTTATGAGACACATACATGATTACTAAAACTTATCATTCCATAAAAATAAAGTTTGAACCTATGAAAATTTCTAAACTTCATTTTACTTCCACATATTCCTTTTACTCCTCTTTAATATTTACCTGGATAGACGTTTGAATGATAATTTGAGCAAGATAATAATTTTACCCTTCTTTCAAGATTTCTAGATCCATCCTTTGAAAATAAAAAAATATTATATCATGTATGATCCTCATAATAGATAAGATAGCATGATCCTTTCGACTCATAGCATCTTCCACCTTGTTTTCATTCCCAAGGTGGAAATGTATTGTGAAGTCATAATATTTAATCAAATCCGGCCATATTCTTTGGAACATATTCATCTCTTATTGAGTGAATACATACATTAAACTTTTATGTTCTATATAAATTTCACACATTTCTATATAAAGATAATGACTCTATATATTTAAGGAATATTTTACTATAGGTAACTCCAAATAATGATTTAGATAATTTTTCCCATGTACCTAAAATTTTCACGAGGCATAAGCTATCACCATATCATTCTATATTAGGATACATCCGAATACCTTATTTTATGTATCACTATAGATCACAAAACCTTCTCTACTATAAGGTAGTGTGGGAATTGTTAGACCAAATAAACTTCTCTTAAGTTCCTTGAAATTTTACTCACATTCATATGAACAAAGGAACTTTACTACCGTTTGAGTTAACTTGGTGAGTGGATCAGATAACCACGAGAAATTCACCACAAATCATCGATAATATCTATCCAAACCAAGAAAGCTATAGATATCATTTATAATGGTTAGTCTAGGATAAATTTCAACAACTTCCTTCTTTGATGGATCCACATATATACCCTCACTTGATAATATATGACCAAAAAAATGAAACTTTATGTAGCCAAAATTCACACTTGGTAAATTTTTCCTGCAACTTATCCTATCTTAGGGTCTTTAATACTATCCCCAAGTGACCTTTATTCTCTTATTTATTCTTAGAATACTTAATAATGTTTCTTATAAATACTACCAAAAACTAATGAAGGTAATATATAAATACTTTATTCATCAAATCCATGAAAAAACAGTAGAATTAGTAATACTAAATGACATCACTATAAATCCATAGTGTCCATACCCTGTGCAAAAGGTTGTCTTGGGAATGTCTTTACTTTTAACCCTTAACCAATAGTATCTAGATTAATGATCAATATTTGAACATTATTGAGATCCTTGTAATTGATTAAACAAATCACTAATAGGATGTAAAGCATACTTATTCTTGATTTTTATCTTGTTAAGTTACTAATAATCAATGCAAAGTCAAAATCATCCATCTTTATTATTAAAAAAAAGAATAGGCATACACCATGGGGATGCACATGGTCGAATGAATCCCTTGTTAAGATTTTTCTATAGTTTCTTTTCAATTCCTATAATTCAATCAGGGCCATTCTGTATTGAGTATTTAAAATAGGTGTAACACTAGGTATGAGTTCTATTGAAAACTCAACTACACTATTCAGTGTAATTCTAGGAAATGCTTATGAAAAAACATCAACAAACTCTCATAAAATAGGAATATATTTGATTTTGAGTTTCTACCCAACCACCTGAGATAAATAACCATTTTTAATAGTAATTATGACCCATATAATGGATGTAATTTCCAGTAATAAGTTCATATTTTTCATCGCACTGATCGAAAATCATAGGTTGGTTTGGAAGATCAAATTTTAATTAGATTCCTCAGAAATTGATGTGGGATTTATGTAAAGAAATCCAATCCATTAATAAGATAACATAAAATTAAACTATATTGAGAATAAAAATATTTATAGGAAGCAAATTCCCATAAACTTCATTCAATGATGAATTAAAGGCATGATATTAGATCATCATACCATTATGATTTTTCACTTATAAAAAAAATCTAATCATTGGGGTGGAATTAGGATACCCTTAGAAAATTATTCAGATATAAAAGTGTGAGTAGATCCAGAATCAAATAATACATTCTCAATCTATAGAGTGGATTATAAGTGTACCTTTCACTAATTAGTTATCAGATCCCTCATCAACAATAATGATCATGTGATATTTCCTTTTCTCTCCGGGATTTAGAGGCTACTAACATCGATCATTATCATTAACTTTTAGATTTGAGCATTGGTTATCATAATTCCCATAATACTTGAATTTGAAATATTAGAGTGTGGGTGGTAAATTCTATAGTTCCTTCTCTCCATTATTAGATAAATTACATCACTTCGACATTCGATTGGCCAAAGAACTTCCTTTCCACACTAAAAAAATTTAATATTTCCATTAAGAAAATTTCTCCATATTTCTTTCGACACTTCAATCATAATTTTAAGATCATCTTCTTCTCTCCATGGTATTCATAATTTTATTTCAATCCATTATTTATTTTCTCTTCAAAACCATGAGATTGATGGGTAAATTTAATCCCCATATCCACTTTTACAACACATCGAATGATTACTCCATAGAAAATAAAGGCTCTTATGGATAATTCTCTTTAGAGACCTTTTTTTAATCCACTGAATAATCAATAATCCTTACCTTTAGGTTGAATGATAATACTAAAACTGTACTTCACAAGTCTTGTCAAATTTCCTTTATAGGTACTAATAGATTCACCATCCTTATATTTTAGATAAATTAATTCCTTATCCATTTTTATATGAAGAATATGAGGAAAGTACTTACTGAAAATTACTATCTTAAACTCATCACACTCCATGGAGTCAATTTATTCCCATTTCCTCATGTTCTTGACAAAATTTCACTATTGATCTTATTCACCTTCTAGACGATAAACAAACAAAATAACTTTTAATGTTTTAAACACTGGATAATAGAAAATATATTTATAATGGAATTGATTCATTGATCATTAACTAGTGGATCAGAAAACCCACTAAAAGAAGGTGTATGTTTCCTCATTAAGGACTCAACACAATGCTGTTCTTTACTTTTCTCATTTGTAAGATCAAAATGATTCAGGTATTTATGAAGTTTCATAAGTATAATAATGATATTTTTCATTCCATATCCTATAAAATTTGTTTTCTTAGGAGTAAAATCATTGGAATGTCCATCACATTCAGTATTAAAATAGTTCCTTCAGGTTCCATCCATTTACTAAAAAAATGTATAGTGTGAGAAATAATAATAATAGTAGGAAGCCACATAATCATGAAAAACAATTTATAGTATGTCGAAATAATTAGAAATTATTTTCATCATATGAAACCTTAGGTTTAACCTATTTCATTCATTTTCATTATCTATTTAAATCCTTCATAATTGTTCATAAAGAAAATGCGAGTTAACCTAAGAATATCCTCTGAGAGTGTCCAACCAGGTGCATAGTAAGGACACAATCACCTAACACCAGAATTATGGTCAAGATATACTCGAAAAACTATTTTTAGGCTTATTACCACTAGATGAAGCTGTACCAAAATCATTTCCACTTATAGTGTCCATACAAGGGTGTTTTCAAGAAAAACTGCACTTCTTTATTTAGCATAACTTAGGATGTTCTATTACACATCGTTTTATCATAGATTTTATTAATAAATATTTTTCAATTTAGTTTCTAAAGGTAACTAATCCTTTATATGATATCAACTATAGTGACCAATAATTTTTATACATAAATATTACCTCTTATTAGATGAATATTCAATATATAACATTATTATCCATGCCAAAATTATATAGGTTTAATGCATTTAGAGACTTAGATACATAAATAACTTTTTCATAAGATATATACATTATCTACCACTAAGTTATTCATAAATAGAACCCTTATTATATATATCATACTTAAAACATTTAATCATAACCTAAGGAAATGAAATATAAAAAAGGATGAGCTTAGATGCATAGTAAAGGTAACCAAGGGATATATTAATGATCACTTAAACATAATATGAGTATAATGATATGAGAACATGATATTAACATTTAAAAAACACAAACTACATATCATATATCATAATATTGAGACATGGAATAAATCTTGATAATTTATAAGACATGAATCATAAAGAAATCAAAGAACATGAGTCATGAGTGCATAAAATTTTCGTAAGACCTAAGTTTGTGGAATAAAAATAAGTATAAAAAATAATTTACCTTTTCAAGGATCACTAGCATGACTATCATAGTGGATTTGTTTCACTCCCCATTCTATCATATATGTTGGCAAGGTTCACTCCCAAGACTATCATTATGGATAAACGAACTTACTAAACTGGGTTCACTCCCCATTTTAGTCCTTATTATCTCATGAGATATCCATATTTACTAAATGCATTGGAGGGATATATAATTCGAGGCCCACCCATCACATAATGAAAATAATATATATGGGTTTCATAGAATCATACTTAAATTATAATAATATGATATAAATATAATTAAATATGATGGTATCATTAGATCATATCCAAATAAATAAAAAATAACATCGAAGTATGTTATCATAGATGAAAAATGCCTTTAAAAGACCACTGAAACATTTATTGAGGAGACTACAATTTCACTTTGAAATAAATTATTTAAAATACAAAATTTTCAAAAATATTAAGTAAATATTTTTAAATGAAAATAAACTTGGAAACATGTAAATTAAGCTTCAAATAATTGAGTTTTCATAATTATTTGAAATTACGTTCATGTTGTGTTTGTTAATAAAAAGATTCCTTTCTCTTTTTTAGTAAAAAACCAAAAGTACCTCATTCAGAAAATGACTAGAAGATTCCATTTAAACTATTTTTAATAATTCAATAATTGGTATAAATGAATTAATTTAATCATATTAGAATATTAAAAGAATTATTGAAATCCTTTTTTTTAAAACATGAATATGGAATAAAATGTATTTTTGACCGAAGAGAGAAATAAAGCTAGTTTTCATTAAAAACATTCTTTGGTATCTTGAGTTCTTAAAGAGTGGAAAATAAAAGTAAAAAATGTAATCTACATAAATAATCATAGGAGAAGAAAATTCATGGTATTATTAATAGATAGATAATAAAATTTTATCATCATAAACTTGAGCATAAACAATCCTTATAAATAAGGATATTGTAACATAAATCCATTACCTTAGGTTAAAATTTATTTAAAAGTGCTCTAAAATACTATATAATAAATTTAAAGTTTGTATAATACTATACCAAAATAATTTAAAAACTTATAATATCATATATGATCCAGTTATAATATTTCAACACTCAGTTATTAATAATTCCTTACTAAAATCGTCATTTCTGAGTGTGAAATGTTTTTATTTTCATGAGAATTTCGGTTTGTAGTTCAGGTACCTTTACTTTGATATAAATATAATAGTAATAATCCTTAAAAAAATCATTATAATATCATGTATATCATATATATATCCATTAAATCTATCCTTATTACCATATATGTAAATTATAATCAAAAGATGAATCACATTGCTTTGTGGAAGTGGTAGTCCACACGTACGCACAAGTGACATTATCATTTTCTTTTAGATTTGAATTTAAGAAGGTAGATATGATATTATAATTTCAAAAGAATAATATTTTCATAAATATCATTTATAAACATTAAAACTATCATAATAACCATCCATTAAAGGTGGTGATGTAAAATAAATTGTATAGCTACATGGAGGCCATTGTTCACATGTACACATGAGTGATACTTTCACTTTATATTTGATAAAATAGAGGGTGGATATTTGTGATCAAATAATCATAATAAAATTTGATTATATTTTGGATATTGAATTTATTATTTTATTATGAATACCATATATCTAGAGGAGTTATAAGAAGAAATAAATTGAAAGAGTTCGGGTAAGATGATTACCTCTTCTTCGATAGGCCTCCTTTAGATCCTTTCTTAAGGTCACTATGAATGGTCTTTTAAGAAGAAAAACCCTATAATTCATGGATAGGAAATTTTAGAAGGATAGGAAATTTTAGAGTATAATTTTTCAGGTTTTGGTAAGATATGTGGCTCAATGTGGTGTAAAGAAGGTAAATAAGGGGTGTCCTTTTATTAGCGAGGGAGAGGACACACTTGAAATTTCTTAAAAGATTAAAATATAATAATGTAATTCCCAAGAAACATTATTCCAAATGTCCATATATTCGAATGTGGGATAGTATTAGGTCTAAATATTTCCATAAAATATTATTAATACATGTTTAATTAGAAAAATTATACTTATCACTTCGTTTAACTACCCGATAAACCCATTTTATCCTTAAGTGCGGTGACACATTTTTACTATTCTTTACTATTCATTATGAAAAAATGGAAAGACATCATTAAAAAATTGGAAATTATTATTCAAAATATGGAATATATTTTATCAAATTCAATTCAAATAATTGATAGAATTTAATTTGAAATCAAACCCGTAAAATATGATGAAAATAGTTCGAGAAAAAATGTTTCCTTAAGTATAAAAAGTTTTATACCAAAATCCATAGTAAAATTAATTATAATGACCTAAATTGGATTAGGAATAAAATAAATGAACAATTTTTGACATTTAAAATAATTTTAAGATAAAACTTATCTTTTTAAATTCTTGAAAAAAAATACAGTTTTCAATAAAAATATATATATTTTCACTATTCATCAAAAAATCAATATTTTTAAAAAATCATAAAAAATCACTCTAATAAATTTTCCGAAATGATGATTTCAAAAATTAAGTTCATTTTTTTCAAATAAATTTTGTAAAAGTGGCATAAATTAATAATATTATTTTCTCATAAAATGAAATAAAAAATATTTTTGAGGAAACATATATTTTTAAAGAATATAATGAATTTACTAAAAATTGTGTACTTATTTATCAGTATATTTTCTTTATCTATAATATTTATAAATAATTTTTAAAATGTGGCCATTTCTATCATTTATTTAATTTAATGGATATGTTATAATGGTATACTATATTACGGTTCATTTAGACTTGGGGTTGTGTGTATCATAATATATTAAAGAAATTAAATTTATTTGGAGAGAAATATATCATAAAATCTCAGGGTGTTACACAAACAATGAGTTCGGCCTTGAATTCTTAAAAATATGGCACAAGGCCAAAATAAAAGTATCTGGATTCAACCCATTCCACCCTCTTTTTCTTCTCAGTCATGTGCATCCTCCTCCTTTCTATAGAAGCTATTATCCACTTGCCTCCATGGTGTTCTCTCTTATTTTTTTGTAGATTTATTCAAGGTGAGATTTAGTTTCTTGTGGTTTCCTTCTCTTCTCCTCTAATCTTACAATTTCTTCCATTTAAATGGGATTTTTAAACTCTTAGAGATCACGGGGGATAAACCTAGGGTTATGGATGTGGGTTAATGGTTTTTCTTTATTTTTTAGGGCTCATGAGGACTCCCTTATACTCCTTTCCAGTGGTTTTAAATGAATACAAGACATTTACTTCAAATTCACAGTAAGTGTCTCCACAAAATGGGTCTTTCTAATGGGATACTTTTAATTCTTCGCTTTTCTTTGGTTAAATTTGATTAATTATGTTTTTATCAGTTTGAAGGGAATTTATATGACCGTTCATGGTGGTTCATGGTGTGTGTTGGATTTAAAGTCATTTTTAATGAATTTCCTTAAAAGAAACTTTATGCCTTGAAATTGTTTGATAAAATGTTTTAAGTAAGAAAAGTGGTTTCAAATTACATTGTAAAAGGTATTTAAAATGGGATTTACCTTGGAATTTGTGTTTATTTATTTATATGAATATAGTCATGGATTATATGTGTGTTTTTTTAGAAGCACATGAGAGACCTTGGGTTTGTTGGTAATCCAAATAGATGCAACCCCTACTATAGATTTTGAATTAACAAGGGATAGTGACGTGGTTAGACTGAGTATGATAATAGAATGGATTAGTACCCCTATTATATGAGTGAGCCCTATAGTATGGATTACTAGGATATCTATATTGGATAGAGTTCCTAGGTCTACTTATAATTACGTTAGATCCATAGGTTGATCCCAATATGTTTGTACTATGATGTTAATTTCCTATTTCATGATTAAGATTATGATATATTATATTCCATGCTTCCATATTTTTATGTTACTATTTCCTTATTCCATGTATTTTTGAACTTGGATCAATTTTGTAAACTAAAGGGATTTTTGGAAATGTTTTCAAAATAGAAATCGATTTCAAAATTGTTTTTAAACTAGAACTAATGGTGTGAATATTGATAAAATTTTTTATATTCATGGTGGTATCCTACTATGCATTGTTATCACAACCTTAATATTCTATTAGGAACATTAAGACTTCATTTTATAGGATACTGCTAAAGGTAAGGGCAGCATGCCATTTGGTAGATCTTCCTTAGATTTAATACCCTTCCTTATTATAGTTATGGAGTTGACCTTGGTTCATGGGGAGTAATGGGATCTTATAGAGATTTTTGGGTTTCTCAGTGTTTTTGGGCTTCCTTATATCTGATTCTCTTGCCTTTTCTATTTTGTAATCTTTTGTATACGGATGTTGGTTGGAATTTATTTATTCTTATGGAAATATGTTTATCAGAAATGGTTATAATTACTTCTATTTAAACAATATTTTTTAGTTTCTATATTTTGAAACTATTTCTTTTGATAGAGTGGGTGTTCAATCTCTCAATTGGATATTCTAGAATTATAGGTGGAATTAGTGTGTTTTTCATTTGGATTTCAAGATTTAAAATTTTCCCAATTTAATATATTTGATACCCATGAGGCCTGTCTCTTGCCCGTGGAAGCTAGGAACATGCTTTGGGCCTTGTGGTTAACTATATCGGGTGACATGATGGGTAATCCTAGAATGGTTTATTACATAACCGATAAGAAACTAACTCAAATCCCATAAAGGAATAATAACCCAACAAACATTCAGAAGACCCCAAAAATAAGGAACATCCAATGATCACAATATTGGGTCATGAAAACTATAGGATACCAAGGTATCCACAACACACATCATCTATAAACATTCCTCAATCAGAAAACAACATGGTTCTAACAATGGGTCACAAAATCGCATCAAAGGGTAGCTTAGGGTCAAACTTACGGAACAACAGCTCTGGTGATCCCAACTAAAAGTCCTAACTCGGTATCTCCCACAGTCTAACTGGTAATAACCACACCCTCAGTGAACCATGCACACACCCACGAATTCCCCATGTATAATCTATCAATCAAAAACCTCATGAATAATTCTCACCATAAAGATATTATCAGTAAAACAACCACAAAAATCCAAACAACCAATGGGGAACGATCCTCCCTAAAGATCCATCACCCACAAAGGAGAAAACCAAAGGGAAACCAAATAGAATATCACAAAAAAGCCACAAAAAAACCACAATTCTCTAATATCACTTAGAAAAATCATCAAAATAGATCACCACTCCCCTAAATCAATACTTAAACTCGAATCTACAACAAGACCAATCCTCTTAAATTCAATAATCCACTCAATTATCATCGTCTTAGTCTAATCAACTCATCCCACATAATACCCAAATAAACCCTATAGGTAAAATCCATCTTGGATAATTAAAATACTCACCAATACCCTATTGAGAGAAGATAACAACACCTGATACTTCATTCGGAGTCTAAGAAATGTCAAGAAATAAAAAATAGATCAACCCTAAAGATAAACACTCTATCTTTTTTCAATAACTTTCTAAGAAGTGTACTATAAATAACTAAAAACATGAAAAAAACAAGCGATGTTTCCTAAATAACATCACATATTCCCAATATAAATTAGTGGGACAAATCCAAATGCACAATTTAGAAAAAAAAGAAAAACAGTTTCAAAAGAAATCCATTTTTTCTCTAAAACTAATTTGAAAGGAAAGAAATATTTGAAAAACTATCAAATATTTAAACATTAAACCTCATTTTAAACTCAAAACAAAATCTATTTTACCTAATGTTCATAACTAAAATCCCAATTTCATCAATTTAACGAATTAAAAACCAACCATTATTTAGATAACCAAAAATGATAAAAAACCCATCAAGATAATAAAATTTTATTTTGAAAACCACCAACTTTGTAGAAATAAATAAATCATTCAAAATTTCACAGAACTTCTTTTTTTTTAAAATAAATTTCCCAAATAAATCAACTTAAAACACTTTCCAAATTTTCTTTTAAAACTGAACCCTCTTGAAAAGACACTCCAAGAGGGTCAAATTTCTTTATAAATAATTTATTAACTAGCTTTATAACCAAAATGGTTTTAATATTTCATAATGAAATCAATAACTCCCAATACAATACATAAAACCTAAATTAATTTAATAATAATTACTCAAGGAATTATTTCAATATAAAAACATTACCCCTAAAATCCGCCTTTCACACACAATATAAATTTGACAACAACTATATAAAAGTCGGAACACCATAATCATAAAAAAAAATCATTCCAATGTAGTCAAAATATCATAATACCCACCTTGATTATTTTCCTATTACTGGGAATCACTCAAAATAATCCCAGAATCAAGGTTTTTAAATATTAAAAACCAAACATGATGCAGAACTGTGCTTGACTTGGTCGCATGGTTTGATGACCCATGCATCAATCGTGAAACAATTTCTAAAACATTTACAAAATCAAGAGTTTGGTTAATATGCGGTTTGTTAGGATATGTGATCCAATCTCACACCACTAATTCTTTTCCCAATTTCATTTAAAAAATTACAAGAAAAACCTCTATGGAAAGTCATATAATACCAATTAGGATCAAAATATCACCACCTCAAATGTCAACCCAATTATAATAATAATAAAAAATCAAAATCATAGAAACCTCAAGAAAATCAGTGATTCGGGTGAGTAAGAGCTTAATAGACTCTCCCCACACCTACCTCTTGAGTCTTGAAAATCCTATATTCTTATTACTAGACCTTCCAAATAAAAAGAGAGTTATTCTAGAACCCAGGACCATTTTTAGAACCCTAGATCTAATATCATTTTTCATGATCTGGTCGGGGCTAACCTTCCACATCACCCAACCCGAGCCATTACGAGGCCCAAAGAGTATTCCCGATCCCCATGGCCTAATAATTTGTGCGATGTCACACGCATATAAACTAGGGAATGGTTTCACCGTCAAATAATAATATAAACTAGTAGATGAAACTACTAGGAATTTGATATGACCTATCTATACATTAAATATCCATGCTTGGTAAATAAGTAGATTAAAAATAAAAAAACTAGATAAAATCAAAATAAATACAAAATCAACCACACATAATAAGGATAAAATAAAATAAACACAAAGCATGAAAAATAGTTATATGAAATGGTTAATAAAACCTTGAATTAAAAAATAAATAAAACATAGAAACCCACACCACTAGTCAAACATATCCATGTGAACCTCAGCAAATCACCATGAAAACACATCAATCAATTAACCAATATAAAAAATAATTATCCAATATCACAACCTAGGAACTTGAAAGAAAACATGGAAGCTACATACACACCCACATAACAATGTATATTTAGATTGTGAGTGAAATATGCTCAGTAAGATCTCACCAATGAGACTATAAAATTATCTATATAAAACATTTCATCGATTATAGTTTGAATAAAATATATAAAATAGTATTTAAATTCTTAATAAGAACACATAAAGGAAACAAGAAATATACTTTTCACTTTATATTTTAAGACCACAATACAATACTTTATAAAAAAACAAGTGATATCTAGTTTAAAATAACAAATTTCAAACCCAATAAATGAACAAAAAGTTTTATTTATATTTTCCTTCAAACCATGCAAAGATGGATTTTAAAATCCATGAAACAATAAGACGCCCATTTCCCTTTACTTTTCCAAAAACTTTATTTCCCATGTTCCATTTAGGAAACAATTTCCACTTTACTTTATAAATAATACTTTCAAAATAATTTTATAAAAAATTTAAAATTAAAAAAAAAATAATGACCAGAAATGTATACAACTATCCTAGGCACAAAGATATCAAGGAGTAAATAATTGAAGTTTAATAACCAAAAAATAGTTCCATTGGATTAAATTAAGTCTAGGGGACACAAAAAAGTCATGAAATAGAATCATTTAAATAATCCATATTGATAACTAGCATCATGAGAAACACCCTAGGTATTAACATGAACAATATATGAATTTGATCACTAAATATCTCCTTGGTCCCCTATGTGAAACCATAATATCCCATTCGATTCCCTTTTGGGTCACCGAGTACAATATAAATAAACATCACGATGAAACATTCCTATGGAATTAGCCAGTGTGTGTACACCAATCTTGAATAGGAAAAATACAAACCCTCTACATAGATTCCTAGGATCCCATGATATTACTCAAAATAGGTGAGCAAACGACATAACACCAAAGAATCACAATAATAAATAATAATTAAACACTTTGAAATTAACCTCATCCCACATCATACACCCTCATAAGAAATAACCCCTTTCATTTTATCCATTCCAAAGCATCATATAATAATTGAACAATATAAAACATCCCCGTTGGGGCCAAAATATAGACAAAGTACAATAAAAAACAGGATCTAATGAGGGTATCACAACCATAATCTAATTTAATAAAAATAAAAAATGGGACTTTCAAAATCATATTGGGATGTTAATACATTTTCCCATCCTTTGGGATCACACTTTAAAACATCCCTTGAAACTAATTTATAAACAAACACATTGAATTATAATTATAAATAATGTGTTTTCATAGAAACCACTTTTAATCCTCTATAATATCATTAGGTCTTAAAACCATTTAACATGTGAAACATCCCCAACTCGAGTACCCTAGAGCCGATGATTTCTAATTACATTGGTACATGATACAAGGGATAAAATCACTATGGATCGATCAGGTTAGTAGTATTAGAAAATAAATACAAACATGATTACCATATTAAATTGTAAATATAAAAACAGAGTATAAAAAACCCATTTTCATCCTTGAAATTCATTCAAAGACCCCTTCATCAAATCTTTGGGAAAAAAACAAAATAAAGGTTAAGCTTCAATGCGCAGTAAAGATTACATACAACAGAATATATCATGAGTAAATAATGCATGAAATATATGTAATGGTGGATAATTAAAA
Source organism: Viscum album (assembly GCA_963277665.1). Lineage (NCBI taxonomy): Eukaryota > Viridiplantae > Streptophyta > Magnoliopsida > Santalales > Viscaceae > Viscum > Viscum album. Next base: position 461,509,146 of record OY728134.1, on the reverse strand, counting down.
CATATTCCATAAAACCAATAACCTAAGCATGAAATACATCCATGAATAATATCAACTAAACAATCACACGAATAAAAATAACTGAATTCTCAATGAAGTAAATTCATAATATCATACATTCATGATCTTACCACCAAGGCATAAACCAAGAAATCAATAATCTTACCATAAATCCCCTATCCAAGATTATTTCATTGTATGGGTTTGTATATACCAATTAAAAAACTAATTTGGTCACCTATTTTTTCTCACAAGACCTATCGATGCATCGAGGGTCCATCTATAATAAGGCCCCACCCATCACTTACATATATCAATTACATTCTTCATATATTGAATCAATGATATAATGAATGATAAATATAACTTATCAATAAATAAATATCCATATTGAATCAATAATAAATAATATTAATATTTCCCCAACAAATGAAATAAACTTTATAATAATATTCCTTCAACTGATACTATATATAGAAATGGTATATAGTTAAGAAAACATAAAAGCATTAGAAATGATTCTGAATAATTCACAATACTACAAATATGGGAATAGATTGTAAATATAATTTCCAATGAAATTATGGAGAGTGACATGAAATGTTATCATGAGAAATTTAACGACAAAAAACCCATGAATAAATAAAGGGTGAAAGAAAACTACGAATTCATCATAGCATTACCCATGGAAAGGAAATGAGTTTCATGAAGATTTCAACGTCACATAATAATAATCCATCCAGAGAAAGAACATGGATGGTTTCATTATATCTTATACCATGTGAATCATAAGAAACATAAAAGGATGTTTTCATTGATGAAAAATATCTTTAAAAGAACACTCAAACATTTCTTTGAAAATTGGGAAAATATACGTTTCTTTCAGTATCTTTAAAAAATAAAAATTTCTAGAATATTGAGTAAAATAATATATTTTAAAATAACCATGTATAATTTTAAAGTATTATTTAAATCAAAGAATTTTCCTGTTGGTGGGAAAATCTGTTCATTTAATAAATTTTAAAATAAAGATTGCTTTCACACTATTGGTAAAATGTCCATTAATAACTCGTTCAGAAAATAATAAGAATATTAATTTTTGAAAATTTGAAAATAAATTAAAATATGGATTAAAATGAATTTAATTAATCATTTGATCACAAAAAATAATATTCCTGAAAACATTTTAAAAAACATGAACATGGAAGAAAAAGTCTGTTGGACAAAGAAGAAATATGGACAACTTTTTTTAAAAACATTTTCTCGAACATTTTAATTACCAAATAGAAAAAAATGTTTGAAAACATGAAAAAACAAAAAAATAACAATAATATATGAAAATATACTGGTTTTAAAGAGAATAGGTCATAAAATTATTCCAATAAAAATTTAAACATAAGCAGTCTCGATTAAAAATGAGATTGTGAGATAATTCGTTAATGCATTGGTAACTTTTGAATCAAAATAATTTAAAATAAAAAAATTAAATAATTTTTTTAACCCTATGAATACATATTAATTCATGGTATAATGTTTTAAAGGGTTATTATATACACCATGTAAAATAAATTAGGTGCATAATGTAAACCATGTCTCATTGAAGTGTAAATGAGATAAAATTACCCTTACCTCAAGTCCAACTTGCTTCATATGTTCTCTCAACCTCTTATATAGTAAATTAATATTTATTATACATAATTAAAATAAAAATATTAATATTTTTTATACCATATATGATTCACTTATAACATCATATCACCTGTTTATTAATAGATTTTTTAACATCATCATCCTGAGTGTTAACTGTTCCATTTTTATTATATGTTTTGGTTAAATAGTTTTAATCCTTGCATATTTTTCAATATTTAATAATATAAAGAATCATATTTATTATATAAATATCACATATATTCATTATATATTGTTTTATAACCATCCATGAAATGTGGTAATAGAAAAATGAAATACACCGTTCATAGATACGGTAGTTCGCACGTACACATGAACGATGTTATCATTTTCTAATAAAAAGGATAAAAGAATGGAAAATAATATTTTATCCTGAAATAATTATATTTATATCATAAATATCATATATATTCATCATTATATATATCCATTAATGTCGGTGATGAAAAATGAAACACATCACTTTATAGAGACCGTAGTTCGTACGTACACACAAGCAATGCTGTCATTTCTCATAGAACAGAAAAGTAGATGAATAAGTGATCTATCATCAGAAAAATAACATTAAAATATATTTAATATATTGATGTTATTATATCACAATGTTTATGACATTATTAAAGGATGTATAAGAATAAATAGAATGAAATAACTCAGTTAAGAGTTATACCTATTATTTAGAAATACTCTTTTGGATTCTTGGGATGGTATTAGTGAAATAAATAAAAATATATTAAGTGGATAATACTATTTATATGGTATATGGGTAGATATTTTATAAGATAAATTGATCATGAATTGTGAGGAAGAGAGGGCAGGTGGTTCCCTTTTATAAGTGTGGTGGGTGGAAATCTGGTGAATACATGTAATATTAACATATAATATGTTTATAACTGATGTAAATTGGATAAAAAGTTCCATATATTAAATTTAAATGAGTAATTTTTTTAAATAAATTCATAAAATAAAATTAAGATAAGTTTATATGGGATTTTAAATCTTATCTTTTAGTTGAACCCCTTCATTACCCCCTTTAACCTTAGCCATCATAACAAATTTTTCAATCCTTAAGAATCATGAAAGTATTTTTAAAATTTATTAGTGAAAATTTCAGGATAATTTCAGAATTTTTATACCTATTTTATCCATTATAGCATTTAATTATTTTCTAATGTTTTAAAAGTAATTTGTAAACTTTAAATACCATTTAAGGCCATTTTCATGGCTATTCATAATATTTATATTTAACGGAATGAAGATAATAATGAAATTGGAATATAAATATTTTAACCACTACTAACCATTTATAATTATCCATAAAATTCTGGTAACACTATAATTCATCCAAAAAATATAACTTTTAATGTTTTCAAAATCTATTAATTGATTTTTCTATTACTTTGAGTAAGTACTACATCAATGTTACGTAAGAATTATAGCTAATTATACCATCACTAAAAATTAAAAATAAATTAATATCACAAAAAAAATTATTCATTTTAAATATAAAAATTTATAACCATTAATAACTTCTTTCCTCCTTATATAAAACATGTTATATTTATAAAAATAATGAGAGTGACATTTTGTTTTTATTCTTTACTTAAAGTAATATAAATGTCTCTACCAATGGAAAATGGAAAAAATTATTTATATTTTAATATATGATGATAATGTTAGGTATATAATCATAAAATAAAATAAAGTCAAGTTTTATAGTTATCATGAATCATTGACCCATAATTTTACTCCCATTTAACTCATTTTACCCTTTATCAAGATGACTAATTTTTACTATATTTACTATTCATTATGACCAAAAATGAAATTGAAATATTTACCAAATTTGATCCTCCTAATAATAAATTTAAAATTTATTTTTAAATATTTAATTATTATAATTAGTAGAAATTAATTTTAATATAATTATGTAAATCGTATCGAAAACTGTTTATATAAACATACCCTTTTTTAACATAAAATTGATTTTAGACCAAAATCAAGTATAATTTGATTCCCCTGGAATTAATTGGATTATTTTTAATAAAATGGAAATTATTTGACTTCTAATCCAACATAAAATAAAATGTAACTTTTTAATTAAAATAAAATAAATGAATGTTTTTGCTAAAATCGATATTTTCACTATTCACCTAAAAATAAATCTTTTCAGAAAAAATTCAAAAATTCACAATTAGATAATTTTGAAATTATGATTTAAAAAATAATATTAATTTTATAGAATAAAATTTCTAATAAGATCATAAATTAATTCTTATTACCCCACGTATAAAACAGAAAGAAACCATTTAAAAATAATAATATTTAAATCATAAAATGAATTTATTCTTATTCTTTACCGAATAATAACAATTATATGAATGTTAAATTTATTGATTGAATGAATTATTTGTTTTAATGAAAACTTATATTATATATATATATATATTATAAATTGGTTATTACTATTTATACCTTTCAACCTAATGACTTGGTTATAACAATCATATTTAACTAATATTATTTCACAGTTCATTTAAGATCGAGGTTGCATGTGTTACATGTTATTGAGCATTGTGTTATTTTAAAATAAAATAAAAACTAAAATATCAATGTAGTAAAACATGGGCCACACATGACCCCATTTATAAAACACCCCTTTAAAAACCTAAGTACTTTGTCTGAAAAACTAACAAGTGCCAAGAACCTCTTTAAAACTACAAACTAGTGTCAAAACCCCTTTGAACCCTTTTACTCATTCAAAAGACCCACTTGTGAATTTATATATACATATGTCATACAATAAATTCACTTTGAAAATAATTCTAGAAAATCCATTGGAAGTACATCCATGAAAAGTATGGAGAACCCTTCAAAACCCATTAACAACCCATCATCAGCATACCATATGCTAAAAATTTCATTTTAAAATATTTTAAACACACAATAATTACATTAAATGTATTATAAGGGGAATCATAAAGAAAATACTACCTAATCCAAGAAAAAAAAACACAACATGTTGAATTTAGTATAGAAATCCCAACCAATAAAGGAAACACTCTTCTTAACCCCCACACATCCAAATCTCCATTATTAGAATATACGCAAACCCTAATTCATAACCAATGGGTGTTAGGGTTTTTGAGAGACGGTAAAATAATAATAGAGAAGTGAAGAAGAGACGAATAACTCAACTAAATGGACCACATTGAATCGATGAAGAAGAATACAAAATCCAATGATGAAGAAGGAAGGAGAGGAGAATATCCAAGAGGTCTCCTTCAATTCACATGGATGAAGAGAGGGGATAAAGGGTGTAAAATCCCCTAAAAGTTCAATAAGGGAAAAGGTTAGAGAACTAAAATTTTAAAGCCAGTTATGTGGCCCTATGGTGTGGCTCTTCCCATTATGGAATATAGCCCCCACCCTAGAACCCTCCAGGATAGAAAATTTGTGGTTACAATATGGAGCACCTCGATCGGGAAGAACCAAGTCCCCTGATCCTCAGGTCACTATAACACAACCACACTCCTCCATAATATAAGGAACCTCCACCTTCAAGCTCCAAAGTGTAGTCCCCTACTCTAGGTTGTGTTCTACTACTACCCAAAAAATTTTAATAAAATACTTCATAAGAAAATCTAGAAAACCCAAGAAACAAACCATGCTCTACAATACAACCACCCGTTACCCTTGAAAATTTACAAAGGCAAATAATCACGCTGCAGTGTAGTCCCTATAGGCTATGGAATGGTCTACCAACACTCTATCAAAAAATTCCTCAAAACTTCTCAAAACACCTGAAAACTGATGAAAATTCTTGGGAACATATAGATAATCCAAAATTAAATAATAAAACATAGAATAATGACATGGGTCTGACATAATATAAGCTCAAAATACACAAAATAAACCCTTATCCCAACACTGAGTAACCACCTGACCCATCCAGAAAATACTAAATCTATCCCATGACTCATATATACCCCCTTTTTAATATGTACAGATTCCAAGATTTTTTCTTTAACATAAATAAAAACCGTAATGTTTTTTTTCAAGGGCCCATGCATGGTGTGAGTATGAACATTAGATGCCACCACTAATAGTGTCCTTAACTTAAATCCATATCATATAGTCTATGAAAAAATGTAAATAAATAACTGGTGGCCATATATCATAAAATCCGCTCCCCTTTTGCTCAATATCGACAAGTGATCCTTTACTTATCTTGAACAGTGCCACATTGGAAAGATACATCCATAGTATATCAAACTAGAAGAGTCCTCATCCTTCAAACCTAGTCTATACTACTTAACATTACTTGCAAGAATAACCTTGAAACCATTCTGAGTCATCCCAATGACCCAAGGTATTTTCAAAAGACATATCATAAGTACCAAGAAATTCCAAATTCCTTTTCAAAACACTGGCTAGAAAACTCAAAAAATGAAAGGAATTATGATACATATCCTTCCCAAAATCTTGTCCCATTGGCCCTAAAATAAATGGTGATCCGCAAGTCCCTAATTGGGGGTATCAACTACCACCATACATTTCCTTATATGGTGATCACCTTCTCTATACTAATGGTCAACACCATACCCTATTTCAATTAATTTATGAAGGTATTTTACCTATAATGAGTTGTTAAAACCACCTTATGGACCATTAATTATGTGCACACAACCCACAATGAGTGGTTAACCCCACCTCATACTAATTAATTTATATTTTTTTATATCTTAATGATTCATAAATAACCAACAAAACCAAGATATTATGATCAATATTTATTTTTGTAATTACTATAAAAAAATCTATATGTTTATGTTTTTCATTTAGTTATAATTCACGCCCTTCTAATTGTATTCCTAAAAATTAATTTTTTGACATTGAAAAATAAATACTTGGTATATGAAATTATTTTTTTATAATCCAATAAAACTGGATTTACATTTTTTTTGTGATGGGATGTGTCATTTTATTATTTCCATTTTCCCCTTTTATATGTGGTACTATTCCATGTACTTTTAGAAAAACTAGTGTTTGTGGAGACATAAAATTGGAGATTGCTAAAAGTGAGCATTCATAACTACCCCAAGTGGTTTCCAAATTTCCCCCTTCATTAGAATCCCACAATCCAAACCCCATCACAAACCCTAATTGTATAGCATGATAAACCTCCCACCAACCTCCTTGCCTACTCTCCATTGAATATTAATGAAAAAAATCCACCACCCACATGGTGGGTTAACACTATAGATGACCAAATAATATAGAAGATTTTTACTAGGTGTTGGTGTTGCCCGATGAAACTATGGTTCGAGTTCATGCCCCTAATGATGCTTGTAGCATCCATTTAAATTTTATTCTCCTATCATCCAATAAATTTAGGATCTATGATGGAAAAAACATTGTAATCAGTTGTATTTCTTATTTGAAAAAGAATTATACACCTTCCCTCATCGGTCTCGGTCATTTGACCAAACCATGTTAATTATCTTTATGTTGTTTTCCACTTTCTTGTGTGCATGGGTTCAAGAGAAAAAGAAATCCACACAAAAAACTGGTGTCTTAGTGATCCTATTACTAGGTGAAAGAATCATAGCCTCCTTGTGAGAACCCATTTTTATTCACAAACCATGGTTTACAATGATTCCACTATCTGTGTCTTTATAGACCCTCATGTTGTAATTCAATGATCATTCACTACTTCCATCCTAGAAAAACTGGTGTTTTAATTTCATGAGGTTACATATATTTTCGCCAAGTTTGATCTGTATCCCCCCTTTTTCCATCTATGTTTTTTTTGAATTAAAAAACAAGAAGTGTGAAAGAAAAGAATAAGAAGTCAAAGATAAATGGGGAAGATAAGAGGCACTATAAAATAATGACTAGATTATAAGGGATTATAATCCCTATAAACACATTACTAGAGGCTATGAGGTACCACCACTAATATTCCCACTTAATATTGTTAGAGGCGATTTTGAGGAACCACTCGTAATGTGATAGATAATTTAGTGGTGGTTGTATTTGAAGTGGCTGAAACCCCTTCTAAGTTTGATCTGGATTTCAAAAAACTCCTCAATTAGAGGGGATTTCTAATCGCCTCTAATACAAGTATAAAATTAGGCAATTAGAAACCACCAACCACCCATAATTTCTCTCATTTTTTTAAAAACCATCCTATAATTTCATATGTTCCATACAACCCCCTCTTATGCCTCCCTCATCCATTTTACTTTAGTCTGAGCCATCTTCCGCCCCTTTTCCATCTATGTTTTTTGTGAATTACAATACCAGAAGTGTGATACAAAAGAAGAAGAAGTCAAAGATGAAATGGAGAGACAAGTGGGACTAAAAAGAATGACTAGATTTTAGGGGTTTATAACCCCCACTAAACACATTAGAGGTGGTTATGAGGAACTGCCACTAATATGCCCGCCTACTATTGTTAGAGGTGGTATTCGAGGAACCGTTGGTAAAGTGTTGGCTAATTTAGTAGTAGTTTTATTATAAGGGGTTTAAACCCCCTCAAATTTTGATCTATATTTCCAAAAAGTCCTCAATTAAACACGGTTTATAACTACCTCTAATACATGTAAGAAATTAGAGGCAGTTAGAAACTACTAACCACACTTAATTCTATCATTTTTTAAAAACCCTCCCATAATTTCCTATGTTCTCCCACAACCCTATCCTGTTTCTCCCCATCTATCACATCTCTGGTACCCCCACTAGTCCCCTTTCCATCCGTCATATCTCCTATTCCTCCCCATCCATCATCTCTCATGTACCCCCACCAGTCCCCTTATGTCCCCCTAACCTTATCGGTGCTTTTCCATTCCTCCTAGTGGTGTCTAATTCATCCATTATTTGCTATAGGCATGGACCTGAGGTATCAGTATCCTCCAGCCACCACTAATATTCTTTCCTACTATTGTTAGAGGTAGTTTTTAGAAACCACTGGTAAAGTGTTGGATAATTTAGCACTAGTTGTATTATAAGGGGTTTGAACCCCTTTAAATTTTGATCTAGATTTCCAAAAACTCCTAAATTAGAGTAAATTTATAACCACATCTAATACATGTATGAAATTAGATGAAATTAGAAACTACCAACCTCCCCTAATTTCTCTAATTTTTTTAAAAACCCTCCCATAATTTCTTATGTCCCCCCACAAACCTCTTTTGTTCCTCCTCGTCTGTCATCTCTCCTATACCCCCACCAGTTCCCTCCCCATCTGTTATATATCCTATGCCTCCCCATATGTCATCTCTCTTGTACCCCCACTAGTCCCCTCCCATTTCCCCAACCTTTTCACCCCCATTCCCCCTAGTGGTGTCCAGTTCATCCATCCTCTCCTATATGCATGCGCTCATGAAATCAGTCTCCCCCTTCTTCCATATCACAATCCTTTTTATAAAATTTTAATCTAGTACCCTCCCCATCTATCATCTCTCATATACCCACACTAGTCCCCTCCTGTTCCCCTAAACCTTATCGGTACCCTCCCACCCCCTTGGTGGTGTCCAGTTTATCCATTCTTTCATGTACGCATGGGACCGTGACATCAGTCTCCCCCATCCACCAAATCACAAGCCTTTTTCTAAATTTTCTACCCAATTACCTCTCAGTTTATCATCTCTCTTGTGCCTCCCTATCTATCATCTCTCCTATACCCCCACCAATCCCCTCCTCATCCGTCATTTCTCCTGTGCCTCCCCATCTATCATCTCTCCTATACCCCCACCAGTCCCCCCCATTCTCCCCAACCTTGTCAGTCATATCTCGTTTCCCCTAGTGGCATCCAGTTTTTCCATTCCCTCTTATACGCGTGGGCCCATGACATCAGTCTCCCCCAGCCACCGAATCACAAGGTTTTTTCTAAAATTTTAACCCAGTACCACCCCATTTGTCTCCTCTCCTGTGCCTCCCTATCTATCATCCATCCTGTACCCCCACTAATCCCTTCCCATTCCCCCCAACCTTGTCGGTCTTCTCTCGTTCCCTCTTGGTGGTGTACAGTTCTTTCGTTCTCTCTTGTATGCATAGGCCTCCGACATCAGTCTCCATTAACCATCGAATCACAAGACTTCTTCAAAAAAAATCACCTAGTCACCTCCCCACCCTTATCTCTTTTATGCCTCCCTACCCATAATCTCTCCTATACCCCCACCAATCCCCTCCCCATCCATCATCTATCATCTACCTCCCTGTCCATTATCTCTCCTATACCCCCACCAGTCCCCTCCTATTCCCCCAACCTTGTCGTTCTTGTCCCATTCCACCTTGGTGGTGTCCAGTTCATCTGTTATCTCTTATACATGTGGGCCCGTGACATTAGTCTCCCCCAGCCACCAAATCACAATCCTTTTTCTAAAATTTCAACCCAGTCCCCACCCCGTCATTCATCTCTTATGTGCCTCCCCATCCGTCATCTCTCATGTTCCCCCACCAATCCCCTCCCATTCCCCCAACCTTGTTGGTCCTTTCCTATTCCACCTAGTGTTGTCTTGTTCATCCATTCTTTCTTCTACGTGCGGGTTAGTGACATCAGTCTCCCCAAGCCACCAAATCGTAAGACTTTTTCTAAAATTTGAACCCATACTGATTTGATCTGTGGTCCCCTGCATGAGGGGACTCTTCCTGAACCACTATACCATGTTGTAGTTTGTTTAAATTATGTATATCAATGTATTTATATATATTCCAATGTTTATTAAAATAAATATTATTGGCATGATATATTTAAATAAATTAAATATATAACCTATATATACATTTATATAAATTATAAGTCTATATTTGTATTAATATATATATTTAAATATATATATATATATATATTTAAATATATATATATATATATTACTTTAAATATAAATATATATGAATATATATATATATATATTTTTCACACCTCTATAAATTATATATTTCCATATATTTAAATAAATTTATGCATATATATATATATTAATAAATACATTTACATCAAACATACACACAAACACAAATGTGTATTTATATATTTATTTGAAAACATTTATACTTATTTGCATACACGTATATATATTTATATATTACCCAAATATATTATGTAAATATATATATATATATTATTTATATGTAAACAATTGAAAAATGTTAATATATATATTACATATTTATATGAATACAATATATTATATACTTTATAAATATATTTATATGTATACAAATATATATTTTAAATATATATAATATTTATATTATACATATACATATAATATAATATAATATTTATATATAGATAAAATTTTATGAATATTTAAACATCTATACATAACGAAAAGGTTCAAGACCGAGTGATCTTGACCCTTAAATTTATTAGTGAAAATAAAACTGAAAACGTGAACCATCAAACATGCGGCACATAAAGCACCACCAAAACAAGAGAGTGGGAAAAAACACCACCAAAAATCAATGAACATAAGACCCACACATCATGGTCTTTAGACCCAATTATTTTTTGGCATGAAAACCAACATCAAAGAGGCCTAAAGATCCAAAAACACCCACACCAACACTAGACGGTAGTTACTAATCATGAAGAACTCAAACACCCGACCACAATGATGAGGTTTGCCGACAAACACCACCTAAGGTCATCAGACAACAAAACGCTCATCCGAGGATGTCATTGTTCCCTGTAACATCATAACTCATATGATCTCATGAATACATGATGTACATCATCATAGGTGTTGGTCAACACATCATTAGTGGGAGATACCATTGACATCCCATAATACCGACAACTCATGGTACTTGAGAGCGCCACACCTGATGGTGTCCCATACCACCGTTGGTCATCCTACCGCCGAAGAAACTAGCACTATGCAACAACCAAAGATTTGCCAAAAAATAGGGCCAAGGAACCCATTCGACAAAAACATACAAAAATAGGTTTAAAGACCCTTGCCGACAAAACCACTGTCTACAAGGCTGTAACCAGCACAACATCTTGGGTATTCGACTTTGCATCCCAAGTTTTTACTCATTTAATAATCTCAATAGCATGACCACATCCCAAAGCCACAAATCACTCACACAGAATAGTCACCATCTCCTCTACTATCACAATTGTGCAACATCCTTGCGTCGTCCAACTCCATCGGGATCATAATATCGCCACTCATCAGGGGCACGTTGAAGAGAAGATGAACCCTAGATCCCAAATAATCAGATGTCATGCTCCACCAACATTCCAGAGTCCCCACTCATGGAAATATGAACATCTAATGCAGAACATAAGCCATCATCACTGCAACTCCAGCTTCCCCACCATCGCCGGATGAAAGGGGACAAATACCACAACGGGGATCCCATATCCATCACTGATCAACACCATCTGGGGTCGCCAACAACCCAATGCACACTGCATAACATCCTCCAGCCATTGTCATCCACCACTGGAACTCCACCTAAGAAACTGCATCGTCTCTTGAAGGATCCTAAAACGATGCCTTCAATACATATATTTATTATTATATACATTAATATATTTATATTTCAATAAATATAATTGTATAATATTGTGTAAATTAATATATAATTATCTTTATAAATTGTACTTAATATAATATTAATTATATATAATATAAAAATGATAAAAATATTATTAAATAATATATTCTTTATTATTATTATTATATAAATAATAAAAACTTCAAGATTGAGTTTTTATATGTTATATTTTTTAAAATAAATTGTATTTATATATATATTTATATAATATGTTTATGATTTTATATTTTATATAATTAATATTATATGAAATATAATTTATAAAAATAAATATATGTTAATGTACATAATATTACACAATTATATTTATGTATACATATAAATACAATTAAATAGAATCATATAAATATTTTATATAATATTTTTAAATAATGTATTTAAATTCATTTATATATAGTGTTTTAATTATATATATATATATATTATTGAATTTGTTTTTTTAAATAGTGGGGGTCCGAAACCCTCTCAAACCTCTTAAATATAAGGGGGTTTTTGAACCCCTTTGAATTTAAAGACATTATAGGGGGTTTTCAAACCCCTCTAATTTAAGACATGAGTGGTGTTTTTGAACCTCTAATTTAAAGAGTTAGAGGGGGTTTTGAACCCCCAATAATTTAATATATTAGAGGGGAAGGTGAACCATTACTAATACCATTGATTAGGGGAGGTTATGAACCCCCTTTATTTTATTAAATCAGTGAGGGTTAAAAAAACTCTCTAAAATCCAACCGAATATTAAAAACATAATGTTAAAAAATCTATGGCAGTTCAAAATCCCCTCTAATTTATGAAATTAGAGGGAGTTAATAAACTTCTCTAAAATTGATTATTATCAGGGGTTGCAAACAAGCCTCTCTAATTTATACATAAAATGAATTTAGAGGGGGTTCATGACCCCTTATAAATTCAATGATTAGAACCCCATCTAAACCCCCATCTAATTTGTTGTTTTTTTCTTGTGTGGAGTGACCAGTGAGAATAAAAAAAAGGAAAAAAAGATTCATTTTTTATATTTTGTTTACTTGTTTGAAAATAAGAAAAGGGTAGGGGATATCATGAAAATAATGAAAAGGGGTTTGGTATTTTAATGTCCACTCAAAACTAATAAAAAAATATAAAAATAAAAATGCGGTGTGCATGTCATGTTATGGGTGTGAAATTTAAAAAAGGGGATCTTTTTTATTTTTTATTTTTGAAAGGGGGTGGCATGATAGAATTTTTTTGAATGGAAACAACAACAAAAAAGGAGTCTCTACATCATTTTTTAAATTTAAAAATATATTTGGTGTAATTTTTTTACGTAAATTGAAAAGAAAATTCAATATTAATTTTATATCCATTAAAAGAATTAAAATAGTCAATTTTTGAATTTTAGACTATTCAGAATTCCTTGGTTCTTCCTATTTTTTGATATTAAGAATTTTTCTAATTTGGTGGAGAATCCCAAACTAAAAGTAGTATAGTAACTCCCATACCACCCTAAGATATGATTGAAGAGAGATATAATAGGATGAAAATCACTTCTATGCATAGAAGTGTGGTGTACAACACCAAATTTGAGGTGGATAAATTTTTCGGGATGAATAAATTCAACATGTGGTAATGGAAAGTTCTTAATGTGCTAACTCAAAAGGATTTATATATTACCATATAGGAAAAAACTGCTAAAATATTTGATATTGATTGGAGTAAACTCAGCCACCAAGATTGATATATGATCCTTTTTGTTTGGATATAGATTATAATTATAGCGTGATGTGAGAGACCACTATGAAGAGTTTTGGGATGATTTTTTAGAATAATTACAATTACAAAAGCATAAAAAATAATCTCTTCCAGAAAAATAAATTGTTCCAATTCTAGAAAAGTAAATTTATATCCATGACTGAGAACCTATACATTTGTAACAAAATCCAAGCATATTTTAAAATTTTCTATATAATGACCATAGAGGAAGATAATGCCCTTGTATTTCTAAAACCACTAATAGAAATTTATGATCATTTAACCACTAAACTTATATATGGTAAGGATGAGGTAAAATCTTCTAAGTTATAAAATCCCTTAATTAAAAATGTGTAAATATGGTAGGTAAAGTATATCCACAAAGATTTCGAATCAGAGGCATTTATGGAAACCAGAGTAAGATCATATTGTAAGAATCCTATAGGATTTAGAGAGTAAAATAAAAATTATAGTCTAGAGGTAAATGTAACTATAGATGAGAAGAAAAAGATGAGTGTGCCTATTTTCATAAAAAGGGAACTGGTATAAGGATTTTCCCAATATTGGGAACCCAAAGGAGAATATTGTATTAAAAAAAGAGGATATTGAAGATCCATATATCATTGTTTCCTCTATGGTCAAACATTCAAAAGGTTGGATTATTGATTTAGGCTATTCATTTCACATGTGTAGTAATCGAAATTGGGTTTCAAACCATATGAAGTTTGATAGAGGTGTGGTGCTAAAGGGAAATACCTATCCATTCTACATGAAAGGTATTGGAATAATAAATTTGATAATTAATGATGGTAAAATTATACATATTACAAATATGAGATACATATCAATAATAGAGAGGAATATTATATCTTTAGGATCCTTGAATATGCTTGTCTACAGGATAACCATTGAATATGGAGTCATGAGAATAATCCAAAGTGAATTCCTTTTGATAAAGGTACTGCACATGTTTTTTTTAAATACTTAGTTTATTAAAGGTGGATCAATGATATTAGAGTAGAGTGATATTGAAACTTATAGATTGTGGAATATGAGACTCAGACATACTGGAGAGAAATCTTTACAGATCTTAGTGAATAAGGGTTTAAGGTGTGCCATGATAAGAAACCATGTATTCTATGAGAATTGTGTGGTGTGTTAACATACTAAAGTAGTTTTTAGAACTATATACCATAGCATGAAGGGATGACATGACTACTTACATTACAATATTTGGGACCATCAAAGAATGATTAATTGGGAGGTAACCATTATTTTGTAACCTTTATTGATGATTTCTCATGATAAGTTTGGGTGTATTCCATGTAGTATAAGGATGAAGTGTTATATATCCTTCTGAAATATAATGAAATGATTGAGAATCATATGGGAATAAAAATAAAGATACTGAGACCATATTATGGTGTAGAATAATTATCATATCTATCAGGATTTTCAAAATGATGGTATTGTGAGACACTTTACAGTTCCCAGTATGCCATAGAAGAATGGGATAATAGACTGAGTGAACCATATATCCATAAAACATTTATATTGTATGTTATCTAATTTAGGTTTGACTAAATATTTTTTTTGTATAATCATTGATGTATACAATACACATTGTGAACTGATTACCTACTTCTATGATTGATGGTAAAATTTTAATAGAGGTTTGTTTTAGTGAGAATGTTTTTGATTTTGAATACTGCATATCTTTGGTTTCACCACTTAATTCATATAATAGACTCACAATTAGATAATAGAAAAAAAATGTATTTTTTATCTTTAGTGATGGTGTGAAGGCTTTCCAATTATGGGATCCAAAATAATATAAGATCGTTCAGAGTCGCTGTTATGAACCAACCTGAGCCACCCCTAAACTAGGAACCCAAGATAGCCCGTGACATACCTAGGGCATTTACTGATCACCCCAGACAGTAACTAGTGAAAAAGTATTTAGATTCCATCATTGGGAATGGATTCACCCTTAGAATCTAATAATCACATCACACAGATTCCACTGAGAATCCAACATGACCCATTTGTAAGTTGTGCTCCTACACCATCAAACTGTCAAGTCAATAATAATGAAAATAGAAAAATATCATAAAAAATATTGAATAAAATAAAGAAGGTCAAGAATAAACCAATAATAACAATAAACATAATGATATAAAAATAACAAAACTAAACCACAACCCAACTATTAGGGGAAATATATAAGAATCTAAAAACTAAAATAAAACCAAACTAAACATCTACTAACCAGCTCTGTGTGACTTATGGTCACTCCCCACATCCATACCAACCATCAAGAACAACTCTAACATGCAATATAAAAAATAATGAGGCCATTAAAACTATAAAGAAACCATAAGAGTTGCATACACCGAATGGTGTATGTAGAGTGTGAGCGAAACTGAGACCGGTAGGATTTCACTAAAGAGATTGTGAAATTACTTTAAAATATCTTTAATTTATGATAGTTTGAGATATATTTACAAAATAGTTCATAAAAGGTAACCACATAACTACCAAATATAACATGAGAAATGTTTTATAAAACGTACTCCTATTATTTTCATTAAATGAAAAAAATCACATTGAAAACATTTTCTCAGCCTAAGCCTCCTTTACTAA
This sequence comes from Viscum album, assembly GCA_963277665.1. Classification (NCBI taxonomy): domain Eukaryota; kingdom Viridiplantae; phylum Streptophyta; class Magnoliopsida; order Santalales; family Viscaceae; genus Viscum; species Viscum album. Next base: position 461,492,511 of record OY728134.1, on the reverse strand, counting down.
AATACCCATTTAAAGTCCTCTTCAAAGAACTAATTTTAGAAATAAACTATTCAAAACACATTTTGAATCCATTATATAAAAAAAATCTTGTGAATAATAATATAAAACACCAAGACACCATATCATAAGGAATATAATAAAATAAGAAATTGTTCATGGTCCCATGCATGTTAATAAAGTAAGGTAACACATGAAAAATGATGTTTCCTATAGAGTATCACAAATTATCATGGTAAAAAAACTAGGTTATAATGTGAGAAATTTTAAACCATACCAAATAAATGAGACGAAATACAAGGATATTCTCTGTACATACCACAAAATCCACCCGATTAGCCTATACCTAGCCTAACATCAGGGGCACACCACACTATCCCTAGAATATCACACAAATTGGTGGATACTAGTAGCATGAAACTATATAATGTATCATAAATATATACCTATCACTCAATAACTAGTGTACCCATGAAATTGGAAATAATAGGTGACCAAAAAAATCATCATAAGAAAAATATAAAATGAAAACATAAATCTCACCTCACCTCAAATTCCCTTATAATAAATAACCCCCATAAGGATGTTCATATCACAATAATAATTAATTCCACCTTAAGGATACAATTCATATCTAGTAGAATAAGGTGAATGGGATCAGGAGTGGTTCACAATCCCACACATCATAAAAACTGTTCAAAAGTGTCATACATGCCTTTTTGAAAATAAACTCTGAATGTTGAGTCCCTTACACTCCACAGAATTCAATTTCTAAAAAATATTCTAAAATAATTCACTGAAAACATTTTGGAAATCAATTAAATAATGAAATTGTTTTTATCTTTAAAACCTATAAAGGTCCAACATACCTCTTTTTAATTCATTTCAAGATCCAAACAAGGTTAATGAATTTGCATCATAAACGAATAGTTAAAATAGGTGTTAAGACATTTCAAAGTCACTTGGTAATCAAAAACTTCTTTGAAAATCTAAAAAAACCAACAAATTCCTTTTATGAAAAGTGAGGAATCACTGTAGAACATTTTTAAAACTTATGGTAACCATCATATATAATTATACATTGATAAAAAAGGAAATTTAAATCATCATGTACAAATTGTCATGTCAAATAAAAGGAGTTTAGAAAAACACCTACCTTGATCAAATGGTAATCAAGACAAAAGGTCTGTTGTTCCATAGAGAATTCTCAAAAAAACAGATAACAAATCTTTAAAAATCTCTATAAATAAAAAATTCAAATAATAAGCCGCCTAGAACCCCAAATTTAAACCTAGAATCCCCTGGGTTTTGCGAGAGAGGAAGAAACTAAAGAATAAAGGGAAAGTGGGAAGAAATAATAGAGAGGAGGGGTTTGAATTCAATAAATCACTAAAAAATGTGGATGTACAAGATTTGAAATCATGTAGAAGGGAGTAAGGGAGCAATCTCATGCACCCTATCCCCGAATGAACTAGGAGAAAAATAAAATATGGTTTCCCTTTTAAAAATTAAAAAAGAAATGGGGTATTTAATTTTTTACTAGTGTCTTGGAAGCTCACATGGTTTGGTTGAATAGTTTGGTAGGGGGGGGGGGTCCCCTTTATCAGCAACTATTTAGCACTGATAAAGGGAGACTTTATCAGTGCTAAAAAAGCGCTGATAAAGGGATACTTTATCAGCACTAAAAATGTGATGATAAAGGGCTCCCTTATCAGTGCTAAAAAAGAACTGATAAATGTGTTTTTTATCAGCACCCTTTTAGCAATGATAAATTGATCCTTTATCAGCGCAAAAAAATCACTGATAAATGCCTTGTCTAATGCAACAAAAAATTCTGCAGCAGCACACCAAAACAACACCTGCAAAAAATTCCACATCTCATCAAGTATAGCCATACAAAATTAACACATAATTCGTAAGGTAATTACTACAAGTATACCCATACAACAAGTATACCCATACACCATTAACACATAATTCATAACTTAATTAAATACATAAAGAATTCAATTTAGAATTCAGGGTGTTGGGGGGGCTGTTCAGGGGTTTGGGGTGGCTGTCCAAGGGGCGGTAGGGGGTGTCCAGGGGGATGGGGGTGTCTATGGGGATAGGGGTGTTTGGGGTGGGGGGGGGGAGCATTCCAAAAGGTTGGGGGGGGGGGCTGTCTAAGGGGGTGGGGTGGTGTCCACGGGGTGGTGGGGGCTGTCCATGGGGGTGGGGGTGTTAAGGGGGGTGGGGGTGTCTAGGTGGGGTGGTGGTGTCTAGGAGGGGGGGTGTCCAGGTGGGGGGGGGGGCATCTAGGGGGTGGTGTGGTGTCTAGGGGGTGGGCGGGGGGGGGGGAGAGGGTGTACAGGGGGGGTGTCCATGGGGTGTCCAGGGGGTTGAGCAGGTGTCCAGGCTATTGGGGGGGTGGGCTTTCTAGGGGTGGGGGTGTCCAAGGGGTGGGGTGGTGTCCAGGGGGTGGGGGTGGGGGGGGGGGTCCAGGGGGTTGGTGGGGCTATCCAAGGGGGGTGGTGTGGTGTCCAGGAGGGTGGGGGTGGTCGTCCATGGGTGGGAGGGGGGAGTGTCCAGGGGTGGGGGTGTCCAAGTTGTGGGGTGGTGTCTAAGAGGGGTGGGGGTGACATCTAGGGGGTTGGGGGTGTCTTGGGGGGGGGGGGGTGTTCGGGGGGGGGGGGGGGGTGGGGGTGTCCAGGGGGTTGGGGGGCTTTCCAAGGGGTGGGGGGGTGTCCATAGGGGTGGGGTGTCCAGGGGGTGGGTTAGTGGTGTTCATGGGGGTGGGGGGAGTCTAGGGGGGGTCGGTGGGGCTGTCCAAGGGGGGGTGGGGGGTGTCCAGGGGGTGGGGGTGGCTGTCCATGGGTGTGGGTGTGTCCGGGGGTGGGGGTGGGGGAGGTGTCTAGGTGGTGGGGTGGTGTCTAGGGGGGGTGGGGGTGTTTAGGTGGGGGGGGGGAGGGCATCCAAGGGGTTGTGTGTGTGTGTGGGGGGGGGGGGGGTTCATGGATTGTTCTTCTAAAGGATCAACACAATCCGAATGTGTTTGGTCAGATTTGCATAGGTCAAATGTTGTTTTCACTTAAAATTTTGTCCATTTAAAAAAAAGAGAGACCCTTTGAGTGATACCGGCCACACCATGCCTCGGATTGAGGTGGGTTTAACTCATACACATCCCCAACACACCCTTGGACCATTCTCCTATAGGATCAACACAATCTGAATGAGTTTGGTCAGATTTCCGTAGGTCAGTTGTAGTTTTCACTTAAAATTATGTCCATTTTCAACAAAAGAGAGACACTTTGAGTGATACCAGCCACACCATGCCTAATATTGAGGCTGAGTTGACTCATAAATTTCACCAACACACCCATGGATTGTTCTACTAAAGGATAAACATAATCAGAATGCGTTTGGTAAGATTTGTGTAGGTCAGTTGTTGTTTTCACTTAAAATTCTGTCCATTTTAAACAAAAGAGAGACACTTTGAGTGATACCGGCCACACCGTGCCTCAGATTGAGGCGGGGTTGACTCATAAACATCACCAATTTACCCATGGATTGTTCTCCTAAAGGATAAACACAATCCAAATGTGTTTGGTCAGATTTCCATAGGTCATTTGTGGTTTTCACTTAAAATTCTATCCATTTTAAACAAAAGAGAGACACTTTGAGTGATACCGGCCTCACCGTGCCTCGGATTGAGGTGGGGTTGACCTATACACATCACCAACACACCCATGGATCATTATCCTAAAGGATCAACACAATCTGAATTCATTTGGTCGGATTTGCGTCGGTCAGTTGTTGATTTCACTTAATATTCTGTCCATTTTAAACAAAAGATAGACCCTTTGAGTGATACTAGCCAAACCGTGCCTCAGATTGACATGGGGTTGTCTCGTACACATCAAAAACTCACCCATGGATCATTATACTAAAATATCGACACATTCCTAATACATTTGGTGAGATTTCTATAGGTCAGTTGTTATTTTCACTTAAAATTCTGTCCAATTTAAAGAACATAGGGACACTTTGAGTGATTCCGGCCACACCGTGCCTTGGATTGAGGCGGGGTTGACTTGTACACATCACCAACACAACCATGGATCATTATATTAAATTATAAACACAATAAGAAAGTATTTGGTAGGATTTTCATAGGTCAGTTGTTTTTTTCACTTAAAATTTTGTCCATTTTAAACAAAAGAGAGACCCTTTGAGTGATAACTGCCACACTGTGCCCTGTATTGAGGCGGGGTTGACTTGTACATGTCGCCAACACAACCATTTATCTTTCTCCAAAATTATCAACACAATCCTAATGCATTTTTTTTTTGGATTTTTGTAGGTCATTTGTTGTTTTCAATTAAAATTATCTCCATTTTAAACAAAATAGAGACTCTTTGAGTGATACCTGCCACACCGTGCCTTGGATTGAGGCGGTGTTGAATCGTACACATCCCCAAAAAACCCATGGATTGTTCTCCTAAAATATCAACATAATATGAATTATTTTGGCCAGATTTCTATAGGTCAATTGTTATTTTCACTTAAAATTTTGTCCATTTTAAACAAAAGAGAGACACTTTGAGTGATATCGGCCACACCGTGCCTCGTATTGAAGTAGGGTTGACTAGTACACATCAAAAACACACCCATGGATCTTTATACTAAAGGATCAACACAATAGGAATGTGTTTGGTCGGATTTGCGTATGTCAGTTGTTGTTTTCACTTAAAATTCTGTCCATTTTAAACAAAAGAGAGACCCTTTGAGTGATACCGGCCACACCGTGTCTCGGATTGAGGTGTGGTTAACTCGTACACATCAACAACTCACCCATGGATAATTATTCTAAATGATCAACACAATCCTAATGCATTTTTTAGATTTACATAGGTCAGTTGTTGTTTTCACTTAAAATTCTATCCATTTTAAACAAAGGAGAGTCACTTTGAGTGATACCGACCATAATGTGCCTCAGATTGAGGCAAGGTTGACTCATACACATCACCAATACACCCATGGATCGTTATCCTAAAGGATCAACACAATAAAAATGCATTTGGTTGGATTTACATAAGTTAGTTGTTGTTTTCACTTAAAATTTTGTCCATTATAAAGAAAAGAGAGACACTTTGAGGGATACGCACCACATTGTGCCTCATATTGAGGCGGTGTTGACTCATAAACATCACCAACGCACCCATGGATAGTTATCCTAAAGGATAAATACAATCCAAATTCATTTGTCTTGATTTGTGTAGGTCAGTTGTTGTTTTCACTTAAAATTATGTCCATTTTAAACAAAAGAGAGACACTTTGAGTGATACTGGCCACACCGTGACTCAAGTTGAAAAGGGGTTGACTCGTACACATCAAAAATGCACCCATGGATCTTTTTCATAAAGGATCAACACAATACGAATGCGTTTGGTCGGATTTCCGTAGGTCAGTTGTTGTTTTCACTTAAAATTCTGTCCATTTTAAACAAAAGAGAGACACGTTGAGTGATACTGGCCACACCGTGCCTTGGATTGAGGAGGGGTTAACTCCTAAAAATCACCAAAACACCCATGGATAATTATTATAAAGGGTCAATACAATATGAATTCATTTGGTCAGATTTCCATAGGTAAGTTGTTGTTTTCACTTAAAATTCTGTCCATTTTATACAAAAGAGAGACACTTTGAGTGATACTAGCCACATCGTGCCTCAGATTGAGGTGGGGTTGACTCGTACACATCACCAACATACCCATGGATATTTCTCCTAATGTATCAACATAATACGAATGCATTTGGTCTGATTTCCATCGGTCATTTTTTGTTTTCACTTAAAATTTTGTCTATTTTAAACAAAAGAGAGACCCTTTGTGTGATACCAGCCACACCGTGCCTCGTATTGAGGTGGGGTTGACTTGTACACATCACCAATGCACCCATGGATCGTTATCCTAAAGGATTAACATAATCCAAATGAGTTTTGTAAGATATGAAGGTATTTTGGATATTTTACTAGTTTTTCTTCTCCAAAGCCGAAAGAAAAGTGGTTCATCATTCTTGTATGTTGCTGGTGCATTTCATCTACTAAAATTGGAAAATAGATCATTGGAGAAAGGTTGTTTTATTTAATAACAATTACAATTTTCTTACGAACATTTACATACAAAAATGTTTCACCTTTTTATCCCCTTAACCCCTCTCATAAATCACTGCCAATTGTACACGTCCCCAAGTCAGATCTTCATGCTATTTGTGTAAAATCTTCCATCAGGTATGCGGCCCACTTGTTTCTAAAAAAATCTATATCGTTTTGTGAGTATGAGGCATTTTATTAGTCAAAGTAGTACTGAAAAATATATAAATAAATAATTAATAAATAAATTAAAGGAAATAGTAGTTGTTTTTGAAAATACCTCTTTTAGGATGCTAGTTTTTTGATGAAAAAAAATCTCTTTGATAAATTTACAAACATAATAACCGCAATAATTATTGTTTGTTTTTTTGTACACTACAAAAAATTTGATCATTAGGAGAATAAGTAACTTGTTTTGATATGTATTTAGATAGTGAAATCTTATTATAAATACCCTGATATTTTTTCAGATGTAGTACTTGCTCGCCTCCTTATGCTTAGCCCCTGTCCTCGTTCCTTTTTTAAGATGATAATGATACACCGCACTATCATAATAGAATCCTCAATAAAAGATAATATAAATTATATTACTTTATTTTTAGACCTAAAATGTAGGATGTAGTGTCTTACAGATTCACAAACTTCATCATGTGTGGTCGGTTTGTTGGATATCCTTGCTTTGAATATAGAAAATAAATCTTTGGAGTATCCAAGTTCACTGTAATTAGAATCCAATGTTGCCTAAAAATACAAAAAGGAATAAGTAATAAAATAAGTGAAAATATAATTGATATGCTTTAATCGTAGAGTTTTACCCTTGCATGGTTGGTATTAGGAAGAGTCTTTCATCTGTAATCTTGCTTTCAAATGTTTTCAGCAAGGCGTTCACTATTTCATCCTTTTCTGATGGCTCTAATTTTGTTAGATGTGTTGATGTGGTATGAGGACTGACGAGTCTGAATTTTGGATCATGGAAAAATTCTTTCAACTATTTTTCATATATACGTCTGTCAATAATATAACATGCATTTAGTCATAATTTTCACATTAGATCAGCTTTTAGAAAATCAATTCAGGAAAACATACCTCATAAATATATCTACAACTATGATGCCTAGCCAAAAGTTTTCAAGGATCTCATTTAAATTTGTAACTACAATGAAATCTTGACTTTACTCTCTGTATACATTCTTTTCGAAAACCACTATATGACTACTACCACCTCTTAGATTTGTATCCACATGAGTCTTCAATGCTAGTAAATGCGGATAGAGAACAGGTGGTGTTATTGTGCTTTCGGTAGCTCTTTGGGATCAGTTGGTCGATACTTAAGATGCTTTTGAGCCGACATTTCTTATCACCCCCTTCCATTCTCCGTCTACAATAACATTCATTGGTTCAGACCCTTTTTCATTAATTATTAAAGGTTTAGCATGAAAAAAAGGAAATAAATACCTCTTTGTCCCCATGTACTCTTACAAGTTGTGACGACCATGAAATTAATGTCCTAATAGTCTTTTAAACCATATGAATATCATCGTCATCAAGTGGAATAGGTAGCTCTGCATTTGGCTCATGATCTATAGTAATCGCCACTTTTAGATGATCTTTCGGACGTGGTCTATTATGTAGCTTGTCATCTGGGATGTTGAACACTGTAGCCCTCACTACAAGGTGATAGGTGGGTGCTGATAGATATAAATCACAGTCATTATCACCATATAGAAGATTAGTATAGGAAAAGTATCAGTGTTTTTTTGATTCACATTTCATGGGAACAATTATTAGAATATTGATTACCACGGCTAAGACAACTCTTTGAGGGGAATACCTTGCCTCAAAGCTGGTGGGGAGTGGGGTGGGATATTCATGCGCTGGTTGTTTCTGAGTTGTTTCTTCTCCTTACGTCCCACCCATAAAAGTTGATAGCAACTCTCCCTTCCATTGAAATCGTTCTTCAAGAGTTTCTAGTCTTTCTCTCATTTGTTTCAATTTTTCATCTCTATCATCCGTTTCTTTTTTTCTCAAAATGTACTCGGGGTGTCACCCCAAACCCCACACCTCTAACATGACCGTATTATTCTGGATACTTCAAATCCATCAATAATAGGTCTGCATCCGCTATAGGAGTAGCTAATTCCTGTGACTCTCAGATATAGGAAAATAACTAATTAATTTTACGTAATAGCAATTTAAAACAAATATTTTTACCATCGTGTCATACATAGACATATTTCCCATACTTTTTGTGTGTTTTCATCTACTAGCTTACCTTCCTTATTCAAACGTGCCTCCTTCCATAGCACATGATGTGGGATCGAAGTGTCTTTAGTTTTAGACTCATCAATCTACATATAAATATAGAAAGATAATTATGATGTTATTTATTGGCACCTAACAATATTACTGTAAATTTAAAATATGTACCATTTTCTTCTCTAGTGAAGCATACCCCATCTTTTATTTACGATATGGGTATGTTGGTTTTGATGCACGTTCTTTATTTTCAGTACTGATTTGTTGTTTCATAAATGAAATATTGACAATCAAAGTGATGAATACACATATCCTTAAACAACATATTACCACCCACAATGTACCTCAAACTTCTCATCCCCACGATAGCCAATAAATGAATCCCATGCTTCTTGGATATCTGGTGAGCATAGACAAGGGGTGGGTGTGGGTTTATTTTACCTTTAGAATCTTTTAAGTGACATTTTGTTAAAATAGTGCGAAAACCTTGATGAATCCTTCCTGAAAGTTTTAGTACATAATTCCTGTGTGAATCATCTACTATAAATGTACTCTGCAAGAGATTTACAAGAGTAATACAATGTTTCATTATTTTATTTGCTAGTAAATTAAAAAATTAATATCATAATGTTACCGTAATTTCTTCCCAGATCACAGCCTTCAGCCCGAACACAACATGGTGCCATAAATCTATGTCAATCGGCACACATTGCCGAGTGACAATTCCAATGTAACTACTAAACATAGCCTTGTTGGGATTCACATGTTGGCCTCGTTCATTCCATATGACATCAAATTTGATGCCATTACTTTTCGCCTTAAGAACTTTGGATAACACCGTCAAACTATGACGCACCTGTGTTTTCTACGACGTCAGTCCTTCATCCCCGACCATTTCATCAATATTAACATCATATATATGTTCATCTGAAATGGTATAAACAACATATGCTGATGGTTGTTGGACCTCAACACTAGGAGCAACAAAAGGTTCAGAAACATGTTGTTGCTCTACTATGTGAGTAGCTGTAGTAGAAGCAGTAGCAGCAGCAGTAACAACTTGAGAGACTTGTTCAGCCTTGAGGTTAGGAGCACCAAAACATGAAGAAGTCATTATCTTCAAAAGTGGTTGAATAGTTAATTTAGATTACATAAATTCAGTAATGATATGATAATAACATGAGATAACAAGATCTATATTACAAACAAAATATAACTTGTTTATTGAACTCTCTTTCTTTTTTTCAAAGGCTGAAGGGATTTGAAACCTCTATCGATTATCCAAATCCCTTCACTGTGGTATTCTATAACATACAAAACATCAACTACATTTGGAACACTGTTAAATGATTGCGACATACCATTGAAAGGATCATCCTCAACTAAATTTTCACCAGACCGTTTAGTAGTTTTGGACGATAACAGAACACTCGACCACTTTTGGTTTGAGGGATCTAGAACACAACAGTACTTGAAAATGGACCTATGCCCAAGGTTTTCCCCAAAACCGTGGGTATGGGTACCCCTATGACCACAGTTTTTGAAAATCGTGGGCATAGGTCACTTTTCAGGACCTATACCCACAGTTTTGGAAAACCGTGGGGATAGGTTCTGAAATGTCACCTATCCCCACGGTTTTCAAAAACCATGGGGATAAGGGCACCGATCCCAATGGTTTTGGGGAAAACATGGGTATAGTTCTAGGATAAAATATGTATACCCACGGTTATGAAAAACCTTGGGTATAGGTTACACGTGTGTGCGCGGGAAATTTTTTTCCCCGCCGGAAGGATTTTTTTGGCAGGAGTCATATACCCATTGTTCTTCCCTCTATACCCACTTCTTATATAACTATATTTAACTAAATATATATATATATACACATAGGTGATGTTAGGGTAGTGGTTAGACGCGGTGTTTGGAGCGAAGAGGTTGCGTGATCGAAACCCGCGACCTGCATTATTTTAGGATTTATACCCACGATTTGGAAACCGTGGGGAAAAGACTTTGACACCGTGGAAATTGGGTATGTTTCTTTGACACGGTGGCAGAACAACTATACCCACGGTTTTAGAAAACCATGGGTATAGGCTAGGGACCTATACTGACACCTTTCCAGCCCATGGTTCCCAAAATCGTGGGTATAGGCTATACCCACGGTTTTGGGGGCTATACCAACAGTTTTGAACCGTGGGTATAGGGCATTTTTCAAGTAGTTTAAAAAACATGTATCGCTTGTGATGCCATTATAAACTATTAATATTTGTTCCCTTATTTACTAGAATCAACTTTCACAAATCCCCATTCATCTATTTTAACACCACTATTGTTATCAACCCATTTTCATTAAAAAATCAGCAATTGGAATGTCGTATAATCCAACTCCCATAATTGTTTGATAATGCCAAAGTATGAAATATTTGCATAAATTGGATTTCTATCCTTAATACTAGAAACATGCATCTCTTTAGCTGTATGTGTAACTCCACTATTTTTCATGGTACTATCTTTATCATGTTCATCTGTATAGAATGTATAACCATTGTAAGATAATACATACACACTTAGTCTGGATGCTACCCATCGAAGTCATTGTGAAATTGAATACGGATTCATCCAACTCCTTAAAAATATGGTCCTAAAACCATCCTATAAACTGGTGATTATGTGTATTTGATATCCATTTTCAGCCCTTGATGTATTCAACTTCCTAATAATTTCATTGTGAGTTTCAATATATGGAGAAACCTCCCAACTGTTATGAAAAACATAAATGTGGGCCTGCTCCCGATTTGTAATACTGATTATCACAACATCTCTTCTAGAAATTCCCTCACCCTCAATGCGTCCAGTGTGACGAGATTCCGAGAGACCAATTCTTTCCACATCAGATAGTTATTCAGTACAAAATTCAATGGCTTTCTCAACAATATATCACTCCACTATACAACCCTCTTTCCGACATCTATTTTTGACATACCCTTTAAAAATATTCATATATCTTTCAACGTGGTATATCTATCTATAGTGCACAGGACCACAAAGTCGAGTCTCTTTTACCAAGTGAATCCTCAAATGAACCATCATATAAAAGAATGTTGGCAGGAATAGCATTTCTAATTCACATAATATGATGTCAATTTCTTTTTTCCATTGATGGAAATTTCTCCGGGTCTAAAACCATGCAACATATATCTCTGAAAAAGAAACAAAGTTTGGTTAATGTATGATGAAAATTCATGGAAAAAATGCAACGTAAAGATATAGAAATTAAATCTTGCATCAAAACATGGCAGTCATGTGATTTCAAACCTTTTAACTTCAAATCATTCATAGAAACAATGTTCTTGATATTTGATGAATACCCCTATGGAACCTTTACGCTAATCATTTTTTTCATTTTCATATGGCCGGTTTAAGGGGTTGCCGGTACCCAAACATCATTCCCTACCATCCAGTAGACCACATAACCTCCATTCAAACTTCAAAATCAAATTCAAATTCAAACTCCAGGCGCCTCGAGCCGACCCGAGCGTCCACGTACCCCTCTAAGATGACAGGCCTCGTGCCGTGCGTCTGCAACGTCAGTCTCTATGGAACCTTTACATCATTGAAGAAGTTGAAAAACCGATATCTCTCTTCACTAGAAAGAGTGTAAGAAACTGGAGAAAGAAACATTCGATTTTTACCCTTCACGGGAGCCAACTCTTCTCGTATTCCCATGTCAACCATGTCCAACCTTGCCTTAATTCCATACTTTGTTTTTTCAGGGGCATTTAACAATGTTCCGATAACACTGTCACATACATTTGTTTTGCAAATGCATCACATCAAGAAAATTTCTGACATACAATCAATTCTAGTATAGTAATTCAAAAAAAACTGATCTCTTTTTCCAACCAATTTTTGTAAGGTTTTTCAAAAATGGTTTACCAAAAACAGTGTTCACATATTTTACTTTCTCAAAAAAGATGATCACTAGTTAGTGGAGATGGTGCTACACATTGTTCTGAACTTCCATTTAATGATGTCGTACAAGATCAGTACTTATGCCGACCAGGTAGAAATCTACGATGTCCTAGAAACATAGATTTCGATGAATATTTCAACCTAATTGATTCTATATCTTCTTCGCACATGGGACACCCTTGAGTTCCTTTATTTCTATAGCCTGATAAAATTTCTATAAGCAGGGAAATCATTTATTTCCCCATACAACATCGCTCTCAACATGAATTATTCACTTTTATAATCATAATACAACATAACACCTGAATCCCACAATAACTTCAAATCCTCGATCAAAGGAGCTAGATAAACATCAATATCATTACCTGGTTGTTTTGGTCCTAATATAAGCATAGATAACATGTGAATTTCTGCATCATGCATAACCAGGGTGGAAAGTTATAATTTACCAACATAACAGGCCATGTACTGTGAGTGCTGGTTTGAAAACCAAAAGGATTCACTCCATCTATAGATAACGCAAGACGAAGGTTTCTCGGCTATTTTACAAATTCAGGACACTCATGATCAAATTTCTTCCATTTAGGAGAGTCGGACAGATGACATAATTTCCCATCTTTATTTATTTTATCTATATGCCACGTCAATTGTCTTGCAGTTTCTTCACTTCCATATAGACGCCTAAACCATGGAATGATTGGAAAGTACCATACAACTTTCGTAGGACTGGATTCATCTTCCTTGTATCGAGAAGCATCACACTTTGGGCATTTTGTAAGTGATTTTTTCTCCATGTGAAACAATATACACTCTTCCGGGAAGGCATGTATTCTTTCAGAAATCATACCCATCGAGCGTAGCATTCATTTAGCTTGATATGTCCGGCTTGGGAGCTTATTATCTTCCGGGAGCATGTCATTCAAGAGAGAAAGTAATTATGTAAAACTGACATCACTCCATCCATTTCCTGCTTTCAATTTATACATCTTCTGTACAGCTGACAATGTTGTATATTTTGTGCAACCAGTATACAATGGAATCTTTGCACAACTCTTTAACTTCTCAATCAATTTTGGGCAATCACATAGTTCATCTTAAATTGTCCTTATCATTTCCTCAATATGATATTCATCATCATTGACATTTGTAATCACATCCTCCATATGTTTTTCTTCATTATCCATATTTGTATTCATATATGATGTTCCATAAAACACAGTTTTATCCCGGCCAGTTGCTTCATTCGCTTTTTCTCCGTGTTTATTCCAACATTTATAACTCCGATCTATTCCGTGACATATCAAATGTTATTCCAAATCCTCTGGAGTAATTAGTCTAGAATAACAACAACGTAAACATGGATAACGGATTTTAGAAGGATCCTTTGCGTGATCCTTTTCAAACATGATGAACTCTTTCACTCCGTTCTCATAATCTATTGTCAAACGATTAGCAACCATCCAATATTTATTCATCTACATCCTATTTGAATCTCAAATATTAGTATTTATGGTTCAAATACACAAAACAAGACTTCCAAATACAGTACAAGAGAACCAATTCCTTATAAAAATAGAGATTAATAGAGACTAACCATTTCATGGGGGATACAAATAACCTTGGTTTATCCCAAATTAATATGGAATTTCATAGGTTTTGTTACCCAAATTAACATAAGAAATAGAAAATTAAGGTTAGTGAACATAAACTCTATCATGAAAATCTAAAGAATATGCAATAACTCTCCCTTACTAACATGGGGCTCTACCAACGCCTACCATATACCTCGAAACTAATTGAAAAAATTTGAGAAAATAGTTTCTTTCATATCTGATGCTCAAACTCACATGCAATCATCCTCTATGGCTCATCCTCCTTTATCAGGTCAACCATTCTATGGTCAACTAGTCTATCCTATTATACCTCATCAACCTAAAATACATATGGATGAAAACCAATAGCCAATTCTATAAGTAAAGAAAGGATTCTCCTAATCTCTACAATATGGAATTCATTAAATATAATTACTTTAAATTCATTATAGTTTCCTCAAATGACCCTAGTTGAAACACAAGAATAATCAAGAATGATACATATACCACTCCTAGGTCTCTGCCCTACATTCAATATTATCATGCCTAATATTTTTGGTAAGATCAAGTTACTTACTTTAAATCATAGGGGGGATAATCACTTGTGTCATAGATGGTCTCCCATGTTATTCCATAAGAAAATTTTAAAAAATATTATTGAACTATCATCCCATTAAATCCTCACGAGTGTCTAATTCAAAACTCTATCTTAAGTGTAATATCAAAAGAATATATATTAATAAATTACCCCACATCCACTTCCCCACTAATCTGGTCACTCTCACACTCTAATGGAATATTTCTTATCCATCAACCCCTTCTATATAATCTCATAACCATATATCCACACATACACATGTCACAAACACATAAAAAACCATATCCACATCACAACCACGCATCACATCCTCATCACAGTATGATATCGTGAACATGAAGGACATAAAAATCATACTCTCCTCCTATAATGAACAACCCCCACTATGTATCCACACCAAATACACATAATCATATCAACAAGAATATATATACACCAAAAACTAAAATTGTTATAGGTCGTATTTATACACCCACTGTGAGCTATTACAACTCATACTATGTGTAAGGGGGAGAAGGGAAGAGGGAGTGGTTATATATGTGTTCCCTCTATAACCTAGATATTGAGAAAAACACTCAGAACCAAAGTACCCATATGGATTTCAATCAGGCTACTCAACTCAAGTGGTGGTGCGTAAGAAATAATAAGAAAATATAATAAGTATATAGTCACACATAAATCTTTCCTAAGGGTTTACACCAAACTAACACTGAAAACACCCTCATCAACCATTTCCTTGTTATTGACACCCTCTAATAACCACTTCCATTATAATGCCACAAATAATCCCCAACAAATCACATAAGCATCCATGTCAATATTACCAACTTCTCATTTCATTTAACATTATAATTTATTGGATTTTTATTACCATATGCATTTCAATTGTTAACCATTTTAATGTAAAACCAACCATTAAATCACTACCCACTATAATCCATTCATTAATCATTAATAACATTTATTCTATCTTTAACAATTTATTAAATATAATTATTCCAATCATTATCATTAATCATTTAACAAACCATCATTTTTCATTTCCCACTCATCACCCATTACTATTTTCATTTATTCCAACCACATTCCATTCCAAAAGGAAAATAGAACACCACCCAATAACAACTAAATTTTCATGACATAAAATTCCACTAAACACATTCTAAAATCCATAAAACCACTTATTTTCTTCCTAAATAGCCATATCATTTCTATTATAACCACACAATAATCCATCCATCACTACTATATTAATTACCACACCACATGCTCCCAACCACATCAATCAACCATCACCCTTATAATCATAGTGATAAATACCCCATACATAGTAGCATAAATGGGAAAACATATAAGAAATTCACACTAAAACCCCCCCTTAAACATTCTTTCATATTAAAGTAGAATTTATAATTTAAATATAACACTTTAATTACAGATTTCCATACAACCAATTCATTACCTACCTTAAGCGACTAGAAAATATTTAAAGGTGATTATAACATATTATTAGTAGTAAGAAATTTTTTTCACAACATCAAAAATAAATCATTTAGCAATAACACAAATAAGTCCATAAATATATAAGAAATATTATTAATCTTCATAAATCACAAGCAAAAATCCCTCTTCACTTTAATTTACTTTAGTGTAATTCATTATAGTATTTAGGTTAATCAGTACTGTCCATCCAATGGAAAAAAATAACATGATAATTCCACAATTTACACATAATAAAGAAGGAGAAATTTCATGTCCCCAAACTCAACTAAATATTTAACAAATATTTCAAATGAAAGAGAATAAGTCTCAAATAAAACATGACATAACACATGAGGGTAATATAGAAGTCCTATGTATGACCATTAACTATTAAAACCATAACAAAGAAATGAAAAAACTGAATCAGCATTGTTGTCACATCCTTCCTAAGAAGAAAGTTCAAGAAGAGAATCAAGAAGAAGAGAAAATAAATTCACCTTAAAGGAGGAGAATTAGGGAGCCTTCTACGCAATGTCGGGAGTGGAAGGCGAGACCGCCAGAGGGGTAGGTGCATGGGAGGAGCCGCCAACCATTGAGAAATGGAGGAGTAGGGTTTGTGGGGATGAGGATACATGGAAGGGGTTCGAGGGGGAGGATAAGGAGTAGGGATAGCGGAGGAGGTTCAGAAACATGAAGATCGGGGGGGGGGGGAGTTTTTGCAGGGGTCTAGTACCGCAAGACTTTGAGGGCGTGATAAATAGCAGATATTGTGCACCCGATTTTATAATATATGGGACTACGGTTTTATCAGCGCTAAATGTTTTGTGTGGATTAAGTAAGGCTTTATTAGCGCTTTTTTATCACTGAAAAATACACTCTTTATCGACGCTAAAAAAGCACTG
Organism: Viscum album; assembly: GCA_963277665.1. Classification (NCBI taxonomy): domain Eukaryota; kingdom Viridiplantae; phylum Streptophyta; class Magnoliopsida; order Santalales; family Viscaceae; genus Viscum; species Viscum album. Next base: position 461,475,582 of record OY728134.1, on the reverse strand, counting down.
ATAAAGCTTTCTTTTATCAGAGCTATAATTTTAGCACTGATAAAGTAAGCCTTTATCCGCACTTTTTTAGCAGTGATAAAGGGTCTCTCTAAAATCAAACCAAATATTAAAAAAATATTGATAAAAAATCTAGGGGGGTTAAAAAGCCCCTATAATTTAAGAAATTAGTGGGAGTTCATAAAATTATCTAAAATAGATGATTATCAAGGGTTGCACATAACCCTATCTAATTTATAATTAAAATGACTTTAGAGGGGGTTCATGACCCCCTATAAATTCAATGATTAGAGGGGGTTTTTTATAAACCCATCTAATGATACAAAAAATGAATTTAGAGGGGTTTGTTCAAAATACCCTCTAACCCCCCTCTAATCTGTTGTTTTTTTTCTAGTTTGGAGTGACCAGTGCGAATAAAAAAAGAGAAAAATGGGAATAATTTTTTATATTTTGTTTAATTGTTTGAAAATAAGGAAAGGGTAGGGAATATCATGAAAATAAGGAAAAGGGTTTTGGTATTTTAATGGGCACTCCAAACTAATAAAAAAATATAAAAATAAAAAGGCGGTGTGCATGTCATGTAATGTGTGTGAAATTCAAAAAAGGGAAACTTTTTTATTTTTTATTTTTGAAAGGGGGTGGCATGATAGATTGTTTTTAAGGGAAAAAACAAAAAAAAAGGTGTCTCCACATCATTTTTTAAATTTAATAATATATTTGGTGTAATTTATTTACATAAATAGAGAAGAAAATTCAATATTAATTTTAGATCCATTTAAAGTATTAAAATAGTAAATTTTAGAATTTTTGACTTTTTAGAATTCCTTAGTTCTTCCTATTTTTTTAAATTAAGAATTTTTCTAATTTGGTGGATAATACTAAAATAAAAGTAGTATAGTACCACCCATACCACACTAAGATATGATTGTAGAGGGATATAATTGGATAAAAATCACTTCCATGCATAGAAGTGTGGTGTACAACACCAAATTTGAGGTTGATATATTTGACGGGATGGATAACTTCAACATATAGTAATGGAAAGTTATTAATGTGCTAACTCAAAAGGATTTATATTTTACCATAGAGGAAAAAACTGCTAAAATCATTAATATTTATTGGTGTAAACTCAGCCACCAAGATTGATCTATGATCCTTTTTATTTGGATAATGATTATTATTATAGTGTGATGTGAGAGACCACTATGAAGAGTCTTTGGAAGATTTTTTAGAATAATTACAATTATAAAAGAATAAAAAATAATCTCTTCCTGAAAAATAAATTGTTCCAATTCTAGTAAATGAAATTTATTTCCATGATTGAGAACCAACACATTTGTAACAAAATCAAAGAATATTTTAAAATTTTATATATAATGATCATAGAGGAAGATAAGGCCCTTGTATTGCTAAAATATCTAATAGAACTTTTTGATCATTTAACCACTACACTTATATAAGGTAAGGATGAGGTAAAATTTTTTGAGTTATAAAATCCCTTAATTAAAAATGTGTAAATATGGAAGGAAAAGTATATCCACAAATATTTCGAATCAAAGGAATTTATGGAAACCATAGGAAGATAATATTGTAGGAATCCTATAGGATTTAGAGAGTAAAATAAAAATTGTAGTCCAGAGGTAAATGTTACTATAGATGAGAAGAAAAAGATGAGTGTGCCTATTTTTATAAAAAAGGGAACTGGTAGAGGGATTTTCCCAATATTGGGAAACCAAAGGAGAATATTGTATTGAAAAATGAGGATATTGAAGATCCATATATCATTGTTTCCTTTATGGTCAAACATTCAAAAGGTTGGATTATTGATTTAGGTTATTCATTTCACATGTGTAGTAATCGAAATTGGTTTTCAATCCCTATGGAGTTTGATGGAGGTGTGGTGGTAATGGGAAATAACTATCCATTCCACATGAAAGGTATTGGAACAATACAGTTGATAATTAATGATGGTGAAATTATACATATTACAAATATGAGATACATATCAATAATAGAGAGGAATATTATATCTTTAGGATCCTTGGATATGCTTGTATACAGGATAACCATTGAATATCGAGTCCTGAGAATCGTCTAAAGTGAATTAATTTTGAGAAAGGTACTCTACAAGGTTTTTTTAAATACTTCATTCCTAAAAGGTTGATAAATTATATTAGAGTAGAGTTATCTAGAAAATTATAGATTGTGGAATATGAGACTCACACATACTGAAGAGAAATATTTACAGATCTTAGAGAATAAAGGGTTAAGGGGTGCCATGATATAAAACCATGTCTTCTATGAGAATTGTGTGATTTGTTAGCATACTAAAGTTAGTTTTAGAACTATAACCCATAACATGAAGGTTAGACTTGACTACTTACATTACGATATTTGGGACCATCGAGGAATGCTTAATTGGGAGGTAACCATTACTGTGTAACGTTTATTTATGATTACTCATGATAAGTTTGGGTGTATTTCATGAAGTATAAGGATGAAGTGTTACATATCCTCCTTAAATATAATAAAATGATTGGGAATCATATGGGAAGAAAAATAAAGATACTGAGTCCATATAATGGTGTAGAATAATTATCATATCTATCAAGATTTTTAAAATGATGGTATTGTGAGACACTTTACAGTGCCCAAAATGCCATATAAGAATAGGATAATTGATTAAGTGAACCATATATCCATAAAAAACATATATGGTATGTTATCTTATTTAGGTTGACTGAATATTTTTGGGTATAATCATTGATGTATTCAATACACATTGTGATCTGATTACCTACTTCCGTGATTGATGGAAAAACTTTAATAGAGGTTTGGTTTAGTGAGAATGTTTTTGATTTTTAATACTGTATATCTTTGGTTGAACCACTTATTTCATGTAATAGACACAAAATCAGATAATAGAGGAAAAAATGTATTTTTTTTCTTTAGTGATGGTGTGAAGGCTTTCCAATTATGGGATAAAAAATAATATAAGATCGTTTAGAGTCACTGTCAAGAACCAACTCGGGCCACCCCTAAACTAGGAACGCAAGCTAGCCCGTGACATACCCAGGGAAGTAACTGATAACACCAGACCAGTAACTAGTGAAAATGTATTGAGATTCAATCATTGAGAATGATGTCACCCTTAGAATCCAGTAATCCCATCACACAGATTCCACTAAGAATCCAACATGACCCATTCGTAAGTTTTACTCCTACACCATAAAACTATCAAGTCAATAATAATGAAAATAAAAAATATCATAAAACTACATGAATAAAATAAATAAGGTCAATAATAAAACAATAACAACAATAAACATAATGATATAAAAATAAAAAACTAAACCACAACCCAACTATTAGGGGAGATTCATAAGCATCTAAAAACTAAAATAAAACCAAACTATACATCTACTAACCAGCTCTGTGCGACTTATGGTCACTCCCCACATCCATACCAACCATCAATAACAACTCTAACATGCAATATAAAGAAAAATGTGGCCATGACACCTATAAAGAAACCATAAGAGCTGTATACACCGAATGGTGTATGTAGAGTGTGAGTGAAACTGAGGCCAGTTGGATTTCACTAAAGAGATTGTGAAATTACTTTAAAATATTTTTCATTTATGCTAATTTGAGATATATTTAGAAAATAGTTCATAAAAGGTAACCACATAACTACTAAATGTAACATGAGAATTTTTTTATAAAACTTACTCCTATTATTTTCATTAAATGAAAATAATCACATTGAAAAAAATTTCTCAGCCTAAGCCTCCTTTACAAAAATATCCATTTAAAGTCCTCTTCAAAGAACCAATTTTAGAAATACACTATTCTAAACACATTTTGAATCCATTTTATAGAAAAAAAATCTTATGAATAATAATATAAAACACCAAGACACCATATCATAAGGAATATTATTAAATAAGAAATTGGTCATGGTCCGATGCATGTCAATAAAGTAAGGTAACACATGAAAAATTATGTTTTCTATAGAGTATCACAAAGTATCATGGTAGAAACACTAGGTCATAAGGTGAGAAATTTTAATCCATACCAAATAAATGAGACCAACTACAAGGATATTCTGTGTACAAACCACAAAATCCACCCGATTAGCCTACACCTAGCCTAACATCAGGGGCACGCCACACTATCCCTAGAATATCACACAACTTGGTGGATACTAGTAGCATGCAACTATCTAATGTATCATAAATCTAGTCCTATCACTCAATAACTAGTTTACCCATGGAATTGTAAAAAATAGGTGACCAAAAAAATCATCATAAGAGAAATATAAAATGAAAACATAAATCTCACCTCACCTCAAATTCCCTTGTAACAAATAACCCCCATCACGATGTTCATATCACAATAATAATTAATTCCCCCTCGAGGATACAATTTATATCAAGTAGAATAATGTGAATGGGATCAAGAGTGGTTCACAAAACCACACATCATAAAAACTATTCAAAAGTGTCACACATTCCTTTTTGAAAATAAACTCTGAATGTTGAGTCCCATACACTCCACTGAAATCAATTTCTAAAAAATATTCTAAAATAATTCACACAAAATTTTTTGGAAATCAATTAAACAATGAAACCATTTTTACCTTTAAAACCTATAAAGGTCAAAAATACCTATTTTTAATTCATTTCAAGATCCAAACATTGTCAATGAATTTTCATCATAAAGGCATAGTTAAAATAGGTGTTGCTACATTTCAAAGACACATGGTAATCCAAACCATCCTTGAAAATCTAGAAAACCACCAAATTCTTTTTATTAAAAGTGAGGAATCATTGTAAAATATTTATAAAAATTATGGTAACTATCATATATAAATATAAATTAATAAAAAAGGAACTCTAAATCATTAAGTACAAATTGACATATCAAATAAAAGGAGTTTGGAAAAACACCTACCTTTATCAAATGGTAATCAAGACAAAAGGTGTGTTGTTTGATAGAGAATTCTCAAAAAAGAGATAACAAATCCTTAAAAATCTCTATAAATAAAAAATTCAAATTATAAGCCACCTAGAACCCCAAATTCGAACCTAGCATCCCCTAGGGTTCACGAGAGAGGAAGAAACCAAAGAAGAAATGGAAAGGGGGAATAAATAACGGAGAGAAGGGGTTTGAATTAAATAAATCACTAAAAAATGTGGATGAAAAAGATTTGAAATCAAGTAGAAAGGAGTAAGGGAGCTATCACATGCACCCTATCCCCGAATAAACCTATAGAAAACGAAAATATGGTTTCCCTTTTAAAAATAAAAAAGGAAAATGGGTATTTTATTTTTAACTATTGTCTTGGAAGCTCACATGGTTTGGTTGAATAGTTTGGTAAACTGTGTGCTGACTATGCGGATGTACCTACATAAGAAAAATCCACTCACATGTTTTGGATGTACGATTACCAAAACTTATTCTAATCATGATAAACCAATCTATTAAAACTATATATACTCCTATACAATTTTCACATGGTTTCTAATTACTCATTGTAAGACATGTGATAGTACCCCTATGTAAAAAAGAATCACACAATTTCTACTAGGTTTTTTTGTGGTACGGACCCACACAATGTGCTACCCATATTAATAAGCTATGCATGAAAAAAATTATGTAGAAAAATCTTATGTAAGGTTGAAAATAATGGTTATTATACAGTTTCTCCTAAATGATGTTCAGTAACCATACACAGAAGGAACCCCAACATCAGGATCATCTGTAATGTTTACCAGAACATGATGTAAGCATGAAGTAACTATTAAGTAGAGTGAAAAATCTAGAAAAATTTAAAACCCAAACCTAAAACTTATAAAAATTTGAATTACCCAAAAATTAATTTATATAATAATAGATACAGTGACACTAGGTGTCACAGTATCCCCACTATACTAATTTTTGACCCCAGGGAATCCTTGATAAAAGTAGAAGTATTAAAAGCAATCCCTAACAACACCCTATGTAAATAGGAAGGTTGGGTGGGGGAAAACTAGAGATAACCTAGGAAAGTGAACCATTAAGAATAAACAATTACAATTAATTAGCAGATCATGTCCATAAGATTTATAATCATATCCAAGAATAATACAAATATGAAAATTTTGTAAAATCCAAATAAGAATGGACAAAGAGAATAAGCCTCACCACTATTTATAATTCATTTAAAATGGTAAAAATAGTGGAATCACAAACCACTAAACCAAAACATCGACTAATACAATTAATTTCCCAGGGTTACCCAAGAATAACCCAATTAAATTAATCATGAACAATCACCAATAAACTAGCTCTAATTCCTAATAAAAACATCCTCTAAGAAATAACTCATCATCCATAAATGAAAACTACCACCAAGTTTATCAAAACACCCCATCTACCAAACCCAAAAAGAATATTTCATAAGCACACCTAAATTAGAAACAACAAGGGAACTATACACAAGTCATGAACCAATGGGGTAAACTAGGATAGAAAAACCAGAACACCATACCATGATGAACCCATGAAACCAAAATTTGCACTTGCATGTGCTCAATGAGATAGATGAAATAACTGTCTTATTTACCTAATCACATACCCAACAATATCTCATGTTCAACTAGAAAAATTCCAACACTACATAAAAAATCACTAATAATATATAAACCCTAAGGAAAAACAAACCCCAAACCAATATACATCCACCACAAAAAAATCCATACCCATCCATAAGAGGGTAACCCATAAAATCTATATAAGCAAGATCCCACAGAGAAACACCTATAGAACTCACCACCAAAGCTCTAATTCAATTTTAAATCACCAAATGAAACCCATATCCTCTTCGCCAATCCACCACTTAAACATAACTTAAAAACTATATAGAAGAGGAAACTAATCTAATAATTCCTCAAACATAAAAAGATTCCCTGATCAATAAACCCCCTTGGAGTTTGGATAGAGTCAAGAACTTGGAAAGGCCAATTCCTAGAACTGGATGAGAGAGGCAATGAAAGGAATATTCTTAAGGATAAACACCCTATCTTTCATCAATATCGTTCTAGGAGGTATATAACAACTAACACGAAACAAGAACCTAAATACTCATTCTCTAAAATCAAATCGAATTGTCCCATAATCAATGGGATAAACCAAAATCACTCATTCACCCAAAATAAATTCATTACAAAAAATCCCATTTTCCAAAACCCAAATTTCTTAAAACAAACCAACCTTTTAAATATTTTACCCCATTTTAATTTTTTCAAGAAAACCTCATTTTAAGACTAAATGGTTATATATATTTTCATCATAAGACCATAATTTTTCATAAACATCCATTCTTCCTTAATTTTTTTTCCAATTTCATTTCAAAACCATCGGCCTTTAAAATATCTCATGTTAATAAAATAACTTCATGACTACCATTAAATTGGTTTTTACAATAAAACCACCCCATGGAGTCCACTTCTACATGAAAATTCATTCAAAATTTCATTTTGAAATCAATTAACTTGGAAAAAACTATAAATATATTTTTATAAAAATACCCCATAAAGGCTAATGTTTTTATAAAATACAATAATAAGATCATTTTTTTTTCAACAAAAAAGTTATTTTTTAAAATGAAAAATGAGTATTAAAACAAAAAACCCATTGAAAAATGAATAAAATTTACTCGAACCCACATTAAATTAGATAAATTACTCATGAAAAACTCCCTCAATTAACATCACACCAATGTTAGACACCATTGGGATCTATTAAAAAAATAAGGGAGGCAAGAAAATAATTCCAAATGAGAAACATCACTGTGTATGGTTTGGCTGTACAGGCTGGTAAACCATGCACTAACCATGTGATAAGATCTAGAATGATTACAAACCCATTTTTATGGGCTTTTCACAGTTTATTAGATCATTCAATCTAACCATGGAACCCAATTTCATTAACCAATTTCAACTCTAAAACTCAAAGAATTCCTTAAATCATTAATACACTCATTAATGACCCAATAATCATCACAACAAATCAAAATTCATCAAATATTTAAAAAAACTCAAAATCAAGACACAAATCCCAACCATCCAAGGAAAATATATTTTCATTATGAAGGGTTGTGATTAATCACCCATCCATGATCTACCTCTTTAGTTCTAATGATAATACTAGTCTTCATACTACCCATACATACCATAAATTTCAAGAGGGGTATTTGATACCATTTTTTATGAACCAACCCAGGTCGCCCCTAAACTAGGCACCCAAACCTGTTCATCACATACCTCAGATATGTTCCCAATTTCCCTAGTATGAAAAAAAGATCTAGTGTATTTATGTTAAATAATTTAGAATGATTTTACCCTTATAATCCAATAACCACATCACATATATTTCACTGAGAATTAGGCATGACCCACCCGTAAGTTGGATGTCCATGCCATTAATCTAACAGGTCAATAATAATAAAAATAATATATAAGATCATGAAAAATTAATAAAATAAGGAATTTAATAATGAAACAATAATAACAATAATCATCATGATACAAAAATAAACAAACTAACCCATGGATCGACTATTGAGGCCAATAAATATACATCCAAAAAATAAAATAAAATTAAACCGAACATCTACTAACCAACTCTATTTGACTCATAGTGACCCCATAAATCTAAAAAAAACCACCACAAACAATCTAAAAACCAAATATAAAGAATTATGAGCCCACAATGTTAGAAAATAAATCATAAGAGCTATATACAACGAATCATGTATACAAGGTGGGAGTAAAACTGAGCCCAGTAGGATTTAATGAAATATATTGTGAAATTACAATAAAATATAATTCATTTAAATTAGATTGAAATACATTTAGAAAATAGTTTATCATAGGAAACAAAATTAAAACCAAATATCATATGAGAGCAATTTTATTAAACTATATCTTCTTCTTTTATTCAAATGAAAGAAATCACATTGAAAACATTTTCTCGGCCTAAAACTCCTTTAATAAAACACCCATTTAAATTATGTTTCAAAGAATAAATTTTAGAAATAAACCTTTAATTTTTTTAAATGCATGTTATAAAACAAACCAAATCACATGAAAAATAATATAATATAACAAGACACTATATCATAAAGAAAATAAGTAAATGAGCAATAGGTTATGGTTTCATGCATGTAAATCAAGCTAAATAACAAATGAAAAGGAAGTTAAATATAGAGTATCACCTCGTATCATGGTAAAAAAACTAGGTATTAAGGTGATAGAATCCCAGAACTTACTAAATACATGGGACCATCTATTGGCATATGCTGCGCGCAAAAAACACAAGTCACTTGACTAGCCTACAATTTAAAGACCCATAAATTTCGAGGAAAAGTTTTTCTAAAATTCTTTGGGATTTTATGAGTATGAAGTTTCTGACGAAACCTGATTCCGAGGCCCGGTGTGCCCGAAATCAATTTCCGAAATTTAGCTCGGGTACGTTCGGTGAACGAACGAGTGGGTTTTTCTATCTTTTTAACCGGTACTCGTAATTGAAATCCGAGGGCACCGATGAAACCACAACATCAGTAATTTCTTAGGAGGACATTTACTGAAGATGCGTTTTCTTGGAAGGAGTTGTTAAAAAAAGGATTAAATAAAAAAAGTTAATAAAATTGTGGTACAATTTTATTTCTAAATAAGGTGGTTTTATCCTACATGGGGGAGTTAGGGTGGGACCCACTAGCATCCTAACTACCCATGTGAGGATAAATGTGAAGTGGGGCCCGCACGAGCCCCAACCCTTCAAATTCCCTAAAACCCCCCATTAAACTCCTTGTGTTTAATGTTGGCAAACCCTTGAACTTAATTAAGTAACTCCTCCTCTCCCACTTTAATTTATGCCAACACATGATAAATTAATTGATTAGACCTCTTTAATTAATTTAACTAAGTGTTTGAATTTTTAAGTTTTTGAAATTCATGGAAAAGTAAAATAAAATAAGGAGGAGATTATTTTATTTTTGGTTAGAATTGTTGTGTGAGGAGGATTTGGAGAGAGATCTCTAAAGCTTTGAAGAACTCTTTACTCCGACGAAGAATGACCATCCTTCTCGACAAAGAACGCTTCCTGGTTCTCCATTAAGGGAGGATACACCACCGTGGGAAATTTGCAAACAACGGCATGACCTTTCCCATGTCAATGAACAATGCTACCTCTCCGCAGATCCATCGAGTGATCACGTCACGAGGTAGGGGTTAATTCTTTTGTTCAAGTTTAATCATCGTCCTTCGTTGTTCAATAATTGGCCGAATGTTATCGTCGTAACAGGGGGAGATTGGACATCATAAACACGACCGATTCTGCTCCCCTTATTCTTGTTGTTCTTCGTTGATGGTTGAGGTGAATACGGAGCGGTGCCATTGCACCGCGTAGGGACGAAGAGAACCACGACCAGAGCGGGCCGCGGCGGTGGTGTGCGACACTGTCGCTCCATGCCGGTGAGGCCGAAGGAGGCCGCAGCCAAGAGTGGGCCGCGACGGTGGTGTGCGGCGCCGGCGCGCCGCGCCGATGAGGCCGCAGCTAGGAGCGGGCTGCGGCGGTGGGGTGCATCGCCGTCGCACCGCGCCGGTGAGGAAAGCCACAGCCTTAGGAAGCGGCAGACTAGGCAGTAGCGGCCAGACAACCGGCCACCAGCGTCTCCAGGAGGGGGGACCCTGAAGGGTCCCACGGTGGCTCAACCGAGCATAAAGGCCAGCCGTCACCGAGAAAACCGGGGGGGGGGGGGGGGTGTAACCCCCCCCCCCCCCCCCCCCCGACATGCTGCTAAGGTAGACCCCACATGGTCTGCCGTTTCTGGACTCGGCCAGTGGCCGAACATCAGCCAGCTTCCGAGCCGGGCCGCAGGCCACGCGTGCCGGGCCAGCCGCATGCCACGCGGGCCGGGCCGGCCTCGCCCAGCCATGCCGGGCCACGCCCAGCTGGTCCGGGCCACGCCCAACCAGGCTGGACCCGGACCCGGGATGGGTCGACCCGGTTCGGGCCGACCCAGGGGGTTTTGGGCCGCGTTTGACCGGGCCTAGACCCCCTATTTTCGGACCAGGTTCATTCAAACACCCATATCTGGGGCTAAGAACCTTCAATAAATGCACCGTCAGTTGCCTAGAGATCCTTGGATCAATACGGTCGTTTAGGTATATTACACTCAATATTTTGGAGAATTTTGGGTACGACCGGGTTGGTTCGAACTCGAAACCAACCGGGCCCTCAGAGCGGAAACACTCATAGTTTAAGGACTAGACATCCGAATGACGTGCCCTTCAATTACATTGAATTCCTCTTAGTGAGAAGGTTCTTTTGGATTACTCCAATTGAGATTTGGACGCAGCTGGAGTACGGTCGGGTTGGTTTTAGCTTAAAAAACCAATCGGGCCCCTGGGACGGAAAATCCAATATCTCTCAGACCAGGCGTCTGATTGATGTGCCGCCTATCGCATTGAGTTCCTATTGACGAGATGAAACTTTTTGATACATAAAGTCTGTACTTCATGATATTTGATGTATTTAAACTCTTGGGTCATGGATCAGACCCTCCTGGAATCGATCATGCTGTGTGTGGGAACCCTAGAATTGGCTGCGACTACGACGATAATGACGACTATACTGGGATCCTACACGGGTTTAGCAGCGAGGACGACTGTACTTGGATCTTCCATGGGTTTCGCAGCGATGCCGACTGTACATGGATCCTACGTGGGTTCATCATCAATGGTTTCTGTACTTGGATCCTATGTGGGTTCGGCGACGATGACTTCTGTACTTGGATCCTACGTGGGTTCGGCAGCAGAGATGATTCAGAGGCTACATCTAATCATCTCCACCCCTCTTCGTGAGTAGTATACCTGTGTGATCTGAGTCTTGACTTTCAATCATTATCTTTGATATGATTTTCTTGCTTTCCTGTGTGTACTGGGTTGTACTTGGGCTCTTGAGTTGGATTCGAACTGAAAATGATGACTTAGGTATATGTATTTGTATATACCTAAGTAAGGTTAGTTGATACTTCATGTTTGTATCTTTCCTTTGTGGTTTGTCCTTTGTGGATTTTGGGGAGGCCTTTGGTGTAGAGACCCGAAGCCTGACGTACATTGACATTACATTACTTTTGCGGAATACTTAGTACAAAACAAAAACACACACACAAGGATCGTAATAGTTTAGTGTCTTTGGAAACTCGGAATAAAATCTTCTAATCGTGGGGAAAGATCTTCAACATCTCCCATAAAGATCTTCCTTTTTTTTACCTAAAACCTTTCTTTATATCTGGGGGAAAAGAAAACATAAAAGGGTGAGCTCAAATGCTCAGTAAGGGTAAACAAAAGAAATATCAATCACATCGTATTCATAAGAACATAACATTTTGGAAATCATAACCTGCAAAAGAGAGCATAATTTCATAACATGGGATAAATCATGGTAGTGAAATGTAATCACAATAATCATAACTTAAAACATGAAACTTTGTGGCATTCACACATAATCATAGAGAATCATTTCTTGTTAGTCAAGACTCATTGCCAAGACTATCTTAGTGGACAAAGTCCCTTTCTGAATCGAGTAACCCTCGTTTCAGTCCTATTTCACTGAACCGGTATAACCTAACATTCCAGCCATGTCTATCTCATGAGATATAAAATCTTTACCCAATGCATTGGAGGGAGATATAGGTCGCACCCATCTTATAATGAATCCTTTCTTATGTGTGCCACATAATCATAAATCATACATCATCGCATAACCCATGTAATAAAAATGGGATTCTTAAACAACATGACATCATAAAACAATTCATATAAGATAAAGGAATTCATAAAAATGTTTCCATCACAACATAATCAAATCCATGTAATAATAGGGATAAAAACAGAACCCTTTTATTATCTTAGATGGAAAATAATTTTGATAAAATACTTGAACTCCATTCTTGAGGAAAATATCCTTTCTACTTCAAAAACATTTTTCCTTTCATAACATGTCATACACTTTAAAATAAAAGAAGTTGATTAAAAATAAACTTGAAAACTTGTAATGGAAGCTTCTTGGAAATAATGTTTTAAAAATCCATTCATGTCGTATAAGTTAAAAAAAACATTCTTCGTACTTTTGTTCGGAAAAGTCAAAAAGTACCTCGTACGAAAAAAAACGACAAAAGATTCCTTTCGTATCTTTTACTAAAAACTCACCGAAGGGTAAAATAGCATTTAAACAATTGTAGGTGGATGGAAATAACATTACATATTGAGGAATCATGGATGTGGATGATAAAATACACCCCAGTAAATACTTACGAATAAACAATCTCGGATAAAAATGAGATTGTGATATTTCCCCTTACCTTTGGTCCGACTTGCTTTGTACGTATCCTAAACTCCTGTATAATGATTTAAATCATGTTATTGACTTATTCCAGAATCATATTCATTGTTATTATATCATATATGGTCCTCTTATGACTTTATATTAACCGTTCTTTTGGAAATTCATGTTAAAGTAGCGTTTTGGGTAAAATCGTCTCATTTGTCGTTCGTGTTTTATCTTGTAATTATTCATATGATTACTTAGATAATGATTACTTAATTACAGAATATAAAACATGATTTATATATATATATACAGAATATACATATATAATAAATCAGTAAATGGAAAGAAATACACTGTTCATGGAGACGGTAGTCCGTACGTACGCATGAACGCTGTTTTCGTTTCCTTATTGAATTGAATAGAATTAAGTAGATGGCATACATATAAATATAAATAATTCCAGTATCATTATTAGGTCATATATTTCATTATTACTTATTAAATATACTTTATAATCATTCATGAATGGTTAATCATGGAGAATGAATCTCATCGCGTCGTGGAGACGGTAGTCCGTACGTACGCACGAGCGATGATATCTTTCCCATGGTAGTGGAATTGTGTTGAAGTGTATATAATTTCAGTATCAATATCACTTTATAATAATCATATATAGTTACTCATTACACCATTATACCCATCCTATTAAGGTGGTGGCGGAAAATAGATTACACCACGGCGTGGAGACGGTATTCCGTACGTACGCACGCGCGGTGATTTCCTTTTTTCAGTGGGATGGATAGAAGGTTAATTAGAGTTGTTTCATATTTATAATAACATATCAGTATATAAGAAATACTGATGTTATTACTTTATCATTAAACAAATAAAGAAGAAGAAGTTGAAGAAGAAAGAAATTGAAAAAGATCGGTAATGGATATTACCTTTTCTTTGGAACGCCTCTTTGAATCCTCCACTTAGGGAACTAAGATTGGTCTTTGAAGAAGACCAGGACCTCTAGGATGATACTAGGGAAGTGGAGAAGAGATTTTGGCAGGGTTTGGCCGAGCTTGAGTGCTCAATTTGGTGTGAGGAGGAGGGGGAGGAGGTGCCCTTTTATAAGGGAGGAGAGGGGCACCTTAGGAATTCTTAAAAATATTAATTTATAATAAATCTAACCCCACTTAAAAACTTCAAAAAATGACTCATATTCGAAGATTAGATGAGATAGGTTTGTAATCTCATCAACCAATCAAATTTAGACATGTTTGGATCTTATTTGAAACCTTATCATTTTGATTTATCCTTAATTAATCTATTTAAGTTTATTTGTGGTTATAAAATTCTAAATTTTAAATTATAACAAATAATTACTTATTTGTTGTGAATTTTCCATAATTGTTTACTTTATAACATTATAGACCATATAAATATAAATTTATAATTTTTAAATATTTTTGTGATTTTTAAACAATTTTATAATATGTTATTTTTGTAAAATAACAATAGTGTCAATTTTGACACTATTCATTTATTTGAATTTAAATAAAATATATACAGAAGATATGTTCGAACTAAAAGCTTTAATATATTAATAAAAGGTCATATGTATCTATAAAGTTAGTGTATCACATTAAATAGTTCATATAATATTTATTTTATTATTTTTAAAACCATTTATTTGGTTTATCTCTTAATAAAATAAATACTACAACATTTTTGTATAATTATTTAATATACTTATTTGTTGCATAAAAATTAAAAATAAAATCCTATGATGAAAATAAATCTATTACCTTTCACAATAATACTTTTACTCGAATTTATCATCTTAAAATCACAATATTTAAATTGTTATATTTATTAAATTATGAAGGTGACAACTTTGGCATCATTTAAAATAAAATAATATAAGTGTCATAATCGCTTTTATAAGGCTCCAAATGGTCAAATATTCGACTATTGGATGCTTATGGTTTACATTTACATGTCCAATAAGTTTTGGTTAGGTATTTGTGCATTTTATGGTCACTATTAGTTTAATAAAAACAATATTCTTGATTTTTCACTAGATAAACAATTTCTGCATCACTATTGTGTCATAATTAATGATAATTATTTAATCCCTAAAAATTATAAATAAATTTATATGATGTATATAATTTCATTAGATTTCTGGATACTATTCATGTTCGAAGTTTCATGAAGTTTATCACTAAATTAAAATTAATATACTTATAAGATTTAAGAGAGTGACATGTTGTCACTTTCTTTGGTTTTAATAATAATTAAGTTATTTTCATGGACAAATGTCCATTAAATGATTCTAATCCGACCCTTATGTGATAGGGGTCGACTTTTAGTCATCCAATAGGATTTTGACATTTGTTAGGGTAATTTTAAAATATTATATTTTCTCTTAATTACCCGATTTACCTTTAACTATGGTAAATAAAATTTACCGTAGTTACTATTCATAATTCCCAAAAATAAAAAGTAGCTTATTAACATAATTTGGACCCACTAATTCCAAATATGGAATCCTTTTTTCCAAATTCAATACACAAAAGATGCAGAAATTAAATTAAAATAAATCCTTTTGTCGAAAGAAAACGGGTTTTTCTTTAAAACATTGCAAAAGATTGAATTGATTTAACCTACGAATTCAAGGTAAAATCAATGCTAACGACATACATTATATTAAATGGTAAAAATATATTCTGTTTATACTTTAAAACCATTTAATATTATAATTTAACCACATAATATATTACGATGAAAAAAGTTTTTTTTAATTAAAATATAGCGTGTTTTTACTATTCATTAAAATATGAAAGTTATCGGAAAAATATCAAAACTTTATCTAATGTAAATTTTTATATCCAGATTCAAAAGAAGAATATTATTTTGTCAAATTGAACATATAAACATGTCAAAAACTAGATTTAAAGTGGGTGCGCCATCAAAAGGCGGCAAAACTGCATTTTTTGAAAAATACTTATTTTACCCGATAAAATTATTTTGTTCTTATACCATGTTCTAGAAAATGTGTAAGATGAATAATAATGTTATAAAATTCAAAATTTAGATAATACTATTCATAACGGCTAGTTCATGACAATATTATAATAATATATCATTGTTTATTAAAACCCGGTATTGCGTACGACACACGCTATCGAGGAAGGTCGCGATTGCGTGTAATGAAAGCCAAGTCAGGGTTGCGTGTTGTGAAAGAATCCTTCGTTGTTTTGTATAACAGAATCCAACCACATTTCATTTATACATTTAATATATATATATATATACTCAATGTTGCGTAGAATAACTATTATCAAAATTGTGTGTAACACGGTCCAAGAATAGTGTTGCGTATACTGCAAGCTAATACGGTGTTGCGTATAGCGCAAGGTAATCTTGGTGTAGAATACAACACAAGACATTAATGAAATTAAAAGAATATTTTTCATAAAATCTCAGGGTGTTACATTTGGGGTCTCAGAGTCCCTACTGAGTATCGTATACTCACCCCTGCACGGGCTATACCCGCACTACGTTGTGTTGGATGCAGACGATGGACAACGCTGATCATGGTTGAGGCTTGTGGAGCGGGATGGTATCCGGAGATGGACTATCAGGCGGGACGGTATCCGGAAGTGGAGTGTTGTTCTTGTTCCAACGATTCACAAGAATTTGGTACACCACTTTATAAAATATTTATTATTTATCTATTCTTTTCCCTTCATTAATATATATATCCTTCTTCACATTTTCAATCATACTACCCACATATCATAAACCAAGTGTAGGAAAGTCTTGTCGGTATCACAAAGTCAAATCAAGTCATAGATTAGAGTTGTGAAAGAAATAATATAGCCAACATTCCCCCACCACTCAGCTTCTAAGATTTTATCATTAACAAACCTAGAAATTTTCATACCATATTTCTTGTAAATACTCCATTCATCACTAATGACCATCTCCCGAATACCATTTCTTATGAGCTTAAAAATCTTAAGCACCGCAATTACATGGGAAAGAAATATTTCGGGTCAGTAAGGCTTTCAAGACACCTCATGGACTTCGGGCCACCACAAGGCCTTCAGGGCCTCCTGATATGCAGTTGCATATAAATATTCTTCAAGGAACCGCTCTAGAGAAGGAGAGTTCATGGAACATTCACTAGAGTGGGGCTAAAAGGATTTGGAAGAATGAGAGGGTATGGAATTTTCCATCGGTACCGCGCCTGTGCACCTCTGCACAAGGACATTCTAGTAGAACTGCCATTCAAAGGTGGAGAGCTGATCATGATGAAGATGCTGGGGAGGGGTGGTTTCAAGTAGTCATAGTCTGTTTTATTTCTTTAAGACCTATGTGCCCTGTAATTTCTCCAAGACTATGGGAAATGTAATATCTAAGCCTACGGGTCTTGTAAGGGTTCCACCCTCATCCCTTGAAAGGGTGGTTATTAGAGAGTCAATAAAAAATAAGGCCTTCACACCATTCAGTCAGTCAACACAACGTCCATAGCAATATCTTAACCCAACTATATCTATCATAATCAAGTTTGTTACTCTCCACATTTTTGGGTGGAAAATGTAAGATTTCGTGTCCTAGATCCAACTTGTTGTACTTTGATTACATGGAAATTTAATGTATTTAAATATTAATCATCTTATTACATATTATTCATTATTCTACATGACTATGATGTAATAATGTCTTAGAGTATTTGCTGCATTGAAAAGGTCATGGCAGTTCCCCCATATGATGATAACTTGGAAATTCTATAAAAATATTCTTAAATATAGTTCTATGGTTGGATGACATAATATGATGGGACACATAACATGCATACCATATAGTATGAGTACATGTAAGAAGATGAGACTTCCTCTCATGAAGTTCACACTTGGTAATCACCAAGACAAGATCTTATGAGAACATACCCGCCAGTAGGAATTCCACATGTTTTGGTTTCATCAGATATTTCTATCTGCGAGAATGTGTAATGATCCTTATAATTTAATATTGTCATTAATATGTTTCACGAATCACACACTTTGATTTACTAAAAAAACCGTCACACATACAGTTGGCGGGAAGTAGGGTACGTTGGGTGCGTCATGAGTGACATGTTATTAATGGATAAGTCGAGGAAGGATTTCTCCCTTACATTTATGGAAGTTGATATCTCAACCCTTTGATTGAAATAGAACTGTTGCACGAAATTCCATGGCCATGGTGTAACGATGAGTTTATTTCAGGTAGTCAAAGAATGATGTATCAAGAAAAAAAAATTGATAACACTATCATGAAGCCTTCTTGATAAGATATTGCGACAAAGTGATTATATTACACAATGAGAATTTGTATGTGGATTTAGTTGTTGCAACTTTAAGTTATTTATCTTGGGTGCCTTGAACCATTGCTGTAAAGTACTCTTTGAATTTTGAAAAGCCTACCTAATGTCAAGAAGAAATTATCCTAGAGGGTCACACACTAAGTGTTTCTGGTGGTCTCAGTTAAATGCTATTTTTAATTAATTAATAAATATTATTCTCAAGATAATGGAATAATTTTATTCAAGTTAAAATGAATGCATAAATTAAATAAATATTTATTCACGAGATTGTGTGTAAAAGATATTTATTTATTTTATTGAACATTTAATAAATAAATATTTGTTTGTTTGTAAATAAAATATTTATTTAACAGAATAATTTATTTATTAATTTATTTGTTTGTTCAATAAATAGAATTGGAGTTCTAGGGGACCAAAGTTGGTTCGGTAGTACAATAATTATTTGAAGGATGATAAATAATTTTTTAACTAATTGACACAAATTAAAATAACTCTGCTATTATTTTGTGACGCGGAATTTTATTTATACTTCCGTTTTGTGCAAGTTGGAACCCCATAAATAATTACGCGGTATTATTATTAATAGCCTGGGTTTTTGTAACGCCCCGACCCTAGATACCCAGAGTCGGTGCATTATTACATAATATTGGCATGATCACAAGAAAGATCAAATCTCGAAAGACCGATTGGTTTAGTAGCCTTGGAAACACTAGATATATTCATAAGTCTTACATTACATCATAAAATGAAAAACTACTACAACAACATATTGTCTCCATAATCCACACTCATATCCCCACATAATATCCCTACAGGTCATTCATAATTTACTTGTTCACTTCCTGGGAAAAATAAAACATAGAAAAGGGGTGAGCTCAAATGCCTTGTAAGGATAACAATATAGCGGAAATTTTCATAAATAAGAATAAACATTTAAGGCAATGTATAACTAAAACAAAAGCCTTTCAAACTTGAACTTTCAACATAGTATGGCATAAATAAAATGAAATAATTCCAATTACTTATTCACATGGATATTCTACTAATCGAATAATCACATGAAAAATCAATAACCACTTTCATAATGATGGAATGCATAATGCCAGACTATCATAACCACATAGACAAGGCCTCGTGCCAAGACTACAAATAAGATTTTGCCAAGGCCTTGTGCCAAGACACTAGTTTGTCTCATGAGACCTACCAATGCATCGAGGAGCTATAGCGGGCTCCACCCGTCACTTATTAAGTCCAATGCATTCCTCATATGAACAGGTTTAAACATAACATAAACATTCGTATTAAAACTAGCATACGAAATGTCAATACTTTAACGACAAACCATGAATGGTATAAAAATAGCACATCCACAGTCAAACATAACTCATTCGATACAATATGGAAGAATGTATTGTATCACATTAACCTCAATCATGAATAATGAAGGATGTTGAGATAGATGAAAATAATCATCAAAACTATTTGAGAGAAATATCCCCCTTTTTCTTGAAATCATTTAAAAGTCACACAATTTTTCAAGAAGCCGTTTAACAATAGATTTTTGAATCAAAGTGTCCCATACCACTTTGAAACTTTTAAAAGGCGTTTTAATTTTAAAACATTAATGTCCATATAAATAAATCCTTAAAACCATTTTTAAAACATGGACATTAATGAGAAAGATTTAGATGAATAAGTCTTTAAAACATTTAAAAATGGTATTTTAGTTAGAGATTCTAGCCAAAAGAGATACACTTGAATACAAATAATTGAGGTAATAAAAACTTTGTAATATCATGAGAATAAAGGGATTCATGATATACTATGTCAAAGTACATTATATACACCACATAAAAGTGATTTGGTGTATAACAACAAAGAAGTCTCAATAGAATTTAAGTTGAGATGAAATCTCTCATAAAGGCTGTATCCTTATGTTAAGGATAAATCAATAACATAGTTATGTGTGAAAAATATAAATAAACTAAATATGATTGGATATTTAGTGTAAAACAATCAAAGGACATTCACACATAATCTCTAAAAACAACACCAATGAATAAGATGTTTAACTCAACAAATGGAGAATGAGTTAAAATTACTCTTATCAAATTCATATCGAAGACTTGAGAAATTATAAATGGAGTGATTATGTGTATCAAAAGTATATCCACATGAAGGGGAGTGGAAATTATGACATAGTCAAATGAATAGTGATTCCACACATAATCTTGGAGTGATATAATCAATGAAATATGTGTAAAGCCGAATGAGTGGAAACTGAAATCTCAATTTCCCTTATCGATTTGGTAACTTATGAAACATGCACCCATGAAAGAATGATCATACAATGATGATGTAGATACCCATAAATTAAAGTTTATTACACATTTAATACAATCATGGGCAGCACACATACACCACATGCAATAAATAAGTGGTGAACAATGGAATTCTCACGAAATTAAGAGTGAGATAAGAAACCCCTTACCACGTTAATCAACTGAGTCGTATGGCCAAAAGTTAATAACCACAAAATGATTTACAGAATAACATGAATATAAAGAGAATCATGATAATATATATCAAATGGCAGTACACAATACACCACTTTCAATAATTTAGTGGCGAACAATGGAAATCTCACGGAATTGAAAGTGAGATAAGAAAATCCCTTACTTTGTACTTTTTCCTTGGTCGACGGTAGGTTAAACTCTTATATAATGGTGAAATAATTGTTATTGAATTATAAAAGAATAATATATATTAATATGATATCATATATGATCTTTTAACATTGATTTGTTAATAATATCTTAGAATTATCGTCGTTTCGGGTGTTAACTTACTCATTTTCTTTAATATGTTTTGTTACATAAGCTTTGTTTTTTGTATCTTATTCATACCCAGAATGATATCAAGTCCTTAAACATCATTTTTAAATCATCAAATGATAATTATACTTGAATGGATACGATGGAGAATGAATCTCATCGCGTTCGTGGAGATGGTAGTCCGTACGTACGCACGAGCGACAATATCATTCTTTTGATATTAAAATAATATATAAATGGATGGTATATCATATATACAGAATCATCAACATGTTATATTTATTATTTACATGAGTTACACATCATTATTATACCCATCCAAATAATAATATAATGAATAACAATTACACCACGACGTGGAGACGGTAAGCCGTACGTACGCACGTATGGTGACATGTTATTCAAAGGGTGGATAGAATACTGAATATGGTTGTAACATATTTATAATAACATCATAGTATATGTGAGATACTGGAGTTATTATTTTAGAATGGTAAGAACAAAGAAAGAAGAAGTGGAAGAAGAAAGGAACTTGAAAAGGGGTGGTGAAAACATTACCTCTTCTTCGGGTTCTTCCTTTTGATTTGATCAAAAGGGATCCTTAGGTTAGATTTCTGATCAAACTAAGGCCTCTAGGTTGTAGTGAGGGAAGTTGGGAGAGTATTTGGGCAGATTTTGGCCGAACCAAAAGGCTTTGAAGGTGTGAATAAATGAGAAGGAGGAGTGCCCTTTTATAAGAGGGGTGAGGGGCACCTTTGGAAAAGATAGAAATATTAATTTATAATAAATTCATATTCGGTTTCTAATGGCTCAAAAGTTGATTATTAAAAGGTTAAGGTCGGGATAGGTCAAAAAACACTCAACCAATAGAATTTAGAGAGGTTTGGGTACTTATATTAACCTTATCTTTAAGTATTAACCCTAAGTTAATTAGTTTCACTTTTCCAATGTCTCTTTGTATTTTTATATAATATGGTTAATAAACTTAATATATACATCCAAGAGACCCCCAAGTGGTCTATTAATGATGAAACTATCATGATATAAGTCTCTTGGCCGACCCTTAGATTTTTAAGAATTTAATATCAATTAATAATATAATATTTGTTTTAAGAACTCTTTTATGTCAATTTTGACACTATTCAATAGTTGATTTTTGTGAAACTCATAACAGAATGATTACTTCGAACTAAGTTAATTAAATAAATACTAATATGTCATAGTATTCTATAAAATTAGTTTAATTCAATATAATTCTCAAATTATATTTATTTTGGTATTTATAATATCAATTATTCTAATTTTTTACTATTATGGTAATTACTTCATCACCATTGTGTCATAAATATATTAAATTATGTAATATTTAAAAACTATAAATAAAATATCATTATGTAGTAAATCTTTTTATCTTTCTAATTAATATTTATAGTCTAAAATACAACATATATAACCCTATGTAACAATTGTTTTTCTAAAAGATATATGCTTGTATCATTTTTGTATTCATTTTCACTTAATTAAAATAAAGTGTCCCTATCACCTACAAGTGGCTCCATGGGGTCCCCAAATCGACCCAAATATGCCTATGGTCAAACATGTATCAACAAATAAGTCTAGGACACGTTTTAGGGTAATTTAGTATTATTATAATATTATTTGTTTTAACCTTTATTTACCGGATTTACCCTTAACCATGATAAATAAAATATTTACCGCAATAATTATTCAAAATGTCTAAAAATAAAAGTTACCTATTTACACAATTTGAACATCCTGATTCCAAATATGGAATCCATTTTTCCAAATTCAAAACACAGAAGTGGTAGAAATTAATTTAAAATTAATTCCCGTTGTTAAAACAAAAAGCGTGTTTTTAGGAGATAATAACTATCAAAAGATTGGCACTTGTTTATGTCTGGTTTAAATGTGAAATTATGTTCAATGACCCACATTGTATTACATGGTAAAAATATATTCTAAATATACTTTAAAACCACTCAAATTCATAATTTATCACTATTAATTATTTTGATTAAAATAGTTGTTTTTAATTAAAATTTAGTAATTTTCACTATTCATCAAAATATGAAAGTTATCCGAAAAGTACCAAAATTTCACCCTAGGCTAATTTCGATATTCCGAATCCAAAAATGAAGTCCATTTTGAGAGGTAGAATTTATAAGATTTCAAAAGTTAGGTATTACTATTCATAACGGCTAGTTTGATTGGTTGTGGTGTGTTAAAATCTCGAAGTTGCGTACAATGCACGCCATTGCATTATTCAAAGGGAAACGTACCGTGGAAGCTTGGGGTGTTACATTCTCCCCTCCTTCAATAAATTGCGTCCTCGCAATTTTTAAAATTGTTCTTTGGAATATAATGGAAAGTCCCACATCGGAAAAAGAGTCAATAAAACTATCACTTTAAAAGAAAGAAAGAGAGGTATAAAGGTCAACCAAGATAACCCATACTCGGATTCAATGTTGGAAAACATGGATATGGATGATAAACTAAGTGTCAAGTTCTGATGGAGAGGGATAGAAATCATGATCAGGAGAAAGTTAACAATAAGAAAACCAGAAACTTGTGTTGGGGCAAACGACCATTAGTCTCCTAGTAGGAAAGTAAACGGACAACATTTTTTTTGTTTTAAGTTACATTACAAAAGGACAAGGAATTCATTTATGATATTGACTAAGAACATAAAGAGATATACTTACTTTTTAAGTAGAGTTTCATTATATAATAACTTTTTACCACTAACTTATTTTTTTTGAACAATGAGTATTCAAGAAGACTTGGTCACAATAAAAGAGCTAGAATAAACTTCTATAGAAATACATGATCCATGTAGGATAAACTATATATTTAACTTGTCTTTAGAGATTAATCAAAACCAAAATGGTTAGTATAAGATCTGATGATCCCCCAAATGTATATTCCATTAGAGAAAAAAAATACTAATCTTAATTTCTAAAATTAAACCAACAATACCCCAAAGTTAAATAAATACCATTCAACAATAAATTTTCCTTAAAATCCTTCACTATAATCCAAACTAATATTGAAACCCAAAACTTATAAGAATGTAGTCTTCCATGTTAAATTGTATCTCCAAATAACATTATCTACTCTTAAAGTCACATACTTAAAAGTAATTAACACAATCACATATTATTTATTATAGGTTAATCATTTCCATAAATAACCCAAATCACTATAGATCCACAATAAAAACATAGAAAAAAATCCACCATTACCCCTAAAATGAAATCCTATACTACTCTATTTTCCTTTGGCATATAGTGTTCTCAACAAAGCGAACAACTTCCAAAATAAAATTTATCACCTAATCACCAAATCATTTTCCTATACTAAGGGTATTCATTTGATAAGACATAAGATCCCAAATCAAATTATTATTGATCAATAAAATTATTTAACTAAAAATAATAGTCACACTAACCAGGGACTTCACGTAGTACAGTGGTAGGCGATAAATCCCAATCGCACTTTGGTTGTGGGTTTGATTCCCACAGCTTTGTCCGACGCGACGGGTTGTCACATGGTCTACGTGTTGTCCTTTTTCAAAAACTATATTTTATAATATTACCAAAATGAGATAAATTCCTCAAAATAACATAATTTAACCACAAATGTTATATCATACCTTGCATTTTCATCCCAAATTATAATAACTTGTAATTGCTTCAAACCCAATGATCATATAAAACCAAATGGTTATTCATAACTATATCCACAAGAGAAAAGATAATTATTCCTCAAATATCATTCTCACATGGAAAACTACAGGGTTACAAATACAAGAGAAAATTATTCCAAAGTAAACCCATAAACAAGGAGAACTAACACTTTTTAAACATTTCTCCAACCATTTATTTCCACATAGCTTCTTCTTTGACCATGAAAATATACTATATAATAGGGCATTCACTTGGGTAATGGTCAGGTCCCCTACATTTACGACAAATGACTGTAAATGGACTCTTTGGACCATTTTTATCTTCTTCCATTGTACTCTTCATTTTTCTTCGGCAATTCTTCACTTTATGTCCTTCTTTCCCGCACATAAAGCATTTCTTTGTCCCATTGAGACACTTTCCTGGGTGTCTCCTTCCACATTTCCTGCATGATGGAAATTGAGGATTCCTTTCTCCATGGTCTCCACTGCTGGAGCTCTTATCATTCATCACCTTTCTCTTCTTTTTTGAGTCTGGGAATTGGTTAATATATATATTGTTGATCATATTTTTGTAAAATTGATTTGGCATAAAGACGATATCTTTTAAGCCTATCAAAATTCCATTTTTTGCTCATTTCCACCACCGTTCCCACCTTGTACATCATTCTCAAAGTCACTATTACTTCCTTGGAATCCAGCCATTGACTAAAACCAAAAATCATTGTGTGAGTAACAGTAGTCATAAAATCATTTAGAGATTAACATGTCACCATATTCTTAATTTGAAACACATTAGGATTAACCAAGGTCATTTACTCTCATCTTATATATATAATACTTTAAATCGGTTTGTAAAGAAAATGTAAATCATCCTAAGCATATCCCCCGGGAGTGTCGTAACCAAGAGTGCAGCAAGGCCCGTTGTCGTGCACCATTTCCCGTTCGAGTCTAGCTCAAAGTGGTGTTTTCGGGTTTTACCCCTAGGTACATCTGTGCCAGAGCCGCCTCTACCTGGTCGTATCCAGACAGGGATGTATTGCTTGGAAAAATCACAAAATCTCTACAATACCAAAATTCTAAGAAGTTCTTCTATACTAATCCTAAAAGTTCATCTTAGGTCTATGTGCTCTAATCAGAGTTTATCTAAATCTAGCTTCCAAGGTTTGTACTAAACTTCCTCTGATACCAACAGTAATGCCCCGACCCTAGATACCCAGAGTCGGTGCATTATTACATAATATTGGCATGATCACAAGAAAGATCAAATCTCGAAAGACTGATTGGTTTAGTAGCCTTGGAAACACTAGATATATTCATAAGTCTTACATTACATCATAAAATGAAACACTACTACAACAACATATTGTCTCCATAATCCACACTCATATCCCCACATAATATCCCTGTAGGTCATTCATAATTTACTTCTTCACTTCCTTGGAAAAATAAAACATAGAAAAGGGGTGAGCTCAAATGCCCAGTAAGGATAACAATATAGCGGAAACTTTCATAAATAAGAATAAACATTTAAGGTAATGTATAACTAAAACAAAAGCCTTTCAAACTTGAACTTTCAACATAGTATGGCATAAATAAAATGAAATAATTCCATTTACTTATTCACATGGATATTCTACTAATCGAATAATCACATGCAAAATCAATAACCACTTTCATAATGATGGAATTCATAATGCCAGACTATCATAACCACATAGCCAAGGCCTTGTGCCAAGACTACAAATAAGATTTTGCCAAGGCCTTGTGCCAAGACACTAGTTTGTCTCATGAGACCTACCGATGCATCGAGGAGCTATAGCGGGCTCCACCCGTCACTTATTAAGTCCAATGCATTCCTCATATGAACAGGTTTAAACGTAACATAAACATTCATATTAAAACTAGCATACGAAATGTCAATACTTTAACCACAAACCATGAATGGTATAAAAATAGCACATCCACAGTCAAACATAACTCATTCGATACAATATGGAAGAATGTATTGTATCACATTAACCTCAATCATGAATAATGAAGGATGTTGACATAGATGAAAATAATCATCAAAACTATTTGAGAGAAATATCCCCCTTTTTCTTGAAATCATTTAAAAGTCACACAATTTGTCAAGAAGCCGTTTAACAATAGATTTTTGAATCAAAGTGTCCCATACCACTTTGAAACTTTTAAAGGGAGTTTTAATTTTAAAACTTTAATGTCCATATAAATAAATCCTTAAAACCATTTTTAAAACATGGACATTAATGAGAAAGATTTAGATGAATAAGTCTTTAAAACATTTAAAAATGGTATTTTAGTTAGAGATTCTAACCAAAATAGATACACTTGAATACAAATAATTGAGGTAATCAAAACTTTGTAATATCATGAGAATAAAGGGATTCATGATATACTATGTCAAAGTACATTATATACACCACATAAAAGTGATTTAGTGTATAACAACAAAGAAGTCTCAATGGAATTTAAGTTGAGATGAAATCTCTCATAAAGGCTGTATCCTTAGGTTAAGGATAAATCAACGACATAGTTATGTGTGAAAAATATAAATAAACTAAATATGATTGGATATTTAGTGTAAAACAATCAAAGGACATTCACACATAATCTCTAAAAACAACACCAATGAATTAGATGTTTAACTCAACAAATGGAGAATGAGTTAAAATTACTCTTATCAAATTCATATCGAAGACTTGAGAAATTATCAATGGAGTGATTATGTGTATCAAAAGTATATCCACAGGAAGGGAAGTGGAAATTATGACATAATCAAATGAATAGTGATTCCACACATAATCTTGGAGTGATATAATCAATGAAATATGCGTAAAGCCGAATGAGTGGAAACTGAAATCTCAATTTCCCTTATCGATTTGGTAACTTATGAAACATGCACCCATGAAAGAATGATCATACAATGATGATGTAGATACCCATAAATTAAAGTATATTACACAATTAATACAATCATGGGAAGCACACATACACCACATGCAATAAATAAGTGGTGAACAAAGGAATTCTCACAAAATTAAGAGTGAGATAAGAAACCCCTTACCACGTTAATCAACTGAGTCGTATGGCCAAAAGTTAATAACCACAAAATTATTTACAGAATAACATGAATATAAAGAGAATCATGATAATATATATCAAATGGCAGTACACAATACACCACTTTCAAAAATTTAGTAGCGAACAATGGAAATCTCACGGAATTGAAAGTGAGATAAGAAGATCCCTTACTTTGTACTTTTTCCTTGGTTGACGGTAGGTTAACCTCCTGTATAATGGTGAAATAATTGTTAGTGAATTATACAAGAATCATATATATTAATATGATATCATATATGATCTTTTAACATTGATTTGTTAATAATATCTTAGAATTATCGTCGTTTTGGGTGTTAACTTACTCGTTTTCTTTTATATGTTTTGTTACATAAGCCATGTTTGTTGTATCTTATTCATAACCAGAATGATATAAAGTCCTTAAACATCATTTTTAAATCATCAAATGATAATTATACTTGAATGGATACGATGGAGAATGAATCTCATCGCGTTCGTCGAGACGGTAGTCCGTACGTACGCACGAGCGACAATATCATTCTTTTGATATTAAAATAATATATAAATGGATGGTATATCATATATAAAGAATCATTAACATGTTATATTTATTATTTACATGAGTTACACTTCATTATTATACCCATCTAAATAATAATATATTGAATAACAATTGCACCACGACGTGGAGACGGTAAGCCGTACGTACGCACGTATGGTGACATGTTATTCAAAGGGTGGATAGAATACTGAATATGGTTGTAAAATATTTATAATAACATCACAGTATATGTGAGATACTGGAGTTATTATTTTATAATGGTAAGAACAAAGAAAGAAGAAGTGGAAGAAGAAAGGAACTTGAAAAGGGGTGGTGAAAACATTACCTCTTCTTCGGGTTCTTCCTTTTGATTTGATCAAAAGGGCTCCTTAGGTTGGATTTCTGATCAAACTAAGGCCTCTAGGTTGTAGTGAGGGAAGTTGGGAGAGTATTTGGGCAGAGTTTGGCCGAACCAAAAGGCTTTGAAGGTGTGAAAAAATGAGAAGGAGGAGTGCCCTTTTATAAGAGGGGTGAGGGGCACCTTTGGAAAAGATAGAAATATTAATTTATAATAAATTCATATTCGGTTTCTAATGGCTAAAAAGTTGATTATTCAAAGGTTAAGGTGGGGATAGGTCGGAAACCACTCAACCAATAGAATTTAGACAGGTTTGGATACTTATATTAACCTTATCTTTAAGTATTAACCCTAAGTTAATTAGTTTCACTTTTACAATGTCTCTTTGTATTTTTATATAATATGGTTAATAAACTTACTATATACATTCAAGCGACCCCCAAGTGGTCTATTAATGATTAACCTATCATGATATAAGTATCTTGGCCGAACCTTAGACTTTTAGGAATTTAATATCAATTAATAATATAATATTTGTTTTAAGAACTCTTTTATGTCAATTTTGACACTATTCAATAGTTGATTTTTGTGAAACTCATAACAGAATGATTACTTCTAACTAAGTTAATTAAATCAATCCTAATATGTCATAGTATCCTATAAAATTAGTTTATTTCAATAAAATTCTCAAATTATATTTATTTGGGTATTTATAATATCAATTATTCTAATTTTTCACTGTTATGGTAATTACTTCATCACCATTGTGTCATAAATATATTAAATTATGTAATCTTTAAAAATTATAAATAAAATATCATTATGTAGTAAATCTTTTTATCTTTCTAATTAATATTTATAGTCGAAAATACAACATATATAACCCTATGTAACAATTGTTTTTCTAAAAGATATATGCTTGTATCATTTTTGTATTCATTTTCACTTAATTAAAATAAAGTGTCCCTATCACCTACAAGTGGCTCCATGGGGTCCCCAAATCGACCCAAATATGCCTATGGTCGAACATGTATCAACCAATAAGGCTAGGATACATTTTAGGGTAATTTAGTATTATTATAATATTATTTTGTTAACCTTTATTTACCGGATTTACCCTTAACCATGGTAAATAAAATATTTACCGCAGTAATTATTCAAAATGTCTAAAAATAAAAGTTACCTATTTACACAATTTGAACATCCTGATTCCAAAAATGGAATCAATTTTTCCAAATTCAAAACACAGAAGTGGCAGAAATTAATTTAAAATTAATTCCCGTTGTTAAAACAAAAAGCGTGTTTTCAAGAGATAATAACTATCAAAAGATTGGCACTTGTTTATGTCTGGTTTAAATGTGAAATTATGTTCAATGACCCACATTGTATTACATGGTAAAAATATATTCTAAATATACTTTAAAACCACTCAAATTCATAATTTATCACTATTAATTATTTTGATTAAAATAGTTGTTTTTAATTAAAATTTAGTAATTTTCACTATTCATCAAAATATGAAAGTTATCCGAAAAGTACCAAAATTTCACCCTAGGCTAATTTCGATATTCCGAATCGAAAAATGAAGTCCATTTTGAGAGATAGAATTTATAAGATTTCAAAAATTAGGTGTTACTATTCATAACGGCTAGTTTGATTGGTTGTGGTGTGTTAAAATCTCGAAGTTGCATACAATGCACACCATTGCATTATTCGAAGGGAAACGTACCGTGGAAGCTTGGGGTGTTACAGTTTTCTCTAAGGTTATGAATATATTTAATTTCTATTACGAAATTAAATATTGTAACTGAAGCCCCGTGTTAATAAATATACACATATGTCTATTGTGCCAGGAACCGAACCGCAAACCCAATGAATTGAGAATTGTAGAGATAAAAAATTTCTATCTCAAATCCTCTTCCCACCCCTTTCATGAATGATAGACATTCTTCAAGGCCTAATAATAAGCGATCAAGAACGACCGACACTAGGCACTCACTTCGCCGCACTAGCACTAGGAAAATGGGTGATGTCGATCAGAGTCCATCAGAGCATGTGTGTATCACCTCTAGATGGATTCTAGTTTCGATCCTTACAAGCACAATGAGATCATCCATAAGGGTCATTCTGTACGATCAACATCATCAAAGAAGAAAGTACCAGAGATCCAGGTTTTATTTTATTTATTAAATTTATTAAATTAATTATAAACATGATGTGAAAGATCCACTCTAAAGGTTTCAAGCCTCGTCCTTCTTTATCTAAATATTCGATTATATTCTGTGGAGACTAGAGTTTATCGTCATTTTGATCTTGAAATAATCATTGATCAGGGTAAAAATAAAATTTGGGATCCGTCCTTACCATGCTTTCACTATGCCAGAAACCTTCAGAAAAATATTATTTAAAACAATATTAAGAGTGTGTACCACACAAGGTGTCTAAATGATGGATGAAAACTATTTCTTAATGAGTTGTCCGATAGACTTTCAATTTGAAGAATTGTCTGTAATTAATTGTATGAAATTTTCATTTCTAACCTCATTGATTACCTCTTTAAACAAGTTTTCAATGAAAATTTTATCACTGATCTCTTCTGAATAATCAAATGTTCATATAAACATAGAATCACCATCGGATATTGCAATAAAATTAATAATAGGTCTTTTTTGTGAGTTACTCTATCCATCATTCACAATACTTACCCCTTTGTCTTTCCAACATGAACAAAATGTTGATAATAACTCATCAATATTATCATTTTATTTTTGAAAAAGAGTGGTCCTCATCTTATTGTACCCAGGTGTCACATAAACCACAATATTATGATTGGAAACATAGGAAAAAGATGAATGAAAATATGGATTCTTTGCTAGGTTAAATGAAAACCCCACTGAATAAACCTCCTAGCAATCAAATAATCCAAATGAGTTCTATTAAACTTGGTGAATTCCTTCTCAATAGAACTCGAACCCCCCAATATTTATCTTCTTTGAATCAAATGATGAACTAAAAGGAGGCAAGGTTACAATACTTGAGGCATTTTATCTCTCTCTTTTCCTAACTTGTTCTTCTAAATTTTCAATCTCAAATACCAGATTACTGGTTAATTTTTTGCAAGATCCAATACCTTGTTTAGGAATACTCATTAAATTATCCCTCACTCTATTATATGAACACTTTCTTTCTCTGTTACAAAATTTTCATCTCCAACAAACATTACCTCCTTATTTATTACACCCATATAATCTATCAATAAATCTCCACAAAGGTTTTTTTGGATAATTATACTCATCTGGAATTGTATCAGTATTTCAACTAGAACTAGCAGTACTTGAAGAGTCCATTTTGAAAAAATAAACACGATCAAATTTTATTTATGAATATACAAAATTACCAATGTCATAATAATTTTGTTAATATTATCAAAAGCTTATATTACGATTCATTTAAATTATTCATCGGAATATTAATAAAATCTAAAAAAATAAAAGAAATAAAATAATATTAACACATATAAAAAAATCTCAATTATAAAATCTCAATATTTCTCATTACATCTCAATTCTAAATCTCGGTTTTGATTCCCATATATATCAATCCTAAACCATTTCATCATATATAAAAAAGAATATCATTATTTTATGTGAATGAGATAAAATAATATCATCAGGTATAATTAGTACTCTGCTACTTTGCTACAAATTCAATTTCATCATATGAATTAGACTTTCCTAGATCAAAATTCAAAATAGAAGAAATAAACATAGAAATAAAAAAAATTAAACATCTATCCATTCTTGAAAACAAACCCACATGATAAATAAATAAACATATGAAATAATCATCCATCCATTCTTAAAAGAAATCGACATATGAAATTAAAAGTAGAAATAAACATTTAACAAATCCACATGATAAAAAATAAAAAATCCAACACAACTGACCATTCTAAAAAAAACAAAACCAATCAAACAACCTTTTTCCAAATTCAAGAAAATTGGTATGATAATTTTTTTAAA
Source organism: Viscum album (assembly GCA_963277665.1). Lineage (NCBI taxonomy): Eukaryota > Viridiplantae > Streptophyta > Magnoliopsida > Santalales > Viscaceae > Viscum > Viscum album. The sequence goes on along the minus strand of OY728134.1, from coordinate 461,442,277 downwards.
CAAACAAGAAATCAACGAAAAAGAAATTAAAGAATAATAGAATATACATATATAAATAATTTAATGTTTCATATTATACAAAAATCCAAATTAAAATAAGGCACACACACAAAAATGAAATAGGAAGATGGGAGACCTGCTTGCCAGAGAGGTGACATCATAGATAGGGCTGTGAAGACAACTGACGGTGAAGTGACCAAAGCCCTCTGCCTGGGACACAGACAACAGAGGAGCAGGTGAGGGGAAACTAGCTACGGATCTCATAAGGGAGGGAGACCCTGCCTGTGACACTGTCATTTTTTAACAAACTTTCAAAAAAAATCAAGACTCCTTCATTGCATATCCTGGACATTACATAGGCGTGTCATCCGCGTATGGGTGTCAGAGAAGTTTCTGACTCCGATACTCATCCCATTTAGCCGTATCAGTGCCACATAGTCTACCTTTGGAATATAATTGGATTTTTTATATTGATATATTGTGCGATGATTTCTTTGATTCTGATCTATTGCATGATGGTTTATTTGATCAAGTTTTTTATATTTCACCTGCCTCTGTCCCGCGTGTCCCACCCAAAATTTTCATTGACAACGGGTTTTTTAGTTATTCTTAAAATACCCTCCAAAAGTAGTTATAATAATCCCTATTACATAATCATGAAAAAAATAGTGCCGAATTTTACCAGCATGGAAAAAACACCGATAAAGGACAAACATTATTAGCACAAAACAAATGTACTGATAAAGGTAGAATTTATTTATGCTAAAAAATGCATTGATAAAGAGAAACCTATTTTAGCACATGTTGTCTTTTACCAGCATTTAATAAAGGATACTAAGAATGACATAATTTTTATATACATATTTATATATTCATAAATATGAATTATAAAACAAAAAGTATATATTTATATAAATACCACACACACACACACATATATATATATATATATATTCATTTATACGTATTTATAATTATATACATAATTGTAATTTCATATATATATATATATTATAAAACATAGTAATATGAACTATATAAATAAATATATAAATATATTAAATATACATATAAATATATATTCACACACACATATATATATATATAAATATACATATTAATATATACATATAAACATATAAATATACATTTAAATATACATATAAATATACATATTAATACATACATATAAACATATAAATATACATATAAATATACATATTAATATACATATTAATATATATAAGTATATAAATATACATATACATATACACACACACACACACACACACACACACACACACACACACACACACACACACACACACATATATATAAATACACATATACAAATAAATAAATATAAATATAAATATAAATATAAATATAAAGATGAATATAAATATACAAATATACATATAAATATACATATACATAGAAATATACATATACATATAAATATATGTGCACATATATTATGCCTACTAGTAAATATATGTTCACACACAAATATATATACACAAATGTATTTAAATATTTACATATAAATATATCAACACATATATATATACATATAAATAAACACACACACAGACACATATATATAATTTACAACTAATATAAATATACACACACACACATATATATACCCATACACTTAAATATATATTTAAACACACACACACATATTTAAATATATATATTTTACAAGATATATAGATATATGCATACACATATATATACACATAAATATTTGTAGACATAAATATATAAATATACATATAAATATACATATACATATAAATATAAGTACACATATATCATGCCTACTAGTGAATATATGTACACACACATATATATACACACACACACAAATATATATATATATATATATATGTACAAAAATATATAGACATATATAAATATATACATATACATATAAATATATACATAGACACACACACAAATACACACACATTTTGCAACAAATATAAATATATGCACACGTACACACACAAACATATATACATATAAATATATACATATACATATAAACACACACACATTTATTTAAATATATGTATAAATTTTTCTAAAAATATATATTAAAACATGTATATATATACATATACATAAATATACATTTTACCACAAATATGGATTAAATAATATATATATATATATGACATATATAAATATATGTATAATAAAAAACTTGTTAGTAGTAAACATGATCTATCATAAAGGCAAGGTTAAAGGATCAAATTTCACATGGTTCTCAATTAATTCCTAATTTCAAGATGGTGGCACATAGGGGTGGAGATGGTGTGCAGGGACAAAGGTGGCATGAAGGGTGTTTATGGGCAGCGACAACGAGGAGGTGTGCTTCTAGACTACATGGGGTTCACTTTATGGATAAATAAATAATTTAAAAATATTTTGTGAGTTTTTATTAGTGTTAAATATTATCTCTATTAAATGAAACTTTTATTAGTGCTAAAAATATGTTGATAAAGAGACCCTTTTTCAATGCTAAAAAAAGCCAGGATAAAACCCCTTTTATTAGTGCTTCTTTTGAAAATGGTAAAAGAAACCAGTTTAATTACTGATGATAACATCAATATTTTTTAGCATTGATAATGTAAATTTTTAGCACTAATAGAAGCATGCTTTTTAATAATAAATGAAAATTGGTGACCACTTCTTGCAGTCACCAATACACATTTCTCTTATAGTTCTATGCTTTCTATTTATTGGGGCCAATTAAAAAATCTTGTACCTTGTCTAGTTATTCCTTGTGTTTATCCAATACATTTTTCAGTTACACCCTTATCCATTTATTAATATAGATTTATAACTATTGTTGAGAATTTGTGTATCTCCAAATTTTGTTTGTTCATGGCATGATTTAGTTAGTTCCACCCAAACTCTAGTTAGTCTATCTTGGTTGTCCACATGTCCTACTCTTCCACCTCACTTATCCAGGTTCTCAATAATTTTACTTGATCATAGTTATCCTAAGTTATTGCGAGATCCATGAACTTTAATAACTTGAACCCTATCTTAGCTCTGTATCTTGGTCACTTAGTGTTTTTACTATTCATTCAGTACTGAGGAGTTTAGTTCATTCTCCTAGATTAATTGAGTAGTGTCCAATGATTATGTATTGAATAAGGATTTTGGTTCATGTGTTCTTCCACAAGAGTGAAAACCGAGGGGGATGGGAGGGTTATTCCTTGAATCACTATTGTTGTTTAAGTGTAAGAGAATGAGAGAGATATCAGGGCTGGGATAAGGCGGTTAATCAATTTTGTGGATGGTAGATCTCTTTTAAGCATGATTTTACTGTTGTGATTGTTTCTATTACATGATAAGAGAGATCCCAGTGTTTATCTAAATCATAAGAAAATAGTGGTTCATAATGTAGTAACCTAAAGTGCAAGATGATGAATCGTCAATGATAATGATATTTATCATCTATGTATAGTACTTTCCTATATCCAAGGAGGTATAACTGAGACTTATTAATGGGAATTAAATATATTAAGGCCCCTGGTTGTTTTTTATTTATTTTACTTGCTTTTAAAATGATTTTAAGCTCATATTTGTTATGGGAGTCCATCCAGATTGATAGAACAAGTCTCTAAAGGGTTTTTATGACTTATCTATTCCTATAAGAATTGTAAAACGCAAAACTAATGCCCAATATCTATTGGGTTATGAATAAATAAAATAAAATAGAAATCCATAAAACAAGAGTACGTCACTTTTCATGTAGATTTATTTCAAATAGCGAGTTTAATAAATTTTTCTCAATAGAAACCAATGGGTTCCTACCTCTATTGGTATCCACTAGCCAGTAGAATCCATGAATGCTCTGGTATAACCCTTTCTCCTTAAAAGGTGTTCTAGCACCTCCTCCTCAGAAATAAATATTGAAAATGGAATTAATGGAGCTTTGACTATGTGAATAATGCCTATTATAGTTGAATAAATCCCACAAACACTAATATATAAAACTTCTTCACTAAATGAAGGATCATAGTGGATTCTAATGTTTCAACATTATGAAACAAACAACACATGGATTTCTTATATTTTATCTTTTAAAAAAACCATCTCATTAGTGATGTGATTTTTATAATCCTTTATAACAATCAATAATATCTTTGAAAAACAGTACATATTATGTCAATAATCTTAATAAGAATTATAATTCTCATAGGAAATTCAGATAAATTATATCCCATATCATTCTTAATATATCATATGACACAGTTTCAAGAAACATGATCAAACATAAACAACTCCATGATGATCGTCACCATGTCATGGTTTATATTTAGTACATAAATTAAACAATCCACTATTTTCACTAAATCCTCTCAAATAGTATGTAAATATTCATATCCATATAAATATATCAAAACAAATTTAGATGTAATTATCATATAAACACTCTCCAATTTTGGATAAAAAATTTGTACCCTAATTAATACTTATTATAAGTCTAACTATAAAATCCCACAGGAAAATATAAAATTTTAAATAATTATGAATAACTCAATCCATAATTGTTGGAAAATATTGGATTCTGTTAAAATTTCATTTCTACTCAATATATAAAGGGGCTTGACATGATTATGATAAAACACACTAATATATCCATATAAACACGTCTGATACAATATGTATCTCTATACATCATATGAAATCTCATGTAATCACTTTGTATAAAGAATTACGGGACCATAATAAATAGAACATGTCAATATAGAAATTTAAAATTCTCTAAAATAAATTGAATAACTTGAATTAATACATCACATGACTATCACATATATAGTTTAACACATCACATGTCACTCAAATAAGCATGATCTTTCATTTCATTAGTCTAATTAAATCAAGGGCCTAGATGTCGTAAATGTTATACAAGAGGTAAAATTATCTCTTGGTTAAAATTAATAAATATTATAATATATAATACACCCAACTACCCATAGATTATCTCAGCCTCATGAATGGTGTAAAAAAGGTATCAAAGTATAGAGGTTCACATGATAATTATCTTGTTAAGATCGGTTTTTGGGGATTAATTTATGATAGACAACCTAAAGTATATGAATTATCAAATGAAATTCCATGTGATATGATTTATTGGGTAAATATAGATAATAATTCTCCACTTATTATAATATGAGTCTACTTTGTATCATACACAAGATTCCACTCATGGTAATCATAAAATATCATCACAACCATTAATTCTCTATGATGATCATTGATCAGGGACAAATAAGAGTCACACTATGAGAGGATTTTTTCATTACACTATTTATATAATATACTCAACACACATGAAGGTAAGATAAATATAGATTGACTTTATTAAAAAAAACATGGTATATTTACATTTAAAAAATGATTACATATGGTATCTCATATATCTTTTACCCAAAGACGTCAAATGAACCTCATGCTTTTATTGTGTAAATGGTTTTATCAGTGGATCTACTTAATTCAACTAAGTAACCAGAAAAAATATCTTTATATCACACTACTAAATTATTTCTCAAATTATATGGTATTTTCGAAGGATGAGTTTGTTCCATTAGTGTGACTAGGATTCCTTGGATAATGAAATAACTCCATTGTTTTCACATTAAAGCTTAAAATTTTCATTAATTCTAGGAGCCACCCCCTATTAATTAATGAAATTATTGATCCAAATACCTTCCCTCAAATAATATAATGTAGGGATGTACTGTTACTATGTTATTGAGTCCACATTAATGGTTTGTTTTGAACTCATCCAACTAATAACACTACCATTAAGAAAAAAATTGAAACTAAATTGAGATATTATATCACTGTTATTGGTTAAGAAAATAACATGAGTGTAATCCATTCCAATGAGATCTTCCTCACCTCTAAAGACCAAGAAGTTTTCAATTATTATTCTAATATACCTAATGATGTTTTATATCACTTCAATTACTCTCATAGTGATCATATTAGAATATACTTTCTATGGAAAAAAATTTAAACACCAGGAAAATCACACAAACATGGTAGACATGATTTATCCTATGATAAATCCATAAGAAATATTATACATGTTATTCCTTTATAAATAATTATAAGGACATTGAGTCTTCATATGAATTGTTCCATACATTATAAATAAATATACCTTCTTATATTTATCTATGATAAACCTAGCCATGACATAATTTCTCTTGAGTAGTATATCAACTACATAAAATACTAGACATACGATAGAAATCCTACTAAATTTACTATATACATAAGAATTATCCATGTGATATTATTTAATAATGATTCCAATAATCAAAAAATAAAAAAATTAATAGTAAAACCCATCAAGTATTTTAAAAATTAAAATAAAAACACGAAAATAGAATAAAAATACCTTTTTGAATAGGTTTCAAACATTTAGATCCACCATGAATTGTTATATCTAAGCCTCCTTTGATATCCATTGATAATGATAATCACAAATTACATGGTGGTATTTTAATACTATACACATGATGTATGTCAATACAAAAGGAATGGATGAAAAATAGGATGAGAAAATATCTAGAGAACCAATGTAATAAGGAAATCTAGGAAACTCTCTTGGATGAGGGAAATTAGATAAATCCAAGAAAAAACTTTTATTTCTTACAATGAGATGAGTACTAAACCCCTCCCCCTTTCTATTTATAGAACTATGGGTAGTTCATAGCCTCTTATGAATCTAAATTCGCATCAAACCAAAGGAGGTATAATAAATTAACTCAAATGGACATTAAGAATAACAAACAACTTAAACACTCCTTAACTTCAAAACTACATTGAGAGGTGCATTAATGATCCCCGAAATTAGTTAAACTTAGAAATGGAGGTTCTTAATTGGTTTCTTTAGGTGGGGTTACTATTTTACCTAATTTAATGGGCCTTGGAATCCCTTTACTCTAAGATGAAGCCAACATCTCTATTGGGATTTGACATTTACTCATGTTTATGTATTAATAAGATAAAAAATAATTATTTATATTGAAACATACCATTAAATATAAAATTAAAAGTAAATTATTTATGTTTATAATAAATGTAGACATATTTACACATGGAATAATCACATTAGTCCATAAAACATCCAACAATAATTATATTTGATATGACCCCTATGGTCCTTTGTAAAGTTAGAAATAATTATGAATCTTATCCGCAATCATAAACTAAGAGTGGTATGTGACCACATACCATAACTACCCAGATTATAAATGGGATTAGTGTGATCTAATCCACCACATGTCCATTCGAAAAAAGTTTCTTAGTCATTGGCATTGATATTAAGCATGAGACCAGAATAATGCAAATTGTTTTACAGTTTACCTATTTTTTTTCTAAATTCACATTTTAACTAAATATTATATAATTAAAAAACATTTAATTATCCTAGTATGTACATGCACTAAATTTTCCAAAAATAAATTAAGGGACATGAAGTTAGAAACCCTCATATGGGAAGACAAATCTCATCTTGGAAAATAAAATTCTACCAACAGTTTAGTACATACCGAATTTCCTTATATTAATCCAAATTAAAAAAATTAAATTAGTTATGCATGAATATATGAAACTACAAATTTAATGAACCATGTTTAAAATATCTAGTAAAATCATCCATGGAATATGTTTAATTAAGAAAAACCAATGAAACATATATTAAAATCCATGTGGTATACTTTAAGAAAGTCAATCTGAATAAGTAGTAGGTTAATTATCTATAATAATTACATCACCATGATTTTATATAAGAAATAAACATCTATTCGTATCTTGATGAATCCTATATGACCTTCAAGGTTCTTATAAAATTTTAGTCAGTTCTATTTCCCTAATCCTTTGTAAAACCATCTCAAATTCCATTTCTAGAAGACTTTATTGGTCCTAAAATTATAAACGTAAAATATCCCCCACCTATTCCATGAATCATATATTCATTCACAAGGAAACTTATAATTCAAACCACAATTACTTTGTGTTTAGTATAATTATTGAAATAATATCCCTTCATTTAATTAGGATAACTAATAAATAATTAGTCTTCTATGTTTGGATTATGTTTATTTCACATTAAACTTTAAATTTATGCTTTAAAACAAAAAATAATTATAAAATACAAATTTGGATACCTCTTGATCCCTATAACATATGATGATTTTTATGAATTATTTATAGTAAATGTGATTAAGATGATATTTATTAGTTTTCATACCATATCCTCAAAATGATATTGGAAGGAAATATTAACTCATAATCTATCAAACCATGTTAAAACAAGGTATGATTCATACTATAAGAAACTACATTCCACTTTTATATTCTATTATGAGTGAGTTCCAGAACTATTTTTTAATCTCTTAGATGATCAATAGATTATTGGATCAAGCATTAACTACCCTGATCTAATTGGATAACCTTGACACATTTTCCTAGTTGAATTTATTTATTTTTTCTTAAATCATTGAAATTTTCAAAGGTTTTAAATCTATATCTCATTATAAACATGAAACCATATCAATATAAACCATCAGTAAAGTTTACAAAGAAGCTATATAAACTAAATGATTGAGTAATCATGGATTTATATACATTACAATGTATAAGATCCAATTATTCTCAAACCTCCTTAGTTTTTCACAAAAAATGGCACTTTGGTTCCATTACCTAACAAACAAGATTAATATTCTTCAAATAATTTATAATTGAATCTCTATGGAGTCTTTGGAAGAGTTTTTATTTTACATGCGCATAGTGAAAATGCTAAAGATAAGTTTTGTTGGGATTAACCTTGGAATTCTTATCTTGAAGTTTATAAACACGATTATCCATATGGAAAATATATGGACCATTATCCATATTCATCATGACATAAAAATTTCATCAATGTATATATAATATCTATTGGTCTTAATCATGAATAAAAATTCATTTTTATCCAAATAAGATCCATAAATGGAATTTCTATTTATAATGAGAAAATAGTAGTAGGTTTTTAATTCCAATAATAATTTAGTAGTTAGGTGCATGTTGACTCACTCATTTTTCAAGGATAATTGTAAGTTTTTTAATGATTTTAATGGGTTTTAATAAAAATTCCCTCATTATTCATTATTTATATCAAATCTAGGGATCTAAAAATATGGAATTAAAATGGATTAAAAAGAAAAAAAATTGGATTTTAAATGTCTAAATATATTTGATAATATTTTGTGGAATTTCACTAATTGTTTAAATATTTTTTTAGGTAGAAATTATGGACATTCTTAGAAATACCTCAAACAGTGGAAAACTAGCCACTTAGAAAGCCCACAAGGGGATAATTGGCAAGGACAGATATTAGTAGAGCCCACTCAAATTCGTCAAGGGTGTGATCCTATGGGAAGAGCACAAGTGCATAAGGTGAGCCTAATCCCACACATGCTACACAAGTCGGTGAGACCTGATGATATGTGTGTGTAGTGTAACCATGAGACCATCCCTAAAGATGGATTTTGAGTAGGGGATGAAATGAATTTTATTATAATTGAGAACATCCCCTTCTATCATTTATAATGTGGGAATCATTCTTATAGTTACCATTCCTCACTTACTGGAACAACATCATCCTACCTCACTCACTCACCCCAACGCTCAAACACACCCGAGTGGCCTTCCTCCACCACTAAAAAAACTCAACATCACTAGAATGATACTGCAACACACCATAACCAACATTTCTATGGACATGGAAGATCTAGACCAATCCATATCTCTATAGTGAGGCTGATGATCACTAGGATGACCTCAAGGACCTCGGATGACCACAATGAAGTGGTGCTCAACCCATACGCACCCTATGAATGCCTTGTGGGGGTTAATGTTGTTTTTCTCCATAGAAGAGGTGATGCCATGCTGCTACATTGCCTTTCACATTTCCCTTCTACCATGAAAACCCTTCTACCATGACCTATTCATGGTACGTAAACGGAGGATTCCCCATGAGAAGTTTTTGTAGGCTACAAACTTTTAAACACCCAAGGATGCCCCACACTCAATATTTTTACACATTTTTAAATATTTAGAAACCCTAATAGATATACAGAAGATTTAAAAATAAAATATTTATCCATATTCTAAAATAAATGAATATATGGGAATATTTTCAAACGTGGATGATAGAAGAAATTCCCCTCTATAAATAAAGGGGAATTGCCCACTATTGAAGGGAGTATGATCACTAAAGGAGAGACTAAGGGATCAAATGCTACTTATTACTTGTTTCTATTTTTATTTTATTTTCTTTCTTTTATTATAGTCTTAATTTTGTTTAAAATATTATTTATTTTAATGAATTCATGCATACTCTTTTAATAAAAAGTAATCCATCCATCCATTCTTCTTCTTCTTCTGAATCATCTTCTATTTTCTCCTATGTCCACTATTTTATTCTCTATTTTTTATTATTAATTTTCTTAATATCATTCTAAATATCCCTTTTTTATTCTTTATTTATTGTTATTTTTATTTTATTTTAATTCTATTATTCTCATTCTCACCATAGTGACCTCTTACTCCCGAAAATGGGTTGATAACCTAAGTCTTGGTCTCAAGGGAGAATCACGTGTTCTTGAATTACGCACTTAAATTATATATGTATTATTTGTGGTGTATGTGATATTATTTCTTGGGTTTTAAAGTCATCAACCATGACATTATTTTCAAATCCATTCATTTTCTTTGATTAATTAATTTTCAATCCCATATTTCAGGTAAACTCTTCATATGGTGGAGTTGAGGATACCCGAAGGGATGAAACAACATACGGTGGATTCATGTATTTTAGTAATTTGACTATCATTTGGGGTGTTATCCCTTTTTTCTGTTTGATTAGGTGATATTTGGTGTTCCAAAGAGGATTCCTTGGCATGCTAAAGTTACAAACTCAATAAATCAAAAGAATGTAATTAATTTAAGAGGTATCATATATTCAATTATCATATTGAATTTAAACAAACAAAGAAGAATAATTATAGAACCCATAAAGAAAACCTCAAATCCAGGTTTGTTCTTTTTAACATATATCCTGTTACAACTTTATATTATTATAGATTTATTTTATTACATCGCATTATTTTTCAAAAAACCAAAACACAAGTTTTTAGTTTCCATAAAATAATAAAAACAAAAAAATAAATTGTTTAGTTTAATTAGAAAATAGTGAGTAAACAATTGTAAATCTCATTAAGTGAGACAACACTGGTCATCCATTGTGGTGCACAAGGGAAAATAGAATTTTTTTTTTCACACCTCGTGATAGGTATAAGTCAAAACTGGTACTATTACCGAGGATCCAATTAATAGTTTGTTGTATTTTTATATTTTCACATTGTATATTTTTTTGATTATTTTATTAAATAAAACTTTTTTCTATGATATATTCAAATGATTATTATTATTTGTGGACTAACAACTCAAAGGTGCAAGAATTAGTAACCAAACTCACCCTTTTCAATAGAAGACAGTGTTTATTTATTTTCTAAATAGATCTGGGGAGAAGGAATCAAAATTTTCATCAATGAATAATTCAAGGACCTCATCCATGAACTTAAAGAAACCCTTGAGTAACCAATCATAGAAGGATTTTACAGAGAGTTAACTGAACTCCGGGAGCACTTCTTGAAATTTTATCTATGAATTGCAGAGACACTAGTAGAATCTTCATTTTTTCCTTCCAAATTTTATAGAAAAATTACACCAATGAAATATCAAGAACAAGTTGTTGAAAATGAACTAAATTCACAATTTCAAATGACTAATGATGTAGTGCAATACCTGGAGAGAGAAATAAAATGGATAACTGAATATGTCCATGCATTCTAGGATAAACCCAAACCTGAATCGGAGAAAGAAACTAAGATAGTGGTGGAAGAGATTTATCCATTCTACTTTGAAGTCAAATAACCCAAGGATTGATTGGATCATGTTCCTAAATATTTATTCAACCTCACTCAACATCCGTTGAAGGAGATGTATGAAGGATACATTCCTACTAATTTACAAAAGGGATATTAATAGAATTTGAATAAATTTTGAAGAAATTGGGAAGAAATTGAACTACAAAATGATCTCCCCATCCCATATAAAGAATATGAATCAACAAAAAAACATTTGTCTATAGAAATGGAAGAAGAATACACAACCCATGTGGTGGAATTTGAAGATAAGATGGAGGATCCCAACTACCTACCTCCACTTGACACCATCTAACTTTAATAAGAACTTACCGCTGAGAAAGAGATTGAAGCTGAGAAAACTCAGGGATATTATCTTATTTTATACTCTATTTAATTTGATTTTATTCAATATGAATTGATTATTAACTTCTACTATTTTGAATTTTCAAATTTTGATAAATCTTATTTTGTCTTGGAGGAAGATCAAGAAGAAGTACATGAACCCATTGAGGAACACATGAAGCTCCTTGATTTTGATGAACACACCTTACAGAAATCCCATGAGGAGATCCTAGTGATCTTTACAGAAGAAAACAAGGTAGTGGATAGACACTTTGAAAGAGAGAATTATGATTTTCAGTATTCATGCTTAAATTATGTAAAAAAATAAATTTTAGCATTCATTTTGAAATTACAATTAATGCAACCCATATTGAGAAAGAACTAGACAAGAAGATGGAGGTTTCACAAGTAGTAACCAAAAAGGAGGATAATCCATACTTCATACTACCACTTCCACTCAAGCTATAACTAATTATGATAGGGATGGATTTTGTGTACTCTATCCATGGATTATTACTCAACAATAAAGAAGAAGTGGAAGTTAGGAAAATCAAAAGGTGTTGGTTCAAATCAAAGAAGATTCACCCACCAAAACACTATGGATAACAGTTGGTACAACCCTTGTAGAGGTATTAAAAAACCCAAGTCTTAATTGGGGGATTAAACCAAGTATTCTCTTTCTATTTTCTTTCAAGGGATTTATATTTCAATTTAATTCTTAGGAATTAGATACAACCCCCTCCCTCTATCATTTTGAGATTTAATGACATGGTCCTTTTGTTTTAATGATTGGTTATATTTTTTAGGTCCATGGTGACATAAGGAATCCTCCAAATAGTAGAGGAATATGACTAAAGATACATTATAAAAGGGAGTTAAATTTTAATTTGTATCATTTAAACTCTATATATTTTTGTATAAAAACATGTTTTGATCTTTAAAGTATAATTTTCATTCCCATGTTTTGAATTTATTCTTGACTTGACTTATCTAGGAGACATGAATTTCTTAGGAACCCTATGATTCCATGTTTTAGATTTAAATGACAATGATATTGAATGAGAAAGGTGGATAATTGAACTATTAGAGTGAAGCATTAATATTGAAATAATGACTCATGATTTGATGGGATTAGTTGAATCATGTAAATGAAATTTCGATAACGATTTTTTTTTCATACATTAAATATATAAAATTCATGTGAATCGATTTATTATTATTAGTCATTCCATGAATTATTATCCCATATCGTATGTCCTATTACCAAGAGTATTTATTGACCAAATATTTATTATTTTATCTTGCATATATTTCTCGAGTGATCTTGAGGAATGACACCTTTTAGAGATTGAATTGGAAATTTTCAAAGCTACGACTATGAAAAAACACATTTAAAATGACAAATGAATTTTTATTGATAAGCCCTTATCCTTGATACCACCTTATACATTTATCGTTGTTTATCCCAAAGAGACCATGAATGAACATGTTTGGAATGAGCCGCATTTCAATCCATTTGATCCATTCCTACCCTACTCTTAGTATTTTTATGATATTTTGAAGGTGAAGTGTGGGGGTGAGGTAATTCATGGTTAAAGGGACAAAATACATTGTAAGGAAAAATTGTTGGGGGTGATAATATGGGTATTTAAAAATTTATTTGATTTATTCACTATACTTTATTGTTTTCTCTTATTGAAAAAAATAATTGGAATGGGTTGTGAATTTAAAGAATAAAAAATCATCATTAAAATAATGATGATTTTTATTATATGTGGTTAGGTGATGGATTTGAGGTTTATTCCAAGAATACCTTTTGAAAAAGTAAAAATAAATATGAAGAAGTTGTTTGAAAAAAATAAATAAATAAAAGATAAAAATTAAAGATGGTGAAATTAATTCATTATGATTTTATATGTCATGACCTTACTTTGAGATTGGGAAGTGGGAGTTTTCATTTTAATTAGAGAATTTCATTGAGATTTTACTTTTGATATATTGCACTTTACTTTAGTGAGAAACCTCATCCTTGAGCCTTAATTTTTAACGTTGACTCCAACCAACCTTAGGAATCGGAATCATTAGAAACCATAATTGAAAAGAACTCTTGATTTAAAGTGACTTTTGTATTTATAATGTATAAAAAGTAGTTCCCTTGAAAGCCTGTGGATAAGGAGCATGTAATCATGATAAGAGTATTACTCTACTTGAATTTTTATCATGAGTGATGAGTGAAAAGTTTTAAAAGTGAGGTAGATCATGACTTGAAATGTTTAATAATAATAAATTAAGTAACTAGAATGAATTAAAAGAGAGGATCTACCATTTTTATTGGGAAAAATAAAAATACAAAAATTTATTGTTTCTTTGAAATGCAAGAAAGCAAACTGATATGTTATGTTGAACTTAAAAATTTGGTTTACCATTGATAGTTTTTTTTATTTTATTTCTCTAAAATTTTAATATTGTTAGAATTGGTAACCTATTAATTTTAATGTTGAGATTTTATTCTTGAGGATAATAATATTTTAAGTGTTGGTGTATTTGTCCCACTCATTTTTTATATATAATTTTAAGTGTTTTCTTGATGTTTTTAATGGGTTTTAATGGAAATGAACATATAATTAAATATTTATATAAAACTTGAGGATTTACCAATGGGGAATTAAAATGGATTAAATATAATAAAATGTTGATTTTATATGTTTAAATATATTTAATAATATTTGGTGGAATTACACTAAATTTTTAAACATAGTTTTTGTAAAAATTATGGTCAGTCTTGGAAATACCTCAAACAGTGGCTAGCTAGACAATTATCTAGCACACAAGGGGTCGACTAGCCAATCTTGGCACTCGGAGAGCCCACATTAAGCAAAAAAGGGTGTGATCCAATGATAGGAGGTGTGTGCATAGGGTGGGTCAAAGCCTGCAGGGTCTGTGTAGGTCGGTGCGACCCAATAATATGTGTGTGTAGTGTAAGTGGGAGCCCATTCCCAAATATGGATTCTGATCCATGTATGGGACAAATTTTACTATAAATGAGAATTTCCACTTATCTCATTTATAATGTGGTACTTATCCATGAAGATACAATTCCTCCTTTCCGAGATGGCGTCGTCTCATATTGCTCACTCAACGCTATGCTCGGACACACCTGAGTTGCTACTATACACTATATCTATCACTCAATGTCACCAGAACAATGCTGCAACACACCAAAACAACAATTTCCATAGATATGGATGCTCAATATCAAGCCATATCTCCATGAAGAGGCCTAAAATCATAGTGGATGACCTCAGGGACCTCTAATGACCATTGTGAAATGGAGATTAGACCATCTGGCAACTATGAAGGCCTGATGGGGGTTGATGAAGATTTAAATCACGGAAGAGGCATTAACACACTGCCACATAAACTTTCACGTGTCCTTGCTTCCATGCATACCATGATACCAATATCCATGAAAGACATGATAAATTAGGATTCCCCATAAGAAGTTTTTTCATTATTTTAACATTTAAATGCCTAAGGATTCACCGTTTTCAATAGTTTTACATAGCATCAATTATTTGGAAACCAAGATATATATGTAGAATATTTATAAAATAAAATATTCAACCATAGATTAAAATAAAAAAAGGTATAGGTATATTTTCAAATGATAATGATAGAATAATTTCATCCTCCATAAATAGTGGGGGATTTCTAACTTTTGAAGGGAGTTCAACTGACAGAGGAGAGGATGAGGGATTGATAACTAATTCATTATTTCTATTTCTATTTTATTTTCATTCTTTTACTATAGTTTTAATTTTTTTAAAATCTAAATAATTTCAATTAATTTAATCATAATTTTTTAATAAAAAGTGATCCATCCATCCATTCTTATTTTTCTTCTTCTTTTATTTTCTCCCATTTATGCTATTTTTTCTTTATTTTTTATTTTTTCTCTTCTTAATATCATTATAAATCTATCTTCTATTTTATTTATTTCTCTATATCACTTATTTTTTATTGTATTTTTCTTCTATTGTCCCCATTCTTACCATAGTGACCTCTTACTCTCGATAATGGGAGGCTGACCCAGGACTTTCCCTCCAGGTAGGATCAATTATTCTTAAATTATACGCTTAAATTATATATGTTTAATTTGTGGTAGATACAAGAGTATTTCATGAGTGCGATGATCATTCACCATGACATTATTTTCAAATCCATTCGTTTTATTTGATTCATACCTTTTCCCTCCTTTCTCTTGGGTAAAGTCTTCATACGGTGGAGTTGAGAATACCTAAAGGGATGAAACTACATATGGTGGAGCCATGAATTTTAGGAATTACACTCTTGGTCGAGGTGTTATCCTATTTTTCTATTATAGGAGGTGAGTTTTGGTGTGCCAAAGAGGTTTCTTAGGCATTATAAAATTAAAAAATCAATAAATCAAAGGAAAATAATTCATTTATAAGGCCCCAAAAATTGAATTATAAAATTGAATTTAAATAAACAATGAGGAATAATGACGGAACCCATAAAACAAAACTTAAAGCCATGTTCTTTATTTCTAACCTTCATTCTGTTGCATATTCAAATTATTATAGTTTTATTTTATTTTATTTCATTATTTTTCCAAAAATAATAAAAAAATTCATAGATTTCATGAAATTATAAAAACACAAAAATAAATCATTTAGGTGAATTAGACAATAGTGAGAAGAAAACTATGATGATCCTCAAGTAAGACGACCCTAGTCAGACATTGGACTACATTAGGAAAGATATAAATTTGTTTTTTTCACACCCCATGGTAGGTGTGTGTCACATATCATAAAATATTACTTCAAATGAATTCAATATATCCCCATCACTAACATAGAGAAATACTTATCATTGAGTATATTCTCTCATACTTATAAGACTATGTTTATCAACACAAATTTCTAATGCACATCCAATATCCAATACCCATGAGTGAAAATTTGAGAAATTATTTTCGATAAAATTCAAATATATATTCTCATAATGCTTATCCTAGATAAAAATTCTAAACCATAGATAATAATTTATTAATATATGTGTTCAACCTATAATATATCTTGAAATGATGTTCATGATGGATGTAATTATCTAAAACAAGACAACACTTTGGGTGAGTATCATGTTTTATATCATTTTATTAAATAATTTTATTTAATGCACTCCCCTTAAAATTAAAACCCCCTTATCACATCCATTTTTTATCCAGGATCCATATTAACTATGTATTGGGCCACTTTGGGGTTTTTGTCAATATTTAGTTGTTTAGGTAGTCCATCGGGAAAATATTATCATATATGACTCTTAGATAGTTAGGTAGAAAAATCCTTGACTAATTTATCATATATTTTATCCATAAATCATTCCTCATGGAACTTAATCCTATTATGTTACCCTATCTATGTGTAACACAAAGATTATTATAATGTTCTTACCAAAATCACTCTATATTGACCAAATCAAAGTATCATGTTACCCCAGACATGCCTCCCCATATTCTTGAGGCTTCCAGCTAGTTGTGAGGGTCTATAGTGATATCATGGGGAGACTATACCCTCATATTAGAGTTAAAACAAGAATAAACAACATATAATGGTTAATCACATTACAAAAAATAATAAAATAAACAATACAGTTAAGCTTTCCATAAACAAATCACATATCACATTCTATAACATAACATGATATCTAAAATGTAACATGAGTTAGGAAGGAACCAACAAGATATACCATGTTCATATCATATACAACCCAGACCAGAATATAAAAAATTGGAAAATGACTAAAAACTAATTTTGAGTCTCGTCCCTGTCCCATATTCTATCTCCATCCAAGCTATCCAGCACAACCATCCAATATTGGGCCTCTTCCCGTTCCATACCAATGACCATGTGTTCATCTAAGGTACCATTGTACAGGGGGTTCCTAAGAAGGGTGTGAATATAACTCAATAGGACACCAACAATGGTGTCCCTAAACATATACATTCTAAGTAAAGTGTATGTTGATGCACCATAATAAATAACTGAAGAAAAAACTAATAAACTGTATTGATCCTCAAATTCCATAGTGACAACTATAAATTACCATACTTACCTCATCCAATGTAATATATCTCTAAACATGATATTTCCTCAAAATAAATGTTAATGTAAGTTCTCAATGATAAAAAATATCATGTTTCTTTGATCATCATATAACAACTCTTCACCTAGAGGGGAATAACACCTTGCTAAGAGAACTTTCTCTAATATATTGCATCCCCCAGGGTGGATCACACCTTACCTTAGAACCATCTCAAATGTTTTATTATGACCCCAAGGGGAATATAAACCCACTCCAGAACAATATCTAGTATCCCATCCCCACCTAGTTTCCCACTTAGGAACCATCTCGTTTATCATCCCCAGTGAAGGGGGAATAGTTCCCCACATTGGAACAATCCCATATATCACTACCACCTAGGGTGAATAACACCTTTCCCAGGAATGGGGGGGGGGGTATAGGACTCTACCCAAGAACCATACTATATCTCATCACCAACCTAGGGGGAATAACCCCTTTCTTCAAACCATAAATAGTATCAAATCTTCACCTATGGGGAAATAATTCCCTTCCTCGGATCCATCTCATGTGTTCACCACCCAAGAGGGAATAATTCCCCACCTCAGAACCACCCCATAAATCATTACAACCTTGGGGGAACGATGACCTACCTCAAAACCATCCTATATTTCATTACCACTTTGGGTGAATAGTGATCCACCTTTGAACCATCTCATATATATACACAACATTTTTCACAATTAACATAAGATATCATACTCATTTCTCAATTTAATCATATCTGAGTTAAATTTCTTTTATAGTTTGTTATCGTGATCAATATCTCAATTTCAGGGTAATTAATTAAATATTCCTTTTTAAGTGGTTTTAAATTTTCCAACCAAGGATCCAAACCATGATCACCTTGGGATACCACCATATTAGCCCATATTTATTGAGAATTTTCATCTTAGGGATTATTTTAGGAAATATAAATTCAGTTTATTAGGTCACAGTCTATTTAAGATTGCCTTTGGGCTGCATTAATTTCTTTTTCCATTTCCCTTGTGCAAGGAACACCTACATAGTTTTCCAAAGGTTTAGGATCTATATTTATTATTAGACCACTCATGGTATATATAATTTTATTCCCATATGAATCAAAAAATATACGATTTAATTTTGATTTTATGTCAAGCACACATTAGGTAAACATGGCCACATATCATATACATAATGAAAATGGGTTATATATTAGGGATAACTTATGGAAGACCTACCTATTTTGGATTTATTCTTTTAATTTAAACTCAACCACCATTGCCTATGCATGTCCAAGACTAACTAACCATCACCCAGAAGCATGAGGCCCTAAAACCATCATTAATCACCTAAATTGATTATAACCAGTAATTTCTAATTTACACATTAAATCAGTATCAATTACCCAAACAATTCCTTAGGAATAATAAAAGGATATCTCACTGAGAAATTTTCCACAATTAAACCTTGAGAAATGGGGTGTACACAACCCTCATTATCCACCTGAACATCTAGCACACAGAATTCCCAATTCCTCTTTTCAATTCATTTATCAATTTCACTCAAAGTAGTGATAATATGAAAATAGAACCAATCACTAACATAACATAATACAACCACATGAAACATAGTTCAGTCATTATACAAGGAAATCCTCTAGCATATCCAATAAGAATCCCTAAAGTTTGAGAAAATTTCACAATATTTTAAGTGAATTGTCACTCAACCCTTAAATAATGATGAAAATCGCCTTTAACCACAATTGATCATGAATTTTGAAAGAAATAATAATATTTGAAGAGTAGCCCGAACT
The DNA here is from genome assembly GCA_963277665.1 of Viscum album. Classification (NCBI taxonomy): domain Eukaryota; kingdom Viridiplantae; phylum Streptophyta; class Magnoliopsida; order Santalales; family Viscaceae; genus Viscum; species Viscum album. The sequence continues at coordinate 461,421,982 of OY728134.1, read as the reverse complement.
CCCTTTTTTCAAACATTAAGAAAATGAAGAATATAAAAGTATTTTTCAATTTTAAGACCTTGAAGACCATTCCACCCATTTTCCCCACAATTTGACCAAATATTTAATATTTTAGAAAAACTTGGAAAAACTAATCACACTTGAATATTTTCAAACATAGGTTCCCTTAGATATAGAACCATACATATTAGTCCTTAGACATCATCCATTAATTTTTTTGAGGTATGGGTTTTGATTTATATGTTCTGAATGTTACTTCTAGAACCATCTTTCTAAATATTCCATTTATTCTAGAAACATATTTTGAAACTCCATCTCAATCCGTCCATCTAGAAATCATCATCCAGAATAACTCAGATAATCTTCCAGAAAAACTCATACATAAGTTCTAGGAAATTCTATTTAACTGTTATGTATCATTTGAGTGAACCTTACACATCAAAGGGTTAATTCTATAGTTAGATGAATTTTATTTCTTGAGAACCATTATATATTACAAAAATGACCATTATTTACAAGAATTTGATTTTTTTGAATACAAGAACCCTTATATATGAGTTATACTCTTTGTTTTGTGAAATGACTGTTACGTATCACAAGGTACTCCGAAACTTTACAAATTTTATAAAGAGGAGGACCATTATGAATTAAAAAACCTTTAAATATCCAAAACATTACTAATATTTTAACCCCAAGGTGATTGTTATGTATGTCTCATTGCACACAGGGTATCCCATACGTATCACCCTTTACACACATGGTGACCTTTTTGCATCATATAGTAATTTACACACTAAGCCTGTTTTCTTAAAAGGAAAGTACCCTTACATTACAAAACTATTTTCTTTAAAAAATAAAGACCCTTAAATATCAGGGGTTACTTTTACATATCATAGGGGATTCCATCACTTTAAATTTTTTGCATCCCCTCTTACAAAACTCAACTTATAATGAATATTCCTATGATAGATATACTTATATTAGATATAATTTTGGTAGATTAACCTTTTGTAGATTGACTTTTGATAAATATAATTTTATAACATGGATAGAAAACACTACACAAATAATTTATAATCGTAAATTAAACCTCAAGATTCCCTTCTTCTGATAGTTCCAAAAATTAACCATAAAATTGTTTCCCTATGATTGATTAATTCAGAAATCATAATTTACTAACTAATGAAGATATGAAAACCCTATATTTGTCATACCATATGACTTACCCTAGCCAAAAACTATCAATTAAAACATAATTTTTTCATAATGTTATTTCAACTCCAAAAATCACCAAATTTTATTTCCAGACTTCCCAACTCATTTGTAATTGATCCCAACCACTAAAAGTTATTTCAAAACACCTCAAATAGATATTGATATTTATTCAACCTTCATAAATCCTTTTATCCAAATTTCCAAATAATTTTGATCCTAAACACTATCAAAACATATCCAAATATTAAATGATGATGCTTTTACCATTTTATAAAAGATGCATAATATACTTTCCACTTATGAAACAACCTATATTAGCACTCACTTTATAAAAGGGCCACCCAAACCCTACTACAACACTCACTTAAACACATGGTACACCTCTCGTGCCTCTAAGAACATCCAAAAACACCTAAAAGAGATGTTCCAACCCTCAGATTCCTTATCTGAATCTCAATTCTCAGAACATGCTTTTCTTTCTTGACTAGACATTCAAATTCCCCCTAATTATACAAATTTTTTATCATGGGGCCATTAAAAACTCCCCACTCTAACACTTATCCTCCTTGATAAGGTTCCTCATACAATCACCTTCAACCATCTCCACTATTGAGCCCCGATTCATGGCATGAAATCTATGTATCTCGCTAGTCTTGGTCCTTCCAACACTACACCTAAACTATCTCCACTATTCAAAATATTATTATCCCGCACATTGTTGAACTGATTATTCCAACCAAATACATAATAAATCACCAACTTCAATTGAATTCATGAATTCCCAATTCACCAACACCACTCCCCATTAGAAGATGTTACTAGTCTGCACTGCGCCATCTCTCTCCCAATATCACACCCAAGCATCACCTGACTATTCTCATCAGAATCTACAGTCCCATTTTTGAGTTGATGTATATAACATAAGGACCTACATTGATGTACATATTGGTGTGATACCCATGAGAACCAATATTCCATAGACTTATTCACTCCACCAGACTATTTCCCAACACACACACATGGTCATACCTCCTAAATGTCATCTCACATATAGATACTATTAGTTATTGATTTCATTGAATTTACCTAATTCGCATCACTAAATAACCACATCTGGTCATCTTCTATTTTCTAATATAACTCATTCCACTTCATCCAAGTTCCATAATAAAATAGTAACAATATCTAGTTTAATTCCTATAACATGTCACTATAAATGTTTATTGAAAAATGTTTAAAATAAGAGCCACATGATTATATTATCTCTAGAATGATTACTAATATCGATATTTTCTTATGACTGATACATAAGAACCACACTAATAGATAAAAACCATCTTATGAACACTCAAACTCACAATACCTGATTGTATTCATTAAATTGGTTCATATCTTGAGACCTACTCTAGGTTCCAATGATACCAGAATGCCCCACACAACCAATTTCCAATTTTATCAACAATCCATTGTAGTAGAACCGATCTCGATAAATATAACTTTAGATCCCCAACCTTTATAATTACCATAAAACTCTCACATTTCAACCCACCATAGGACCTACCTAGTCGTACTATAAACTAACAATCCTGATGATTCCCAACTTACCATAATTGAGGAAATCTCTTAAATACTTAACTATCACGATAATTCACCTGGCCCCTCAACATTTCAAAAGACCCACATGTCACTATACTATATTTCACTTTCATAAAACGGTTATAAATTATCTATTATATGATCTAATTATCTTGGACTATCCACAATATAATAATCCCTTGGTTATCCCTTGATCACACAACCAAGGTATCATCCCATGAATCAATTATACCCTAATACACTTACAATATATGGCAAACTACGCTTTACCATATCCCAGAGCAGCCTCTTCTCTATCCAAAACACACTATAACATCATGGGTCATCACCCCTTTCCCCATTTTCAATCATGACATGGTGTCTAACACCTCTCTACCATTATATCACATCTGATCACCATCCATATGTGATCATCCATCGATACCATTGAAAAACCACAATATAATTCTATATATCCAGGGAAACTAAGAGTCCTAGTCCCCACCATAACACATACGCACCTCTCAAGGTACTAACCCCAAACGGTTTTTAAGGGAATAAACACACATGTTTTGAAATAACCCATTAATACATTGGGAATGAATCAAAATTAAGCATCGTGCATCACTACCTATTATTGCGACCTTACCTTAGTAGTCATGTAACTCAATCTACTCCATCTCCATATCCCGGAGATTTACAAAATCTACTCATCAACATGTATCTCATGTCAAAAATTATAATCATACCAATAAAAACTCTAAGCTTTCCCAGATCAGGCTAATATTAGGCTTCACTAATCCATATTCCACACAAGTTAAATAAGAGATCACTCTCTTTACCCTTGGTAAAAGAGTACCCATTAAACAAATTTTGACAATAATGCTAAAAAAACTTAGTTACCGAAGAAAAACATACCCAATTAGGTGTATGCCCCGATGCTATCCTTCTATACCATTTGACTTATACTATCATGAGTCATATCCCATTAGTCATTGGATTACATGCCAAATTCACTAACTAAACACACATCACATGGGTATTTATGTCTTTAATCCTAAGCTCACTTTCCTAATTAACCACCTCACCCTGTTTCCTGTTCCTATACCATATCCTAAATATAAATCCCCATTCATAAATCTCAAACACCAACCATCTACCTATGATTACCATTTCTAAAGGCACTCACATGCTTGGGATATCCCCTCTCTTAGGTTAACCTCAAATACCATAACTCATTACAAACAACAATAGGAAAGAATCTTGTTTTTTAATTACAACACCCAACTGACCAATGTATAAAGTCACATATCAACATAACTAGGCCTTACTACCTAGACCATATGTCTCATCCCACTAGGACACAACTCACAGAGCAACCCCCATGCTCCAATCTCAGATTTCATAAGGTAGTCACAAGTTAAAACACCCCCTCCAGGGTTCTCAGATACACACACACATTAAGAATATCATACTCAATTAAACTACCTAATCTTGGGTACTAATCCTCACCAAAAATTCACATACTAGACTACCTCCTCGAGGTCCATGACCACATCCACAAGTATAAAAATGAAATCAACCTATAGTGATCTGTATTGGAAAAAACATACTTCTCTGGTTCAGTTATGTAGAATTCCATAAATACATTATGTTCGAAAACATCAAATAAGTTATTGTTGACAATTTGAATAAGTAGAAACATTTTTTTCAAAATTAATGTCACAATTAAACAAAATCATTCACATTACATGTGAACCTACAATCCTTATATAATTTATGAATGCACACTTCTTGCTAACCTGATCTAAGACCAAAACCATAAATCATAAATAACAATCACAATGTGATACACACAATTTTTCAGGCTTAATTTTCAAAAAATTATAATTATTTTAAATGGTTATTAAAACATTTTACCAAGTAATTAATTATTTATTGAAAATATGATGAATTAAACTTGAATAAATAAAATGGGTTAAACTGGAATTAAATGAGGAGTTTTAAATGTTTCATTTTATTAGGAATATTTTTTGGAAGTTAATTGAAAATTTAAATGTTTTTAATACTTCCAGGTAAAAAAAATAAGGTCCAATGAGCTGATCCCTCAACTAGTATACCATCTTATCACATAGCTCACACACAAGGGGCCAACCAACTAATCTAGCTACTAGGAGAGCCTACCTAGTTGATAGAGAGAGTAGGCCACATGGGGAGGAGCCTATAAAGTGTGTGTAAAAAGGACCATGTGGGTCTATGCATTTTAAAACAAGCCCATCATATGTGTGTGAAATTGTACCAAGATCCCATAATTGGAGTAGGATTCTACACCACATAAGCAATATATTGATACTTAAGTGAATGAGACATCTGGTCTCATTTCCAATGTAGGATGTGTTTGGAGAATTTACTTTTACCACTTAAAAAAACAACATCATCAGGCCTCAGTCCCCCTCCACCCATTCTTTTCCATTTTCTACACCACACCTCCACCACCTCGAGGCCTACTACCACCACTTGACACCACAAATTCCATCTACAATCTCACTAGAGACCCCATTTCTACCACTAGAGAGATCATGCCCAATCTAAAACACCACTACTGAGGCCCTAAACCACCATGGATCACGTTAAGGACCTCATATGACCTCATCTAATCCCATTTCAGAGGAGGTAATTCACTATATGGGATATGAGATTTATCCATCCCCTATGAAGGCTAGATGATGGGAAGGAGCTAACTGGGCACTTCCTTCTCTACTATGATGCAAGATTCACCCTTGCGGGGTAGTAGCCAAGGGAGACTAAAGATTATGAGCTAGAATGTTCCATGAAAACCATGCATGATTGATACTCCACTAGAATTATGCTGCAAAAAAGTGGAACTCTGATATCTTCATAGAAGTTTAGAGATACCATGAGTCTTAGGGACGAATCATCATTTTTTTAAAAAAATTAAACAAGTGGAAGGAGAGAAAAAAATAGAGATATATTCCTCTAATAATAAAATATCATGGAGATATCGGAGGAGGTTGAGGCACTACATTGGATTATAAAAGGAGTATACTACTATAGTTTGAGGGTAAGATTTTTAGAGTCAACTCATGATTGATTATTGAGGGACAAATTTTACAGAGGAGGAAACTATGAAGAAGCAAAGAGAAGGAAAACCCACTACCTCCCCAATTCTGGCTACCTACATCCTATCACCCCCTTTATAATTTATTTTTATTTTCATTAATTTCTATACTTACTCTTATTCAATGATCCCCCCCATTAATGGAGGGGTAGAATCTTCTTAGTTTTTGGGTGAATGGTAGGTGACCATTGGGATGCTTGATTTTTGGTTTTAATAAAATTCATGAATATATTTTTACTTATTGAGTTGTATTCAATTTTTAATTTAAAAATTTAAATTGAATATTATTGAGTTGTTTATAATTATTAATTTTTAAGTTGTATTGACTAATAATTTTTTTATCCCTATTCTTGGTTTTGAATCACACCATTTGGGTGGTTTAAAGTCCAGGGGACAAGTGTTTAGTGATCACTAAACATGAGAGGAAGGAATAGTGAAATAACATATATGTTTGAAAATTAAAATATTGAATTATGTATTTCTTAAATAATTCAAGGTATAAGCATTGTTAATTTCACACATTGAAAGGAGAATAATCCAAGAAAAGAAGTTGTTTGAGATTATTCTTATCATCAACCAACTTGATCAAAGGTGAATATAAGGAGAAAAAATTGTTAATACATTCATTGAACCAATCAATAAATAAAATAGACACATTTCTAGAGGACCATTATATAATTAAAAATTGAATACAAACCTAAAATCAATCAATTATCTCTCATTTTAATTTTATAATCCATGTTTCTTCACTTCTTAGTCATATAAATCTTGTTCTTTCACTTACTTTCTACTTATCGAAACTTGATTAAAACAACAATATCTAGATATGATTTTTCCCAATATTAATACAAGACACTTAAGGGGAAAATAAATAGTTTTTTCCCATCCCATGATAGGTTTTCATCAAAACTTATCATTTCTATGAGGAAGTGGGTTCTAATCTAACCTAAAAAAATTGAATGACTAAAACCTCCAATGATTTTTTTGATTTTGATCATGAGATAGAAATAACTTTTCTAACTAGGATTAAGAATATTAATATAGAGAATAATACCAAATAAATAAACTTATAGAACTCGAGTGAAACCTCTAGAACTCACCCAGAGCCCACCATAATAGCATTGAACCCAAAACAGACTTTAAGGACAATTGTTCCCCACGATTTTCCATCCAAAAAAATCAATTAAATATGTTGTGAAAAAAATGATTTTGAATTATGTGTCAATATGATTCCGATAAAACCCAAATTTCATGTATTTAGAGGATAAAATCTAAATTGGAACATTCAAGAGTTTAGCTTCATATGTTCAAGCTTCTAGCTGAGATTTGTAGTTTAGGATCGGGTCAAATGGAGGGAATTCCTCTTTTCACTTGAGGGAGCCACCAAGAAGTGGATGTATAGAATATAACCCATAGAGATACATGAGTGGGATGATCTAAAAATAATCTTTATGGAAAGACTATTCCCATACTCTTGGAACATAGTGATTAGGAAGTGAATATATACAATTCCAAAAAGCTACTGGTGATACCCTCTATGAGTGTTGGGAACTATTCAAGAAGATCAATGAAAGATACCCTCATCAAGTGGTATAAGATCAAAACTTACTATTCTTCTTCTACTAAGGACAATTGGATAATGAGAGGAACCATATGGATGCATCATCAGGGGGATATTTAATAGAAAAATCATTCATGGAAGCTGTAATCCTAATTGATAATATAATACATAATTCCTCATAGTTGGAACTAGAGGTACAAATATAATGGGTATTCATGAGGTAATATCTTCTGAACAATCACCTTTTTCTAAAACCAGACTTGAAGAACTACTAATTCTAGTGAGATAGATGAATTTAAAGAAAGTGAGTGAACAACCCGCCCCACCTAAGGTATGGGGATTATTTTCATCACCCCATAATTATAATGATCAATGTGTTGAGATATAGGTTATAGATATCTATATAGACACATTCCATCAAAGATAGTTTCAACAAAATTAACAATATAGAGAAGGTAAATCCCAACATGGATTTGAATTTCAACAAAATCAGACTAGACCCCATCTTGAACAGCAATTTTAGAATCCAACTGATTTCCAACAGTAATAGAAGAAACCATATAAAAAACAAGCTTCTAAACCACACCCTTTTCAATAAAATTAATATGGATGACCCTCATCTATTGTGACACCAACTGAAGTAATACAAGGAAAAATATTTAGGCGATGAAAAATATAGTGAAGGATTTTTAAAATAAATTTAAAAGTATTATGGACATGCTACCAAAAAGCTTTGGAATATTCCCGCACAAAAAAGCCCCAAATTTAAAGGAGAATGTGAGTGTGATAATTATAATTATATTAAAGGACATCCAATTATAAAAACCCAAGGAAGTTCAAGTTGAAAAAAAAATTTAAGTCTAAAAATTAAGAATTGGCACTAGAAGAACCACTCACCCAACCAAAAGAAAAAGAAAATAAGGAAGAAGAATTAAAAACAATATTTTTAAAGGAGAGACCAAAAACTCCCTACAAAATAAACAAAGAGAGAAAAAAAGTATCTCTCTTCTATTACCTTTATGGTTTACCAAATAAAAGAATAGAGAGTAAGAGAATATTCAATGATATATCCATGAGACATTTCGAAAGGTTTAAATGTACATACCTCACTTAGAAGCCTTTTAAAAAAATCCAAAAGTATTCTAAATTACTCAAAATGATTTTCTCCAGGAGAAAGAGGCTTTATGAGAATAAAATAATCTAAAACAGGGGGGATTGTTTCAGCCATGATCACACAACCACTGCCTAAAAAAGTTTAAGATCCAGGGACATTTTATTTTCCCGAGACTATGGGTTCTTTGAAATATTATAATGTGTTGTGTGATCTTGTTACATCTATTAATTTTTTTGTCTAAATATATATCTTCAAATTAAAAGATTGATTAATTGAATAACACAATATTGGTTGTCCATCTTTCAAACTGACCCATTATTTTTCAAGATGGAGTGTTGGAAAATGTTTTTGTAGGAGTTGATGGACAAATTTTTACAGTATACTTTTATGTGCCCATCATGGATGAAGATAAATCACAAGAATTTTTTTCCATTTATTTTGGGAAGAACATTCATAAATATGGACAATTTGATCATAAATGTGCATAAAGGAACCTGAAATATGGAACTTGGAGACAACAAGGTTTACTTAAATATTCTTGTCATTAGAAAGAGCCCTTCAAGTAACCATTAACTCTTTTCAATTTTCCATGAATAAGGTATTTATCCCATTGAGGATTCATTTATGATTTGTTAATCCATAGCCTTAGGAGACCGCCTTTCCAATGAAACACCTCGGAAAAAGTGGGTACTCAATTTTTTTTAAATTATATCTTTAAAATTAAATAAAAAATAAACTCTGAATTCTTTGACAATTTATTGGTGGAAACTGATATGATTCCCTTTACTAAGGAAATTAAATATTTTGAAGTAATGAATTTGAATTCAATATCATCTCTAGAGAATTCCCAAAATTTGGAATTAATGACCATCCCTTTTGATTTAAAAATACATGTATCTTTTGGAGGGAGAAAAGTTTCTATTGATAATATCCAACAACTTGTCTACGGATCAAGAGAAAACCTTAGTTGACTATTTGAAAAGACAAATCCAAGCTATAGGGTGGAGCTTAGGAAACATTCCTCAGATTAACCCCAAAATTTTCCCCTAAAAAAATTTTAATAGAGGGGGAATCGTGAACTATTAGGTATACCCATAGAAGACTTAACCACACCATCATGGAGGTTGTTAAAAAATATATTGATTTTTTTGGCAACCGACATCATTTAACCAATTTATGACTCTTAATGGGTTAGCCACATCCATGTGGTTCCCAATAAAAAAGTCTTGACCATTATGGAGAATGATAATAATGAATTAATACCAATTATAGTTCAAAATAGTTGGATATAACCTTTGTTTCCACTCAAATAAATTACAAAACCACTTAAAATGAGTTTATTACTATTGTATTTGCACATGATAAATTCAGATCATATTTACTTAGAACTAAAGTGGTTGTATTTTTGGATCATGCAGAACTTAAGTACTTGATGAATAAGGATGATTCCAAACCAATGTTGGTGAGATGGATACTAATAATTCAAGAGTTTAATCTATAAATTAAGGTAAAAAGTGAGATGAAATTAAAGTGGAAGATCGCCACAATAGGATACCGAATACCGCTGAACCAAAAATTCTAAAACTGAGCACACTCAATAAACACATTCCCGAAGAGAAACTCTATATCATGGAAGGTTAAGCCCATTGGTATGCTGACATGTAAATTATTTTTCCACTTATTAGGTACCTTATCATTTTAACTCTCATCAAAATCACAAAATAAAAGCTAAATATTGATTCTATTTTTGATAATATCCACTTATTTAGAAAATTTGGAATGGTCAAGTCATAAGAAGATGCTTACCAAAAAGTGAAATAGAATATTTTTTTGAATTTTTTTCATACACTTTCTTATAGAGTACACTTTAGACCCCAAAAAATGGTAAGAAAAGAATTTCAATATGGAAGTTATTGGCCAACCTTGTTTAAATATTATCACGAATATTGTATGAAATTTGAAAATTTTCATTTTTATTGAAATATTTTGAAAAGAAAATAGATTTCAATTTTTTATGAAATATTTTAAGTGTGACGAATTTATTTTATAGGATTTTTTTCAATGTATTTTGGTAAATCATATATTCTACTTACTGTTAATTATGTCTCAAAATGTGTGGAATCCAAGTCCACTAAGACTAATTATGCCAAATTTGTGGGTGAATTTGTCATGCCTAACATATTTTGTAGGTTTGGAGTTCAAAGATCCATCATATGTGATCAAGGGACACATTTTTGAAATATAATAATATATTACATGCTTAAAATGTATGAGGTGCACCACAATACATCCACACTTTACTATCCCAAATGAAATTTTCAAGTTGAAGTGTCCAACACGGAGATTAAAGGTATTTTAGAAAAAATGGTTAAACTAAATTGGAAGGATTGGATTAAAAGGATTAAAAAGACCTTATGAGCATATCAGAAATCATACAAGACACTTATAGGTATGTTACTCTATCAGTTGATTTTATGAAATAGTTTTCCTCTACCAGTGGAGTTAGAGAACTAAGAATATTAGGCCATGAAAAAGGTAAATTTGGATCTGTAGAGTACTGAGAATTAAAGATATCTGAAGTTGTAGGAGATGAATGAAATTAGAAGATATGATTTTAAAATTATATAATTTAAAAATAATGAAACTGAGTGAAACATGACAAACTGATTCAACCAAAGACCTTTCAACATGGAGACAAAGTCATGCTCTATAATTTCAAATTTAAATTAATGTCAAGCTTCATTCCAGGTGGGAATAAATTTTAATTATTACTAATTTATGTGATTTTTATTCCATTAAGATCAAAAAGGAATAGGAAACAAATCCATTCACTATTAATGAGAAAAGGTTGAATATGTTCCATTGGAATTTACTATAAGAACAGGTGGAGGAGCTCAAACTTCTCCAACCCATCTACTGAATTATTCTCTTATGGTTAGGTCAATCTAATAACATTAAAAAAATGTTCTTATAGGATGAGACCTTAGTTTTCAAGTTTTCTTAGGATTGTTGAGTTTATAATATAATTAATTTTCCCCTTTACCCCAATGAGCTTTAAAGAAATTGTTCTTATGAAAGCATGAGTTGTCTTGTTCTATAAAAACATTATGGAAGGAAAACACTAGAAAACCCCCAATGGATAGAGGGTAGTAGAGGAAAAAATTCATGAGAAAATGTATTTCAATTTTTAATATTTATATTTTAAACTCCATGTTTGTTTTCTTCTAAAAACCAGTTTTGATATTTAAACTAGAATTTGCATGCCCATGTTTGGGATTATTTCTTTAATTGACTTATCTAAGAGAGACGAGTTTCATAGGAACCCTATGATTCCTTGTTTTAAATTTCAAATATAATTATATCGAACGAGGAAGGTGTAGAATTAAATTTTTAGAGTGAAACGTGGATATTGAAATGATGAAACATGATTTGAGGGAATTGGTCGATACATGTAAATGAAATTTCCCTACCATTTTTCATGAGTTGAATTTCTGAAATTCTTGTGAATTGATTTATTATTATTAATCATTAAATGAGTGATTTTATAATTTAATATTTCCCATTATTGATAGGATTTATTGATGAAATATTTCCTATTTTATCTTGATCATATTTCTTGAGTGAACTTGGTCATATCATATTCAAAAAATTGAATTGGATTTTTTCAAGGCAATGACATTGAAAAACCACATTTAACATTATAGATACATTTTTATTGATAATACCTTATCATTTGTACCACCTTATACATTTATACTTGTTTATTCCATAAATTCCATGAATGAACTTGTTAGTAATAAGCCATATTTTAAGCAATTTTTACCCATTCCTACCCTCCTAATAGTATTTTTCATGATATGTTAAAGTTGAAGTGTGGGGGTGAGGGAATACATGGTGGAAGGTATGCACTAAATTATAAGTAAAAAGTGTGGGGGTACTAATTTGGGTATCGGGAAATGTTTTTGATTCATCCATTATACTTAATTTTTTCATTTATTGAAAAAAAGGATTAAAAATAATAGGGATGGGTTGTGACTTATAAAATTAAAAAATCACCATTACTAGATTGATTATTTTATCACATGTGGTTAGATGATGGATATGAGGTTTATTTCGATTATGAATTTTTAAAAAGAAAAAAAACTGAAAAATTTCATTGAATATTTTTTTAAAACAATATATAACTTGAGAAAATTAAAGAAGGTGAAATTTATTCATTATGATTTTATATGTCATAACTTTTTCTTTGAGCTTTGGAATTTGGTGATGTCATTTTGAAGGTTAGTTTTTCATTACAATTTATTTTTGATATCATGATTTATGCTTAATGGATAAACCGTCTCTTTAATCGTTAATGTTTTTACTTCAATTTCTCCCAAACTTAATCCTAAAAATAATTAGAGACTTTATTAAAAACCCCATTTATTCCATGTGTTTTTTTCTTTAAAAGGGGAGAAATTAGTTCCCTTTAAAGACTATGGATAAGGAGCATGTACTAATAGTTTGAGCATAACTCCACTTGAATTTGTATCATGAGTGATGAGAAAAAAAGATTCAAACTGAGGTAGATCATGAATTGTATTGTTTAATAATAATTAATTGAGATGCTTGAATGAATGAAAGGATAAGATTCATCATATTCAATGGGAACAAGTGAAGTTATTGAGTTGATTGATATTTAAAAATGTGAGAAGTTAAATTTATGTTTTTTGTGGAAATTGAAAATTTGGTTTACCCTTGTTAATGTTTCAGTTTTATTACTTTGAATTTTAAATATTGGAAACATGGTGTTCCTCTTTCCTTATAATGTTGAGATTTAATGCTCGAGGAAAAGAATGGTTTTAGTGCGAGGGTTCAAAACCCACGAAGCATAGGCACTATAGTAGCACTATAGTGGTACTATAACAACACTATATCAATGATGAAATTGTAGCACCAACGACACTATAGTGGTGGTGAGCACTGTAGTAAGAACTGTAGCAGTGGTGAAATGTAGATAATAGTATAGCAGCCTAGGTAATATAGCATAACTATTCACCAGTGGGCCTTTGGGTCAAAAATATGGGCCTACAGACCATGTAATGGGATTTCACACCCACTGGGCCTACAAGACATGTAATGGGATTCATGTACACTAGGCCTACGAGCCATGTACTAAATAAATAATGCTTGATGGGTGGGTTATACCCTTAAGGGGGGTCTATATCCTACCTTTAAGGCCTTTGTGTGAGCTTTGTGTGTATTTAATTATAATTATACCCATAAGCACTAAATATATATATTATAGGTTAAAATGGAATTAAATGAGGAGTTTTAAATGTTCTATTTTATTATACATATATTGTACAAATTAATTGAGAATATAAATGTTTTCAATAGTTTTAGGTGGTAAAATAATAAGGTTCAATGAATCTATCCCTCAAACAGTGGACCGGACCGCCACATAGCTCACTCACAAGGGGACAACCAGCCAAGCTAGCTAGCTAGATAGCCTACCCAGTTGAAAGGGGGAGTAGGCTGCATGGGGAGGCTCCCATTCAGTGTGTGGGACAAGGATTGTGTGGGATCATGTGTTTCAGATTAGCCAACCATATGTGTGTGAAAGTGTACAAGGATCCCATCCCTGAAGTATGATTATAATCTATAGAAGCCACATATTGATACTTAACTGAGTGAGACATCTGGTATTATTTCCAATGTGGGAAATGTTTGATGAAGGTAATATTACCAATACAAAAAAATACTATCCCACCTCGATCCTACTATATCCATGCTTAGATATATCATGTGCCACATTTCTTCCACCTCAATACCTACCGCCACTACTTAATGCCATCACTATCATCTCCAATCTTGCTAGAGACACCATGTTCTCCACTGTAGAACTCATGCCTGAGCTGAAACACCACTTCCAAGGCCCTGAACCACCACATATCATGTTTGGGACCTCAAACTACCTTATCGAATCAAATTTAAATGGAGTGGATGCCTTGCACGGGAGATGAGTATTATCGGAACACTGTGAAGGCCAGATGATGGGAGGGAGCTCACTGGACCCTTCAAGATCCACTAAACCATACTCTTATCCATTGAAGCATAGTGGTCAATGGATACCAAATAGGAGGCACTCCAATGGTACATGCACACTCAACATGAGTGATGACCCATAGGAACACCTCTGTAAAAAAACGGAACTCCAATATCTTTAGATAATTTTAGAGATACCCCAGGTCTCGGGGATGACTCTGCCTTTTTAAAAAAATCAAACAAGTGGAAGAAAAGAAAAAATTGAGATATATCCATATAATAATAAAATATTGGGGAGGTATAGGGGGAGGCCTAGGAACTATCTTGACCTATAAAAAGAGTAGGCTACTAATGTTGGGGGGGGGTAGGTTTTTGAAGTCAACGCATGATGGAGGATTGAGGGAGAATTTTTTAGAGGAAGAAACCATGGAGAAGGAAAGAAAAGGAATACCTGCGGACTTCCCTATTCTGGACACATATTTCCTCTCATACACTTTCTATTTTATTTTTATTTTCATTAAATATTCTACTTATTATTTTTAAATAACCTCCTTTAATAGAGGGGTATAAAATTTTAAGTGGTTGGGTGGAGGGGAGGTGACCATTGTGATAATTGAGTTTTGTTTTAATAAAATTCATGAATCTATTTTTACTTTTTCAATGGTTTTCAATTTTAAATTTTAGAGTTTAAATTGAATATGATTGAGTTTTTGTTTAATTCTATATTTTTAAGTTTCCTTGATTAATAAATTTGTTCTCCATATTCATAGTTTTGGATCACACATATTGGTTGGTCTAAAGTCAAGGGGAGAAGTGTTTTTTGATTTCCAAACATGTGAGGAAGGAATAGTGGGAGAACTTACAAGTTTGGTAATTTCAATAAAAGATTAGGTATTGTGAAAATAATTCTAGGTAGAACAATTGTGACTTTCACACATTGGAAGGAGAATAATCCATGCAAGTAAATTGTTTGATATTATTATAATCATCATCCAACTTGATCAAGGGTAAAATTAAGGAGAAATGATTGTTAATCCATTCATTTAACCAATCAATAAAGATGATAAACTTATTTCTAAAGGACCATTATATCATTAGAAAATGGATTCCAAACCTAAACCCAATCACTTGTATCTCATCTGAATATCATTATACAAGTTTCTTCACTTCCTAGTCATATAATGTTTTTTATTTTATTTCATTTTATACTTGTGAATACTAGATTAAAAGATTTCTCTCTGGAGACAACATTTTTCACTACTACTACAACACCATTATGAAAAAATAAATAGATTTTTCCACATCCCATGATAGGTGTGTGTCACAAAGCATGATATTAAACAAATTAAAAACAAATTTAACTTTCAAATCCATGAACAACAATCCCAAATCCATGGAAACATAGACTTATGAACATGTAAGTGTTGTCCAAGAATACAATATAGCTTCCATCCACAGTTCTAACTAATCCTATCTCTTATCTAATATATCCCAAATAGTAAGAAAAATAGAAAACATATTTGAAATCACTTTGCAATATCCCAACATGAATCACCATACAACAACTATATTAGAGCCCCACAAGACCTTATGCACACCTCCCCATATGTCGGAGGTCACTGACTAACATTGAAGGTCTATGGTTAAACAGTGAGGGGAATATAACCTCATATCATAGAAGAATAAAAAATTATAAAAACCATATTAATGGTCATCATAATAACTAAAAAATTAAAAAATAACCACAACCAAGACAACCAAAAACAAATAAAAGATCAAATGGTATAACACATAAAAATAACTGAAATGTCACATGAGTTAGGAAGACACCAAAAATATCTCATATGGTAAGATCATATAAAACCAAAACGAAATATAATAAATAGAAAAATAACTAAAAAATGTTATTGGGTCTTAAATTGGTCCTATCCACAAAATCCCTCTAAGATATCCAACATAATCAATCAACACAATCATCCAACACCGAGCCCCTTCCCTACCCATATTTTCGATCATGAGGTTTGATCGAGTACCCATTTTCAAGGGCCACCTAAGTAGGGTGTGAGTGTGACCCAATAGTCCCCCACTAATAGTTTCCCTAAAAATATATAGTCTAAGTAGAGTGCATGTGAATATGCCAAGAAAAACAAATAAAGCACAAATAAATAAATCATTATTGATCCAAAAGTTCTATCATAAACCATAATAAGGACCATACATGTTTTTCCAATTATAGACATCTCTTAACATGATAGGTCATCAAAACCAAGATTTGGACATGTTCCTACACAAAATACTTCTATGTATCCCAATTCATCATATGACAGCTCACCATTAAGGGGGGAATGACACCCCACACCAAAACCACCTCCAATATCTAGTCACCACCCAGGGGGAATAGTGCGATGCCCCAAAAACATATCTAATTTTTGATATCCACTATTGGTGGATAATACATCTGTAAAGACCTGGATTTTACAAGTATTTTTTTAAATATATGGAATTTTAGAAGTCCACAAAAATTTATGGCACGTGAATCCGAGGTCCGGTGTGCCCATAATTAATTTCTGAACGTTTTTTCGGGTACATTCAGTAAACATGTGAGCGGCATTTTATAACTTTTGAACCGGTGCTCGGATTAAAATACAAGGGCACCATTGAATATGCAGCATTGGTATTCACTTAAGGGGGAATTTAATTTGACTGTAGTAGGTGTGAAGAAGAAGTTAAATTTTGTTACTTTTAAAAGAAACAAAATAAATTAATCTTATTATTTTATTTCTTTTCAACTAATGGAAGAGCAGAGTGTGGGACCCGTGGTGAGTCAGTCCAATTAATGGATTGACTTGCCAAATCTTAAGTAACGACATTGTTGTGGGATTAGGAAGCTTCCTAATTAAGGATCCCCATTAACTCCCCGCGTCTTTACTTACTCTCCCCCTCTCTTAAAGATATAGAGCTTGGGGGAGGGGTATCAGACGAGCTTCACCAAGAAACAAAGTTCTGTTGGAGTGCCATAACGTCGAGCCCTTAGAGGATAGAGCCAACCCCAGTAGGAGGTGACATGTGGTACCTAAACCCCAAATTGGAGTTTGAAGTTCGAGCGGCGGCAAGGGAAGCTTGTTGAGGGGATGACGAACAACGAGACTCCCTCAACCGCAAGCTCTCTCTAACGTTTAAAACTTGGGTTTTGATTCCTGTTTCAAATTCATGGGAATTTATTGAACTCCCTTAATATCCTCCATATTACTAGCTAACGAGGAGGTTGTGGGACTAACAAACCCGGCCTGAACCCTATGCTATCTTGCTATCCTTGCACCTCCTTGGAAGACCACAAGCACGTTGACGCATGCTGCAAGAGGAGGGTCGCAGCTCGTCAGCCGCAGCGAATGGAGGATGTGACCAACACAATGGCCGACCATAGGAAGGGAGGCGGCATGACCGTCACACTGCCAACAAACGGAAGTTGCGATCAAAGCCATGATGGAGGCCAAACCCACCTCTAGAGGGTTCCGCGGAGAATGAGCAGTGCTTAGGTGGTGCCGCCACATTGCAAACCGAATAGCCTACAAGCCATTTCGAAATCCGGATGATCGGTGGGTTACACCCCCCCCATGTTAGAATGAATTGGGCCGCTGTCCTCAGACCGTGCCAACACCCTCGAGCCGAGCCGCCGCCCTCGGACGAGGCCGCTGACCTTAGACCAGGACGCCGACCTCGGAACGGGCCGCCACCCTTGGTGCGGGCCACCACCCTCACACCGCAATTCCTCCCTCGCACCGGGCCGCCTCCCTCGCACCGAGCTACCGCCCTTGGACCGGGCCTCCGCCCTTGGACCGGGAATCCGCCCTTGGACCAGGCTACTGTCATCTGGGCCATCGCCCTCTGGGCCGCCTCCCTCAGACTGGGTCGTCGCCCTCACACTGGGTCGCCGCCCTCGGACTGGGCTGCTGCTCTCAGAGCAGGCCGCCGCCCTCCGACCGGGCCACCGCCCTCGGACCGGGCCCCCTCCCTCAGAGCGGGTCGCCGCCCTCGCACCGAGTCGCCACCCTCGGAGCGCGCCACCACCCTCGGACAGGGTCTCCCCCATGGGGGCCGCCACCCTCAGACCGGGCTACCAGCCTTGAGGGCGGCCACCCCAGTGGGCCACCGACCCCAGATCGAGCTGCCGCCCTTGCAAGCTATCTCCCCACGTGTGTCGGGCCAACCCTTGCGGGCTGCCATATTCTGGTCGGCCACCCCTCTTGCGGGCTCGACCGGACATCGACCTAGTGGGATGAGTCTAACTCAGCCCATCCTTGACTAGGTCGGGTCGGGTCGGGTCGGTGCGACCGGGTCGGGTCGGGCCGGGTCAGTGCAACCGGGTCAGACCGGGCCTGGGCCCAACCAGGCCCTGAAATGCTCAAAGGGGATTATCTTGAGAACTGGACACCCATTTGACAAACTGTCTGCAGCATTGGGACCGTTGTAGTGAGACAATCCTTTTGACTTACTCTATTAGAGTTTTTGAGAATCCTGAAGTAATGACGGGTTGGAAGGCAACCGAATCCAACCGGTCCCTCGACACTGAAATGGCAAAAATGCACAGACCGAGCGTCTGATTGACGCACCATCTATTGCCTTGGAACCCTTATGACCTAGAGGGTCACCAGGTTAATTCCTTGTGAGGCTTCTTGTTGGTTGAGATTCATTTTATGGATTAGGGAGTGGTTATCCCAAGCTCACTATGTACAAAGTGTATGACTAGATGAGACATGAGGACTACTGCCTTTTCGACTCGGAGTGACTCGACGTCCACAATACGCGATGGGGTGGAATACCTTAGTAGGAAACGGTGGGGATCTGTTGTGGTACACGATGGGGAGGAGTACCTTAGCAGACTATGGTGGAGAAGGGATGACTCTGTGTGACCCGAAAGACCCATGGTATGCTACGGGGAGGAGTACCTCAGCAGTTCAAGGTTAGTGGGAAGCACCGCTGTGTGACGTGGCAGGCCCACTGTACTCAATAGAGGAGTTCTCCAGTAGCCGAGGTCTTCGACGATTTGACTGGGGATGTTACTTGTATACTACCCCTAGAATAAATCCTGGTGTGAGGTATCTTTACTTTGTGCTTGTCATTGAGGTTATGCTATGTGGTACTTTACCTGTGTTGTACTTTACCTTCATGGTGTAACCCTGTGTTTTTTCTTTGTGGAAATATAGGAGACCTTCTGGGTCTCAGGGTCCCTACTGAGTATCGTTATACTCAACCTTGCATGGGCTTCGCATGCATCTTGTTGTGTCTTGTGCAGACGACGTGCAGTTGGGCTGAGGTTTGATGGAGTCAGGACCTAGTGGAACGCAGAGGAGACTGGCAGACGTGGATTGATGAGGAGGTGATATGTACCTACCCTTTAGTTAGGAACCTAATAGGATGACCCAATAGCTATTTACCTTTTTCTTTCTGTTGTATTTCAATTTTAGTCATACTTGTACTTTTACAATTGGTCTTGTATTCCGACCCCTTTTTCTTTTAGAACTCTTTTACTACAGCAATTTACTTAACAATTGCTTCTTGTTGTGTTCTTGGACCATGTGCTTGTACAAGTTTAAAGGAAATTCCTTCCCATTTTAGGGAATATGCCTTTCAGTGCTAGTATCCAGCCCCTGGCCTATGGAAGGTGGGCTTGGGGTAGTCACGACATGGGCCCCAGGGGACGGGTCGTGACAAAGTGGTATTAGAGGAGTTCAGTTCTACCGAAGAACTAGGCATCTGATGTTTTCTATGTGGCAATAGTGCTATTTTTTATGAGTGTGGTTTTCAGTTTGGAGTGTCCAGTTTTGGTGCGGCGGCCGACGTATCCATACACCAAGACCCTGAATACTAATTTCCGACTCAGTGCACGAAAACACTGATTGTGTGTGTTTTGAAAAGTCTTTCTTGTGTTTTGTTGTGTCAGCTCACCAGGTATAACTTGTAACCATGGAACACCTGTTTATTTTGAGGATTCCTCCATGAAGATAGCCACTCAGGTTTCCTAAGAGAGTATTCACTGACAACCCACCGAGCGATGAGGCCTTGCTGTAGGGCCCCTTACGGCATTGGCACCTTCAGGTGGTGTACCTACAGAACCACTTCCTGTTAGATAACTATTTCCACCAACCCCACAAGTAGAGGGTAAAAAATGAATAAGCGCATTGCATGAGTTCCAACAGTAGAGGTCTCTGCGGTTTTGAGGTGAGACAGACCCGCAGGCGGCTGAAGACTGGCTGGAGTCTGTGGCCAGATTTTTTCGCTTCATTGGGACACCAGCTGATTTTATGGTGATCGTGGCAGCCAACCTTTTTCAGGCAGCAATAGGGAGGTGGTGGAGCCTGATGCTCCAGATAGACGATGAGGTGACCCTCACCTGGGCAGACTTTGAGGGCCTTTTTAGGGAAGAGTTCATCCCAGTGACCTCACTCTCTATGCGTATACAGAAGCTGCTGCACTTACAGCCGGGCGGCATGATAGTGGACCAATACTCGATGAGGTTCACTGATCTATCCTGCTACTCCACTGACATGGTACAAGACACTTTCTTTATGTCCTAGAACATTGATCAAGGTCTACTACGGGAGATCATAGCATCGATGGTATCACTCAGCATTCCAACACAGGCTGGGGTGCTTGAGCGAGCACTTTTTGTAGAGATCTTCCTAGATGAGCAGGCACCGACAGCGAGAGATACCACCAGGAGACAGGTAGCTGAGTCATCTGCAGGAGGCTGTAGGTAGATGACATAGAGGTCTAATAAGACTAGACGTTCTGGTGGATTACCCCGAGAAACAAGGTCAGAGGTGTGAGGCTCACAGGGCAGAAAAAGACAGGTGAGGGACACGTAGTGTTACACTTGCGGCGAGCAGGGTCATATGGCTCGCGACTACCTGACCTGCCATACCAATGACCAGAAGACAGTCGAGGGAACACCAAGGCATAAGAATAAGTTCGATCTATGAGGTCCACATGGTGGCGGACGTGGTAGAGGAGATGGCCGTGCAGTAGGCAGTGGGTCGAGTTTTGATATTCAACCACCACCACCACCATTTGGTCCACCCCGACCACAAGGAGCATGTGGACAAGAACGAGATTAGCTCCAGGCAGCTGAGGTCTATGACCACAATGCTCTGGAGATGATTATAGGTATGATCTTTGTCTACTCCACCTTAGCTGCTGTACTTATAAACACAGGTACAAATCACTCTTTTATTACCATGACCCTCATTCGGAGTTCGGAGATCTCGGTGGATCCATTAGCTCGATCCTTATGGATAGAGACTATTACAAGAGAAGATTTGATGATTACACGCTGGTTCTGAGAGTGTGAGCTTATTCTATGAGGCAATAGATTCGGCTGGGATTTCCTAGTAGCGGTTTTGTGGCCATACGACGTCATCTTGGGTATGGACTATTTATCCATAGTCCATGTTTAGATTGACTGTATTAGGCACAATGTGCAGTGTGTCCGCACGGTTGGGGCCAGGTTTTCCTTCACCGGCGAGAAGGGACACTTTGTAGAACATGATAGACTTACCTAGAGGAGGGTGCAGCCGAATACTCATCAGTTGGCTTCCCTTACCCTCAGAGTAGTTTATGTTGAGAGTCTGAGTACCCTATAGTGGTGGAACAATATGCCGATGTCTTTCCTGATGATGTTCTAGGACTACCTCCATGTAGATAGAGAGAATTTTACATTGACCTATACCCCAATATGACACTGATATCTACACTAGCATATCATATGGATCCCTCGGTGCTTTGTGAGTTACGAGTATAGTTGGAGGACTTGCAGGGAAAGGGGTTCATAAGACCCAGTGTTTCCCCATGGGCAGCTCCGATTTTGTTCACCAAGAAAGAAGATGGGAGTTTGAGACTCTGTGTGGACTATCGGCGCCTGAATCCGGTGACTGTTAAGAACAAGTATCCACTCCCAAGAATTGACGATCTTTTCGATCAACTGAAGGGAGCTCGCTGGTTTTCAAAAATAGACCTTCAATCAGGCTATAATCAGCTCAGGATACGGGATGAGGATGTGAAGAAGATGAACTTCAGATGTCTATATAAACATTATGAGTTCTTGGTTATGCCTTTTGATGTGACCAACGCCCCAGCAGTGTTCATGGGTCTCAGGAACAATATCTTTCAGCCATACCTTGATCGCTTTGTGGTGGTGTTCATCGATGACATCATGGTATACTCAACAACGTAGGAGGAGCATGCATATCATTTGAATATAGTTCTAGATACACTCCGAGAGAACTAGATTTATGTTAAACTCTCGAATTTCTAGTTCTAGATACAAGAGGTCCACTTTTGGGGACAATTTATCTTAGAGGCTGGAGTTGTAGTGGATCCAGTGAAGATAGAGGCTGTACTTTCTTGGGAGCCACCCAAGAGTGTGACTGAGGTGTAGAGTTTCCTTGGGTTGGATGGATACTACCAGAGATTTGTGCCTAACTTTTCCAGAGTTTCATTACCCTTGTCAGCTTTGAAGAAGAAGGGACAACCTTTCGTTTGGATGGAGAGATGCCAACAGAGTTTCCAACATCTGAGATAGAGACTGACGAGTGGTCCCATCTTGAGGCTACCAGAAGAGGTCGTGGGGTATGTAGTCTACTACGATGCATCAGGGACCAGACTTGGTTGTGTCCTGATGTAGGAGAGAGAAGTAATTTCCTATGGCTCATGACAGTTGAGACAACATGAGTAGAACTTTTCTACCCATGACCTGGAGTTAGCAGCAATGGTCTTCACTTTGAAGATGTGGTGAAATTACTAGATGGGTGAATGTTTTATAGTCTACTATGATCACAAGAGTCTCAGGTATATCTTCTCTCAGAAGGACCTGAACTTGAGACAATGACGTTGGCTAGATTTCCTACAGGACTATGACTTTGAGATAGTCTATACTCCTAGGAAGGGGAACATGGTAGAAGATGCACTCAACAAGAGGTCTGGTCTACAACTGATGAGTGAGGCAACAGAGCAGGTACCTACGTTACAGTTATAATTTGTGGATAGAGATGGAGCATCATACCTCCAGTATATGAATGTCACTCCCCCACTCCTTCAATGAGTCAGGTATGTGTAGTTTGGGGACACTGACTACGAGGCTCTATGTGCTCAGATATCCTGAAGCAGGCACCTGATGGATTTTCTGAAGGTGGGGAGCACATCATCCTCTTTAGAGGACGTACCATGGTACCGGTGGTGCTACAGGAGGAGGTTTTGAGTGAGTTCTATATGTCCCCTTTAGTAGTACATCCTGGCATGGAGAAGATGTACCAGGACCTCCGACATCAGCATTGGTGGCTAGGGATGAAGAAGGAAGTGGTGGAGTTTGTTTCATGATGCCTCACTTGTCAGCAAGTAAAGGTCGAGTATCAGGGTCCAGTAGGCTCAACTCATCCACTATAGGTGCCAAAGTGGAAGTGGTATGGGATCTCCATGGAATTTTTGACAGGACTTCCACGAATGTCCATGGGGAATGATTCTATATTGGTGATCGTTGACTAACTCACCAAGTCGGCCCACTTCTTACCTATCCGATAGCATAGATCAGTAGAGGGATTGTGATGCCTCTATGTACAGAAGATCGTGTGACTTCATGGGGTTACATTAGCGATCGTCTCTAACCGTGACACACGTTTTATATCCCAGTTGTGGAAGGGATTTTATGAGGAGTTCGGGACTCGGCTGCATTTGAACACCGCCTTTCATCCTCAGACGGATGGTCAGATGGAGCGGACCATTTAGACGCTTGAGGACATACTTCGTGTATGCATCCTATATTTTGACCATAGTTGGGAGGATCACAATGCCTTGGGGGAGTTTTCTTACAACAACAATTACCACTCCACCATCTGTATGGCACTATTTGGGGCCTTGTATGGTCGACCTTGCCGATCAAATCTATGCTGGACACACCTAGGGAAGTCAGCACTTATGGGTCCAGAGTTGGTATGGGATACCACTAGGAAGGTGAAGATCATCCAGGAGCAGATGAAGACTGCACACAGCAGGCAGAAGTCATATGATGACATAAGACCAAGACCTTTGGAGTTCCAAGAGGGGGACCACATTTTCTTGCGAGTCTCTCCTTGATGGGGACTATGGAGATTTGGCCGAGGCGACAAGTTATCACCAAGGTTTATCGAGCCATTTCTGATACTTGTGAGGATAGGTGAGGTGGCATACCGCTTGGAACTTCCACCGCAGCTAGAGAAGGTGCAAAATGTCTTCCACATATCCCCGTAGAGGATATAAGTGCAGGACCTATCTCACGTCATCGACCATAGAGAGCTGGACTTAGACAGTGGACTGACGTTTACAGAGGTTCTCAAAGAGATTGAGGATGAATAGGAGTGTTTCTTTCATGGGCGTTCGATACCTCTGGTGCATGTTCTCTGACAGAACGAGAACCTCCAGGAGAGAACATGGGAGCGGGAGGCTCAGATTCATGCTCAGTACCTCCATTTGTTTCCTTAGTCTATGTTGTGGATTTCTGGGATGAAAATCCCTAAGGTGGGGAGAATTTAAAGACCATGTTTTTTCATGTAATTCTTTTAAATTATATAGAATTTTACGAGCCTGTGAAAATTTACAGCGCGTGAATCTGAGGTCCGGTGTTCCTGGAATTAATTTTTGAACATTTTTAGGGTACGTTTAGTAAACGTGTGAGCGGTGTTTTCTTACTTTTTAACTGGGGCACGGATTAAAAATCTGAGGGCACCGTTGAATCCGTAGCATCGAGATTCCCTTAAGGGATACTTTACTTTGACCGCAGTAGGTCCGAAGAAGAAGTTAATTTTTGTGACTTTAAAAAGAAATAAAATAAAATAATCTTATTATTTTATTTCTTTTCTACCAACAGACAAGCAGAATGTGGGACCCACAGTGAGTCAGCCCAATGAATGGCTTGACTTGCCAAATCCTAAGTAATGACACCGTTGGGGGATTAGGAAGATTATAATTAATGATCCCCATTATCTCCACGCGTTGTTACTTACTCTCCCCTCTCCTATAGATGTAGAGCTTAAGTAGGGGTATCAGAAAAGCTTCGCCAAGAAACGAAGTTTTGTTGGAGTGCCATAACGCCGAGCACTTAGAGGACAGAGCTGTCCCTAGCAGGAGGTGACATGCGACACCGAAACCTCGAACCATAATTTGACGTTTGAGCGGCAGTAGGGGAAGATTGTTGCGGGGACAGAGAATAACAAGACTCCCCCAAGCACGAGCACTCTCCAACATTTCAAGGTAGGGGTTTTGATTTGTTTTTCAAATTCATGTGAATTTATTGATCTCCCTTAATATCCTCCATATTAGGAGCTAATGCGGAGGGTGCAATCCTAACGAATCTGGGCCGAACACTCTTCTATCTTGCTATCCTTGCACCTCCTTGGAAGACCATGAGCACGTTGACGCACATCACAAGAGGAGGGCCACGACTCCTCAGCTGTGATGAACAGAGGATGCGGCCAGCACGACGATCGGCTGAAAGAAGGGAGGCGGCGCGACTACCATGTCACTGGTGAATGGAAGCCACGACCGAAGCCATGGCAGAGGCCGAACCTACCTCCGGCGGGTTCTGCGATGAACGATCGGCACCCACGCGGCACCACCACTTCACAAACCAAACAACCACCAAGACTTTCGGGATTCCGGGAGACCAGGGGTTACAACCCCCCACGTTGGACCAAACCAGCCTACCTCCCTCAGACCAGGCCACCACCCTCGATTCGGGCTGCCTTACTCGGACTAGGCCGCTGCCCTCAGACTGGGCCGCTGCCCCCAGACCGGGTTGCCACCCTTGGAGCGGGCCTTCGCCGTCGGACCGGGCTGCTACCCTCAGATCAGGCCTCCTCCCTCAGATCGGGCCACCACCCTCGCATCGGGCCACCGCCCTCGGACCGGGCTGCCCCCCTCAGAGCATGTCGCCACCAGCGGACTGGGCCGCCGCCCTCATATTGGGCCGCCGACGTCGGAGCGGGCCACCACCCTCGCACTGGGCCACCGAACTCAGAGTGGGCTGCTACCCTCAGAGCGGGCCGCCTCCGTCGGACTAGGCCACCTCCCATGCGGGCTGCCACCCTAGCTGTCCGCCGCCCCACATGGACCGGGCCACCCTCGCGGGCCGCCCTATTCTAGCTGGGCCGCCCTTGTAGGATGACCCTCTTACGGGCCAGACTAGACATCGGCCCATCGGGCCAAGTCCCCCTTGGCCCAGCCTAGAACGGGTCGGTTCGACTGGGTCGGACTGGACCCGGGACCAGAAATGCTCAAAGGGGCTTATCTTGAGAACCAGACCCGCGTTTGAAGAACCGTATATGGCGTTTAGACCATTTTCATGAGATGGTCCTTTTGACTTACTCCATTAGAGTTTTGGATAAACTTGGATTATGGTCAGGTTGGATCACACCCGAATCCAACTGGGCCCTCGGCACTGAAATGCCAATAATGCACAGACCGAGCATCCGATTGAAGCGTCGTCTGTTGTGTTGGGACCCTTATGACATGGTAGGTCATCGATTTACTTCCTTGTGAGACTTCGTGTTGGTTGAGATGCAACTGATGGATTGGGGAGTGGTACTCCCAAGTTCACTATGTACGAACCCTGCAACTGGCTAAGACCTGACCACTATTGACTTTTCAACTCGGAGTGACTCGACGAACATGGTACGTGATGGGGAGGAGTACCCCAAAATGCCACAGTGGGTAATAGTTGGGGTACATGATGGGGAAGAGTACCTTATTAGACCACGGTGGGGAGGGATGACTCTGTGTGACCTAGAAGACCCACAATACGCGATGGGGAGGAGTACCTCAGCAGTTCAAGGTTAGTGGGAAGCACCTCTATGTGATGCGGCATGCCCACTGTACTCAATAAAGGAGGATTTCTCCAACATCTAAGGTGTTTGACGATGTGACTGGGGATGTTACTTGTATACTACCACTTGAATAAATCCCGATGTGAGCTATATTTACTTTGTTCTTATGATTGAGGTTATGCTATGTGGTACTTTACCTGTGTGGTACTTTAGCTTCATGGTGTTACCCTATGGTTTGCTTTGTGGAATGATAGGATAACTTCAGGGTCTCTAGGTCCCTTCTGGGTATAGTTATACTCACCCCTAAATGGGCTTCACCCACACCTTTTTGTTTCTTGTACAGATGACGAGCAGCTGGGCTAAGGTTTACGGGAGCCAGGACCTGGTGGAACACAGAAGAGATGGACAAAGCTGGAGTGTTGAGGAGGTGATATGTACCTACCATTTTGGTAGAAACCTCAGAGGAAAACCTAGTAACTGTTTCCCTTTTTCTTTATGTTGAATTGTAATTTCATTCGTACTTGTACTTTTATAGTTGGGCTTGTATTTCAGCCCCTTTTTCTTTCAGCACTCTTTTACTACAGCAGTTTACTTAACAGTTGCTTCTTGTTGTGTTCTTGGACTGTGTGTTTGTATAGGTTTAAAAGAAATTACTTCCTTTTTTAGGGAATATGCCTTTTGGTGCTAGTGTCCAGCCCGTGGCCTATGGAAGGCGGTCTTTGGGTAGTTATGACACGGGCCCCAGGGGATGGGTCATGACAGCATCACCCCATAAACTTCATCGATATCTCATCCCAACCCAAGGGAGAATAGCTTCCCACCCAGGAACCATCTCACATCTCATCACTATTGATAGGGAAGAGTTCCCTACCTTGAAGCTATCCCATATATCATCACCAATTAGAATAGAATAACTCCCAACCTCGAAACCATAACCACTATCCAATCATTAACCAAAGGGGGATAACTCCATAGCCTATAACCATATCTTATATCATCACCACCCTTGGGAGAATAGTTCCCCACCATAGAACCATCCCATATCATCACCACCTAGGGAGAATAATGCCCACCCCAGAACCATCTCCAGTATCTCATCCCCACCTAGGGAATATAGTGACCTACCACTAACCATCCCATATATCATCATCACCTAGGGGGGAATAAAAAACAACCCCAAAACTATCCCATATTTCACCACCACCTAGGGGAGAATAACGTCTAACCCCATAAAAATATCATATCCTATCACTAACTAGGGGGAATAAAACCCCACCCCAAAACCATCTCATATATATCCATATTAGTTTTCATGATTAATATAAGATATCATAATCATTTATTAATTTTAACTTTACTTTGTTACATTTCTTTCATAGTTTATTATCATTCCCAATATCTCAATTTCAATGATAACATTTAAATATTCCTTTAAAGTGGTTAGCACTTTCCCAACAAAGGCTCAAAACCATGGTAACCTAGGTTTAATTCCTTTCTAGGGCATATTTATCAAACATACTCATCCTAACTATCATCCCAGGGCATCAATGTTCAAATTATTAAGTCCCAGTCCATCAAGGGCACCACTTGGGTTTCTTTTAATATTTCCCATTTCATTTATATAAGGAAAACCTCACTTAAAGGAAAAATGTTTATGTTGTACAATTATTATCAGATTTATTATGATCTGGATAATGTGGTTCCATATGAAATAGAATTATAATCCATTTAATTTTACTTTTAGGTCAAGTGAAAATTAGGTAAGTGTGACCACACATTACACACATAAATGAAATGAAATTAGAATTTTAGGATAACTAAGGGTCTACCTTCCCTATTTAGAGATATTCCATTAATCCAAAATCATCTATTATCACCTATTATCATCCAATAATAAACAAACATATCCTATTAACACATATCCCTAACTTTATCAAAAATAAACTAAATTAATTACAAAAAAGTATGATTAATTTATACATTATATCAATATCAATTTCCTAACCAATAACTTGGGTATAATCAAATAAATCTAATCAAGAAATTTTCCATGATTAACCATGATAAATTGGGTGTGAACCACTCCTGATATCAATTTGAAACTTTACCACACAAAATCCCCCAATCCTCTTTTCAACCCATCAATTGGTTTCACTTAAACCAATGGGAATACATAAATAAATTAAATTGGTGATTTTAAATAATAAAAAAACATGAAACCTAGTGCATTCATTATCTTAGAATCTTCTCCATCTAAGTTTAAAAAATCAATAAATTCTTGTACAATTCCACCATGTCCTGGTTGAATTTTCACTTAACCCTTAAACAATGTGCCAAAACACCTTCAACCACCATGGATCAAGAATTTTGAAAGGAAAAATAATATTATAATAGGAGCTCAAACTCCCCCTTTTCATGTTCAGGTTGGTTACCAAGAACCAACTAATTTATACTTTCAATTATCAACATATTCAATGTCTTGAATATTAATAAATATATTTTCACAATATGATTGTTCTTATTTGTGAAATAAATGTGATAATGTACATAGATTATATATCTCATAGAAAGGTCATAGCAGTTCCCTACTATGATGAGAACCGTGAAGTGCTATGATGATAATATTTAATACATGTTCTATGGATAGATGACATCATCTGAATGGACACATATGATGCAGGATATTTGGGGTTGGGGATCATAAGGCATTGATACATTTTCTCATGAAGTTCTCCTTCAGTAATCTCTAAGAGACAAGTTTATAAGAATAAACCCACCCATAGGAATTCTATGTGTAATACGTGTCATTGGATAGTCCTATCTAAAAATGTGTGTATTATTCCTTAGAATTGAGATTATTATTAATAAAACTCATGAGTTACATACTTTTATGTATTGATGAAAACTAGGATGGAATAAAATTGAGGGGAGGTAGGACATATTTGGTGTGTTACAAGTGATATAAATTTAATGAATAAGTTAAAAAATAGAATTTCCCTTATGTTTTTAAATGAAATTAAATATCTCAAACCCTTTGATTGAAATAAAACTATATGATAAATCCATGTCCATAATTGGATATCAACATTTTCATTTCTAGAATTCAAAGAAACATAAATCAAGCATATAAGTTCATGACACAATGTAAGAAACATACATGCTGAGATATAAAGACAAAGGGATTATATTACATAATGAGAATTTATAGGAGGTTTTTTCCATTTTATCATTAACTTATTTCTCCATGGGTACCTTTATGTGTTACTAGATGCTAATCCTTGACTTTATTATTTTCAGCCTAATGCTATTGAGAATTAAATAGACAATTATTCAAAAAGAATATATATATATATATATATATATATATATGGGTTGAAAATTAAATAATTTTTATTCAAAATTTTGTTGAATATAATATTTATTTATTTATTGAATGGATAGTAAAGTGATAATTTTTTATTAAATAAATAGTCATTATTCAAGGTTCGATAAATAATAATGAGTATAGATAGACTGAGTTAAGGTTTTAGGGGAAATGATATATTTAATATCATTTAAATAAATATGAATTAATTTATATAAGAAATGATATTTAAATAATCCATGGTTTTAAGAAATTTCATGGAAATAATAATAAATATAATAATATTATTAGATGTGGTGTTCTCTATGGATTAAGAGATTAGATAAGGGCCTATATGCAATAACCAATTATATAACCTAGATTTATAAACCATATTATATCATTTCAATATTTTAGAGGATTTTTGTGCACAACATTCACCCAAGATAATTATCTCCACCCTTGAGAGACATTTCTTAAGAATTATCTGAATAATATAGTGAAACTATCATTCTACACCCTCTAAAGGTTCTAGAGAACAAGATAAAGATTTATTTTAACCCAAATTATTCTTTATGTGATCAATGATAAATGATTCAATCCATTAGAACCTTCCATACTAACACCCATAGCTTCCACGATATCATTTTGAGGTTCGTAGAGTATGCATGGATACCAGTAGTTGGATTCAACACTTGAATCCTTGAATGAAATGATGGTTTTTACAGGGAGAGTTCAAATGAATCGATAATGAAGAAATAATTTCAAGTGGATGTAATTCTTGTATAAATAGATTAATTCTAAATAATATATGAAAAAATCATCTCTATGAATTTTCAAGTGTTATATTCATTTTATTATGAGGATATATTTGAAGAAATAAATAAAAATACATTATTGGGAATGGGTTAAACAACTTTTACCACACCCCAAAACCTTCAAACATTATCAAATCAATCCCATATTAACGTAAAATTATTTATTAATTATTTACTAAATTGAGAATTTGTTATTAATTTTTCATTTATGGTTAAACAATTCTATAATTTGAAAGTCAATATATTACAATAATTCTATTTTATATTTTTAAGAAAAAGCCATGAATAGATGAAGAATTGTCAAAGATACCATCTAGATTTGAAAGAGATTCTTCTTGATTAATATGGATACACAATTTGTAACATAAAATTATACATTGTGTACCCATGTTAACTACAACCAGAAAAGTTTCAAAAAATGTGTCACATCGTGTGGAAGAAGCATAGGTAGAGTCATTACATGGAGAATATTGATCGGGTTTTATGGAACAACAAATTATGTGTTACATGGAATGTAGCTTAAGTATACACCGTATAACCAACTTGGTTTCACCCCATGGGAAATGTGGAAACTATATTGTCAAAGTACATGAAATGTAATTATTAAACCCCATATGTTGAGAGATAGCTGAGAAACATGGATAGTTATATCTACATGACATTTCACCTGAGTACACATCATGTAACAGATAAATTCCTGTGCGAATTATGTGTTGAGTCCCAAGACACGTTATTTGAGTGGCCAAAAAACCGAGTATACAATATGTTGCCAGTTGTACATGTTGTGTAACTAGTACCCTATCACATGGAGTACAAATTGAACCAGGATTTCCTATGAGAGTCAATGTGTGGAAGGAGAATTAAATATTTAATTAAATACAATCTTTAAGACCTATATCCAGTGTACAAGCCATGTGATAGGGTTTTCCTGGCTAAATACATACCGAGTGACTTAAAAAATGTTATTTAGAACTAAATGATTAAAGTTAATTACTTTTTCATTATTTGGAAACTACATGATACGTATAGAGATTCTAAACATTATGTACTTTATGTACATTGATAGTGATACACACCACACATATTAATAGTGTGTTCATGTAGTCGTAAATGTCATACTGACTACATATCTTAACTCACAAAACTACGCACGATGAAATATCATGAAATTTCATGTATGCTACATGTTTTGTAAGAACAAAGTACATGATAATGAGTTTATAGATATTAGTACACACCATATAGTAAATAAGTTTATAAAAGATATCGCCTACAAACATACCATGTTAAATTTTAGATGAAATTCAAAACTTACCTGAAGGGTACACGTCGCCTCCCAAGTCAGTACATGTCATATACCAAATTAATTTTAAATTGTGTTAAATTATTATTTTTATTTGAAATTATAGTTTATGGAAATATCAATGACTAATCAAATAAAAATATAAGATAAAGTAATTAATTAATTAAATTTATTAATTTGATTTATTTATCTTAATAAAGAACAAATTGAAAGGAATTCTAGCTAATTTATTAAATGTGTATTCATTTCATATGTGGATGATCATGAGCCTGACCAACTAATATATGAGTTTTATTTCTGTTTATTTTAATATTTATTTTATGTGATTATCATGTGATAAAAGTTTTATTAAATTAAATAGGATGTCCTATGTGCTATCAGTCTCACATTTATTATTTATGGGCTTGCATGTCCATAATGTTTTTATGTAACCCCATGCCATTGTTTCCCCTAATCTACATGTCATTAAATACATATAAAGGGTGGCACTATAAGGAGAGGAGGAGGTTCAAAAACTGAGATGAGGTGAAACCAACCAAGGAGATACATTGAATATAAGTGTAATATTGTAAATCAAGCCAAACATAACTCAAGGATTTATTCCTTTGGGTGAAGAGTTAGTTTATAATTTTCTTCATAAACTAAATAGTAATAAAGATCATTATATTTCCATATATTTATTTTTTATCTAGTACATGTTTATTTATTTATTCAATGCATGTTTTTTTAAACACGATTCCATAAAATAAATAAATAAAAAACGAGAGATGAAATTAAATAAATAGATTATTTTTAAACCATTTTATTGAGACATGATTAATCACTTTTGTAAAACCAACATAATATCAACATTCATGTAAAAGGATAAAATGGAGGAAAATTTTATTCTTTAGAAAAAATCCTCAAAGAAATATTAATTCATCAATTCCATCCTTTTCTTAGTGTATATTTTAGGAAAGTGTTGTGGGAATCCACATACGATATTTCAGGAATGGATATTCCACTTAATGGATTAAGAGGCTATGATTTATTACTGTTGGGAAGACACACCTACCTAAATAACTTTCAGAAATTAACCAGACCCTTTTCTAGATTATAATAAGGTAAATATTTATCTTTTAGACTAGAATATCCAAACTATAAGATTCTCTAAATCCAATAGGGAGGGATATTGTGATTTGATAAAATATCAGGATACTAATGAAATAAAATTTATTATGTCATGTCTTTTGGTAATCATGATAATGTACTAAAATATACTTTTAAATATTACATAAAATGTCAATATAAATAATAAAATAATTGTGATCATTCCATGGAAAATACCATGTCCCCACCAACATAAATTTTCAAGAGTTTTATAGTAGTTTAAACACTGCATTATTAAAAGAAAATTTATATTATGTGTTGGATTATCCTATACCATTTCAGCCACCTCATTGGGAGAGTGTATGTGAAAATTAATCCTATGATATATTTGCGGGGGATTATTCTTATATATGTCAAACCATTCTATATGCTATGTTTCGAGATATGATGATGAAAAAAAGGATATGGATTCTTACACCATGAAAAACCAACTCCTTGTACTTGAAAAATAGAAGGAGAGGATTAAGGTAACCGAGACTGTCACTACACCATACCAATGTAAAATGGAATATACAAACCTATCATGTGATCATTTATTCAAAATGTTATATAATATGGATTAGTTGGTAAAGTTATGATTCCATATAGAAAATAAATTATCCTTTAATCTCATATTATCATCCTTAACTCCTAGGTTCTATATATTCATCAAGAATTACATGGTGAACTATATGGATTAAATGCTTAGGGATATTTTAAGTTTCCATTGATATGTATAAAAAGATAAAAGGTAACTTGGTTACACATCATTTATGGTGAATAAAATGAAATAAAAAGTATAGAGGATCATGAGGGATTCCAAGTCAATAGAGACATTACAACTTACATTAAATAGATAAAGTATTTAAGGGGAGAGAAATGAACATGTGACTATTTTCTTTAATGTGTCATGAAAGGTTATTGAAATAAAAATTAAAATAATTGAATAATCAAAAATCAATTAGATATAATTCAAGTATACTCATCATTGATTGTGTTTCACTTCTTTAAAAATAAATATGACACGATGTTTAAAAATTTGAATTCATATATAGGTACCAAAGAAGTTCAGAAACATTACACGAAGTATGGTTTATTATCCTAGTATCTGATAAAGAGTGATTCATATGTTAGTATTGAGAATAACATGATTTCATTTTACCAAGTGGATTGATTCTTGTGAAACTATTATTTCGTATTGGGTGTTAGAAAAAACATTATCTCAACGTCCTATTGGACTTAACGAGACACTATTTCATTATTAAAAATAATGTTATTATGGAAATTCAAAATTAATAGTTTATTAATACTTGAATCATTTACAATTAATGATAAATAAAAAATACAATAATTATACCTAGTTATGGAAATATAATTCTTAGTTAAATAAAAATAACCATAATCTTCAAAATCATAGTTTTATAGACTTATTATGTTTTAGACAATGAAATATTTATAAATATAAGTAAGCCACAAAGATTCTATAGTTCATTAAACTTGAAAATGTGAACAATCATAAGAAGAATCTTATTGAAAGTTCACATACTTAATTAAGTAATGAATACACTCTTGAGGAAGATATAGGATCCCTTGAGAAGGAATTTCAATGCATATCTTAACAAAGAACACATGGATAATTTAATTATATATTAATAGTTTCCAAAAAATCATATTACTTTGTTAATATCATATATATGATGATAGTACATGGTAGATGAATGCGGATAATTACATAAATTGATAGTTTTTCATGATTCTTTCCCAGAAATGTTTCATAAAATAACATCATAATAACTAATCATATGACAACTAAATTTACTAATGGATAAGATATTAGTTGTAATATGATGAGAGTCCATTATGTTATAGTCTAAATTGTTTTATGGGAACCATTTTTTAAAATATGTTTATAGATAAAAAATCATGTGGAAGGAAACATAATGTGAATATCAGTTAATTATCATATGGCTACTTGATATATTAAGATACCCAAGATAGAATGGTATTAATCATACTGGATAAATTTCTACTAGGGAAGTGAATCTCTTTTTAAATAGTGGGATAAAGCTAAGATTCAGTAAATTCTATGCTATAGATGCACATTATTTGGTATAAGATCACTAAAATACACATGTTTTTGTGGGAGGAATTACAGTAGGGACACATACAACATATGAAAGTTAAAACCAATTAGGTGGTTTTATATTAACTAAAATAGGTGATATGTCATTCAGTAAGAATAATGAATTTTATAGTTATCAATAGGTAGAAACTAACTATTATTAGAATGTTTTAAAAATTCTAGAATGGATTCCATGTACTAAAAATTCAATTATTTATTTTGCTAGTTTCTCTAATTAATGTAAATCCATTAGTGTGTTTTCAAGATAAACTAAACATGGGTTGTACAAGAATGATACCAATAATGATTGACTGGTTATAACAAGTCATCATGAACAAATCCATTAGAATTATACTTAACATTTCAACATTTATATAATCATTATATTGGGTTTTGGATGTCAAGATCACCTTCCTTTGATTATACCTTATGGTAAAGATCCATATGACATGATCATAAGGGTTGGTGAAAACAGAGATAAAAAATAAGGAATGAATGTTTTAAGGATGCATTTATTGATTGAAATAAGCAATAAAGATCTTAGAATATTTGGTTGGAATGTATGCTTATAGGTGTCTACTAGATGTTAGTGGTTGTGATATAGCTTTCCATGAAATATATGTTTGATTAAATTTTAAAAAAAGATGATCATTATTATAGTTAATAATAAAGAAAGTTTCCCAATTAATTTATTAAAGTAGAAAACTAGTTCTAGGGAACAAGTTCGATATATTTATATCTATAGGGTTTCATAGTCCAAGTCATAGTATATACATTGATATAGTATTGAAAAATACAATATGGAAAAATCACAGTAGAATCTTTGCTAACTTCACTTGGAATGAAATTTCCCTGGTTGATGGGAGAAACACTGGAGGATATTATTATGATGAATAAACTACATAAGACTAAGATTACTTTGGGAATATATCTAACATTCCATGATATATACATAGGTTGTATTTTGATTATGTGAATTTCATAGAGGGTGAATATAAAACCCAACCAAGATAACTTGAAAGGATAATAGTCAAAAGTATCTGATAGTGCTTGAGAAATTAAAACATGAATATTACCTTGTTATTAAAGAGATATGGATACTATTTTTCGAGGGGATACATAAATAGTTTTTTATAGGTCAATTTGGTCAAGCATCATACTTTGGAAATGTTAATATGAAAAATAAAACTTATTAAAGATCGTGGTTTCCGTATTTATATAGATAGAGTTTGTTATATATTCTAATATAGTTTAAGAAGTGGTTTAGAATTTATTTGTTATTGATTTTGGATTTATACCAAAATAGTATAGTGTAATGATCCTATAATGAAATTTATACTATGGTTTGATCCAAGATGTCAGTATTGATAGAATAGAAAAGGTAAATTCACAGTGATATCATCTCTTAAGCAATTTTATTAGAGAGATAAGGTTACAGAAAGTAGAAGAAACATTGAAATATAGTGGTAACAATAGT
Source organism: Viscum album (assembly GCA_963277665.1). Lineage (NCBI taxonomy): Eukaryota > Viridiplantae > Streptophyta > Magnoliopsida > Santalales > Viscaceae > Viscum > Viscum album. The sequence continues at coordinate 461,384,312 of OY728134.1, read as the reverse complement.
TATATCCATACTCATAAGAATCATGCTTATCATGTGAGGATAACTAGTTAGATGGTGAGCAGTAGGATCTAGTGAAAGTGGGATTATTTTGGGTTAGGTACCCTAAAATACACTACTTTTTTACATTTGATTTTTGGTATATTCATGATATTGAATATTAATAAATATCTTATTAAATGATGACTGTTATTCTATGTGAAATAAATGTGATAATGTACTTAGAGTATTTTTCACATAAAAATTTCAAAGTAATTCCCTGTTATGATGATAAATTTGAAGTTCTATGAAAATATTCTTAAACACATGTTCTTTGTCAAGATGAAATCATATGACTTGACATAGATGATATAAGATATCAAGGCAATACATCTTATAAGTCATTAAGACTTTTTTATCATGATTTTTACTCATGATAATCTCTAGAAGAAGATGTTATGAGAAACAACCCACCCATAGGAACTCCATATGTAATATGTGTCATTGGACATTCCTATCTGATATGTGTGTATTAGTCCTTATACATGAGATTATTATTAGTGAATATCAAGAGTCACATAATTTTATGTGTTGATGAAAAACATGATGACATATTCTTTCAGTAAGGTATGATATGTTTTGTATGTCACGATTCATATGACATTAATGTGTAAGTCATGAAAGGATTTATCCCTTTCATTTTTCAATTAATATAGATATCTATATTCCTTTGATTAAAATTGACCTATCTGATAAATCTATGTCCATGGCAGTATATCTATGTGTTCATTTCAATATTTCAATGAAACAAAAATCAAACATATGGGTTGGTGAAACAATGTAAGTATATTTCTTTATGAGATATTAAAAAAGGGACTATTTTATACAATTAATGATTATAGGATATTGGTTTCATTACAATATTAACTTTTTTCTCTACATGTTCCTTGACATGTTTCTAGATGATTATACTATAAATTAGTCTTATTATCCTAATTTTAATAAATGATATTTAATTAATCAATGGGTTTAGCACATGTAAAATAAATAATAATAATAATAATAACAATAATAACAATAATATTCATGATAATATTAATATTAGGCATAAGGTTAACTAATGATTAATAGATTGCCTAAGGGCCTATGTTGAATAACTAATTCTCTAACTTAGCTATATAAACACAATTATATTATTTCTATTGTTTAGAGGTTTTTTGTACACAAAATTCACACTAGATAATTCTCTGTACCCTTGAGAGAACTTTCTATAGAACACTTTAAATAATAGAGAGAAAGCATAATCCTCCTCCATCTCATGGATTGATAAAACAGAAGAAATATTTTTTCTAAAATGAATAATTCTTATTACGATCAATGGTGAATGTTTCAAGTGATTAGAATCATCCACAATAGCAACTATAAATTAAGTGGTGATCTTTTGAGGTTCATGGATCTTGTTTAGATACTAATAGAATGATTCTATATATTAATCCTTCAATGAAATGATGGTATGATAAGAAGAGGTCTGTATAATTGACAACGAATAAAAAATATCCAGCAATGGTAATTCTTTCCTAAATAAATTAATTATTAATAATATGTGAAAATTTCCTCTCTATTAATATTCTAGGGTTTAATTCATTCAATTATGAGGATATATCTAGAGAAATAAATGAAAATCCATAGTCATAAATGGGCCCAACCACTTATTCTACATCCAAGAATGTTTAGTTCACACATCATACAAATAAAGAGTCTAGAAGGGGGTTTTCGATTTAAAAGTCTAAAATACCATCCCACACCCTTTACCTTTGATTCAAAATATGAAATAATATTTTATAAAAATTGGAAAAAACTCATCACACTAAAATTTTGGAAAACAAAGGGACCCTTATATATACATCCTTACTTATCAATCCTTAGGTATCATCCATCAATATTCATAAGGACTGTGTTTTAATTTCTATGTTCTGAATTCTAAGTCTAGAATAATCCTTCTAAAAACCTCATTCATTATAGAAGTAATCATAAAAGACTCCTTATTAATCACTCCTTCTTAAAACCATATTCTAGATCATCTATACTAATAATTCAAAACAACTCTTATATAAGTTTTAAAAAATCCCATATGACCTTTACATATTGACTGAGTGACCCTTACGAATCATAGGTTGACTCCCATACTTATATGAGTTAAAATTCTTGATAAATATTACATTTCATGTAAATGACCGTTATATATAGGAATTTTCCAATTTTTATAAACAAAATGACCCTTACATATGAGGGTTAGTCTTACATAACATGAAAATGACCCTTATGCATCATAGGGTACTCTAAGACTTTAATAATTTTCCAAAGAGGAGGACCTTTATATATCAAATGAACTTTAAAAATTCCACACTTTACAGTTTTTCTTCCTACGGGTGACTCTTAAACATCACCCATTGCATACAGGGTAACCCTTATGTATAACCCTTTGAGCACAGGGTGGTCGTTATGTATCATAGGGTCCTTTCAATATTTAACTAATTTTATGAAATGGGAAGGACTATAAATTCTAGGAATTTACCATTTTCTATAAAACATATTGAATCTTACATATTGGGGTTTACATTTTGGTGTTATAGGGGATTCCAATAATTTATAAATTTTACATCCCTCCCATAAAACTCAACTTTTGATGGAAATACCTATGATATATCTACTTGTGATAGATCTTCTTCCGATATATCAACATTCAGTATATATACTATTAGAATTCTAAACCTTGGTTGCGCCACTCCACCAACATCTTCCAGAATGAGAAATTAATCCTCTAAATAACCTTCTTTTAGTAGTTCCAACACTTAACCTGAAAATGGTTTCCCCATAACTAGTATGTTAAACAATTATAAATTTTGGAATACTTAAGATCTACAACCCTTAGATTATTCATATCCTAAGACTTAAATTATTTGTACTCTATGAAAAAAAACCAAATTTTCTAGAATTCTTCTATAACTCTAAAAATCACCATATTTTATATCAAGTCTTTACAACTCATCTGTAATCGATCCAAACCACTAAAAATTATTTCAAGACACCTCAAATAGATATTGAAATTTATTCAACATTAATAAATCCTTTAAACCGAATTTCTAAATAATTTTTAACTAAAAGTTCGTCATAACTTATCCAAATCATAAATGGTAGTGATTTTAACATTTTTCAAAAGATACATAACTTGTTTCCCCTTATAGAAGTACCTATATCAACACTAAATTCATATCATGGCCATCTAGACACTACAATAGCACTTACCTAACCACCTAAGACATCTTCTAGGCCTCCTATCACATCCACAAACACCTATAATAGAGATTCTAAATATCTTATTACTAACCCAAATCTTAATTCTCAAAACATCTTAAGCTATGAGATCAAAAATTAAAATTTCCCCTAATTTTAACAAACCATTATGGTGGAAGCATTTCACTTATAATCAAATATGGGCACCTAATATGACAAGGGTCACCTATACTCAAAATTTCCCACACACAGGAACCTCGATTCTACATAACCAACCCTTTTTGTATGATCAAGTTTTGGATATGTTCTTGCTTTAAAAATAACTTCATACACAGTTTTTCATGGTTTTTTCTTAGTCTCACCATTTTCATATGCATGATATGTATACCAAATATAAAAACTACATCCTGTGAAATATTTACCTCTCATTATATCCCTATATGTCTACATGCTTTTAGATACTCATTTTTTTGAATCATATTATTTAAAAAACTTAACTAATTCCAAGTATATTACTATATAAAACTATATACAACTCTTTATTTGTGTTCATTACCCAAAAATAACAGCTCATTATATTTTCACATATACAAATTCATCCCATGCATAAGGTATATAAAACCCTTTAATGTAAAGGTCTATAATCACATATAACCAAAATCAACACAAAATATAGCACATTTAAAAATGTAAAAAACTCCCAATTTTCATAGACAAGGACTAAGATCCCAGGAAACGGAGACATCCCACATGATGCCTCACTATCCATTGATAAGTACTCAAGATAGGAATTAATTTCAATATAAATAAAAATTATAAAATTCATAAATCCTAAACAACCCTTATTATTGAATATGTAACTAAAATAAATAATCATAATCTTGGTTTAATTAAAAACAATTTATGTCATATCGAACATGTAACTCTTATATGTATGGAATTATAATTATAAGTATTATTTTCAAATTTTAATCAAAATATAATAACATTCATAAAATAAAAAATATATATACATGAATATTTATATATTAAATTAATATATAAATTAAAAATTAAATTATTTATCATGAGACACAAAAAATTTAGATAATCATAATTATAAAAATGAATTTTTGATCCTATCTGAAATCCATCGACAATAATAATAATGTGGCTTCATTTCCCAAGTCATTTTAAATATTTAATTTCTTTTAGGTCTCACCATGTACCATGACTTTGTCTATAATCATAATAAGTTTTTGTTTTATGGTTAAACCATAAACCATGACTTGTCATTGTTAATCACAATGTGGTTTTTCCACATGGAAATCCAATTTATATAACCCATGATGTTTTGGTTAGGAAACCAGGACATGGTAATTTCAAATAATTATGCTCCATTCTATAATAAAAAAAACTAAAATATATCAAAAAACACATTTTTGTTCAATAATTATTATTTGAACCATGAACTGTATCAAGAAACTAAACCATTTTAAAAAAAATATTAACCACAATGCTGATTCATAACCTTAGTTGTAGGTTTATAAAAATTACAAACAATTTTTATTTTTCAAAAAGTTCATCTCATCGATTCTTTACAAGTAATGGATCAAATACCACTGAAGGGTTTTGAGTGATATCTCTATCCACATAATTATTAAAATAAAACAAAAAAACTATGTACATGATGTACTGGAAGAGGAATAAAAACTATTAAACAAAAAATTATAAAATAATAATACCTCATTTTATTTGCCTATTTATTTCCATTAACAAGTTTTATCGAGTTTTCTCAAAAAAAAATGGGTTATTGTCTCAAAAGTTATTCATCAGACAATAAAATCATTGAATGATTTACACTACTAGTTCTTTTTAAATGGTATATTATCACTTATTTCATAAAGAAAATTAGAGATAAATAGATTAAAAGGGATTTATCTGTGCTAAAAATAACCATATAAATTAACAAGGTCCATGAAGTTCAATTCATAGAATCCCCCCATTAAATAAATGAGAATATTGGTGTCTAATGTTACATACATTAAAAAATGTCCAAAACATGTATTACCATTGTTAGAAGTCTTATAACAACAACATCATTAATGATGTGAATATAAAAATCCTTTAACAATGAGTAATTAATCTACACATCGTCATATAACATGTGAATATATCAAATAAGTTTGATAATCATTATAGGAAATTTAACCAAATGATATCCCATAAAATTATTAACATACACTATAAAGCGGTTTTAAAAATAATAATCAGACACAAAAAGTGATTTTTATCTTCAACACATCATGGTTTATGATTTAGTGTATAGATACAATATATTTACCCTCACACTTAGGTTGATTATATATTTGTGATTTAAAAATAAATTTGTTCTTAAAAAGTATCTATGGAACCTTTTCTTGTATTTTATGTCATGTAATTTATTTCATTCTTGACTAATGGAAATTATTTTATAATCCTACCATACACAAAGGTCTAATTATTTCAAATAAAATAATTCATTATGAAAATCTTTCTCTATTTACTATATTTTCATCAACTATTATAAAATGAGAAATTCTAATCACATATTCTTTCTTATTATCAAATTTTTATATAGGATAAAATGAAACAGATTATGAGTATATTCATATTATGTTTGTTTTCATTTTTGAGTTCATAAAATTGATTTTGTTTTTATTCCATTATAGAATATCTATTCTGAATTGTATTTTTTATTCTATATATTCAATTTCTCTATTAAATTGTAGTCAATACAATATTGTTTATAAATTTGTAATCATGATTTATAGTTTTGCAATAATATAATTATGTTGTAGAAAGAAATTTATATATTTGGTAGTACCTACATTGTAAATGTTTAATTTTAAATTGAATTTACTAAAAATTGTTTTTTATTTTTCTTGTGTATTGGAAATGTTTTATCCAATTTAATCTTTTTATATGTGTTTTATGGATAATAAAACTGATTAATATGTAAATTAAATAGTTTTATTTTATTTTTATTAATAAATTTATATAATTATTTTCTACTTGGATATTAAATTGAAAAGTTCTTCTATACCTAACAAACCTTCCCACAATATTTGGAATTAGAGCTAAATTGAATATATTAATTTCATTGAAAAAATTATAAATTGAAAAAGTCTTGAAATAAAATTAATTAATCAATATCAAAATTTAATCTATGTTTTATTAGATGAGATACTCTATGTTTATCTATTATATTTCCATAAATTAAGTCTATTTATATAGATGGATATATTTTTATGTCTTACATATTTATTTTAGTTTGATACCAATGATGTGGTTATGTATAAAATATTTTTAAGAGTATAAGAGTCTATGGGTGAATGCGTTAATTTGTGGGTAGTTAGGGAATTAAGAGGATGTAATATGGTAATTATAAGATAATAATATGATGTTATACCAATTTATGTGTTGTATTATTTATATATCACACATATATGAGTAGCGTGATGCCCCATACCCGCACTATCAGATATGATGATAATAAACATATTATTTTACATAAAAACATTGAAATAAATTTAAGTTACCCAGAATTAATATTCAATATTTACAATGTCTATAAAACCCATGGTTTGAGGTATGCACTGATTATTGCATAATTTTACATAATAAGTTGGTTACTTCTGGGTTCACGAATTGTTGGATGGTTGGTGGCTAAGGAAAGCAGTGTTTGGGATTTTTGGGTATTACTATGGGCATCACCACACCATGGGGTAGGCCATGGTTTTGGGAATTTATACACTCAGGGAAAGGTAGTTGTCCAAGATATAGAGACATCACCACACTCAAGCATTGGTCATTTTTATGGGCATGTAGGCTAGAAGGCCAACTTGTAGGAAACAACTAGACTAAAATGGAGTGGTAGATGAGGATATACGGATCAAAATAGCCTATGGATATTCAACATGTCATAGTAATAGGAGTGGTGTTGGCCCGCTAAAAAGTATTTAGGTGAACACACCACATCATGGTCTTGGGCATGGATCCAATCATCAAGGTTTTTGAAATAATTAATTTATCCATTGAATCATTGGGAAAGTATTTCACCATGATGGGGAAATTTGTATGATCATTTTTGGGGATTTATTAATTCATTTTGACTCAATTTTTCTATAGAAAACATTTATTATATCTCTCTTTATTTTTAGGGCTCTCGTACTAGACACTTTCAAATGTTTTCATGGATGATCTTTGATTTAACTAAGTTATTATTGTTGGATTTTTAGTACGATTTAATGTTAAGGTTGGTGGATTATCATTTTCTCCACTTTCTTTATAATGTGAAGGATTCAGATTTCTATAATAAAATTATTATTATTTTCAATGGAAAACATTTTTTTATAGATTTAAATTGTGGATTTTGGTTGATTTCCACAATTTGTTTTATATAATGGTAAAACAAATTGGCGATTTCAAATGAATTTTTGGGCATGAGAACTTGGTATAAAAATGTGTTATATGTTTTTATATTGCATTATATGGGGCCTTGTTGGTTAGGACTTGACCATAAATGGTAGATTAGGGAACACATGAGTACACAACCAAGTGATGACTTGATACTAGAACGATAAGTTTTCTACTTGTGCTCTAGGATTGTTCAAAGGAAGGTTGCATATATGGGTGTGCGAGTTCTGAATTGGGTATTCCATATGAAAAGAGTTATTTAAACTCCCTATTTTAATGAAATTTTTATAGCCTTATTTAAAATTCTTTATTAATGTTTTATATAATACTATGAGCTAATTTGAACTCGTTCTAGTGTCATGAATAGGAAGTCTTGGGTTTTTCCTATCGATTCGATATAATAACCTCTTGAATATACACCTTGGTGAATATGATGACACTGTTTATCATATTACAGGTAAGGGGAAGGTTTCATATTTTACTAATGGATCTTTTTGATATTTATATCTTGGATGTTTAGTGATGGATCTTGGGAGTCAGTCAAGTCTTTGGTTTTGGATTTGTTTTACCTTAGTACCTCAAGTCTTGCATGTTTTGGAAGTATAGTTTTTTTTAATGTTTTATCTTTAATAATTTGATACTATTAAGTTATTTTTGATATTTAGTTATATTAATGTACCTTCATGCATCATACAATATATTATTATTTTTATTTTATTTCACTTGTTGTGTATATCTATAAGGGAAAATAATTCTCCAATGTTTTGTTATTCCCTTAGAATTTATTTCTATCCTTTGGGGTCTAGGGAATTTCAATTAGTGTCAATGGATCCTTGGACCAATCCAAGCTAATGGTATAGGTTTGGGATGTTATAATGTTAAAAAAAATATCGAGTCACTTACACACACAAGGCCTTTTAGGTTTAGGGTTTTAGAGAGTTAGGAAAAACTTTTAGCTCATAGAACCCATCTCTTTCCCAAAAAATGATTATTTTCCCATTAATATAAGTATTCCTTATTTAACACTAAGTCTAACATATCCTGTAAAATTCTCTACACGTGACACATTTATAGATTTCTCTTATATAATAATCATATTCATAATCATGGAAAAATGGATACATAATAATTGTGAGATCAAATTCACAGTAAGGGGGTATCATACAAGATAAGATATCGTGGAATAAAAAATACATTACTAATATGAAAAAAATAAGAATAAACTGTTGACATATAAATGATAAAATGAGTATGTAATATAACCATAAAATAAAATAATGTAAATAAACACATAGATAAAAATAATTTAGTTCGTAGTGATGTATTGCATAATGACGAACACCATAAACATACTATAAAATCCTCATTCCAGGACATAATACATAAACTAGTAATACCCAAACTAGTTCTTCTAATTAGATACACCAATTAACATATAGGATATATAATTACCATCCACACCCATCAATAATTAATTAAAATTCATTAATCATATTGATGAATTAATAAAAAATAAAATACATAACCAATATTACATAGTAATCAATAAACATTAGTATTGAAATGAAAAATACATAGATTGTCAATATTTCCCAAATCAATATATCCTAGATGTTTCTTGGTAAGTATCCTTAAAACTAACACTGTATAGAGTAATGGGTATAATTTTAATTCAATACTAGAAAACACATTTTATAAATAGTGGATTTATCTAGAATATATCCATTAATTGAAGAATATGGACATGAAAAAGACAAATAATGTCAAGAGAGAGATAAAAAGTGAGAGAGAACATAACCCTTATAAATAAGGTGGGTTATTAACTATAAATTCATAAGAACATTTAGAGGGTAACACATGTAATATAATTCCAAAGGTGACATATCCTTTATAATTTTAGTGTAAAATGGAAGTGAATTCCTAAAAATACTTCTTAAAACATTTTAACATTATCATAAAAAATACAAAGTTAGGAGTCACATTCAATAGTTATTCTTGGTAAGTTGATTTGAAGAATTTTTCAGTTATTATTTAGAAATAAATCACAATGACCAAATGTTGAAAATAAATAAAGGTTAATTCCACAAATGTAGTGTGTAAGAAAAAATATATGAATGTGAAAGGAAAATCCTTTTTATATTTTAAAATTTCTTTATTTAATCCCACATCATAAAAAGCATAATAAATTTACCATTTAAAATATGTAAAAATAAATATTAAGATAACATGAGATAATAAAATTTTGGGTAAAAAAAGGAAAATATTTTTGGAAAGAATTATTATGGACACGGTTGAGAAAGCTCTATAGGAGAGGATGATAATTATTCTTAACAATGATACGTTTTTATAATGAAATAAATACATCAAAGAAGAATATTTTTATGAGAAAATTAAAATTAACTATATATAAATATAAAGTATCATGTAATAAAATATTATGTTGGAAGAACCCAAACATAGAATAAATAACTTTAGGAATAAAAATCATAACTCAACAAAAGGGGGTTGAGTTAATAAAAAAACTTTATGAATATATTTATCTTTGAAGTAAAAATCATCAGAAAAGAGCTACTAAGAAAAAATTTTATATCCATATAAAATAAAGTGGATACAAAATTTTATTTAATTATTGCACAAAATAAATCAAACTAATAAGAATGGAGTTAAATAATAAAGATTGTAACTCAATGAAATTGAATTGAGTTTACAAAATTCCTTAAACTAGGTTGTATAAAATGGAAAAGATAATGTGAAATTTAATTTTAAACAAAATTATTAAGGGTTATTTTCAATAAAATAATTCAATAGGGTAGTAATGACACCATGTAAAATAATACTGGGTTGAAAATTTGAAATCATCCCTCAATGAAGGGGAATTGAGACAAAAACCCTGACCTTTATCCTTGATTTACAAAAAGTAACTTTAAACTCCTGTAGAATAAACACAACCATCATAATAAATTATTTTAAAACTTTATTAAAATATATTTCCATTTATACTTTTTAATTAGAATTACTAAATTTACAGTTATTAGATATTTATTGTCTATTTTCATTATTAGTTGTTATTAATTTTCATTATTTCTTATATGTTTTGAAATGTCAATGTCAATTCCCATCCTTTAATACTAAGTTCAAAATTCATAGATTGTTTATGTTACTAAAAAATAGTTCCCTAATTATTTATAAATTTCCAATTTTATTCATCGGTACTTTTAATTGTGACTCGTGAAGATGAAATTGGTGACAAACTTGTTTCATTATTTTTTAATAACAAAAGGTTGTATATAAATATATTTTTAAATATTAATATCACCTTTCCAAAACTAGTAAAAACCAATTATTTACTTATTTATATCCAATATTATTAGTATTTAGTTTTCCATTATCACAGGTGATGTAAATTTATAGAATCGTTCATGCAGATGGTTAAACATACCCAAATAAGAACATACTATAATCTATTGGTGAGTATGGTTATGAAAGTTATTATTTTATAAAAATATCATTATAAAAGAAGTGTAATGGCATAATTTATATGTTATTAAGGTGATTAATCATATTTATAGATTTTTTATGAATAAGATACATGAAAATTAATGATAAGAAGCAATTACTTACCATTAAGAAACCATTTTCCCACTTAATATGCTAAGATTAGGGAGATAAATTTCTTATTAATATTATTAATAGGATTAAAATTTAATATTTCCAAAAATATTAATAGTTTAATAAATATATTTTGTATTTATTAAATATATTATTAGAACCATTCATGTAAGATGATGATGAAAAATAGAATACATCATTCATAGTGGTGGTAGTTCTCAAATTACATGTGCAATGTTTTCATTTTCCAATGGATAGGTGGGAGATAGGTATTATTTTTTCATTAAAAATAATAATATTTGAATATAATAATGATATTTATTTAATTATGTTAGTATGGTTTTATTTTCAATACCTTGATATTTCTTGTTATATTTCTTTTTAAATAAATTTAATCACTTCTATAGTTTGTGATACACGCAACCCCGAGTCTAAGTGAACCATAATATAGTACACTGTTATAACGTAGAAATTAATTTGGAAGTATGAATAAGAATAAAAAAAATTTAAAACAATTTATAATGGTTTTAGATACATAATTGTTTATTGAAGTCTTTATATGTTTCAAAAAGACACATTTGTATTAAAATGGTTTTTATTGATTTTCATGAGAAAATAATATAAATAATTTTTTTAATGTTTATAAATAAATTTTAAAAATGAAATTATTTTTTTAAATCAAAATTTGAAAACTAACTTAGAGTGTATTTTTGATAATTTTCTGAAAATATTAATTTTTCACCTAATAGTGAAAATACCGATTTTTATTAAAAATTGTATTTTCATTTAAATCATTTAAAAAGTTTCATTTTGTTTTAAAATAGTTTTATATGTAATATTAGTAAAATTATATTATTATTAATCCAATTTATTTAATTTTAATAAATTTAACATTTAATTTTTATATAACAACTTTTTATACTTAAGAAAACCTTTTCTTTGGAAAATAGCTTTTTGTTTCATTTGTAGGTTTAATTTTAAATTAAATTATACCATTTCTGTGAATTTTTTTTATAAAATGGATTAAATATTTTGAATAAAAATAATTAATATTAGTTAATAAGTTAAACTTAATTTTTTTTCTTGATGATAATTAAAAACTGTAAAAATTTGTTACCTTGTTTAAGGCTAAAACATGATTTCTGGGGGGGGGTTAAACTAAAATGATAGGAGTTAAAATGACCTAAAATCTTGTATAAATTCTATTTTGTGTTCATATTTATACCATTTATCATATAATATTTGTTAATGGTCTATTTTTGGATCCATATGGTTTGAATAAGTCATTAATATATTTTATTCTCTTCAAAAATTTCAAATGTGTTCTCTCCCTCACTTATAAAAGGAAACCCCATCTCATCTCCTCTCTACACTTCAAGAGAATTTTGATTCAAAAAATACCTACCAAATTAACTTAATTAAATCTATACACACTGCCTATATTACCTTTTTGTATTATAAAACCATCTTTAGAAGGCTTTGGGTGTAAACCTATATAGGTTTTCTAAAAAAGAGATATAGTTTACAACCGTGATTTTTCAATTTATTTATTATTCTACCTTAAAAAAATATTTTTAAAAATGTTGAAATAATAAAAAAATATCTTAAATATACTGATATGTTTTTATATTAATGGAATAACCTATATCTATTTTATGTTTGATCAAATAGGAAACTAAATCTTCAACTGTGTGTACGAAGGACTACTATCTCACGAACCGATGTAAATTATTTTCCATCACCTCATCTTATGAATGGATATAATGATATATATATATATATATGATATTTATGAAATAATTTTACTTATTTAAATATAATATCACATATATCTTCTTACCTTCCATTTTTTTTTGGAAAATGATAACACCACTCATGCGTATGTGTGGACTACCACCTCCACAAATCAATGTGAGTGGTCTTTTATTTTATTTGTAAATTAATGGTATTAAGAAAATATATTAAGAAAATATATTATATAATAATTAATTTTTAATTGTTAATTACCATTTTGATTTTTTTTCACCCATTGAAAAATGGAAACAATGTTCTTGCGTACGTACGACCTTCCATCTCCATGGATGGTGTAATTCATTTTCGTATATGTAACTTTTATGGATGAGTATAAATATGCATGTAATGAATATATATTATATTTATATAATTAATAAAATTATGGTGATTATAGCAATATGATCAAAGTATATGGACCAAAACTACCAAACCAAAACATACCTGAGAAAAGCAGTTATTACCTATAATAGTGATTCTAACAAATAATTGTTAATAAATGGGTGATAAAATATTGTAAGTAAATAATATATGGTATTATATATATGATTATGGTTTTGGAATAGATTTATAATAAATCTATATTTATTATAAATAAGTTTCAGACACATATAATGGAAGTCGAATCAAAGGTAAGAGTTTATTTCACAATCTCATCATTATTCAGGATTATTTATGTTTAACTCTCTAGTGGTAGTTATATTTTATATTTATATATTAAAAAAATTTACTTTATTCACCTATGGTTATTTCATTAAATTACATGTTTTTGATATCTTTTTCCTCTCTTTAAGTACATAAGATACTAAAATAATGTTTTTAATGAAACCCTATATTATATTTTCTACTCAATAAGGAATATTTCCCTTCCATGCTCAAATTCCCATTAAATTTTATAAAATAATATTTTTAAAATTCTATAATAATTTATTAAATAAAATTTTACCCATGTTTTACTTTATAAAAAATGGTTTAAAAGTAATATTCTTGTCATTTTCTGAATGAGGTACTTTTTGACCATTTTACAAAGTGAAAAAGGAATGTTTTATAACTAATATGACATGAAAAAATTTCCCACCATTATAAAAAATAATTAATTTGAAGATAAATTTACAATTTTACATGGTTACTTTCAAATAAATTTTTTCCCTTAATATTTGGGAAATATTTTAGACTTTAAATAAGTGATTTCAAAGTAAAAAGGGTATTTCCCCTAAGAAACTTTCCTGTGAACTTTTAAAAGTATTTTAATAAATGAAAACATAATTTGTTGAATATTGTGATGAGTATATACACTAATGATATAATCTTTCATATTTATATTGATGTTTTGTGATCATTTTTATTGTGGAGGATATTGACATTCCACATGCTAGTTCTTCCAATTAAAACATTAATTGATTTTAAAAGGCATGTTGATTCAGTTGTATTGTTTCTTCATATGAGGAATGCATTGGCCTTATTAAGTGACTGATGGGGACAAAAATTATATATCCCCTTGATCCATCAGTTGGACTCATGGGAAAAAACTGGATTGGTTATTTGATCGAGGCCTTTCCCATTTATGTAGGATGCATTAGAATGGGTCTCAAAGATAAGTTTCAATGCCTGATATTATACATTTCATAATTATGAAATTAGTTATTGATTTCCCTGTGATTATTTTATTATTTAAGATATCCATTGATAATTTTCAAGGTCATGTGATTATTTATATGGAATTATTTTATTATCATTTATATTTTCAATATTATTCAATCTTTATTAGCTTCTGATATACGCATACCCTTACTGAAAATACTATATTTTATTTTAAGTCTTCAAATGTAATGTGTGATTCATGTTTCTATCTAGTTTTCCAAGACTACTATACTATTATATCCTATGGAATGTGAACACTTGTATATAGTACTAATGTAATAATGTAACCTCTAACTCTAGTCTACTAGGGATGGGGTATTTATAGTTGGTATTCGGTCAAAGTTCTATAGAAGCTTTGGGAATTTGATTTATGAAAACATATATTATAGAATATAGCCATGTGAATGACTTTGAGGATAAAGTCTATGTATAAGATAATATCCTAAAGTTTTTTTGAGGTATAGATTATGTGGTTTTCCTAGAAATACATCCTTTTATGAATACTAAAATTTGACATGGTTTTGGAATAAATTCATATATGGGTGATTACCCCTAAAAGAGTTGTTTTGAGTATATCTTGACCCTCATTCTAGTGAACGGTGAGTGCAAACTTACTACAAAACTTTTTTGACACTTACAAGTGATATTATTGGGTTAATTAAGATTTTATTTACAAACCTTTATGATTTATTCTAAAATATTTTTATGATTTTAGAATATTCCCAACGAAACCAAGTTTGTGATGCTATAATTAGATATGAATAAATTTTTTCAATTTATGTTAAGTTTTTCACTAGTTTTGAAATTATATATTATGATTCATAATTATATGATCCAATATTGTGTATGATGTTATTTAGAAATTGAGGCTAGTGAATAGAATTCAAATTGTATATATTAATATAATCTATATATGGATTTCCCTCCTAGGAAAAAAATGAAGTTGGAGATAGACCTGCAGTTGGAGCTAAAAAAATTATAACAACATTAGGGTATCTGAATGTAGTTATAACCAATATCCTTGCCCATATAGAGATCCCTTATGATCCAAAACAATGTGTAAAAATTTTAGGCCACTTCATGCATCAATAACCTCCATGATTCAATGTGACTAAAAATCCATTTATAGCTATCTGATAGATAAGTTCCTTAGAAAAGATATTTCTCTCATTGGGAAGTAATAAAAAGGAAAAGTTTTCCATGGTAGTTTATCTTCTCTCTAGGGATGTGGATCAATAGTGGTCATTGATTCAAAACATTAAGGATGAGGATGAAATAACAAGCATGAAATGGATGAATTTTAAGAAACTTTTCTTAGAAAAATATTTTCCTCATGAACAATGAGAGGATATTGAGATATGGTTATAGAGTATGAGATAAAAGGAAGAGGAAAATGTTTATCAGGGGGAGGGGCAGGATCGTTCACATGGGGTTTCATTACCCAAGAGGCGTTATATCCTCCCTATAATTGATGTCGCTCTAAAGGTCCCGGGAGTCTATAATGATCATCTAGTCGTTCCGGTTTCTTCCAAGGAATTCTCCGAAGCTTCTTCGCTTCTTTCCACAGCCCTGGTCGCAGAGTTCACTCGTCGTAGGCCTCCAGTTGAGGTGTTCGATAAGTGCATGAATCAGGAATGGGGTTGAGGTCATCATGCGGTCATCGGGCTCCTTGGGCCGCACCAATTACTTATTTGCCTCGCTGATGAAGACGACTTGGCTCTGGCATGGTCTCGTGCAAGCAGATCCATTAGAAGGTTTCCGTTTCATCTACATCGTTGGACGTTTAATTTGCACATGAATCATGATTCTTCATCTTCGGCAATCTGGATCCAGCTTCTGGGGTTACCGCTGCCCTTTCAGAATCCAGATCTCCTTCGTTCAATAGGTAATTCCTTGGGCCGTTTCCTTTGTGCGGATTGGAAAACTAATTCTATGGTGCACCCGATAGTTACACGCATTTGTGTTGAAATGGAGCACTCCTGAACTCCTCCAGAGAGGGTTTAGACCGTGATTGAGGGGAAATATAGGTACGTGCAAAGTATTTTCTATGAATTAGGGTCGTCGTTCTGTTCCTTCTACCATAGACAGGGCCATTGTTTTGATGAGTGTCACAAAAGGTCTTCAGCGGTTTTGGTTGACACTTCATTGGCAGATAAGGATGATTCAGATCAGGTTGAGGGCGATGGAGCATGTCTTGTCCGTGGCACTGAACCTGCTGTGCACAAACAGGGGTCAAGGGAGATGTCTTCGGATACCCTTGATCATGTTGAGGCACCTCCGGGTGTTAAGAAGCAGGGGACTTCTAGTCAACATGGGGTGGGGATGCCCCGTATTTCTAATTCTTCTGCGGTGGATCCTACTAGCTCAGGGAGGGCGAGGCCTGCATGCCCAGTCTTGAAGGATTCATCAAAGGTCTCGGGACCGCAGGTGGAGATAGTGTTTGATCGTCTTAGGAGGGATTTGGGTGGATGCCAGGCAGCCAATAGTATGGGGAAAGAGAGTCAGGGCCATGTGAATGGGGATTTGGAGAGGACTTCTCTCTCTACAGGTGATCCTTCCAGAC
The DNA here is from genome assembly GCA_963277665.1 of Viscum album. Classification (NCBI taxonomy): domain Eukaryota; kingdom Viridiplantae; phylum Streptophyta; class Magnoliopsida; order Santalales; family Viscaceae; genus Viscum; species Viscum album. The sequence goes on along the minus strand of OY728134.1, from coordinate 461,367,001 downwards.
CTGAGGCCACCTGTGGTTCGATCAGGGGCTGGGAGGTTCAGAATCCTCATCCTCAATACATGTGCAGGGGTTTTGATCAATCTAAAACTCAGGAGTAGACATGTAAAGAGGATGCAGTGGTTAAGGGAAAGGAAATGGTCAGTGGGGTGGCGCTGGAACTGGGTAGCGACCCTCTTCAATTGCATAGGAATGTCTTGGAGGTGCCGTTCCAGACCAGTTTTGGAGAAGTAGGGGGTTCGGCTTATGACAATCTTCCAGGGGGTGCAGACTCTTCAACCTGGACCCCAGTCATCTTGAGAAACAGGTTTGAAGGACTTGATGAGGTATAATCAAGAGATAAACCATCTTTTCTTGTTGAGGAAGGTAAATCCAACAGGAAGAACCTCGATGGCGCCGATTTGGAAGGTCAGATCATGGGGAATGATTACCCAGAGTTTGCTAACGGAGGCGGGGAGGATGAAGTCGTTGAGGCCAGTAAGGGTTTTTCTGAAGAGGAGTCCAGTTCGAGGAGAAACAGGAGTAATAGGAGGATGAGGGGTAGAAAGGAATACTCCTCCTTGCCTCCACCTATGAGGACTCAGTCAGCAAAGAAGTTAATGGATGAGAAGTTGGACAACGAGGTCAGGTGTCACCTAAAACCACCTGGTCAGCCTGAACTATCCTTGGATTTGATTTTGAGTTCGGATGATGTGGTGACAGAGCATGTGTTATTTCTCAATGCCTCGGAAGAGGATGCAGCCAAGATGATGGGTCGGAATCCCGAAGTGGATCTTAATGAAGAGCAATATATTTGGGTTAAAAACAGTACACGATCCTAGTTGGGGGATTCAATAAGGGGATGATCAGGCTCGAGGAGTACATTCAGGTCTGGAATAAACTGACTTCTTCTTTTGAAGACCTGATAAGGGGATATCAACAATCTCAGGTATCTAACATATCCTGGATGGTGTTTAGGGATACGAAGTCTGGCAGAATTCAATTGGTTTTCTATGATTCTACTTACTCCTTTTCTAACTAATGCTTGGTGGCGCTATCGCCCTTGTTGTGTGTGAAAATGTTTGAGGGTCAGATCGGCTCAGATGGGCTAGAGCACGCTGCTATTTCCTCTACAGGTCATTTGGGATGTGGTTGACTAAGAGGGATGGCTTGCCATCAGGAAGAACCATGCTTGCATGGGATCGCTAAATGGTCCTTCATTGGAGTTGGCGGTTGCTGCTTATGCTTGGAAGAGGCTGTTTCTGGTTTTCTGTTTGGGGTTGTTTGGTGTTTTTTGAACTTTATGGTTTCTCACATTTCCCTAAAAAGTGTGTTTATTAATAAAAAAAATAATTTTCTATCAGTCATAATGGAATTATGCAGACTATGTACATAATCCAAATAGAAATATTGACAATTCCTTTGATGGGATTAATCCATTCATTCGAATGGAACTAGTCTCTAAAAAATTCTCATCATATGAGGATATAGTATCATGTGATATAAATACATATAAATAACTATCCAAGTATTATGGATACAAATTAAAGTAAGATAATAAGAGGGTGATAAGGAAAAAAATGAATAAAGGTAAGAAGATAAAAGATAATTTTCCAACATGTGATACTTGTTGAAATAAACACCATGGTACTTTCCTAAAAGGAAAAGGTGTTTTCTTATAGTGCGTAGAAAATTTCCATAAATCTCATGAATGAAAGGGTAAGGAAGAATACATCAAATTATAGATCTTTAACTATATGTATATGGAGTAGTACTCCAACAAATAACCCAAATATCAAGGTAACTTACCACAAAGGAATCCAATGGGAGAAGGAAAAACTTATGTAATTACAACCACTAATGTAGAAGTTCCTATTGATGTGGTGAAATTTAAAAGTATCATCCACTCTAGGATTGTAAATGTTTTGTTTAATTCTTCTTCTACCCACACTTTTATATCTAATGAATTTTATAAGGGTATCACATCACCACCTCAATTACTAGATATTAAGTTGGTGGTGAAACACCTAATGGTAGGATGATTGCATATCAATCCTATAACTACTCTCCGATAGAAGTTTGTGGTATGGTTCTTCCTAAAAATCATGTTATTCCTACTCTAGTTGAATTTGACATAATTTTGGGTATGTATTGGATCTCCCAATATAGATCCCATATCAATTTTTAAATAAGGGAATTTATATTTGATATTGTAAATAAAATTTCAATTGTCTCTTAGTATGAGGATGAACTTGAACACTAAATGGAAATTACTTCTATCATATGGTTTTTTCTACCTAGTACTAAGGGATATTTATATTAAATGGTTGGGGAGAAACTAAATATTTAAAATGTTTCTATAGTTCATGAATATTATGATCTATTTCTTGAGGAATTTCCAAGTCTTCCCCAAAATCATGAAGTTGAGTTTTCAATTGAACTCATACCTGATGATATGTCTATTTAAAAGACTATATATAGAATGGACTTGATTGAGATTCAGAATTTGAAGAAGAAACTATTGAATAATCTAGATAAGGGATTCAATCGACCTAGTGCGTCACCATGGGGTGCACTTATTTTTTTGTAAATAAAAAATTTTGGTTAATGGATCATTACATAAACTATCAGAACTTAACAAGATCACTATTATGATCAAGTATCCACTACCCCATATCAGTAATATGTTTGATAAACAATGAGGAGATCTATATTTCCTATGATTGATCATCGATCTGGGTATCATCAGCTACTAATGAAGAAGGTGGATATACCCAAGACAACATTCCATATGAGTTATGGTCATTAGGAATTTATAGTAATGCCACTTGGACTTACCAATGATCCAGCTATATTCAAGGATTTAATGAATAATTTCTTCAGAGATTACCGTGATCATTTTGTGGTATCACTACAAAAAAGCACTAGTTATAGGTGATTTATTAATGGTAGTTCTATTAAATACTGTGAAATAAATTCGGTTTAAAAAAATAATATAGCAACAGTTTAGTCAAAATGACACTATATTTTTTTTATTTTAATAATTAGATACAGTTTTCATTAAATCGCTACTAAAAGTTTTAAAAAACCCTATTTCCTCCCCCTCCCACACTCCCTCTGCGCAAGACTGTCCCCTATTCTACCCCTACCCCAACCTTCTCCTCTCCCATCCCCCATGCAACCCCGACCTCGCGACCCCCCTTGTGACCCTCTTATTAGAGATGACGCAAAACCCCCCTTCCAAACTCTCTTCTCCATCATTGGCAGAGACCCTGACCCCCGTGACCCCCTCTGACATCTCTCTTCCCAGCAGTGGTGTAGAACATACCCTATGAACTCCCTCTCCCCAGAGATTTTTCTCCCCAGCAGTGACATGGAACCCCACTCCGACCTTCCTCTCCCTGGCTCAGTTCCCCTCCTCTTAGCCTCTTAAGGTTTCTTTGGCCTTGTTGTGGTGATTTAGTGTCACAATTTGTGGAAGTTGAAGATCAGAGGTTGGTTTTCTCTATTTAATAGTTAATTAAATTAATAAACACTTATTTCTTTCATCTTTAAGCTATGTTTTATATTCGTAAAGAAATTATAAAATGGTTGCATAAATATATTTTAAATGGAAACCATTTTCACTTGTTTTCCATAGAATGTAATAGTGTTTTATCTTAAAACATGCATTTTAAATTTATTTTCCAACTTCCTTACACACCTAACATTTGATAAAATAGAAGAATATATTTTATTATGTGATTATATGACTATAATTTTTTTAGATCCTTAAAATAATTTTTAATGGAAACTTATGAATTCCGAGGGTGCGCATGGATTTTTAAAAGTAAATGTTGGGTTACCTTGAATATAGTGACTTTATGATGATTGAGTTTTTTAGTTTTCAAAGGAAATTTTATAAAGAGGTTTCTCAAAGTATATTTGACTTTATGTTAGGAACATTTCATAAATAGTATTAAAATTTTACCATAGACCATTCCCCTTGATATATTTTGGAAATTGAAATGCTAGGGCATATTGATTTCCCATAGGGGGTTTCATATTGATTATTGTTCACAATGAAAGGGAAGGGGATGTTTGTGAATGGGTTTATAGAGGTGGGATTGGTCTTATATGTTTAATGGTTAACTATATTATTGTGTGATAATTGATGTGTGGCCTCAATTTTATAATGTGGGAAGTGATGGATAGTTTTTTAGGAAATTTAGGTGCACATATAAAATGGCCTTAAATCGTAGAATGAAGTATAAGAACATATAAAAACCTAAAAATTCTACATTTATCACTTTTATCTATACAATAGTGTGTGATATCCAAATAAAGTATACTTTTCATTCATATTTTTAAAGGGGTGCTCTTGGTCTTAGTTATTTCATGGAAAATAGTCTAGATATTGATCAATGTGGCTAAATTTTCAATGGAATAGACCATCCTTATATACAACACTTTGTTAGAATACACCATTATCATTTTCTCCCGTTAAAATAATATCATCTATATAGAAAATATCAATCATTTATACATCTTTATAATATTTAATACAGAGGATATTTTCCACACTTCCTTTATAAAGTATTAATTGTTCCAATCATGTATGTAACTTCAAATACCATGATCTTGAGTCTTATTCTAATCCATATTGATTATTATTTAATTTTAATTGTACCTTTTTGATTAAACACTTATATCTTTATATTTTAATGTAAATTGAGAATAAAATCCAATACATGTGGTTAAAAGACAGATTAATCTACCTTGAAACAAACCTCAATATTCCAAGGGATTTGAAGAATTTTTAGATTATGTAATTAAAAACCAATCAGTGGGTTGTAGAATAAAATTCCCATGTCTTTATTGCAATTTAAATAGTTGGTTGAATAAAAATTACGTATTTGAGAATTTGATATCAAAATAGTTTCTTGATTGATATGTATGCTAGATTTTGCATGGGGAATAAAAATTTATGAAACGTAAAAATAATTTAAATATTATCAATGAAGTAAAAAGTGACATGGAATAGGATAATTTATTTTGAAAGTTGTTAATTGAAGCATTTGGTTTTACAGAATACAATGTTGCAGATTTTAAGAGATAAAAAAACCTTCATTTGATCCTAAGAAGGTTAATCTTGCTCAGAACATTAGTGAAATGTTTTTTATGAATTAGTAAAATATTGAAAATAAGAGCTATATGATGGGTGTGCCAAGTATTCAAAGTTTTCATTTTTCACTAAAATTATATCATATCATGTGTATTTGTCTAATTACTAACAAAGAAATGTCGATGATTTTAGAGTAGCTTCATGATGAATTTAGTTAAGCTAAGATCCCTACATCATTATATGAGATGAAGAAAGTCATCAATATGTTTAGAATTGATTGTACAAGGATACATTCATGCCCAAATAATTTCATGCTTTACTAGGGAGAAGAGTATGATAAAAAATAATGCGCAATATTTTATACAAGCAGATGGAAGTCAATGAAAAACAATGAGAGTAAAATCAATGAAACCCTAGGAAGAAATAGAAGATGAAAACTCATGGAAAGGTATTTCGTTTTCCTCCTCTGAAACCACACTATAAATGATTATTAATTTCTTCTAAAACTACATACAAAATGAAGTGGAACTCTCTGGATAGTAATTATGGCTTGATGATAAATCCAAAATATTAAAAATCAAGAAAGATGATTGATTCGATATATCCATATTTTTTTAGCATCCTAGGGATGTATGTTTGTGATTGGATTATAATGATTTTATCCCCTTTGGTACTATAAGTACTAAATATATAATTTTATAATATAATTACTTCTGTAATTATTTTGATTGTTATTACTAGAAATAAAATTTATAGAAATGAAATTGATGTATACCTTCTAAATCTAATAAAATAATTATGAGATTTATGGTATGACAACATTGAAACAAATGATGCTTCAATGAGACAACTATTCAAAAATCATTCTACTTTAATGTGGAAAATTAGTAACTTTCGTGGACTAGGAAATTTATCTGGTTGGAACACTCAAACTAGTTTGGTTTGTCTAGTTTTTAATTCTAATTTTGAACCAAAATGATTATCCCACATCATAAAATGGTGTTTTATCTATCATCATATATTTCTTGACGCTTCTCATAAATTCAAGTTTAACAAGATACGATTTAATAGAGATATTGAAATGATAAATTCACCAAAGGTTCTATCTGGTTCATAAATCTTAGGATAATTAGTAAGTGTCACTGAAGAATTGAGAAAATGTTATTAGTTTAAAGAAGGGAAAAAGGGTACAAGGTACAATATTTGAAGAATATGCAACACAACAATGGAAAAAAGAGTATAATTTTTAAAATTACTTATTGGGTGTTTAATTTGATATGTCACAAACTTGACATAATTCATATTGAGAATAACGTCCATAATAGTGAAATTTTTAAAGTGATAAATGAGAAGGTTAAATCTAAGGATCACCTTAATGTTTATAAGGATTTTGAGTCAATGAATATAAAGCATGGTTTGTGGGAAAATGATAATGACAAGTGTTATTTATCTATTTTTACAATGAAAAATCATTATAAATAAATAATCCTTCAAACTTTAAATAATTTAAAAGTGAAATACAGATATTCAATTAACATATCAAGGTGTGTTAACTTAAAACATAGAATGTTACATGGATTGAAAATTCATGACTCACATATTTTTATGGAGTAGTTGTTGACATTGGATTTTCATAATACTTTACCTAAAAAATTAAATATGGTTCTAGTTGAGTTTTTACCCTTTTGAGAGAGATTTGTGAAAATACACTAGAACCAAATGATATTGATAAAATTCAAGAAATAATTGTTTTGATACTATTTTATTTGACCATGTAATTTCATCCTTCATTCTTCACAGTCATGATTCATTTGACTATTCATTTGGTTGAACAAGATAAACATGGTGGACCAATACACTATCGATGGATGTATCTAATAGAGAGGTATGTTGATATTTTTTTATTTTCATTTGTGAATTCAGTTTTACCAAATCATTGTGTATATTTTTTAAAAAATGCGTATTTTTTTCCATTTGGTACTTATGTCATTTGAAATCATATGTGAGGAATAAATATCAATCATAAGGATCTATTACTGAAGGTTACATAGACGAAGAGTGATTAAACATATTTTCTAGGTATTTGGATGGGATTGAGACTACATTAAATTATTCTAGATGTGCAAATTACATATCAACTAATTCTTATTCTGAAAATCAGTCATCGGTATTTCAAACTATTGAATGACCAATTGGAATATGGGTAAATTTTACACTGACTGAATTAGAGTTGCTATAAGAACATTTTTATGTGTTACTCAAAAGTGTTATTACATATCTATTAATTTAAGGATTTCGAATACAAATAAAGAGGTAACTAAGGGGTTGAGATAGATATGAGCTAGAATTAACAAAAACCATTAATAAGGATATTTTCAAATGTTTCTCCCATCATGTAAGTATATAATCATATTCATATTATTGACTTGTAGATATTTTGTCTATGTTAAAAGTAAAAAACTTATATATTTTTTTCTAGATAATGAGTATTGACATTCGGGTTAAAATATTAAATGATTTCAGGTTTTAGGCATGTGGCCCTCTAAAGAAAGCTAAGAGACTTGATTCCAATAATATTCATGGATTTAATTTTCTTAAAATTTATCAAGAAGAAGACATGAAAACATAGAATAGTGGTGTATTTACATTTGCAGAGGTTGAATACTATAGAAAGCTGAATGATATAATTGAGTTAAACTATCATGTCTAGTTTTTAGTTGTCTAATTAAAATTTAATTGGGTCTATAGTAATTGGGGAATAAATAAAGATTTGTTACATTTTACTTTTGTCAACGTATATCATTTGATGGATACCGGTGAGCATGCAGAACAAGATCCAGTTATCTTGGATTTATAAGCAAATATTGTTTATTATGTGGATGATAAAATATATGAAGGTTGGAGTTTTTTTACACTTAAAGCATAGATAATTATATGATATGGGAGAGGATTATCAATTTGTGATTTTTTATAGTAAACCTCCTCAACCACAAAATGTTTGATTTTTTTCATGAAAATATCGAAACACTAGAACTTGAAAGGGTGGGAGAAAATGAAGGACTCTTCACAATGGATGTTGAAAATAATAGAGATAATGAAGATGAAGATAATAGGATGTATAAATTGGTAATGAAAATATATTATAATTTCTCATTGATAAGTGTTTCATACATACATATATATATTGTTATATCTTTTTTTTATAAAAAAAATTAGTATTTCATTTTTTATACATTTAATATACCTTAACCATTTGAAATACAGGAATTCCGAGAACAAAAAAATTTCAGGATCCTAGCCAATTAGTATCTCGGAGCATGCCACCACTAACATCATCTTATGTGGATCCTAGTAATTATATTGTACCCAAGACTACTAGCGAGATGGTGATGCTACCAGAATCAATGGACATATTATTGGGAAGCGTACTTGTGAGATGGTGAGATTTAAGATTAAGTTCCCCCATGTTATTTTTTGTTAAAAAACCTACTACAACTGAATAAAAACTCACCACTGAGTACCCAAAAAAAGCACATACAAAAATAATCACTGAACTATAAAAATCACTGCTAAATTATTTTTGACCATAAAATACACATAAGTTTAATTAACATCAATTTAATAATGTATTTATAGTTTAACACACTTCCAATAGTAAAAAAAATTGCTACATTGATCATATTTGTTTTTTGTAGTAAACCTCTTGTAACAGTTTTGAGCACCCAATTCGTTCGAGCAGAGAACATGATGCAGGTATGAGGAAGACTAGGTATGAGGTGTGGTGTGACTGGACGTGGCATAACAGGCAGTGTGACTAGATATTGTGTGAAACAGTGCACCAATGTGAAGGGTGTACTAAATAATTAATTTTATTAATAATATATTAATAATACAGTTATATATTTTTTAAAATATTTAATGATGTTGGAAAAAATACCTCAAGGTAACATTGAATAATTTTTGGGTTGATTATTTTTGTTGAAAAAGAGGGTTTACTTGGTCATTTGAGGTGTTCTATAGATATTATTGACCATACACGTTGATAAAGAACCACAAAAATGGAATGGATGATCTGGAGGTGGTACAAAAAGAACAGAAACAAGGTGGTGTCATTTCCCTATGTTTACTAAATTTTTGGGCCTCAAAATCAGAAAATAGGGAAACATGTTTTTGGAAAAGGATGATGTGTGCAATATTGAAGGTGATTTTCAAACTTGTGTGTAAGGTGTGATTCAGGATTAGAATTTCGAAATATGGAAAAGGCATGAAGTGTGAAAAATATATGGAAATGTGCATGAAATACGAGTTTTCGTGAAAGTTATTTACACGCCTAATTTGACGTCAAATGGTATTTTTTGTGCTAAAGGAGGATCTTGCATGACATTCTGAATCTTTAGTGCAGGGGTTATCAATTCCTATAAATAATGGGTGACCCCCCTCATTTGAATAATCTCTATACTTATAGAAAATCAGAACTCTGAAGTGCATAATATTTGTAACTAAAAGAAGTTGCGCGAAAGAATTAGAGTTGTGCACAAGCTAAGAAAGTTGCACGTAAGAATTGAGTTTCGTGTAAGATTGAAGTTTCACACAAGAGGTGTTTCATGAAAATAGAGGAATCTTGTATGCAAGGCATTAAAGTTGCACACAATCCACAGTAAGGGCTACAAGAAATATTTGGAGTTACTTAGTACATCAGTGGTAAGGTGATATTCATCAATGGATAAAAGTGAGACATCAATAGAGCATCTACATATAGTAAAGGATACATTCATTAGAGATAATGAAAAGACATGCATGTCTATAAATTGTGATTGTATCTTCTGAAGAAGAAGTGAGTACACTTTAGTTGAGACAACAGTGATATTTCAAATTGTGATTGGTTGTAAAACAGAGGGACAATGAGTCCGCTCCAAACATTGTAAACAACAATGTTCTTTTAGTTAATTTAGTACATCATTACATTACCATTTTAAGCTTATTGTACATATCCCAGTGAGGGTGAATCAAGAAAATTCATAGTTTCCTGTGCATTCTTTAATTTATATTCATGCCTTGCTACAGAAAAGAAATAGAGAATAGAGTTTTTTAACAAATAAAAAAGATCAAAAGGGTCAGTTTTTAATCTTTCATACCTTGATTCACCCCCCCTCAGGGTATTTGACCTAGTGAACATGACAATTGGTATCAGAGTGAAAGGTTAATATTAGTGTTTCTATCTCTATAGAGGTCGTAAGTCATCAAGGGATTCTGATCTTTGATGAGAATAATTTTTAGTTATGGAAGAATCAGATGCAACACTACTCCCGATCCTTAGGAATGGATGTCTTTACAGTAGCAATGCATGGTATTTCAGCCAACATTAACAGTGGTGTTTTATCATAAGCTAAATTAAGGGAATTGGATGCTGACATCAAAGTAATCAATGCATTATAGGGATCCATATCCAATACAATATATATGAAGGTGATATCTTTTAAAACATAACATGCTATGTGGGAGAAGCTCTTGAATATATATGAAGGTCATTAAAGGTTCATAGAGGAAAAGATGCAAGTTTAGTGGAATTAGTATGAAGATCTCAGAATAAAACCAAATGAGTCTATTGATTCATTCTTTGATAGGGTAAATGTTGTAGTGGAAGACATGCAAGGTCTTGGAGAAGTCATTTAAGATATAAATATTGTGAAGTGTATCTTGAGTAAACTTCCACACCGGTTCAATCCTAATTTTTTATTATTGGAAGACAATGATCTGAAAGAGTTGAAACTATATAACTTTCATAGTATGCTTGTAGCATATAAAATGATAAATGATAATAATAATGCTATGGAAAAGAGGAAATATAAAGAGGTGGAATTCAATCCCACAAAGAAGCTCACCATTGAAGATTCCCAGGAAGAAGAAGTGACAAATGAAGTGATTCCATTCCTTTCATCAAATATTCCAAGAGGACAAAAAGAGTTCAAAGGGAAACACCCACTTGATTTCATTAGGAGTGTAAAGGTTATTCCTATTGTAACAATATATCCCAATAATTTCCAAGAATATGGTGAGGATGAAGATGAAATTTCCCTGAATAAGTCTTCATCCTATGTGAAGGGAAAGAAACAACTCCAGAGAAATTTCTTTAAGAAAAATAATATTCATTCACAAGAATGTGGTAGTACAATCCAATTTGAGGTTGAAGAGGTTGAATAGATATTGATATGTAAAGATCTTGGATTAAATGGTATGGTGGTAGTGGTTGGTAGTGCTCAGAAAAAGGAAGAAACTGAAATTTATTAGGAACTTGGTGAATGAAGAGTCGATATGGAGGCCAAATTATAAGTATCTCTTGAGGAAATAGATGTTTAGAGAGAAAAAATGAAGAAATACAATAAAGTGGTTCATGATGCCAAACTCTCTATGTAGTGGAACACCAAATAGAAGTCTGAGATTAAGGAAGAAATTAAAAAACCTAGGTCTTTAATGTTAGAGAGATAAAATAAGGATGTTGAGTATAAGCTGAAAATCAAGGAACAGAGAAGTGAAATCGATAGTTTGACTAACAGTGGAAGTGATCAAATCAAACATATTTATGAACTTGAAGTGTAATTTGTCTGTCTGTAATGAAACGTTAAGGATCAAGAATAACTCTTGAATCCGAATATGGCATCGGTAAAGTAGATCACTCATAAAATAGAAAAGTAGGAAGTGGAGCATAAAGGTACAAAAAAACAAAATCAATAGAAAAATCTAAATTATAAGGCTGGTACAGGGCTTGATACAAAATAGAAAACTTTCATGGTTGAAGTCAAACTGAAAGAACCCACTCTAAAATTAAAAATTGATTTAGTTTTTAAGAAGAATGAGAAGATTTGGATAACCCAAGGGAAAAATAGCAGGGCAGAAGTGACACACATGAATTCACCCAACATTAGGTGTTATTGCTATGGAAATATGGGACATTCACAAAATGTGTGTTCCATAAATAGAAGATATCAAAGGGAACAAGAACAATAGTGGCATCAAAAAGAGCTCAATAATCTTTAATATCTTTTGAGGGACACTGTTTTTGGTGTGGAGGATTTGGACACATATCTAGATATTGTACATCAACCATTAAGTGGAATATGCCAAAGTAGATTCAAAGTAGTCGCAATCAGCAAATCAAAGGATCAACAAGTGAGCAGAAAATTCAAAATCGATTTATAACTCTACAAGATAAATCTATCCCTTCATACTCTGAGGGAGATCAAGACCATCAGTCTATACCAAGTATGAAGTCAAAAACATGGATAAAAAAGAAAAGATCAAGGAAGGTAGTGGTTACGGAAATTTCCCTTAAAGCAACAGATCATTCTGATGTATGGATCCTTGAAAAAAATTGTACATCCCATATGATAGACAATAAAGATATTGTTATGGCATAAAATATGACAAATAAGGAGTTGTTATGTTTGGAAATGATGAAGGCTTAATGATAATTGACTCAAGAAGTGCCAGGTTTGGGGGAAAAGAAATGAGACATGCTGATGTCTTAATAGTAGATGGTCTCAGTCACAACCTGCTAAATGTCAGTCAACTATGTAACTCAGGGTATTCTATAAGATTTACTAAGAAGATCTGTATTGTCAAAGGAGGATATGGTGTATTTGTTCTATAGGGAAAATGAAAAGGGTAAATCTCTTTCTTACAAGTGGAGAAGAGTATATGTGATTTTTTCCTAGAGAGGAAGAAAACAAGCTATGGCATAAACAACTTCCTCAACTATGCCAACCATCCCTAGAAGATCTGGTAAAGTGTGATATAGCTAGAGATCTCCCTAAGATATCATGTGACCATACTCATACATGCGATGCATGTCAACAAGGTAAGATCATCAGAAAGACGTACACAGAAAAGGAACAGAAAACAACAAGAGTCCTTGAATTTGTGCATAATGATGTATGTGGACCCATCTTACCAAAATCCATTGATGGAAAGAGATATTATGTTTAGTTTATTGATTATTATAGTATAATTTCATGGGTATTTTTCATTTCCCATAAGCCTGATGTGTTCAGTTGCATAAAATAACATCAAAAGGATCTGAAAGGATGCTTGGATAGAAAATTCTGAAGTTTCATATAGAAAATGGTATGAAATTAACCAATAGTTAAGTGGTGGACTATCTAGAGAAACATGTGATAAGTCATAAAGTTTCTTTAGTGATAACTTCTCAATATAATGGGGTGGTTGAGAGGGGAAATAATATCATCAACAACATGGATAAAATGATGCTTATTTAAAAAGACCTACCAGAGGAATTTTGTATGGAAGCAGTGTTAACATCGGTCTAAATTTATAATAGGGCTATGTTGTGTCTGAAGGAAGGAAATAATTCATATGAGATGTGTTACAGAAATAATCCAACAATAAAATTATTTTTAATCTTTGTAAGTAAGTTCTTTATTCTCAACAAAGAAAAAAATAGGAAATTTGTTTCATGTGAAGATGAAGGGATATTCCTTTGCTACCTAGGAAAAAGAAAAGCATATAAATGATTTAATAAGAGTCTAGGAAAAGTAGTTGAGAGAAATTATGTCACTATATTGGAAAATGAAGAGAATATTCAACAACAGAGTGAATAGTTTTCTGATGAACATGATGATGAAGTAGACCACATAGGGGGAGTAGAAGTGGTATATGCTGATTCAGAAGTAGATATTGATGCTAAGAAAGAGGAACTAAGGTCTGTATATGTAAAGATTCGAAATATTCAATCTTAAATTGATCATAAAAATATCACTAGAGATCAGATACTTCTAGTTCGATTAAGAAGAATGATGTTATTACAGGAGGAATCATTCCTATCTTAGGTAGAGCCTAAGTTTTTTACTGATGCAGCGATAGATGAAAACTAGGTTTAGGCTATAAATGAAGAGCTTGACAAGATTGAGAAGAATTAGACATGGGATACTATTTTGATGCCAATAGATAATAATATAATTTGAAAAAATAGGTCTTTCAAAACAAAATTAATGAATATGGTGTTGTGATTCGAAACAAAGAATGACTAGTGTGCAAATGGTACTCCCAACTAGAGGGTATCGATGTTAATGGGACTTTTCACCTATTTCAAGGCTAGAGAAAATTATATTATTCCTTTACATTTTAGTGCACAACAAGTTCAAGGTTTTCTAGATGGATGTCAATTCAACATTTCTAAATGGGTTTCTAAAAGAAGAAGTGTATGTTGAGTAGACAGATGGTTTTATCAATCATAAAGATGAAAATAGAGTTTTTTGGATGAAGAATTCATTATATGGTTTGATGTTGGCACCAATATCATGGTATTCAAGGCTTGAAAAGATTTTGAATAATCTTGATTTTTAGCATAGTGGAGTTGATTACAATCCATACATCAATAATGATAGTAATAAAAGGATGATGGTGTTGGTATATGTCGATGTCATAATATTTGGTAGATAATATGAAGAATAATGAATACAGGTTTCTGAATTCATGAAAAGTGAGTTCAAAATGTTTATGATCAGTGAGGTGACATTTTTCCTTGGTTTACAGGAAAAAAGGAAGGAATGAAACTTTTATATCTTAATCCAACCATAAAAATAAGGTTATGGGAAGATTTGGAATAAAAAATTACAAGGAGATAAAATATATAGTTGATACCTGAATAAAACTATCAAAAGATAATGTTGGAAAGGCAGTTAATATCAAAGAATACAGGAAAATCATTGGAAGTTTTCTATACATGATAACAACAAGACCTGATATTGTTTTTTCCACATTCCAAGAAGAGATATATCAAAGAAATCCCAAAGAAATCCATATTCTTACAGTGAAAAGAATACTTCAGCATATTAATGGAACTATAGATTTTGGTTTGATATACAATGAAAAATACCATCAAGAGTTTTTGGGATATATAGATGCAGTTTGGGCTGGATCAACAGATGATAGAAAATCTACATCAGGGGGATCCTTTTATCTTGGAGGTTTTTTTATTTCTTTGTTTATTAAGAAACAAGATTAAATTTCTCTGAGCACTGCTAAAGCTGAATATATTTTGGATAATCAAGTGTGCACACAGTAATTGTAGATGAAGCACCAGTTTGAAGATATGGGAGCTGATGTAAAGTCTCTAATCAGAATCAATTAAGATAATTCAATTTCTCTCAATCTTATGAAAAATCCAGTCCATAACTGAAGGACGAAGGACTTTGAAATAAAATATCATTTTATCAAGGAGAAGGTGGACCACGATCTTGTGAAGTTTTAGTATGTTCCTACATAATTACAATTTTCACACATTCTGATGAATGCCTTACCCCAATAAGTGTTTGAGAGGCATCGACAAGCTTTGAGAGTCCAGTCGACTCCCCACACTTGAAAAAGTGTGGATGTGGAATCTTCCCCCTCTTCTTGAGGTATGGTGGGTTTTACTTTTATGTACTGATTCATGTTTTTACCCTCTTGTAGGCCACAAAGGAGTGACCTTTTGGTTCATTAATGAAGGGGGTGAAATTTCAGCTATTCAAAGGGAGAGAATGTATTATTCAAGACACGGGGAGAAGATGACCTGTGGAACAGTGAGATAGAGGGAGCAACGAGATATGGGGATAAGTATTAAATCTGAAGATGATAGATGTGATTGATCGAGGAAGATATATCAAGAAAACTAAGGTTTGTGTTGAAATTAGTTGTTTGGTTTCCAGAATTAGTTTCAAGAATGAAGTGATTCATTGATATTGTTTTCATTATACTTTTTTTTCTCATGACGAACATTTCTTATGTGGGATTATATTATGTGTTTAGTAAATCTTTGATCACTATCCAAATCACATGAAGTGAATGATGGTAGAATATGGATGAAGCTGTAAAAAGATATCAATTTATGAATGAGTTGTGAAATGGGATTTTTCATTCTCAAGGAGGATCTTGCATGACACATAGAATCTTTCACATAGGGGCCAGTGATGCCTATAAATAAGATACGACTCCCCTCATTCTAATAAGCTCAATACTTAGGGAAAATAGGATCTCTAAAGCGTGTAAGATTTTTCAGTAAAGGGAGTTATGTGAAAGAATTGGAGTTGCACAAAATCTAAGAAAGTTGGTCTTGAGATTTGAGTTGCGCTTAAGATTAATGTTGTGTGTTTAACACCCCAATCGTCCATAGTACATTTCTCTTTTAGTAATACAATAGAGTGCAATGTACGCAACACTGAGTTTAAGCACACCACGACCTATCAAACTTGCCGTTTTAAAAGTAGTTATGAATAGTAATAACCAATTTTTGAAATTTTATAATTTTTTTTCAATTTGGACATTATTTTTGGATTTAGAATATCAAAATTATCTTAGGGTGAATTTCTGTCCCATTTATGATAACTTTCATATTTTTATGAATAGTGAAAAATACTAAATTCTAATTAAAAACAACTTTTTTAATCGAAATAATTTATAGTGTTAAATTATAAATTTGAGTGGTTTTAAAATATCATTAGATTATATTTTTATCATTTAATATAATTTAGGTCATTGGATGTAATTTCACATTTAAATTGTACATAAACACATGTCAATCTTATGGTAGTTTTTACTTCTTAAAAACCCGCTTTTTGGTTTTGACAACGGGAATTAATTTTAAATTAATTTATGTATCTTATATGTTTTGAATTTGTAAAAATGGATTCCATATTTGTAATCTGGAGTTTAAAAATGTGTAAATAGGTAACTTTTATTTTTAGACATTATGAATAGTTATTTTAGTAAATATTTTATTTACCATGGTTAAAGGGTAAATCCGGTAAGTAAGGGTAAAAATAATAATATTACAATAATATTAAATTATGCTAACACATATCCTAACTCTATTTTCGGATACATGTCCGACCATGGAAATCCTTGGGTCGATTTGGGGACCCCATGGAGCCACTTGGGAGTGATAATGACATTATATATAAATTAATTTAAAGTAGAGACAAAAATAACATAAGAACGTATCTTTTAGTAAAAAAAATTTATATGGGTTTATATAATTGATCTCTTCGACTATAAATATTAATTATAAAGATAAAATGATTTCCTACATCATGGTATTTTAATTATAATATTTAGACATTAAATAATTAAATTTATTTTTGACGCAATGATGTCAATGAAAGATTAAAATAATTAATATGATAAATATTAAAATAAATTTAAATTGAGACTTTTGATTCAATCCA
Organism: Viscum album; assembly: GCA_963277665.1. Taxonomy (NCBI): domain Eukaryota; kingdom Viridiplantae; phylum Streptophyta; class Magnoliopsida; order Santalales; family Viscaceae; genus Viscum; species Viscum album. Next base: position 461,349,703 of record OY728134.1, on the reverse strand, counting down.
AGAATTTTATAGGTTAATTTGACATGTTAGGGTTGATTAAATTAATTTTTTTGAAGTAATAAAGTTGTTATGACTTTAACAAAAACCAATTATTAAATAGTGTCAAAAATGACATAAATGAGTTTTTAAAACAATTTTTTTAAAAGGTAATGCTTCGGTCAATGACCAAAGCACAATATATTAGAGGGAAAAAGGATTAGAAAGATCGGAAAGATGGGATTTTTTTACAATCTCTCTCAACGAGAGGTAATAAGTCAGCTGGAAGAGTGTCGATCCAAGTCATGTTTTGTTGAATACCTTTGTTGGCGAGGGCGTCAACAATAACATTCGCTTCACGGTATGCATGAGTAGCAATATAATCAATCCCGTGAAGCAAGTTCAGACACTTCATCCAAAGAGTGGTAAGCGGCCAGGCAAGATCAGTGATGTCGTTCCAAATGTCCTGGACGATAGTGGTGGAATCACTTTCAATCCAGAGCTTTCTCCAGACTCTTTGAAGCACGAAATAAACCGCATGGATGACACCCAGCATCTCAACCTCAAGCGATGAAGAAAGACCACAACCAACATTAAAACAGCCCTGACATTGACCAGATGAGTCTCTGAAGATGGCACCACAACTTGTAGGGCCAGGATTGCCTTTGGAAGCTCCATCAACGTTCACTTTAATCCATCATGGCATCGGGGCTTGACAAAAAACTTCAAAGAAGCGTTTGGGATTTGGATATATGCCAGGAATACAGAGATGCCGAAGGATCACAAAGTCATCAACCGAGTTGTTGCAAGAATCTTTTTGGACTGAAGCGGCTTCATGAATCGCAATAAGAATCCGAGATTTACCTGCATTGAGACTAAATGAGTGGTTGTTATGAATAAAATAATTACGATCATACCAGATCACATGCAGAAGCTCCACCACTGCCGCAAGGAAGATATTCTTGATCTGCAGAGAAGCATCATATCTAATGCAATTTTTAAGAAACGATCAAATAGAATCAATAGCCAGCCATCTGCAATTAAAAAAATTCAGAATGTATATCCATAAAGAAGAGGCTGTCGCACAGGACAGAAAAAGATGGTTAGCATCCTCCCTATGTTGATTACACATGCAACATTTAGAGCATAGTTGAATGCCAAAGGATTGAAGACAAGTATCAGTGGGTGTTCTATTGTGAGAAATATGCCAAATAAGGGTGAGCCTAGAAGGTTTTATCCAAGGCTTATTAAAATGACTCACCCATTGATAATTAGAATCCTCTCTAGAGAAGGAATGATTATAGAAGGATCTAGAATCAAGTATGCCATTTAAAGCCGGTTCTCACACCAGGAAGTCACCATGGGGAGATAAAGGATGATTATCAATGATCTGAGTAATATTATCGGGGAGGGTATGTCGATGGGACCGCATGACCTCTTTTATAGAAAGACTAGTATCCCCAGGAGAGGTATTTGTAGGAAGCAAAGAAATCAAGGGGTTACCACACCAATTGCCACACCAAAAATTAATAGAAGAATCCTCACTAACCATCCATCTAGAATTCTCCATGATTATGTGAAACGAGTCTCTGATAGAGGGCCAGATCGAAGAGTTGATGTAACTAAAATTCCCATTCATGAGTTTAGGAAGGAATATATGCTTTAAGAACTCAGAGGCTTTAGAGGAACCATTAATGATATGCCAAGTAAGGCAGGCTTGGAGAGCATTGTTGAAAATATTTAGATTTTTTATACCCATGCCACCTTTATCAAGAGGTTTACAGCAAGAATTCCAAGGGATAGTGACGAGCTTCCTTTAAAAATGATCCCCGTCCAAATGAAGTTTTTGATATAGGTGTTAATCTTTTTGAAAATGCCGGTAGGCCAATTGTAGATCATGAGAGAGTAGACCATTTTGGAAACAATGGTTGATTTGACCAGACATATCCTACCAGCCATGGAGAGCATTTTTCCCTTCCAGGTGGAGAGTTGGTTAATAACTTGATCAGTAATATTGGTGAAATAGTTTGCTTTAGGACAACCCTAGAAAAGAGGGACGCCCAAATAATTGAAAGGAAGGAGGCCTTCTTTGATACCAAGAGAAGCGATGATACTAGATTTCCTTCTAACAGGGAAACCTTTGCCAAATAAAATATAAGATTTATCCCAGGAAATCGCTTGTCCAGAGACCTCTTCATAATGATTAAGGGCTTGTTTTAGGGCATGTATATTTTTTTGATCACCTTTGAGAAATAGGATGATATCATCAGCATAGAAAAGATGAGTAGGGGTATTTAGATTTATGGCAGCTTGAATAGGTTTGAGCTTGCCCTGATCAACCAGGTAAATGAGGAGTCTACTTAAGTAGTCTTTAGTGATAACAAAAAGGATGGCAGAGAGAGGGTCACCCTGTCTGACACCCTTAGTACAACTGAAAAAACCTCTAGGGGTACCATTGATCAGAACCGAAATAAAAGCTGAGCTAAATAATGTTTTAAGTTTTCTAATGAAAGAATCATGAAAGCCAAAAGACATTAGAACATTGAAGATGAAGTTACAATCAATGGTGTCAAAGGCCTTCCTGATATCAAGTTTAATGGCCACACATCCCCCTCTACAGCTTTTATTAAGACAATTGGTACATTCGGAGGCAAGAAAAATACAATCCTGGATGGACCTACCTTTAATGAAACCGAACTGATTCCAAGAGACAATTTTATTTCAAATAGGCATAAGTCTGTTTGCAATAAGTTTGGTGATGATTTTATAGAGAGTATTAATCAGGGAAATAGGTCTGAATTGATGGATCTCAGAGGCATTTTCGACCTTGGGAATTAAGGTTAGGAATTGAGCATTTATGCCATGTGGAAGAGATCCATGTATAAAGAAGGTCTTAACAAGGTTGAAAACATCGTTGTGAACAATATCCCAATGTTTTTGAAAAAAACCATTATTGAACCCATCCGGTCCGGGCGCACTGTCTGGGTTAAAACGAAAAACAGTATCTTTAATTTCGTGATCAAAAGGAATGCTTAGAAGAGATTCATTGTCACTTTCATCCACCAATGAAGGAATAATGTCAGATCTGAGATCAGCATTGGTCTTCGTACAATTAAAAATATTATAAAAGTACGAGACAACATGATCTGCTATAGCCTCTTCAGAGTCAAGGATCAAGTCCTGATGAGTAAGTTTAGAAAGAGGGCGGTTAGCATTTCTGACTCTTTGAAGGGAGTTACAAAATTTAGTATTACGATCGCCATCAGTGAGCCATTTAGTCTTAAACATTTGTTTGCGGATATTATCTTTAAGGGTGAGCAAATCATTAAGTTTGAGAGAGATATTAGCTTCTAATTGAGGGTCCATATTAAAATCAGATGAGGTATTTTGAGTTTGGACCCAGCTAAGATCCCCTTCAAGGGAGGAAATATCAAGGTCAATTTGGGAGTTTTCAGTTTTACACCAACCTTTAAGGGCCTGCTTTAAGATTTTCAATTTGTACATACAAGCAAAGGAATCCTTGTGACGATTCATGGAGTTCCATGTGTTATGGATAAAAGAGACACAATCAGGGGTTGAAGACCGAGCATTATATTATTGGCATAAACCATGGTGCAATAGGTATGATGACCATTCCATAAAAAGTCGCAGGTGAGTTGTTGATCAGTATTTTTAAATATGTTGATATTTTGAACAGAATTGTGATAAAAAATCCACATTGAGTCAGTTTGCGAACCATTTTTACAAGATCTTAGAAAATTATAGTTAGGGGAACCAAATCCCATGGAGTTCATCTTATAGTTGACTTTAGGTTCAGCAGTAGCAAAGAGATGAGGCTTATGGGTGTTTAAGAACCTCTCAAGAGTTGTAGAAGTATCATTATTTGCCAAACCTTGGCAATTCCAGAAGAGAAAATTCATATCTATTTATGTTTTGGGTTAGCACCCTTCATTTTTTTATTTTCCAGAGCCTTTCTTCCCTTGGGATCGTGTGACCATAGGGGTGGTAGGAGGTTTTTGTTTGGTATTGTGGTCAGAGACTGGAGCATCTAAAGGAGTGTTGTCCAGAGAATGAACCTGATCAGTAACAAGAATAGGAGGCTGGACTAAGGGCAGGGTCCTGGCTGGGTCCTCTGATCTTGGTGAATGTTGTTCCTGACCTAATGTGAGAGTAGTAGTTCCAGACGAAACAGCAGGGTCTATTTCAGCATTGTTAGAAGAAAAAGTAGCAGGAATTAAAAGAGATATAGCAGAATTCTGTATGTCCAAAACAGAATTGGGGTCTCCTTTGCTAGCAGTAGCAAGGGGCTGGACAGAATCAGTTTGTGGAACAGGAGAAATGCATGAAATACTGTGAGTGATAGAAACCGAAGCATTGACAGCATGAGCAGCAGTATTAGCAATCGTGGATATGAGTTTTTCAGTAGCAGAAGAAGAAGAAATAGTAGGCACTTTCAATGACAGTGGAGAATCAATTTGCGTAGAAAAACCTGTTTTTGGTGCCTTATCCATAGCACCATGTGGAACCATGGCAGCAACAGGGAGATCATTCAGTTCCAAAGGATCCGAAGCAGGTCTCTCTAAGACCTTACAAAACTGTAAATTCAGAGGTGCTGAACCAGAGGTAGAGTCATTAGAATTACATATACCTTCAGCAACTAAAACCCCTTTTCCAGTGTCAATGTTTTCAGTTTTTTGTAGCAACTCTTCTTCATCAACTAGTTCCCCCTATTTTTACCATCTAGAGATGAAGAAACATAGGATTTTTTTATCCAAGTACTTTGTGTCTTTTTAGGTAGATCAGATTTGTCCAAATTGAATTGTCCTTTTTAACCATATTTGACTTCCTTCCAGTCATTAGAGATTGGAGGCTCCATTTGTTTTCTAACCACTCTACAATTAAAGAGATTATGTCCAACTAGTTTTCACACCTCACAAACGGGTGGTTTCTTTTCATATTATATTCTAAGATCAGTTTTATAGTCAGGAGCATTGAAACCAATACAGGATGGAAGATCAGTGGCCAAATTAACTTCAACCATTATTCTAGCATATAGGCCAAGGTCTCCATTCAATGTCCTGTGATCAATTTTAATGGGGGACCCTATGTAGGAGGCAATGTCATTAAGATTTTTTGGGTGCCAATAATACCAATTTAGGCCGTGAATCCGGACCCAAACCTGTGCCATGTGATTTTTGTGTGTGAATGGATTAAAATTAGCATCCCAATCTAAGATTCTAAGAAAGCCAGGCTTAAGTTGGAGGTTACCGATTTTCCATACCTGGTCTAACTCACCTTGCGAGTTGAAAAAAATGTGATAATAGCCTTTACCGATGGGAACCATCTTCCATTTGCATAAGCCCCAACAATTAGCAATCCGGGTCTTTAATTCGAATAAGGGCCACGGCCAGTCTCCTGTGCTGTAGGAGACACGTCCGAGAATCGATTATTTGAAAAGTTTTTCCCGCTGTTGCAGGGCCACCGGATCCGCATCAACAATGAAACTCCCATCATCGAGCTTTTTATAGCACTATTGTTTGTCATCCTTCACGCAGCCAAGATCAGCTCCTTGAAGTGCATCGCGAAAGGAGACCGGAAGAAGCCGAAGGGGTACTTCGAGATTCCCCACTTCAATTTTTGATGGATTAGAGACCAGAGTAGCAGGAGTAAGAGAAGGGAGTTACCACGCCGGATCGAAACCAGCCATCAACGAAGAACCAGGGGAGATCGGCAGTGAGAGTTAGGTTTTGCTTCGCCCGTTGAGGAGCGTTTCGCGAGCTCCCCCTTTTAAAACAAATACTATTTTATTAAATGATATAATATTACTAAAACTCTAAGAATCAGCCAAAGGACTTTATAAGGTTAGATATTTCAATAATGAACCACTTGGGGTTCTCCTGGTTTTTTATTGTAAGTTTATTAACAATTTATTATAATAATACAAGAAGAGAAGGTAAAAGTTAAACTATTTAACTAAGAGTTAAATCTAAACGATAAGGTTAATATGGTGACCTAAACTTGTCTAAAAACTATTGGTTGAGATGATTTATACCCATACACACCTTATTCTAGAAATAAATTTATTTGGAGCCATTATAAACCGAATATGGTTGTATAATAAAACAATATTTCAAGCTTTTCCTAAAGTGACACTCACTCCTCTTATAAAAGGGTACTTCCCCTTCTCTATAAATAATACCTCCAAATCCATTTGGATCGACCAACCCTAACTCAAATATCCTCCCAAATACCCTCATGTAAAACTAGAGGCCCTACTTTGATCATAAATATAACCTATAGAGCCCTTTTGATCAAATCAAAATGATGCACCTGGAGAAGAGGTAATTATTTTATCACCTCATTCAAAGTTATTTTGTTCTTCCACTTCATCTTTGTTGTTTCCATACCAAAATAATAACTCCAGTACCTAATAAATAAATTGATGTTATTATAAATATGGTAAAACCACATTCATTATTCTTCACATTTAATGATTGACAAATTCACCATATATGTGTACGTACGACTTACCGTCTCCACGTCGTGGTGTAGTTTGTTATTCAACACTTAATTATTTGGACGAGTATAATAATGAATATAATTTATGTTAATAATAAATATAACTTGTTAATTATTCTTTATATATTACAGCACATCCAATTACATATGATTTTACCATCAAAATAATGATATTGTCGCTCGTGCGTACGTACGGATTACAGTCTCCATGAATGTGATGGGATTTCATCCCCTATCATAACCATTAAAGAATAATTTTAATTTAATGATTAAAAATAATGTTTACGAACATAATATAATCTTGGATATGAATCAAATACATCCTATCCATAACAAATAGGACTCACGTAACAAAACATATAAAGGAAAATGAAACAGTTAGCACCCAAAACAATTATACTACTGAAATATTATTATCAAAACAATATTAAAAGATCATATATGATATCATATTTATGTATATGGTTCTTGTATAATTTAATAACAATGTTTTAACCATTATATAGGAGGTGAAAATACCATCGACTATGGAATAATACAAGCTAATGGTTAATTTTACAATCTCTTTATTATCTGAGGCTGTTAATACATAAGTATCATCCACTACTGGGAATCCATGTTTTCCCAACGGTTTTAAACCATTGGGAAAGGCCCTAAAACCGTTGGGAAATATTATCCCAACAGTTTTAGAAACTGCTGGTCTGTGAGGCATCAGGAAAGCCTTATACCAACAGTTCACGTTGAACTGTTGGGAAAAGGGTGTTTGATCCTGTTATACCAACAGTTCAGCTGAACCGTTGGAAAAATCAAAGCATAGGGGGTATAACCCAACGGTTTTAAAATCGTCGTCATAAAAATAATGGGGGTATAACCCAATGGTTCATAATCGTTGGGAAATTCAGTATCACACAGGGGTATAACCCAACGATTTTGAACCGTTGGGAAATACAACAACACACAAGGGGTATAACCCAATGGTTTTGAAACTGTTAGGAAATGTAGTAGCATACATGGGTATAACCCAAAAAATTTCAGACCGTTGTCTTAGACCCCCATTAATTTAAAATAAAACAGCCTGCAATCAACTGCATGCTACAATGAAAACTGTGTGAAAAACGTGCCATCTCACAAAAAATACACTACAATCACAAAAAAACACTCATTCTGTGTGTTTAGGAACACTGCAACCTGCAAACACAGAAAAAACACTGCAAACATAAAAAACTCCCAAAAAACTCACTTCAATCACCTGCAATCACACAAAAAACAAATAGAAATAATCATCTCATTTTTGAAGTCTTACTCACATCCCTTTCCCTTGTATGGTTCACATATGGATGTGGCAGAGAGACCAAGAACCTACAAAATGTTGTCTTGTTGATGAAATAGGGAGGAGGATATTGGAAATTCAATTTTATAACTCATATATGAAGAATCCCCTGCCTCAATCCTGATCTATTGGATAAGGGTTATTGGTTTTTATTACTCTAGGATAAATTTGATATTTTTTCGATGAAATTAATCATTCAATATACTAACCTAGAAGGATATTTACACTATGACCATTATAACCCTTTTTTTCCTAAAGTATAATGATGGGGGAATCATATACTATGGGGAAATGGCTTCTATAATGTCAAGAGATTTAGTTTTATTGTTTCATTTATCAAGGTATTAGTTTTTGTTTAAGAGAGGGATATTGGTCAGGCTTTTGTGACACATAGATTCTGTGGGGATAGATATTTACTTGATTCATGAGAGGTATCACATGCCTAATTTTCAAGGGGATCTACTATGATGACATACAACATGGTGTTTTTCAGTGGTTATGAATCATTTACATCATCTTTTGGGCTCACTTTGGAAATTTTCAATCATATTCTAAGTGGATAAGATTACAAGGTAATATTCTATCTCCAATCTGTATTGAAAACATTTAGATAATCCTCCATGACAATCTAATAGATTACTATGATGACATCCAACATGGTGTTTGTCAGTGGTTATGAATCATTTACATCAACTGTTGGGCTCACTTTGGAAATTTTCTATCATATTCTAAGAGGATAATATTATAAGGTAATATTCTATCCCCAATATGTAATGAAAACACTCAGATAATCCTCCATGACAATCCAGTAGATTACTACATGACTTTTAATATATACCTTCCATAGATGATTTTTTTATCCATTGAAATTTTAATGATGATCCATAGGGAGAATCATAAAAATTAACCATTTATCAGATGGGATCATGGTCCTCATGGTGGTACACTAGATGGTGAGCTATGATATGGACCAAAGGCCCTTGTTATATCATACACATGTTGTGTGGAAAATTCTAACAAGTATACTGAAATATATTATGGAATGACAAAACCTTGAGTGATTAGGTGTTGGAAGGACCCTTAATTGAGTGATAATGATGCTATCATATTATAAAATGATATCTAACACTAACATGATTGATAAGGTAGGGGGAATGGGTCTCGAGTGACTAGAACCTTGTACCTATCTGGTGAGCTATGATATGGACCAAATTTCCTTGTTGTTATTTCATACACATGTTGGGTGAGAAATTCTAACAAGTATAGTGATATATAATAAGGAATAACAACACCTTGAGTGATAAGGTTCTATAAGGACCCTTACTTGAGTGATAATGAAGTTATCATATTATAACATGATATCTAACCCTACCATGATTGATAAGGTAGTGGTCAATATAATGGCCTCACCTTGAGTGATAAGGTTCTAGATGAACCCAACCATGAGTGATAATGGAGCGTTTGGAATGTGATATTAGACCTACCATGGTTAATATGGTATTATTTTAGAAAATGGATTTACATTGATCATAATGCATTAACATGGATGTTTGTTGAGTGAGAAGGTTGGTATGTGATATATAGTTGTATGAGACACTACCTTTAGTAGTATGGAAGATGTTGGGAGTTGAGTGATGATCTATATTGAGTGAGAAGTATTAGTCTAGGGATTTGATAAGGTTAAAAGCAGTGGATACATATAAATACGTTGGGCTAGAAAAGACATGTGTGAAGATAATTTACTATTTCGAAAGTGGTAAATTACTACTTGTGTAGAGGTAATAAAGAGGTACATGAGGGAAAATATTGATCCTTTCCATTTTTTACTTAGCAGTAATGAGACATGTGGAACTTTTTTAAGGACATGAATTGATTAGTTGAATGAATGTATATATATGATTTCCTATTACAAATGGTGTGAAAATTATTAAGTCATCTTCTATACATATCTTGACTTTCCTTTCATGTTTAAAATTAATCCAATGGTGTTCATGGATCTCATGAATGAGATCTTCCATACATATCTCAACTCATTCATTGTGGTGCTTATTGATGATATCCTTATATACTCACCGACCATTGATATACCCATGGACACCTATATATTTTTTTTGTACACTTTGACCACATTATATGTTTTATAAGATCTCAAAGTGTAACTTATGCTTCCATAAAGTATGTTTTCTTAGGCACGTAATCTATAATGTGGGAATTTATGAGGACCCAAAGAATGTATAGGTTGTGGTGTCATGAGAAGGCATACGGAACATGTTTGAGATTGTGGGGTTCCTTTATTTATTCAGGTTTTAAATATGGTTCATTTAAATATTTACCCCTTTAGAAGTACCTATGACTAGGATTACTAAGAATGTAGTTATGTTTGAGTGGTCAGAAAATATTAAAGAGGCCTTCCTAAAAATTCAATGAAGTTTTGATCCTACTGAATTACTATAAATTATGATTCAGAAATGAGGTCTCCAAATTGATCCCCGAGCATGAATTGGACTTATGAACATTTCTTGCATTGGACACAGAGCTGTAGTATCTATGTGGAAGGTTCTATATTGTCCTCATCAAATCACATATGAGAATTTTTCAACATTGGAATGATATTAAATCAAAAATCATATTCAATGTAGTATTTTCAAATATTGATAACATTTATCATTAAATACAAGTACAAGGGTCTGGTGTTTATCAACATAATGACGTATTAATCTTGATCTATGATGGATATAACATTATTACATTCCATAGTAATTGTACCTGGTTGGATTATGCATGGGGATTTTCATTCTTCTACTAGACTCACTAAATGGGTCTTCCACGGTTTCTACAACATTGATAGTCTAAGTAGGGACATGGCTAGAATTATAGATTCTTCCACGAATGTGCCTTATCCGATATAATTGGGTCCTACGAAATCGTTCTGCAGTTCCCTAATTGGGTTCAAGGAACTCAAGTTCATCTCCATACTAATCCACCTGCCCAACCCCCCCACTACCCCACCTGCACAGCCTCCTCCCCACCTGCACAACCCCCCTACCCAACCCCCCTCCCCCTGCCTAGCCTAACCCCCTACACATCCTACCCCTCCCCCACCTACTCAGCCCCCCACTACCCCACCTGCACATCCACCACCCCACCTGCATAGCCCCCCTGCCCATCCCCCCTGCCTAGCCTAACCCCCTGCACATCCCTCCCCTCCCCCACCTGCCCAGCCCCCTCCCCCACCTACACAACCACCACTTCCCACCTGCACAACCCCCCTGCCCAGCCCCCCTCCCCCATCTGCCCAACCCCCCCCCCCCCCCCCACCTACACAGCCACCCCCCACACCGACACAACCCCCTCCCCCCTACCCAGCCTACGCCCCACCCCCACCCCTGCCCATCCCACCCCTCCCCACCAAACCCCCTACACAGCTCCCCTCCTCCCCACCTCACACCACCACGCACCCTCGCCTCCCCCACAAATTCCCATAGGGTAGTTGATTTTAAGTTTTAATCATTTTTTTGGGTTTTTGGTGACCCATTCAGGATTCAATCTATGGATACATTGGAGAAATTAGGTGTTTTGGGATATTTTTTGGGGGTTTAGTTTGGGAGAACTCATTTACATGATGTGTAGTTTTGAGAACACACATCATGTGTTCTTCATACTTGGGAAAGACGGGTTTGGGGAACTAAAAGATTTATACAAGGGGGTGGGTTACATGCCATGTAGTGGTGAATCAGGGTGTGCTAGTGGCAGATGACCATGTAGGGTATAAAGCTATATCTAGTGAGAGGTACATAGATAGGCATTGTGCGTGGGTAGAACTTGTGTGGGGGGGATATATGGATTGGTACATACATGAGAACCATATGTGGGGTAAATATTGTGTATGGGGTGATACATTCCATGTAGTAGGGAATTTTTCATGCTAAGTGGGGCCTTGTATGTGAATGTACCCAGGTGGGGGTAAACATCATATACCAGAACACATGATGTGTACTTTGGAAAAGTACACACTGAGCAGTCTATGTCACATGGAACATGGGGACATTTTGGGTTACATATCCTGTACCTAAAGTACAGGTTGGGTACTTTTTTCTCCTTGTTTTGTTTACCCTATTTTAACCCTGGAGTCATAATTCAACTTATGAGTATACAATTTTGATCAGTTTTTCTTATAAATTTCCATGGTGGAATACTTTCTGTGTTTGAATGTGTTCTTTATGGTGTTTTGGACTAAAAGAATTCTTTATCAGGATTTCTTCAAGGATTGGATTCAGAATCCTCCAGCAGGTTGGGTTGTGAGATGAGAATCATGTGTGAGGGTTATGAGATAATTAGTTGGAATGGATTTTGATATCTAAGCTATTTTTGTTCAATGTTCTTTCATATAGATCCTGAAAATTATAATCAAGTAGTATATATGAATGGATCTTGTTTTATCCTGACATGTTGGTACCTATTTCTCAAGGTTAGAATAGTTGAGGATTACCTCCTTTTTTTAGGATTGGAACTATTGGAACCGTTGGGATGGGATAATGTTGTGGGATAGAAATTATGGTTGGATTTCCATAATATATTTATATGCGTCAAAGGGACTCTTGAGGATACCATAGTGGGATTGTTACTGATTGAGTGAACAGTGTTTTCTATAGTTGTTAATTAACAATGCCCATGTGGAGTGGTCAATCTTGTACTATAGATCCCGTGCATGGTGAAACTTTTATGATTGTCATGAGGACCATTTTAATTCACTGGTTATTAATTTTTTTTATATACCCCATTAGGTGCATTGTTGATAGATGATCAGTTGGAGACGTTGTTGATCAATGATCAGTTGGAAGCCATTTAGGGGAATTTTAGATATTTCTGCACTGGGTGTGTCTTGTGCTTTGGATGTACTAGAGTTACCCCTCATAGGGTGTATGTTATTACTATGGACTTTTTCCAATTTCAGTTTTTTTAATGTCTTGGGCCAAGATTTTGGGTGCACCTGAGGATGCTATAGTTGGAAATCACTTTATATTGTCACATTGAGGACCATGGGAGCCCCGTGTTTTGGTTTGGCACTAAGGTGGGTCAAAGAGAGCCAATAGTGGTTGTTTTTAGAGTATAATATCCCAGGTAACATAGAGAGGGTATGTTATTTTTTTATGTGAGTTGATAGATGATTTTAGATAAGCTATTTGGACAGTGGTTTGAAGGCTAGATCATACCATGCTTGGTTGGAATTTAGTTGTGAGGTTTGAGGATGTTTCTGGTCAGGACTCTAGTCCAAGGAGGAGACACATATGATATCATAGATCAGGCATGGGAACTATGTTTTGAACTAGTTATCTCAATTTTTTGACTATATTTAGACGTGATTAGTGATCTAATGGGAGATCTGGATGAGTGAAACACCCCTCTACTTGAATGAGCACTTAGGATAGAGTGGCTTTAACATCTTAATGTGTTGAGGCACTCACAGAGCATGTTTTTCTAGTCGTTGATATATTGGTGCTGCCATCAACATGGATGTTCTTTCACCCACATATCTTACCTTTTCTCACCCCCAGCACACCCCCCTCTCCCCCACCTGCACATCCACCTCCAACCCCCTGTCCAACCCCCCTCCTCCTCACCCCCTGCCCATCCCCCCTCCAGCACATCCTCCCCTCCTCCCCACCTCATTTTGACCTCTTTAATATCAATCAAAATGATTCTATACAGGTAAATTACAAAAAAACTGCAACCTAAAATGTTATATTTCTTGTTTTCATAAGGGGATCATAATAGATAACACATTGCAGTGAAATGGAACAAAAAAATCAAAAATAAATGAAGGTATACATACTGATTTAAAGTGAATGAACAAAAATTACTTGAATCAAAGATAATATGACTGGTTGTAAAGTAGAGTTAGAACCCTCGAGAGTAGGTAGGGAATCAAGGTTCCAAACATGACCTAAAATAATAATGGGATCATAACACATACCCATTTAATGCGGAAGAATAGAGCGTTGGAAAACCAGACCTGTCACACTGGGAAGTAGGGTTCACGTCGAGAGTAGGTTGGGAAGTAGTATTCATGTTGAGCTATTGGGAAAAATATTCCATATGGGTGCGTCGAGATATGGTGTAGGGAAAAATGAAAAGGGTTATGGGTTTGCATCGAGATTTTGGAAAAAAAAGCATGAGCGCTGATGAGCGGGGAGCGGGGAGCGGCGATCGGTGAGCAGTGAGCGGTGAGGGGTGGTTGGGATGGGAGCAACATCGAGGGGTGGTCAGTATGGGAGTGGCAGTGAGGACGGGAGCAGTATGGGATTGGCACTGAGGGTTTGGAGAAGTGTGGCTTAAGGATAGGAAAAGTATCCCGATGGCTAGGTGATTTTAGATTGATATATCCCAACAATTCATTTGAACTGTTAGGGAAGACCGACTATTATAACCTATATTCCAATGGTTCATATGAACCGTTGGAAATGAATGGAATAGGGTATTTTTTCAATGGTTTGTTCAAACCATTGGGAAAAAAGATTTGGGAAAACTTTTATTTCTAGTAGTGTGAATTCCGACAGGGCTACGAACCGCCACAGGGTGTTGTCCTGGAGCAGAGCCAAATCACGGCCTAACCGCGGCATGACCGCGGCGTGACCGCGGCGTGACAGAGGCAGGACGACGGTGTGATGACGACGTGACCACGGCATGACCATGGCGTGACCACGGCGTGACCGCGGCGTGTTGGACCGGTCCAGCGACATCTGCAGGGCATCATCTTCCGGAAAGGAGTGAACGGAGCAGGAGGAAGTGGGGAAACATTCCGGCTGTCGCCTCACTCCCCATTAACTTTGGATGGGTAATGTATCTAAAACTCTATCTAGGTATCATACATCAAATTCTGACAGGACTGCCAACTGCCGTGGGGTGTCGTCCTAGAGCAGGGCCAAATCATGGCATTAACACGGCATGACCCTGGCATGACCGCGGTGTGACCGCGGCATGACCACGGCGTGACCGCGGCGTGACCACGGCGTGACAGTGGCATGACTGCGGCGTGACCGCGGCCTGACTGCGTCGTGTTGGCCCAGTCCAGCGACATCTATAGAGTAGCATCTTCCGACCATGAGTGAAGAGAGTGGGAGGAATTGGGGAAACATTCCGGTCGTTGCCTCCCTCCCCATTAACTATGGGAGGGTAATGTATCTAAAACTGTATCTAGGTATCATACATCAAATTCCGACAGGATTGGGAACCATCACGGGGTGTCTTCCTAGAGCAGGGCTAAATCACGGTGTGACCGTGGCGTGACTATGGCATGACCGCGGCGTGACAGCGGCGTGACCGCGGTGTGGCCGCGGCGTGACTGCTGCGTGACTGCGGCGTGACCGCAGCATGACCGCGGCGCGTTGGCCCGGTCGAGCGACATATGCGGGGCAGCATCTTCCGACCAGGATTCCAAATAAATCCTATGTAGTTGTCCTTCACATTATTGAAACCAATCCTATGTTATAAAAAATAGACTCTTGATTCGGGATTGTGGTATGATAAAGATATATATTTGATATTTGTTGTTTTTAAAAGTTGTACTAGGTAGTTAAAACTACTGATTTAGAGTCAAATTGTGCAAGTGTATTAATTATCAATGGTATATGCATTTCTTGGAAATCTAATAATAAAACTTTAGTCACCTTGAGAACAATAGAATGTGAGTATGTTTTAACACCTCAGAATTCAACACAAAATTTATGGGAGAATTCATATATGTAAAAAAATTAAATGTGGATCGAGGCCAGGAAAACACCCTAAAAAGTGTTAAGATGAAGCTTATGGTGGAGAGCACAATATGCCTGACAGGCTTTAAACAATGACACCATTAGTGTTTTTAAATATATAGGCTCGAGTAAACACCCAAAGGGGTGGCCAAGAGGCCAGGAAAACACCTGAAATGGGTTTCGCCATAAGATAAGGTCACAACAGACATGATAGAACAAATGAAATATTTAATATGTTATAACAAGAGATCGTCAGAATGTTGTAGTGAGCAACACAATAACGCAACGTCTAAAGGGAAACGAAACTACAGAAAAGAATCATATACCCTAAACAATCACTGTGAGTTTTCGCAGACAACGCACCTCCGTTGGAGGGGTTTTATTATAAAAACATGACTTTATTTATCAAATTAAACAATTATATTAAAGAAAACTTATTCAAGATATGCAATTCAATATAATTAAGCAGAATTAAGAAATTATCTAAATTCAATTAAAAGCATTCTTAAATTAAAGAGGCTACGAGAGGGACTCTACCTCAAGGTGGAACCAAGCCAACCACTTCAGCTCTTGGAGCTTTCTATCCAAAATCTATTGCTCCTCCACTGGGTATACACATCTTTACACACATGAAAGGACACCTAGCCCCTATTCACACACATGCATGGCCATGAGCATGTGCAAGGGGATCCTTGCACATATGCTTATATGCATATATCAGTTTCCACTCACCTGCGTATGCATTTATATATATATACATGGGCACACCTAGCCCCGTAGATGCATAATCACTGCCATGGGTGACTATACATGTAACGGGGGAACCCACCTACATATAATTACTTACCTATGAACACACAGGTGAATCGCCCTTGACTTGGAGACTTGAAACCAATGAGTAGGGATCAACTAACTATAAAAAGGATATTAAGAAACTTAAAACACATGAAGGACGCTACATAACCTGTGAAAAACTAACCAATGGCATTAAAGCCTTACCTAGATTGGAAGTGGAGAACCAAATCCACTTGAACCAACATGAAACGATCCAACGCCCTACCGAAAACATAATATGGAGTCAAAAACTCTAAAGCCCCAAATACATGAGGTGCGAGACAAGTAGTAACCATATAATCTTACCTCAGATCAAAGCCAGTGGACTGAATCAATCTGAACTCCTTTTGGCCCCCTTCATAGAATAAAAGTACCCTATATCCATAGAAAGCAGTCAAAGATCTATGTAACCAATGAAATAAAGAAAATAAAATAAAAACCAAACAGAAACACACCTGTCTCCTGTGACTATACCTGTCATTGCCCAGCATATTAGTACCACAGCACCCCATGGGTCAAATCATATTCCTGCAAGTAAAGGGGAAACATATCAATGTTTCAAAATGATACTATCAAATAGTACATTATTATTAATTAATAATTACTCTTCCTATTAATGGTATATAATCAATTTGGCTCGAGTTTCAACTCAGTTTGGTTTTGTTCGATACATGGGATGAAGTCTTATTATTCTTGATTTTTATGTTTACACTTGAGATATTTATTTTAAAATGATGCATGTATTTGGCATTATTATTTTTGGTTTTAGTTGTTAGCCTGTTGCCATGGGGTCTATCCACATGTATAATTCTTGGAATGTAGGGTTTAGTTGACATTTATGCACTTTAATGTGATTGATGTCACTAACGATGAGGATTTAGATCAAGTAAAATATTCCTAAGAGGATTAGGACTTGTAGTGATAGGTGTTTTAATTGTACATCTAGCGTTTGATGGGGAAATACTTATGAGGATGGATTGGAATCTTGATAGGTTCATAGAGTGGGATGGTCCCTATGGGTATATAAAATGTATTATGAAAGGTTTTACTCCATTTATGATTCAAGAGTTCAACTAAAGAGATGAAGATTGAGATGCTAGTGTGGGTATTGGGTATTGTCGGACAGATTGGCATTATAATGCCAAGAGGCTTGGGGTGATTTAGCTTAGGATGGAACCTAGTTAGTGGGACTGGGTTATAATAAATGATTTTGATGAGGTTCTTGACCCAATTATTGGGAATATAATGTAGATGGGTTCGACATGGTGTGCTTCTGTGACTAGGACAATCATAAGTTGAATAGTCCTCTTTGTCTAGTTGGATGATGAGATGTGCATTGAGGCATGGGATAATCCTTGAGAAATGAGTCTAGACTATGTGACTGAGAGGATAGACTAGGAAAGGTTTGATAGGATTGGGTGAGTGGCCAACCCATGCGAGGATGATACGATGTATGGAGACACTTGGAGACACTTGGGGATATTTATGCTATCTCATGGAGACACTTGGGGTTATTTCATGACTCCAACATACTCGAAAAATGTTCCCACACGATGTTTTAGAAAAACGATTCCATCTCATGGAAGACCCCAAGGATCCTCTCTCTTCCAATGTTTCCTCACACTCACGCCTCATGGTATTACAGTATACAAGTGATCTGCGTCAAAATATATTCTTAGGATAGATATCATATCCATCACCGAACTACATATAATACTTTGAGGGATTAATCAGTCTGGAAAATTGTGATTTTTGACCTTCTTAGTAAACAACCCATAACAATTTTCCTTTCATTCCTTTTTTGTATTTCGAAAAGGAAGAGATTACAAATTAAACACAAAAAATGGTAAATGGATCGCAACTGCATAATCAGGTGATCATATCGTACATCTCTATAAGTGGAAGCATCCCATGATCTTTGAATGTCCCACTCACACTTGTTCAAAGATATCCATACGCATTGTACAATAAGTAGGGTATGAAGGGAAATAGGATTGAAATTACTTCATTCTAATAGTCCATTAATGGAAACTAAGTGTTGAATGATGGATAGATGTCAGGTGGGTGTTAGGGAAAAATTTTCTATGAAAGTGTCCTAAATCATTTTAGTTTTCTACTTGTTCAGTCATTACTAAGATAAGATCTCAGTGAAAGTTCTAGTCAGTTTACATGCCCCTGGCATCTATAAATAAATATGACCAGATAAGAGTATGAAATTGAAAGATTAGAGCCCTATTGGGTAGTGAGAATAAAAGAAATGGCAATCAAAAAGGCATAAATCCTAAGTAATAGGTCAATTAGCCATTATTTCGAAGATTTTGAATTTGAATTAATTACCTAGACTTAGTAATCATTATAAAAAAAATATAAGTATGAGTCAAACATGGTCCTTGTAACTTTTACACTTAATTTTTTTAATAATAAGGGCATAATGATGCTCAAGTTTAAATCGTTCTTATTATTTTGAAAAATGCCTCATAGACAAGCGAGAATAATAAAAAATCCAAGTGCATCACACGTGAAACTGTGAGAAACTCCCCCACACTTAAAATGAGGTAGTGTCCCTACTGTCAATGAAATATAGGTGAGAGTGTTATGACATCGATTTTTAAGGTTTTTGGGAATGGATATCGAAAAAAATAAAAATAAAGGGAATTGAGAGCTCCCTAGGAAAATCGGCATGCCATGGGGGTGTTTTCTACTGTAATCCTGTGCACCCGAAAAAGTGTTAGAGAATGAAATCCATTAAAAGATAACAAATATTAGTTCACCGAGATAAATAGTTGGAAGAGTATATCAACGAGAAAATACCGATCAAGAACCCTAGCGGGAGGAGAGGGAGTCGAGAGGGGGGATGTCCCGAGGGGTGTTCGGCCATGGGGGGTCTCGCACGCGACTATTGAAGGGGCCGAGGGACGTCGTTAGAGGAGATTAAGGGGAGGGGGACGTCTCCAGGAGTGGGATATGAGAGGGGAGGGGGGAACGTCATCGAGAGCCGAGAGGGGAGGGGGAATTAGTCGTCAGAGAGGGAGCCGAGAGGTGAAGGGGAATGCCGCCGGAGGAGAGGGAGGGCGCTGGGAGGCGGAGGTGGAGGTCGGGAGTAGCTAGAGATCGGGGAGTGGGGGGGGGGGGTCGGGAGGCGGAGGTCAGGGATGATCCGGGACGAGGAGCCCTAAATTGGGTGTTAAATTTTTTTTCTTTCACAACAGTTTAACAAAACCGTTGGGAAAAACCAACATAAAAAACCTTATACCAACGGTTTACTAGAACTGTTGGTAAAGGGTCTTTATCCCAACGGTTTTTTTAAACGGTAGGGAAATTAGTGTTGGCATAGGTCCCAATTCTAGTAGTGTTCTGAGACCTCTTTATCATCCACATCGGTATTTATTAAAAATGTATTTCATAATTTTTTTAGTATTTACTATACTATGGGTTAAAGTCATATATACCCTTTGTTTGACTTTTTATAAAATGTTTTGAAAGGAATCTTTCCATCTTTTTCCAAACAAGGTACTTTATAATATTTTCGACAAATTATGGTATGAAGGTTTTTTTAACTTATAAGGCAGGTGTGGCTATTTTCCACAGTTATAAAACCTTTGAATATTACCATACAAGATTATATGAATATTTTAAAAATAAATATTTTCTTTTATAATTACGTAAATTTTAAATGATTTCAAAATAGAAAGAGACAATTCTCTCAAATAGTTTTGATTTCATCAATGTCAATATCCTTTATGGATTTCACACTTGTTTGATGTTGATTTATTATAATAGAAAATTCCATATTATATTGAAGGTTTTGTGATATGTTTAACTATGGATGTGTTACTTTTATACCATTCATGGTTTATGGTTAATGTATTAACATTTCGTATGCTAGTATTAGTACAAATTTTTAAGTTTTGTTTCAACCTTTTCATATGAGGAATGCATTGTACTTATTAAGTGACGGGTGGAGCCTGCTATAGCTCCTCGATGCATTGGTAGGTCTCATGAGACAAACTAGTTTCTTGGAACAAGGCCTTGAAAAAATATTATTTTTAGTCTTAGCACGAGGCCTTGACTATGTGGTTATGATATCTGAAATTATTCATTCCATCATTATGAAATTAGCTATTGATATTACATGGGATTATTCAACTAGTAGAATATCCATGCAATAAGTAAATGGAATTATTTGATTTATCTTTTACATATTATGATTATGTTTATGATTAAAAGGCTTTTTTTAGTCTTATACATTTAATTAAATATTTATGCTTATTTATGATAGTTCCTGCTATATTGTAATTCTTTATGAGCATCTGAGCTCACGCCTTATGTATTCTTTTTCCTAGGATGAAAAGAAGTATATTATGATTAACCTGTAGGGATAGGCCAAGTATATTAGTGTGTTCAAAGGGGAAGAAATGCTGTTTTTTTATTTCTTGATGTAATGTAAAACTTATGTATGTATCTAGAACTTCCAGGGCTACTAAATCAACCAGTCTTTCGAGACTTGATCTCTTGTGATCATGCCAATGTTATGTAATAATGAACTGACTCTTCGTAACTAGGGTCGGGGCGTTACAGTTGGTATTAGAAGAAGTTTAGTACAAACCATGGAAACTAGATTTAGAAAAAAAAACTCTGATTAGAGAACATTACCCTAATACAAACACTGAGGATTAGTATAGAATAAATTTATAGAATTCTGGTAATGTAGATATTTTTTGAGTTTTCTAAGCAATAAATCCTTGTCTGGATATGATCAGGTAGAGGCGGCTCTGGAACTGATGTACCTAAGGGTGAAAACTCAGACAAGGCATTTCGAGCCTGACCTGGGGTATCCTTGTACACAACAATGGTCCTTTCTGCACTCTTGGTTATGAAACTCATGGGGGATATACTTAGGATAGTTCACATTTTCTTTACAAACAATTATGAAGTATTTATGAGTAAATACCTCCTCAAGGAAAACATTTTTTTTATGATTAGGGATTATATGCATAAACTGTTCAATTTATGTTAGGTGTTTTACTAGTTCGGAATTATGTATTGCAATTCATAAACTAATCTAGTGTATTCCATTGTTTAGAAATGACATCTAGTGGAAGGGATGGAAACCGTACCAACGCACATAATCCATGTAGGGGTTTCCCTCCTACTCATGATAATTATATGGGAGATGGTGATGCAACTGGTGCTGATCAGCTTATCACCATACTGGGAAAAATCACTTAGGTTATGAATAATAACCATACCTGTATGGATCAACCTGATCCACAATGTGGAGGATCAATGTTAGACCAATTCATGAGGAAACAACCACCAAAATTCAATGGGAGTACAAATCCACCTATAGCTGAGACAATGGAAAAGTTCCTTAGAGAAAATATTTCATCCTTTGGGGAGTAGCGAAAGGGAAAAATTTGTCATGGTAGTTTATCGCATCACGGGAGATGCAGATCAATGGTGGTAATTAATTCAAAATATAAAGGAGGTTGAAGAAGTATCTAACATGGAATGGAGTTATTTTGAAAAGATTTTCTTAGAAAAATACTTTCCTCGTGACCAGCGAGCAGATATGGAAATGAAATTTATGAGTCTGAGGAAAAAGGAGGATGAGAATGTCGCCACGTATGAGGCTAACATTACAAGGTTATCAAGGCATTCTACAGATTATATATGTAACCCAAGGAGTAATATTGATTGATTTTTTTATGTGTCGAAACCATTTTTCTGTCAAGAATTAGTCTCACAATCCTTCTCATCGTATGAAGATATAGTCTCATGTGCTATCAAGATAGAAAAGGAATTGTCTAAGTCTTATGACATTAATGTAAAGAAAGAGAAGAAGATAATGGTGGAGAAAGAGACAAATAAAGGGAAAAAGGGAGAGAAGGATTTTCCCTTATGTGATAATTGTTGTAAGAAACACCCCGATACTTGCCTAAAAGGAATGGGAGTTTGTTACAAGTGTGGTGAAAAAGGTCACCTGGATTGTGATTGCAAGGGAAAGCAAGATACTGTCAATGATTAATACTACAATTGGAGAGAAATGGGGCATTCGTCAAATGAATTTCCCAATCATCAAGGAAACATACCTCAAAAAAGGACAAGGGAACAAGGCCATGCTTATGATGTTACTACAATTGAAGTGGAATAATTAATGTATTTGTGTTTTTGGATTCCAGAATTATATTCTGGTCATAAGAAAAATGTGATATATATAAGGATTGTACTACAATACTTTTTGATTTCATTAATTTTTTAATATGATGAAGGTAATCATATTTTTAGTATGTGACAATAAGAGAAACTTTATGTTATTTTGGGAATCTGAGGTTACAATTGATTTTGGAATTTAGAGAACTTTTAGAGAGATTTTGGACAAAAGTATTTTGGATAACTATAAAGGTTGGAATGGATTAAGTTGAAATTTGGATAGTATTGTTTAAGGTTAAAACATTTCTAATGATTATTTTTGTAATATTATAATATTATAGTTTTAGAAAAAGGACATTGTAGCCGCCGGAAAAGTCCGTTGTTCCCAAACGAAGCTCCGGATGCGGAAAGCGAAGTGATATTTGGAGTCAGAGGCACGTTCCGGAGGGCCTGGAGGACTTGCGCGAAATTTCAGAGGCCTGCGCGCAAAGTTGAGCCGCGGCGCGCAATCCTCCCGGGATGCGTGCAATGCGCCGGGCCGGCGCGCTATTTTGCGCGCCCGTGGCCCGCGCGGCTCCCTTGCTCGCCGGGTCCTGATTTCGCGCCCGCGAAGAGAATTCCGCGCCCGTGACCGGATTCCGCGCCCGGGGTTTCCTATAAATATAAGGCGACCCCCGACGTTTTGAAGGTTGCCAGAATCCGAAGCGTCGCTCGTTCGCGCAATCCAACCCCTTCCGCGCGCAATGCCGATCTTCAGGTAACCTCCTTTCTTTCGCACAATAGAGCCTTGGGGTCCGCCTTCGCGCGCAATCCCATTGGCTCATCTTCCTTGAATAAATTTCAACCCGAAGGCCTTTGCGCGCAAAAGAACCCGCTTGCGCGCAATTGCCCCCCGGGTGCGCGCAATCCAGCCCGATTGCACGCACCCCCCATTTTCAAAGTGGCCGTTCGTTAGAGAATGAGCCGTTGCCCCCGCGAGCGGACTTCTTCAACTCGCCAGTTCCGGTTCATTCTGACCGCCACGGACTTCTTCTCCAAATGGGCAGAGGCGATTCCGCTCAGAGAGGTCAAATCCTGTTCGATCGCTGACTTCGTGACCTCCAACATCATCTATCGATTTGGAGTGCCTCACGCTATCCTCACGGATAACAGAACCAATTTCCGAGCAGCCGAGTTGAAGAAGTTGTACGCCAAGTATAACATTCGCTTGAACCATACATCTCGCTATCATGCGCAGGCGAATGGACAGATCGAGGCGTTTAACAAAACCCTCTCTAACATTCTGCAAAAGATGGTTGGTCAGAACAAGAAGAGTTGGCCGAACAAGCTCCCCAACGCCCTCTGGGCTTATCGGACGACGACTCGCAATTCCACCCAGATGACCCCTTATTCCCTGGTGTATTGAGCTGAGGCCGTCCTGCCCATTGAGATCCAGTTACCGTCCTTGCGCACTGCGGTCTACGACCAGCAAGCGCCGGACAGAGTTGCTGAAGCCCGTCTAGTCGAGTTGGAAGCACTGGATGAGAATAGACTTCGCGCCTTGCACAACTTGGAGAGGCATCAAAGCAGGATGGCTCGAGCTTTCAATAAGAAGGTTCGCCTCCGCTCCTTCCTGCAGGGTGATCTAGTGCTAGCCCTAAGAGCGCCTATGATCCCCGGCAGGAAGCCGCCCAAGTTGGAGCCCAAGTGGGAGGGACCCTTTGTTGTCCACAAGGTCTATCCCAATGGCGCATACTCCCTAGCGACTATGGATAGTGAGCGTGTCACTCCTCCCACCAACTCTAGGTTCCTCAAGCAGTACTTTTCCTGAGTGTGCATCGTCCCGCAAGACGTTAAACTGCACATACGTCCTGCACGACGTTAAACTGCATACGTCCGCGCGGCAAGACATTAAACTACCAAGCATCATACGTCCTGCACGACGTTAAACTGCATTTGTCCAAGCTACAAGACGTTAAACTGTTCAGCATTCTTCCTGCATGACGTTAAACTGCACTACGTCCGAGCTACAAGACGTTAAACTGTTCAGCATTCGTCCTGCATGACGTAAAACTGCCCCTCAAGAACTACGTGTGGCTTGATTACCATCCTTATGGAATACGTAGGACCGCCTGGACATTCATGTTTCAGGCCCAGCCCCACCCTTCGGGAATTTTCATCCCACCTTGGGCCCTTGGCCCAGTTGCCCCTGGGTATGTGGCGTATGGTGTTGACGCTGGGCTACGCCCTCATTCACGTCGGTTTGCTCGCCACACTGTACGCCCCCCACGTTTGGGGATGCCTCCTGCTCCCCCTTTTTTCCTCTCTTTTCGTCCTGCATGACGTTAAACTGCACTTCAAGAACTACGTGCGGCTTTATTCCCATCCTTATGGGATACGTAGGACCGCCTGGACATTCATGTTTCAGGCCCAGCCCCATTTCCCGGGAATCTCTATCCCGCGTTGGGCCTCTGGCCCAAGTCCCCCTTCTCTTTGTGCGAGGCGTATCGCGTGAGCGGGGGATTATGTCCTCATTCGCGTCGGTCTACTGGTCGCGCCGTATGCCTCCCCCCGTGTGTGGGACTACCTCACACCCCTCATCGTCCTGCATGACGTTAAACTGCCTCTCAAGAACTACGTATGGCTTGATTCCCATCCTTATGGGATACGTAGGACCGCCTGGACGCTCATGTTTCAGGTCCAACCCTGTCTTTTGGTTGATCACGGGGATCTGCCCCCTTTTTTGGTTGCTCTCAGGGTGAGTCCTCCGACCCTTTCCGGTGATCTGTTAACATGTTTTGGGTACTTCGGCCTATGACTCGTGGTGTCAGATTCAATCCCGACAAGTCCTGTGTTACTTGTCAGGCCTCGCGCTTCCTCTTGTTTGAGCCTTCACTCAAAGGGATCCTCGTTAGCGGTTTGGGTACGATGCCTCAGTGCTCTCCCACCGCTCCAGGTCGATTTACCGGCGGGTCTTGGGCCTCAAATCGATATGAATCCTGCGATTAAGCGGTTGATGCTCGTTTGCTTGCCCCGTTTTAGGCTGACGCGATCGGATGTTGTGTTGCGAATGCGTCAGCAACATCCTTGATCGCCATGTCGGCTCTCTTTCAGGCTCCGAACATTGGTTGCGCAGTCCTCATCACACTCCGCCTTTGTGCGTTGTAGTGGAATCTCGACACTCTCTTCATACTGACCTTTAGTACACCTCTACACGTTAGGCAAACCGACCAGGGTAATGATGTCGTTCGAGGCTCCCATGATCTGAGCACCAAGGAGGTATGCGGATGTCCTCCCTAAGGGCCATGCGTAGTTGGACCCTCGTCCCCATAAGGAGGAAGGAGTCGCCCGAACAATCGCGTTCTGGGCCCAGTATATCTGGAGGCTAGCATCTCTGCCCCTCGGGTGATGGACATACGTAGACCCCTATCCCAAGACTCTTCTCCCGGAATCGTGCGTGACCGCAGGGATGGGTATGTCCCCACCTCCGCCGTGTCCGCCATATCGCGGTAAGCGGATTCCTCCATGGTCCGAACCACACGACCTTAAACTGTGTTGTCTGGTCCTACCACACGACCGTAAACTGTGATCGTCTTGGCTGCCCGACGAGAAACGGCACTGCATCGTGATGTCCTCCTCAGGGGACACTCATGTTGGGCGCTGGTTAATGACCACGCCATTCATCAATGCCTTCCATGGCTTGATTATTGTGGTGACGCCAGAGATTTCTCAATCACAGGCATGTCGCCGCACAAAGAAAAACCATTCATCTTTAAGGACAAACAAGAAATATCAAATGCCGCTCCTTCTGTGTGCGAGGGTCAGACCCGCACTCTTCCCCGCGCTGGTGCCCGATTGTGTTGCGCCGCGCTTCAAGAACTACGTGTGGCTTGATTCCCATCCTTATGGGATACGTAGGAACGCCCGGATGTTTGAAACTTCGGGTCCAGCCCCCCACCTCTTAGAGATTCCCCCTTCTCTGGGGAATCCGCCGCCTTCAGGTCACCCTCAAGGCGTGTTCCCCGACCCCTTGCAGTGGTCCACCGGTGTCAAGAGTACTATGGTTTATTGCCAGGAGGGTCAGGATCCGCTTGGTCAGGTTCCCTCCGCTTTTCAGGCTTCGTGCCCCATTTCATTCGGACCCATCGTCTACGCCCTGGGTGGAGCCCCCGTGAACGGTTCAGACACAATGCCTCAGTGCTCTCCCACCGACTCGGGCCGGTACCCCCAATGGCCTCGGGCAGCAAATCGATATGAATCCTGCGATTAAGCGGTCGATGCTCGTTTGCTGCCTCATTCCACCAACGGTTAGTGCGATATTGATGCTGCTTTTCCGCCACGGTCGGCAGTACTCCCATATCGTCACGCCGGTGCCCCCAGTCCTTGAGTGAATGGCCGCATGATTCACATTTTCCACCTCCCATTCTGACCAGGCGAAACCTCGACACTCTTGACACTATCCCTCAGTGCATCTTCCCATATCCAGGGGATAGGACCACAATGTGGCGTGCTTTGAGGTTTCCCATGGTCCGAGCTCTAAGACCTTAAACTAAGATCTCCCCTTATGGTCCGAGCTCTAAGACCTTAAACTAAGATCTCCCCTTATGGTCCGAGCTCTAAGACCTTAAACTAAGATCTCCCTTTATGGTCCGAGCTCTAAGACCTTAAACTAAGATCTCCCCTTATGGTCCGAGCTCTAAGACCTTAAACTAAGATCTCCCCTTATGGTCCGAGCTCTAAGACCTTAAACTAAGATCCAGCCCTATGGTCCGAGCTCTAAGACCTTAAACTAAGATCCCCCCCTTTTTTTATGGTCCGAGCTCTAAGACCTTAAACTAAGATCTAGCCCCATGGTCCGAGCTCTAAGACCTTAAACTAAGATCCACCCTTATGGTCCGAGCTCTAAGACCTTAAACTAAGATCTACCCTTATGGTCCGAGCTCTAAGACCTTAAACTAAGATCTACCCCTATGGTCCAAGCTCTACGACCTTAAACTAAGATCTCCCCAAACGGGGTTCTACGTCCCACATGACGTTAAACTGCACTCTCAGAACTACGTATGGATTGATCTCCAGCCTGATGGAGTACGTAGGAACGCCCGGGCATTTCGACTCGGGTCCAGCCTCAGGGATCGCTAAGTCCCGCCCCTCCTCGTCGCCGGCCGTCTGGCCTGACTTCGGGTAGAGTGTTGCAGTTGTGATATTCTCCCCGACCCAGCTCGGGATGCCCCGTTGCAATGATGGGAAGCGACAGTTTCCTCGTCAAATAGGTTCTGTCTGAGAACTGGGGTGATTCACGGCCAGATTAGTGCATCCGCCTAATACGCTTTCCCCGCGGTGGCGCAATTTTGAGAGCGTTGGATTCTATCCGAACAAATCGTCACTTCGCCCCACGCTTCGCATGCCCTGTTGATCGGGATTTCCACCCTTGTGTCTGAAGGAACCCCAAAGCGGTATTCATGATGACATGTGGTCCGCCTCCTGCAATATGAATGATGGCCTTTTTCGGTCCGTCTATTGCAGTTGTTATGGTCGATCCACTGTCCGCCTACCGTCTTGGGCATTTCCTGGAAGGCCGACCGTTGTGGATGTCTAGATTCGGGACACGCGATTCACCCTTTCTCATTTCCCTATGTTCGGATGAAATCTCAACGCCCCTAGCGTTGTCCCGCTCGTGTGTTGGAACAAGTTGGGGGGATACATTGATTAGGTCTAAGGTCTCCTTTCTTAGGAATGACCTCCCTCTTTTCTCCAGAAATCCAGGCCCGATTATGGATGCCTGAAGCTTGGTTAACGCTCCCGCGAGACAATTTGTGGTTGAGCATGTTAAACCAAAAGACGCAGATAAATATGGCGATTCATACAAGTGGATCAAAATATTAAGTAGCGGAGGCAAATGTTCTGGGAATGGCAAAGAAAACAAAGCCCCTAGGGATCAGCGTGCTGGATAAGTCTTTCTAACGCCGCTACCCTTTGGCTGGCAGCCTCCAGAGCTGCTTCTCTCTCTCTGCGTGCCCTCTCCTCGTCGGCGGTCGCAGCACGCAGTTCGCCGATTCTGGCCTGTGCACGCTCCCGCTCGACTTGAATGGTGACCATTTGTTGGCCCGCCTCCGTCAACTGTACCTGGGCGTCAACCAGCTGGGCTGCTAGTTGCTCCACAAGCTCGGTGCACGTTGTGACGAGGGCCTCCTTCTCTGCTGCCTGCCCTTCGAGGCGCCGGATTTCCTGCTCCGCCGCGAGGAGCGCCCGCGTGCTCTCCGACATGTCCCGACTTTGTGTGACGTCGGCACGCCGGCAGCTCTCGCGCATCTTTTCGGCCATGAAATCACGGACCGTCAGATGGAGGCGTTGAGCATCAGCTCCCCCGGCACACAGGAAGCGCAGCCAGGTTTGGAGTGATCCCATGCGCCCCAGCCACTCCGACGGGTCTCGCTTGAGGAAGCGCTGGATGCACTTCCACCCCCTTCGGCGCGCTATCCGGCTCTCCTCGACCGCCTCCGCGTCCGAGTCATCCATCTCCTCGGGGTCGGCAGGCCGGTAGGCAGGGAAGGCAGCCAGCAGGTCTGCTGCAGGGTCCGCCCCTGGGAGGTCCTCACGAGGGATAGGTTCCCCAACATCCGAGCGACCTTCTTCTCTCTCCCCAGCGGCGTTGACACCCTCGTCATCCCCCGACCTCTCTCCGACGGCAGCACCACCGACGTCCGTAGCCCCCTGATCAGCAGTTGGTGGGGCCGGCTCGGTTTGGGAAGTCTGTTCCGGAGTAGGCGGCATGTCTGCTACTGGTCCACTTGTAGATGGCCCGGGTACGGCAACCCGACGAGCCTCCGGTCCTGAGATCACTGCGCATGGCATGCCGTGGTTAGTCACGGATCATCAATGGCAAGCACCAGCAGTAAAGCAAGGAGACTTACGGGGGTTCAAAGCGTCATCTTCCGCTGCTCCGGCCGCCGCAGGAACAGTTGCAGCAGGGGACCCCTCAGCGCTTGTAAGTTCGATGATGGGTGTCTGGCCCCCGCCTTGTCCTGCTGGCGCCTCTCCTACTCCTTCTGAGGACGCTTGACCAACATCCGTGTGCTCCTGAGAAAGGTGGAGAAACGGGTTAGAAGCTGCATAAGAGAATGGATGAAGCAGGTTGAGTAGGGATAGAAGCGGACCTCGAGGAGCTCAGTGACATCAACATTGTCAGAGCCGACCACCTCGCCGCTCTCCCGTGGGCTCCCCCGATGGGACCTTCCCTCGGAGCCTTCATCCTCCCCCGTCTCCTCCTCCTCCTCGGAGTCGTTACTGTCATCTTCTCCCGGCGGCATCTATTCCGGAGCGGGCTCGAGACCGAGCATCACCTTCACCAGAAGGGATGGCTCCGCACGCTGACCACGTTGGCGCGCGTACTCGTCCATGGCCGTCAGATACGCGTACTGCCGGTTGAAGTCCACCCTGTCGGCGATCTGGAGGCGCCCGACCTCTGGCAGATAGATTCCTTCTCTGAGTATCTTTCGCCAGATGACGTCGGTCCCCAGTGACTGCCGCAGGGTCATCCAGGCCGACCACAGCGCCGGGAAGACTGCATCGTGGGAGGGTTCGAGCAGACGCCTTACCTGCTTCCCGGGCCGCTCTTCGACCACCGCACGCGCCCCCTCTCTGGGCGCCGGGGTCGTAGCGGCAGCCTGCGATGTACCCGCCGCCGAAGTCCCTGCTCGCGCCGGCTCCGCTGCTTGGCGCGCCTCCGTTCTCCCCCGTGTGGCGACGCCTCGCCTCCTTCCTTGACGCCCGGTCTCCGCACGGGTAACCTCGAGCCGCCGAACTAGCTTCCGCAAGAGCCCCTCGGGGTACGCGATGGCCCAGTGTTCGGCGTACTCGGTTGCCAAGCCTGCGTCAACTCCGGTAGGAGGGAGGGTGATAACGTCGCCAGAGCCGAAAGCGGCAAACATCAGCCACATCTGACGAAGGACGCCAGGGTTCGTCTCCTCCCGGACAGCAGTGAATACCCTCTTCGGCATCCGTTGAAGGCACCCGAACTGCCTGGCGAACCGGGTTGGCACGTAAGGCTCGCAGATCACCTTCCTGTCGATCCGAGCCACGAGCACCCCGCCCCGCATGTTCAGGAAGTACTCATGCTGCTCCAGCGGACCCTGCCCGTTGTCGATCATCTGGCCGACGGGAGTGGGGAACGGGCTGAAGTTGAAGTTGGCATGATTGCCAATCCGGATCCGCACGCCCTCCTCACTTAGGGTCATCGGAGCGACCCCCGCGATGTTCAGCAGGGAGGGTCGCAGGCCGTTGCCCGGAGGAATGATGGCGTTCGGGAACGTGTACCCACCAAGGTGAGCAGCCACCCAGCCGTGGAAGAACTGAAAGGGCCCACAGATCCTTCGTGGCGACCCCCCTCGTGAGATGCGTCCCAGGATGGCATACAGCTTCGCCAACACTGGGACCCCGAGGTTATATCTCTTGTTGGCGGCCATAGCGCCCGCCATCGCCAGAGTCGCCGGGCGAACACCCATTCTCGCATCCCGCACTGGCAGGAGCCTCCCACTCAGAAAGGCGGCCAGGAACGCCGCGTACCGGACATTTGGGTCCCGGGCCTCGATGACGCGGTACCCCCATGAGCGGTAGTCGCCCGTCTCCAGGACCCGCCAGTACGACCCGTTCCGGCTCCTCTGAGCCGCGGTCGGGCACCGCTTCCCCCTACCTGGCATCTTGACCGCCAGGTCATGCTCCAGGAACTGGCCGAACCATTCCTTGTAGGCTATGTCCTTCTGGAAGTCTTTGATCCCGAGCCGCTGCGTAGCCAGGTCAAGCAGATGC
This sequence comes from Viscum album, assembly GCA_963277665.1. Lineage (NCBI taxonomy): Eukaryota > Viridiplantae > Streptophyta > Magnoliopsida > Santalales > Viscaceae > Viscum > Viscum album. The sequence goes on along the minus strand of OY728134.1, from coordinate 461,318,356 downwards.
CAGGTCAGGATGGGAGTCTGTGACCTGTCCTCCCAGGTGTTCTTCGGTGGCAGGAACTCATCGTATTGGTAGCCCTCCAGCGGGATACCTCCGATGCAGTGGATGTCCCACAGACCGATGCCGACCTCCCCATGGTGAAGATGGAAGGTGTTGGTATCCGGAGACCATCGGGTGAACAGCTCCGGCCCGAGCTCGGACTGCTGGTAGAAGTGGAACTGCGACGTCCACACCGCCTCGAATAGGCCGATGTACCGCAGCTCCTCCGCGAAGTGATCGCAAGTGTGGCGTACCCAGAACGCCCAGGCCCACTCACTGGTGAAGTTTCCCCCAGACCGCAAGTCCCAGTCCTTCAGCCAGCCCTTGGTGTCGTCCGTGACGCTCTGGCGATATATGCTCGAGTAGAGGGCTGGAGAATTCTCCGCAGTAGGCTCACCCCCGTCAATGGTTCGCGTCCTCGGGTTCAGGACATAGACATCCAAGTGTCTGGTCTCCCTGGCAGGATGCCCGTTGTTGGTGATGTTATAGCGGAGAAGCTCGTCCTCCCGGGTCACCCAGGTCCGCGGCGCATCAATCTCGAACCCTGGCACCGGAACCTCATCCAGGATGCCGAAGTTCCAGAGCGGCAGGTTGTCCGACAGTGGATATGTCTTCTGGGCCGGCGTTAGTAAGTCGAACAAGGATTGATTGTTGGAAACAATCTCCTTGGCTCCGTAAACCTCCTCGTTCGTCGCCATCTCAGCTCTGTGAGTGGCGGCATCCCCCTCATTTCCTTGACGCGCGGCCATCTCAGAAGTTTCGGGAGTCGTGCGGGTTAAGGGATGAAGCGTGCGGGATCGGACGAGGCTGGTAGAGAAGTTTGAGAGTTGGCGCGCAATCCAAGTGGACGGCGCGCAATTGGGAAGACTGTCGCGCAAAGTTCCGGGTTTTCGCGCAAAGACAGGCGAAATCCGGACGGTTTTGCGCGCCGATCGGGCGAATTTCACGACCGGGAAAGGCAATTTCGCGCACGAGAGCTTGGAGCTTATCGCGCGGAAGGCCTGAGTACGGAATGCGGGACCCAGGGCCCCTATTTATAGGCAAGGCCGGGGTCCGTGCTGCGCGGAAAGCGCTTTGCGCGACCGCAGTGGCGAATTTCGCGCCCGACGCCCCTCTTTGCGCGCCTAAGTCCCGCGCAGCCCAGGACTTCGGCATTCCGGCGTCTCCCTCGGAACCCGATCGTTGCGACCTCTCGCCGATCAGATTCCGAGGGGGGGCTTTTGTAGCTGCCGGAAAAGTCCGTTGTTCCCAAACGAAGCTCCGGATGCGGAAAGCGAAGTGATATTTGGAGTCAGAGGCACGTTCCGGAGGGCCTGGAGGACTTGCGCGAAATTTCAGAGGCCTGCGCGCAAAGTTGAGCCGCGGCGCGCAATCCTCCCGGGATGCGCGCAATGCGCCGGGCCGGCGCGCTATTTTGCGCGCCCGTGGCCCGCGCGGCTCCCTTGCGCGCCGGGTCCTGATTTCGCGCCCGCGAAGAGAATTCCGCGCCCGAGACCGGATTCCGCGCCCGGGGTTGCCTATAAATATAAGGCGACCCCCGACGTTTTGAAGGTTGCCAGAATCCGAAGCGTCGCTCGTTCGCGCAATCCAACCCCTTCCGCGCGCAATGCCGATCTTCAGGTAACCTCCTTTCTTTCGCGCAATAGAGCCTTGGGGTCCGCCTTCGCGCGCAATCCCCTTGGCTCATCTTCCTTGAATAAATTTCAACCCGAAGGCCTTTGCGCGCAAAAGAACCCGCTTGCGCGCAATTGCCCCCCGGGTGCGCGCAATCCAGCCCGATTGCGCGCACCCCCCATTTTCAAAGTGGCCGTTCGTTAGAGAATGAGCCGTTGCCCCCGCGAGCTGTCCGAAGCCCGGTGCGCGCAATCCCAATCTTCCGCGCGCAAGGCGCTGGCCCAATTGCGCGCCAGCCTGCCACTTTTGCGCGCCGACCCGCGGTATTGCGCGCAAAGCTCCTCTTTTACGCGCAAGCCGCCAGGGTCGCCCCCTTTGACCCCCTGAGGGTACCCGCCCGCGTGGCGCCCGATGATCCTCATCCTGGGTGCCCGCACCGTGCGTTGTCTTTCCGTGCAGCCTTCCAGGCTCGCGCGAAGTGACACGGACCCATCAGCGGCAACCATCGTCTGCGCTGCAAGACGCTAAACTGCCAAGTGCCACGTCCAGCATGACGTTAAACTGCGCAATCGTCCATCATGACGTTAAACTGCATATTCGTCCTGCATGACGTTAAACTGTACTACGTCCAAGCTGCATGACGCTAAACTGCCTAGCCTCCATCGTCCAAGCTACAAAGACGTTAAACTGTACAGCATTCGTCCAGCATGACGTTAAACTGCATATTCGTCCAGCATGACGTTAAACTGCATATTCGTCCCGCATGACGTTAAACTGCCCATACGTCCAGCATGACGTTAAACTGCACATCCGTCCAAGCTGCACGACGCTAAACTGCCTAGCCCCCATCGTCCGCGCTGCAAGACGTTAAACTGCCAAGTGTTTCGTCCTCAACACACGACGTTAAACTGTACTTCGTCCAGCAAGACGTTAAACCGTCCGCTTCGTCCTCAACACACGACGTTAAACTGTACTTCGTCCGGCAAGACGTTAAACCGTCCGCTTCGTCCTCAACACATGACGTTAAACTGTACTTCGTCCGGCAAGACGTTAAACCGTCCGCAGCCTGATCCCGTGCTTCGCACGCAGGGTCCCCCCGGTTTGGATGTGGCCCCCACCCGCTCGTCTCTGCAGGGATGTCGGGATTATCCCTCTCTTGGGACGATTTAATGGGAGTGGATTTTCCCTACGGGGGCAGGGTACTGAAAACCCCTAGTTTCTTGTGGGGGGCTGCACATGTGTATCTCCATTGCGCTTCCCCACTGCCGAAGCCAGTAGAGGGTGTGGCTGGGATCGAGGTGTCTCCAACTTTCGGTCCAAGTCCCTTCCAACTGAGTTTTGCCGCAATCCGGGCTGCCTCAAGTGCGTAAGTCCTGACAGAATGAACTACGTGGACTTTGATCCCTGTCTTCTATACAGGGTACGTAGGAAGCCTCCCTGAGGTTCAAGCCCACCACCTGGTCGTCCCGGTCGTATTTACGTCGGTTCGTCCATCAGTGGACCCCTCCTGGGTTCACGCTTGCGTCGATTCACCTATGAATCCGCCACTGTGGGAGACTGCCCGTGTGTATCTCCACTGTGCCTCCCCACAGCCCCCTTTTCTCCTTTTATCGTCCAGCATGACGTGAAACTGTGATCCACCCGGCCGTTCCATCCCCCTCTGCGCGAGGTGGTTCGGTTCAATCCTCCGCCCGGCGGCCTCGACCTCTTCGTGAGTCGGCTTGCCGACGTCCAGCATGACGTTAAACTGTATACCTGAACTACGTTGACTTTGATCCCTGTCTTCTACACAGGGTACGTAGGAATCCCCTACGGGGTCCAAGCTCTTCACTCCATCATCCATCCTGATCCTTACCCGGGCCGCCACATCCCGGTGGGGTCATGCCATTTCACTCCACTCCATATCACTTGGGAAGCCGCCCATGTGCTGGCCCCAGCGTCGGAGGTTCCCCGCAAGGGGTTCTGTCATCTGATCCACTTTTCGTGTTGATCGGTCCGATGCCGTCCCCGCTGGACGTTAAACTCGCGGCATACCCCGTGTTAAACATGGGAAGCTGAGGAAAACCTCAGGTGACACAGTTCCCCGCACCCAGTACGGGATGCCTCAGGCCATCATGCCTTCGAGAAGCCCTATTAGGGACGGAAGACAGATGTGCAGAGCCGCAGTGTTACGACACGCCCCCAGCACCCAGAGCCACCTGGTCTCCTCACCGCAGGTTGCTGCCCCGACCGGACTCCTTGGAACGTCCGGGCGGAAGCAGCGTAATTAACCGGTGTCCATGAAGATATGGCGCCGGGAACGAGATTCACGAACATTCTTAAGTCTATGAGGGAGACCCGGATTAGGCGACGAGTTCCGAGGAGACGTCCACGGAAGGAGGAGCCGACATCCCATCATCCCGGTTTCGATCAAGGAGCAGACGCCCCTGAATAAGGGACGGATGCCGCCCGCCCTTGGAAAGCGGGACTGCGGGACCACAAGCCGCGCGCCTATCCCCTCGGGTTGACGGGTGCACGCGCGAACGCGTCCTGGCGGAACAGCGTAACCCGACGCACATCCGCACCGAAACAGAAAAATGGTGAACCCGACGTGAATCTCTTCTCCTCGATACGAAGACCGATGGCTTTCAGAGGTGTTGGAAGACCGGCATGTTGCCCGGCCAAGCATTCAGCCTTACCCGCCAGGGGCTGGGGAAAGGACACCAGGCACTCCGTCTCGCAACGTCGAGGGCCTGGGTTCCCCCCACAGAAGGCGTCGTGGCGCTAATGGTTGGTTGTCGATTCCTTTTTCCTGTCAGTGTTAATGGGTCATTCTCCCTGCTTTCAGAAGTCAAGTCGCCCGATCCAGTGCCCGATCACCACCCGCCCACTGGCGTAGGGATAGGGGAAACACCGACGCGGCTACTCCGCGCGGTCCCGCCCGTTCCACAGTCGTCCCAGCAGCCGCAATTGCGGGACGACCACGCCCTCTCTCCCCCTCGGAGGTCATCCAGAGAAGGGTGATCAACACCCTGGTGCGGAGATACGAGGAAGAGGGAGTCATCCCCACTAGGGACATGGCTCGCCTAGACCTTGAGGAGGCTGCACCTCACCGCCAACGCCGCCCCCGAGGGCCGCGCAGGGAGGCACCGCTGCCTACCTCAACATCCAACCGCTTCGGGAGCTTATCCCCGGAGCGCTTTGACAGTTCCCTTCCCTATGCGGATGAAGTGGAAGATGCCCGGGACTACCCTATCCGAGGTCCGCTCCAGGGATCCACGATAAGGGCTCCCGCCAGGCCACGGCGACACCGCCGCCAGGCCCCTCAAGTCGAGGAACAGGCTCTCCACCTGCCCGCGTCGCTCATCCCGACTCGTCTGTCTCGACGCCAACGTCGGGCACGAGCGGAAGAGGATGCCCACCTTGGGGCTCTAGCAACAGCGGCCGCACAGGCCCGAGCCACTACTGGCTCCAGTCGCCAGGCCTCTGCGCATCCTGAGCAGGGGAACTTCTATGCCCGACCCGGATCGAGGCCCCGACCGCCCCAAAGGTAGGTTGGGTCGACTCTCCCGGTTGCTGGTACAGACAATAGCCACCGCGGACCACCTCGCGGTAGCGCTATTCGCCAACAGGGGCTACTCTGTGTGGCCGATCCAGGAAGCATGGGTCATCCCACCTTCCGATCCCGGCCCGGAGGCCTGCCCGGAATCATCTCTCCCCGCGTCCCCTTTGATATCTGTCCCGGTGCCCCTCGCACCTTGGTTCCCAGTCCTCTTGGCCCCAGCACCAGTGCGGCCGGAGGACGCCAGGACAGAGATCAGCCCTGCCCCGAAGAATCACCCAGGGGCGGGAAGGCAAGGCGTCGACGCCGAGGGAAGAATGTTATGGAATTCCGGACAGAGATCCGACCGGTTTGCTTCTCTGACTCAGAGGCGGAGTACGATTCGGCGACAGAGCCCCTTCCCCAATCCCGCCAGTCAAGGGCAGGGGTAGGAATGCGGCACGTTAGCCTCGTGCTCCCCGAGAGCGAGATCGATGTGATCCCCGCTTCTCTCCGAAGGTATATCCGGAGTGGTAAGGGCCTGGTAGACCCCCAAGGATCAAACTTGCGGTTGGTTCCGGCCCCTCTGGAAGCGCCTTCTGCCTCGATCGGAGAACTCGGAGACTTTTTCTGGGGACCGACGGTCGAACCACGATCTGGTGCGCCCTCGGCGAGCACCGATGCTACGGCAGGATGTTCGCTCGCCGGTTCGTCCTATCGTGATGTGGTAGCCAGGGCACCGCCACCCTCAGAGGGCGGCCCGGGATATGGAGGCCAATCGGCCTGCTCGCCGTATTCACCGCCGGCCAACCCGTCGGCCCGGCGTCCCGCCTCGGCACCACTGCCGGTTCCCCGTCCGTTCCCAGTATTTGAAGAGGACCAAGGAGATCTGGGTCCCGAGTTTGAGTCGTGGAGCTTCTGGACCGTCCTTACAGGGGGCCACTTCCCTGAGAAGTTTTGGCCAGTCGCAGGACCGGACTTTGATGCACCCAAATCGCTCACCCCAGATGAGTTCGAATGCTTCCGCCGAACTCTCCGGGAGACTCGCTCCTGTCTTCACCGCCTACAAATGCCATACCCCGGGAGTCAAGCGCACCTGGAGGACATTGGTGAGCAGTGCCGTCAAATTGACCTGGCCATGCTCCCCGCGGTTCGGCACCCCGGGTCATTTGGGCACCACGAGGCCCTCCAACAACAATGTGTTGAGTGTTTTCAAGTACTCCGCAAAGTTATCGAGGAAGCCACTCCCCACGTGTATATCCGTGGATGGGGGCAGTACGCTGCCCTACGCTTCAGTGTGATTCGCCGACAGCCCGATTCGCTGGGTGGCCCTGAGGGTATATCCCCAGGGACAGAGACGGTCAATATGGCTGACCTGTCGGGAGAGGGGAACGACTTGGAACTTCTCGACGGGGGCTTTCCCCCCGAAGACAAGCCGTCGTCAGAGCCATCGGCGATAGTTACTCGTCATCAGAGGAACCTCCTGGGGCTCCCCGCACCCACTGAAGCACTGACGTTGAGCCGAAACGTCAGCAAAGGAAAAGAGCACAGCGAGGCTATAAGGCCCGCCGACCCATCTGCCTCCATGCAGAGGGCAGAGGAGGATCCCGAGAAGGCTACGCTACGTCAGCAGCTCGCCGAACAGAAGAAGCTGGTTGACCAGCTCCTCGCCGAGCGCGCTGCAGAACGGCGGCCTGACTACGGTGATCCCAGGCCAGGACAGCAGGGACCGGAACAACCGCTCCTCGACGAGACTCTCCCGGGCAACCGTGATTACGCCGTGTTCGCCGACAGGAGAGAGGCCATTGCCTATGGCAAGAGGGCGCGATATGTTTCGCCACACCCTCCCGAGCGGCGTGACTACCTGAGAGATCCCGCTCGGATTCCTCCCGCTGCCCCAAGGGCCGCTCCGCCCGCCATCCCACGAGCTGCCGAGTTCGACGATCCGGTCGACGACCCGATTGAAGGGCCATGCAATGCGCTCGTGGTTAGAGATCCTCGCCAGGACTGGAACCCATGTCCGGACGATCCGATGGCGGCGCTCATTGCCCGCTTGGAAGCCTTGGAGACTCGGCAGGTGGCGATCCCACCGGACGGCAAGCCCTACCCAGCATGGGTGGATGACATGCCGGCGCCTCCGGGATTCGGGAATCCCACTTTTGCCCCCTTCAACGGAACTGGAGATCCGCCACAGCATTTAGCCCACTTCAACTCGAGGTGTGGACCTATGTTGGGGACTCCGGCGCAGCAAGAGGCCGCTAAGCTTCGCTGCTTTGTGCAGACACTGGAAGGGCCAGCATTTGTCTGGTACAGCCAGCTCCCCGTCGGGTCGGTAACCAGCTGGGAGGACCTCCGTAGACAGTTCCTCTACCAGTTCAGTTCCACGACCCGGAAGACAAGTATCGCAGACCTCTTCAAGTGCAAACAGAGGCCTGATGAGCGAGTCGCGGACTTCGTCGCCCGATGGAAGGGTCTCACGTATTCCCTTGACATGCCATTGACTCAGGAGCAGTTGCTGACAATGTGCGTCGGGAACGTCAAGACCGAGCTGGTCCCTTCCCTGATCACTCAGAATTACCCCGGAGGGTTCAGGGACTTCTCAGACAAAGCTCAACGTCTTGAGGAAGCCCTGCAACAGGCCAGCCAGGCACACCCGCTGCCTCCTATGATTCCTGCAAGGAGAGCCAGCAGGGCTGAGCCCGCTGCTGTGGCCCAGATAGAGGCTCCCAGGCTGTTGGAGCTGCTGCCGGTGAGGCCAGCTCCACAGCCTCACAGGAATCCGCCTCCACGGGCTCAGTTCCCGGCCCAGCAGCGGCAGCCTCAGAACCGGCCGGCCCCTCCGCGTAATGTACCGCCACAACCCAGGCGAGATAATCAGGGTCCACCTCCTCGGCAGGCCCCTCCAGCCCCTCATCAAGACCGCGCTCCTAGGGGCCCGCGACCCCTGACGTACTCATTCCATGAGGATCAGGTCCCCGGTTATTTCCGGAGTGCCCTGGAGCAGAGGATTGTGCGACTGCCGGAGTGTTGGAAGCCAGAGGAGGCACATCTCACAGATAACCCCCGCTACTGCCCCTACCATCGGGCCCTGGGGCACACCATCCAGCGGTGTTATGTGTTTAAGGATTGGCTCCAAGACCAGATTAACAACAATGTAATCAGGTTGGGCCCAGCTCCAGCACAGGTAGCGGGCGTGTTCGTGGGATCAGATGACGATAGTGGCGATGAGGACGAATGGCAGCTGGTTTCCGACCGCGGGTCCCAGAAGTATAAAAACTGGATGGCCCGCAAGACGATCATTCGCGCCCATGGAATCATCCGTGCACGCTTGAATCAGCCTGAGCCCCCAGAAGCTGCGGGTGCTGCTTCGGCATCGTCGTCCCAGCCTGCCTCTTCCAAGAGGAGAAAACGGCGACAGCGCAAGAAGGAAGAGCGCGCCCCGCCGGTTCCGCCACTATCCCGCACTCTCGGCGATTTCATGCCCCCGGAGATGGGGGTCCCTTCTCGGATCCGCCCGGTGATGGATGATTCGTCCGATGACGGTATTGGGTACGCTTCGGTTAACACCGTCGAGCTGGTAAATCCCTTCTCGGTTCCCGACGTTGAAGAACACCAGGTGGACCTCCCTAGTGTCCCCGGTCGTCGCTACCGTCGGAAGAACCGCAACAGCAAGAGTCGCCGGGGCACAGCAGTTGGTACCTCTAGCCAGGCCGTGCACGCCACTGAGACTAGGCAGCAGGCTCAAGATCGAGCTCAGCGTGCGCAGGCCCCCCATCTGGGGATGACGGATTCGCCTCCGCCACTGTTTGTGGTGTGGGACCAGGCAGAACCGCCTCAGCCGCGTCGCAATCAGCTCCGCCCTGCCGCAAGTCCATCCCGGCCTCCTGACTCCAGTACGGTGACCATTTCCCGGACTGCGACCAGTGAACAGCGAGATGCGCCAAGTACCAGTCGGCCGCCGATCCAACCGGCAAGGCCCGTCATGCCACCAACCGCAGAGCAACCTCCTTCAACCAGGGGCTCGCGCTTGGCCAAAAAGTATGATGTCCTGAAGCACTTGGCCGACATCCCAGCAAGGCTCTCCATCCTTGAGGCTCTGCGCATGTCATCTGAGATGCGCGAAGCACTCGCTGAAGCCCTGAAAAGCCCCCTCCAGTTTGAGACAGAGGTTGCGGCTGCAGAGGCCTTTCACGCCGAAACGATCGAGGACGCCGAATGTCAGGCAGTTATCTCGTTCTCTGGTAAGGATGAAGACCCTCCTATACAGGGACATATCCGTCCGTTGTATGTCACTGGCCAGTTCAATGGCCTTGAAGTCCGGCGCTGTCTTGTCGACACGGGGTCTGGGATTAACCTGATTCCAACTCGGACGCTCCGGAAATTGGGGTTGTCTGAGGATGACTTGATTCCCTCCGACCTCAGGATCCAGGGGTACGACCGCACCGAGCAAACTCCGGTCGGCAAGATACGTTTGAAGACCCAGTTCGGTGACTTGGTTGCCAACACCGAATTCATGGTGGTCTCCCAGGACACTGCGTATAACGCATTGATGGGCAGGCCGTGGCTCCACCTTCATGCGGCGGTTCCCTCGTCATACCACCAATGCCTCAAATACTCCCTTAATGGTCGAGTAGGCGTGCTCCAAGGAGATGCCTCTCCCTTTGCCTCGTGTGAATCCCGCTATCTGGACGCGGACTATTACAAGAGCAAGGATAAGCAGATCCTGGCAGGTGAGGTCGAGCCTGTCGCTGTTGCAAGCGATCCCTGGGCAAGTCTGGATGACGCTTACGTCCTCCCGATTCACCGGTTGGACGTCGCCATGGTCTTGACGGTCCGCGAGTCTCCTGATGAGATGACCGCGACCGCCCGCGCCAGCACCAGTGGCCCAGCAGGATCTGGTAGCCCCAATGCAGTTACCAACGCAGTCTCTCCCGTGGACGATCCCTCCCCGAGTGGAGAGGACGTGGAAGATGCACCCCCAGCCTTTGAGGAGGGCGTCCCCGCCACGGTCGATGAGTTAATACAGGTGAACCTTGGAACCGAGGCCGATCCAATACCCACATTGGTCAGTGCCGCCATGCCCTCTGAGGAGCGGCAGCAGTACGTGGACTTTCTCAGGCAGCGCCGTGATGTGTTCGCTTGGGGCTATGACGAGATGCCGGGGCTAGATCCTCAGGTAGCCGTCCACTGCCTGGGTCTCCCGGCGAACCATCGAGGGTTCAAGCAGCCTCCCAGGAAGATGCACCCATCCCACGGTGCCATGGTCGAGGCCGAAGTTGACAAGCTTATCAAAGCCAACTTCGTGAGGGAAGTCCAGTACCCCAAATGGCTGGCCAACATTGTGCCAGTCAGGAAGAAGAACGGGCAGATCAGAGTCTGCATCGACTTCCGCGATCTCAACCGCCACTGTCCGAAGGATGATTTTCCTCTTCCAGTGACATAGCTGTTGATTGACGCCACGGCAGGATTCCAAGCCCTCTCCTTCATGGATGGATACTCCGGATACAACCAAATTCGGATGGCCCCTGAGGATGAGGAGTTCACTGCCTTCAGGGCCCCCCAAGGTACCTTTTGCTACCGGGTCATGCCTTTCGGCCTGAAGAATGCAGGTGCCACCTATCAACGGGCGATGCACCGCATATTCAAGCCAATCCTCGGCACACTGGTGGAATGCTACGTCGACGACTTGGTTGTCAAATCGTGCCAGCGTCAGGACCATCTCAAAGATCTTGAGAAAGTGTTCGGCTTCCTCCGGTCTCGTTGCCTGAAGATGAACCCGTTGAAGTGTGCCTTTGGGGTCACCTCCGGAAAGTTCCTTGGATTTGTGGTAAGATACCGGGGTATTGAGATCGACCCAGAGAAAATCAGGGCGATTAGCCAGATGCCTCCCCCAGGTACCGTCCGGGAACTGCAAGGGTTCCAAGGCCACTTAGCCTATATACGCCGATTCATTGCGAATCTGGCCGGCAAGTGTAAGCCCTTTTCTCGGCTCATGAAGAAAGGTGCCACCTATGTATGGGATAAAGAGTGTCAGACCGCTTTCGAGGAAATCAATCAGTACCTGCTGCAACCTCCAGTTCTGATGCCGCCTGTATCCGGAAAGCCGCTGGTCCTCTATGTGACCGCCCTGGAACGGTCCCTTGGCGCCCTTCTCGCCCAGAAGAACAACGAGGGAACAGAGAATAGCCTCTACTACCTCAGTCGCATGCTCCTCGATGCGGAAGTCAGATATTCCCTCATTGAGAAGAGCTGCCTGGCGCTCGTATTTTCCGTACAGAAATTACGGCACTACTTGCAGCACCATGAGGTACAGTTGGTTTCTCGGGTAGACCCGTTGAAATATATCCTGAGCCGGCCTATGTTGACTGGCCTCCTAGCGCGGTGGGCTGTGATTCTCCAGCAGTTCGACATTAGGTACGTGTCTCAGAAGGCCATCAAAGGGCAAGCGTTGGCAGACTTTCTGGCTGCTCATCCAACCTCCGCGGATCAGCCGCTGGATCTAGGCTTTCCTGATGAGACCATTCTCTCGGTTGATCGAGCCGATCCATGCTGGCAGATGCACTTTGACGGTGCCTCCCGGAGCCCCACCGGTAGAAGACTCGATAATCCTAAGCTCAACATAGTGGGCTTGGGTATCGTCTTCGTTACCCCGGAGCAAGCCGTGCTGCCATACTCTTTCCTGTTGTCAGAGGGCTGTACCAACAATGAGGCGGAATACCATGCCCTCATCACCGGCCTCGAGTTAGCTCTCGAGATCGACGTGCCCCATCTGTGTGTGAAAGGGGACTCCGAGCTGGTTGTTAAGCAGATCAATGGCGACTATGTTGTCAGGAAGCCGGAACTTGTGCCATTGCTGGAGTGCACCCTCCTGCTGATGGCCCGGTTCCCTTCTCGGCCAGAAATTGTCCATATTCCCCGGTCGCAGAACGGTCGAGCAGATGCTTTGGCCAGCCTTGCTGCGTCACTTGCGGAGCCTGAACAGGACAACCTGATCGTCCGCGTGACGCGCCGCAGGCTCATCGCTCCCGTTATCCCGGAAGAAGATCGCGGCCCGTTGGTAAGTAACCTCACCACGGTTGCCCCTATGCCCGGAGCCCCGAGTACCCCAGATATGACAGTCGGATCAGCCCCTGATTGGAGGACGCCTTTGGTTGAGTACCTCCAACATGGCATTCTTCCATCGGATCGGGCCGAGCGCGAGCGAGTTCGACGCCGCGCATCGCAGTTCGTCCTCCAGAGCAGTCCCGGCTTGGAGCAGATCCTCTACAAACGCGGATTTGATGGTGTTCTCCTCCGTTGCCTTCAGGGAGTTGAGATCCCGCGAGTCATGCAAGAGGTTCATGCTGGTTCATGCGGTGCCCATCAGACCGGGCCAAAGCTGTCCCACCAGATTCGGAGGTTGGGATACTTCTGGCCCTCTATGATCCATGACTGCATCGAGTATGCCAGGAGGTGCCATGCGTGCCAGGTTCATGCAAACTTTGTGCATCGGCCGCCGGAGCCTCTCCATACCACTAGGTATTCCTGGCCCTTTGCAGTCTGGGGGATGGACGTCGTGGGACCCTACCCGCCGGCGACAGCTCGCCAGTGCCGGTTCATTCTGACCGCCACGGACTTCTTCTCCAAATGGGCAGAGGCGATTCCGCTCAGAGAGGTCAAATCCTGTTCGATCGCTGACTTCGTGACCTCCAACATCATCTATCGATTTGGAGTGCCTCACGCTATCCTCACGGATAACGGAACCAATTTCCGAGCAGCCGAGTTGAAGAAGTTGTACGCCAAGTATAACATTCGCTCGAACCATACATCTCGCTATCATGCGCAGGCGAATGGACAGATCGAGGCGTTTAACAAAACCCTCTCTAACATTCTGCAAAAGATGGTTGGTCAGAACAAGAAGAGTTGGCCGGACAAGCTCCCCAACGCCCTCTGGGCTTATCGGACGACGACTCGCAATTCCACCCAGATGACCCCTTATTCCCTGGTGTATGGAGCTGAGGCCGTCCTGCCCATTGAGATCCAGTTACCGTCCTTGCGCACTGCGGTCTACGACCAGCAAGCGCCGGACAGAGTTGCTGAAGCCCATCTAGTCGAGTTGGAAGCACTGGATGAGAATAGACTTCGCGCCTTGCACAACTTGGAGAGGCATCAAAGCAGGATGGCTCGAGCTTTCAATAAGAAGGTTCGCCTCCGCTCCTTCCTGCAAGGTGATCTAGTGCTAGCCCTAAGAGCGCCTATGATCCCCGGCAGGAAGCCGCCCAAGTTGGAGCCCAAGTGGGAGGGACCCTTTGTTGTCCACAAGGTCTATCCCAATGGCGCATACTCCCTAGCGACTATGGATGGTGAGCGTGTCACTCCTCCCACCAACTCTAGGTTCCTCAAGCAGTACTTTTCCTGAGTGTGCATCGTCCCGCAAGACGTTAAACTGCACATACGTCCTGCACGACATTAAACTGCATACGTCCGCGCGGCAAGACGTTAAACTACCAAGCATCATACGTCCTGCACGACGTTAAACTGCATTTGTCCAAGCTACAAGACGTTAAACTGTTCAGCATTCGTCCTGCATGACGTTAAACTGCACTACGTCCGAGCTACAAGACGTTAAACTGTTCAGCATTCGTCCTGCATGACGTAAAACTGCCCCTCAAGAACTACGTGTGGCTTGATTCCCATCCTTATGGGATACGTAGGACCGCCTGGACATTCATGTTTCAGGCCCAGCCCCACCCTTCGGGAATTTTCATCCCACCTTGGGCCCTTGGCCCAGTTGCCCCTGGGTATGTGGCGTATGGTGTTGACGCTGGGCTACGCCCTCATTCACGTCGGTTTGCTCGCCACACTGTACGCCCCCCACGTTTGGGGATGCCTCCTGCTCCCCCTTTTTTCCTCTCTTTTCGTCCTGCATGACGTTAAACTTCACTTCAAGAACTACGTGCGGCTTGATTCCCATCCTTATGGGATACGTAGGACCGCCTGGACATTCATGTTTCAGGCCCAGCCCCATTTCCCGGGAATCTCTATCCCGCGTTGGGCCTCTGGCCCAAGTCCCCCTTCTCTTTGTGCGAGGCGTATCGCGTGAGCGGGGGATTATGTCCTCATTCGCGTCGGTCTACTGGCCGCGCCGTATGCCTCCCCCCGTGTGTGGGACTACCTCACACCCCTCATCGTCCTGCATAACGTTAAACTGCCTCTCAAGAACTACGTATGGCTTGATTCCCATCCTTATGGGATACGTAGGACCGCCTGGACGCTCATGTTTCAGGTCCAGCCCTGTCTTTTGGTTGATCACGGGGATCTGCCCCCTTTTTTGGTTGCTCTCAAGGTGAGTCCTCCGACCCTTTCCGGTGATCTGTTAACATGTTTTGGGTACTTCGGCCTATGACTCGTGGTGTCAGATTCAATCCCGACAAGTCCTGTGTTACTTGTCAGGCCTCGCGCTTCCTCTTGTTTAAGCCTTCACTCAAAGGGATCCTCGTTAGCGGTTTGGGTACGATGCCTCAGTGCTCTCCCACCGCTCCAGGTCGATTTACCGGCGGGTCTTGGGCCGCAAATCGATATGAATCCTGCGATTAAGCGGTTGATGCTCGTTTGCTTGCCCCGTTTTAGGCTGACGCGATCGGATGTTGTGTTGCGAATGCGTCAGCAACATCCTTGATCGCCATGTCGGCTCTCTTTCAGGCTCCGAACATTGGTTGCGCAGTCCTCATCACACTCCGCCTTTGTGCATTGTAGTGGAATCTCGACACTCTCTTCATACTGACCTTTAGTACACCTCTACACGTTAGGCAGACCGACCAGGGTAATGATGTCGTTCGAGGCTCCCATGATCTGAGCACCAAGGAGGTATGCGGATGTCCTCCCTAAGGGCCATGCGTAGTTGGACCCTCGTCCCCATAAGGAGGAAGGAGTCGCCCGAACAATCGCGTTCTGGGCCCAGTATATCTGGAGGCTAGCATCTCTGCCCCTCGGGTGATGGACATACGTAGACCCCTATCCCAAGACTCTTCTCCCGGAATCGTGCGTGACCGCAGGGCTGGGTATGTCCCCACCTCCGCCGTGTCCGCCATATCGCGGTAAGCGGATTCCTCCATGGTCCGAACCACACGACCTTAAACTGTGTTGTCTGGTCCTACCACACGACCGTAAACTGTGATCGTCTTGGCCGCCCGACGAGAAACGGCACTGCATCGTGATGTCCTCCTCAGGGGACACTCATGTTGGGCGCTGGTTAATGACCACACCATTCATCAATGCCTTCCATGGCTTGATTATTATGGTGACGCCAGAGATTTCTCAATCACAGGCATGTCGCCGCACAAAGAAAAACCATTCATCTTTAAGGACAAACAAGAAATATCAAATGCCGCTCCTTCTGTGTGCGAGGGTCAGACCCGCACTCTTCCCCGCGCTGGTGCCCGATTGTGTTGCGCCGCGCTTCAAGAACTACGTGTGGCTTGATTCCCATCCTTATGGGATACGTAGGAACGCCCGGATGTTTGAAACTTCGGGTCCAGCCCCCCACCTCTTAGAGATTCCCCCTTCTCTGGGGAATCCGCCGCCTTCAGGTCACCCTCAAGGCGTGTTCCCCGACCCCTTGCAGTGGTCCACCGGTGTCAAGAGTACTATGGTTTATTGCCAGGAGGGTTAGGATCCGCTTGGTCAGGTTCCCTCCGCTTTTCAGGCTTCGTGCCCCATTTCATTCGGACCCATCGTCTACGCCCTGGGTGGAGCCCCCGTGAACGGTTCGGACACAATGCCTCAGTGCTCTCCCACCGACTCGGGCCGGTACCCCCAATGGCCTCGGGCAGCAAATCGATATGAATCCTGCGATCAAGCGGTCGATGCTCGTTTGCTACCTCATTCCACCAACGGTGAGTGCGATATTGATGCTGCTTTTCCGCCACGGTCGGCAGTACTCCCATATCGTCACGCCGGTGCCCCCAGTCCTTGAGTGAATGGCCGCATGATTCACATTTTCCACCTCCCATTCTGACCAGGCGAAACCTCGACACTCTTGACACTATCCCTCAGTGCATCTTCGCATATCCAGGGGATAGGACCACAATGTGGCATGCTTTGAGGTTTCCCATGGTCCGAGCTCTAAGACCTTAAACTAAGATCTCCCCTTATGGTCCGAGCTCTAAGACCTTAAACTAAGATCTCCCCTTATGGTCCGAGCTCTAAGACCTTAAACTAAGATCTCCCTTTATGGTCCGAGCTCTAAGACCTTAAACTAAGATCTCCCCTTATGGTCCGAGCTCTAAGACCTTAAACTAAGATCTCCCCTTATGGTCCGAGCTCTAAGACCTTAAACTAAGATCCAGCCCTATGGTCCGAGCTCTAAGACCTTAAACTAAGATCCCCCCCTTTTTTTTATGGTCCGAGCTCTAAGACCTTAAACTAAGATCTAGCCCCATGGTCCGAGCTCTAAGACCTTAAACTAAGATCCACCCTTATGGTCCGAGCTCTAAGACCTTAAACTAAGATCTACCCTTATGGTCCGAGCTCTAAGACCTTAAACTAAGATCTACCCCTATGGTCCAAGCTCTACGACCTTAAACTAAGATCTCCCCAAACGGGGTTCTACGTCCCACATGACGTTAAACTGCACTCTCAGAACTACGTATGGCTTGATCTCCAGCCTGATGGAGTACGTAGGAACGCCCGGGCATTTCGACTCGGGTCCAGCCTCAGGGATCGCTAAGTCCCGCCCCTCCTCGTCGCCGGCCGTCTGGCCTGACTTCGGGTAGAGTGGTGCAGTTGTGATATTCTCCCCGACCCAGCTCGGGATGCCCCGTTGCAATGATGGGAAGCGACAGTTTCCTCGTCAAAGAGGTTCTGTCTGAGAACTGGGGTGATTCACGGCCAGATTAGTGCATCCGCCTAATACGCTTTCCCCGCGGTGGCGCAATTTTGAGAGCGTTGGATTCTATCCGAAAAAATCGTCACTTCGCCCCACGCTTCGCATGCCCTGTTGATCGGGATTTCCACCCTTGTGTCTGAAGGAACCCCAAAGCGGTATTCATGATGACATGTGGTCCGCCTCCTGCAATATGAATGATGGCCTTTTTCGGTCCGTCTATTGCAGTTGTTATGGTCGATCCACTGTCCGCCTACCGTCTTGGGCATTTCCTGGAAGGCCGACCGTTGTGGATGTCTAGATTCGGGACACGCGATTCACCCTTTCTCATTTCCCTATGTTCGGATGAAATCTCAACGCCCCTAGCGTTGTCCCGCTCGTGTGTTGGAACAAGTTAGGGGGATACATTGATTAGGTCTGAGGTCTCCTTTCTTAGGAATGACCTCCCTCTTTTCTCCAGAAATCCAGGCCCGATTATGGATGCCTGAAGCTTGGTTAACGCTCCCGCGAGACAATTTGTGGTTGAGCATGTTAAACCAAAAGACGCAGATAAATATGGCGATTCATACAAGTGGATCAAAATATTAAGTAGCGGAGGCAAATGTTCTGGGAATGGCAAAGAAAACAAAGCCCCTAGGGATCAGCGTGCTGGATAAGTCTTTCTAACGCCGCTACCCTTTGGCTGGCAGCCTCCAGAGCTGCTTCTCACTCTCTGCGTGCCCTCTCCTCGTCGGCGGTCGCAGCACGCAGTTCGTCGATTCTGGCCTGTGCACGCTCCCGCTCGACTTGAATGGTGACCATTTGTTGGCCCGCCTCCGTCAACTGTACCTGGGCGTCAACCAGCTGGGCTGCTAGTTGCTCCACAAGCTCGGTGCACGTTGTGACGAGGGCCTCCTTCTCTGCTGCCTGCCCTTCGAGGCGCCGGATTTCCTGCTCCGCCGCGAGGAGCGCCCGCGTGCTCTCCGACATGTCCCGACTTTGTGTGACGTCGGCACGCCGGCAGCTCTCGCGCATCTTTTCGGCCATGAAATCACGGACCGTCAGATGGAGGCGTTGAGCATCAGCTCCCCCGGCACACAGGAAGCGCAGCCAGGTTTGGAGTGATCCCATGCGCCCCATCCACTCCGACGGGTCTCGCTTGAGGAAGCGCTGGATGCACTTCCACCCCCTTCGGCGCGCTATCCGGCTCTCCTCGACCGCCTCCGCGTCCGAGTCATCCATCTCCTCGGGGTCGGCAGGCCGGTAGGCAGGGAAGGCAGCCAGCAGGTCTGCTGCAGGGTCCGCCCCTGGGAGGTCCTCACGAGGGATAGGTTCCCCAACATCCGGGCGACCTTCTTCTCTCTCCCCAGCGGCGTTGACACCCTCGTCAGCCCCCGACCTCTCTCCGACGGCAGCACCACCGACGTCCGTAGCCCCCTGATCAGCAGTTGGTGGGGCCGGCTCGGTTTGGGAAGTCTGTTCCGGAGCAGGCGGCATGTCTGCTACTGGTCCACTTGTAGATGGCCCGGGTACGGCAACCCGACGAGCCTCCGGTCCTGAGATCACTGCGCATGGCATGCCGTGGTTAGTCACGGATCGTCAATGGCAAGCACCAGCAGTAAAGCAAGGAGACTTACGGGGGTTCAAAGCGTCATCTTCCGCTGCCCCGGCCGCCGCAGGAACAGTTGCAGCAGGGGACCCCTCAGCGCTTGTAAGTTCGATGATGGGTGTCTGGCCCCCGCCTTGTCCTGCTGGCGCCTCTCCTACTCCTGCTGAGGACGCTTGACCAACATCCGTGTGCTCCTGAGAAAGGTGGAGAAACGGGTTAGAAGCTGCATAAGAGAATGGATGAAGCAGGTTGAGTAGGGATAGAAGCGGACCTCGAGGAGCTCAGTGACATCAACATTGTCAGAGCCGACCACCTCGCCGCTCTCCCGTGGGCTCCCCCGATGGGACCTTCCCTCGGAGCCTTCATCCTCCCCCGTCTCCTCCTCCTCCTCGGAGTCGTTACTGTCATCTTCTCCCGGCGGCATCTGTTCCGGAGCGGGCTCGAGACCGAGCATCACCTTTACCAGAAGGGATGGCTCCGCACGCTGACCACGTTGGCGCGCGTACTCGTCCATGGCCGTCAGATACGCGTACTGCCGGTTGAAGTCCACCCTGTCGGCGATCTGGAGGCGCCCGACCTCTGGCAGATAGATTCCTTCTCTGAGTATCTTTCGCCAGATGACGTCGGTCCCCAGTGACTGCCGCAGGGTCATCCAGGCCGACCACAGCGCCGGGAAGACTGCATCGTGGGAGGGTTCGAGCAGACGCCTTACCTGCTTCCCGGGCCGCTCTTCGACCACCGCACGCGCCCCCTCTCTGGGCGCCGGGGTCGTAGCGGCAGCCTGCGATGTACCCGCCGCCGAAGTCCCTGCTCGCGCCGGCTCCGCTGCTTGGCGCGCCTCCGTTCTCCCCCGTGTGGCGACGCCTCGCCTCCTTCCTTGACGCCCGGTCTCCGCACGGGTAACCTCGAGCCGCCGAACTAGCTTCCGCAAGAGCCCCTCGGGGTACGCGATGGCCCAGTGTTCGGCGTACTCGGTTGCCAAGCCTGCGTCAACTCCGGTAGGAGGGAGGGTGATAACGTCGCCAGAGCCGAAAGCGGCAAACATCAGCCACATCTGACGAAGGACGCCAGGGTTCGTCTCCTCCCGGACAGCAGTGAATACCCTCTTCGGCATCCGTTGAAGGCACCCGAACTGCCTGGCGAACCGGGTTGGCACGTAAGGCTCGCAGATCACCTTCCTGTCGATCCGAGCCACGAGCACCCCGCCCCGCATGTTCAGGAAGTACTCATGCTGCTCCAGCGGACCCTGCCCGTTGTCGATCATCTGGCCGACGGGAGTGGGGAACGTGCTGAAGTTGAAGTTGGCATGATTGCCAATCCGGATCCGCACGCCCTCCTCACTTAGGGTCATCGGAGCGACCCCCGCGATGTTCAGCAGGGAGGGTCGCAGGCCGTTGCCCGGAGGAATGATGGCGTTCGGGAACGTGTACCCACCAAGGTGAGCAGCCACCCAGCCGTGGAAGAACTGAAAGGGCCCACAGATCCTTCGTGGCGACCCCCCTCGTGAGATGCGTCCCAGGATGGCATACAGCTTCGCCAACACTGGGACCCCGAGGTTATATCTCTTGTTGGCGGCCATAGCGCCCGCCATCGCCAGAGTCGCCGGGCGAACACCCATTCTCGCGTCCCGCACTGGCAGGAGCCTCCCACTCAGAAAGGCAGCCAGGAACGCCGCGTACCGGACATTTGGGTCCCGGGCCTCGATGACGCGGTACCCCCATGAGCGGTAGTCGCCCGTCTCCAGGACCCGCCAGTACGACCCGTTCCGGCTCCTCTGAGCCGCGGTCGGGCACCGCTTCCCCCTACATGGCATCTTGACCGCCAGGTCATGCTCCAGGAACTGGCCGAACCATTCCTTGTAGGCTATGTCCTTCTGGAAGTCTTTGATCCCGAGCCGCTGCGTAGCCAAGTCAAGCAGATGCCAGGTCAGGATGGGAGTCCGTGACCTGTCCTCCCAGGTGTTCTTCGGTGGCAGGAACTCATCGTATTGGTAGCCCTCCAGCGGGATACCTCCGATGCAGTGGATGTCCCACAGACCGATGCCGACCTCCCCATGGTGAAGATGGAAGGTGTTGGTATCCGGAGACCATCGGGTGAACAGCTCCGGCCCGAGCTCGGACTGCTGGTAGAAGTGGAACTGCGACGTCCACACCGCCTCGAACAGGCCGATGTACCGCAGCTCCTCCGCGAAGTGATCGCAAGTGTGGCGTACCCAGAACGCCCAGGCCCACTCACTGGTGAAGTTTCCCCCAGACCGCAAGTCCCAGTCCTTCAGCCAGCCCTTGGTGTCGTCCGTGACGCTCTGGCGATATATGCTCGAGTAGAGGGCTGGAGAATTCTCCGCAGTAGGCTCACCCCCGTCAATGGTTCGCGTCCTCGGGTTCAGGACATAGACATCCAAGTGTCTGGTCTCCCTGGCAGGATGCCCGTTGTTGGTGATGTTATAGCGGAGAAGCTCGTCCTCCCGGGTCACCCAGGTCCGCGGCGCATCAATCTCGAACCCTGGCACCGGAACCTCATCCAGGATGCCGAAGTTCCAGAGCGGCAGGTTGTCCGACAGTGGATATGTCTTCTGGGCCGGCGTTAGTAAGTCGAACAAGGATTGATTGTTGGAAACAATCTCCTTGGCTCCGTAAACCTCCTCGTTCGTCGCCATCTCAGCTCTGTGAGTGGCGGCATCCCCCTCATTTCCTTGACGCGCGGCCATCTCAGAAGTTTCGGGAGTCGTGCGGGTTAAGGGATGAAGCGTGCGGGATCGGACGAGGCTGGTAGAGAAGTTTGAGAGTTGGCGCGCAATCCAAGTGGACGGCGCGCAATTGGGAAGACTGTCGCGCAAAGTTCCGGGTTTTCGCGCAAAGACAGGCGAAATCCGGACGGTTTTGCGCGCCGATCGGGCGAATTTCGCGACCGGGAAAGGCAATTTCGCGCACGAGAGCTTGGAGCTTATCGCGCGGAAGGCCTGAGTACGGAATGCGGGACCCAGGGCCCCTATTTATAGGCAAGGCCGGGGTCCGTGCTGCGCGGAAAGCGCTTTGCGCGACCGCAGTGGCGAATTTCGCGCCCGACGCCCCTCTTTGTGCGCCTAAGTCCCGCGCAGCCCAGGACTTCGGCATTCCGGCGTCTCCCTCGGAACCCGATCGTTGCGACCTCTCGCCGATCAGATTCCGAGGGGGGGCTTTTGTAGCCGCCGGAAAAGTCCGTTGTTCCCAAACGAAGCTCCGGATGCGGAAAGCGAAGTGATATTTGGAGTCAGAGGCACGTTCCAGAGGGCCTGGAGGACTTGCGCGAAATTTCAGAGGCCTGCGCGCAAAGTTGAGCCGCGGCGCGCAATCCTCCCGGGATGCGCGCAATGCGCCGGGCCGGCGCGCTATTTTGCGCGCCCGTGGCCCGCGCGGCTCCCTTGCGCGCCGGGTCCTGATTTCGCGCCCGCGAAGAGAATTCCGCGCCCGAGACCGGATTCCGCGCCCGGGGTTGCCTATAAATATAAGGCGACCCCCGACGTTTTGAAGGTTTCCAGAATCCGAAGCGTCGCTCGTTCGCGCAATCCAACCCCTTCCGCGCGCAATGCCGATCTTCAGGTAACCTCCTTTCTTTCGCGCAATAGAGCCTTGGGGTCCGCCTTCGCGCGCAATCCCCTTGGCTCATCTTCCTTGAATAAATTTCAACCCGAAGGCCTTTGCGCGCAAAAGAACCCGCTTGCGCGCAATTGCCCCCCGGGTGCGCGCAATCCAGCCCGATTGCGCGCACCCCCCATTTTCAAAGTGGCCGTTCGTTAGAGAATGAGCCGTTGCCCCCGCGAGCTGTCCGAAGCCCGGTGCGCGCAATCCCAATCTTCCGCGCGCAAGGCGCTGGCCCAATTGCGCGCCAGCCTGCCACTTTTGCGCGCCGACCCGCGGTATTGCGCGCAAAGCTCCTCTTTTACGCGCAAGCCGCCAGGGTCGCCCCCTTTGACCCCCTGAGGGTACCCGCCCGCGTGGCGCCCGATGATCCTCATCCTGGGTGCCCGCACCGTGCGTTGTCTTTCCGTGCAGCCTTCCAGGCTCGCGCGAAGTGACACGGACCCATCAGCGGCAACCATCGTCCGCGCTGCAAGACGCTAAACTGCCAAGTGCCACGTCCAGCATGACGTTAAACTGCGCAATCGTCCAGCATGACGTTAAACTGCATATTCGTCCTGCATGACGTTAAACTGTACTACGTCCAAGCTGCATGACGCTAAACTGCCTAGCCTCCATCGTCCAAGCTACAAAGACGTTAAACTGTACAGCATTCGTCCAGCATGACGTTAAACTGCATATTCGTCCAGCATGACGTTAAACTGCATATTCGTCCCGCATGACGTTAAACTGCCCATACGTCCAGCATGACGTTAAACTGCACATCCGTCCAAGCTGCACGACGCTAAACTGCCTAGCCCCCATCGTCCGCGCTGCAAGACGTTAAACTGCCAAGTGTTTCGTCCTCAACACACGACGTTAAACTGTACTTCGTCCAGCAAGACGTTAAACCGTCCGCTTCGTCCTCAACACACGACGTTAAACTGTACTTCGTCCGGCAAGACGTTAAACCGTCCGCTTCGTCCTCAACACATGACGTTAAACTGTACTTCGTCCGGCAAGACGTTAAACCGTCCGCAGCCTGATCCCGTGCTTCGCACGCAGGGTCCCCCCGGTTTGGATGTGGCCCCCACCCGCTCTTCTCTGCAGGGATGTCGGGATTATCCCTCTCTTGGGACGATTTAATGGGAGTGGATTTTCCCTACGGGGGCAGGGTACTGAAAACCCCTAGTTTCTTGTGGGGGGCTGCACATGTGTATCTCCATTGCGCTTCCCCACTGCCGAAGCCAGTAGAGGGTGTGGCTGGGATCGAGGTGTCTCCAACTTTCGGTCCAAGTCCCTTCCAACTGAGTTTTGCCGCAATCCGGGCTGCCTCAAGTGCGTAAGTCCTGACAGAATGAACTACGTGGACTTTGATCCCTGTCTTCTATACAGGGTACGTAGGAAGCCTCCCTGAGGTTCAAGCCCACCACCTGGTCGTCCCGGTCGTATTTACGTCGGTTCGTCCATCAGTGGACCCCTCCTGGGTTCACGCTTGCGTCGATTCACCTATGAATCCGCCACTGTGGGAGACTGCCCGTGTGTATCTCCACTGTGCCTCCCCACAGCCCCCTTTTCTCCTTTTATCGTCCAGCATGACGTGAAACTGTGATCCACCCGGCCGTTCCATCCCCCTCTACGCGAGGTGGTTCGGTTCAATCCTCCGCCCGGCGGCCTCGACCTCTTCGTGAGTCGGCTTGCCGACGTCCAGCATGACGTTAAACTATATACCCGAACTACGTTGACTTTGATCCCTGTCTTCTACACAGGGTACGTAGGAATCCCCTACGGGGTCCAAGCTCTTCACTCCATCATCCATCCTGATCCTTACCCGGGCCGCCACATCCCGGTGGGGTCATGCCATTTCACTCCACTCCATATCACTTGGGAAGCCGCCCATGTGCTGGCCCCAGCGTCGGAGGTTCCCCGCAAGGGGTTCTGTCATCTGATCCACTTTTCGTGTTGATCGGTCCGATGCCGTCCCCGCTGGACGTTAAACTCGCGGCATACCCCGTGTTAAACATGGGAAGCTGAGGAAAACCTCAGGTGACACAGTTCCCCGCACCCAGTACGGGATGCCTCAGGCCATCATGCCTTCGAGAAGCCCTATTAGGGACGGAAGACAGATGTGCAGAGCCGCAGTGTTACGACACGCCCCCAGCACCCAGAGCCACCTGGTCTCCTCACCGCAGGTTGCTGCCCCGACCGGACTCCTTGGAACGTCCGGGCGGAAGCAGCGTAATTAACCGGTGTCCATGAAGATATGGCGCCGGGAACGAGATTCACGAACATTCTTAAGTCTATGAGGGAGACCCGGATTAGGCGACGAGTTCCGAGGAGACGTCCACGGAAGGAGGAGCCGACATCCCATCATCCCGGTTTCGATCAAGGAGCAGACGCCCCTGAATAAGGGACGGATGCCGCCCGCCCTTGGAAAGCGGGACTGCGGGACCACAAGCCGCGCGCCTATCCCCTCGGGTTGACGGGTGCACGCGCGAACGCGTCCTGGCGGAACAGCGTAACCCGACGCACATCCGCACCGAAACAGACATCCTGTAGGTCAGGTGATAACTCATCGCATCGGACAAAGTTGTAGGAATCGAACCCACAACCAAAGTGTGAAAAGGCTTTATCACCTACCACTAGTCTACAGGAAGTCCCTGGTTATTATAAATTAGTTTTCTTCATGTTATATGTTTTGGAACCTTATACAATTAGGATAAATAGAATATTATTGAGTTTTATTTTCTTTTGGAGTGAAACGTGAATTAGTGGTAGAAATTTGTTGAAGAATGAAAGTCTACTTGTCAAGTATTTTTTTTCTTTTTTTATTATTCTATGAAGAAATAAATTCTTAAAATTTTGGGAAAGGATCTTAAAACCAAAAATGTTTTATCCTAATACCTTATGTTTTTTTGAACTAATAATATTTTAAATCATCATAGATTTATAGATTTGAGGCCCTTAATTTTCCATTCACTTGTTTGTGATTGACGAACACAATCACTCGCTATAAATATTTACGTTTTCCTCCAATTATAATTTCCACCAATGTTATCCTATTCAAGATCCTAATTTTGTGGTGACTTTTTCATTTCCCTTTCCCTCTTATTAGGACTAAATTTTATTAACCCTATTTCCAATGTGGGTTTTCCACAAAGGTATTTTCTATTTTTTAACCTTTTATTTTTGAAGAACAATTTCAAATTGTGGGGATGAAATTTATTGAAGGAGGAAAGAATGTAACACTCCAAGATTCCATGACATGTTTCTCTTTGAATAATAAAATAATGTGCGATGTACACAAAACTGAGTTCAAGTGCACCACGACCTATCAAACTTGTCGTTTTAAAAGTTGTTATGAATAATAATACCCACATTTTGAAATTTTATAAATTTCATTTTTCAATTTAGACTTAATTTTGAGATTCTAATTACCAAAAAAATCTTAGGGTGAATTTTTGGCACTTTTATGATAAATTTCATATTTTGATGAATAGTGAAAAATACTAAATTTTAATTAAAAATACTTTTTTAATCCAAATAATTTATAATGTTAAATAATAAATTTGAGTGGTTTTAAAATATCATTATACTATATTTTTTTAATTTAATATAATGTAGGTCATTTGATATAGTTTCACATTTAAATTGTAAATAAACACATGTCAATCTTTTGATAGTTTTTAATTCTTAAAAACCAACTTTTCGGTTTTGACAACAGAAATTAATTTTAAATTAATTTCTGCAAATTTTTTGATTTTAATTTGGAAAAATGGATTCCATATTTGGAATCAGGAGTTCCAAAATATATTAATAGGTATCTTTTATTTTTAGACATTATGAACAGTTACTTCAATAAATATTTTATTTACCATGGTTAAAGGGTAAATCCGGTAAATAAGGAAAATCATAATAATATTATAATAATATTAATTTACCCTAACATGTGTTATAAACATATTTTTTGATACATTTCTGACCATGGGAATCCTTGGGTTGATTTTGGGACCCCATGGAGCCACTTGGGAGTGATACTGACATTTTATTTTAATTAATTTAAAGTAAAGTCAAAAACAACATAAGCATGCGTCTTTTAGTAAAACATTTTTATATGGGGTTATATAATAGATCTATTGAACTATAAATATTCATTAGAAATATAAAATAATTTCCTACATCATCTGATTTTATATATAATTTTTATACATTAAATAATTTAATTTATTTATGACACAATGATGATACAGTAATTACCCTATTAATGAATGATTAAAATAATTGAAATTATAAATATTAAAATAAATGTAAATTTATACTTTTGATGCATTACTGGAATTTTTTATGTTAATATGACATGTTAGGGTTTATTAAATTAATTTTTTTCGAAGTAATAGAGTTTTTATGAATTAAAAAAAACCAATTATTAAATAGTGTCAAAATTGACATAAATGAGTTTAAAAAAAATACTATTTTATTAAATTATATAATATTCCAAAAATTATAATATTCTGAAAAATGACTTATATAAGGTTATATATGTCAATAAGTAACCACTTTGGGTTCTCATGGATTTTTATAGTATGTTTATTAACCATTTATTATAAAAATACAAGAAGACATGGTAAAAGTTAAACTATTTTTCTAAGAGTTAAATCTAAATGATAAGGTTAATATAGTGACCTAAACTTATCTAAAACCTATTTTTTGTGATTAATTAGACCCATACACACCATATAATAGAAATAAATCCATTTTGAGCCATTAAAAAACGAATATGATTGTATAATAAAATAATATTTCAAGCTTTTCCTAAAGTGACCCTCACCCCTCTTATAAACGGGTACTTCCCCTTATCTCAAAATCACCCCTCCAAAGACATTTGTCTCAGCCAAAACCTGATCAAATATCCTCCCAACCACCATAACTTCAACCTAGAGGCCTTAATTTGATAATAAATCTAACCTAAGGATCCTGTTTGATCAATTCAAAAGGAGGGACACGAAGAAGAGGTAATTATTTCATCACCTCTTTCAAAGTTCTTTTCTTCTTCCACTTCCTCTTTATTTTTTTGTTTCAATACCAAAATAATAAATCCAGTACCTTATAAATACTTTGATGTTATTATAAATATTTTAAAACCATATTCATTATTATATCCATCCTATGAATGACAAAGTCACCATACGTGCGTACGTACGGCTTACCGTCTCCACGTCGTGGTGTAGTTTGTTATTCAACACTTCATTATTTGGATGAGTATAATAATGAGTATAATTTATGTTAATAATAAATATAACATGTTAATGATTCTTTATATATGATATACTATCCAATTTCATATGATTTTACCATCAGAAGAATGATATTGTTGCTCGTGCGTACGTACGAATTACCGTCTCTATGAATGTGATGAGACTCCATCCCCCATCATAACCATTAATAAATAATTTTAATATAATGATTAAAAATAATGTTCAAAAACATAATATAATTATATATATGGATCAAATAAATCCTATAAAAAACAAATAGAACTTACGTAACAAAACATATAAAGGAAAATGAAACAGTTAACACCTGAAACAGTGATACTACTGAAATATTATTAACAAAACAATATTATAGGATCATATATGATATCATAATTATGTATATGGTTCTTTTATAATTTAATAAAAAAAATTTAAACATTATATAGTAGTTTAACATACCATCAAATAAGGAAGAATACAAGGTAAGGTATAATTTTACAATCTCTTTATTATCCGAGGTTGTTAAAACATAAGTATCTACTGGGACCTCTTTATCATCAACATACATGTTTGTTAAAAATATATTTCAAAACATTTTTAGTATTTACTATAATATGGGTTAAAGTCATTTATACCCATTGTTTTACTTTTTATAAAATGTTTTGAAACGAATCTTCCCATCTTTTTCCAAACAAGGAACTTTATAACCTTTTGGACAAATTAAGGTACGAATGTTTTTTAACTTATACGGCAGGTGAAACTATTTCCCACCATTATAACACCTTTAAAGATTACCTTACAAGCTTATAAGAATATTTTCAAAAAAAATGTTTTCTTTTATAATTTTGTAAATTTTGAATGATTTAAAAATAAAAAGAGGCATTTCTATCAAATATTTTTGATTTCATCTATGTCATCATCCTTTGATGGATTTTACACTTGTTTGAAGTTGATTTATTATGATACCAAATTCCATATTGTATTGATGGTTTTGCGATATAATTAACTGTGGATGTGTTACTTTTATACCATTCATGGTTTATGGTTAAATTTTTAACATTTTTTATGATAGTTTTAATACGAATGTTTATATTTTGTTTTAATATTTTCTTACGAGGAATGCATTGGACTTAGTAAGTGACGGGTGGAGTCTGCTATAGCTCCTTGATGCATCAGTAGGTCTCTTAAAACAAACTAGTGCTTAGAACAGGGCCTTGAAAAAATATTATTTGTAGTCTTGGCACAAGGCCTTGACTATGTGGTTATGATGTCTGACATTATGCATTCCATCATTATGAAATTAGCTATTGATATTACATGTGATTATTCGACTAGTAGAATATCCATGTTAATAATTAAATGGAATTATCTAATTTATCTTTACCATATTATATTAAAGTTTAAATTTAAAAGGTTTTTGTTTTAGTCTTATACATTGCCTTAAATTTTTATAATTATTTGTGATAGTTTCTGTTATATTGTTATCTTTACTGAGCATTTGATCTCACCACTTTCTTACATTTTCTTTTTCCAGGATGTGAATAAGTATATTATGATTAACCTACAAGGATATGCCAAGGATATTAGTGTGTTCAAATGGGACACAATGTTGTTTTTTATTTAATTATGTAATATAAAACTTATGTATGTATCTTGTACATCCAAGAGCACTAAACTGATCGGTCTTTTGAGACCTGATCATTTGTGATCATGCCAATGTTATTTAATAATGCCCTAACTCTGGGTAACGAGGGTCGGGGTGTTATAGTGTGAAATAGGTGTTTCACAACAAAAGTGGAATCTTGAATGAAAGGCATTAAATTTATATGCAAGACACAATAATGGTTTCACGATAGATTTGGATTTTCCCAGTATATATGTGGTAAAGTGGTATTCATCAGTGGATGAAAGTGGGGCATCAATATAGAATCTATATACAATGGAGGATTTATTAATTATAGAAAATTAAAGGACCTACAAGTCTATAAATTGTGAATGGATATTCTGAATAAGTAGTGAGAACACTTCAATTGAGAGAGGAGTGAGATTTCAAATTGTGATTGGTTGTAAACCAGGAGGGACACTAAGTCTGCTCCAAACTTTGTAAACAATAGTGCACTTTTAGTGGATTTTGTACATCAATGAATCACCATTGTATGCTCCCTAGATTTATCCTTGTGAGGGTGAACCAAGTAAAATCTATGTGTCTTGTGTATGATTTAATTCCTATTCATACCATTTTGGAGGAAAGAGAGAGAGATGAGAGTTTTGTATAAAAAAGAAAAAAGATCAAAAGGGGTAGTTGTGTTAATCTGTCATACCCTGATTCATCCCCCCTATCAGGGTATTTTACCTAGTGGGATTAATAAATGATTACAAATTTTATCATATGAAAAAAACCACATATTGATTTGTGAAATATAGGAATCGACACCACATTAATCAAAGTTACAGTTTTCTTATGATGCCCATAAATACATTTTTAGTGTTTTAAAAAACTAAAATGCATGTTTAATGATAAAAAAGATATCATATTAATGTTAAATCATGGGAAAAAACCATTTAATTATTTATGACATGTATGAAAAAACTATTTTTTTATTACACATGCCGTGTGCTCAGAATGACTGAATAACAAATTATAAAAGATATAAAAGTTTTAGAAACATGTGTTAGGGTGTCAAAACCAAGAAAACAATGTCATATTTCCCTGGAATATTGGGACAAAAATCATAAATTTAAATGTGAAATGTAGGAACTAATGTCTCGTCATTACGAATGATGGTTTGCCTGTTATAGCCATAAACAAGTTTTTAGTGTTTTAAAACCCTAAAATGTTCATGGAATGGTCAAAACCATAGAAAAAACATATATTTATGGGAAATAATATCAAAAAAAACAAAAAGTTATTTTTGATGTGTACGCAAAGAAAACATGTCAATCTGACATGCGTTGTGGTGCAAAAGACTCAGTAACTACTCCTTAAAGGTACAAAAACCTTTAAAAACAAGTGTTGTGGGGCCAAAAACAAGAAAAAATGTCAAGTTTCCCTGAAATTAGGGGACAATGACCATATATTTAAATGTGAAATATAGGAATTGACAACACATCCTTCTGAATGATTATTTTCCCGTTAAGGCCGTAAACACATTTTTAGTGTTTTAAAACACAAAAATGTTCATGGAATGATCAAAACCGTAGAAAAAAACCTCATATTGATGTAAAATAATTGTAAAACCCCTCATAAGTAATTTTTGACATGTATGAGTATAAAACACCTCAATCTGACATGCAGTGTGGTCGAAATGAATCAGTAAACATTTCTTAAAGGTATAAAAACCATTAAAAACAAGCATCAGGGGGGAGAGGGGTCAAAACTTGGAAAACGATGTTATATTTCCATAAAATCATGGTAAAATGACCTTATATTTAATTGTGAAATGTATGAATTGACAACACATCTTTCTCAATTACATTTTTCTCGTTATGCTTGTAAATGTATTTTTAGTGTTTTAAAACACTAAAATATGTGTAGAATGGTTAAAACCATACAAAATGACCTTATATTTACTTAAAATCATTTTAGAAACCATCTCTAAGATATTTATGATGTTTATGCATAGAAAATATATCAATACGATGAGCAGTGTGGTTGTAATGACTCCGTGACCACTTCTCAAAAGTTCAAAACCTTTAAAAACAAGTGTTCGGGGGTCAAAACCTAGAGAAAAACATTGAATTTTCCTGATATAAATGGAAAATACTATATATTTAATTCTTAAATATAGGAATCGAGGAAACTTCATTCCGAATGATGGTTTTCCCGTTATGGTTATAAACCCATTTTTTAGTGCTTTAAAACACTAAAACATGAATGTAATGATAAACACCATAGAAAATGACTATAGATTGATGTCAAGTAATTGGAAAACAACCATTATGTTATTTTGGAGTTTTATGAGTAGAAAACACATCAATCCGATGTGCGGTGCGGTTAGAATGACTTAGTAACCACTTCTTAAAGGCACAAAAACCTTTAAAAAGGAGTGTTAGGGGGTTAGAACAAAGAAAATGATATCGGATTGCCCTAAAATCTTGGTAAAGTGACTATATATTTAATTTTTAGCTGTAGGAACCATTTTCACATCATCACTAATAACAGTTTTCCCGTTATGTTTGTAAAATTGTTTTTAGTGTTTTAAAAAACAAAAACATGCGTGGAACAATCAAATCCATAGAAAATGACCACATATTGACATGAAATCATTGGGAAACCACCACTAATATTTTTATGTGTAATCACAAAAAATGTCATTTTGATGTGTGGTGTGGTCAGAATGACTTAGTAACCACTTTTTAAAGGTTCAAAAACCATTAAAAACAAGTTTTAGGGGTCAAAACTAGGAAAATGATATCAGATTGCACTGAAATTAGGATTCAATGAACTTATATTTAATTTTGAAATTTGGGAAATTATAGAACATCATTACAAATGACAGTCTGCTGGTAATAGACATAAATTCATTTTTAGTGTTTTAAAACAGTAAAACGGGCATGGAACGGTCAAAACCATATAAAAAGACCATAGATTGAAATCAAATCATTTTAAAACCACCTATAAATTATTTTTGACATGTACATGTAGAAAACATGTCAATCTAAAATGAAGTGTGGTTGGAATGACTAAGTAACCACTTATTAATGGTACAAAGGTCTTTAAAAACATGTTTTGGGGGGTCAAAACTAGGAAAACAACATCAGATAGACAAAAAATTAGTGTAAAAGGACATATCTTTAATTGTGAAATGTAGGACCTAACAACACATTAT
This sequence comes from Viscum album, assembly GCA_963277665.1. Taxonomy (NCBI): domain Eukaryota; kingdom Viridiplantae; phylum Streptophyta; class Magnoliopsida; order Santalales; family Viscaceae; genus Viscum; species Viscum album. The sequence goes on along the minus strand of OY728134.1, from coordinate 461,286,055 downwards.
TTCAAATAACGGTTTTCCTATTATAGATGTAAACACATTTTTAGTGTTTTAAACCACTAAAACATGAATTGAATGGTCAAAACCATATAAAAAGACCACATATTGACATCAAATCATTGGAAACCACTACTAAGTTATTTTTTATGTTTACGTGCATAAAACACATAAATATGACATGCGGTGTGTAGGATCAAAATAATGAATGTATATGCTCAATATACAAGGGTGGGGGTGAATTGTATTCTTTAAAAATTCTTTTATAACTTTTAAATATTGTAATGTTTAAATAAGTTAAACAAGGTAGATTCACTAGACCTCTTAGTTCTATAAATGTTCTAGGTTCCAGAAATATGGTTCTAGAAATGAAAGTTATGAAAAGTTTACAAAGAAAAAGATTCTACCTTAAAGCGTATAGAATCTCACTAATCAGAATATACAAAAACAAGGAAGCGTAAGATAATTATACTTTCTTTAATAATGAAATGCAGCGAAAAAAAAAACTTGAAACAATACAAGTAACAATTATTAAATATTTTAACCCAAAGAGTAGGGTATCCAACAACCTTGGATAAAGGTCCCTTGGTTTATACATTCAAGAAATTCTGTATTACCCACACCAGGGTAAGCCCTCGATAGGAATATAAGAATCTGTCTTGCTATCCCCGCAAGCCCTCGAACTTCAAGGTAGTCGACACCTTTGTCTTCCTTAGCAAGGAAGTCCTTGAACATTAAAGTAGTCAGAACCTCTGTCTTCCTGTCCCCGGAATCCCTCGAATGTACTCAACAACATTTGGATTTACACGAGGCAATTCTAAACCAGATGTTCCGTACACACTAAGCATGAGAGTTTCTCTCTCTAGAAATCACCTTAACAGCGTGTAATCTCTAGAGTGATAAAACCACACAGAAAGTATGTTATGAGCTCTTTAAAATGAGCTCCTATTTATAGGCACATCTCCAATGGTCGGATCCCTCCTCCAACGGTCATATTTTTCCTTGATTTTCAGAGGGACCTGCACACATGTCACTCAAACTACGGTTGGTTAGAAACAGAATGTATGACATCATTTCATAACTCTATCCTGGATAGAAAAAATATGGTAACTTATCCAAAATAAATTTTATTAGAGTCTCAGAAAAATGAAAACTTCAGAGTCTAAGTAATTAACCAATCAGAGTCTATATTACATGATATTCAGATTCTGTTTATCAAGAAATTCATAGTCTGAACTCATAAGAATTCGTAACCAGAATTCGGAGTATGAGTTAATAAGAATTCGTAACCTGAATTCAGTGTCTGAATTCATGAGAATTCATAACTATAATTCGGTGTCTGAATTTATAAGAATTCGTAATAAGAATTTAGAGTCTGAGTTCATAAGAACTCATAATCAGAATTTGGAGTTTGAATTCAGAGTACTCGGAGACTGGACTCATAAGAGTTCAGAGTCTGAATTCGGATCCTAAAACAGAATTCTCTAAATACAAGTATATATAAGATTCTGAGGTTTGGCAATATGAAACCAAATTTTTCACATAGAAATAAAATGATTTAGACTTAACAAATTATAGTATGAACAATGAAAACATGGTAAGGATAAATTTTCTTTGGTGAAGGAAAAAGTTCCCTTATGAAAGCAAAACTGGGTAAGAAGAAAATTTTTCTTGAGGAAGGAAAATTTCCTTAAGGAAGGAAAATTTTCTTTATCAAGATAAAATACATTTATCCTTAAGATTGAAAGTTTGAGAATTTCAAAACATGAAGGAATGGAAAATTAATAAGGAAACCTTATTGACTCAACAATCTTTCCCTTTTTGGAAAGCACAAACAACCTTACGAAAAAGAATATAAGAACTTAGAAAATAAAACTTATCTCCCTTAACACATGGAAAAGATGAATAAGACAAACTCCACCTTAGTTTTTGGGAACACTAAGGATTGTATTCTGATTTCCTGAATGATATTTTTCATTATCTTGCATATGAGAAACTTCATGATGAAAACTCCGCCTTATATTAACCCCCCCCCTTACTTAGGGAAATTTATTTTTTACTTAGTATTCCTTTTGACATTCCTTTCTCCCCCTCTGTGATTTTCAAAAAAGAATATAGGGAATGGAAAAGGAAATATGGTACCTGAATGATTAGTACTGGACAACACAAAAAGTAGAGAGCAACCAAAATTTCATTATGTTTGGAAAAAATTTGTACAAGCAATAAAAAAAAGATCAGATTGAAAAAAAATCATCTTTCTTTCTCCTTCAGCATCAGCTTCTTGTCTATGGTTATCATCTTTTTGAGATCCTTATGACATTCCTCTGCACACTTGAGAAGATGATTCTGATCTTCCGATTTCTTATCTAAGGCGTTAATCTTATCTTCATAAACCTTGAGAGCCTCTTCCTGAGCCTTTAACTGTTCATCTTTCTTAAGAAGCTTCTCTTTAATTTCAATCTGGAGATCTGTTTCTCTCTTCCAACTTTGAGAAACTGAATACAAAATTCCATTAATATCCTTCACTTCTTACATCCAAGTATTTTTCTCAAGGGTAAGATTTTATTTAAAGATATTAGAGAGATCCTTGATCTTTCCCACTTCTTTTTCAAACGCATCTTTGACATTATCTTGAAACTCTTCAAAAATTATCATATCTTGAACTGTTTTCTTTGACCAGCTTATTATCTTCTTAAAAGATCTCTTGTGAGCTTCGTAGCCAATGAAAGTCTTGAAGTCTACCTCCAGTTTAACACACTTATCCATCACCATGGATACCGAATCTGACTTTTGATTTAATGTGTGTTGGATTATCTGGCATCTCGAGTCAATACTTGGAAATATCGGAATAGTCCCAACAAGCTTCTTCAAATATTGGACTACAAAATCATGTCCTAGGGATAACGATTCCAAATATGAGACTTTGCTTGTTGAGGGTTCCTTTTCTATCTCAGCAGCTTTCCTCTTCGATGATCCACCATATTACTTCTTCTTCACAACATCTTTACTAGGTGTATCAACAACAACCTGTTTTACCTTATCAACCTTCAAAATGACTTCTTCTTGATTCAGAGATTCATGTTCACTATCAGATAGCTGAACGATTTTATATTCATCAACATATTCCTTCTCAGTTCGTACCTCAGTATCCTTTGGTTTAATGAAGTCATGATTAGAACTTTCTTCCTCAGATAGCTTATTCACTTCATCTTCACCCTTCTTATCCTCTCCTTTCTCGTATTTCCCAGGAGTAGCGAGCTTTGAAGACTCTGCTTCAGAAATTTGGATTGAGAGCTTCTCAGATGGAATTTTCTTCTCATGAAAATCTTCAACTTACTTTATGAGATCTTCATTTTCATCACTGGCTTCTTCTTCTTCAACTGGTTTTTCTTGGACTTTTTCTGGAGTTAAGAATTTTTTTACAGGGGTCTCTGGTAAAGCTTCAACCAAGAAATATTTTGGTACTGGAATATTTTCGGATGCTTTCTCAGTATCCTTCATAATTGATTGAACTTTCATAGCTTCAGTCATCTTCTTCTTTTGTTTCTTTTATTTTTCTTGCTTCTCAACCTCATCAACAGTCTTCTCTTTTAAGATGTTTTCTTCAATAACATCCAAACCAAAACTAGGCTCCCCTTCTTTCTTATTTTTCTTTTCTTCCCTCCATTTAGATACTACCTAATCTGGATATTATTTTTTATTTCATAGGCTTTGGAGGTGCGGATTGGAGATCTTTAGGCTCTGGGGTTTTTCCTTCCTCTTTTACTTCCTTCAACTTCCTCTACCTTGTAGACTTTTTAGACAGTTCAACAACCTCCTATTTCTCCAGTATGGCTTCAGCTTCTTCTTTTGGAAAGTCATAAAATTCATTGTATTCCTTAGAAAATCTGACTCTCATCCTTTTCAAGGTATCATCACTAACCAACATGACATTGCAATTCCTTGGCTTTGAACTAAAAGGAATTTTAAAAGATTCTAGGCACCGAAAAATCAACTTTGAAAGAATGGATGGATACAAAATAATCCAAGCCTTCAGATTTACAATCTTTATATTCTCAATCGTAATCAGAATATGCTTCACCAGGTTGATCTTTCTTAGGTTTACCAGAAAATCCAGAATATACAAGTCACTCTTCTTCAGTGTATCCTTTTCAACTTTTCTCGGAATGATGAATCCTTGAACCCATAACTCGAGAGTCCGATAACTCGTAGACAGATGAGCGATCTATGAAGTCGTTACTTCATAATGTCCAAGACAATCCATGGAATTCACCCTATCAAAACTTCCTTTAATATCAGGCAGCTTGTGAGAACAAAACTCAACTTCCCCTTCAAATGGAATACCAACAAATCTTGCAGCCTTGGTGTTTGGAAGAGAAAAAGTCTTCCCATAGCTCTTGAAAGAAAACATATCTCTACCTTCTCCCTTGAAAAAACATACTATTTCATAAAATTCAAATAGAAAATCTGGATATACCAAATCATGAGCTCCTGGCTTCGATATGCAAACACCCTCCCATCCATTCAGCTTGATGTTCTTTGAGATGACAGAATCATACTTGGTGAAGAAGTTTGGATGCACCAACCTTTCTCTATAAACCTGCCACTCCGAGATTGTCTTGATAGTTGACATGTATTTTTGAGAAGATTCTTCGACAGACATTCAGATTTGAGAAAGATCTATGAAGTTCAGAATGGGATTTTGTAGAAGGGAAGAACTTCAACACGCAAAGGCTTGAATTTCGATGTGGGACTACCATTTGGGAGTCCTTTATATATGAAATTAACACGACAATTCATCTTCCAAACTCAATCCTATGGTTGAGAAGCTTTCTGATCATATCTGACGGTTGGGATGATAATCGGAAGGAAATTTTGGTTGAATTCGATCTTTTGAGGTTTTAAATAAAAAAAAATTTGATTTAAGGAAAAAATAAAAGAATCCAAAAATTTTAAAACCAAAAACAAAAATACCAACAAGTAAAAGATGATTACGAAAAGTTACAGAAATAAATATACCTCTCGAATTGCTAGGAATATTATTCGTAATGAGTAAAATTATTCTTGATGAACATTAAAAAAACTTCAAAGTAATTTTGAATATGAAAAACTCCATTACAAAAAAATCTAAGTATGAAAATTTCATTAGGAAAATTTTTAGTTCGAAAATCTTCATCACAAAAATTTAGAAAATCTTCATTATGAATTTTTATAAAATATTTATTATGAAAATTTAGAAAATATTCATTAATTTTTTTTGGAAATCATCATTACAAAAATTTAGAAAATCATCATTACGAAAATTTAGAAAATATTAATTATGAAATTTAGAAAAACTTTATTATGAAAATTTAGAAAATCCTCTTTATAAAAATTTAGAAAATCTTCATTATGAAAATTTAGAAAATATTTATTATGAAAATTTATATTATGAAATTTTTTGAAAATTTCCAACAAACCAATTTACTCCCTTATGAAAAAGAGCTTGTTACTGTAAGGACATTGGTTTCAACAGGAATCTATTAAGGAAGATTACCTTACAGTTATCATTCCTAACTTCTGTTTAATATATTCAAATCTATCTGAGGGTAATGATTTTGTGAAAATATCAACAAGTTCATCTTGCATTCTGATAAATTAAATAATGATATCTCCTTTTTGTGTGTGATCCCTAAGAATGTGATTCCTAATATCTATGTGTTTTTCACGAGAGTGATGTGTGTGGTTTTTACTTAGGGCAATGTAACTTGTATTATCACACAAAATATTTGTTTTGGTAAAACTCATAACATAGTCTGTGAGTGTGTGTTGCATCCATAACACTTGAGCAAAACAACATCCAGCTGCTACATATTCATCTTTAGTGGTGGAAAGTCCTACTGAGTGTTGTTTTTTGAAAGACCAAGAAACTAATGAATCTCCCAAGAAATGACAAGTTTTAGATGTACTTTTCCTATCCATTCTACATCCACCAAAGTCAGCATCCGAAAAACTTTTCAGAACAAAATCATTTTCAGAAGTATAAAAGTGTCCTAAATCAATTGTTCCCTTTAAGTAGAAAAAATTTCTTTTCACTACCTTTAAATGAGATTACTTAGGATTGGATTGATATCTTGCACATAAGCATATTGGAAACATTAAGTCTAGATGACTAGCAATTAAGTATAGTAAACTTCCTACCATACCTCTAAAAGATGTTTGATCCACTGGTTTCCTAGCTTCATCAAGATCAAGTGAATTTGAGGTACTAATGGGAGTACTAATACTATTGGTGTTTTCATATCCATACTTTGTAAGAAGATATTTAATATACTTATGCTAATATATATCGGTTACTTCGGGTTTTTGAGAAACTTGAGAACCTCAGAAAAATGTTAACTCACCCATCATACTCATTTCAAACTCAAGTTTCATTAGATCCACAAAGGAATCAGTTGAATATTGATGAGTTGAACCAAATATAATGTCATCAACATAAATTTGCACAATAAAAACATTTTTTTTATCATTTTTTATAAAAATAGTTGGATCTTCATTACCCTTAACATAATTATTTTGAAGCAAAAATCTTATAAGTCCATCATACCAGGATCTTGGTGCTTGTTTAAGTACATACAAAGCTTTGGTAAGTTTAAAAACATGTTCAGGATGTTTTTGTCTTCCAAACCAGGAGGTTTTTCAACAAAAACTTCCTCTTGAACATAACCATTAAGGAAAGAACATTTCACATCCATTTAAAAAAGTTTGAAGTTGAAGAATGCTGCAAATGAAATTAAAATCCAAATAGATTCAAGTCTAGCTACTGGACCATAGGTTTTTTCATAGTCTATTCCTTCATGTTGATTATAGCCTTTAAAAACTAATATAGCTTTAATTCTTACTATGACGCCATTTTAAACACACTTATTTCTAAAAACTCATTTTACTCCAATAATAGAAGTTTCCTTAGGTCTTTAAACCAAGGTACAAACTTTATTCCTATCAAATTCATTTATCTCATCTTGCATGGATTTGATCCAATCATAATCACCTAAAGCTTCATTAGTGATTTTTGGTTCTAAATGGGAAAGGAATGATATATGTTCTAATTCATTTCTTATAGAACTTCTAGTCCTTACAGGTTGATTTACATCACCAATGATACTATCATTGGAATGATTATTTAGAAACAACTGATTTGGGTTTTGTAAAACCTATTCATCAACATATGGTAGAAAATATTCTAGGGTAAATTTCTGAGAAACATTTTCTTGAATGTTTTCCTTATCATAAGGATATTATATCAAGGGTTTAAAATCTATTTTTGAAAACATATCTGAGGATGTAGGTTGGGGTTGTTTAAAAAAAGGGATCAGTTTCATCAAATTTAAAATGTACAGTTTCATCAACAGTACAAGTGTTTTTGTTGAAAACTCTATAGGTCTTTGAAGTTGTGGAGTAGCCTAAGAAAATTCCTTCATCATATTTTTGTGCGAATTTATGTAAATCATATTTAGTATTTATAATGAACACTTTGCAACAAAATACCTTGAGGTAGGAAAGTCTAGGTTTTATACCATTCCATAACTCATAAGGAGTTTTACTAAGAAAAGGTCTAATAAAAACTCGATTTATAGAATAAAAAGTAGTACTTACAACATCAGCCCAGAAATGTTTTGATATAGAATATTCACTGAACATGGTTCTAGTTATCTCTTAAATAATTCTATTTCTTCTTTCAACTACACTATTCTTTTGAGGAGTTCTTAGTGATGAGAAGTTATGAGTAATAACATTTCTACTATAAAAAGTTTCAAATTCAGAATTTTGAAATTCTCCTCCATGATCACTAGGAATATTTATCAATGGAAGGTTTTTCACATTTTTAACTTGGCCTCCAAAAATTTTAAATAAGAAAAAGCTTCATACTTCTTTGCTAGAAAATACACCCACGTAAATCTATTGTAGTCATCAACTAAGAAAAATACATAATATTTTCCCCCAATGCTTCCAGATTGTGTTAGGCCAAAAAAATCCATATTCACCAATTGTAATGCATCAGTTGTTGAGAATTCACTGAATGTTTTAAAACTTGATTTATGTTGCTTTCCATATTGGAAAGGATCACAAACTTTTGGAGAATCAAATATAATCTCTGGTATATCATTAACAAGTCTTTTCTTGTAGAGTTTACATAGGTTCCTATGGTTACATTGACCTAACCTTCTCTTCCATAACCAAGAATGATCTTACATTGCACAAAGACAAGGTATATTTTGGCTCCTAAGGTATTCTAAGTTTAGTGTGTATACATTCTCTTGCCTATGGGTAGAAAGAATAAACTCTTCCTTGGAATTGTGTACTAAGCACTTATTATTCCTAAAATTCATTAGGTAACCTTCATCACATAATTGTCTTATTCTAATGAGGTTGTTCTTAAGACCCTTAACAAATAAAACATTCGAAATCAAAGTTTTTTCAAGAATAACAATGTTACCTATACCAACAGTTTCTCCCTAAGCATTATCTCCTAAAGTTACTTTTCCTCCTTTCATCTTGATAATATTTTCAAGGAAGTTTTTGTTACCCGTCATATGTCAAGAACATCCACTATCCATGTACTAAGTATTACTGTTGGTACTTTCTTTATTTTCTTGAAAATAAAAGAGTTAGACTTTTGGAACCCAAACTTTCTTGGATCCCGAAATTTCAGAAATCAAAATCTTAGGTATCCACATTTTCTTTGAAAAATAAGCTTTATGAAAACCTAAAGATTGGGTTTTATTTAGGGAACAAATTTTTTCCTAGTGTCCCCCTCACTGACATTTAGTGTAGAATGGAGCACTATGAGGAACAAAATAGTTATTACTAAAAATCGGTTTTGAACTGGTGTAACCAAAACCAGAGTTATTCCTCAGAGGTCAGATTTTTGAATACATCTCAAAAAAAGTTTCTTTACCTAAGGTAAAATTTGACAAACACTTCATCAAGGAAAGTATTTCAGACTTTACTTTAACAATTAAGTTTTTATCTTCAAAAACACTAGTTTTGGAACTAGAGTTATCCTATAAAAGATTTTTCTTATAAATTACTTTTTCAAGATCCTTAAAAAGTTTATCCTTCTTCGAATTCAATTCCTAGAGATTTTTTGGAATATTTTCGAAAGAAAAAATTTTCTTATCAATATCTTTAGAAATATTTGATATTTCTTTAGTAAGAATAGTATTTCTCATATTTTCCTTATCAAAAGTTTTCTTGAGTTTTGAATTCTCATTCTCAAAGAGTTTAGCAAATCTAGAAACTTCTTCATAAGTAGGAAAAGTATTAACTTTATCAGAAGAGGATTCTTTATCAGAAGATTTATAATATTTATCATCACTATAATTATCATTAAAAGATACATTGGTCATGGATTCAACATTGGGTACCTTAGCCATTAGAAAATGACTTTCAATAGGTAGTTTGGCTAGTAAACCAAGATTCTTCTAACTAGAATATTCGTACTCTGCGGATTCTTTAGAAGATCTCCACCACTGGTACTCCAAGTTTCATTAGCTTTCAATTTTTCTTAGTTTTATCCTTGTAGAACTTATTTCTATTCCTTTCATAATGCTTTTCCTTTCTATCATTCCTCTTAAGAATAGGAAAATCTGGTCTGATGTGTCCTGCCCTTTTACATTTATAACAAGTGACTTCAGAGTCTTTATTGTCTTTCCATTATTTCTTCTTGTATCTATACTTATAATATTTATTCCCAACTATCTTGTTCATCCTTCGAGAAAGATTATCTAGTTCATTCTTTGAATGTTCACTTTCACTAGATTCAGATTGAATGACAACATTCTTAGATTTGGATCTTGTAACCCTCTCAGGAGTTCTCGATTTCATTTTGTAAAACCCCAACCCTAGATTCCTAAAGTCAGTGCATTATTTTAATATGTTGGAATGATCACAAGGAATAAATTCCTGAAAGACCGATTAGTTTAGCTATCTTGAAAATAGATTACATACATGAACGTTACATTACACTTTCTAAGATACAAAAAAACTAATACTTTGAGGATGCCATTGTTCCCTTAGCTTAACCCTGTATCTCAAACATAAAACACTTCTTAGGATCGTGGGAAAATAAAACATAAGAAAGGTGTGAGCTCAGGTGCTCAATAAGGGTGAATAATTTAGCAGAAGATAACATATACCATATGCATGGTGAATAATTGAAAACACATGCCTTTACAAATAATAAACATGAAAACTTTATGGCAGAAATATGAGTTGAGTAAATAATGCCATAATAAAACATAGTCATGGGTATTATACTAGTCGAATAACCACATGAACTATCAATATTATTTTCATAATGATGGAATGTATTATTCTAGACATTCTAAAACATTTTGTCAAGGCCTCAGCCAAGACGTCTAAAAATGATTAAGGCCTCGGCAAAAACCATATATCTAATTGGGAAAGGCCTCGTCCAATTCCACATTTTATTGTCTCATGAGACCTACCGAGGCATCAAAGAGCTATAGAGGCCCCCACCCATCACTTACTATGTCTAATACATTCCTCATATGAAAAGGTTGAAACATTACATAAACATTCGTATTAAAAATAACATATGAAATGTCAATACTTTATCCATAAACCATGAATGGTATAAAAATAACACATCCACATTAAAACAAATCACAAAACCTTAGATAAAATATGGAATATTTTTATCATAATAAATAAACTTCAAACAAGTTTAAAATCCATCAAAGGATGTTGACATAGATGAAAATGATTCGTAAAACTCTTTGAGAGAAATACCCCTTTTTCACGAAATCCTTTGTAAGTCTCACAATTCATAAAATAAGTCATTTAAAAGAGATTTTTGAATCAAAGTTTCCCATACCACTTTGAAACTTTTGAAAATAGTTATCATTTCAAAACATTCATGTCTATATAAATAAATCCTTAAATCATTTTGAAAATACGGACATTAATTAAAAGGGTTTAGAGAGATAAATCATTAAAACATTTAACATGTTGATCTAGTTAAATAAACCCTCACATTAAAACCTTAAAAAATTCCTTTTGAAAACATTTTTATGAAATATGGGTATCTATGATAATTATTTCCAAGAAAATACTTACACATGAACAATCTCGGATAATAATGAGATTTAGGAAATAAACCTTACCTTGCACTTTCCATTTGTCAAGGGCACGTTTAACCTTCTGTATAATGACCATAATATGTTATTAAATTATAACAGAACCATATTAATATTTATTATATCATACTTGATTCATTTATGACTTTATACAACCCATTTAATAATTATTTCCATGTTAAATTAACATTTCGGGTAATAATCGCTTTCTTTATTGTACGTGTTTTAACTTGTTACTCGTGATTGTATCACTTAAATCAAGATTTAAATACTTCCAGAATATAAAATACTATTTATATTTCATATATATTTAGAATATAAATATGTATAATAGACATATATATGAAATGGAAAACACCATTTATGGAGATGGTAGTCCGAACGTACACATAAACATTGTTTCCGTTTTCATATCTTATTGAACGGAAGTAAGTGAATAAGATATATGTAAGTACATAAATATACACACACAAAAACACACACACACACACACATATATATATATATCCAGTATCATTATTATTTAATATATTACATACTTATTAGTAATATATATTTTTATAATCGTCGATGAATGGTGAATGTGGAAATGAATCTCATCGCGTCGTGGAGACGATAATCCGTACGTATGCACGAGTGACAATATCATTATTTTGATTTAAAATAGCACTTAAATAGATGGTATATCATAAATACAGATTAATTATCGTTTTATATTTATTATTTACATCAACTATACATCATTATTATAACAGTCCAAATAATAATGTATTGAATAACAACTACACCACGACGTGGAGACGGTAAGCCGTACGTACGTACGTATAGTGACATGTCATTCATAGGATGGATAAAATAATGAATATGGTTGTACCATATTTATAATAACATCATAGTATTTAGAATATATTGGAGTTATTATTTTATAATGGAAACAACAAAGAAAGAGGAAGTGGAAGAAGAAAAGAACTTGAAAGAGGTGATGAAATATTTACCTCTTCTTCGGGTTCTTCCTTTTGATTTGATTAAAAGGGATTATTACATTGGCTTTATGATCAAACTAAGGACTCTATAATCAAGTGAGGGAAGTTGGGAGGATATTTGGGCAGGTTTCGGTGGATCCAAATGGCTTTGGTGGCGTGATTTTGAGAGAAGTGGAAGTGCCCTTTTATAAGAGGGGTGAGGGTCACTTTATGAAAAGATTAAAGTATTAATTTATTAAACAATCATATTCGGTTCATAATGGTTCCAAATGAATTTATTTTGAGACTTAGGTGATTATGGGTCAAAATCCTCTCAACCAATATGTTTTAGACAAGTTTAGGTTACCATTGTAACCTTATCTTTTAGATTTAACTCTTAGTTAAATAGTTTAACTTTTACCGTGTCTTCTTATATTCTTTCTATATATGGTTAAAAAAAACTACTCTAAACTTACAAGAGAACCTCAAGTGGCTCATTAATGACATATATAATATTATTTAAGACCTTTTTCCAAACCTTACATTTTTAGGAATATTATATCATCCAATAATATAGTATTTGTTTTAGATATTAATTTATGTCAATCTTGACACTATTTGGTATTTTGTTTTTGTGAAAGTCATAAAAACTTGATTACTTATAAAACGATACATTGAATCATACCTAACATGTCATATTCTCCTAGAAAACTTGTTTATGTCATAAAAAATTTGAAATTATATTTATTTTAATATTTATAATAACATTTATTTTATTCTTTCGTTAATAAGGTAATTACTGCATCATAATTGTGTAATTAATGAATATAATTATTTAATCTCTAAAAATTATAAATAAAATACCATTATATATAAAATATTTTTATCTTTCTAATGAATATTTATAGTCGAATTTAACTTATGTATAACCATATATTAAAAATGGTTTAGTTATTATGCTTTGATTTTAACTGTTTTAACTCTTCTTTAAATAAAATAATAATAAATGTCTTAATCTAATCCAAGTGGACATAAAGGGTTATATTTTATTCCTAAGTTTGTTTTTGGTCGAATTATAGTTATCCAATATAATTAGGACATGTTTTAGGGTAATAATAATATCATTTTAACCCTTAATTACCCTATTTACTTTTAAACGTGGTAAATAAAAGTAAGAAGTTACTATTCCACAAAAATTATTTTAATCTTATTGAAACACATTTTACTCCTTGATATTAACCGTGTCGTTCAGATTTTCTAAATTCTACTCATAGAAGCGGTAAAATTATGTTTTATGTAAATTTGCAAATACTCCTAGGTGGTGGGTAAAAGACGATAAAAAGTTCGATAAATTTTTTACATATCTAAAATTATTATAAATTGACTCCAATTAATTAAATTGAATTTATAAAGGTATTATGTATCTATTTTGACCTAAAATAAATTTAAATAAAATAAATAATTATTTAAATAAAAAATCGGTTTTAAACAATAACTCGTTGTTTTTCACTATTCATCAAAAATTGAATGTTTTCATAAAAATACAAAAAATTCACCCTAACCTAATTTAGATATTCTGAATTCAAAAATGAATTATATTTTACCAATTTAAAAACATAGAAGTTTCATTAATAAATTTAAAATCAATTCCCGTTGTCAAAACCAAGAAGCGTATTTTTAAGAAATAATAACTATCAAAAGATTGACACTTGTTTATGTCCCATTTCACAGTGAAATTACATAAAATAACCATCATTGGATTAAATGGTAAAAATATAATCTAATTATACTTACAAACCATTAAAATTTATAATTCAACACTATAAATTATTTTGATTAAAAAATTGGTTTTTAGTTAAAATATATTATTTTTCACTATTCACCCAAATATGAAAGTTATCAGAAAAACACAAAAAATTATTGAAAATTAATTATTATTATAAGGCCCCAGCCATAAACCTTACTTAATCTTGAGTTATTACAAGATTACACGTTGAGGATCTTTTCGGGTTTAGAGTTTTAGAGAATTAGATCATAAAACTTGCATTACATTCCACATATAAACAAAGTGGTTACATAAAGATAGTATTCTTAATTCCCATCAATGGTAACATATTCAAAATAAAACATGGATTATTTCTTGACACATCCTTGACTCTATCATCGTATCATGTACCTTTCCCTTGACCTGTGAAAAACATTTCAAAAACTTGGGATGAGCATAAAAACTCAGTATGGGTTATAAAAACATGGAAAGGAAACATGGGTACATACATACATAAGAGTGAAATCATACTTTACCCATAAAACATAATCACTTTAACATACCTCATAAAATCATGAATAAATCATAGAAATCATAAGACATAAAGGTAACTTGAGGCATTCATAACATTCTTACGTAGGGAGTAACCCTCTTGGTTACGTTTGGAATACCCATCACAGTATATTCCCTAAAATCTCTTCGGAGAAACCTTAATGTTTCACTCCTTCGCGTTACCCAATGCATTGGAGAGCTATAACGGGCTCACCCGCCCTTAGTTTATCACGGAACCACCCATCTTCATAATAATGCCCAAGTACCATAACATAATCATATCACATAAAACATGCATAAAGGAAACATAGAATTTCCACATTTCAATCACGAGATATCAATACAACACATTGATATAAAAAAATTATGAAAACCATTTTCAATACCAAAATAAAAGAAAAGTAAAACATGGTATTTAATTTTCTTTTAAAAAGAAGGTATGGCTTGTAGAGGAAGCCGAAACTCAAATAACGGTTACGACGGTGGAGAAGTCGTTGTCGCCGCATACGTACGACAAAAACATTCCCTTTTGTCGTTTAGTAAACGCTTCGTATAAAAAAGATTCCTTTTGAATAAATTTAAAAGTCAAAGGGGTTTATACACTGTATAAAATAAAGTTGTGTATAAAATAAAATATGCCTCAACGAAAGGAGATTGAGACGAAGTCCCATACAAAGATAATTTTTAAAAATAAAATAGATACATTATGTGTATTCACTATAAGTACACATAAATAAAGTACAAATACAAGATACGACATAATAATATAATGACATAATTTGAAAGTAGGAGATTAACCCAAAGAATGGAAATTGGGTTAAGAAGTTTCCATACCTCGTATCTGACTTGACCCGACCTTTCTTTAAACTCCTGAATAATAAACTTTAGTTAATCTCTACTTTCTTAAGAACCTTTTTCAAGTTCATTATTCCTTTTATACCATGTTATGAACATCATGTAATTATTTAAGTTAATAATGTTCATTTTGTCGGTATTTGGTTCTTAAGTCAAAAATAGACTTCTTACACTTACATGTTGTTAATTTGGTCAATGTTTCATTATATCCAGAATATTATTCATGATGTAGATATCATTTATGTCATATATATCCAGTACATTCATGTATTTAAAATATTACATAATCATTTAGAGGTAAGAAATGAAATGCACCGTTCATGGAGACGGTAAGCCGTACGTACGCATGAACGCTACTTCCATTTCTATTTCATATTTCATGGAATGGATTCATAATGGTATAAGAGTATGTTATAACTCCATATATAATATCATTAACTTTATCCTTTACACATCCCACATATGGTATTAACGATTCAAATCACTTTTAGGGGGCGGTAGTCCGCACTTCCTAAAATGAAGATATCGTGTTTACCCATAATGGAAACCATAAAGTATGACCAAAATGAAGAAAAACAGAAGCTTAAGGAAAACATATACATAATATATATCATATATAAAAATAGTGACATCATAATGGCCACCTTTGAAGGTGTTAAATGAGTATTGAACAATCATCGTTTCGGGAGGCATAATTTCGCCATCCACGGAAAACGTATGTTCTTTAACCATTTGATGTAGTTGTGTGAGAGTGTAGCTCAAATAACTCTTATAACAACATCCTAGTATATTGAAGATACTGGTGTTGTTACAAAAGAAGTAAATAAAAAGAGTTTAGGGGGTTGGAGAATCAAAATAACACAAATGAGCATGAGAGGATGAATTACCTTAAAAAGTGTAACTCCTTTTGATTTGAGCCTAAAGGCTTCCTTTGAAAGGATTCTGCCCAAGGGGAATCCTCTAGGATGAGGAGAGGGATGTGGAGAGAGCAAATGGGCAGGGGTTGGCCGAGACAAAGGCTTGAAGAGGTGTGAAATGAGGTAGAGGTGGGGGCCTTTTATAAGAGGAGAGGAGGGGCACTTTTGGAAAGTAAAGAAACATTACATTATTTGAAAATGTGTTTCGGTTCTAAAAGGTCCCACATTGATATACTTCGTGGATAAGGTGATATGGCTTCGAAATCCACTCATCCAATTGGTTTTGGCCATGTGTAGGTTTTAGATTTTACATTATCTTTCTGTTTTATTTAAATCGCCAAATAATGATGTCATCGCTGCATCATTATTATCTCATAAATACTTTAATTTATTTAATGTCTAAAAATTATAAAAAAAATACTATGATATAGGAAATCTTTTTATCTTTCCAATGACTATTTATAATCGAAATTTGGACTTGTATAACCCCACTTAAAAATTGTTTTAGTAAAACGATTTATGTTAGTGTTATTTTCACTTTAACATTAAATAAAAAGTAATTTATGTTATTTCCCAACAAAAGTGGATCCATGGGGTCCCCAAGTTAGGCCATGGCTTTTCTTGGTCGGCCATGACACAACCAATGAGGTTGGGACATGTGTCTAGGTCATTTTATATTATTAAAGCATTATTTATACATTAAACTACCCTAATTACCACTAATCGCGATTAAGAACTTAATAAGTTACTATTCACCAAAAAATTATTTTAATCTCATTGAACCACATTTTACTTCTTAATGACAACCATGTATGTCGGATTTTCAAAATTCAACACACATTAGTGGTAAAATTTCATTTAACCGAAAAATCAGTTTGCTTGATTACCACTTAGTGGTTTCACTATTCATCAAAAATTGAAGTTTTTCAGAAAATTACCAAAAATTCACCCTAAGCTATATTTGATATTCCGAATTCAAAAATGAAGTCTATTTTACAAAATTCAAATCATATAAGTCACATTAATTAATTTAATAATTAATTCCCGCTGCCAGAGCAAATAGCGTGTTTTTACAAAACAATAAGTATCAAAAGATTGACACCAGTTTAAGTCTATTTTCAAAGTGAAATTGATTCCAATGACCCCCATTGGATAAAATGGTAAAAATATATTCATATTAAACATTAAGACCAATTCAAAAGATAATCTAATCATATAAATAAATTAGATTAAAAAGCAGTTTTGATGTAAAATACAACATTTTACACTATTCATAAAAAAAATGAACTTTATCAGAAAGGTACCAAAAATTTACACAAAGTAAATTTTGATGTCCCGATTCTAAAGAAGAGTTATATTTGGTCCAATATAAAGTATAAGAGTGATCAAAACTATATTTAATGACGGTTCTCCATCAAAAGGTGATAAGTGAACCCTTAATGAAAATTAGGGTATAAATGCCTAAAATTGAACTCTTTCCGTATTTTAAGCCTTTATCTTTTATTGGGTTAATGTAAAAACATCTAAAAACATATCTATTCATATTTTAGTTATTTCTATTCATTCCGCCAGTACAACGGCTACTTGTTAACTAACATTTAAAATAATATTATTATATTACTAGTGTGCTACGTAAGTTTCAAAGAAACTCATCGTTGCGTATCGGGTACGCTATCGAACATAGCAACCCCTTTTAATTAAAATTCATATTTAATTCTCAAATATTAATAAATATGAAAATTATTTATTCTTTAATTACCTGGGATGTTACATCCTTCCCCCCTTTTGGGAATTGCGTCCTCGCAATTTTATTCACTTATCAAAATAAGTGGGGGTATTTATCCCTCATAGCATTTTCATATTCCCATGTTGCCTCTTTAATCATGTGGTTTTTCCAGAAAACCTTTACCTGGTGAATCACCTTATTTCGTAACACTTGCTCCTTATGGTCAAGAATCTGGACCGGTTGTTCCTCATAAGATAGGTTCTCTTCCAGCTGAACTACCTCTGGGCTCAAAACATGAGATGGATCTGGCATATACTTTCTCAACATCGAAACGTGAAAAACATTGTGTACCTGAGATAAACTTGGAGGTAAAGCCACTCGGTATGCAACTGATCCAACTCTTTCCAGAATTTTGTATGGTCCAATAAACCTTGGACTCAACTTTCCTTTCTTACCAAATCTCATCACACTTTTCCAAGGAGAAACCTTGAGAAAAACATGATCACCTACCTCGAAAGATAGATCCTTCCTCCGGTTATCCGCATAACTCTTCTGCCTGCTCTGAGCTGTTCTCATGTGTTTCTGAATCAACTGAACTTTTTCTGCCATCTCTTCTACCAATTCTGGTCCCATCAACTTCCTTTCACCCACTTCATCCCAGAAAGCTGGAGTTCGACACCGCTTCCCATATAATGCCTGAAATGGTGCCATCTGTATACTAGAATGAAAACTGTTATTATATGAAAACTCAACCAAAGAAAGATGTTGGTCCCAACTTCCCTGATAATCCATAGAACAAGCTCGTAGCATATCCTCCAATGTCTGAATTGTTCATTCCGACTGCCCATCTGATTGAGGATGAAAAGCTGTACTAAAATTTAATTCAGTACCCAACGACTTCTGAAGGCCTTTCCAAAAGTTAGAAGTAAACCTGGGATCACGATCCGATACAATGGAGAGAGGAACTCCATGTAACCTGACTATCTCCTTAAGATACAAACGGGAAAGTTGATCAAGAGAGAAAGTATCTCGTATAGCAAGGAAATGAGCAGACTTGGTCAAGCGATCAACAATAACCCAGATTGCATTATTACCTCGAGATGTCTTCGGTAATCCAACAACAAAGTCCATGGATATATTCTCCCATTTCCACTCTGGCACTGGTAAAGGCTGAAACATCACTTTCGGTAACTGCCGCTCTGCTTTAACCTGTTGACATGTCAAACACTTCACAGTAAAATCAGTAATATCTCTTTTCATTCCATCCCACCAGTAATACTCCCGCAGACCTCTGTACATCTTAGTACTAACAGGATGGAAAAACAACTCATTCTTCAACTGTGAATCACAAGGCACACATAACCTCTTCACAAACCTCAAAACACAAACACAAACTTATCCAAGAACTCATGGAAAATTATATTCATTAAGTCCATGAATACAGCAGGTGCATTGGTTAACCCCAAAGGCATAACTACAAATTCATAATGGACATATCTAGTACGGAACACAATCGTCTGCTTCTTTTACTTTCAACTGATGGTACCCTGACCTCTAGTCAATCTTCGAAAAATACTGAGCTCCCTGGAGCTGATACCACTTCATTCGATGGCCCAACATCTGCTGAAGTAGTTGCAAAGGATTTCACCACCCCTTTCTGCTTGTAGTCTAACTGCTTCCCATCACTCAAGCTCCTTTTTGGACACTCGTTTGCATAGTGACCCATCTCATTGCACTTATAACACTTCACTAACTGTAAATCAAATTTATTCTTACCTTCACCTTGATCCTTTTCAGTGCAATCACGAGCCTTATGTCCCATCTTACCACATCGGTAGCACTTTCCAGAATTCAGAAGACATTCCCCAGTATGCCTTTTTCCACATTTATCACAAACTGCAAACTTAGTTTTCTTACCATCAGACTTTTTTGAAGAATTCTTACCTTTCTCCTGCCACCTCGGTCTCTTCTTCTGCTGGTTGTTATAGAAAACTTGGTCATCGGCAAACTCCATTTCCACCTTCTCAGCACATCGAACAAGCTTTTCATAACTTTTAAACTCACGAGAAGCCAATGCCCTTCGATACTTTGGCTTTAATCCTGAGTAAAAACGATTGATTTTACTATCAAGGTCCCGGATAAAATTTGGAGCATACCTTGCCAATCGAGTGAACCTTTCTTCATAGGCAGCCACTGAGTCTTCCTCTTGCCTCAATTCCAAGAATTTCTTTTCCATCCTAAGTCGAACAGCCTTAGGAAAATACTTCTCAAGAAACATACCTTTGAAGTCATCCCAGTCAAGAGCATCAATCTCATCGGCATCCC
Source organism: Viscum album (assembly GCA_963277665.1). NCBI lineage: Eukaryota > Viridiplantae > Streptophyta > Magnoliopsida > Santalales > Viscaceae > Viscum > Viscum album. The sequence continues at coordinate 461,265,818 of OY728134.1, read as the reverse complement.
TGATATTTTTGACCATAGACCACCACTGATCTGCTTCACCCTCCAGACGGTAAATATCAAGACTAACCTTTTGATTGTCTGAACACCCCATGACATCAAAAATCTTCTCCAGTGCCTTAATCCACCCTTCAGCTAGCACAAGGTCAGATGATCCTCTGAATGATGGTGGATGTTGCCTCATGAAATGTTCCACCACTGACATGTTCCTCTGCGGTTGGTCTGGCTGATCTCGTGCATGGATACCACCACCATTTATAGCCTGAGTCAATTGTGCCATCACTGCAACAAACTGTTCAGTTCCGATTCCGACCATCTCAGGTTGCTGATTTGGAAGGTTGTCTTCCTCCTGATGTCGTCCCAACATAGATTCTTTGTTTCCTCTGCGGAAAACCATTCTGAACACCGAAATATCTTAGGCGAAGCAACATGGTAATCTGTAAATGCTATATCATTTAAATCATATTATAATTTAACACTTTTCTAACTCCTAAAGTTGTCTAAACCGACCTTTGATACCAACTATAAGGCCCCAGCCATAAACCTTACTTAATCTTGAGTTATTACAAGATTACACGTTGAGGATCTTTTCGGGTTTAGAGTTTTAGAGAATTAGATCATAAAACTTGCATTACATTCCACATATAAACAAAGTGGTTACATAAAGATCGTATTCTTAATTCCCATCAATGGTAACATATTCAAAATAAAACATGGATTATTTCTTGACACATCCTTGACTCTATCATCGTATCATGTACCTTTCCCTTGACCTGTGAAAAACATTTCAAAAACTTGGGATGAGCATAATAACTCAGTATGGGTTATAAAAACATGGAAAGGAAACATGGGTACATACATACATAAGAGTGAAATCATACTTTACCCATAAAACATAATCACTTTAACATACCTCATAAAATCATGAATAAATCATAGAAATCATAAGACATAAAGGTAACTTGAGGCATTCATAACATTCTTACGTAGGGAGTAACCCTCTTGGTTACGTTTGGAATACCCATCACAGTATATTCCCTAAAATCTCTTCGGAGAAACCTTAATGTTTCACTCCTTCGCGTTACCCAATGCATTGGAGAGCTATAACGGGCTCACCCGCCCTTAGTTTATCACGGAACCACCCATCTTCATAATAATGCCCAAGTACCATAACATAATCATATCACATAAAACATGCATAAAGGAAACATAGAATTTCCACATTTCAATCACGAGATATCAATACAACACATTGATATAAAAACATTATGAAAACCATTTTCAATACCAAAATAAAAGAAAAGTAAAACATGGTATTTAATTTTCTTTTAAAAAGAAGGTATGGCTTGTAGAGGAAGCCGAAACTCAAATAACGGTTACGACGGTGGAGAAGTCGTTGTCGCCGCATACGTACGACAAAAACATTCCCTTTTGTCGTTTAGTAAACGCTTCGTATAAAAAAGATTCCTTTTGAATAAATTTAAAAGTCAAAGGGGTTTATACACCGTATAAAATAAAGTTGTGTATAAAATAAAATATGCCTCAACGAAAGGAGATTGAGACGAAGTCCCATACAAAGATAATTTTTAAAAATAAAATAGATACATTATGTGTATTCACTATAAGTACACATAAATAAAGTACAAATACAAGATACGACATAATAATATAATGACATAATTTGAAAGTAGGAGATTAACCCAAAGAATGGAAATTGGGTTAAGAAGTTTCCATACCTCGTATCTGACTTGACCCGACCTTTCTTTAAACTCCTGAATAATAAACTTTAGTTAATCTCTACTTTCTTAAGAACCTTTTTCAAGTTCATTATTCCTTTTATACCATGTTATGAACATCATGTAATTATTTAAGTTAATAATGTTCATTTTGTCGGTATTTGGTTCTTAAGTCAAAAATAGACTTCTTACACTTACATGTTGTTAATTTGGTCAATGTTTCATTATATCCAGAATATTATTCATGATGTAGATATCATTTATGTCATATATATCCAGTACATTCATGTATTTAAAATATTACATAATCATTTAGAGGTAAGAAATGAAATGCACCGTTCATGGAGACGGTAAGCCGTACGTACGCATGAACGCTACTTCCATTTCTATTTCATATTTCATGGAATGGATTCATAATGGTATAAGAGTATGTTATAACTCCATATATAATATCATTAACTTTATCCTTTACACATCCCACATATGGTATTAACGATTCAAATCACTTTTAGGGGGCGGTAGTCCGCACTTCCTAAAATGAAGATATCGTGTTTACCCATAATGGAAACCATAAAGTATGACCAAAATGAAGAAAAACAGAAGCTTAAGGAAAACATATACATAATATATATCATATATAAAAATAGTGACATCATAATGGCCACCTTTGAAGGTGTTAAATGAGTATTGAACAATCATCGTTTCGGGAGGCATAATTTCGCCATCCACGGAAAACGTATGTTCTTTAACCATTTGATGTAGTTGTGTGAGAGTGTAGCTCAAATAACTCTTATAACAACATCCTAGTATATTGAAGATACTGGTGTTGTTACAAAAGAAGTAAATAAAAAGAGTTTAGGGGGTTGGAGAAGCAAAATAACACAAATGAGCATGAGAGGATGAATTACCTTAAAAAGTGTAACTCCTTTTGATTTGAGCCTAAAGGCTTCCTTTGAAAGGATTCTGCCCAAGGGGAATCCTCTAGGATGAGGAGAGGGATGTGGAGAGAGCAAATGGGCAGGGTTTGGCCGAGACAAAGGCTTGAAGAGGTGTGAAATGAGGTAGAGGTGGGGGCCTTTTATAAGAGGAGAGGAGGGGCACTTTTGGAAAGTAAAGAAACATTACATTATTTGAAAATGTGTTTCGGTTCTAAAAGGTCCCACATTGATAGAATTCGTGGATAAGGTGATTTGGCTTCGAAATCCACTCATCCAATTGGTTTTGGCCATGTGTAGGTTTTAGATTTTACATTATCTTTCTGTTTTATTTAAATCGCCAAATAATGATGTCATCGCTGCATCATTATTATGTCATAAATACTTTAATTTATTTAATGTCTAAAAATTATAAAAAAAATACTATGATATAGGCAATCGTTTTATCTTTCCAATGACTATTTATAATCGAAATTTGGACTTGTATAACCCCACTTAAAAATTGTTTTAGTAAAACGATTTATGTTAGTGTTATTTTCACTTTAACATTAAATAAAAAGTAATTTATGTTATTTCCCAACAAAAGTGGATCCATGGGGTCCTCAAGTTAGGCCATGGCTTGTCTTGGTCGGCCATGACACAACCAATGAGGTTGGGACATGTGTCTAGGTCATTTTATATTATTAAAGCATTATTTATACATTAAACTACCCTAATTACCACTAATCGCGATTAAGAACTTAATAAGTTACTATTCACCAAAAAATTATTTTAATCTCATTGAACCACATTTTACTTCTTAATGACAACCATGTATGTCGGATTTTCAAAATTCAACACACATTAGTGGTAAAATTTCATTTAACCGAAAAATCAGTTTGCTTGATTACCACTTAGTGGTTTCACTATTCATCAAAAATTGAAGTTTTTCAGAAAATTACCAAAAATTCACCCTAAGCTATATTTGATATTCCGAATTCAAAAATGAAGTCTATTTTACAAAATTCAAATCATATAAGTCACATTAATTAATTTAATAATTAATTCCCGCTGCCAGAGCAAATAGCGTGTTTTTACAAAACAATAAGTATCAAAAGATTGACACCAGTTTAAGTCTATTTTCAAAGTGAAATTGATTCCAATGACCCCCATTGGATAAAATGGTAAAAATATATTCATATTAAACATTAAGACCAATTCAAAAGATAATCTAATCATATAAATAAATTAGATTAAAAAGCAGTTTTGATGTAAAATACAACATTTTACACTATTCATAAAAAAAATGAACTTTATCAGAAAGGTACCAAAAATTTACACAAAGTAAATTTTGATGTCCCGATTCTAAAGAAGAGTTATATTTGGTCCAATATAAAGTATAAGAGTGATCAAAACTATATTTAATGACGGTTCTCCATCAAAAGGTGATAAGTGAACCCTTAATGAAAATTAGGGTATAAATGCCTAAAATTGAACTCTTTCCGTATTTTAAGCCTTTATCTTTTATTGGGTTAATGTAAAAACATCTAAAAACATATCTATTCATATTTTAGTTATTTCTATTCATTCCGCCAGTACAACGGCTACTTGTTAACTAACATTTAAAATAATATTATTATATTACTAGTGTGCTACGTAAGTTTCAAAGAAACTCATCGTTGCGTATCGGGTACGCTATCGAACATAGCAACCCCTTTTAATTAAAATTCATATTTAATTCTCAAATATTAATAAATATGAAAATTATTTATTCTTTAATCACCTGGGATGTTACAATTATGTCTTGATTCTACTAAATAAGGTTATTTATTCAAATTGAATACATAAAAGTTTCAAATATTTGATTTAAAAAGGGTTCTCCATTAAAAGGTGGTAAAATTGCATTTTTTGAAAAATACTTCTTTTATTTGAAAAAATGCATTTGTTCTTACATTATGTAGAAGAAACTCATAATATGGATTCTAAAATTATAAGGAGCATATAAAGTTTAAAATTCAGTTAATATTATTCATAACCACTTTTGAACGGTTAGTTTGGTAAGTCAGAGTGCGCTTGAACTCAGTGTTGCATGTAGTGCAAGTTATTGAATTACTTTGAAGAAATATGGTACTATGAAATATTGGGGTGTTACACAATTGATTTGAAGTTTTTGTGAAAGAAACACTTCCATTTCCATTTTTCTTCTTGACATTATCATCTTCTCTCTTTATTCTAGTTTCATGTTGAAGAAGAGTTCCAAATAGTTCATCAAGAGAAGTCTAAGTAACCTATCTATTTTCTTCTATAACTGTTCTCTTGGATTCCCACTCACTGGGCATGATGTCTATGATCTTATCCACAAGTGCTTCATCATATAATCCTTTATCACCCATGGATTGTTAATTTTTGACAATAGTCATGAATCTCTGTTGTACCTTACATATGGGTTCCCCATAAGGAAAGAAAAAACCATGATATTCAGCTCTGAGCATGGCTATTCTACTTTCAATGACTTTTGAAGTTATAAAGTGAGTTACTTAAAGCTTCTTCCCAATACAATTTTCTACTCCACAAGATAAAATTTGCCTATATATATTTCCAGTCATAAAACAAAGCAAAGTACTATGTACCTTATAATTCAGTAAATATTCATGCTTTTCTTGATTGGTGAAAGTACTAACTTCCTTGTCAGGGATTTTATATCCTCTAGTAAGCATAACAAAGTTATCTACTCCAGTGTTGATAGTAAAGGCCTTCATATGATATCTCCAATATTCATAATCATTCCTATCAAAAATAGGCGGTGTAGTAGGATGTAGGTTGTCAATAGAACTGACATTCATTCCTTTCATCTTAAAGAAAAATATTACCACACAAACTTGTTAATAGAAAAAGTTCGTAAGCAAGGAAAATATTCCTAAGCAAGGAAAATATTATGAACAATAAAAACTTGAGCAAAGAAAACTTATATGTGAATATAAGTATTTCAGAGACCTCCTCTGATACCAATTGTAGGATTGAAATAATGAATGTAGATGCTCAATATACAAGAGGGGGGTGAATTGTATTCTTTAAAAATTATTTTGTAACTTTTAAAGATGGTAATGTATATGAAAGTTAAACAAGGTAAATTCACTAGACCTCTTAGTTGTACAAAATTTCAAGGTTCTAGAAATATGGATCCAAAAATGAAACTTAAGAAAAGTTTACAAAGAAAAATATTCTACGTTAAAGCATATATAATCTCACTAATTAGAGTATAAAAAAAAGGAAGTATAAGATAATTATACATTCCTTAATAATCAAAATGCAGCGGAAAAAAAAACTTGAAACAATAAAAGTAACAAGTATGAAATGTTTTAACCCAAAGAGTAGGTTATCTAATAACCTTGTATAAAGGACCCTTGATTTATACTTTAAAGAAAGTCTATCTTACCCACACTAGGGTAAGCCCTCAATAAGAATATTGGAATCTGTCACGCTATCCCCACAAGCCCTTGAACTTTAAGTTAGTTGGCACCTCTTTATTCCTCAACAACAAAGTCCTAAAACATTAATGTAGACAACACATCTATCTTCCTATCCCCAGAAGACCTCAAATGTACTCAACAACATTTGGGTTCGCACGAAGAAATTATGAAGAAGATGTTAAATACGCACTAAGCATGGGAGTGTTTCTCTCTAGAAAGCACCTTAACAACGTATAATCTCTAGAGTGATAAAACCACACACAAAGTATTTTATAATCTCTTTCGAATGTACTCCTATTTATAGGAACATATCCAATGGCCGGCTCCCTCCTCCAATGGTCAAATTTTTCCTTGAATTTTGGTGGGACCTATACACATGTCACTCAAACAATGGTTGGTTAGAAACAGAATGTATGACATCATTTCATAACCTTATCAAGGATATACAATATATGGTTAATTAACCAAAACCAATTTTTCAGAGTCTAGAAAAATAGAAACATCGGAGTCTAAGAAAATAACAAATTGAAGTCTATATTACTGGATTTTCAGATTCTGTTTATCAGAAAATTCGTAGTCTAAACTCATGATAATTCCTAACCAGAATTCAGAGTCTTAGTTCATAAGAATTTGTAACCGGAATCCGGTGTCTGAATTCATGAGAATTCATAACCAGAATTCAGTGTCTGAATTCATAAGAATTCGTAATCAGAATTCGGAGTCTGAGTTCATAAGAATTCGTAATAAGAATTTGGAGTCTGAATTCAGAGTACTCGGAACTGAACTCATAAGAGTTCAGAGTCTGAATTCAGATCTTGAAACAGAATTCCCTAAATCCAAGTATATATGGGATTTCGAGGTTTTTCAATATGAAACCAAATTTTACACTTAGAAAAAATGAGTTATACTTAAAGAAATTATAGTATGAACAATGAAAACATGGTAAGGGTAAATTTTCTTTGGCGAAGGAAAAAGTTCCCTTATGAAAGAAAAACTGGGTAAGAAGAAATTTTTTTTTGAGGAAGGAGAATTTACTTAAGAAATGAAAATTTTCCTTATCAGGATAAAATACATTTTTCCTTAAGATAGAGTTTTTGTGATTTTCAAAACATGAAGCAATTGAAAAGTCATAAGGAAACCTTATTGACTCAACACGGTGTGGCCAGAATGATTCAGTAACCTCTTATTAAAGGTAAAATAACTTTAAAAACAAGTGGGGGTCAAAACTAAGGAAAAGAGGTTGAATTATCCTGAAATCAGGAAAAAATACCATGTATTTAATTGTAAAATATAGGAACCAACGACATGTAATTATGAATGAAAATTTTCCTATTTTGGTTGTAAACTTGTTTTCAGTGTTTTGAAACACTAAAACATGCATGGAATGGTTAAAACCATAGAAAACGACCAAATCTTGACGTCAAATCATTGAAAAACCACCACATTATTTTTGAAATATTGGAAATTCTATGATATCAAAGGCAATAATTTTTGTGTTTAGTAAATTTCAAGAACATCTCACATCACATAGAATATAAATTAGAATATTTACTTATCCCTTTTCAGTTTCAAGTGTTTAATATTATATTAAATATGTAATTTTATGTATCAAAATTGTTTTACATTATATATTATTTGATTTATGTTAAAAGTTATTCTGTTTTATTAAAAAAATAACAAATTTTATCAGCAAGATTCTTAATATATTCTCTGTCTTTTCTTTTTTGCATTTCTTTTCTTAAATATTACAGTTTTCATTATAGGTGGAATATGCCAGTAGTAGGTAGATGGTTTACCATTTCGATCCATGAAATTCCTTATAATGTAGTCACGATGGTTCATAGTTTCTGTGGTATGTTAAAATTTTATCAATTATTCTACTTTAATTATGATTTTTTATGTTTAGTTTTAATTTTTGTTTTCTTTTTTTTCATAGTTGATGAGATGTCGTGGTATGTTTTAGTTGATGAGATGTAGTGGAGGTTGAAAGATACAATGGAGGTCGTGACGTAGATGTATATTGGTTGTGGCATGGATGCAGTATAGGTAGACATATGTATTGGTTGACAGATGTATGGGTTGACTGAGAATGATGTTATGATGACTGTGGATTTTTGTATATTTGTTATAGATGTATGAAGTATGTATGATACATGTTTTAGTTTTTTAAATGTCATTTTTTTATATTTACAGTTTTTTAATATTTTTTTTAAAATATGATTTAACAATTATTTTTATAAATCAATTCTAAATTCACTAAATTAAAAATGTTTAGCAGTGGTTAGGATTAACCAGTTCCTAAACAAGCCACCACTGAAAATATCATTGGTGGTTCATGAAATTTTTTAAATAATTCCCTAGGATATTTTTTATAAAAAACACCAATAAATTAAATATAAACTACCACTAAATACTCCAATAAATAACACATAGTAAAACCGCCTCGAATTTATTCAAACCGCTACTAAATGACTACGGACTTTGCAATATATGGTGGGTTTTTCAACCAATAGGCAGTGGTTTAAACCCCCGCTAGTCCAAAAAAACCACTTCTACTTTCATTGTTTTTATAGTGTAGTCTTTATAAATGATATTTGTATATATTCATAGAGAAAGGAAGAGCATGGTAAACATTTGTGAATTGCACTGAAGACCCTAAAGAAGGATAAGTTGTATGATAAATTTACCAAGTTTGAATTTTGGATTTGGAGAGTTTTATTCTCGAGCCATATAATCTAAAGTGAGTTTATATCGGGGGATCCTTCAAAGAAAGAAGTTTTTGATCAATGGACTAGACCAACCATGGTAACCAAAATTCATTATTTTCTTGGAATGGATGGATACTACTGAATCTTTGCAATTGATTTCTCACAAATATATAATCCACTCACTAAGATGACTCATAAGCGGGTTAATTTCTCATCAACAAATTACTATGAAGAACGTTTGAAATAAATGATGAAAAAGTTGTTCAGCACACCTATTCTTACACTAACCTTCAGTGGAGAAGGGTTTGTGATCTTAAATGATGCATTAAAGAAGAGAATAATATGTGTTCTCATTTAGAATGAAATAGTGATAACTTATGACTCTTTCCAAATAGAAATTCAGGAGAAACATTACCCAACTCATGATTTGGTAGTTGTATTTTTCACATTTAATATATGGAGGCATTATCTATATGGTGAAAATTGAAATATATATATTGATCATAAATGCTTGAAGTATATATTTACATAGAATTTGTTGAATATGAATCAAATAATATAGTTAGATCTGATCAATGATTGTGATTTCCTAATACATTTCCACTCTTGGAAATAAAAAGAGGTGGATAATGTTATGAGTATGAAATTCCATGCTAGTTTTCCTATGATGAGGATTTATAGAGATCCAATATTTATGGTTTTTTAAAAGATGGATATTGAAATCATGAGTAAAGGGGACATATATTATATTTATTAGATGAATGCTTATCCATCCATTCATAAGATTATTAATAAGGCAGTAAAGGAAGATGTGGAATTATAGAATAAGGTGAGTAATGTTCTGGAGTTCAACCATGATCATGTTGGAATCATAAGGTTTAGGAATCAAGTATGTGTCCCATCTATACTAGACATAAAGAAGGAACTATTGGTTGATGGTCGTAGTTTATCATTCATTATTCATATTGTAAGAATAAGGATGTATACAAATCCAAAATAGTATTTATAGTTGGACAACATGAAGAGATATATTGAATAGTATGTATCTAGGGGCCTGATATATTGGCAGGTTTAGGTTGAGAGACTAAAATCTAAGGAGATATTATAACCATTACCCCTACCAAAATAAAACTGGGAAAAATCACCAAGGATTTTGTCACTCATGTCCGAAAATGGCTAAATAATATAATTCTATTTGGGTTTTAGTCAATCACCTTATAAATTCATCACACATAATTTCTATCAAATAAGATTTATCTCTTGATCAACTTTCCAGAATATACATTAAGAAGGTGGTAAGGTTTTATGGATTACCATGTTCTATTGTATATGATTAGGATATGAGGTCTACCATGAAGTTCTCAAGAATTATTCACCACGCTCTATATACAAAGTCATGTTTTAGTATGGCACATCATACTCAAAACGATAGTTAGTATGATAGAACCATTCATACAATATATGATATTTTTATATCTTATTTTCTAAATTTCAAAGGTAGTTGGGATCAACACCTTCCTCAGGTTGAGGTTTTTACAACAATAGCCTTAAATTGAGAATTAAGATGGATCCTTATGATGCCCTCTAGGGAAATAAGTGTAGAACTCCAACATTATGGGATTAAGTTGGAGAAATAAAGCTATTGTGACCTAAGATATATGAGGAGATAGTGGAAAAATATAGAACCGTTCAACATCACTTCAAGGAAGCTTAGAGTTGAAAAAAAGTTATGTTGATAATTATATATGATATCTAGAGTTAAGAGTTGGTGATAAGGCGTTTCTATGAATTTTTCTATTGCATAAGTTTATGATATTTTGGAATAAATAAAAGATAAGCCTTAGGTATGTTTCTACCTTCTAGATTATTATTGTATTAGGGACGATAGCTTAATTCTTTACATTTCCACCGAAACATTCTCAAGCTCATGATTAGTTTCATATTTATATCCCGAGGAAGTACATACACGATCCTTCATATGTACTTAACTCAAAGGTCATACTACTTGAGCATGATCATTCCTGTGATGAACATCCAATATAAATCTTGGATCATAGTGATAAATTTCTAGGGAATAAGACTACTCACCTAGTTAATGTTCATTGAAGGATTTAGAAATTCGAAGAAGCTACTTCAGAAAATGAGGATATAATGAAACAAATATATCCTCATTTATTTGTATCCTAATGAAATTTTTTTGAGGTTTAAATTTATTTTAATGGGGTTAGAATGTAACACTTATAGATTTTATGATATATTTCTTTTTAAATAAATTTAATCTCTTAGATAGCTGCAATACATGAAACCCAAAGTCTTAATGAACCTTAATATAGTATACCATTATAACATATCCATTAAATTGGAGTTATTAATAGAATTAACAACATTTTAAAATATATTTATAAATATTTTAAATGAAGCTAATATTTTTTTATTAAATTCTTTATACATTTCAGAAATATTCTTTTTCCATAAAATGTTTTTTATTAATTTTTAGGAGAAAATAATATAATTAATTTTGTCAACTTTTAGAAAATGTATTGAACAAATAATATTAATTTTTGAAATCTATTTTTATAAATTACATTAGAGTAAAGTATTGAGACTTTTTTTAAAAGTTTAATTTTTTAGTGAATAGTGAAAATATTAATTTTTATTAAAAATAATCTTTTCATTTAAAGCACTTAAAATGTTTATTTTTTTTAAATTGTTTTAAAAGTATAATTAGTTCAATTTTATTATTATTATTTCAATTTAGGTCATTTTAATGAATATTTTTTGAATTTTGATATAAAAACTTTTTATACTTAAGAAAAAAATTTCTTTGGAAGACAACTTTTCATCACATTTACATGTTTTATTTTAATTTAAATTATTCTAATTTTGTGAATTTAAAATTATAAAATGGATTAAATATTTTTAATCATTGTAATTAATATTATTTAAAATGGTCAACTTAATTTTTTTTTTCATAATTAATAGTAAAAATAGTAAAAATCTGTTATCACAATTAAGGTTAAAACAGGTTTAACAGTGGGGTTAATCTAAAGAGATAATGGTTGAAATAAACTAAAAACTTTTATAGATTTTATTTTATTTCCATATGTAGACCCTATATAATATAATATTTTATTATGGTCTATTTTTGAAGCTATGTGGTGTAAATAAGACATTAATATATTTTATTCTTCTCAATAATTCCATGTTTTTCCTCTTCCCCACTCATATAAGGACACTCCATATCTTCTCATATCCACAGTTAAAGAGAATATTTTAGAGAAATACCTACAAAAATATATTCTTTAAATCACTCACTATGACCTAGAGTTCATGGTTTGATCATAAAACTATCCTAGGAAGGATTTAGGTATAAATCTTAAGATGTTGTCTAGAGAAGAGTTATTATTCTTCACCATGAGTTTTTATTTTATTTCTTCTTCTACATCATTAAAATAATATTAAAACATAATTAAATAACAAAAAAAATATTACATATACTTTTATGTAATTATATTAAGGCAATATTATATATATATCTACTCTTTCATAAAATGGGAAGATAAACCATCGATTGTGTTTATGGAGGACTACGGCCTCACGAACCGATGTAATTCCTTTTCCATCATCACCTCTCACTGATATATATAATGATGGATTTAATATATAAAAATTACATTTATGACACAATTATACTTATTTAATTATAATATCACTTATACCTTTTTACCTTACATTCTGTTGGAAAATGATAATGTCACTCGTACGTACTTGTGGAATAGCAATTCCATGAAGCAAAGTGATCCATTTTTTTGAGATGGATATTAATAAGAATATATTTAATGAATATATATGATATATGTGATATAATAATAATCATATAAATATTAATTACTATTTAACTTTCTTTTGTTCCATCCATCAAAAAAATTGAAAACAATGTTCATGAAAACGTACGACCTACCGTCTCCATGAATGGTGCAATTCATTTTTCTATCTATAAATTTTATGAATGACTATAAATATGTATATAATGAATATATATTTTTTATATCATTATTAAAATTATTTATGTGATGGAACCATGATCAAAGTACATGGATTGAAACTACCGAACCAAATCATACATGAAAAACAAAGTTGTTATTACCTGAAAAGTGATTTTAACAAAATATTATTAATAAAAGGGTGATAAAAGATTATAAGTAAACAATATACGGTATGATACATATTATTATGGTTCTATAATATATTTATAATAAATATATATTTATTTAAGGGTAGGTTCATAGACATATGAAGGAAGTTAAACCTAAGGTAAGTGTTTATTTCACAATCTCATAATTATTAGAGATTATTTATGTTCCAGTATTTTATGTGGGATTATTTTATCATTATATGTTAAACCAAATTTATTTTCTCCTCATATATTTATTTATTTAAATTAAATTTTTTCCTTTTGTTTTCATCTCTTTATGTACTCAAGAAACTAAAATAATATTTTTAAAGAAAACCAACCTTGTATTTTTTACTCTGCTATGAATATTTATCTTCCATGTATATATTTTCATTGATATGTCAAAAATAATATTATTAACATTCTATAAGGATTTATTAATGTAATTTTTACTAATATTTGACTATTTATAAAATGGATTAAAATTAATATTCTTATCATTTTACAAATGAGGTACTTCTTGACCAATTTACAAAAGTATGAAAGGAATACCTTTTTAACTTAAACAACATGAACCGAATTTCCCACAATGAGGAACACTAATTAATTTCACATTTAATTTAAAATTTTATTGGGTTCCTTTCAAATAAAATGTTTTCCTCAAATATTTGTGAAATATTTTAGTCTTTAAATAAGTGATTTTAAAGTGAAAAGGGAATTTACATCATAAAATTTTCTAGTGATATTATTAAAGTATTTTCATATATGTCAATATGTTTTTTTGAATCTTATGCCGAGGATATAATTTAATGATACTATCCAATATATTTATCTGGATGGTTTGTTATAAGTTTGATTGGGTAAATTGTTGACATCTTTTATGTTAGTTTTTCCAATAAAGAAAATTATTTGTTTTTAAGGTATGTTGATTAAGTTGTATGGTTTATTAAAATGAGAAATGAATTTAAATTATTATGTTATGGGTGGGGATTGGAAATACATAGCCCCTATATGCATTATTAAGTCTCATGAGACAATCTATATTTGGTATTTGGATGATGCTTTACCCATTTATGTAAAATGTATTTGCATGAGGCCTCAACGGTAAGTTTTAGATGACTGAAATTATGAATTACCTCATAATGAAGTCAGTTATTAATGTCTATGTGATTATTTGATTTTTTATGATATCCATGGATATGTTTAAATCACTTTTTATTATTTATATGGTATTTTTTTATTACCATTATTTCTTCCATATTATACATTCATTATTAGCTTCTGCCGTATGTATACCCTTACTCAGCATCTAAGGTCACCCCTTTATTATGTTTCATTTTCTTAAGATTCGATGAAGCGTATTATAATTGATATACATAGACATGAAAAAGGTAATAATGGTGTTATGATAGAAAATATTATTTTGTATTTTAAGTTTTCTTATGTAATGTGAGATTTAATTATGTATCTATTTTTCTAATACTACTAATCTATTTGATCCATTGGGATGAGGTTTCTTATATCAATTACCAATATAGTTAAATAACCAATGAATCTGACATAATTGAGTTGGGTTCTTTACAATAATATTTTTTGAGTTGAAAGATAGAGGATAAAAGTTTTGGGAGTGGATTGAACTCACATTGAGAACTTGAACCTTTTTCTTGGAGGGCGGCTTAGAAATGGGGAATTTGGGGCTTCTTAATGAGACTAGAAGCTTCCAAAATAGTAATATTGATTCTAGGAATTAAAATTGGGTAGTGGTTCAAGATATTTTTGAAGGATTAGTGTGGCTTGAAGTGGGTTGAAGTGAGATCCTATTATAGGTGAAGGAGATTGAAATTTCCTTGGAAACTAAAGTTAGGTGAAGGGTAAAGATGGAAGAAAATTAGAGTTAGGTGATGAAATATTTGGTGAGACATTTGGGATTGAATTTGAAACCCAAAAAATTTATTCTCTATGGTTTCATTCTCAAGTTAATTTTTCTAAATTCATGCCACTTAAGATACCCCAATTTACCCTTGTTAACATTGATTAAATTTTTACCATGAAAATTATTTTTTTAATAATAAATAGGGTTGCCAATCCTACTCAATTATGTTGTGGTGAATCAGATTTTGAACTCTATTTAATATAATTTAATTTCTAAATATCGTAAAATTAATTTTTAATTAAAAATATAAAATATAGAAATGACCATTTTAATAAAAAATGTCTTTTTAAAAATAATTTTTTTTATTGTTATTTCCTATGAATTATTAATAAAATTATTTTAATCTATTATTAATATAATAAGTATATTTTATCATCATTTATCCATAATATATTCATATTTTAAGTGTTAAAATTCACATAGCATAGAAAATAACTATTATTAAAATATATTTTTAATCATCAAAATGATTTTACTAGTTATTTAGCTACATTAATTGAATTTTATCAATGCATTAATATTAAAAATGACTTTTATTTTTATTTAAAAGTAGAAATGAAAATTTATAAAAATACATGTTATATATAAATAATTTTTTAAGTTGATAACTATATTTTTATATCATCCAAAAATGTACTTACATAACCCTCAATAATTCTATGTATGACCTAAGGATAAGAAAATCAATGGCAATTTTCCTGGGTAGTGATTCATCTATCTTGGATCTCATAGTGATTTCAATGATATTGAATTTCTTCCACAAATTATTCGGATCAATTTTTGTTTTTTGGAGTTCTTATTGGGTTTGGTCTATGGAAAACCCTAGTGAAGCTACCTCCCTTACAAACCTAAAAAAATGATCCCCATAAGAATGTATTCTTATACTTGATACTATTTATTCTATTTTCTATATTAATTTCATAATATAATTACTTATATTTATAACGTGTTTTTCAAAATCTATGTTAGAATGGTCATATTTTAATAACATAGTTCATTTTCAATTAGTTTTTAATGTAAAATAATATATCATAACTTTATTATAAGATATTTTGTAGTGTACTACATTCTACACCCCTTAAATTTATTTCATCCTCAAAATTTTAATTTCTCTTACCATGGAAAATAAATGATAATTTTATTAATATACTCATAAATCATGATATAACTATGAATTAAAATCCATCATAATTGTTCATAAAGAGTTTACAAATCATTCAAAGCACATCCCTTGAGAGTTTCAAACTAGATGCATTGTTAGGCCCATTTTTTATTCACTGATTGAAGATTGTGTTAATACTCAACCAAATTTTTTAGGGCCATTACCCAGAGGTGGATCTAAGATAGAGCCTACATCCACTTGTTTGTATCCATATAAAAATTTTATTCCTAGGAAACCACACACTTTATACTTTACCAAAACTTTGGGATGTTTTTTTATATTTTTATTTATCCCTCGTATTTTCAATAATTTTCTCTAGTACTAATTTCTTATAATAATTAAATCAAGATATTTATTACTAGTTCCTAAACCTAAAATTCATTACAACTATGCTATTAGAATTCCAATTATTCATTGTTGGAACCATAAAAGAAAATTCAAGTATGAAAAAAATGCTAAGGATCTTGATCCAAAATCATATCCTGTTTTTTAATCATTAATTTTACTGGTCATAGATCCCTAATGGAGTTATAGATTAGAAGTTATGGAAATTTTAAGTTAGGCTACCGAAAATGGTTCACAGAGGCCGATTTCTGAAAGTCCTTTCATGGAGTCTCATTCATGGAGGCCCCATTTACAGAGTTCCATTCATGAGATCCATTCATGGAGTTCTATTCAAAAAGTTCCACTCACGGAGGTCTATTCCTGGTGGTCTAGTTTCTGGAGGTTTGACGGTGACTTAGGCACAATGTAATTTTGGATTCACAAAGCTCCATTCATGAACATGAGAAGGTTTAAAGGTAATATCTGTGAAATTGACATTCAATTTCTCAAAGCCCCACCGAATCATGAAGCTCATAATTCTTCATGAAATACTATAATCATAAAGAAACCCACATCCTATAAATACCCCCTCATGCCTTCATAAATAAGAGGGGGATTTCAAGTTGTGACATTGAACTCTCAGTTTGAGAAGCCCCAACGCTTCATGAGACACTCCCCCATGAGACCCCATGAATTTGAAAAGAGAGAAGATTGTGATCTCTTTTCATGAAGATGAAACCCTTCATGAGCGATTTGTTCTTTCGATCCTCAACGCAATCGAATCTCAGTATCTCTGTGAGACCAGGAGTTTCATGAAGCGCAGTCCTTTAAGAGTCTCTGATATCCAAGAATCCCTATAATTTGTGAGACCCTAATCTCTACGAACTCCAATCCTTCATAATACCTTAATATCCAGGAAGTAATATCATTTTATATACCTTGAGCCTCATGAATCCCCATCCATTATGACACCCTGAGGTTTTGAAGCCCTATCCTTTATGAGACACCAATCCTTTGAGAATCTCCCACCTCTACGCTCGCTGGTCCACACCGCATGGGTTGTGCCCTGCACCCCTGCTCAGGATCAATACTTGGTTGCGGTCCTGGGCGACTAGCACAATCCCTTTGGTACTATTACTAAACCTAAAGAAAAATAGAGTGTTGCATCGTGAACTTTTTGGGCTAGGTCAAGGAATGTTTTTTTGTGACCTTATATGGGCCTAACATCCATCCCTAGAATACAATGATTTGAAATACTCTTCTAAACTCCCTGAAATGCCTTGAGTTGTCCTATTCCTCTTAGGAAATTTTCCCTATCATGAGTTGAGATTCTTATATTGGATTCCCCAAGTAACTTCTTTCAGAACATTCGTCAAGAAATTCTTGAAAACCCATCACCTGACTCCCATGTTAGTTTAAACCAGAAAGGGATGCTCTTGCGTAAGTACAAAACCATCCATTTCAAGGAATATTTCACCCTTTTTTCTCATATACGTGATATTATAATATAGTATACCCTATATGAAAAACATAGGATGTATCCTATGACAAACATGTATTTCTTATGCATTGATCATAAGACACCTCATCATGAGATGACACCCCTTTGGCCCTCACTAAATTAAATTAAACTGTAGCGTACACTATATGATAAACATAAGATGCATCCCATGAAAAAAATGAGTTGCCTTATTTGTAAAATGTAAGATTCCTCATTTAATAATCACGATACAAGCACAAAAAACCCACCATGGGCCTCCCCATTAGGTGTAATCTCCAATCATATACCTCAATCCACCAGCGATTCAAGATGTCCTCATGACCTAACATGAGGAAGAAAGGATGTGAAGCCTCCATAAACAATCCCCACACATAACATACTTCCACAAGAAATTAAATTATAATTTAACCCCATGAAATATACATGGTATTCCCTCTTGACCTGACATGTGGAGAATAATATGAGAATCTCCCACACGTAAGCCCGATTCACATCGTTGTTGCTTCATAGCGGCACCCAAGTAGCACCCCCCAAGTAAGCCCCATTAACATCCTTTCTACTCCATATAGTCACCTGATAATCTTCCATGTATAATCCATTTTCACATCATTTCTTTTCTATGATATTACCGAGACCACTTCCACGTGTGATCCCCAACCACATCATCACTTCTCCTAGCAGCACTCGGGAAACATCCATGGATAATCACCACACCATTCCCCCAATAGAAATACTATTGTGAAGGGAATATTCTACAAATAATACCCACACAATCCCTCATATAAAATCTCTTTTTAGCATGACTGACCTTTCCACATGATGTTAAACTTTATGGATTGGTCCTATCACATGACTTTAAACTGCAACATCAAACTATGTGGGCTTTTATCCATGTCTTCTAAAAAGGGTACAAAGGATGCCTCCTTGTGGTTCAATATCGACAATGGTAAATTATCCTAGTGTTACCTCCTAGCGAAACACCTCCCAGATCCACCTCCATGGGGTGTTCTGATCTATGGATAAACTATCTATTCATTATTTCTTTAGGAATCACCTCTTGGATCTGCATTTATAGGGAAATATGATCCATCGGTAAACTATCCAGTTGTTCCATCATAGGAATGAACATCCCGAATCCTCCTATATGAGGTGTTTTGATCCTATATATCCACCTCCACCAGGTGTTATCATCCATCGGTAAAACTTGGTGTGACATCTTCCCTCATAGGGATGCAACTCTCGAATCCACCTCCATGGGGAGTTTTGATCCACAATCCTTGATCTACCTTTATGGGGAGTTCTGATCAACCAACCGTGTCCCCAAAAGAAATCAACCCTTTTATTTTCTCTACAAAACATTAAAATCATGCTCAATCCATCTCAATAGGACATTATGATCCATCTTTACAAGACTTAGAACTTGTTTCCTATTCTATAACACATACACCATGCATATGTATGGGATTATTGAGGTAAAAATATTTATAAGACTTATTCCCATAACATCAATTACCTAGAGATCGTCATGGGATGCCTTAGGTTTTGTGCCTAAGATGCCTCATATGAGATGCTTCCAATTTCAAAAGGAGAAGACCACCCTTATCATCAACTACCTCGTGAAGAAGATGAGATGCCTTAGGTTTCATGCCTAAGATGCCTCACATGAGATTATTTTGACTTAAAAATGAGAAGACTTTATAGGTTACCAACACACACAACATCCAAAGATACCCAAATATTCCTGAAGTTATAATCTTCAGTGATGAAATGTTGCATCCCTATTGATATAGATGCAACATTATTAACTGACATCCACCTCGAGATGGAACCAGAGACGAATTTCATGAACATTACTCAAATATATGAAGGAGGCTCGGAATTGGAAACAAGCACCAAGGAGTAATCCATGGAAGGAGGAACCAACATCCAATCATCCTTTTTTAATCAAGGATCCAAAATCACCAACCATGGTGGTGGAGACCACCCACCTTTGGAAAGTGGGAATGTGAGGAAAAAAATCCAACACATGCATTTCGATGGGTAGGTAGACACTGATGAAAACATTGGAAATAATCCTTATACCTGAAATATAGTAAATCACATACCAATGAATATATACCTTAATCATGTATACATCAAAAAATATTAATATTTTCCAAAAATAACCCAAATTTTATTGATGTCAAATTACATACCAAGCCTAATGGATAATATACCTCAATTGTGTGCTCATGTGGACCACTAATGTTATCTTAACCCTACATTGATACCAATTGTGATTCCTCCAACCTGTACTCTCAAATCCGGTACTAATAAACATATTCATTTATAAATCATCTTTGCAATCAACTATAGAAAACAAAACTCGACCTTCTATAATTAAAATTACAATAACAAATATTGAGTAACTTACAAACCCACGACTTTTTGAGTTTATATTTTTAGATATTTAGGAAATTATTTTTGTTAAAAAACTCATATATTTACCATCCAATGAGAATTTTCACATTAAACTAAGGACTCATTTTTAACAAAAATTATTCACAATATCCCAAAACATTGTCCAGAAACAAAGACCATATATACATCTATTATGTAATACTCTTCTTCATAATATAGAGTAAATGGAAACTTAAGAAGTGTTAGCTCAAATGCAGTATCTTCCCGAACTAGTATTCCACTCAAAGGTGCCCTGATCCCAGTTGGTCACATGACCTCAAGCGCATATCCCTGAATGCCAAAGGCTTCTAACTATTATTATGGGACTAGGGTGTGTCAATGGGGAGTCTATTTCATTATATATTAGAGTATGCATAATGGTAAATAATAGAAAATAAATAGTGTAAGCATAATAATAATCATACAATAATAGAAGTAAAGAAGTAAACCATGAAAGAGAAATAGCTAACTGGAAAAATAAAAATAAAAATGTATCATACAATAATAATGATGTCCATGTCTAGATGATTTACAAAAAATGGGAGTGTAGGGAAACTGGGGTTCAAGTATATATTTCATTCTATCAAAACCACAAAATATCCAAAAACTAATACACAACATCTCAAGAATAGGATCGATCCTATAACCCCAAATCTCCATCCTAAGAAGCAAAGAAATCAAGAATCAGAAGTAACAAACATCCCTTTATCCATACCTATGATTATAAAGTCCACCCAAGTACCAAATAACACCCGAGCATGGTCTGAGATATAAATATCAATAGGATGACACCCATGGTGTCTAAACCTTTCCATTTCATATTACAAACAATAGAGAGTGTGCAGATATAATAAATGTAGAGAATTAAATAAATTAAACATTAATACATTAGTCAGGGTACATAAATGGAAACTAGTCCCATAGCACCTTCTTTGGCCTATGCCGGAAGTCTTAACATGATACCTATGCAAGCATAATATTTATACATGGATCCAGTCAACAAGTGAACCCAATGGGAAAAACTGTGAAGGAATACCCCTAAGATTATGCTTCAACTTGGGGTCCAATCCATATTTTATCACCAAAGAGTGAAAGTAAACAAAGGGAAAACATCACAAGAACATAAGTAAGCTAATAATAATAATGAAAGATGAAACTCATAAGAATAAACTATATTTAATCTATTTTGTGAAATCCAATGGTGGATTACTGATCCCATCTAAGTATATCTCAAAAGGATCCCAAGTGTGGTTATAGGTGTCTCTGTATAACCTAATACCACCAAGTTCATCATAGGCGGCCCATACAACATCCCTATTATAACTGGATTCATGGTGACTTTGAGTTCATCCCAGGTATCTTGCATAGGGGACTGAGTATCACACATGGAATGATATAACCATATTTCAAATGGGTCCCTCTATGGTTGATCCTCTAGGGAACAAATATCATTCAAGATTATAAGAAACCACCTGGGATTCCTGCACCTTGTAATCCAAAGCATCGCTCCCGACACGTCGAGTCGTAACCAACCGAGCATGGAAAGTCCATACATAGATCCTTAATATGGAACCCATTATCTATTCCAGCCTGTATCCAAAGGGACATATCAAGAAAAGAATATATATCAAGGAAAAACATTTATATAATACCATGACATCAGTTGAACATCTCATTCCCAAAATCTAAAAACTAAACAAGAATCACAATCCAATTCAAAAAGGCATAAGGCCTTAGGAAAATTCAAAAGAAATGAGATACAAGTAAAATAAGAGGGAATTAGCATGCCATTAATAACATGTCATCAATGAAATTCCAATATCTCAATCCATCAAGCTTATCCAAGAAAAACATTACTTTCAAACCAAGCATTTGGTTTAATCTAGAAGCACTAAAAGAGGCAAGGCACATAAAATAACATGATTATGAGAAACCACAAGGAATAAAGAACAAGACGATCCATAAAGCTAAAAGAACTTGTCATAGCATTAAAGAACACAATGAAATATTACATAAATAAAGGTAATCAATACATTCAAGAAAAATTTAGTGAAAGTCATGTGTCATTAAAAACAACACTCAAGCATGAAAATGGTATATGGAACTACACAATGTCCATTAAATTATAATCAAGAATAATCATATACAAGGGGAATCCAATTCATGGTTCATTACTCATATTAATTCGTTTTATTATCTCAAGGCATTAATCCAAGGCCAAAAAATACCCTAAGTGATTTAAACATTTAAACTTGGGAAATAATAGGCCATTTAGGATGGGAACACCCAAATGGGTGACCAAAGTCAAGGAAAACTCCATATTAATGAGTTTCTTCATAATATAAGGTCATACATGACATAACATTCCAAACTAATCAATTTAATATGAAATATTGAAGCTTCACCAGAAGCATTCATCTTGTAGAAAAAATCTTGAAATCAAAAAGTGATTAAAATGAAGGGAAAGAGAGTAAATACCCCCTTATGGTCATATTACTCCACACGTCCAATAAAAAACCATGATTCAACCTAAAAAAGAAGAAATATGAATATTTATCAGAACCCTGAAAATAGGGTAAAAATACATTGCACCGAAATAGAACAACAGATGGTAGAGAAACATAGAAATAGTGGAGTGCAAATAATAGAGCTTACCGAGACAGTTCTGTTGCTTCTGACATCAAATTGATTAGAGGAGAATCAAAGGATATACATCAAAACCGCATTGATGGAGGAGGAGGAGGCCAATAAACATGAAGGAGAGGAGAAGAAACCTGCTGTAATGGTAGGGTAAGATATGGGAGAATATTAAAAAATTAATGAAGGGAAATTTTTTCATTTTACCCACAAAAAGAACTGCGTAAGGTTTTGAGACACGGTTTGGATAAACTATGTGCTAATAGTGCATAAGGTTCTTCTTCAAGGGGAACCCCACACAAACAAGGCACATGGATTAACTGACCATGCATGAAACGTGAATTTTATAACTGTTCACAACCTGTAATAGGCCACATAGTCATGCACACTTAGTCGCATGGTTTCCGACAAACCATGCGACCTAGCTCATTATTCCCTTTTATGGTGCTCCCAGCTTCAAACAAGCCATGGACACCCCTGGACCTCCTTTAACCTTATAGGATCAATTTCAAGGTCTATTTTAAGTAATTAAACTAAAAATTAGATAGTCTATACCTTTGGGTAAATCCTAGACATTACAAGATCCCCTCCATAAAACAACTCACCCTGGAGTTTTTCTTCAAAGGGTAGTAGAATGTCTTCTTACAAAAGATCTATCTACTATGCATGTACATTAGCCTCATGCTCCTTGGTCTCATCCTGTATGCGTCTGTGCTACCATAGCACCCAAACCAATGTAATTGACCTGCCTCAGAGGACCTTCGTGCTATGATCAATGATATGAATTAGATGCTCCTCAAAGGACGCATTTACCTCAAGATCGATATCGTCAGGATAAAACAAATGAGACAATTCTAGATGATACTTCTAAAGATAAGATACACAGAAGACATCGTGTATGACAAGGTAACTATGATGTTACAAAAAATGATTGGATACCAGCCCAAATATCACAACTATCTCAAAAGGCCCGAAATACTGAGGCGATAAACCACCCTATCTCCTAATTTGTTTTTGACCCAATGTCAGTGATACATTCAAAAATTCCTAATGTCCCTCCTCGATCACTAGAGGTCTGCGGAGACTATTGGTATAAGAATTCTTCCTATAATGAGCTATAGCCATACACTTATGAATCAACTTAACTTGCTCTAATGTCTCCTAAATGTGATGAGGACCCAATAGATCTGCCCCAATTGCCTCAAGCCAGCATAGAGGTGAGTGGAATAATATATCATAGAGTAAATCATACATATCCCTTTGAATCATTTTCTTGAAACTATTATTTTTGTAAAACACAACTATAGGAATACGATTTTTCCAGAAACCTCCAAAATCAAGGATAAAGGCCCGTAACATATCCTCTAACACCCAAATCATCCACTAGGATTTCCTGTCATTATAAGGGTGATTCGAATTACTCAAGAGCAGCTGTGAACCCAGTGCCTTCTACAACCCTCCCCAGAACCATGAAGTAAAATATGAATCCTAGTCTGATATGATAGAACAAGGTACACCACAAAGTCACAATATCTCCTGGATGTAGAGCCTCCCTTGCTCATAAATAAAGAATAAATAATTGATCGGTAGAAAGTTCACATATTTGGTAAACCTATTGTAGATCACCCATACTACATCTCTTCCTTGAGAATATCTTGGAATTCATATCACAAAATCCATGGTGAAATAGTTCAATTTCCACTCAGGAATGGATAGAGGTTTTAAATGTATAGAAGGTACCTGGTGCTCTATCTTCACTTGCTAATAGGCAGAGCACCAATTTATAAATATTTCTCTCTAAATCTTTATACCTGGCCACTAGTACTGACGACACATGTCTCTATACATCTTGGAATTAGTAGGACTAACTACCCTAACAGATGTAAGAGACTTCATCATCATCTCTTCCCATATATCATAAGTCACCCAAACATGACCATGGTAAATTAGGGTGTCACTTCCATCAACAAATGGACAAGTTGGTTAGTTCTCTCTTGCGATGCTCTCCCTCAAAATGAGTCTTCCTAAATTGAATAGCTGTCGCATTTAGACACACTCCAAAATAGAATACATCACTTCCAAAGTTTCTAAGACCGGTTTCCCTTATTTTTCTTAGGCCTTAATATAAAACTGAAAAAAATCCATCATCTTCCACTCTCTGTTGGAAACCTGGATTTCATGCGTCTGCATTTTACAACTCAAGGAATCTTCCATGACATTACCATTACCAGATGTGTAAGAAAGCTTAAAATCAAATGACTACAGGTGTTCCACTTACCTGTGCTACCTTAAATTTAAATCCCACTATGTGGAGATATATTATAAGATCTTATGATCCATGTAAATAATTAACCTCTCACTAAATAAATATTTGCTTCAATAGAATATATCATGAACCACAAATAATAGCTCAAGGCTGTGCATAGGATAGCCTACTCATGAGTCCTTAGCCGGTGGGATACATAAGAAATAACCCGATCACCTTGTATCATAACTGCACCCACTCTGATTCTTGAAGCATCACAATAGACTATATAACTTCTTCTCAGTTTAGTAAGAACCAAAATCAGGTTTTATGTGAGTCTCCCTTTTAACTCCTGAAAATATTTCTCACTAGATTCAAAGCATAGGAATTTCAAACACTTCTTAGCCAAGGCCAAAAGAGGTGATGCTAAGCCGAATAAGTCATGAATGAACCACATGTAATATTCAAAAATCTCTGAGAAACTCCATATATCAAACATGTTTTTGGTATTCTCCTAGGAAACCATGATTCTCATCTTCTGTTGGTCAACTCATATGCCTTCCTTAGATATTATATGACACAAGAAGTGGACCTTACTGATCCACAAGTGGTATTTACTATGTTTTTAATATATATTTTTCTTTCTCATTGTAATCAGCATGATATCAAGATGGGTTTCATGTTCTTATATAGAGAATGAATACACTAAGATTTCATCTACAAGGACTACCAAAATCGAATCAAGATATGATTGGAAAAATCAATTCATAAAATCCATGAAAATTGTCGGTGCATTCATTAGAATGAACAACATAACCAAATAATCATACAAAATGTACCTACTTCAGAATTTAGTGAATGGTATATCTGATGGTCTCACACAAACTTGATGATATCCCAACCTCAAATCAATCTTAGAGAAAATATTTTCTTTTGGAACTGGTCGAAGAGGTCATCTATACAAGGAAAAGTATAATGGTTCTTCACTATAATCTGGTTCAACCATCTTTAATCCATGCAAAATCTGAGGGTACCATTTGCCTTCTTGGAGAAAAGGATAGGTGAATCCTGGGGTGATGTGATGGGTCTGATAAAACCCATAGCCTCTAATTCTTCAAGATGATTCTTCAGTTCCTAAAGCTCTGTTGGTTCCATCCTATAAGGAGGAGTGGACACCGGTGCTGCAACTGGAACTACCAATATAGTGAACTCGACCTCTCTCATAAGAGGTAATCCAGATAAACTGTCAGGGAATACATCCATGAAATGATCCACAATGGTATATAATTCCACAAGTTACATTCCCTAATAATTCATAAAGAGACCCGTTAACTAAGCTATCACTATACTAAGACAAGTTCACATGGTTCAAGCTCGATTTTTCTAGATATCCTATTATCCCTTGAGTAAATATGTTTTTCCATCAGGTGACATGAATGAAAATCAATGGTGATTGCAATCCACTTGGATATGATAAATCATGATCCATCCCACAATAATAATGACGTCAAAGCCTGTCATCTTGAGGATGAATAAATTATAGAAGAAACAGTACCCACCTATACTAAGGGGGAACTCCTGACACTAACATATTCCCACTATTCTAACCCCTAGTATAGGATGAAAGACATGACACCTCAAAAGTACTCTATTGAAATACCAAGGATTTCCTAAAAATGCAACATATACAAAAGAGTGAAAAGAACCTATATCAAAAAGCGAAGAAAAAAAATTAGAAGTTACTAGGATAGTACCTCTAACTATAGATAGCCCTAAACTTTTCTCTAATGGTGCTGGGTACACTGCATACATATGTCCCGAACCATGGCCTAGAAATATCGCCTAAATGTCTTGATCAGATCCACTATGTTGTCGTTGATGTTCTGAATCCTGACTACCTCAGCCACAACCATTGCCTCCTCGACCTGACTGGCTGGTAGATGATAGAATCCCAGCCTAAAACGGTGTGAAAGATCCCATATCTGATAGAGGTCCTGGTTCGGATCACCTACTAGTGGATGGAGGAGATAAAATAACAAAAGAATTGCAAAAGATGACCCATTCTAATGGAATCTCGGAATTCCAATGGGTTCCTCATGAAATGAGGTTTTTTGTGGACTATCTTGCCACACTGGTGAAATTATATAGAATTAGTCTATGTCACCTAGCTAGAACCACCCACACGTGAACCTTTGAAATGACACCTTCTACTTCCAAAAGAACCATCGCCCTGATACGAAAGACAATTAATCTAGCTCACACTTACATCTTCTCTGATATTATTCTCTATAATTAAGGCCTATTTCACTATCATTATCATGGTCATCAACTAAATGACGTTCACATTCAAGATAACAACATGCCTAATCCCTTCCTTAAAACAAATTATAATCTATGGAGTAAAATGCCGAAGCTTAGTGAAATGAGAAGATTATTCAAGAACTATCATAGATCCCAACTAAAGGTGAATGAAATTTCTATCTTGATCCACTATCAGAGTCCTCGGAAAGAAATCATCATAGAAAATTGTCTGGATGTCTTTTTAGACGATGTCTCAGTAACGTTATGACTGAGCGATAAAATCCCACCAATTCTTGGAGGATTTATGTAACATGTAAGTAGCAATATTGACCCACCACTCGAGAGGCATCCCAAGATGGTTAAAGACTGAAACCATTCATTCTAACAATTAATCTTCAGCATGAGTAACTAAATCTACTAAGAAGGTGGGAGGATTCTCCTATGGAAATTACAAATTCAAATCTGCAATAGTCAAGGTAGGCCTGGGAGCACCCGGAACAGACTGCATGAACCTAGTAAAAATATCCATGAACAAAGCATTTATGGAAAATGTATGATCTGTAGGAGGTGTCTTAGGTGGCACTATTGGAGGTATAATGGGTGGACCAGGTCCCAACACTTTTAGAGTGTTCTCATTGCCTCTCTATTGCTGTATAACATGTGGATGTGATGGTGGAATAACTCTAAAATTTCCAAGTACACACACCTAAAAAACCGTTTTAACATATAAGGAAAGAAATAAAGAGAAAAGGTACGTGGAATACCTCTTAGGAACACATAAATAATAACTTTCTCATATATCCAGGTCTAGATAATAAGGAATAACCTTATAAGGAACACAAGAGACTCAGAAAACAACCCATTGCATAGGTAAGGTTATGTTCAAGGTCTCACATGGGCATATTATATGGAATTTCATTTAAACTAATTTAAAAATTTAAATCAACCTTTTTAGATGATTTAACTATTTGGATCAACATTTCCATTTATATGGTCCCATACATATTATAAATTTAAATTGGATGTCTACTGAATCCAATTCATAAAATACTCGTGCAAAGTAGGTTGGAACATTTCGATATTTACAAAAATCCAGAACCACAATATATAACAACTACAAAAAAGTAGAAATCACATGAAAATAGGAATATTCATGCTGAAAGTAGACATGGCATGGAAATATTCATGAAATTTTAATCCATATGGTGCCTAGGTTGATGCATGTAATGTAATCCCCTCATATAATCTGGCATAAGTCATAAAAACCTTCATCTCAATCACATCAATATCAATAACTTCATAATAGAAGTGTGTCACCCAACAGTGAAGTCATATCAACCATAAATGGTTTAATCATTAACACATTCCCAACCTAGATAATTTGGGTGTCCCATCTTTATGGATTACTATGTCCAAGCACATGGTAAATTAAAAATTACATGTCCAAGTCTCCTGTATAACCCAAATAGTAATAAAATGGAAAAAGGAACTCTGATACCAGTTTGTAGAATCCTAGACCTGGATTCCACTCAACCGTGTCCAAATCCTGGTTGGCCACATGACCTCAAGCATACCTTCCCAAAATCTAGAGGCAACTGACTAGAAGTGAGTGACTAGGGTGTGTCTATGGGGAGACTATGACCTCATAGATTAGAGTATACACAATGGTAACAATAGGAAATAAATTGAGTAAGAAAAATCATAAGCAGACAGTAGTAGAAGTAAAGAAATAAACAATTATATAGAAATAGATAACTGGAAAAAGTAGAATAACAATGACTGATACAATAATAATGATTTCAATGTCATGATTCTAAACAAAAATGGGAGTACTTGGGAACATGGTTACAAGAATATATTACATTCTATGAAAAATAAAACAGATCCAGAAATCAATAGACATCATCTCGAGCATAGTATTAGCCTTTTCCCGCAATGCTCCATCCCAAGCAGTAAAAAAATCAAGAATCAGAAGCAGAACACTTCCCTTTATCCATACCTATGATAATAAAGTCTAATTGGGTACCAAACAGTGCCCAAGTATGGTAATAGATATAAATATCAATAGTCTGACACCCACATGTCCAAACCTTTTGATTTCATGATATAAATAATAAACAGTGTTCCAGATATACTAATTGCAGAGCACTGAATAAATTAAATATTAATACATTGGTCTGACTTCCTAAATGGGCACTCGTCCCATACCACCTACTTTGGCCTATGCTGGAAGTCTGAACATGACACTTGTGAAAGCATAGTATGTATACTGGGCTCAAGGGATCAACATAATCCAATAATAAAAACTATAAAGGTATACCCCTAATATTTTTCATTGTCTTGGGGTTTGATCCATATGTCATCACCCAAGAGTGATAATAAAAAATGGGTAAACATAACATGTACATCAGTAAGCAAATAATAATAATGAAATATGCATCTCAAAAGAATAAACAAAATTCAATAAAGTTCATCAAATCTAGTGGTGGAGTCCTAAGCCTATCCAAGGTGATCTCAAAAAGATCCCAAGTGTTGCTACAAGTGTCTCCATATAAACCAATACCACTGAGTCTATCATATGTGACCAATATAGATTCCATTGTATCACTCAAGGCATGGTGACTCTGAGTCCGTCCCAGGTATCTCACATAGGGGACTGAGTATCAACCAGGGCATAGAATAACCAACTTTCTAATGGGACCGTCCATGTTTAATCCACTAGGGAACCAGTATCACTCAGGAGTATGAGGAACTACCCTGTAGGTCTATACTTGGGATGCCAAAGCAACGCTCTCGGAACATCGAGTCATAACAAACCGAGCACCGAGGGTCCATTCATGGATCCTTAATAAAAAACCCATGTTCTCTTATAAACTATATCAAAAAATCCATATCAAGAAAGGAATATATATCAAGGAAAATAATTTATATAATATCATGCCATAAATTAAACATATCAGGACTAAGAGCTAAAAAATAACCAAGTATCAGAATCCAATTGAAAAGGGCATAAGGAATTAGGCACATGCTTAAGTTATGAGATGCAAGAAAAGGTATAAGGCAATAGAATGCCTAAAATCACATGTAATCAATGACATTCTAATATCCCTATCCATCAATCTTATCCAAGCATATAATTCCTTTCAATACAAGCATTTGGTTTAGTTCATAAGAACTAAATGAGGAAATGAACATAATATAACCTGATTATGATTAACCACATGGAATTAAGCACAAGATGAGTCATAAAGCACAACTATCTTGGGATAACATTAATTCACATAGTGTCATGTCACATATAGTAAGGGATTACATACTTTAATGATAAATTTACTATTAGGAAAGTGGAATTAAAAAAGAAAACTCAAGCATGTCAATGGAATATGGAACTACAAAAGGGCCATTCAATTAAATGAAATCCTAAGTATCTCTAAGGGGAGTACAATTCAAGGTTCATTACTAATATTAATTCATTTCACCATCTAAAGGCATTAAACCAAGGAAACCCACACACTCCATGTTATTTCCACATTTAAACATGGAAACAAATAGGCCATTTAGGACGGTCACACCCAAAGGGGTGGTCAAAGTCAAGGAGAACACCCTATGAATGGGTTTGAATGTAATCAAACGCCATATATGACATGAAAAACAAAACCAATCAATTTAATATGCGATATCAAATCCTCAATGGAAGGATCCAACTAGGGTCACAATGATGTGATATCCAAAAGTGATGAAAACGATAGGGAAAAGAGTAGACACCCTACCTCATGGTCATAGTAATCCACACCTCTGATAAAAAAACATTGATTCAACCTAAAATTAATAAATAATTTTTTTATTAAAACCTAGAAAATAGGGGGAAATCCATTACACCAAAAATTACACAATAGATGGTAGAGAAACATAAGAATAGAGGAGTGAATATGATATATCATACTAAGAAAGTTCCATTACTTCTAACAGTGAAGAGATAAGAGGATAATTGAAGGAGATACATCAAAACACTATTGGGGGAGGAGGAGGCCACCACACATGAAAGAGAGGAGAAGAAACCCACTGGAAGGGTAGGGTAAAATAAGGGAGAATCTTAAAAAATTAATGAAGGGAAATTTTTTCATTTCACCTAAAAAACCATTGTACATAGTTTATCCATAGGGTTTGGACAAACCATACACCAACTATGTTGAAGGTTCTTCTTTAAGGGGTACCCCATACAGCCTAGGCACATAATTTGAATAATAGTGCGCAAGCCGTGCATTTTTCAACTGTTTAGACTATACAATATGACGCATGGCTATGCAGCCTGGGTCGCATGGCTGTGTGGCCTGGGTCGCACGGTTTCAGACAAATCATGCGACCTAGCATGTTTTTCCCTATTATAGTGATATAGGCTTCAAACGAGCCTCAAACAACCCCATGACATCCTTTAACTTCCTAGGAATCATTTCATGGGCCATATTAAAGAATTGAACCCAAAATTAAATGGTATGTACCTTTTAATAAAACTCTGACGTTATAAATGCTATGCAAGGGGGTAGCGTACAACATTAGAAATCCTGGAATAAACAAGGAATGAATAATATTGTAGGAATAAATAAGAACCAAATAATTCCATATAAATGATAACATAAACCTTTAATATATCCACAAATAATATAATAATGTAAATAAACACATGTATAATGATAACTAATTTAATAGCGATCAAAGGCATAACGTCAAATATCATAAACATACCGTTAAGGTCTCCTATCAATATATCTTACATAAATGGTTAATATTTACACCAAATACTCAAACTCGTTTGTCTCAAAAGACCTACCTAAGCATCTAGGGTCTATATAATTTTTGGACTCACCCATCAATATTTAATTCTAATGGATTAATCATATGAAGGTATGGATCAATAATACAATACATACCTAAAATGACTTTTTATTTCCCCAGTGAAAAAGTGTAATAGATTTATTGGTAAGAATAATTCAAACTAACACCATATTGAGTAATGGATATACGGTTAAGCCAGTACTAGAAAACTAAATATTTAAATAAAGGAATTTATATTGAATATATCCATGAAATTAAATAATATGGACATGAAGGAGACATATAAAGTCAATAGAGATAGGAAGAGTAATCGAAAACAAAACCCTTATAAACAAGGTGGGGTATTAAATATAAATTCATTAGATAATTTAGAGGGTAATGCATGAAATATAACTCCAAAGGAGATATATCCTTTAGTGTTTTAGAGGAAAATGGAAGTGAGTTCATAAAAAATATTCTTAGTAAATTTAACATTATCATGACAAGATGTGGTTATGAGTAACATAAAACATTTATTCGTGAGAAGGTGATATCAGTAAATTTTCAGTTTTTATTTAAAAACAAATCCTAATAATGGAACCTTGAAAATAAAAAATTTCTAAGTTAATAATTGTGGAGTGTAAGATAAAATATATGAATGTGAAAGGAAAACAATTTTAAATATTTTAAAAAACTTTTATGGAAACCCACATCGTAAAAATGATAATTAAATATCCCTTTGAAAAGTGGTAAATATAAATATTAATATCACAAGATATAATACATATTTGAGTTTCAACATAATAAAATAAAACATTTTTGGAAACAAATAATGTAGACATGGAAGAGAAAGATCTATTATAGAGGATGAGAATTATTCTTAGAAATGTCAATTTTTTTATAAAGAATGAAATACATTAAAAAATAATATTTTAGTTGGAAAATGTAAATTCTCATGAGGGAAAAATAAATTAACAAATAATATATTATTATGGTGGAATATCCCAAACATAAAAGAGCAAGTTTCAAGAATAAAGATTATAGCTCAAAAAAAGGGTTTGAGTTAAAAAAACATTTTGTGCTTATGATATTATTTAAAGTAAGAATAATTTAGAAATGAGTGTATGATAATGAATTGTATATATATACATATAAAATAAATTTAAAATATAATTTCATATAATAATAGTATAAAATTAATCAATATTAGAATAATTTAATTAGAGAATAAATATTACAAGTCAATGATAGAGAATTGAGTCTACAAAATCCATTACAACTATGATAGTATAACATGACAAAGAGATTATGGAATTTACTTGTAAATCACATGAATAATGATGATTAATGATGAAATAATTCAATAGGGAAGTAATAAACCATTTTTAATAATAATAGTTACAGAATTTGAAATAATGCCTCATTAAAGGAGAATTGAGGTGAAAACCCTTACCTTTAGTCCCAACACACACAAAATCACTTTAAAAACATTTATAATAAACATAAAAATATTGATAAATTATTTTATACCTAATTTAAATATATTACCTTTTATAATATTTGATTATAATAATTAGTTATACATTTACGAGTAAGCTATTGTTTATTTTCATTATCAGATGTTAGTAATTTTCATCATTTCATAAAAGTTTTTTAATATCGATGTCTATACCTATTATTTTATAATTATTTTATCATTAATATATTATTAAATTCACTAAAATATAATTTACCTAATTATTTATAAATTTGAACTTTTTTCCATGTGATTTTATATATGACTTGTGAATATGAAATCAGTGAAGAAATTTTTTCAGAAATATTTAACAAACAAAATGTGGCGTATTAATAACACTTTTATATATTAATATTTATTCTCTATAACCCCGAATAAATCATTATTTTCTTAACAATATCCAATATTATTACTAATTTAGTTTTTATAGTGATCCATTATTTAAATTTATAACATCATTCATGTAGTTGGTTAAATCAACCCAAATAAGAACATGATATAATTTACGGGGGAGTATGATTATAAGGGTGATTATTTTATTATATAATAATTATAAAATAAGTAAAATGGTATTATTTATATGATATTAAGTTGTTTAATTATTTTATAAGATATTTATAAAGAAAATATAATTAAAAAATAATGATAATAAGATATTACTTATGAAGAAGAAATCGTTTTCTCTTAGTAAGATCAGTTTAGGTGGCTAAATTTATTGTTAATGTTTCTAATAAGATGATAAAATTATCTTTAAATAATTTCAATCATGTCTAAAATATAATTTTTTTATTAAATAAATTATTATAACCATTCATGTAAGGTGGTGATGAAAAATTTAATACTTCATTAGTGGTGGTGGTAGTCATTACATAACATGAGTGACGTTTTCATTTTCCAATAGATGAGAGGGAGATAGATATTGATAATTACATTAACATAATACATTTTTTTATAATAATTACAATAATTTAATTATATTATTATTTTTATAATAGTTTTTGATTATAATGATATAGAAGACAATGTTAGGGAGTGGATAGTACCCACGTTGAGAACTTGATCCTCCCCTTAGAGAACCTCTTGGAAATGGAGTATTTGAGGATATTTTTTAGGAACAAAAGTTTTCAAACATGGAATATAGATTTATTAAAGTAATAATGGGACTTGATTTGATGGAATTATAATGGATATGTGTGAATTTAATTTTATGGATGTGAGATCCTTTTATAAGTGAAAAACAGGGACATTTTCTTAGGAACTAATTTTAGGTGAAGTGTAAAGATTGAATCACTAGGTATTTAGGTAATTTAATTGAGGAAATGTTGGTGAGATATGTGGGATTAAGTTTTTATACCTAAAAAATGACCTTTAGGATATATAAGTTTCATGTTAATTTATCAAAATTGGAGCCACTTTATGTTACCCCATGTCACCCTTAATATCCTTGATTAAAATTTTACCATGGTAATTGTTTTTTTATTGAAAATATAAAATGACCCCTAATACCAAATTTTATAATGATGAATTTAAAATTTGAATCTATTTAATATAATTCAATTTCATAATATAATAAAATTATCTTTTAAAATAAAAAATAATATATATAAAACATATTTTTTTTGAAAAATGTATTTTTATATATTATGTGTTTTTTATTCTTATTTCCTATCAAATATTAATTAAAATAATAGTAATATATTATTTATACGAAAAATATAATTTATATTAATTTAACTACAACAGATTTAGAATCTAAAAATAAACATTCATAGCATATAAAAATGTAGTTTTTAGTAAAAAATATTTTTAAGCATAAAAATGGCTTTATTTGTTATTTGGATACAATTATTTAATTTTATCAATGATTTAGTATTAAAAATGGTATTAATTTTTATTTGATAGTATAGATGGGAAATTTATAAAAATATAGGTTCTATATAAATATTTTTATTATATTAATAATTGCATGTTTATTTAATCCTAACAACAAATTACATAACCCCTCAATATTTCTATATAAGACCTAAAGACAAGATAAAAAAAGTGGTTGTCACAATTGGTGATTTAGATAGAATGGATATCATAGTGATTTATAGAAGCTTGGATTCCTCCAAAAAATGATTCTTTTTAAGATTAAATTGTTTTATTTTAGATTGGTCTTTGTCTAGGGAAAGACACAGTGAAGCTAACTCCCTTCTAATATTGAAAAAAAGAGACTCATAAGGAATAATTCTACCACTTGATACAATTTATTTTTTTGAGTGTTTATTTAATAATATAGTTATTTCAATGTGTACTCAACAATTCAACATCTATGTTATAATGATTAAATTTTAATAATGTATCTCATTCTCATTTAGCATTTCATGTAAAATAATCTATCATAATATTAACGTATTAAAAATTCTGGGGAATTACAAGTAGAGTTGAGGTGAAACTCTTTGGATTTATTCCACACTTGTTCCTTTGGGTTATAGATTCTGATGGAATAACTAAAAATTATAAGAGTTAAATATTTAGGCTATTAAAAGAGTATTAGGAGAATGAGTATATATTTTGACGTTGATCAAACTACATGATTTAACAGTTGAAAACTATTTTAGAGATATTAGAGAGTTACCTAGGATTAGAAACAGTACCAAAAATAAATCATTTATCATTGTTTGAAAATCCCATTATTAGTGATCATAAGTTTCTGATAATTCCAAAAATAATAAAATATAAATATTTCTATTTATAATAAAAAATAACTGATAATTAATTTATTCATCTAATATAGTTTTCAACTGAATAACAGAAAACTACAGTAGGGAAAAATTGTTTTAGAGTACAAAATCATAATATTTTAAAATAATAAATATTTTATTAAATTACATCATTTTAATATATTTTCCATATCAATTATAATTTCAAAAAAATTATAAATAACTATAAGAACTCTAAATAATAAAAAAAATAATTTAACATATAATGGAGAACTTGTCTGAGGATCAATAATTCGTTTAATTCATATATACCTAGTATGTGTATGCATGTAATAAAAAATATATGTGTTGTATTAATACCGATTAAAAACTAAATGTAATTATAATTTAAATGTTATATAATACAAGATAAATTGTTAGTATATAATATATTTTTTGATTATTTTGAGAGAAATGCACGATGAATTGACATGCACATTAGTTTAATAACTTATAATTGAACAAAAATTACTGTAAAAAATATTAATAATAATATGAGAAAATTTAATTTTTTGAACATTTAATGGATGTATATAAAACATACTATACTTTTAATTTTGAAATATAACTTTGGATCATTAATGTTGTATCATAAGATAGATTGATGTGTAGTTTTTACTTATGAGTGAAAAAATAATTGAAGATCATTGTCCTCAATTATTACAAAAATATGAGGCTATTTAATTAGTTATGATTGTTTGAAATTTTTTTATAGAACATTAAATCCTTTTAATAGTGATAAAATTATTTCTATCCATTTATGAACATCACACATCAGATTAATGTCAATATTTTTCCAATTTCCCACAAGTGAATCAATGGACATTTTCTAAAAATTTTATGATAATGCGAGATCTTTTTATTTAATTATATCTTTTGATGTATATTTTTGGAGCTTATGAAATGATTTTTTAATCATTAAATCCATATCAATCATCTAATTGATATTTACATTTTTCTTACAAGTCACAAATGAATCAATGAGTGTTGTCTATTATTTTCAATTCACTCCAGTTTTCTCAGTTTTGATCATTTGATACATTTTTATAGAAATATTAATATTTTTAATATAAAAATTCATATTGAATCATTTAAAGAGCATCACATGTGATATTTATGCACTACACAAAATTCACCATTTAATGGTGGTTTTTAGCAGTGGTTTTAGAAACCGACGCTAACAAAAATTGAAAAAAAATTAGCAGTGCTTTTTTAAAATCATTACAAAAACTTTTAAATTTAATAAACAAATAACTTCCCTGAGTTCCCCCTTCTACCATGAGAACCCCATCCCCACTAATCCCTCACTTCCCCCTCACCACCATGCCCCTTACCCCTCACATTTCGCCGCCGCTCCCCCCTTCTCCCCCTTCTCCCCCAAGCACCCCTTCTACCCTGAGCCCTCACTACCACCTCACTGCTACGCCCCTTCCCCATCACCATTCGTTACTACACCCCTTCTCCCCTAAGAAACCCCTATTCCACAATTTCTATACAGTCCCTCAAACTATCACCCATTTACCCTTTTCTATTTCCATCATTCCCTGACCCCCCTTGTCGCTGCTCTCGATCACTCCCTTTCTCACTTATAGCCACTCACTACTTTTCCCTTTCCCCCTTTCATCTTCTCACCACTTCTCCTTCATGGAAACTACCTAAGCCATCACCACAGCTTCTCCCAAATCTCTCTTCAATCCCTCACGACTTCTCCCCTTTCTATTTCCCCCATTCATCATAACCATCGAGCCCTCACTGTCGAGGCCTCACTTCCGAGCCCTTACCACTGAGCCACCAATCCCTCATCTCCGCTCTTGATCCCTAATACTCAACCTCATGGTCTCCCTTTGCTCCCTTTAAACCTCCACAACCTCTGTCCCCTACCATCCCACCACTTTGTCAGCCCCCTTTGTGAGGTTATTGATTTATTTGATAATTTTTTAACATCATACTATCACATCCATTTTACTTTTTCAATTCATTAATCATACTTATAGACAAGATGTAATTTTGTGATAGATTATATACATTCGAATTACAATATAAAAAAAATTATGTTGTTCCAAAAGGAAATATAATTAAAAATGATATTATTTTTTCTTTGTCTGATTCAAATAAATTTATAAATGATTTTTAAATTACATAATATTTATTATGTGGTTTAATTTTCTTTAATTAAGTGTTGGAACATTATTATATATGGATAAAATTTGGGTCACATTACTAAAAAACACACCTCTTTATTCTATGGGTATGTTGGAGTTTTTAGTTTTAAAATTTCTAAATCATCCATTGATGGTACAATAATATTTCCATGCCCAAAATGTAAATTTAGAAGGCGGTTGAAGAGACATGAATTTTAAAAACACATTATATTGAAGTAAGTGATTGATAAATATTTGTGATGGATTTTTCATGGAGAATCAAACGTTATTGAATGGTTTAGAATTAATTTAAGTCACCTGAATGAGCTCCAACTTTTTCAAAAATGGACAATAAAATGAAAAACCATATAAATAATTTTTTCGACATAGCATGAAAATAACATCAATATAAAAACATTTCAGAATAACCAGTTGAGGTTGTTACAAATAGTAACTTGAAAAATGGTATTTTTGGGACTATAAGATAAACAGATGAAGTTCATAACATATAATTGGATCGTCATCTTGATGTTGGAGAGCCTAATGTAAGAGAGAACTTAATTGAGCATTAAAATTTCGTTCATGATCTAGTTGAAAATGAAAATCAAGTGGTGCATGGTGAATTTATGGAATATTCAATACATTATTTTCTATTTAAGTTTTTCAATATCAAATTCTAATGTGTAATTAATAATAAGGTGGTGTCTATGATATTTCAATTGTTACATGACACAATTCATTAATCTAAGATCCCCAAGTTTTTTTTATATGAAAACAATTTGTTACCAAGATATGCCTGAATTATATAAAAATACATGATGATCCCAATGATTGTATGATTTATTGGGGAAAGGATTCATGTAGATAGGATTGTAAAAAATTTTATTATTCTATATGGAATTTAATGAATGATTTTGGAAGTCTAAGTAAGCATAATACTAAAAATAATAAGAAAAATAATACACCTATAAAGGTTTATCATTACTTACATTTAAAATCATGATTGAAAAGATTATTCATGTCATAAAAAACCACTAAGAACATGAAGTGAAATTCTATATATAATAATAATTATGGGTTAATAAGACATCCAATAGATTCAAAATCATGGAATACATTAGATTCATTACATCTAGATTTCTCATCTGATCCTAGGAATGTGTGATTGGGATTGGATACCGATGGGTTCAACCCATTCAGTACTTTGAGTATTAGTTATATCATTTGGATGGTTGTTTTGACCCCATACAATCTACCTTTGTGGGTGTGTATGAAACAAAAATATTTTATCATTTCTATAATTATTCCTAGAAGAAAATGCATGGAAATGATAATGATGTATAATTATAGAATCTAATTGAAGAATAATAAGATTTGTGTAGAAATATTTTTGAGACATATGATGAATCTTCTAGAAAAATTTTCAAAATGATCATTGCTCTCATGTTCACTATTAGTGGCTTCCCTGAACATAGAAACTTATCTGGTTGGAACAATTTTATGGTTTGTCATGTACTATTTATAAATTTTATTTTGATACCTAATTACTACCTTATAGTAGAAAATTATGGTTCTTTAATCATCTCATATTTCTCGATGCATCTTATTGATTTTGGTTGAACTAGTCAAATATAAATGGGTATATTTGTCATATACCACCTACGAATTTGTTGATAGGTTTTAAAATATTTGAACAATTTTTAAGAGTTGAAATAGAATTTGGGAAGGTTCATTATTTGAATGATAGTGGGACATGAGTTTGAAGTGCATAATAATTTGAAATCAGAATGCAGGAATGGAATAAAAAAGTATATTCTTCAAACTTTGGTATTGGGAATTTATTTTGTTGCATCATAATCTTGATATTATGCATAATGAGAATATTTTTTTTAGAAATTTGGTCCTCACATTACTATATGCGAATAGAAAATCAAAGGGCCACTCTTTGCTCAGAATGACTTTCAAACAATGAATATAAAGCATGATCTATGTCCAGATGAGAATGAAAAGTCTGCTCAGACAATTTTGACAAAAAATAGTGAAAAAAATAAATTATTTCTAATTTTAAAACACATGAAAGTATCTTATGGTTATTCAAGTAATATCTCATGGTGTATCAACTTAAATCATCATCAGTTACATGTATTGAAATTTCATGATTCACATATTTTTATATAGTAGTTACTACCACTGGAATGGTGTACATTGTTACTTAAAAAGTTTACTACAATTGTACTCCAATTTTTCACTTTTTTCAGAAAAATATGTGATAAAACTCTAAAACTACATGTGTTTTAAATCCAACATGATATATTTGTATTGAAAATTTTATGCAATGGAGATGATATTTCCTCCATCATTTTTTCGTCCATGATAACTATGGATTTGGATGAGAAAACTAAATTAGGATGTCCCGCACATTATCTATGAATATATCTAATTAAGAACTACTTTATTTATATTTTTTTATCTATTAAAAAATTCTTAACAGTTTATTGAATACATATTTATAATTTATTTAGTTTATTTCACATATACTTTGGTCATTTGAAATCATACATAAAAAATGAAGCTCAATATGAAGGCACTATTTATGAAGGCTATTTTGAAAGGAGTGTCTTAACATTTCTTATAGATACTTATATGATATTGTGAAAAT
The DNA here is from genome assembly GCA_963277665.1 of Viscum album. Classification (NCBI taxonomy): domain Eukaryota; kingdom Viridiplantae; phylum Streptophyta; class Magnoliopsida; order Santalales; family Viscaceae; genus Viscum; species Viscum album. Next base: position 461,224,405 of record OY728134.1, on the reverse strand, counting down.
CTTAAATTGATTTTGATCTGTTAGCAACATTTAACCCAATATCGACTACAAAGGAATTCAAAAATCTTTTCTACTATTGGCTGATCAGTTGGGATGATCTCAAATATTACAAAGAAAAAAATGTAATTATTATAGTCACATAGATATACGCTATTGATTACAAAAATTAAAGATCCATTTATTGAATATATCAAGATACAAACAAAGAGATGAATGAGAAGTCAAAGATGAAATGAGAATGATATAAAAAATGTCAATAAGGTGCATATATAATGGTTTGAAAGTCATGTAAGTTCATAAATATTTCAATCAATATGAATATTAGGGTGAAAAATATATTTTTTAAACATAATAATGTATATTATTTTTTTATATCACTACGACTAATACCCGGTCTGAGTTATCAAAGGATTTGAAGCTTTCATCATGAGTTCCTCTAAAACATACAAGAAAGTTCGATTATTACAATGTGAATGGGTTCAAATTTCATACAGTATTTTGGTAAGAGAGTTTGAAAACATATAATAGTAGAATATTTAGAGTTTCTTAATTGGGAAATTATATAAATTTTACTGATATTATCAAATTAAACTACCATGGTCAATTTTAATTGTTTTATTAAAATACAATGGGTCGATATTACAAGGTAAATTAAAAGAGATTCATTGAAATTTAATTTTGGGAACTTATATCACTTGATAGACATCGATAAACATGAATTACATGATTTTTATATCTTCTCATCGCATGAATAAATGGAATATTATGTGGAAGATGTCGCGAATGAAGTGAAGAGTGTAGTTGTTGACATAAAAAAGAGACTAGTATGATATGGGCAATGAAGTGGAAGTTTTGGCCTTTGACATTGAGTCCCATAAACATTAAGAAACTGACTTATTTTTCCATCATGATATTGAAAATGTTAGTCTTGAAGGGGTGGATGTAGTAGTTGAAGTAATGATGGAGTAGGATAACAATATGATTGAAGTGAAACTTATTTTATGTGTAGTGAACCATTAACTTATCAACCACCTATGTTATATGTTATTCATTTCTAGTAATATGGATCTTAGTCACATTTTATTTTATTTTTATTCATGAGTTGATTAATTTTGAAAAAATAAATTATATATTTTCTTGTATGTGAAGTAATTCATTATCATACATATAAATATTATGTTTTTCAATAATATACATTTGTTATCATTTCGAAATTTATTTTTCTGCATGATTTTTTTTGGAAATATATGTCCTAATGTTTTTTTTCTTGTTTAGATCACAAGAATGCCAAGGAAGAAGAATTTCATTGATCCTAGTTGAATCCCACTTGATGTTCTCTTGACCAAATAGACACTTGATGATCCATCATGATCCCTCAATATAGCATTAGGGATACCCTCAATTTCACAACATCAGACTTTACAACACCCTTTGTTTCCCCCTCAGCAATGTTGGTAACACCCTACTTCTCCATCACATCAACATATAGAACACTGCCTCCCGATCTAGCAGGTTCGGCATGCTGTGTCTCTGAAGAATGGGAATAGGTGGTCACTCTTGTTTCTTGATTAAGTTATTGGAGGGTGATAATTATGTGTGAAAATTTGAATTTGAAAATAGTTATTTCATTTTTTTTACAATAACTATTTTTCCTAAAATACATAAAAAATGATACTACATGGGAAATTTTTAACAGTTCAACTGTCTTGAATCTTAATAGATTGATGATAGTTGTCCCCTATGATTGTTATGGGGTCTCCACAGATGATGTTGTGGGATTATTTGGCAAGATTCTAGGCTAGTTGGTACCTGATCCCGTTATAATTCTAATTACATATTATAACAGGGGAATATGCCTTAATATTGGTAGAATGAAATATTTGATTCCAATATAAAGGTAATAACAATACATAATGGATTAATTGAGTGATAATATTTAAATAATTCTAATATTTTAAAAATTAATATCTTTGTAAAGATGTTATTCCACTTTATCATTGCTGATCTTATCAAATGAAAGTGGACAATGAAAATTTTGGATAAAAAATAAAATGATATTAAATATCAATCATGGAATGAATTCAATAACCCATCATTGAACAATCAAAAATAGTATTATATTTTACCTTAAGGGGTACCTAGAGAGTTGTGGAAGGTGTTTATTAATAGCCATCACCATGAGAATCACATGGTATTGAAAAATTTATTATTATATTAATATAATTTTACATATATACATGCATATGATAAAGATATGACATTGAATAAATTACTATTAAATTACATGTTATTTATTTCAAGATGTTTCAAGAAAAAACGTATCAATTCAAGCTAAAAATATAACCTTCCACACCACTAGTGGAAAGAGTTTTTCAAGAAACAGATCAACTATGGTAATATTTTCATTTTTTTTAATATTTATAAGTTAAAATTATCTATTACATATATTATATTTTTTATTTTTATTTTCTTAATATAGTCAAATATTTTTGGGAACCAAGTCTCCCGAATGGAACTTTGTTGGATGTTCATAGAAAATACGATTAGAGTTATGTGAATGATCCTACCAAAGAAGTTCGGGTATGTATTCCTTTATCATTATAATAAATTATTATCAGTTTTAAATTTGTTAATATGTATATCTTTAAATTTGATTGATATTTTATTTATAGGTAAAAATAAAGGAATTATGGGATGCCCATCCGACATAGTCCTTATCTATCTCCCAAGATGATCTAGTTGGTAAAGTCCTTAGGAAGGAGTATCCAAGTCATGTGTATGGGATGTGTTCAAGACCATTACCATATGAGAAATTTAGTAGGGCACTAGGGATTTTAACAGCGTCTAATCCTGGATGAAGTTACTCCCTAGATTGAGATGATCAAAGTATGTTTTTTTGTAATTCAAAACACAATTCAGTAATATGGAAGCACAATCTGATAATAAGCGACTCATATATAGATATAGTATGTGAAGAACATTTCTATAAATAAATAATCAGTTGAATTAGATCATAATATGACTATATGTGTCCCTAGTGATATTTCATTGATGGATAGATTGAGTGAGCAGGTAAATCACACCACTTCATAATCATTTAGTAAAAAAATATTTATTGGGATTGAGTTTAAATTCAAATATATATCCTTGTTTAATATTTAAGAAAGTTGGAATACTTGTGATATTAGTATGGAATGGATATAGAGACACAAACAACATTATTCTTAGTTCACTAGGTTGTGATGTGGGTTGAATTTGTATTCAGTTAAGGTGATGTATAACAAAACTCATGAAAATATAAAATGATACAGTAATTGAGAAACCATATTATGGTTTAAGGTAGGGAATATATATATTTATCTTACATTGTAGGAAATCTATATGCTTGGTTGATTTTCTAGGTTTTCATCTGTTTTTTACCTTATACTCATCATTCTTAGGATATTTTGGGATATTTTTAAATGATTCCTTATAAAGTCTTCCATTATAGTTCGATGATTTTTTTCCTTTTCTTAAATGTTATATTAGAGAACAGATAGCTAGCGTATGATCTCTATGATGAAAGTAGGCATTATAGTAGGATCATTTTAGGAGGGAGATTTTTCATAGACCATATAATGAGGAGAACAAAATTAAGTCATGGGTATATAAGTTTTGATGTTTATCCATTATTTTTAGGTAATCCTTGTTATGCTTATTGGATTAGGGTTGTTGTGTGGTTTCTAGAATAAAAATGGGGTTATGGTGTCATTTAGGGATTGATGGAGGAATACTCGATGAGATAGTCTAGGAGTAGTTCATTATTTTATTGTTTTTGTAAAATATCTATAGTAATTGATTTCATGTAAATTTTTTATTTTTGGTGTGATGGAAGCTGTTTGTGGATGATGTGGTAAACATTTATGAGGATTTGTAAATTCAATGTAAAATATGTGTGAAATAGATATGAAGAGGTGGTGATATTTTGAAATTATGTGTGGGGTTTTATATATATAGTGGGGTTATGTGATTATGTGTTAGTATGTGGTGATGTTGTAATATTATGGGGGTTGTAGTTATTTGTAATTATGGGTTTCTTAATTTTATTATATGAATACAATTTAATATTTATATTATGTTCTCCATGTGATAAGACTTTTCCTTTTTATGAATTCAATGTTTTTCCTCTTGATTAATGAAGTTATTTTTATTAATTTTTTATTTAACATGTCTCGAAGTTCTATAATGGTTTCAATTTTTTTTAATTTATGCTTATGTTTGACAGTCATGAAAGGTTTATTAACTGTTTAACATGTTTTATTTAATTTCCATAATGGATTTATGTGAATTTCTTATTTTCATTTTGAATTAAAACATTTGTGTAACTCAAGTGTTTTTGAATATATCTTTAAATCCCTTTTACATGAAATTTTATATTTAATTAAGGATTTTGACACTGCTTTGATTTCTAACATATGTGACATGTGTTTCAAGGTTTTGTTTTAATTAATGTAATTTCATATTTTAAACTAATTCCTAAGGGAGGAATGTGATGTTTTAAAATTAAATTTTCCTATATTTTTTTAAGTTGATATAGTTTTTATGGGGATTCTATTTTTCTAGCTTTACTTTCTCAGCAGTGAAAGATGTCATCAGTTTAAACTAATGCTATATATGGAAAAAATGTTTTTAGTATCGGTTTAATCCTATTCTATATATGCTAAAAACAATTTATCGTTGTTTTAAACTAATATTATATAATATTAAATATATCATTAGTTTTAACCACTGTTAAATTCTCATCACTTATGTAAGGAAAAATTACCGCATCAAATGAAATTACCACTGCTAAAAATAGTTCTATGACACTTCCTAGAAACTACTACTAAATGAGTGGACCTTTATTAGTTGGGTTACAATGATAAATTTAGCAGTGGTGTTAAAAAGTAATCATGTTTGGTCATGGTTTATACCACTACTATATTAAAAAAACCATCACCAGTCCCCTATTTTGTTGTAGTGATGTGTGGTTTGTTATAACACTCCACAGATGAATCAAAAATCATTGTATTATATTTTCATGGAATCCATGGATGATTTTAATCATTTTCATAATTTATATAACACTAGTTTATCTAGAAATATAATTTGGGTAAAAAACCACTCAACATATAATATTTACATAGAAAAAAAATCCTTGAAGTTAAATTGAAGAAGAAAAATAATTAAATCAGTGATAGTAAAAAAACCACCTTATTCTATTCAGAAACGTTTTGAAATAATTTAAGCAACCAAATCATTCTTTAATAAACTAATTTTTTTACGTGAGTATGTTTTTTTCTAGTATCTATAAAATAATGAAAAAATATAAATCTATAAATCATTAATAAATATTTTAAATATTGTTTTACTTGTTAATAAATAAACTTTTCTTGTAATAAAAATTTCAAGGATGTGTGTTTTTGGTGATTTATAAAATATTTCATGTATTTAAAGATGTAATAGCAATGATTAAAACCATTCATTTGTTTTAGGCACATTAAAAGAATTAAAAAATATATAAAACTATTTATTATATATGTCCTACTAGTAAAATCTTAATATATAGACATTATTACTTATACATGTATAGATTTCTATAGGGGGTTTATGTGTACTACGTGTTTCTATATAATGTACTTGTTAAAAAATAAAAAAAAAACACTACAATTAAAAACAACCCTATTATAACATATTATAAAATATATAATTGAAATATTCTATATTAAATTGTTATGATAATGAATTACTAATTGAAAATAGACATTATATGGATAATTTATTGACCATACATACATTTTATCCCTAAAATACATCAATGGATTAACTAAATTTATCAGAATGATCCTATAGTAATCCATAAAAAATTTAAATATTATCATGTAAATCATTTTAAAATGTAAAATTATTTTAAATATGATCTGTGTATATTGGATTTCTTTATAATGGTAGGTAGTATTAATAGTTTTCATCTATTAATTGTTTTTCATAGACATAAAAAACTTTGTACACTCTTGTTATAATTTCTTTTGGAATCATCATTTGAGATTTTATAAAAGTATCATTAGGAGGTAGAAATAAAAAAAATTATTAATATATATTTTTAATAAATAATCATGAAATAAACCTATGAAGAATATAGAAATAATGTTAAATTATAATAAATATTTTTACATCAATTATTAGAAATATTAATTATGAAATTATTGCTCAGTTATATATTAGAAACATAGAATCTTGACTATTCATATTTGATAATTTAATTTACACACTAGAGATGAACAAGTTTATGAATTTATATGACATATATCTCTTCATTAAATGCAATTTCATTGGTATAACCATTTTTGAAAATCTTATTTATAAAAAATGGTATCGTAAATAAGTGTGGCATATCTATTAGTGTGGAAAATTTATCCTTAATTATCTTTTCTAATATAACATTTGATCCCTTGGATTTTCCAGAGCCAAAATTATTCTTCCCCTTCCGTGATATCATATATCAGTTCAGACTTTTTTATTCACATAGAAATTATATTGAATATAATATATGTTGAAAATGACATATCTTATTACTATCCCATTTATTTATAAAATTAAATGACTGTGATATGATTTTTCTAATAATGTGTTCCTCTATTTGAATATCAAAATTATTAATCATAATATATATCTCATCTCTCAACTTGGGATTTACATTTTTCCTAGCATCTATGTGATTTATTGGTAGTTGTTTATTTTGTACGACCACACCCTAAATAATACAAATTGTATCTATTGCAACAAGGTGATGAGTGAGTGATGATAAATATAAACCATAATCAATTTCACCTTATATTACATTTAAATAAGGAAAATTATCAATATTTTTACTTTAATTTCCTAGGGTATGGTTGGAAATTTAAAGGAATGTATACCCTCAAAATAGAAGGTGTGTGGATCTAATCAATTTGGTTATTATTTTATTAGCATTATCTAATGACCCCTTCAAAGGAGAATTTCAAATAATTTATTTTTAATATTTAAATTTCTACCTATAGCCACAATAATATACTATAACTCTATTATTTTCCAAATAAACTATACCCATTCATTCAAAAATTAGTCTCTAGGTGAGTATATAAAACCTACACGTTCAATATGAAACTAATTTTATATACATTTAAAATAAACCATAAGTAATTAAAATTCATCTATGGTTGTTGAGTCATCTTTTGTGTAAATAAGATTAAAATGAAAGAAGATAAGTCATCATAATAATGTCTTAATATATTGATATAGAATAAATTTAGTTATTTCATAATTTTAAATGATTTTCATTTTTTCACATGTTTTCATCTACTAATTGTATTTTAAATTAACATGAACTTCTTTCCATACCACAGGGCATAAGATAGTGGTGGATGCATATTATAATTGATTAATCTATATATAAATAGAGAAACATAATGATTTTTATCACATTAAATATTTAATAATTTTTTTATGTACATATCATTTACTACAACATACCACATCCTTGCTTAATGTAGGCTTATAGTGGTTGTATTGTATGCTATTTATTTTCTAAACTCTTTTTCTATTTCAAAAATTAATATTTATGAATCAAAGTTATTTATATATGTAATATCACATAAATTAAATTTATTTATAAGGTTTTTGGAATCTTCCATCATCATAATAGTAAATTAAATCATCTTAATTTGCTTTGTTTATGATGTTTGAGTAAATAGATGGCTAGTGAGGATTAACATTCCCCAATGAATTTTTAGGTTTTGTTATCTTTATAAAGTGTTATTCTATTTTTTGTATGGCTCTGTATAGATACACATAATAAATATTTCATATTATGTTCTTATAATATTAATATACACTTTAATGAAAGAATAGAATAAATAATCATTTCATTATGTTATTTATATGGAAAATATAAGAATTGTATTAAAACATTAGAATAATGTCTATAACAACCTATATCTTTTTATGAATGTTCCTTTTGTAACATCTATGTGTTTTTAAATTGAATAAATTAATTCACATGTAAATATAATCTTAAATGACCAATGATTTATTTCATTAAAATAAAAAATATGGCATAGAATTAAATAATCATTATTATTACATGAAACATAAATGGAAAATAGTAATAAAGACTACAAGGAGGAAAAGAAAACCATGTAAATAAAATAGCCACATTCTTGAAATATTGTTACCCAAATCCCCCCATGAAAATCATACTACCAAGTACATCTATAGAAAAAATGAAAATATTTGAAATATGGTAGAAATTTTGAAGTATCTAACACAATGAGGGATTTTTGAGTAGTATTTAATGATATATATAGTGATATAAAACACATATGGATGGTAGTTTAGTATTTATAATAATTGGTTAATCGAATAACCGATGTATAAAATCAATATGTTACTTAGAATTTAATATTTATATATAGGTTACAATTGAATTAGAAATAATATTTTTGACAAGAATAAAGATTTCATTCATAGTCATGAAATAATTTGGCAGTGTTAATAAAGTAAAATACAATCTATCATTGAAAAAGGAAACAATTTTATTCTAATAATAATAAAGTTTTCCTATATAATACTTCTTTTAATTAAAAAAATATATACTCATCTTATTTAGAGTTTAAATATAAAGGTATTGAAATTTTAGTTTTATTTTTTATGAATTTGGGAAGGAATTTTAGTAATTCCATAATGAAAGGGAAAATTATTATTTATCCTAGAAAACATACTTGATTTTTTTTAAATAGTTTAATTTATAATAGAATGGGGGTTTTACCTTAGTATTGTTTTTTTTGCCTGAAACCGAAAATTTTCAAATTATATAACATTTAATAATTCAAAATTATTTATTTAAAAGGTCATTTACATGGTTTTTTATTTAAAATGATTATTTTTTGAGAAATATGATTTTTAATTTTTTCTATGCTATGGATCTAGGGGCATGATTTTTACCTTAACAAAAAAGATTATTGTGGTATGTAGGGCCATGAATTTCTGATTTTTTTTAAAATTAGTTAATTAATAAAATAAATTACTATGTGATTCCTTTATTTTTGATTTTATCAACCAATAGTTTGAATTAATATTTTTTCAATGTTGTGAAACTTGAGATTTAGTGTTTCATTTAGTGGTGATGTATGTGGGTAATGAGAATTAGGCACATCATGGGACTATTTCTTGTGTTCACTTATAAATAGGTGATTCTTCTCCTAATATCTCATTCATGAAATAATAATCAATGATAATTTCTAGATAACCCATGGAGGAGTTGGTGGTCCCCTTCCAAGTAGGATTTTTTAAACATTTCATATCAATTTATTCAATTAATTTTTAATTTATGTCTTTTTAATATTATTATATAGTTTAATTTAATTAAAGAAATAAACACCACCATCACTGAAGTAGATCTATGATGGAATAGTGGTGGGGAAGGGATCGTCATTAGTTTTTGTAGGGATGTGATAGTATCGGAGTGATAATACTAATTATTACATTTGTATCGTGTGAGTTATATAATACTCTTACATATTGTTTCCGAAATAGAATGTGACCCAATTCTTGATTGTTATAGGTTGATTATGGTTACAAAATCTTTCACATTAGGTTCACTATTTTGTTTCTGATAGAAACTCCCAATGGATTTCATATCCATAATGATATTTGGGCCTTTTTTCTAAAGTTGGGTGGTTATTAGGGTTCCTTACCAATGACAATTAG